>CM024573.1:37521946-39921946 GCA_014182395.1 Eucalyptus sp. ANBG9806169 | reverse complement strand
CACGACTCTTTGAGGATATGCATCGGCTGAAAACGTCAAAAAGGCTGATCACTATCATTGCTTAGAAAAAGAGGCTGCTTTATCATCTCCAATCAAATGTCGAATATGGGGCCTCCAAGGAGAGCACGTGCTTGAAGAAATTTTCTCCGGTCATCAGTGCTCTCTCCACTAAGCCCGACCGACCAAATAGAACCCTTCTCTAGAAAGTGCTGGTCTTTACTTCCTAATACGATAAAAAAATTAGCAAGATTCTTTTTGATCTACATAAAAGGCTAAATACACGAAGTTAAATCATCGTAATTTGATTTTTCTTTTCCTCTCATTGCTTTATCAAATAACCATCCGCTTCTATGAAATTACTGTATGCCTCATATTATCCTTCATATTTTGAGACATGTGAATCGGTCTATAATATAAAGCAGAGAAGTGGGTTTTCTCGCTTTTACCAACTTTCTCAAATTGCCCAATTAGATAATACAAAGATGAAGAAAATACGATTAATATTTTCTAATAACTCCCTATCTTGACATGCTTTCTTATATAGGTGCTACTTTCTTTTGTGCAAACACAAGTAGGGAGCAACCACACCTTCTAGAAGCAAATCCACCGTGTATTACTTCCCTTCCACGCATAATTTCTACTAATAAACGAGCTCCACGCGACAGACATGCGATGACGTCACCGAGTGAGGTCACGCCTCCATACGTAAGACAAGAGTCACAACACTGCGGGATCCGTGAGCGAGGCTGAGTGGATTTTGCATTTTTTGGCACCCAATTTCTTCCTTTTCATTTGTATTATCCGCTTGACTCCGGTGGACTTAGGTCTCTATTAAAGGCATCTCAATCATCTTCCAACCCATTCCCACCAAACTTGAGAATTCTCGTGCTCTGTCCAAGCTTACTCGGGTGGGGAAGAGCCAGCGGAATTCTCGTCTATCTACTTCAAAACTCTGGCAAAAAAACATGCAGGTACAGTGCCCTTCTTTGAGAAAAAGGAGGGTTGGGTCGAGCCTAATTTGTTGTCTGAACTCGTTTTCGCAAAATTCCGTTTGGAAAAAATTATGCTTTTGTGAGTGAGAGATGCATCTTGTAGTTAGCTATAAAAGATGAAATTGACAATTTTAGGTTCTAAGACGTGATGTGGGTACTTTGATATGAGAAATGAAGTACGGTCAATTTTGTATGTACGGTCTTTGTTACATCGATGTGTTTTTGGTTCCAATGCAGAAAGTTATTATCCAGGTGGATTGGTCCGACGAGAAGAGAAAGAAGAAGGCCATCAAGCTGGTCTCCCAAAACGAAGGTACCTTGACTTGAATATTGTCCATTCTAAATGAAAATAAGTAAATGTTCTGAGTACATCCATTTTTTTTTTCATGTGGCTGTGTAGACATAAAATCATTTTCAGTGGACGATGAGAAGAAGCAACTAACATTCGATGGGGACATGGATGCCGTATCGCTCGTCAAAAAGATGAGAAAGCACTTCCCGATGACGCAGATTGTCAACCTGAAAAGCGAGACCCCAGTCTCAACAGCGGTCGAGGCACCAGCGCCGGAGCCTCCTCCACCCTATGGACACCCATATCACCCCAATCCTCCCAATGGCTATCACCCGTACGGGGGTTACAATGGCTATCCACCGTATTGGGGTTACAATGGTTACTATCCTCCTCAGTAGGGCTGTATCGAATAAGTCAACGACTATGTGGACTTCGCAAGTGCTTTGATTCTACTCTATACAGCCTTTCACTTGTATCGCTCTACCCTACACTTTGTAAGTCCGCATGGATGTTAATGTATCGTCTGATTTGGTGTGATCGGCCTGTCTAGCAAAGATTATATCAACTAGCATTACGGGAAATGTTCCAAATATCTGGCATGCATCGGAGGCAGCTTCCTCGGAGGTTCTTACACAAACTGAGCCGCTGTCTGAGGAATCATTAAGAGCCGATGTTTATCTGTATTTTAATCCGTTAGTTAATAGATTGCACTTCGGATACCTACTTGAATTAATTTCTTATTAATTGCAAAAGGGGGCGGACACGTACGCTTCTTTTGTATGCATCAAGCAACTTGTTCGACTCCTATGGGGGTGGAACCCTGACGCACGCGAGCTAGACTAAGAGAATTTGAAAATCGTGGTATAATTCCATTAATTTGACTCTGGTCAACTGGGGCCCTCTATAATTGCAACTCGCAACCCCATCGCTTTCCCAAAGATTCCTAGCTATTCTACTCCCACTTCTCTTCTTCTACTCAAACTCACTCCATTGCTCTTCTTGCAAAGAGCAAAAGCGCGTTTTGCTTCTTTGACCTATTTCACGAATCCGGCCAAACCGTGCCGGTCAGGATCTTTATGTCCACGTGCCTTCCTTTCTGTGTTCTTTGTACCTTTTCTCCATTGGGAAGGAAGAGGGCCACGAAGATGGTCTCTGCATATGAAGGTACCCGACAAAATTGCAAGACGATAATCTCAGATCTCGAGTTTGCGGGGTTGAAACTAGGGTTGAATGTACAAATAAGAACGCGTAGCTCTTTACCAGCATATTTTGTACCCTACCATGTTCGCGTTTAACTAATCTCAAGTGGCTTGAAGAAATACAATTGGTGGCCGTGGATGTGAACAACAAGAAGGCGGCGGTGATTGGGGACATGGACTCGGTACAGCTAGTTCAAAACTTGAGGAAGCGATTTGAGACGGTCATCGAGTAAGTGGGACCGAAAGAGACCCAGATCAGGCGAGATCCCAGAACTGGAGCCTAGCACTGACAGCAACATCGACAGTCCAAACAATTGTTACTGGGGAGTAGCTTATAATTACCCCTGCCGCACACCATATCTTCTTATTATCCCTCAAATCATTATTACTAGAATCCCTTTTAAGAGGTTCATCCTGGAACGAAGTGCTTTTTGATGAACATGTGAAGTGGTAAAAGCCTTATGTTTAATGTTGCTCAAAATTGTCATGACGCATCTTTTTGTTTATCTTCCATGTCGACTTTATGAGGGTGACAAAGCGAAGTTTGGAACCTTCAAGGCTTCTTGTTGCGTCTTTTAGTATGTACGGATGGGAAGGAATATGCTCGGTATCATTCGGCCAGAGTAGCTCTGGCGATTTTCTCTCGACCTGTTAATAAAAGAAAAGTCGCAAGCCTCTTTCATGGTCATAGCAGAGGAAGAAGGCACGTTCTTTTGACTTCTTGGTAGGGCAAGTAGTTAGGTTGGATTCATTATCGGAATTGGACACGACTTCTTCTAGTTGTCTCGGTTATCGCTTTGAGGTCATAATCTCTCATGTCATCAAGCTTGTGTAGGCGGTTGCGTTAACTTTCAAGTATGGGATTATGTTTGCCTCTCATCCGAGCATCTGTCTAGCTTCTAATCGCAAACATTCAGCCTCGCTGTTTTACGATTTTTTTGTTCATTAAGTTTTAGTTTATTGGAAAGGGACAAGAACGCAGGAGCAGCCAGCTACATGCTCAAGAAGCTAGACACCAGTAAGTTAGATCCCAAGGAGTATCACCATTTGCCTTCGTCTTGAACACAAGACAATAACGTTGCCTCACCATAACAGCTGTTTTAATCCTTAATACCATCGTGTCAGTATTTGTAGTGAAAGAAGAGTCATAATTGTGTTTCTAGTCAATAATAAGGTACAATTGCAACATAACAGCCCACCGTTTTATCGAGACGGAACAACAGAAAAAACAAGTGGTCTCTATCTTCCAGCCCCACAATTTGCATAGGCAACAGATAGGACAGACTTGCATATGCCATTTGATTAATCTGTCTACGGTAGCAAGCCTATCATGCATTACTGACCAAGAGATAAAGTTGGCGTTTTGGTATACTAGGGCTGCATCAAATCAATCAACACCAAGGCACCTTCACGCCCTTAGTTCTCAAAGCATTCCATGCACTACCAACTGAGAAGTCCCCCGAGGCAGTCAGCTTCCAAGAAAGTATATCAGGACCACAGGGATTAGGCTCGATAACACCGCAAAGCATCTCCTTTTCTACGTATAAAGAACAGAAGGTATCTCATGACGATGTTCATGAGCTGATTATCACTTTTATTGCTATAACACATGTCTCGACCATGCTAGGATCTTATCTCATCGGAATCCATTCATAGATGGTGTGTGGCGAGTGGCGTCTTTAATGAAAGCACTGGGGTTATCTTTAATGAAAGCACTGGGGTTATTGCCGTGCCCCTAAAGGCACTTCGCTAGCGTCCGGAATTTTGACTAAAAAGCACCTGGCACTAGCCAACAACACTAGAAAAAGCTCCTCTTTTTGTCCTCGATGACCAACCACAAACCCAAGGCTCTTCGTCATCTTCTTTACGTCTGAATCCTACGTAAGTTGATAAGATCAAAGGCCGCACGAAATTTTGATGACTTGTGATGGGAAAACGTCGCGTGTTTGATCGATCCATTAAGGAAAACGTCGAGGTTTTGTTTTCATTTTGGCTTTTGGGTTTGACGAAAGCGTTAGATTCAGTTGAAATTCTAAAGATTGCGTGACCCAGTATTCTAGATCATATTAATCGTCGTGGAGGAGGCCGACTACCCGATTGGAATTGGTCAAAAAGGAAGAAAGGCGGTGGGAAAAGGAGGGCACGTTGTTTAGTGGACTACAGACCAATTACTGGGCAGGATTCTGTTGAGAAAATTCTTCTGATCTCGACGAGCAAAGCTCTTACTGTGCAAGTTTGAGATTCGATCTTAGGTTTGGGAGGAGACGTGATTTACTTTGGTTTAGGTGCACACGTGTCATTCTATCCTGAAAAAATGACGTTTTCCCCGCCGGTAGACAAAGCAACTATCAGATTTAACATGAAATTGAAACCTCAGCGTAGATTAGGACAATTCTACGGTCTACGTCATATCTCCTAGCACAATGCAAAAATATGTTTCATGACATATGTCGGAACCAACGTCAGATCAGAATCTTCTTTGTTATCTAGGGTTTTTTTGTTAGTATTTCAACAAATTTCATCTGATATCAAATTCATTTACATATATCAAGGTTACAACACCCACGTCACGTATTTTGCTTCTTCATTTCTCGTGAGCCATGTATATAATTCACTAAAAAACTAAATGAGAGAGGAAAAAATTTAATAATAACTACATTTTTTTGTTTAGATAAAGAGGTAAGAAAAAGCGTGGGCCGTTGTTAGTGGAGAAGAAGCCGTCTACGCAAGCAAGCGACCACTTATTTCTAATTAATTCACTTATATTTTGGCCAAAGAAAGCGACCTTTTTTCTGAAAGGCAAAAACTTAAAAGAGATTGGATCTAATTCACTCCACCAGAAGCTAAAAGGATCCGACTTGAGAGTCAAACAACCAAAAGTTGCCCATTCTCATCGTTTTATGCCATCTCAAATCCTCTCTTTTTTTCTGAAGGATCTTTCCCCATAATTAATGAAGCAAGTTAAGATAACTAGGAACAAGGAGAGTCTCATGATTTATCTGAGTTGGCCAAATTGTGTTCTTTTACGGGACAAAACTCATGTAATCACAAAACAAGATCAAGTAGCCCTATAATATTAAGAGAATTCAAAGATTGTACTAATCCAGATTATATATTTGTTCACTATACATGAATATCAAAATCAAGTATGAGCTCACTCTATACATCATCTCGACATTTCGCTTTACCTATAGAGCATCAAGTATTCTACTTTATAATATTGCCTAATAAAAAAATAAAAATAAAAAGGAGCCTCTTACGTTGGGAACTTGGTTCCTTACAACCCAATTTAGGGGCATTGGATTCAGCACATTGCGAATGCTCTATGGTCAAATTAAGTTTTAGTTTATTGCAAACAACAGTCCACACTTTATTGTTTTTGGAACAAAACAACCAATAAAACAAGTGGTCTTTGTCTTCCAGCCCCACGTTGCACACAGACAACAACAGATAGGAGAGACTTAAATACGCCATTGGAGTAATCTTAACTTTGGTACCAAGCCAATCACACACTGCTGAGCAAGATATAATCATGAAGTGATTGGCTTGCTAAGATCGGCCTGTCTAGGCACACTGATTGTCTTTGACTCTACTGGCTCACCCTGGCCTTTATTAGCATGGCTCTACTCTAGGGTTTGAATGTTAAGCCCCACCTAAGTCCATGCTCTTCAAGTGACCACGTGTTTACTTGATAAATTACTCGATGGAAAGCAAGAATACATTATCAATTAAGTACCCAGAAGCGGTCCCGGTCTCCAAGCCAGATTGGCAGATCCGACAAGTTGCTTCGGGAAATACCGTAATTTAAAGGAGCTGCATGTGAGGGTCAAAAAGCCTAGTGTTGCGGAAAATGGTCCAAATGGCATGCATCTGGAGGCAGCTTCCTCGAAGGTGCATTCACAGACTCAGCCGCCGTTCGAGGATCTTTGTCGTCTACTCCCTTTTTAAAAAACCATTTATCTATAACTGAAAACCAATTAAAATCGACAAGAGATAATCTTAAGAATCAATTTTCTTTATCCATTAGCCAATAGAAAACTTAAGCTAGATCCCACAGTTAAAAAGCGCAACCGAAAGCATGAATTAATAAATAGAGTGAGATTGCATGTAAATGAACAGCGTAAAAACTTTAAAATCAAATGACGTTGGATATTTTGACATATGAGAAGTATATTTTGAAATTGCAAGGCAACTTAATCAACCATTATACACTTCTTAAATTCTCAAAATCAGTATAATCAAAATTACAACTGAACTATATTTTAAAAAAATAGCGAGGTATTAATGCTTCTTTAGTATGCATTAAGCAACTTGTTGGACTCCTGTCTGTCTTGACCACCGACGGACGCGAACTAGACTGAGCTGATTTGAAATTCGTGGTACAAGTCCATTAATTTGACTAATATTTTTTGCTTGACCTGGGTCCATTGGGGTCCTCTATAATTGCACGTTGTAAGCCCATCGCTTTCCCAAGATTCCTATCGATTGTATTCAGCATTCACACTCTTCTTCCACTCAACTCTCTCCCATTTTCACTTCTTTAATCCGCTTCACGCTCTCGGCCAAAGAATGCAGGTCAGGATCTCTATTCCCACGTTGCGTTCCTCGTACCTTTTCTCCATGGGGCCGCCAAAAGGAAAAAAAACAAGAACATCATTAGATTTATACGTCGTCCTGGTTTTTTTGTCTTGAGCAGAAAGCTGTTCTGAGGGTGGAATGGGGCAACGAAAAAGAAAGGAAGAGTGCCTTGAAGATAGTCTCTGCATATGAAGGTACCCACAAAACTGTGAAACGATGATCTCAGATCTCGAGCTGCTTGGTTGAAACTAGGGTTGAGGGTTCCATAAGAATGCGTAGCTCTTTACCAGCATACTTTTATACTCTACAGTGTTCGCATTTAGCTAATCTTAAGTTGCTTGAAGGGATACAATCGGTGACCGTGGACAGGGACAACAAGAAGGTGACGGTGATTGGGAACATGGACCCGGTACAGGTAGCTGAACACTTGAGGAAGCGATTTGGCACGGTCATCGAGTACGTGGGACCGAAAGAGACTCCGAAGCCCAAGCCCGACCCCGACCCCGAGAGCCCTGTAGCTTACCCCTATACCCATACCCATACCCATACCCATACCCATATGCATACCCATACCCATACCCATACACATTACCCATGTTGCTATTGTCCGACGCCATGGTATTATTAACGTTTCTAGATTTTCGTTCATAGTGTTCCTGGAACGAAATGTCTTCTGATGAACATTTGAAAGACTTGTGTTTTGTCGTGCTCTGTGACGCATTGTTTTAGTTATCTTCGATGTCGAATTAATAAGCATGACAATCGAGGTTTGGACCTCAACGGCTTTCTTGTTGCGCCTTTTAGGATTCATGATAGCGAAGGATATGCTTGGTATCATTCCGCCAGTAGAGCCATGGTGATTTATTCTCAACCTGTTAATAAAAGACAAGAAGCAAGCCTCTTTCACGGTCATAGTAGAGGAAGAAGGCACGTTCTTTTGACATTTTGGTGGGAGCAAATAGTTAGGTTGGACTCATTATCGGAATTGGACATGACTTCTTCTTGTTTAATACTTGTCTCGATTATCGCTATGAGGTCGTACGCTCTCACGTCATCAATCTTACGTGATATTTCTTAGAAAGCTTTAGTTTATCGCAAATAAGCAAGAGGAGCGTGAGCAGCCAGCTACGTGCTCAATAAGATAAACTCCGGTAGGCTAGATCCCCAATTACAATAAGGATTTCTTTAAGTATCACCATTTACCTTCTTTCTAATCTCAAAGCAATCGCGTTACCTCCTCCTCTATAAGTAATTATAGTGATAGAAGAATCCTGCATGTACCTGTTCTTAGACATTTAAATGTAATGCAAATACGCATTCCATGAAAGCTTAAGCACGAAACAAGGGAATTATATTCCTTTCGAAGCAGAAACAGCTCAAGCCACCTCAGGAATTCCAGTCAACAGGTCTTCGAGAAATAAGGGTCAACTCCAATACAGCGGTCCACACTTTTGCTGGAACAGAACAACCTAAATCCAAGTGGTCTCTGTCTTCCAATTCCACGTTGTACAGACAACAGATAGAAGAGACTTGCACATGCCGTTTGATTAATCTATGTTTGGTAGCAAGCCTATCACGCAATGCTAACAGAGAGATAAAGCGGTGCTAGATGGCAGGGGATAAGAATTCTCTGCACTATGCGGTGTCTCCATTGGTCTGTACACAAATCTTGATCATTTCACAATTACTTGTTGGTTTGTGTTGATATGAAACCCATGGAGACTCCAATAGGACTAAGAATCTCATCTGGATACAGTCCATGTCCAAATCAGGCTCCAATATTTGCAAAGGTAAAATGCCCAGAAAGTTGGCAAGTTGCTCTTGAAATCTTGATACTTTTAAGCCTATCACTTCCATTGCTACACGACATGTCTCGACCATATCAAATATCTCATCAGAATCCATTCATAAAAAATTAGGGTTATACTCGTAGCCGTGTCCTTAAAGGCGCTGTCAGCATTTGAAATGTCGACATACCAAAAGCACTTGGCACTTAGCGAAACAGTGCTCCTTTTTTGTCTTCATGTCCTCCCACGAATCTAAGATCCTCCTCATCTCATTCATGTCCCAGTCTTACGTAAGTTGATAAGATCAAACGCCAAAAAGAAATTTATATTAAGGATTTGATGACTTTTTGCGATCCTTAAGTTTGAATATGTAGCATCGACGAGCAAGTGATGACCTTCTTCCTTCTCTTTTTGCCCACTCAAGATATTGATGACCTGTGGTGGGAAACCGACCAAAGGGCGTTTGATTGATCCACTGAGAAAAAAATTAGGCTTGCTTTCTCTTTTTCGCCTTCGGGTTACGACATCTGATGCTTTCGTCTCTATCAATAGTTAAAATTTCAGACATTCCA
The DNA here is from genome assembly GCA_014182395.1 of Eucalyptus sp. ANBG9806169. Taxonomy (NCBI): domain Eukaryota; kingdom Viridiplantae; phylum Streptophyta; class Magnoliopsida; order Myrtales; family Myrtaceae; genus Eucalyptus; species Eucalyptus sp. ANBG9806169. The sequence goes on along the minus strand of CM024573.1, from coordinate 39,912,526 downwards.
TGTGACCTAAGCATCTAGGTTTGACTTAATTAATGCCGTGGAGGCCGAATTCCCGTTTGAAACACGTCGAAAAGGAAGTACGCACCTTCCTCGCCCCCAAAGAAAGACAGTTGGAAAGAGAGGGGACATTAGTAACTGGAATACGGAAGAGGAATTGAGACCCCTGAGCAATTATTGAAGAGGATTTCTATCGGGAAAATAATGATCTTGACGAGCGACGTTCGTATCCATGTGTGAGATTAAGTTTTAATTTTGGAAGGTGACGCGATTGACTTTGGTTTAGGTGCATACGTGTCATTTTATCATGAAAATCTTTACCTACCGGTATGCAACTCTAAAATCTGGTTTGGGATGAAATTGAATCCTTGGGGAAGCAGATTAGTGACTGTTCGATGCTTCATGTCGTTTTTCCTTGCACGATCCAAAATTATGGTCCGTGACATAAGAGGTTGCTATTCTCCATGTCTTTGTGTTGGTAGTTGGTACCAACCTCGGATCAGAATCTTCTACTGCGTATAACGTTTTCGTTGGTGTCTGGACCAATCTCAACCGTTAAGAACAAATTCATATTCATATATCAGCAATTGCAACATGTCAAGTGTCTTGCTTCTCCATCTCTTGTGAGCCTACGGATCGAGAGAAATACTGTGCACATTAAGGGATCCATACCCCGCAACATCAACCAAAAACCAAATTGCCTACTCAAGGAATCCATATCAAATGTGCCTCATATAACTCTGATTTGAAAGAAGGGAGCATTGGCTAAAAGATTAAACGGGAGGGAAAATATTATCTGTCTTTTTAGTCTACATAAAGTGGTGAGAACAAGCCATGGGCTGTGGTCAGTGGAGATGAAGCCATTTTTACTCAAGAAAGCGATCGATTATTGGTAACTAATCCAAAAGTTACCCATGCTCATCGTTTTGTGCCATTTCAAACCCTTTTTTCTCGAAGGATCCATTACCCATATTTGATCAAGAAAGTTTTAGTGACGTTAGTCTACTCAGTTTAAAGGTTCCCGTGAGCAACGTTTATTTATTTATATTTTTGGCCAAGATATAAGTAGGGTTAATTCCATGAAAAATCCCAAGTTGGTATATTTATGAAAAAATTATTCCGAATTCATTTTCTGACCATAAAAAATCTCAAACTGATATACTTACAATAAATTTATTCCAAATTAATTTTTTGATCATAAAAAAAATCCCAAACTTGTATATTTTTTATAAATTTATCCTTCGTTAGTCTTTACTAAATTGGATTAATATCACAAAAAAAATCACAAATTAATACATTTGTGAACTAGTACATCTATCAACTATTATGGGTCATCCAACTCAGCAATTTGATGATAAAATTTAACGAAAACTAATAGATAATAAATTTATCACAAGTGTATTAGTTTAAAATTTTTGGTAGTAAAAAATTCAATCTATGGTAAATTTGTCAAAAATGTATCGATTTAAAGTTTTTCGTGATATTAATCCTTTATTTAATTTTAAAGCACTGCAACTTTAGTAATGAATTGTTAACCGTGCATTCCTTCGCATTGCAGTGAAGCACTATCAATACAACATCAAGCGGACAGCTTATTTTCGCGAGAAGCAAGTCAGAGTCTCATACAATTTGACCGAATAGCCCATACTAAGTCGAGTCTCGTAGTTTGATATCAGCAAAAGCTCGGGCAATCACAAAACAAGACCAATTAAATCCTATAATCCTACGGTCTTAACTAAGATGATCTGATGATTATCGGAATTGGACATGACTTCTTCTTGTTTAATACTTGTCTCGATTATCGCTATGAGGTCGTACGCTCTCACGTCATCAATCTTACGTGATATTTCTTAGAAAGCTTTAGTTTATCGCAAATAAGCAAGAGGAGCGTGAGCAGCCAGCTACGTGCTCAATAAGATAAACTCCGGTAGGCTAGATCCCCAATTACAATAAGGATTTCTTTAAGTATCACCATTTACCTTCTTTATAATCTCAAAGCAATCGCGTTACCTCCTCCTCTATAAGTAATTACAGTGATAGAAAAATCCTGCATGTACCTGTTCTTAGACATTTAAATGTAATGCAAATACGCATTCCATGAAAGCTTAAGCACGAAACAAGGGAATTATATTCCTTTCGAAGCAGAAACAGCTCAAGCCACCTCAGGAATTCCAGTCAACAGGTCTTCGAGAAATAAGGGTCAACTCCAATACAGCGGTCCACACTTTTGCTGGAACAGAACAACCTAAATCCAAGTGGTCTCTGTCTTCCAATTCCACGTTGTACAGACAACAGATAGAAGAGACTTGCACATGCCGTTTGATTAATCTATGTTTGGTAGCAAGCCTATCACGCAATGCTAACAGAGAGATAAAGCGGTGCTAGATGGCAGGGGATAAGAATTCTCTGCACTATGCGGTGTCTCCATTGGTCTGTACACAAATCTTGATCATTTCACAATTACTTGTTGGTTTGTGTTGATATGAAACCCATGGAGACTCCAATAGGACTAAGAATCTCATCTGGATACAGTCCATGTCCAAATCAGGCTCCAATATTTGCAAAGGTAAAATGCCCAGAAAGTTGGCAAGTTGCTCTTGAAATCTTGATACTTTTAAGCCTATCACTTCCATTGCTACACGACATGTCTCGACCATATCAAATATCTCATCAGAATCCATTCATAAAAAATTAGGGTTATACTCGTAGCCGTGTCCTTAAAGGCGCTGTCAGCATTTGAAATGTCGACATACCAAAAGCACTTGGCACTTAGCGAAACAGTGCTCCTTTTTTTGTCTTCATGTCCTCCCACGAATCTAAGATCCTCCTCATCTCATTCATGTCCCAGTCTTACGTAAGTTGATAAGATCAAACGCCAAAAAGAAATTTATATTAAGGATTTGATGACTTTTTTGCGATCCTTAAGTTTGAATATGTAGCATCGACGAGCAAGTGATGACCTTCTTCCTTCTCTTTTTGCCCACTCAAGATATTGATGACCTGTGGTGGGAAACCGACCAAAGGGCGTTTGATTGATCCACTGAGAAAAAAATTAGGCTTGCTTTCTCTTTTTCGCCTTCGGGTTACGACATCTGATGCTTTCGTCTCTATCAATAGTTAAAATTTCAGACATTCCATGTGACCTAAGCATCTAGGTTTGACTTAATTAATGCCGTGGAGGCCGAATTCCCGTTTGAAACACGTCGAAAAGGAAGTACGCACCTTCCTCGCCCCCAAAGAAAGACAGTTGGAAAGAGAGGGGACATTAGTAACTGGAATACGGAAGAGGAATTGAGACCCCTGAGCAATTATTGAAGAGGATTTCTATCGGGAAAATAATGATCTTGACGAGCGACGTTCGTATCCATGTGTGAGATTAAGTTTTAATTTTGGAAGGTGACGCGATTGACTTTGGTTTAGGTGCATACGTGTCATTTTATCATGAAAATCTTTACCTACCGGTATGCAACTCTAAAATCTGGTTTGGGATGAAATTGAATCCTTGGGGAAGCAGATTAGTGACTGTTCGATGCTTCATGTCGTTTTTCCTTGCACGATCCAAAATTATGTTCGGTGACATAAGAGGTTGCTATTCTCCATGTCTTTGTGTTGGTAGTTGGTACCAACCTCGGATCAAAATCTTCTACTGCATATAACGTTTTCGTTGGTGTCTGGACCAATCTCAACTGTTAAGAACAAATTCATATTCATATATCAGCAATTGCAACAGTCAAGTGTCTTGCTTCTCCATCTCTTGTGAACCACAAGTTAAAAATTGCCATATTTATTGAAATTTGCCTACGGATCGAGAGAAAATACTATGCACATTAAGGGATCCATACCCCGCAACATCAACCAAAAACCAAATTGCCTACTCATGGCATTCATATCAAATGTTCCTCGTACCTTTTCTCATCGTTTTGTGCCATTTCAAATCCTTTCTTCTCGAAGGATCCATTACCCATATTTGATCAAGAAAGTTTTAGTGACATTATTAACGTTAGTCTACTCAATTTAAAGGTTCCCGTGAGCAACGTTTATTTATTTATATTTTTGGCCAAGATATAAGTAGGGTTAATTCTATGAAAAATCCCAAGTTGGTATACTTATAAAAAATTATTATAAATTTATTTTTTGACCATAAAAAATCTCAAGCTGATATACATAGGATAAATTTATCCCAAATTAATTTTTTGATCATAAAAAAAAAATCCCAAACTTGTACTTTTTTTTTTATAAATTTATCCTTCGTTAGTCTTTACTAAATTGTATTAGTATCACAAAAAAATCACAAACTAATACATTTGTGAACTAGTACATCTATAAACTATTATGGGACATTTAACTCCGCAATTTGATGGTAAAATTTAACGAAAACTAACAAATAATAAATTTATCACATGTCTATTAATTTAGAATTTTTGATAGTAAATAATTTAATCTATAGTAAATTTGTCAAAAATATATCAATTTGAAATTTTTCGTGATAGTAATCATTTACTTAATTTTAAAGCATTGCAACTTTAGTAATGAATTGTTAACCGTGCATTCCTTCGCATTGCAGCGAAGCACTATCAATACAACATCAAGCGGACAGCTTATTTTCGCGAGAAGCAAGTCAGAGTCTCATACAATTCGACCGAATAGCCCGTACCAATTAAATCCTATAATCCTACGGTCTTAACTAAGATGATCTGACGATTACACTTCGTACATCTGCGGATAAATACTGGGAAGCAGCGGCGAGGGTGGGTGTGGCAAATCAAATTCGCCATCTGACCAACCCCGAGAGCTTCCTTGTACCGTTTTCCCACTGATCCAATATCCGTCCTTCGTTAACGCGTGATTTTCAAAATACTCCTGTTCTTTTTTCCAACTCATCCGACGCCCACTCAACTTGACTTTGACTCTGCTGTTCTCCGTACCCTCTGACAGAGGGCCTCTGTGCCTGCTTCAGGAAGCTTCTCCGAAAATAAGGGAAAAAAAAGCCAACTTCATTTTGGAATTCTCTCTCTTCAAAAATTAAAATCCTGAAAAAACCTCTAACTTTTAAATCTTTTCTTAATTTTCTTTTTTTTCTTGTAAAAAACCTTCGATTTTTATATCCAGTCTCAATTGTATCTTAAGCTCCCCAATTTTAAGTCATGTCGCAGTTTTCCTCCTAAACTTTTTTATCCCATAAAAACCTAATTACGAAAAATCCTAAACTTTAGGTCTTATCCTAATTTTTATTGTCTAGTTCCAAATTTTATCTTAAAATCTTTTACGGTCTCATAAAAAATCACAAAATTTTAACTTGAGTTGCAAATTTGTTCTTATTAATTGTCCATCCAAAATTTCTTATTGACAATCAAGAGATGAAAAACTCCCAAACACAAGCTGTTAGAACTTCTCATGCACGAGCTCTAAACATTCTCAAGCACAAGTGATCGAAGACAGAGCACAAGATCCCCAAGGGCGATTTTGACGGTGAGTTAATAGAGGCGGATTTATGACTCAAGTAAAAAAGTTGGTAGTCTTTTATGTGACAAAAAAGTAGAGTGACATTAAAATCGAACCTAAAGTTGAGAGTTTTTTATAAGACAAAAAAGAAGTTTAGGGTAGAATTAGTATCGAATCTAAAACGGAGGATTTTTATGAGACAAAGAAAAAGTTTATGATAGAATTGAGATTGGACCTAAATTCGTATGTTTTTTATGAGATAAAAGGTAAAGCTAGGATACGAGTTAAAATTGGAGGTTTCTAGGATATTAGGCCAATTCCAACTGGCTCGAAACGATGGCGTTTTAGCTGAGACTGCGAGCTCTCATTCTCGGTCGCCGCTGACTCGTGCGGGGATACTTCCACTACCTACCACCACCAGTTGCGTATCTACGAATGGGGCTCGAAATTGACTCTGATTGACCAGATTTAGGATATAAACGCAGGCCTCCCGTCGCACACACTCATTCGCTTCTTCCTCTGCTCGACTTCTTCACTGATCTTTCTCCCTCTAATCATACGAGAAGAGGAGAGAAGAGAAAAAGCCGGGCAGGATTCTCAGCCCTCTCTCTTTCAGATTTACATTTTCTTTGAAAGATAGAAACATCAGTCCTGTCAAATTCAACACACCAACACCGACGCAAACATGCAGGTAAGCTCTCGCCCTCTGGTGTTTCCGTAGTATATTCTCAATCCAGTATCTAACTTCTATTTCCTCTAACCTTCCTTTTGCGATTTAGCGCTTTTGCTTATACTGGTTGAAGAGAAAGTGGTTCCTGTTGGTCTAAAAAGGGGTTTATTTTTTACGTTGCTCTGCTTTTTGTTTTGATGGCAGAAAGCGGTGTTGAAGCTGGATTTACACGATGACAAGGAGAAGAAGAAGGCCATGAAGAAAGTTTCTGGATTTGCAGGTATCAATCGGATCAACCTTTCTCCTCACCCGTCTCTCTATTTCTACAAAAAGAACAAAACCCAGATCTTAATTTCTGCAGTTAAGTGAACCTAGTCAAAACGGAGAGTGAACCTCGCTGCTTATGTGCAGGGGTCGAGTCGATCGCCATGGACATGAAGGACAAGAAGCTGACGGTGGTCGGAACTATGGATCCGGTGAAGCTGGTGGAGAAGCTAAGGAAGCTGTTCCCCGCGGATATGGTCTCGGTCGGCCCGGCCAAAGAGGCTCCGAAGAAGGACGACAACAAGAAAGACAATCCGGACAAGAAGAAGGACGACAACAAGAGCAACAAGAACGAGCAGCCGAAAGGCAAACAGCCTGATCCGTCCATTGTCTACTTTCCACACGACATCTATAGACTTCCTCCTCCGCAACCCCTGTACTACCCCGGGCATTATCAACCTCCTCCACCACCGCCCACGTACTACTATGGAAGATGCGTAAGCGTAGAAGAGGATCCAAATGCCTGCGTCATCTGCTGATTCGACGTTTTGCTCAGATCTTTTGGATGTGATAAGTAGATTCGGCAAAAGAGAAGATCGTGAAATCGGGGTCAAGTGTCTGATAAGTGATAATTAATCTTTACCGCTTCAGCTAAAGATTATTACGGCTTAGTGTCCTTGCGTGTGCATAAGAAGCATATCAAACTCTGGGGCTGATTGTTCTTTGATGCTTAATTGAGAATTTTGAGTGTACTCTGATTTTCCTCCCAAAGAGTACGATTTTCTCGTTGCAATCTTTCCTCCTCCTCCTCCTTTGTTGGGGATTTGGGGCTCGCCGCCTAGTTTGGACTCCAAAGACTCGCTGTACAGTACAGTGATAGAGCAGATAAAAGCAGTCGTGATTTGATATATTGATTAATTATACCTGGTGCTTAGGGCGGGCAGAGCTTTCGCATTAACTAATTTCTATCATTCAGTGAATCAATCAGTGCATTGGATCGAGAGATGGAATCTTAAAACCGCGCAAATTGGGCAAAAAAGAAAAAAGAAAAACTGCTGCAGGCCCTCCTCTCCCCAATATCAAAAAGAAGGCTTTGTTACTTGAATCTCTCGCTCCTCATAAAGGGCAACATGGCTAAGTGGCTAGTAGCCCACGTTACGCGACAATGCAGTGAAAAAAAATCATGTAATCCTAAGTTAAAAGATGGGTTTCCCCGCAGAGCAGACGCAACCTAAGTACACATCTGGTCATCAATGTACAGTTGAACGTTGTCACCACTGCCGATGTCTTGGTTCTGCCGAAGTCTATGGTCACTTGAGTTTCAGCTTGTGACAAAAATTAATAAAAAAAAAATGAAACAAGAAAATTGAGCCTTAAGAGAAACTGGCCTAAAATATGACCATGTTGATTTCATAAGTATAAACTACGGGAGAGCTCGAGATTTTCTTCGTTTGGTCAAACCAGCACGTAAGAACACGGTTCCCTTCTTGCTGTGGGGTAGGCAAAGCACGACTTAAATCACCGAGCACAGTGCAAGATATTTCAAAGATTTCGGAATCTTTCTTTGGAAATCTCGCATGACATAACTATTTGGACTACTTGACATATCTCTATTCAAGCAATAAGATGGTAGAATAATTGGATGCGATTTGCTTCTATTTGAATTTGTCTCCTTTGAATTTTGGTGGAATGTCATGATGCTTTCACCATTGAGCTTCTGTATTAAGTGCTGTAGCTTTTAACAATGCTATGCATGATAGTATTTGCTTGTTTGGATCAATAGCTCCAAACGCAAAATGATGTCTATTCAAATGTCTATCAGTGAATATTGCGTTTGATTCACGAACCAAATTTTACGGATCATACCTACCAATCATTATCCTAGAGCTTAGCTTTCTTATTAGAGCCATAATAAAGAAAAAAAAATAGTTTATGCCACCACTAGCATGCTAACTTAATCCAAATGATCAGCCAGCTGGTTACCCATCCAAAAGTAGGTTCGAGCAGGACGTCCACGAGAGCCCAAATCATTCAGGTAGTGTCCAAACAAAAGTATTGACACCAGCCGCATGGAAAACATGCCGGAAAGCAACAGGACATTTCAACTAGAGTGTCTTGGTGCACTACGGAGTTATAGTATTTCAATTAGAGCTGTGGTTGCACAAATTCTTCCGATATGCAAACCCTTGTTCACATCTATTAAATAAGACTTCACTTACGGGTGAGAAACAATGTGATTTGAACATATGATCTTTCGCGTTCAAGTTAAATACTCAACCTCTCAGATGTAACAGACATCTATTGGATGGTGATTATGAATTGATTTCACATGACTGGCTTTGGCCTTTCTCGTTAATATTTCTATATTGTCCAGTAATCTACAAACTGGATTTAATAAAACTATTACTGAATTTTGCATACTTGGAAAGGTTTTAAATATTTCGAATCAAACATAAGTCAAATCGAGAGAGAAATAAGAATAAAGAAAAAAAAGTTGAAACCTTAGAAATAATTTCACTCTAAATAGACACGAGTGAAGTTGAATAGCTAACTCAATCTATGAACTAAACCATCACGCATGAGTTGAAATCTGATATTAGCCCCATACACTCTTTCACACTAATTTTTGTCCATTGCAAGGAAGCACGTGAGCAGCCAGCTACATGCTCAAGAAGCTAAACGCTGGTTAGCTAAATCTTAATTATAATAAGAGTTGATATCGTGAAAACCCCCAAACTGATATACCTATAAAGAATTTACTTCAAATTAATTTTTGACTAGCAAAAACTCCAAACTAGTACATTTGTGACAAATTTACATTCTATTAGTTTCCGTTAAAATTTTATTATCAAACTGCTAAGTCAAACGGCATATCACAATTGATGGGGGTATCAATTTGGGTTTACCCTCCATTTGTCACACTTTTATTAATTTGTGATTTTTCATGATATTAATCTAATTTAATGGAAACTAACAGAAGGTAAAATTGTTACAAACGTCACAGTTTTTGGTTTATGGCAAATTTGTCGCATGTATACCAGTTAGGATTTTTCATGGTATTAACCGTTATAATAAGAAATTTCACAATTATCACCATTCACCCGCTTCCTAACCTCAAGACAATCACGTTACCTCCCCCTAATAGTTGTTTTAATTCTCTGTATAATCCTACCAGTAATTAAAATGGAAGAAGAATCATGATTGTATCTGTTCCGAGTAATTCCATGAAAGCTTAAGCAAGTTTAGAAGCAAAAACAGCTCAGGACGCTTCATAAGTTCAGTCAACAGGTCTTCGAGAATCAAGGTCAACTGCACAACAACAGCCCCTATCTATCGGCACCGCATCGCACGACAAAAGTTAGGAGAGATTGGCGTACGCCATTTAATTAATCTATCTCCGGTGGCAAGCGTATCACGCATTGCTAACCAAAAGATGAACCGGTCCTAGATATATCTAAATAAGGAATTCTCTGCCCCCACTTGACAGCTCTCGATCATTATGCAATTACTTAATGATGTGGGTTGATATTGTTGGAAGTTTGTTTGTAAAACAAACTAAGTGTATGTTTCTTTGTCCCACATAGGAAAAGTGGGAGGAAGTGGGCCAATTAATAAGTGTTTTCTTGTCTCACATAGGAAAAGTGGGAGAAAGTGGGCCAATTAATAAGTGTGTGATTTCTTTAGTGTACCTAAAGAAATGATTGGATGTGGGCTAGACCCCATTATACTTGCATGCAGGTGCCAAGTGTGCAATGAATAACAAATGAGTTAGTGCTAATTAAACTGCTGTCGTGCAAAATGTTAAGTGCGCCAAAATCGGGTAATTATGGTATAATCCACACCCGATCATTTTAGGTACGTTAAAGAAACCTCACACTTATTAATTGTCTCACTTCCTCTCACTTTTTCTATATGGGACAATGAAACATACACTTAGTTTGTTTTACAAACAAACTTCCAACAGATATGAAGCGGATGGAGACGCCAATGGGAGTAGAGTATTCTTAAATATAGTCCAAATTATATGAGAATGCTTTCAAAGGTAAATATAAAAGTTGGTGAGTTGCTCTTGACATTGTGAAACATTTAAGTTATGAGAGATGGCAAATCTTTGGATACTCTTGGCACCTGCATGTATGACTTCTACACCAATTTTTCCTATTTTTCTTTTTCACAAAGCAATGGAAATCATAGGTTTAAAAAAGGGGAAAATTAACACGATCATCCTGAGAGACGCCCTTCACATTCATTTGACAATTCATCCCTCCTCCCTCAATAAAACATCTCTTTTTCCACATTTGAAAAAAGATGGTATCTCAAGCAAAAGGTTCAGGAGCTGATTATCACTTCCATTGCTATATCACAATCACATGTATCGACCATATTAGGATCATGCCTCATCGAAGTCCAATCATAGAGTTGAGATCGGAAAAAACATTAGGGTCATGCCGTGTCCTTCAAGGCAGTGTTAGTATATGAAATTTTCGAACTCCTCAAAGCTCTTGGCACTAGCCATCGACACAGTTCCTTTTTTCGTCTTTATGTCTGCCCACAATTCTAAGTTTCTACCTCATCTTGTTCACGTCTGGATGCTGCGTATGACGACAAAATCTAAGGCTAAGAGAAATTAATATCAAGGTGTTAGTGCCGGTTCAATTCTAAAGATTTAATATGAAATATCGATAGGCCCACTCAAGAAATTGGTGACTGGTGATGGGAAAACGAACCCATACGTGTTTGATTGATCCACCAGAAAAATGCGAGGTTTCCTTTTCTGTTTTCGCTTTTGGGTTACGAAATTGTTGAAATGTCAGACAACGTACGCGACCACGTATTCTAGATTGCTTTAATTATTGTCGTGGAGGCCGAATTTCCTAATTGCCACAGGTAAAAAAGGACGGACCCAACTTCCTCACCCCCAAAAAAGAGAGAGTTGGACAGGAGGGGAACTGTGGCCTCTGACCAATCTGGTTTGGGATGAAATCGAATCGTGGGAGAAAGTTAGGCCTATTCGATGACTCATGTCATTTTTGCTTGGCGCAATGCAAAATTAGGTCCCGTGACGTGTTGCCAATCTCTAAGTCTCTGTTTTGGGACTAACATCGGGTGACAATCTTCTACCACGCTAGGTGTTTTCATTGCTTCTCCATCTCTTGGGCAGTTAGAATTTTTGCTATCCGATCAAGAGAGACACTAGCGTGGCAAGGGATCCACCGTCCAGCAACATTCAACGATAACCAAGTTGCCTACTCATGAAATCTACATGGACTACGGACTAACTCGTCATTATATTGTATCTGGGCAAGTAATTGACCCAACCTGCTTGACTTATATATAATAAGGTTAATATTTTGAAAAATCCCAAATTGGTATACGTGTGACAAATTTACAAAAAACTAATTTTTTTACCACAAAAAACTTTCAAACTAGTACATATTTGATAAATTTACCTCAAATTGATACAATCGTGACAAATTTACCCTCTGATAGTTTCCGTTAAATTTTACTATCAAATTACTGAGTTGAATGACATGTGATAGTAAACTAGTGTACTAGTTTGGAATTTTACTATCTGCGTGTCACAGTTGTACCATTTTTATAGTTTTTTGTGTTATTAATCCAATTTAACAGAGGATATATTTATTACGAATGTACCAATTTGGGGGGCTTGTGGTGGTTGAACAAATTAGTTTGGAGTAAATTTGTCACAAGTGTATCGATTTGGCTTTTTTGTGGTCACTTGGGGTAAATTTGTCACAAATATACCAGTTTTGGATTTTTCATTATCAAAAAATTAGTTTTGAGTAAATTTGTCGTAAATATACCAATTTGAAGTTTTTCTGTGTATTAACCCCATATAATATCATATACAAGGAAAGTATAAAAAAAAAAATTATAAACCTATTGCATTGTTATTAATTCAGCCTTAAATATTTCAATTGAATTAATTTAGTTTTAAATCTTTTATATTTGTGATAACTGAGTTATTGGACCAATTTTGGCCGAAAATCACTAACATGGATGCCAAATTTATCCTATACATGGTCAACTAACTAGCTTTGACATGGACAAATTTTAAATATTTTTTCTTTTCTTTTTTTTCATTATAGCTCGCTAGCCACTAGTGAGGGTGGTGGCCATCACTAGCCGCTAAGCCCTCACTTGATTGCAAGGGTTGAGCCCTCGTTTGTTGCTAGCAATGGCCTAAGCGAGGGTTGCGACCCCTCATCGGCCACAATGAAAAAAATAAAATAAAAAGAAAATGACAATAATTGAAAAACGATATTAATATTAAAAAATTATAAATTTTATTCACATCAATACCGGTTGTGTCGCGTAAGATGATTAACATTCTTATCAATGATTTCCTGACAATATCAATTGGCTAAAAAACAAAAGTTTTATGACTAAATTGGTTTATTTGAAAGGTTTATAACTGAATTGGTAGCAATGTCATAGGTTTTAGATTGTGTTGGTACGTTTGCATATCATATACAAATACGGTTGACCTAACAAATAATTGAAACTTCTTTCTTACATTGACACATTGTTTAGATAAAATATAGGGATATGTTTACTTGTCGTGAAAGTGCAATTAATGCCTAAAACTTACAAAAAGTGCAATTAAGTCCTAAAACCTATCAAATTGATGCAATCAAGTCATTATGTTAACACAGTGAATTTGAATAACGGAAAATACTGACGTGTCATTTTTAATTTAATTACTAATTCCTACGTGGCATTTTAAAATTAATATCTCTTTCACATGTGGCATTTATTGTTATTTTTATTCAAATCCATATTTAAAAATTATATTTAAAAACTAAAAAGAAATGCTTAAATTTTATTTTTAAAAAAACTAGAAAAAGAAGAAGAAGAAGAAAATACTAAAGCTCCCCAATGAGCACTTTCGCTGCCGCTGTCCATCATCAAAGGGCTAATGGAAGTTGCCTGCCCTTACTCGGCTTGGGGATGGCCTCATCGGCCCCAAGCGAGGGCTAGAGATCCTCATCAAGCTCAAGCAAGAGCAGCCATATCCAGGTGATGCTGGCCCTCCCTTGAGGTCGACAACCATTGCCCACCCTAGGTGAGGCCTTGCCAACCCCAGGCAAGGGCTAGCAACCCTTGCAAGGCCTGGGCGAGGCCTCATTGACCCTCGCCGGCCTCAAGCGACTGTTGGTGTCACCCTTGCTTGAGCCTAGCAAGGGTCGCCGGCCCTTGCTTGGAGCCGACGAGGCCTCGCCTTGCTTGAGCAATGGCCAGACACCTTCCAACAAGGGGTGGTGGAAGCACCTAGGCTTGCCATCCTCTCTCTCTTTTTCCAATTTTTTTTATAAAATTTTAACTTTTCATTTTTTAGTTTATTAATGTAATTTAAATAAGAATTGAATAGAAAAATAAAAAAATTCAATGTAGGAAATATAAATTAAATAAAAAAATGCCATGTCAGCATTTTTCATTAGTCAAATTAACAATGTTAATGGAATGACTTGATTGTAATAATTTGATAAGTTTAAAGATTTAATTGTACTTTTTGTAACTTTTAGGATTCAATTGCACTTTCATAATGAGCTTTAGGATTTCTAATGAACATATTCCCAAGATATATGTGTACTCCTACGATAGATAGATAAACGCGAATGCATGGACCTAGTTGATCTCAGTCTTTATCTGATTGTCGTCGTATGAAGTAATGATTCCGTGGTCATTTATGTGAAAGATGCGTAATGTAACTCTGATTCTTGAAGCCCAAGGCAGTTTTTTTGAAAGAACGAAGCATCCACTGAAAAAACGGGAGGGGGGAAAACTTCAATGGTCATCCTTATAAAGCGATAAAGAACAAGCGTCAGCCGTTCTTAGTGGAGACGAAGCTTGCGCTCAAGAAAGTGACATTTTTTTCCTAATTAATTCACTTTTTGGGGCCATAGAAAGCAACATTTGTGAAAGGTAAAAAGCCAAAGAGGTTGGATCCAATTTGGTTAGGATAGGATATTTGTATATTAAATCACCCGTTTGAAATTTTTTAGAACTATCAGTAATAATCTCTCGACCTGACCAAGGCAGTATTTTTGAAAGAACGGTGCATTCACTGAAAAAACGGGAGAGGGGAAAACTTCAATGGTCATCCTTCTAAAGCAATAAGACCAAGTGTCAGCCGTTTTTAGTGGAGACGAAGCCTGCGCTCAAGAAAGTGACCCTTTTTTTCCTAATTAATTCACTTTTTGGGGCCATAGAAAGCAACCTTTGTGAAAGGTAAAAAGCCAAAGAGGTTGGATCCGATTTGGTTAGGATAGGATATTTGTATATTAAATCACCCATTTGAAATTTTGTAGAACGATTAGTAATAATCTCACAGAATCTCTCAACCTGACCAAAATCGAAAAGATATGAACAATAGTCAAATAAGCAAAAAATTGCGCATGCTCTTGGGTCCGTTTGGTTCAGCTTTGGGGAAATGCCCTTGGGAGAATGCAAATACCTTTGAGGTAAATGTGTTTTCCGAAATGCTAGACTGTTTGGTAAATTATAACTGAAAAGTGCTTTAGGGAAATGCAGATTGTTTGGTAAACATATATTTGAAAAGCCCTTTAGTGTGACCAAATTAAGTATTTTAGTTTTAGTATTTTTAAAATTGCAAAAAAGAAACAATGACTATATAACATTTTACATTTTCATATTGAGAGTAATGTAAAAGATATATATTAGTAAATTTATTTAAAAATTATATTAAAAGAATTTGATTATAAATTAGATGCAAAGCTCAAAAAATTAAGTTTTTAGTTTTAGTATTTATAAAATTGCAAAAATAAACAATGACTATATAACTTTTTACATTTTCATGTTAAGAGTAATGTAAAATATATATATTAGTAAATTTATTTAAAAATTATATTAAAAGAATTTGATTATAGATTAGATGCAAAGCTCAAAAAATTAAGTTTTTTAGTTTTAGTATTTTTAAAATTGCGAAAAATAAACAATGACTATATAACCTTTTACATTTCCATGTTGAGAGTAATGTAAAAGATATATACTAGTAAATTTATTTAAAAATTATATTAAAAGAATTTGATTATAGATTAGATGCAAAGCTCAAAAAATTAAGTTTTTTAGTTTTAGTATTTTTAAAATTGCAAAAAGAAACAATGACTATATAACCTTTTACATTTCCATGTTGAGAGTAATGTAAAAGATATATATATATTAGTAAATTTATTTAAAAATTATATTAAAAGAATTTGATTATAGATTAAATGCAAAGCTCAACTTTTGGCCTAGGGTTCTTTTAGGTTTGTTTTCGACTTTAAATATATATATTTTTAATTATGGTAGTATTAATCATCTTCGTTAATTAATGATTATTCTAGTGTATTGATAAAAAGTTGGGCTATTGATTATCAAAAGATAAAAATAACAAAAAAAAAGGTGAACCCAACATTTGCAAAGGGTTTTTATTATTTTTTTAAAAAATAAAAATAAAATCTGATGAAACTCATCGCCGATCAACGGTGGTTTGGGTATGGGGAAGATGATTGGTTTAAAAAAGAAAAAGAAAAAGAAGTCAACGGATGAACAGTAGAGGTGGACTTTGCATTTCGAAATCTTTGGCCCAAAGCAGTCCCCACTGCTTTGGGCTTTCAAAGATTTCAAATGCCAAAGATTTGGCCAAGGACACATTCAAATGCTTTGAACCAAACACCTAAATTTTTCCTAAGGGGCTTTCGGACCCGAAAGCCCCTTGGGAATGCTGAACCAAACGGGGCCAGTCTCGTGTCATTTGAAGCCCTTTTTTCCCTAAGAATCTATTATACCTAAAGTAACTAGGAACAAGTTGAGTCTCATATGATTCCACTCAATAGCTCAAGTTAATTTTTTATTTTTTTTTGGGTGGGTGTCATGATAGCTCGATATCAACAAAACCGGTGTAATCACGAAATACGACCACCTATAATCCTAAAATCCAATTAAAATGATCCAAAGATTGTACCAATGCATATTACATGTAAATACATCCATATAGGAAAATTAAAATCATGTATCAACTCTTTGACACGTCACCTTAGCATTTTGCTTTATCTAGAGGGCATTAAAGCATTTTACTTTTACGATATTCCCTAATAAGCATTTTGCTTATGGATACGATTTTGATTTACGTCTCTGTTCTTCCTCTGCCCTAGTTCTTGTTGCTGTGGCGGGTATGACGATCCATTGAAGCTGCGGCCTGCATCTGGTTCTTCAATGTTCGTTGTCGTTTGTTGTGACAGGTGTTGTTGTTTTGCTAGCTGCTGTCCTCATTCCTCTCTTCCCCCTTCCTTTGGGTGTCGCTAGTTGGCTGCTTGTAGCTGCTATTCCTCTTTTGATTGCCATTGTTTGGCTTTGTGTTTTCCTCCTTCCGACACCCTTCCACTCATTTTGACATGTTTGTTATCATGAGTGTAAGTTTTTAGTGCCGTGAACTCCTACTATATAATTTTTGGTTCAAGTCCTTATAATACTTACCTTACCAAAAAAAAAAAAAATGGCCATCATAAGGTTTTGAATATGCTGACACCCAAAATTATCCTTATTGTCATGTGTTGGCTATGAGGGTAATAATAAGAGTGGTATGCCTCGTTTTTTTTTGTTTTTGTTTGTTTGTTTGTTTGTTTTTGTTTTTTGTTTTTTTTGTTTTTTTTTTGTGAAAGCTTAGGGCAAGCAATTTTTATGAAGGAATTTGAGCTAAGTGTTGACAGGGATCTAGACAGGTATACCTGAGTCGACAATAAGGTAATAAATTGCCACGTGTCAGGCTACGAGAGAAAGGCATCAAACTTGGAGTTTAAGTAGAATTAACATTAGAGCTCACACAAGAATAGTTGCTGCATGAAATGCACATAAAAATAGGAAAGCCATTATTTACTTGATGGGCAAGTCGTGTGGGCCTCGTCGACAAGTCATGAAACAGCTGCTTATGGATACGATTGTCAGAAAAAGAAGAAGCAAAACGTGAGGAATGCTAAATGTGGCGCCCAAGGAGAAGTAACCAACTAATGGCTACCCGTTCACCCTATAATTATTGCAAAATGTTCAACGAAGAGGCCCCCAAAGAATACAACTATCTTTATTTTATCTTTACTTATTCGCATTTAGTTGTAGTTTCAAGATTCCCACTGTCGATTAAATTCCGACATGTGTCTTTATCTGGTTTAGCATCATTGATTAAATTTCGGTATTATTCTAGAAGCTCTATGTCGTCGATTAAATTCCAGCATTGTATTTTTTATCCAGAGGTATTGCTATTGATTAAATTCCATCTACGCGTCTAGAACAAGCTATAATTTGAGCCCGAAGTGTAGGCTACCTAGCAACTTGTGTTCAGATTACATCATTGATTAAATTTCAATGTAATTTGTGCCTGGAAGTTGTCGGTCTTTGAGCCATCTGAGTATTAATTGTTGGAATTGTATATACAAGTTGAGAATAAAATTTATCCTTGCATCTTCTATTTCCATATTTAACACAGAACCCAGTTTTCTATGATAAAACCAAAATGAATTGTTTGATGAAAAAAAATTTGCGGGAAACAAAACCGACGAAACAAAACGATAAAAATTGAGTTCATGTCAGTAAGTCTCGATCAATAATGAATATCCAATGCGAATCGTAGCAGCGAGCGAGCGGAGCCGGGGCTTGTGGACCAATCGGACCATGCTCACCCCCTAGCCACGGGGTTTGGAGCTTGGAACGACGGTGCAAGTGCCGGAGGGTGGGGCGAGGCAATCAAAATCCCCCATCAGACCAACCCCAAGAGCTTCCTCGTACCATTTTTCCGACACACCCCGACCCCACTCAACGTTGACTCGGGTGGGCTTCCTACCCCGTGAGCCACGTCTCTCCACGTACCGCCCGGCGCCCTGGGGCGATGTTTTGCCAGAGGCAGCTTCTCCGAAGCCTGCGAAAAAGGCGAACTTCTTTTGCCTCTACGGACCACACAGACCGTCGGGTAAGATGGGATTTTTGAAACCGCGGCGTTCAGACCGCGAACTTTTGTGTTCATTTGGGTACCTTTGACTGAGGCGAGGTTGACTTAGGTTGACTCCGCCCCTATATAACCAGCATCGTTTCCCGCGAGATTTCTCATCATTCACATTCAGTTGCGTCTTCCTTTGCTCGACTTCTTCACTTCTCTTTCTCTCTCTAATTATACGAGAAGAGAAGAGAAGAGAAAAAGCCAGCAGGGTTCTGAGCCCTTTCTCTTTGAGATTTCCATTTTCTTGAAAGATACAAGAATCAATTTTGCGAAATTCAACACACTTGCAAAACCATGCAGGTGAGCTCTCGCCGTCGAGCGTTTCCGTAGTATATTCTCGATCGAGTATCTAATTTCTATTCCCTTTAACCTTACTTCTGCGATTTAGCGCTTTTGCTTATACTGGTTGAAGAGAAAGCGGTCCTTGTTGAGCTAAAAAGGGTTCGTTTTTACGTTGCTCTGGTTTTTGTTTTGATGACAGAGTCAGAAAGTGGTGTTCAAGCTGCATTTGCACAGTGACAAGGAGAAGCAGAAGGCCATGACGATAGCCTCTGGACTTGCAGGTATCAATCAGATCAACCTTTTTCCTCACCTGTCTCTCTATTTCTACAAAAAGAACAAAACCCAGATCTTAAATTCTGCAGTTAACCCAGTCAAAACAGAGTGTGAACCTCGCTGCTTATGTGCAGGGGTCGAGTCGATCGACATGAACATGAAGGACCAGAAGCTGACGGTGGCCGGAGCTATGGATCCGGTGAAGCTCGCGGAGAAGCTGATGAAGCAGTTTTCTGCGGAGATGGTCTCGGTCGGACCGGCCAAAGAGCCTCCAAAGAAGGACGAAAGCAAGAAAGGCAATCCGGACGAGAAGAAGGACGATGACAAGAGCAAGCCGAAAGACCCAAAGCCTGATCAGCCCATAGTCTACCCGTTTCAGCACGATTTTTATAGACCTCTTCCTCCACCATCCTGGTACTTCCCCGTGTATCATCACCCTCTTCCCCCGCCACCCATGTACTCCTGTGGAGGATACGTAAGCATAGAAGAGGATCCAAATGCCTGCGTCATCTGCTGACTGGACGTTTTGCTCAGATCTTTTGCCTGGAATAAGTAGATTTGGCAGAAGAGAAGAGCTTGAAATCTGGGTCAAGTCTCTGATAACTATTCTTTACCGCTTCAGCTAAAAATTATTACGGCTTAAGAGTCCTTGCGTGTGCATAAGCATATCAAACTCTAGGGCTGATTGTCCTTTGATGTTTAACTGAGAATTTTGAGTGTACTGTGATTTTTCTCTCAAGGAATACCCTTTTCTCGATGCAATCTGTCCTTCTCCTTCTTCGGGGACTAGGGGCTCATCCGCAGGTTTGGACTCCAAAGACTCGCTGTACAGTAGTACAGTGATACAGTAGACAAAAGCAGTCACGATTTGTTATTTTGAGTAATTATATCTGGTGATTAGGACGGGCAGAGCTTTCGCATAAACTAATTTCCATCATTCAGTGAATCAATCAGTGCGTTGGATCGAGAGTTGGAATCTTAAAACCGTGCAAATTGGGCCAAAAACAAAAAGAAATTTGCTGCGGGCCCTCCTCTCCCCAGTATCAAAAAGAAGGCTTTTTTTTTACTTGGATCTCTCGCTCCCGATTAAAAGGGCCACATATTGCTAATTGGCTTGTAGTCCATGCTACGCCACAATCCAGTAAAAAAAACATGTAATCCTATGTTAAAAGATGGGTTTCCCCGCATAGCAGACGCAACCTAGATATAGGCCTTTTTGGTTCAAAGATTTGGAATCTTCGTTTAGCCTTTCAAAAGTCCTACCAAAATCAAAAGTGTTTAGTTCGTTTTTTTGCGCGACTTTGGCAAGATGCAATTGCATCTTCAAGTGGCTCTAAGGACCTTTAGCTCAATGCAGCTCTTGAGGTCCTTTGGAAAGTTGCATTTTCGAAATGCAATTTCCGATATTGTTCATCTCTTCGGTGGAGAAGCCGATCGACCGCCCGAATAAAATAAATATAAAAATAAATATGCTTATATTTTTATTATATATAAATATATATATATATATATATATATATATATATATATTATATTTTATATAAAAAATATAAACATATCTATTTTTTTATATTTTATGTTTAATAAATATATATTTATAAAAATATATATAATATATATTTACATAAAATATATATTTATATATATTTTATATAGATATAAACATATCTATTTTTATATAAATATATTTTATGTTTAATAAATATATATTTATAAAAAAATATAATATATATTTATATATTTTTTATATATTTTATATAGATATAAACATATCTATTTTTTTCTCTGATTGTTTTTGTATAAATATATATTTATATAAACATATCTATTTTTTATATATATTTTATGTTTAATAAATATATATTTATAAAAAATATATAATATATATTTTATATAGATATAAACATATCTATTTTTTTATATAAATATATTTTATGTTTAATAAATAAATATATATTTATAAAAATAAACATATCTATTTTTTTTTTCTCCAATTGTTTTTGTATAAATATATATTTATATAAACATATCTATTTTTTATATATATTTTATGTTTAATAAATATATATTTATAAAAAATATATAATAAATATTTGTCGCGACCCGATTTTTTTTTTCGATGAAGGGTGAATCACCTAAAACTAGGTTAATGGATTACTAAGTCCAAGACTTGGCACGGACTCTCCAAGCCCTACCAATCGCGACTTGATACTAAGAAAAGACCCACTAAAACATGCAATTATATTTCAAAATGGAGCCGCCACTAATCAATTAGGGTTGATTAGAAACCCGGTAAAGTATGGGAGAATACTTTACCTTTTACGAACCAGAGATTTAATGGATTCGGGGACATGGTTACGCTAGATTAATCTAACGCCCTTTCGGTACCTTAAGAAAAACATTTTTGCAAAGGGCAGTCTTGATTAATTTTAACCTAAGATGCTAACATGCAAATGGTGGTCATGCGGGTGCACAATCAATTAAATAACATTCAATAAATCAAAATGCTAAGAAATTATAAACCACAACTTTATTAAAGTCCACTCTCTAAGAAACATTTTTAAAAAAATGCTAATTAAAATGCATGCCCTAAACATGATTTCTAAATGACATGACACCTAATTTTATTATTATGCAATCTTAATCTAAAATTAATATGCATGAATTTTACTTTAATGATATGCGAAATGCAATTTATATGGCCTAATTTGAACTATATGTATGCAATCTGATTTATGCAATCCTAAATGTGCATATACTACATGACATGGGATGCATGACATAATAATATGATGCAATCCTAATTTACTAATTAAATGGGCCTATTATGCAAACTAGTTAATATGCACCTAGTATTCTTTATTGAAATTAAACAAACTAATTAAGCTATTCAAAATGGAATAATTTCCTAATTCAAATTCGAGATTAATTTGAATTAAACCTCATTTGTCTTAGAAAATCATTATTCTTTTTACTTTTTTTTTATCTTTTTATATTATGAAAACGTGCAAACTTACTAAGGATGAAATCCTAAAAAAACTAAGAGTCAATTTATTAAGCCTACGTGTCTAAATTAATAAACCTATGTGACCTATATGCTCATGCAAATTTTTAACTTTTCACTATTTCCTTTTTTTATATTTTCATTTTTTTTAACAAGCAATTATTTTTACCTAAAAACTAAGATAAGAATTAAAATAATTGAAAAGATAATCCGTCGTCTCACGGATTAAGTTAACAAGTATTTTAACTCTACAAATCACAACGAGGGAATCAAAATAATTACAAATTTGGTCCGAAATCTTACGGACAAAATTAAATAATTATTGTGATTTAACAACCAAAACAAACTCAAAATTAGTATAATTAAAAAAGTGACCCGATGTCTCTCGGATCAAATTAATAACTATAGTAATTTGAGGTAAAATCTACGGATAATGCATATAGAAATTGCAAATATTAACACCCAACAATTAAATAATTAAACTAACATACTATCAAAGGAAATAAAACCTAAAAATTAACCTAACGAATAATAAACTAAACTCCAAACATGAAAAGTAAAAGTAAATGAAAAGTAAAAACTACCTAGGTAAGTAACGGAGACAGAGGGTGACGCCGGGGGGAGGGAGTTTGTCGGCCGGCGCGGGTTCGGACTCCGGCGAGGGCTGGATGGCAGCGACGACGTCGGGCGAGGTTGATCTCGGGCCTGTAAGTTTCAGCCTTCGAACGGCAAGACCTGGTTCGGATCTTGCAGAGATCGTGAGGGTGGATCTGCGAGGGGCTCCGGCGTCGGGTTGTTGCGCGCTTGCAGCAGCGGTTCTTGGGCTCGCGGGCAAGGCGAAAGCAGGCTGAAGGAACTCCGGTGCAGATTGCTGAGCGGCAGCGCAAGTCGGAGCGTCGGCAGCGGCAAGCGGGGGCGTCGGCTTCAGGCGGCGTCGGCAGCGGCAAGCGGTGGCACATGGGAGGTGGAGCGGTGGATTGCTGTGAGTGAGGCGTCGAGTGGCGCCCGGGGGGCAATGCAGGCACCGGCGTCAGTCTGCTTCGTGCTGGGTGGAGGCAAACCAGTGAGCGTTGGAGCAGGGGCTGCGCAAACGGCTCTGGAACCTGCTGGCGTCGAGCGGCGTCTGAGTTTGCCGACTGCAGGAGAGCTGATGGAGCGGCGGCTATGTGAGTCGAGCTATTGGAGCAGATCGGCGAGGCAACAATAGCAGAAACCGGCGGACGAACAGAGACCAACGTGGGCTACCAAGCACCGGAGTGGAGGGCTTCCGCTCAGTCGCAGCGAGGTAGTGTGCAGCGATGGTCTGCACTTTGCGACTTCGGGGGTGGAGCAACGTCAGATCGTCGGTGCTTGCAGGCGGAGGCGACAATGCAGGAGTGCGAGGCGAGGCTGGGACTGGCGCCGAGGGATCTAGTAGGCGGAAGGCAGGATGGAGTCGAATATAGACCTCTTGGAGAAGAAGCACAGTGACCTCTTTTGCTTTTTCTCTCCTCAGGTCTTCCTCACGTCATTTTCACCTTTCTGAGTTGTGTACTTTTCTTCAGCAAAAAGGACAAATAGTCCTTTTACCAGAGGAAAACGAAAATGGAATCAAAATAAATGAGGGAGAAAAGCCATTCTCGCTTTTGCTGTTTTTGTGTTCTTTTTTGAACGAAGAGAACCCCCCTCTCTCACTCGGTTCCGAAGCTCGCATTTATAGTGAAAAAATAGAAAAGAAACAAACTCCAAGTTGTTGAAGATTTTGCGATATTCTCTCAACCTCTTCAACAACAAAATGGCTCCAAAAATCGCACGGCCGTTTAACTTCGAATTCAATTTTTTTTAAATTCCCTCTAAACCAGGATTATCCTTTATTTCTAAAAACTAATTTTAAATTAGGTGTTAATAAGTGGAAATAAAAAATAAAAACTGAATTTTTTTATTTTTTTATTTTCGAATTTTGAAATGAAAATTTTAAAAGCCAAATTTAATTTTTTTTTTTTTTTTTATATTAGGTGTCAACAATATTTTATATAGATATAAACATATCTATTTTTTTATATAAATATATTTTATGTTTAATAAATAAATATATATTTAAACATATTTTTACTTTTTTTAATTTAATAAAAGTTAATTACAAATGCAAATTTTACCAAACGGTATTTTGGCCAAAATTGTTTCTCAATGCAAATTTTACCAAACGATATTTGCGTTTCGAAAACTCCTTTACCCAAAGATATTTGCATTTCGCAAATGTATTCCCTGAAGCCGAACCAAACGGCCCTATATCTGGTCATCAATGCTCTGTTGAACGCTGTCACCACTGCCGATGTCTTGGTTGCCGAAGTCAATGGTCACTTGAGTTTGAGCATGTGACAAATAAATAAATAAATAAACCAAGAAAATTGGGGCCTCAATAGAAATTGATTTAAAATATAGTCATGTTGATTTAGAGGGGACACAACACAGAGAAGATTGTATCATGAGAGAAGCAAGGAGATCAACCTCTTTTTTTTCAAATATAAATATACAAAATGGATTCTGGTAATGAGTTGGACTCTTGTGTTGATACGAATGAATCATCATTTTCACAGAGGCAAATCTTTGCCTACTAGATAAGAGGATAGCAAAACTATGGGAGAGCTCGAGAATTTCTTCGTTTGTCAAACTAGCACGTAAGGAAACACGCCTCTTCTTGCTCTGGGTAGGCAAAGTACGACTTAAATGGCCAAGCACAGAGCAAGATGTTTCAAAGATTTCACAAGCTTCTTTGAAAATCTAGCACGAGATAACCATATGGACGGTTTAAGATGTTTCAAAGATTTCACAAGCTTCTTTGAAAATCTAGCACAAGATATCCATTTGGACGGTTTGACATATCTCTATTCAAGCAATAAGAAAGCAGAATAATAGGACACGATTTGCTTTCTATTAGAATATGTCTCCTTTGTATTTTGCTGGAATGTCATGATGCTTTCGCCATCTAGCTTCTGTATTTAGTGTTGGAGCTTTGAACAATGCTATGTGTGATGGTATTTGGTTGTTTGGATCAATAGCTCCAAACGCAAAATGATGCCCGTTCAAATGTGCATCGCTGAATATTACATTCATTTCGTAAACCAAATTTTACGGATCATATCTACCTATCATTATCTTGGAGCTAAGCTTTCTGATTAGAGCCATAATAATAATAAAATAAAATAAAAAGATAGTTTATGCCGCCGCCAGCATGCTAACTTAATCTAAATAATCAGCCAGCTGGTTACCCATCCAAAAGTAGCTTCTAGAAGGACGTCTATGGGAGCCCATTTCATTTAGGTAGTGTTCAAACATATGCGCTGATGTCTAGCCGCCAAAGGTGGCAAAATGGGTCTTATATCCATATATGACCCATTTAAATTATAAATGGGTCATGTATGATCACTTATTTTTTTTAAAAATTAGTTAAATGGGTTTAAAAATTGAAGGTTTAAGAATTAAGATAAATAGGTCTTAAATGAGTTGAACTTGAATTTTTTTTTTTTTTTGTCAGTCCTACTCTAATCCTATTCTAACATGGGAGTCGAAACCTACTCCTGAAATGAAATCTTCCCCACCCCAATCCCCCATGAGAAGGTAGGGATTTGAACCCCCAACCTTTCCCTTCCAAGATGGAAGGGTGGCCACTGGGGCGAACCCCCAGTGGTTTAGTTGAACTTGAATTCACTTTCAACTAAAGCCTCACAGTCTCTCTCTTCCCTCTTTAACTTTATAAAAATATTTTTTTTTATAAAAATCAAAAATATATTTATTTTTTACATTTCAATTTTCTTTTCTTTCCTTTTTTTTTTTTTTTCTTCTTCTTCCTCCTTCCTTAACCGGTGGCCAACATGGCGACGACTGGCGACTGGTCAAGCGAGGCTCGAGATTGCTGGCGTCGGGCGAGCTCAAGTTGGCTGGATCCAACGAGGCAAAGGCCTCGCCAACGTTTGGCGAGACTCAAGCTAGAAGTGTTGGGCAAGGCTCGAGCCTCACCGATCTAATGAGCCTCGAGCTCGCCGGTGTCAAGCGAGCCTAGTGAGCTTGAGGCTCGCCTGTGGTTGATCACCGGCCCGTCGTCGTTGTGACCGGTTGGACAGCCGACTGAAGAAGAAGAAAAAGAAAAAGAAAATTATATTCTTAAAAAATAAAAATTATTAAAATTCGATTTTTAAAAAATTAAAAAATAAAAATTCAATTTAAAAATATATAAATAAATTGTTCATTAAATTCATATTGCTTAAAATTATTTTAGTAATACCATTTTTTAAAATAAGAAATAAGCTTTTTAGGCTTAGTTAAATGAGTCGAGTATGGGTAAAAAATTTTGCACTACGATAATTAGGTTATAAATGGGTTGATTTGGGTCAGACCATGTATGAACCGATCCAAACCCGACCCAGTACACTTGTTTAACAAGTCTATCAGCCGCATGAATAACATGCCGAAAAGTAATGGGAGTTTTCAACTATAGTGTCTTGCTACACTATGAAGTTATAGTATTCCAATTAGAGTTGTTGTTGCACAAATTCTTCTAATTCAACTCCATGGACGCACGCAAACTTATGTTAACATCTATTAGATAAGACTTCACTTACTAGAGAGAGATGATGTGATTTGGATATATGATCCTTCCCGTTCAAATTAAGTACTTAACCTCTCAGTCAAACGCTCGAAATTGATATGATAGACTTCTATTGGCTAATAGTACGAACTGATTTTACATGACCAGTTTTGGCCCTTCTTGTTAATAATTCCATTTTGCGCAGAAATCTATAAAACGAATAAATTAAACTATTACAAAAAATTTATCTGCTCATAATTTCAAAGTTCTTCATTAGAGAAACACACCCGTGATGGTCATCAGATTAGTTGGGAAAAGTATAAAAAAAGTCCTAATAAAAAATTATGAAAAGTTTATGCATTAGATGGATGTATTAATGTTTGCATACTTGGAAGCTTAAGCACGTTTAGAAGCAGAAACAGCTCAGGACACTTCAGAAGTCCAGTCAACAGGTCTTCGAGAATCAAGGTCAACTGCAACAAAACAGCGGTCTCTATCTTCCAGCCCCGCTTCGCACGACAAATTATTGGAGAGACTTGCGTACGCCATTTGATTAATCTATCTTCGGTAGAAAGTGTACCACGCATCGCTAACCAAGAGATAAACCGGTCCTAGATAAACCTAAGTAAGGAATTCTTTGCCCCCACTGAGTGTCTCCATCAGTGTCTCAATAGCTCTCGATCATTTTGCAAGTACTTTATGATTTGGGTCGATATGGAACGTATGGAGATACCAACGGGAGCAGAGGATCATTATCTATAGACAATTCATATCCAGATTAGACGAGAATACTTTCAAAGGAAAACGTCCAAAAATTTGGTGAGTTGCTCTGGACATCATTAAACATTTGAGTTATCAAAAATAGCAAATCTCTGGATACTCTTGGCACCTTTCGGATTCATTTGACAATTCACCCCTTCTCCCTTAGATAAAACGTCTATTTTTCCACATGTAAAAAAAGCGGTATCTCATGCAAATGTTCATGAGCTGATTATCACTTCCATTGCTATATCACATGGATGGACCATATTAGAATTTTGTCTCGTCAAAGTCCAATCACAGAGTTGAGATTTGGAAAAACATTAGGGTTATGCCATGTCCTTCTGGGCAGTGTTAGTCTATGAAATTGACCTAGGAAAGCTCTTGGCAATAGCCGTCGATACACAGTTCCTTTTATGACTTTATGCTCACCCACAATCCTAAGATTCTTCCTTATCTCGTTCATGTCTGTATTAGGATGAGCTACACAAACACCGAAATAGAAGGTTAAGGCGAGAAAGATATATAAAATGTAAGGTTTATCTTGGTTCTCTTTTAAATTAGGATTACATTTAGTAGAAGATTCCACTACAATTAGTACATCTTACCTCTCTATTGCAACTCTCGATTACAAAAAGAAGAAGAAGAAGAAGAAGAAGAAGAAGAAGATATTATATATACTAAGATAGTTATTCATGAACCTAAGTTTAAACTACCAATAAAATACGGTCCAAACTATAAAAATTCCCTAGCATTTCGGGAGCACTGCCCCACAAGATCCCCATTGGGGTGGCTCTTGGACCCTGCCTGTTCAAGCTTTTCTGTCGATGAATAGTATAAATCATACCCCGATAGTATGGAAGCTATGTACAGTGATAAAATTAAAAGCTATGAGAAATTAATATGAATGCGGTAGTGCGGGTTCAATTCTTAAGTTCTAATATAAAATATCGATGAGCCCGCTCAAGAAATTGATGACGCGTGATGGGTCAACGACCTCACTCGTGTTTGATTGATCCACTGAGAAAAATGTGACGTTTTCTTTCAGTCTTTAGCTTTCGGGTTGCGAAATTGTTGAAATTTCAGACATTGTGTGTGACCCGGTATTCTAGATTGTGTTAACTATTGTCGTGGAGGCCGAATTTCCTAACCGTAACAGGTCAAAAAGGACGGACACACCTTCCTCACCACAAAAAGAGAGAGTTGGAGTACATAAGGGGAACTGAGACCTCTGACCAATTTGCTAAAATGGATTTTAATTGGGAAAAGTTCCAATTTTGGCGAGTAAAGCTCTCATGATGCACGTGTGAGATTCAATTCTAAACGTGATTCGCTTTGGTTTAGGTGCGCCCTTGTCATTTTATGATAGATGGAAATGTAGTTTTCCCCACCGGTACACAAATCAACAATTTGGTTCGGGATGAAATCGAATGGTGGGAGCAAGTTAGGCCTACTCGATGATTCATGTCATATTTCCTTGCGCAATGCGAAATTAGGTCTCGTGACGTGCTGCTATTCTCTAAGTCTCTGTTCTGGAACTAACATCGGGTGACAGAGCCTACATGTGAAAAGGGATCCACCGTCCAGCAACATCGAACGATAACCAAGTTGCCTACTCATGAAATATGCATTGACTACGGACTAACTATGGACTAACTAGGGACCAACTTGTCACTGTATCGTGTTTGAGCAAATAATATACCTAACCCACTTGACTTATGGTTAATATCATATATAGAAAAAGTACCAAAAAAATTATAAATCCATTGTATTATTATCAATTCAATCTTAAACCTTTTAATGAGACTAATTTAGTTCTAAATATTTTGTCCACATTAGCACTGGTCGTACCATGTAAGACGACCGACATCTTTGTCAGCGATTTCCGCCAATACCAATCAGCAAAAAAGCAAAAAGTTTAGGATTAAATTCATTACAACTAAATTGGTATCAATGTAAATATTTTTAGATTTTGTTGGTAATTTCCCCTATCATATGCGGATACGGTTGACCTCACAAATAATTGGAACTTCTTTCTTACATTAACAAAATGTACGGATAAAATATGTCTACTTCTATGATAGATAGATAGATAAACGCGAATGCATGGGCCTACTTGATCTTAGTCTTTATCCGATCGTCGTCGTATGAAGTAATGATTCCATCTGTCATTTATACGAAGGATACATAATGTAACTCCGAAACTTGAAGCCCAAGGCAGTATTTTTGAATAAGAGGCGCATCCACTAAAAGACTAAACGGGAGGGGGGAAACTTCAATGATCATCCTTATAAAGCGGCAAGAACAAGCGTCAGCCGTTGTTAGTGGAGACGAAGCCATTTGCGCCATGAAAGTGACCATTTTTCTCTTATTAATTCACTTTTTCGAACCATAGAAAGCGACCTTTGTGAAAGGTAAAAAGCAAAAGAGATTGGATCCGATTTGGTCAAGATACTTGTATATTAAATCACCCATTTATTTAATAAATGAAATTTTTAGAACAATTAATAATGATCTCACAAAATCTCTCAATCCGCCCAACCAAAATCGAAAGCATCTACATAGATAGTCAAATAAGCCAAAAATTGCCCATGCTCTGTATTGTGTCAATTGAAATCCCTTTTTTCCCTAAGAATCTATCATTCGTAATCAACTAAGCATTAACTAAAGTAACTAGGAACAAGTCAAGTCTCATATGGTTCTACCAAATAAGGCAAGTTTTTTTTTTTTTTGGGGTAGGAGTCATCATAGTCCAATATCAACAAAACTCTTGTAATCGCAAAATAAGACCAAGAAGTCCTATAATCCTAAAATCCAATTAAAATGATCCAAAAATGATACCAGTCCATATCACATGTTAGTACGTCCATACGGGAAAATTAAAGTCACGCGTCAACTCTTTCACACGTTACTTCAGCATTTTGCTTTATCTAGAGGGCATTAAAGCATTCTACTTTTACAATAAAGGTGCTCGTCATAAGTGTTTGAACAATAGAAATTGAGCTCCTTAGGTGGATCTAATGGACCACGAACGCTCCAAGCTCAAATCTTTTGAGTTTCTATGTGTGAGGAACATTCAACGCGAATCATAGCGAGCGAGCGAGCGAGCGGAGCCAAGCTAGGGGACCGGTCCAATTCCGAGACCGTGTTCACCCCTAGCCATGGCGTTCGGAGCTTGGAACGACGGTGCAAGCGCCGGAGGGTGGGGTGCCGCAATCAAAATCCCCCATCCGGACCAAACCCAAGAGCTTCCTTGTACCGTTTTTCCACCGAATCTTCGCTGGGCCATCAACAACAGCGCACTCTTGTTTTTTTTTTCAAACGCCCCCGACCCCACTTGACGTTGACTGGACTTCGTACCCCCTGAGCCACGTCTCTCCACGTACCTCCACCGGCCCCGTGGCGATGTTTGGCTCCAGGCAGCTTCTCCGAAACTGCGAAAGAAGGGCAAACTTCTTTCTGGAATTTTTGTCTTCCCGGGCCACACAGAACGCCGGGCAAGATGGGATTGAAACGACGGCGTTCAAACCGCGAGCCTTAATGCTCAGTTGCGTACCTTTGACCAAGACGAAGTTGACTTGAGTTGACTCCGCTCTATATAAACCCTCGAACTCCGCATCTTTCCCCCTAGATTTCTCATCATTCACACTCAGTCGCGCCTTCCCCTGTTCGACTTCTTCACTTCTCTTTCTCTCTCTAATTATACGAGAAGAGAAGAGAAAAAGCCAGCAGAATTCTGAGCCCTTTATCTTTGAGCTTTCCATTTTCTTGAAAGATACGAACATCAGTCCTGTCAAATTCAACACACTTACAGAACCATGCAGGTGAGCTCTCGCCCTCAGGCGTTTCCGTAGTGTATTCTCGATCGAGTATCTAATTTCTATTCCCTTCAACCATCCTTTCGCGATTTAGCGCTTTTGCTAATACTGGTTGTAGAGAAAGCGGTCCTTGTTGGGCTAAAAGGGATTCATCTTTACGTTACTCTGCTTCTTGTTTTGATGACGAGTCAGAAAGCGGTGTTGAAGCTGGATGTGCACGACAACAAGGACAAGAGGAAGGCCATGAAGATAGTCTCTGGATTTGGAGGTATCAATCAGACCAAGCTTTCTTCTCACCTCCCTGTAACTCTACTTTTACAAAAAGAACGTCTTAACTTTCTGCAGTTGAGAAATCCGAGTCGAAACGGAATCTGAATTTCGCTGCATATGTGCAGGGGTCGATTCGATCGACATAAACTTGAAGGACCAGAAGCTGACGGTGGCGGGAACTGTGGATCCGGTGGAGCTCGTGGGGAAGCTGAGGAAGGTGTTTATCACGGAGATAATCTCG
The DNA here is from genome assembly GCA_014182395.1 of Eucalyptus sp. ANBG9806169. NCBI lineage: Eukaryota > Viridiplantae > Streptophyta > Magnoliopsida > Myrtales > Myrtaceae > Eucalyptus > Eucalyptus sp. ANBG9806169. The sequence goes on along the minus strand of CM024573.1, from coordinate 39,880,932 downwards.
GTCGGACCGGCCAAAGATGCTCAGAAGAAGGACGGCGACAAGAAAGACGATCAGGACAAGAAGAAGGACGGTGACAAGGGCGGCAAAGCAGATCCAGCTAAAGTCTTCCCGTTTCCATACGGCTTTTATCAGCCTCCTCCACCACCCCTGTACTTCCATCCAAGACACTATAGTGCAGAAGAGGATCCAAATAGCTGCGTCATCTGCTGATTCGACGTTTTGCTCAGATCTTCTGCATAAAATGAGTAGATTTGGCAAGAGAGAACATACTGAAATCGGGTCAAGCGTCTGATAGTTATCTTCACCGCTTCTGCTGAAAATTATTACAGCTTATAGTTCGTCTGTACATAGGTGTGTGAAATTCTGGGGTTGGTCGTTCTTTTATGTCTAATGGAGTCTCTTGAGTGATCACGGATTTTGCTTTCAAGGAATATGCTTCTCTCGATTCAATCTTTCTTCTTCTTTGCTTTGCTGGGGACTTGGAGCTCACCGGCTCTTTCGTACTCCTCCAAAGACTCGCTGTACAGTGATAGAGCATGCAGAGGCGGTCGTGATTTGATTCTTTAAATTATTAGATTCGATGCTTAGGACGGGCAGGATTTTCGCATATGTTAATTTCCATCTTTCCTGTGAATCAATCAGTGCGCATCGGATCGAGAGTTGGGATCTTGTAACCGTGCGAACCGGACAAAAAAGGAAAAAGAAGAAGAAACTGCTGCGAGCCCTCCTCCTCCCCAATATGAAAAAGGTAGAAATGGTTTTTCACTCGAATCTCTCTCGCTCCTGACAAAGGGCGACAGGGCAGTGGCAAAAGAACACGTAATTCCACGTTCTCAGATTCTCAGATCTGTCCCCCCGCAAGGCAGACGTAACCTGAGTTACAACCAGGCATCGATGCGCCAGTCGAACATTGTCATCATTGGCGATGTCTCGGTTCTGCCCAATTCGGTGGTCGCTTGAGTTCGAGCATGTGCCCCAGAAAAATTAGAAATTAAACAAAAAATCTGAGCCACAGAAAACTTACTGTTCCTAGATTTTCTTTCTTGGGTCAAACCAAGTTCCGACACGTAACACAACTCGACTCTCTGCTTTTGCCGGTGCGGGCAAAGCGCGACTCAAATTGCCAGGCACTGCGCGAGGTATTTCAAAGATTACGCAAGCTCCTTTGAAAATCTTGCACGAGATAATTTTATGGACGGCTTGACATTTTTCTACCCAAGCAATAAAATAGTGAAATAATCGGAGGCACGCCTGAAAATATCTCCTTTGTGTTTAGCTGGAACGTCACAATGCTTTCACCATCTAAGCTACCGTAATCAGGGTTGGAGCTTTGAAAAATGCCATGTACAATAGTATCGGGTTGTTTGGATCAATTGCTCCAAACCCAAAACGATTATCCGACCAAAAATTATTACATTTTTGTGAATGGAATTATACCGAGAATGCTTGTCCTTATCCTAGAGCTTAGCTTTCTGATAGAACCATAACAGAGAAAAAATAGTTTATGCCGCCACTAGCGTGATAACGTAATCTGAATTATTAGCTATTGGCAGCAAATTCGATTTGGATGGAGGAGGTAGGGAATTCGATGCCCATCTTTGGGGTTCGGGAGTGGGGCTAGTTGGCCAGTGATAGCTAGCAACAGCACAAAAAAAATGAAATATCAAGTGTCGCCTAGTCAAGCACACGTCTCTGTTTTACTTACATTATTGACATAAAAACTTTGAAATTTTGAGAGCCTTGATTAATATGATGATGGATGGTATACTATCGATTTGTACCTCGTCCCTTTCCTTTGAAAATATAAATCATGTATGTCATAACTGACTTGATACTTTGGTTCTTCATTTTTATTTTGATAGCACATAATATCCAAATTTTACCGTTCGACTAATTCCCATGGATACATACAAATCACCTGCCCACTTGCATTAGGTACGACTCAACCAACAATTGGCAAGCATGGCTTCGTAAGGCTGATATGAATGAACGACGCTACGATTTGAACATAGAATTTGCCCCGTCTAAACGAAACCTTTAGCCACTCAGCTAATCCCTTTGAGTTCCCATCCGACACGTCCAATCATTCTCATCTCGTTTAATCTTTGAAAGCTAGAAAGACGTCCATGAGAGCCCACATCATTTAGGGCATTGTCCAAACAAACCTGCTCCACTGGCATGGATAAGCATGCCGACCGGACTTTCAATTTGAGGGTTTCGCTGCACTACAAACTCACAATTTTGGAATTGGAGCTGTTGTTGCACAAATTGTTTCGATTCTAACTCCATGGATGCATGTAAGGTCGCGCACATATATTAGATAAGACTCCACTTACATATCAGAGATATCATGATTTGAATATGGGATCTTAATCATGCGAATCAACACTCAACCTCCCAGTCGAATGGTTGAAATTGATATGATAGAGTTCAACATGGTCATCATTGTCAATGTCTTGGTTCTGCCCTAGTCAATAATCAATTAGGTTTGAGAATTTGACTAAGAAATATAACAAATGATACCAAAATAGGTAAAAAAGAAGAAGAAGAAGAAGAAGAACTCGGAGAACTCAATAGTAAATATGTAGTTTTCGTTAGTATAACAAGGGGAGATATCAAGATTTTCTTTTTTTTCGGTCAAACCAAGCGAGGCGCCGGGCGAGATATTTTGGAGATTACGCAAAGCTTCTTAGAAAAATCTAGATGGTCAGAAAAATCCAGCGTTTGATGACAATATGGACGGTTTGACATATCTCTGTTTAAGCAATAAGATAGTGGAATAATTGGACGCGATCAAGGTTGGAGCTTTGAAAAATCCTATGTATGATATGGTATTGGGATGCTTGAATCAATAGTTCCAAACACAAATCTGTATTCAAATGTCCAATTGTGAATATTCCATTGTCTTGCAAATCGCATTTTACCGATTCTTACTTATTAGTATCCTATAGATTAGGTTTTTTTTTTATCAGAACCGCGATAAAGAAAAAATAGTTTATGTCATCACCAGTTTGCTAAAGTAATCTAAATTATCAGCCCTTTTGTTACCCATCCAATTTGGATCGGGAGGTGGGGAGTTCAATCCTCCTTTTAGGGGCTTCACCAGCCTGAGATATCTATATCTGACAATAGCCAAATAAAAGAAGGAAATATTTATAATCATCTAGTCGATCATATCTTTTTGTTTTATTTACATAATTGTCATGAAAGTTCTAAATTTTGAAGGCGCGATTAATTTGATGATGGATGGTATACTATCGACTTGTACCTTGTTGCTTTCCTTTGAAAAAATAAATCTTGTAAGTCATAATCAACCCTATACTTTCTTTATTCTTTGATGAGACGTGATATCGAAAATTTGCCGTTCGTCTAATTTCCACAAGCTCATACAAACAACCATCCATGTGTATCGGGCAAGGCCCCATGCATAAGTGGCAGGAGTGGTCCCAAGGTTAATACAAGCAAGCTAGCGACGCTATGATTTGAACATAAAATCTACTTGCTGTAAACCAAATGTTTAAGGACGCAATCAATCTCCTTAACCTTTTCCAACCCAACAATTCCAAAAAATCTCATCTTATTTGAAAGCTAGTTTCTAGAAGGACGTCTCTGAGGGCCCAAATCATTTAGGTAGTGTCCAAACAAATCTGCTGATGTCCTACGGCAAGGATAAGCATTGCCGAAAGTAACACGACTTTTCAATTTGAGAGTCTCGCTGCCCTACAAACCCACAAAATTTTCAATTGGAGCTGTTGCTCCACAATTTCTTTTGGTTCGACTCTGCAGATGCCTGAAAATCCCAGTTCAGATTTATTGGATAAGACCCCACTCACGTGAAGAAAACATCGTAATTTGAATCCAAGATTCCTCTCGTTCAAATTCAGCGCCCAACCCTCAGTCAAATGCCTGAAATTGACGTGACGCGGACCAGACACGGCGGATAATTGCCAGCTGATTTACACGGCCGGTTTTGGTCCTTCTCGTAACTTAATATTTCCATTTTGTGCGGTAGTTTACAAAATAGCATCAATAAAAGATTTGTTAAAAAAATCATCAGATTGGGTCGCGCTAGTGGTCCTGGATTGGGATGAACTCATGAATCAACAACACCAAAAGTCTTCCAGAAAGCTTTTGTGTTCCCTTTTTCTTTTTTATAATTCTTCCCTTTTCAATGCTTGATAGTCGCACTTCTAATTTATATTATATTTCTCTCCACTTTTGAAATCAATAACAAGTTTAACTTTCACAAAATTACAAAAAGTCTATGTTGAGAGATTAGTACAAGCGCTAATATAGATGTTTTAGGTTCGAGAAAAGTTAAATCCGAAAGAGCAATAAGAAGAGAAAAAAAAGCCATTGAAGCACACTCTTTCACGCTAGTCATGAAGTCATAGCCTAGCATTGTTAAAATGTTTCACTATGCCGAAGGCTTGATTAAAACATGAAAATCGGAAATCAATCCCCTGGAAATTTTTCTTCATCTGGCCCCATCCTAATCTCGAGTTCGATATCCTAGCATTTGGAAAATCTCCTCTTCTGGACCGGCTGGTTTGCACAGATAGAGACAAAGATCTTGTCGTCCGCTATGACATCACGTCGCGATGGCTCTGCAAATTATTGACATTTGGAATTCGAAGGGCATGCAGGTTTTCAACTTGACGTGACCTGATAAAATCACTTTGCGCTAGATGACCCTCCATCCCATTCGATACGGGTGCACGTTTTCGTCTTTTTACCATTTAGATATTGTCTCTCTCGTCCCTTTCATGACGTGACGTCCGAACCTTTCATGATCGAGGTAGCGGAGCGTTAGAAAAAGCGACAAAGTTGAGATAAAAATAAGGAAATAAATTAATAAACTTCCTAAACGAAGTGTTAGGATGTTTAATGGCCTCACGGTGTTCCACGACACATGAATAAAACAGGTGATGACGTGATGAAGTAGGGACATGGATTTATCACAATAAAGTTGAGATACAAATAAGGAATTAAATTAATATATCTTGTTGGTAAATTGGTGAAAATTCTAGAATGTATTTATGCTTGTTCTAAAGTTTGTCTAAAGATAAGTGATATCGCTAAAACCTAAATAATTTTTTTTTTGGTAAGGTACTAAAGCCTAAATAATTGATCGGTGAAAAAGCGACATTGTTACTCATTGATGTGATGCAACAAGGAGTCTAGTGATTGTGTTTTTTCTATGTTTTGATGTCCTTTGAGCGAAAATCTATATAAGAGAATCTTCAACCACAGTATTTAAAAATGGAAGACTATGTGCGGTTGGATTTGATTAACCTAAAGAAACATACGATAGTTCAAGACGATTATTAAGTTTATCAGTTGCTAGCTAAAAATATGTACATCCTAAAGATAGTAATTGCAGCGAAAAAAGTTATTTTTGGAATGGCCTACTAAAGGTACTTGTTGTGATATTTTCATGAGTATCAAGTTTTGTGTATAAAATTAATTCTTACTATACTAATCTATTAGTATTATTAGACCTAACTTGTTACCTTTCTATTACGCAAAGCAACTTGGTATGTAAAATGGATACGTAGTGGAAAAAATTAATCCCACTATAGTTCGTACAAAATCATGTGGTTTGACATACTTTCCATAGCATGACAAGTGACAACGCAACTGCGAATAGTGGGCTCCCAACTTCCTACGCTTGCCCTTCATCTTTCCAGATCTCGGCCCAGTTCCTCTGGGCCTCATCCAACCCGAGAACCGACCCGGACTTATCCGGGTCCCAGCTGCTCGACAGCGTCCCGTACGCGATCCCCAGCGCCGACGCCCCGAAGCACACCAACGTCGTCAGGAACGGCAGCCACCGAGGGATGTCCAGCAACTCTCGCTCCTTGATTGCCCCCATGACGTAAAGCAGCCCGATGCCCGCCGCCATGGGAACGCCCACGAACACCAGAATCCGCCCGATCATCCTCTCAAACATCACCTGCGGGATCTCGTCGTCGTTGTCGTCGTCTTCACCGCGGCCGTAGTTGCTTTTGGTCGTGTCTGGTCTTCCGGCGGTGGGACAGGCTTTCCCGGGCGGCGGCTGGCCGGCGAAGCCTTTGGCGTTGGTGTGGAGCTTCCATGGCATGAGCGGCGGAGGGTGGCGGCGGTTTGGAGAGATTGGGGAGGAGTGCGTGGATGGAGATATGGTTGCGAATTCGACGTGGAGTGTTTCGTGGAGAGCGATGGTGGTTTTGAGGTAAAGAGGAGAGCTTCCATGGTGGCTTGCTGCTTCAGGATTACATTTGTTCTAGTAACACGACAATATCATATGGATCGATGCCTTACCCAGAAAAATCAGTGGACAGACAGAGCCTACTTTTTTACTCTTTTTCATAGGTTGTTATGTTACTTTCTGCTGATATTCTTTTCCCCTCTAATTCCCACTAGCACGTGCAAACAACCATCTATGTGTATCGGGCAAGGCCCCATGCATAAGTGGCAAAAGTGGCCCCAAGGTTAATATGAGCGAACTAGCAACACTATGATTTGAACGTAAAATCTGCCCAATCTAAACCAAATATTTAAGGACACAATCAATCTCCTTAAACTTTCCAACCCAACAATTCCAAATATTCTAATCTTATTTGAAAGCTAGTTTCTAGAAGGACGTCTATGAGAGCCCAAATCACTTAGGTGGTGTTCAAACAAATCTGCTGATGTCCTACGGCAAGGATAAGCATTGCCGAAAGTAACACGAGTTTTCAACTTGAGAGTCTCCCTGCTCTACAAACTCGCAATTTTTTCAATGGGAGCTGTTGCTGCACAAATTCTTTTGGTTTGGCTCTACAGATGCCTGTAAATCCTGGTTCTGGTTTATTGCATAAGACTCCACTCAAGTGGTGAAAACATCGTGATTTAAATACATGATTTTTCTCATTCGAATTAGGCACCCAACCTCTCGGTCAAATGCCTGAAGTTGATGTGAAGCGAACCATATGCAGCCGACAATTGCCAGCCGATTTACACGGCCGGTTTTGGTCCGCCTCGTAACTTAATATTTCTATCTTGTGCGGTAGTTTATAAGATGGCACTAACGAAAATTTGGTTAATTTTTTTTTTTCTGTTCGTAGTTTTAAAGTTCTTCATGACAGAAAAAACCCGGAGATTGTCATCAGATCTGGTCGCGCGCCAGGGCTCGTGGATTGGGATGAAGTCATGAATCAACAACACCAAAAGTCTTCCTGAAAGCTTTTGCGTTCCCTTTTTCTTTTTATATTTCTACCCTTTTCAGTGCTTGATAGTCGCACCTTCTAATTTAGATTATATTTCCCTCCACTTTTTAAACCAAAAAAAAATTAAATTTAAAAAATTATGAGAAGTCTATGTCGAGATATTAGTATAAGCACTAATCTACATGTTTCGAATTCAAGAAAAGTTAAATCCGAAAGAATAATAAGAATTGAAAAAAGTGAAAATATCATACATATATCAAATAATCATCAGATCGCATCACTTTTTTCCATTAATCATGAAGCTGTAACCTATCATTGTTACACAGTTTTAGTACATCAAAGACTTAAATTAAACATGAAACCTTGAAATCGAGTGAAGAAGGGTGCACGGAATCAAGCCCTAAATCTTCAACTCTAATGACTCATACAATTTTTAAGCGAAATGTGTTTTATAGCATCGCAATTGGATTGATTTGATCCCATGGTAATTTTTCTTCATCTGGCCCCATCCTAATCTCGAGTTCGCTATCCTAGTTTTTGGAAAATCTCCTCTCCTGGACCAGCTGGTTTGCACAGATAGACATAAAGATCTTGTCGTCCGCTATTATATCACGTCGCGATCGTCGTTAGTCCATCGAATTCTTTTCATGGCGGTGGTGGCCCTGTAAATAATTAATAATTTGGAATTTGGGTGGCTCTCCCCGTCCTCGAAGGGCACGGAGGTTTTCAAATCGACGTGACCCGAGACAAAGCACTGTCCGCTAGATGAGCATGCCATCCCATTCGATACGGGTGCACGTTTTCGTCTTTTTCCATTCAGATATTCTCTCTCTCGTCCCTTTTATGCGTCAAGCTCCGAGCCCGTCATGGTCGAGGTAACAAAGCTTTGGAAAAAGTAGTGTAAGGATGTTTAAAGTCCTCACGGTGTGCCACGACACATGAATAAAACAGGTGATGACGTGATGAAATAGGGACACAACAAAGAAATAAGGAAATAAATTAATATATCTTCTTGCTAAATCGGTAAAAATTATAGAATGTATTTGTGCTCATTGTAAAGTTTGTCTAAAGATAAGCGATGTCACTAGAGCCTAAATAATTGATCAGGTGAAAAAGCGACACTGTTACTAGTTGATGTGATGCAACAAGGAGTCTAGTGATCACATTTTTTCTATGATTCAATGTCCTTTGAGCGGAAATCTATATAAGAGAATATTCAATCATAATATTTAAATGGAAAACTACGTGTGGTTGGATCTGATTAACCTAAAGAAACATACGATGGTTCAAGTCGATTAATAAGTTTATCGGTTGCTAGCTAAAAATATGTACATCCTAAAGATAGTAATTGTAGCGAAGAAAGCTATTTTTGGAATGGCCTACTAAAGGTATTCGTTGTGATATTTTCATGAGTATCAAGTTTTGTGTATAAAATTAATTATTACTATACTAATCTATCAGTAATATTAGACCTAACTAGTTACCTTTCTATTATGCAAAGCAACTTGGTATGTAAAATGGGTACGTAGTGGAAAAAATTAATCTCACTATAGTTCGTACAAAATCATCTGGTTTGACATACTTTCCATAGCATGACAACGCAACTGCGAATAGTGGGCTCCCAACTTCCTACGCTTGCCCTTCATCTTTCCAGATCTCGGCCCAATTCCTCTGGGCCTCATCCAACCCGAGAGCCGACCCGGACTTATCCGGGTCCCAGCTGCTCGACAGCGTCCCGTACGCGATCCCCAGCGCCGACGCCCCGAAGCACACCAACGTCGTCAGGAAGGGCAGCCACCGAGGGACGTCCAGCAGCTCTCGCTCCTTGATCGCCCCAATGACGTAAAGCAGCGCGATGCCCGCCGCCATCGGGACGCCCACGAACGCCAGAATCCGCCCGATCATCCTCTCGAACACCGCCTGCGGGATCTGGTCGTCGTCGTCGTCGTCGTCTTCACCGCCGCCGGAGTTGCTTTTGGTCGTGTCGGGTCTTCCGGCGGTGGGACGGGCTTTCCCGGGGGGCGGCGGGCCGGCGAAGCCCTTGGAGTTGGCGTGGAGCTTCCATGGCTTGAGCGGCGGAGGGTGGCGGCGGTTTGGAGAGATTGGGGAGGAGTGCGTGGATGGGAGATATGGTTGCGAAATCGACGAGGAGTGTTTCGTGGAGAGCAATGGTGGTTTTGAGGTAAAGAGGAGAGCTTCCATGGTGGCTTGCTGCTTCGGGATTACATTTGTTCTAGTGACACGACAATATCATATGGATCGATGCCTTATCCAGAAAAATCAGTGGACAGACAGAGCCTACGTTTTTACTCTTTTTCATAGGTTGTTTTGTCGCTTTCTGCTGAGATTCTTTTCCCCTCTACTTGCTAAAGATATTTCTTGAGAAGACATTCTATTTCGAGGCTGTGAATGGTATTAACCATAAAGTGAACATTCAAAATGTACAGATTATAGCATACATATCCTTGGACTTCGGCTTTCATATGCTTTCGTCGACATTTCTCGATTTATGGATAAGCAAGTTGGCCGTGGACCGACATCTCCTACTGTTGGGAGTGTGGGTTATAAGTTATAACTTTGAATATGCTATTTATAAAGGAATAATGATACAAATAGTCATTAAACCTTGACTCAATATATAATGTGGTTCATGAACTTTTAATTTATTCAAGTAGTCTCTAAACTTTAGTCAAATGTGTAACGTGATTTTTGAATTTGTTCAATTTAGTTCTTGAATTATATGAAAATATTTAATATTGTATTTCTATTAATTCAAGTTGATGGATAATATTGAACGTTTTCGTATAATTCAAAAACTGAACATATACCATGAGTCCAAAGATCATATTGAACAATTTAAAAGTTCATGGACCACATTACACATTAGGCTACAGTTTAGGATTACATTGAATAAATTAAAAGTTCATGGACCATTTGGTATCATTTTCTTATTTATAAATGTCCATCCTATATTGAAATTATCGTGTTTGAGTTCAGTTTTGTTGACAAGAAATCAGTACTAGATTAGCGATTCATACCATCAAATTGACTTGCTGTCCCTGTGGAGATCTCGGAATGTTGAATCTGAGTAATTTTTTTTTCCTCTAAATTTACAGAAGATGTTTGACATTGATATGTTCAGCTTGACGGCTGATCGGGTTGCATAGCTTTGTAATATTGTCCCAATTTTGCAGCAGAGGAAGCTTGCTTAATCATCTGCCATGCATCGTGCCCACTCCACAGTTGCCTCACACGATGCCTCTAACAAATTTACACTATTTGCGCTGCAACGAGAAGAATATCGCTAGCTAATACATGCCATCATACTTCTCTGGGGCGATTTGGAGATCAAGACTTTTATTATGGGTGGTTATGTGAACGTTGCACCAGCGAGATCCTCATTAACAGGCAGGACGGTCCAGCTTCTCATATGACTTCCTTGAGATCTGCCAACAGAAAGAGATTTAATGAATGTTTTTTGAAACCGAATTCTCATCGCATCAGTATACGATCATGAGTATCCATGTCACGATGGTGACTCCAGAACTATATACGCTAGACAGAGAGGCGGTGAAGCTGGCTTGGATGCTCAACTGAACTACTCAAGGAAAAGGGTCGATTTCCTCCTCCTTGTCCTCAGGTGAAGGCTTTTTCAACAATGCCGAGCAGAACATGTTGATGAAGTGGTCATTCTCAAGCTATGAAGTGGCAATTCTCATTGGTAATTAGATCCTGGAGCACATTCTTTAGATAATTTTGTCCTCTATAACTCCCAAAACCTTCACCACAGAATGACAGAAGGCATAGCAGACAGCAATAATTGTTCGGTTCTTTTATGTTGGTTTTGGCCCTACATGGATATAATGCAAGCATGTATTGGCTAGTTACACACAGCTTATTCCATTTTACTGCAGGTCAGCATCAGACTGATGAATTGCTAAGTTTCTATTCAATCAAGAAGTTCGTTTATCCAAGTGCAATTCAACAGTAGTTCTCTTCCCTCTTGAGATTTACCAGTGGGCTAAAGTGGCTCAAGTGCGCTCTGCATACCCTCACAAGATTAAGGAAAACTTCAACTAGACTCACTAACACCAAATAGGGATTGCTTCTACTTTTGGAAAAGACCGAGGCCAAGTTACTTTTCATACCTTGAGAGAGAAGGGAGAGTTGCGAATTGGCAATATAGAGCTGGCTGATGAATTGACTGAAGCACCAGGAGAGGCATATAGAACTGGTCTTGCAAGCAGTGGCCGTATGTATGGGGAAATTGGTGAATTCAGTATGGCGGGATATGGAGGAGATGCCTCAGGAGTTCTCCAACGGATGCGAGAGATCGACGCCCTTCCAGGTGATCCTAAAGAGGCTCTTGAAGATGGCAGATTGATCCTGATCCTGAATAAAACAAAGACAGAAGAATGCGGAATAATCACCAATTTAGTGTCTTCGATGCTAAAAAGTTGAAAATGACACTCAGGCTGGGATGATGCTGCAAAAAGAAAGGTGATGGTACTCACTTGTGATGGAGGTCGACATATTCATCAGTTTCATCCAAAATTTCTTCCTTAAAAATCACAAGAAACGTCATTACCTCATTTGATACACACCGATTGAGAGAAAAAAACTGCGTATGTTGAGTGTTGCATTATTGCCCGGAGTGTACCTGTAGGAGTTCCTCCATGACATCCTCCATGGTTATTATGCCAATGACCTCCTCATCTAAGTTACCTGGTAGAGATTCTAAATCTTCCAATGAGATGGTTGCATCTTTGTTTCCCGCCCTTCTGAACTGTGAAGGCACATCTTTGTACATCTCCATAGCATCTACCAAAGCGGGGCTCGGAGATTCAGAGTAGGTGGAATATAAAGGAGATGTGACTGCAGAGATGTTGATTCCCTCCCTGCAATTTATGGGAGAACAGAGTCCTCCTGCGGATAAAAATGCCATAACTTCAGCATTTCTGTAGGAAAATTTCATGTAAAAGTTGAACTTTAGCGAGAATCTGATTTTTTATAGGAGGAGCATGTGTTGTTGCCTTTCTTCACTTCTTGATTCTGTTTCAAGTTCAAATAGGTATTTGCCATGGTAGTTGCAGGTTCGTTAGAAAAGTCTTCCGTGTCTTTGGCACCCTCTTTGCTCTTAAGGACAATAGCCATGTGGCTGTGACCCTTCCGGAATAGAGTAAGTATGTCATACAATGGCCAATCTTCCCGCACCCTATTGCAGAAGAAGGAAAGAATTATGCGTTAATTAGCAAATAAGATCAGCAAAGAATTTTTTCATTGGAAAGAAAGATGATGGGGAAATGAAGAATCAAAAAGGGCACAAGAATTCTAACAAGGATTTTACCTAGGAATCCTCCTAATAGTCATAAACTTGACTGGGGTCTTGTCTTCAGGGAGACAGAAGATCAAATTTTTCACCTATTAAACAAGAATGCCAGATAAAAACTAGATTAATAACAGACATTTACCAAAGTGAATACTTCAAAGAAGAATGATTTTACGAGCATATATTTGTGCTTTTTTACTGTGAACAAAGGTGAAGAAAACCTGCATTCCTTTGCCTGGCTTAACCTGTTCAATGATACTATTTATGCGCCTTTGAAGCTATCATTAAGATGCTACTTAAGATTCTGCTACTCTCACTGCTCTAGATGGTTAAAGTTGGAGTTCAGTTAAGCTTCTCCCGTTTTATGCATCCTAACCTTGCAACTTCAATGAAACTAAATGCAGATAGAGATGCATCCTTGAACCATATATAAAGTCTATTCACATTTGCTTACCAGTATTAAGCCGATTATATTCATTGGGGTCCCCGAGTACACAGGTATCCTGCTGTGGCCTTTGCTCATAATGACTCCCATCGTGTGCCTAAAATGAAAACACTTATGTAATTATCATGAAAGAATTATGTGAATTTGATAATCGGGTTAATAAAAAGGCCGAAGAACATACATGTCGAGTTTGGAGTTTATATCAAGCGAAAATATTTTGGATATTGGAGTCATTGCATCTTTTGCAGTTTTCTGTGTCAAGTCCAAAGCACCTGTGATTATGCTTGTTTCGTGATGTGACAAGTCTCCTCCTTTTCCTGCCTAAAGAATGATCATCACCTCTCAGAAGATCGAGATTGCTAATCGGCACCAGAAACAGGAAAAGATGGCTGTTAGATTGATATAGTGGCAGATGGAGCAAAGGAAGCCAACCTTGTTTGCATGCAGATCCACCAAAGTCTTCAGCTCTGCTCGCCTATATAATGCCGAATGTGCCCTTCCGAGAAGCCAGTCCAACATCTGTAGTGTCGAGATCGACAAAATAAAAGACAGTTCGCAGTATATCAGAGTCGCTCTTTTTCTCGCAACAGATCCTGCTCTCTAAAATTGGATGAGAAACTATGGTTTTTACCGTCCCAAAAAACCATGAGGAGGCTACCATACGAGTTCTCGGAGATTTAACTGCGCAAATTACTTTGGCTTCAGATTATATCAACGGAGTTTTATAACCAGAATGAGTAATCAACATACTTCCATTTTCTTTTGAACCAACAAGCTCTTGGGGAGTTGAAAAGTTCATTTAAACTGCTGGCCCTACGTTGCTTAGTCCACTTAATTTCCTGTCGAGCGCGTGCAGAATTCTGGGACTTTATGCAGATCTACGGGCTTCATGGCCTAATTACTAAACCAAATGTCGATAATATAAAGCAAAAAGCTTACCTTGCTTGTTGGGTATGATATGGGGAGGAAGACCAAGAGAAGCAACCGAACGAAAACTGATAATCTAGCACCAAGACTGAGTCCATAGCGAGAACACACAGCCTGTGGGATGATCTGGAGTTTAAACAAATGAAAGCAGGTAAATAAACTTGTTTCTCTGTAGTTTTTTGGTCTACAAAATAGCAAGAACTAGTAAAGGTTTACCTCTGCAAAGGCAACCACTAGGGTGACTGACATTAGAATCGCGGCCCATGCTGGGAGAATCGAATCCAGGAAAAGGGGAAGTGCCTTTCATGACCAAGAATAAATAGTAATGGATTAGCAGTCATGAGCTTTCTTGCTAAACCCAAAAGTAGAGAAAAGAAGTGCACATACCTCCATCGCCAGTGATTTCCCCACAAGAAGGGTACACAAAAGCAAATGCTCGTTCTTTACGAGCGGTAAAATCCTGGCTATATATCAATAACCCAAGGCAGAAGTAATAAATACAATAAGTATTTAAAAAGAAAAAAGAAAAAAGAAAAAAAGAAGCACAATGTTAACAAAAACCAGCATAGATTTGCCAAGAGAAGGTATAATGCACAAGAACCTGCATCTTTCCTCTCTTGAGGCTGACCAGCCTTCATGAGGACCTCGAGGTCAACTTGGCTATAAGAGAGGAGTCCCAAAGCGAGCCCGGAAGTGAGGCCAGCAAATATCACTAGAGCCAAACATATAACTAGAAACAACCAGAACTCTGGCTCGCAACACAGTACATCGTCCTCTCTCATTCTCACCGTGCTGAACGCACTCTTACAGCGCCAAATAGAAACGGGACCTGAATTGTAGTGCTACTTGCGATGATGTTGAAGCGATTATAAAGAGGCCTGGTCAGGAACTGTCAAGAACGGGAGCTATACGTGAAACAATGAGAAAAGACTAGAAGTTTGAGATGAAGCAAGCTCGGCCAAAAATTCAAGAGGCTCCCCCCAGAATCTGGGATACAGAAATGCCAAAGGAGCTGCTTTCTGCTGATTTCGCAAAAAGAAGTTGCTTTCTGCGACAAATAACTGAGCAATAAAAATCAAATAAAATCTCACGTTTGGGCTAAGGAAGCGGATTCTAAATATGAGTCTCTATTGAATGAATGAGACTGGCGTTTTGGCCACACACGTTAAGCCAATACACTGACTAGATTTCACCGAACTCGTCTTATAGCTACTGAAATAAGATTGCGACCCCAGAAGGAGAAGCAAAAGCACCTTCTAGACACATTACCCAAGCAAGTCCTTATGCATAATCAAGTTGTCAACCTGCCTCGTGACCGACTGGGGTGGAGAGTATCTGCATTTACCATTCCAGAATCCCTAGACACATTACGCGTCGCAGTCTTATTTTAGAATGTTAAATTAATCATGGCCTGCCAAAAACTCAAGGTGGACTTGCTTCTGGAGTACTTCCTTTTGGATTAGGTGAGGATGGACACTGCACGAGCAATCAATTCTCAACTGTATTTTTGGCTTTTGGTTTTTATTTTTTGGACATATACTTACTTGAGACGGTGCTCAACTCCTAAAAGCAGTTGCTCTCATAGGTCCAAGAACGTATTAGGTCAAGAAAAAGCCAGAAAGAACCAGGCAAGAAGCTTCACGAGGAAACGTTTTTTTGGAGGTAGATGGTGGCAGATTATTAAAGTATATGCATGGCATTGCCAGATAATCTGTTAGACTCAAGCTTCAGATACTCTTGTCACCAAGAATTTATTATATGCCCTCGATCTGGCATGCTCCAAGATCGCCATGCTGAGAAACGCACGTTCAATTCTTTGCTTTATTTTAGGGGGTTTGGTGAACGGGGACGGTTCCCACGAGAGGGTGCTGCTAGTGCTGACAGAAGCTTCGAGTAGAAAGCGATAGAATATGACTTTGTAGCAATTTATGCTTGCCTGGCCTCGTTATGACGTTGAATAATCTGGACTTTTGTCTCATCGCCGAATTTATTAATATTAGATACAGCAATCGGGAGACATGATATTGGACTCGTCAACCTTTTACGGGTTCAACAGCTTTTTTGGAGGGACCGGCGATTTCACGTGTTAAAATGTATAAGTATTAAATCATGTTTTCATCTAATAACTTAAACTTTTAGAATACTTAGCGGTGGCTCCATCAAATCCCATGTGATATTAGAGTAAGATATTTTAAATTCAAATCTTTTCAAACTTCGATATGTGATGATATCATAGTAAAATGTTTTAAGTTCAAATCTTTTTAAACCTCTATACTTGATGGTATCAGAGCAAAATGTCTTTACTTGTGAGTAGATTTTTAAAATATTTAAATATTAAACCATATTTAATAGCTTAAATTTTTAACTTCGCCTAACAACTCCCGTTGTGCTTTAACGTAGATGAGCCTCATATGGTAGCATAGTGTCCTTAGGTCGGTATACTTAGGTAAGTCGTCTTGTACTATTCAATTTGATATTAAGACAATCTCTTTCATGCAAAGCTCTGATTCGGAAAAGTCAATTTAATCGGTTCATCAAACATCATCTTCCTACCTTGCAATAAGAAAGGAAGTTTTGGAGAAGCCGATTGATGGCTAGTGGCTGATGATCAAACACTTTCACTAGAATCGAGAGGATAAAACCAAATTGGATTCAACCCCCTAAAAGAAAGGACAAGGCGGCGTGCATCAAAATTACTCAGAAAGAAACTCAAATTAGATGCGAGTCTATTGGCATTTCATATCCAAAAATACAAATTCTCTTCAAGGGATTTGAACCCTCAATTTGATTAACGTGAAAAATTTTGGGTATAGGTTTAGTTTTTACCAGACGTGAGATTTGTTGGCGTAATCAAACACGCTCACTATTTGTCTTGACTAAATGTGTATTGTACGCACAATATGATCAGAAAAAATTCAGTGGCTGTAAACGTGGCATCTTTTCTTGTGTGGATTCGGAACGCGGGTTAGAAAAATTAATGGGTCGGCCAGCCCCCGTGGCCCATAGCGCCTGGCGATGTAGCGGGCTCGGCCCACTTCATGGTCCAGGCCCATGCTCCAGGCCCAAATCACATCTAAAAGTGGCCGACGAGTAGAAGCCACCCGTGATGACCCAGGAAACGGACCCCAACGCTCGAGAAATCCTCCTTTCCCTCCATTTCTCCCAAATTCGGTCGCGCTTTTGAATCGATTCGCTTTCGCAAAATCGATCCCGCCTTCTCTGAACTGCCTGCTCTTCAGAAGCTTCAGGAAGAAGACGATCGTCTTCCGCCGGAACGCCTCGGATGTAAGCGCGACCGCCGGATCCTCCCGTTCGAAGGAGCTCGAGGCCGCCCCTCTCCAATGGACGACGTGGACAGATTGTTCAAGTGCTTCAAGTGCGGCGTCTCCCCTCCCGGTACTTTCCTCCCTTCCTCGATCCCGCTCCCGGTGCATTCGCTTCATTCGCGCTTTCTTTCTTTCCTTTTTTTTTCTCGATTCGATTTGCTAGTTGCTTCCCCGAATGGAGAATCCGAGTGGATTTTCGAACGGCGCATGGTGGATTTTAGGTCTGAAACATCCGTTACTTCGTTCGGCGTGTGGTGTGCTTTAATGCAAAATGCTGCGGTTGATTCTGTTGTGCCTGTTCCGTGCTCTCTTCGTGACAGTTTTTTTTTTTTTCGATTTTTATCAGAATCGGCCTTGAGAGAGAGGAGGAGATCTAAAAGGAAATGGCAGGAGGGAAGTTCCGTACATGAAGGCTCTGCATCGAGCGCCCTCAGTCCAGGATCATCAGGACAGAGGCACGATGAGGCAACGGACATACAGCTTTGCACCGAGAAAGTATGGGATGTTAGCTTGTTAGTTATTTCTTGCTACGGTTAAATTTTTGGGTCAACGGATGAATTCATTTCTGTGTCTTCGTAAACGAGCCGGTTTGTCGCCATCTAAGAAATAACCAAGGCTGCTGTTGAGGAAGGCTGATTTATCGAGTTCCCAATGGATTATTGAAAGGATCGCTTTATTCTATGTTTTTCTTTTGCCATAGCGCTCAGGCTCCAAATCTTGTGTTGTCATGGCGAATGCTTATTGGGTTTCCATTTGTAACTTCTCAGCTTGGTTCAACAACAATTAGAGCACACAAGTTCAGCCAAAAGAGAGGGGTGCATATTTCTCCAGTGGTGTTCTACGGGTCTCCTAATGGCGTGCCTCCAAAAAGACCATCTAGTTTGCTGCGATTGCTGAATGAAATACGAGTTGATCTTGCAGCGCAAAATTCATCAAAGCTAAGGTCCTTGGATGTTTTCGCATATTCCCTGTGCATGCTCTTTGCTTCATTTCCAGCAGCTCTTCCTTTAAGATATCTGGCTTTGTATCTTCCTTGCATTTCCTTGAGAATTTTTCACAATTTTACTGGACAACCTGTGTGTTTGCTACTTTTGCATTTGATAATTGAATCACCAGTTTCCATTTCTTTTCAACCTTAGGAAGGAAATATGGACAACGTTCCCAAGGCAAGATGAAGCAATGAAGTTTGCTAAGGCTCATCCTGAGGTTCATGTGTTCAGTTACCAAGACCATTGTAATGGCCAGAGAAGATTTCTTGTATCTTCTTACCAGGAGTTCTGGAAGAGGTGGTCATCTTTTCTTTGCTGTCTTAGGCTGCCCATGGTTGGTATTGGTGTTCTACGTAACTCCATATTGTGGTTATTTTTCAATTAGGTACAACGATATGGATCCAAAGTTACGCCACCATTATGAAGTAATTCAGGAGGTGAGAACCTCTTTGCTTTCATGTTCATTTGGATGCTATGAGTGGATTTGCAAAGTATAGAATGGACTTTAAAGAGAAAGCATCTCTCCACATGATTTGTCAATTAAGAGTCTCATTGGGATGGTTTAGGATTTTCTCCTTTATTTCTTTTTATCTGTTATAGCCAATTCCTGGTTCCATCTTCTGCCTCTAGCTCTTGATTGTTTTTATGTGTCAAGCAATAAACTGAATCAAAAGACATAATTAGAAGTAGGAAGTACTAAGGACAAGGTGGCGAAAATAGTGTTGTATGTAACTTCATTGAGTGCATTATAGCGCTAGTACTTGAAAGAAGCATTTGGTGACGTTACTTTAGAAGTTTTATCTAACACATAATGTAACAGTAAGTTGCTCATCATTTGGGTTTCAAAATCTAAGTTTGGCTCTACCATCAACAAATGTTTTGCCAGGGCCTGCCTTGTCACTTATACTTTGATTTGGAGTTCCATAAGAGGGAAAATGCAGATAAAAATGGAGACGAGATGGATGATCTTCTGATATTGGTTGTCTTGGAGGTGTTGCTTGACAAGTACTCAATCCAAGGAAACCAAGAATGGGTAGTGAAGCTCGATTCTTCAACTGAAGGTACGCTGACTTTGAATTTTCCTTCTTCTATTAGTTATTATTGCATCATTAGTCATGAGTGGTGCATGCAATACTCAATCACATATTATGAGCTACATCTCCATTTCGCTGAATATTTATATCGACATAAAATCATATAGACACTGGTGAGCCAAAGGCTGTCTTGTTCTTTTTCACGGTGCCTTCCACCTACAATTTTCTATTATTCTTCTGGAGACCTTTCACATTTGATGTGGGAGAACTGTGTTAGGTTTATTGAAGAAAAGAAGCTTTGAATGAGATATCTGGCACTTGTTAGGTCCATCTTTGTTTGAGCAATGACTTAGTAGGAATATTGCACTTAAAAGCAGTTATGAAGATGGAAATCAAATGATGCTTTGGAACTTTTAATGATGTACCTCTTTTGGAAGTTGAGACACCATTGATTGCATGGATAGGATTGACTGGGAATATATTGCAGGGCATGGTTATCTTAGATTGAACTATATAGACTGTTGACTTTTTCATTTAGGGAGAAGCTCAATATGATACCTATTTTGCAGAAGCATTGAGTGTTGGAGCTGCATGGGACTTTACCTAGATGCTTTCTTGCAGCAGTGATCCTTTTTTCCCTGTTTGAACCCAAATATCCTACCTCAAGTCACAATTTTAAGAGATATGTTGGAGGGGAGGGGCACTCGAAAGGCTGGTTAACTGTATGAATGCTTGACGAATTGGATTTTATTGGAGCAAAGTTCATTTGCATCTTTTCCTTGCTCATTGCTAGAATATTTAAATAATAAACTGGTCTTCATCTAACAGCTTAAACTTTCAATACAGTTGGTGCAACTTCCACAAAATCTCTCACATTGTATTAGAGTTAGAGGTCTTGAGTTCAAATCTTTCCAGGCCCCATTTGCCTCTCCTTTCAATTATGTTCACACTTAGTACTAAGCAAAAAGACCAGACTAAGCATGGGGGAAAGCTGGGTTGTTGGAAAGTTATGGTTGAGTGATGTTAATGGCACAACTAATAGGATTTACACATTGTAGGCTAGAACCCTTTGTCACACTTGGAGTGAGTGAGAGATTCAGGCACGGAAGAGTCTGTGACTTCATCAGTCTGTGTGTGCCTTCTGATTCCTACATCTGCCTATGAAACACTGGGAATATCTCATGTGAATCCTTTTCCCCCTTGTATTTGTTAAATCTTTTCATAGAACATAACAAGTTTGTTGCAATATCAATGACAGCACTGCTTGTCTGCAGAAAAATTTTCCCGCCATTTGATTCTGAGGATACCAAAGACTGCTTTTAAGGACAACTCTCATGTGGGGGCATTTGTTTCAGAGGTATGCTCCAGCGAGAAGCATTAGTTATTGTGTGGAAGAGACAATTCCAATTTAATATTCCTGTGTATGCCTTTCAAGTTAGCCACCTGTTCTGAGATATTTTATCCGCTCGAAAATTAACAGATATCTCTAACTTTTGTGTACGCCACTTTACAGCCATTCTCACATCTTTGCTGAGCTATAGAAACTCTGTGTCTGTGGGGCAGTGGAGGGAAGGGTGGGTGTTGTCTGTTCTTGCAGGCACATCATTTTGGAGAAACGTAACATTGCATGTGGCCATGATGTTGTTATGACCATTTGACAGGTATGCTCGCGGATTTCTAGTGCAAGGGAGACAGACAAAAGATATGAGAAGTTGTTTGTCAAGAAAGATTCCAGCACATCAACATGTCAAATTTTTGTGGACACTGCTGTTTATTCAAGGAATCGATGCTTTCGTTTGGCTCTATCATCCAAGGCAGGCAAGAGTTCCGTACTTCTGCCAACTGGGCGTTTCAAATGCAAGGACATGGTATGTTACTCCTTGCTAGTGAGATCGAGTGACTTGTGAGGCATCTTTGGAACATGGTTGTGTTGATCTGTTCCTAGTTTGCTCAAAATGTTCTGCGAAACTACCAACAAAGGGTTTTTTGTGCCTCTATTTATTTGAGAGGGTTAAATTAAGACATGAGAAGATGTGCATATGCACACAGAAAAGGGGATTAAATGTGACAGTGTTTGAAACAGTAGTATCTCTCTTTCACAGTTGCTTTTTAAAGGTTTGTGCATTTCTTGACACCAAAAATGCACTCTCTCCTGACAGTGTGAGGAAGACGTGTTCATGGCTTCTTTGATCTGCAATATGGATGTTGATTGTCAGAAGCTCTTAGTCTGCAAAATGGAGTTAGATTGTGCAAAGACACTTCAGTTCGAGACTGAGGTATGTACAAGTTTGAATTAGTTTTTGTGTAGGGCCCCTTCATCAACCATATGCACATGATTTGCCAGACTTTTCATTATTAGCTACAAACTCGTGGTCTTGAGTTGGTGGTGCTGAGATCTGGAAAAATCTTAGCCTAGGTGGTCTAATGTGCTAGAACTCTGTGGTGGTCTCTTACATGATGGATTTTTTTCTCCCTTACGCAGGTGAATGCTGACTTTGGAAGATACAGTCTTGCTTTGCAAGAGCTTAATTTCAACTCTTTACCTAGTGATAATTCGGCGAATTACTTCATTGGCAAGTCACCTTTCCCAATGTTGGACAAATTCATTGAATCTGTGGCCTCAATTGGAACTGTATCAGGTGATTGTTATTGTTTTATTTTCAAGAAAACAGAGTGATGAGTCATTTTAATTGCTTCATACATAGTTTATAGATAACTTGAGACTGTAGATGATATTAAAATTGCTAACTTTTTTCCAGGGAAGACAATAAGTTATATCTAGGTTTTTTTAAAGTGACAGACTGAAAGAAATTTTAATTTGATTAATATGTCCAATTTGAAAGCAAATAATTGAATGGCACTTTCTCCTTCAGGTGCAATAGTGTCAAAAAAGCAATCTATTGCAAGGCCTATCCTTTTCTTCTCCTTTTCTGTTATGTAATGCTGATGATTCTGTTGCAATATAGGTAAAATTCGAAGCTGGTACTGGTTCTCAGAGCATGGACTCATGGTTTACAACATGTTGAGGAACAGGTTCTGTGAGCGGATAGGCAGAGAGCATAAAAGCAATCACGGTATGTACTATGTCTTTTTAATAAAAAATTACTTATGTTGATTCATATTTTTTAAGTTTACCTTTTGGAAACACAATCTTATCATTTCCCTACTGTGAGTGGCCAGTTATCTACGTTGTTGATCTTAATTGGGCTGCATATTACCAGAAATGTCATGATCCTGATTGCAAAGGTACAGAAAAGTCATGTCCCACATTTATCCATTCGAAACCCTTTTTTGTGTGTGAAAGTGAAGGTAAAGCGAGCTTAGTAATGGCCCAGGTTACCGCTCTCCCTTGCGCCTGATCCCGGAGGATAGTGTGCCTGATCTATCAGCATTCTTTGATTCGGTGCAGATGGCAAATCCTCCTGATGTAATGAATAATGTGCTTGACAATGATGAAAATACAGCAAATTGCTCCCCTATGAATGCTTGGTGGCTCGAAGCTATAAGAGTAGCAAATGCTATAGAAAACCAACAGGTCGTGGATTACAACAAGGTTAGTCATCCACTTTACTTATTTGAAATGTGCAAATATCTGGGGATCTTCAAGAGAGGTAATACTAAACCCTACATTTTTACTAAATGACTGCTGAGAGAGAGAGAGAGAGAGAGAGCTGCTTTGTTGCTGGAGGAGAAGGCTGGTCAAATTGTTCATAGTATGATGCACATCTTGCAGGAGAACTACTGTGTGGATGAAGACGAGGATTGGTGGGTGGATGTAGAAACGGATATATCTCAGGTTGAGCTTGAGGTTAACCATTCCAGTGGCTCATAGTTGCAATTATTCGGGAGGAAACCCAGTCCTGCTTGCAAGACTTGAACAAGGGTAGCACTTTATGTATCCTTTCAATTCAATCCCACGAGGAAAAGAGCGGAAGACTAAAAGTAATTGCCGTAAAGATGGGGTTACTAAGGAAAGTACTCTGAGCTCTGATATTTATTTTGACAATAATTTCCTTGGCAGATAGCATCTCAAAGGAGTCATGCTATTCAAAGTTGAAACATCGGGCTGAGAAATTATTCCGACCACTCGCAGATGGTTTTTATGGAAAAGTGATGGTATTTATAGGGCGTGAGTGAGGCTTGCTCACAATTTCGGGTTCGCTTCAGCTGATGATCATTCATCTGAGTGGAAGCTATATTTAAGCTCTTCAATTTTGTGCAATATTTATCGAGGCGTCTGGATGTTTTTATCATAGCTCTTATGGTAGTACAGAGCAAAGCTCTCTGATTAATGGTGCATTTTTGCCCTTGTGTATAGTTCAAAATAATTTCCTAAGCCATGTGCTTTTACATTCTCGGACTATCTGTTGTCCAACTCTTGGATCTCGAAACTGTATGGTCCGTGTTTATATCTGGTTGCGCCATGGTTTTTGCACGATCTGGTTGGGAATCGATCAGAAATTATCACAGGCCTAATCAACCCGCTCACCTCCAAGATCGTTTCGGTGAACCAACCACGTATGGAAAAAGTAACATGACAGATAGACAAGGGTCGGATGATAAATGGCTCTGAAGAAGAATGAAATCCATTGCTTGCAGAAAATACATGTACAGAACTCATCCTGTGTTTTTCTCTCCATCTTTTCCTTCTTCATTCCTTTTTCTTTTTTGCTTTTTGAACTGGAGGTGCTAAATTAATCAATCGAGAGCGATACAACAAACAATTCTGCACTCGTGTTGAAACCAAAAACGAAACGTTTCGCTTTTAATGAGGCTTCTTCTTATGTGGCTTGCGTGGGACCCTTGGGAATAGTAGATTATTAACCTGTCTCTCAGCACTTTGCTCTGAAGTGGCCTGCAAAGACAATAGTCAGAAGAATGAAATAGCGACTCCAGAAAACGCATTTCGAATTTTGGCAAGTTAAACATAGAAGCAATGGCAAAAGAGTGATTTTAACTGTTCATAAATGAATATAAGTCATGGACTCGGTGAACTCACCAAAAGGGATGGCTTATAAAAATTTGTCAATGTTTGCCAGGATCACTTTGCCCTGATATCTTTTAATAGAAAAGGGCCACACTTATGCATCTCACTGACGTTCTCAAAAGGATTAAGCTCTAACCAATTCAAGCAGGGGAAAAGAAACAAAAGAAAGGAAGCTCCTAAGGGTTTTTCTTTTTTTTTTTCTCTCGTGTTAGCTCATAGCTCCCGAAGGGAGTTTTGCTGAAGCAGACAAACCATAAACTTGAGAAGAGGAAAGTCAAGATTTATATCGACTAAAGAAGTCCAGAGAAATGCTTTTTGGCACAGAAACAGCATACCCTTGTTTCAAATGCAAAGCGCAATGTTTGAATTTGTGTTCCTGAGCAGATTCTTACATCGAAGCCAAGAGCATCAACGCCAGTTATCATAGCTTCCTGTCAGAAAGGACATAAATATCACTCTTACTATTATAGGGCAGGATATCTGAACTCAAGAGAAGCATCATAATGATTAATTACAGTAATAATTCACATTAGGAAACAGATTTCACAAAATGGCAATAATTTTTTCCGGGTTGAGAATGATCGAGTCATTTGAGTCAAAATACCAATTCATGCTGTATCCTCAAAATTGCAAAAGGTACAAAACATTTTGAATTGATGCATAACAAGCAATGAGAACTTTTTAATCAACTGAGAAAATTCCTTTCCCTGGCATTAGTGATACAGGTATGCAGCTCAACTACTGCAACAGCATAGGTACAAGCATGCAGCTTAAGCACCACAACAACTTCTAACTACCAGTCTGTATCTCACCTCCACTTGAATCCCCTTGCATCTCCAGCAGAGGGACTTGAGGGCTTGTATAGTTTTCTCTTCGCCAGCTTTCAATCGGGAGATGATCTTGGCAGCTGAGTGAGCAATAACATCTGGTTGCGCTTTCCTGAAATCTTCTACCTCAACAGTGTGCTGCATTGGGTTGAAGGGAGAAAATTAGATAACTGCTACATAAAATCATCACAATTTAACAAGCAAAGTAATATATAAACAACTCAACAGAAATCACACGTGATTTTTCAAAATCCAAAAACAGCTAATGAAAGCATTCCATTTGAGCTAAGACAGCAGGTATTTAGGCCTTTTAGCTCTGAAGTTAATCACCTCTTCCTTTCCTTAAGCCAAAATGTAGTATTTAGAATGACAAACCAGATGATGGCCAATAATTTGAACCTAGCCAACTTGTGTTCCCTTCTTTAAGGGGTGGGAGGACAACAGTACGGAAATAGGAATGGGAACAACTAAATAGATACAAGTCCAACAATGTCTGGATCAATTTGGGCATCATGCAAACCTCCTCTTTTTGCTGAATTATTGTAATGACTCAACTACAGTAAAGAGAAATATGTGGTACAGAATGGTTTAGAATGTGAAAATGTGTACATATGTGTGGTGAAAACGCATGATCCTGCCACACAAAGAGATGAGTTACAGAGTCATACTCACAAAGTACACCGGGATCTTAAGCACAGAGTAAAATCTTGAGAACATACCGGAGGACCATGTACTGAAAGCAGCTGAATATTGATCATCTCGAGCTTGTAAAGGGACTTCCCACTCCTGGGGCTTCCATTCTTGCCCAATTCCTCTGCCCGACTGGGGCCATCTTCAAGTGAATGATCTTGTCCATCAGCATCAGTGCTACTAGAATCTACTTGTTTGTCTTCAAGGATAGTTCTAGTGTGATCTACTTCGGCACCAGTATCGGGACTAGATAGGTGTCTCTGATTGATGGAGTTTTCTTCGAGAAGTGCAGGGCTTAAAAGGCCTTGTATGACAATGCCAACAGGAGGCCGTTCCATCCAATCAATAGAGTTATCTGAAGCAGCCTGAAATAAGAATTCGAGTGAAAGTGAAAACCAAATTAAAAGATAAATACTGTCACATTTGTTTTTATTTTACGAGGTACAATACTATGAAACATTGAAAGTTTTTGGCGCATCCAGCATAAATCATTCTTGATTTTTGTTTTTGTGAGATTTTGTGGAATCACTGCCAACTTTTCTAAAAGCTTTTAGCTATTAAATGAAAACATGGTTTATTATTTAAATATTCTAACATTCCCCCTCACGCTTAGTCTAGTCTTTTTGCCTGGTGCTAAGCCTGGAAATTTAATTGGGGAGACGAATGGGGCCTGAAAAGAATCGAACACAAGACCTCCAGCTACCATGTGAAATTTTGTGGAACCATTGCCAACTTTTTTAAAAGCTTAAGCCGTTAAATTAATGCGTGGTTTATTGTTTAAATATTCTAACGGTTTTCATGGTATCTAATTATCCAGGACAAAAACTTGAGCAGTACTCATTTACCTCAGCCACCTTTTCAGCAAAGTATATTGGGTGAGAAGATCTCATTGTCTCCAATTTTGCCCAATCTCCTGGATCTCCATCAGATTGGTCGTCATCATCCTCATCATCAAGTACAGAAACCCAGTCCTATCACAGGTGATAAACTAGTTCAGAGGTCTAGCCATTTTTGCCCTGTGCCATGATTTCTCTTTTTCTATGAGGGAAAGTACAACACATTGCCATTGTAACTTCACATGAAAAATGCTAAAATAAACAAAATTGCAATTCTCTGGCCTCCAAATAAATGGACTTTGGTTATTGAATGTGAAATGATAGACTATACCCATAATCAAGATGAGTTAGAATCACAGTAAAAATTTCCTTCGTTGAGTTTAAGCAAACTCAAAATTTTACCTCACTTACAGTTATAAGAATAACAAAATTTACTTAAAATTAACAGAGGGGGAAGGTAAGACACTCGTACACAATAATTACACCAAATACAAACTAATATAAACGTTGTCCTCGTCTGAATGAATGTACTGTGACAGAAAAAAGGAAATTAATTGAGAAGCCAAAGTAATATTCAAACATGTAAAATAGAAGTATGTCTCCCTCATTTACAGATATCTGCATACAAGGAATTGACCAACTAACACCGGATAACATATAGATAAATTTTATTGCAGAAAACTAGAGTATAAAGAGTAAAGACACCACAAATAAAACAAAACAAAGGGAATTCTAAATCTTAGTAAGAAGATACTGGGCACAAAAGTAAGAAGAGAACTAAAGTCGAGAATATGACATTATACAACATTATTGCAAGGCTCCTTTGTATCTGAAAGTATGTATACCTCTCCATAATCATCGTCTTCACCATCCTCATCGTCATTGTCATCGTCATCCTCATCCTCATCCTCATCAATATCACTATCTTCCTCCCCAATCTCCTCGATCCCAAACTGAATATCTGCTGGACCTGATATCTCCATCTCATTGAGCATCCCCTTGGTATCCAGGCCTATTATCACTTGCTACATTTTATATTACACACATTAACAAAGATAACAACAGAAGCATCTTCAGGCAATTGTTGCAGAATGAATTGCAAAAGCATCATGTTATTTTGTTTAAAAAAAGAAGTTGTGTCCACTGCTCGAGAAACAAGACTTCAAATTATATAAACTTAAATACTGTGCACAAACATATTTCTAGTGGAAAAAGGGCATACCACAACATTACTCCCTGAAGCTAGTGTTTGAATAATCTCCTCATCGTTGTTCACCTGAAAGTAAATATCTGCAAAACGCCAAAGCAGAAAGAACATATTCTCATACTTTTTTTTTTCATGTGGCTCAGGGAAGTATAACCAGGATTGTAAAATTTGAACAAAGTGGACTTCGTATACTCACTTCCCTGTTCATCAATCGTGTAATGCAAATCTGGCCAAAGAATGTTCTCGTAGATTTCATCATCAATCATACCAGAAAACAACAGGGTGGCTTTGGCGTTAACCTGTACTCAACATACTAACAGAAGCATCAGCTACATAACCAAGAACAACACTTCAATCGAACGTAAAGCCACATGAATAACAGCAAAAGCTTCAATATGAACATCCGGCCTGTGATATACAGCAAAGATACCTCGACAATCGTCCTCGTGGTTTCTGCAGCAGTAAGTGTCGCATCCCCGCCAGATGCTAACTCAGCGATATCCTCAAATGGATGATACCCGGCCCTTCCATTGCACTTCGCCGGATCAGAAGCGGAGCCTAAGTGCTCCGCAGTAGCTCTAACCTTGTTCCTCGCAGCATTCTTCTTTTTCAATAGAGAACTGCCATTGAACCTCTGGTAACTGTAGCAGTCAACCGATCTCATTGCTTCCAAATCCAAATCAATTCCGAAAACAGCTTTTATTCATCAAAACACGCCTAAGCGTCGAGCACTCACCACGGAATGTCGAAGCTGCCGGAGTGCGAAATCCGGCGAGAGCTCGCGTGCGCGCCGGGGCACTCGTCCGAGCTCCAGAACGAACGGTAACCTTCGAAAGAAAGAAGAGAATCTAAATTTGCTCCATCGAGCGGACAACATTATGCCTCTCTCTAGTGAATAAGAAAATGAACGAAAATCACAAGAAAATCTCAACAAACGAGCAAAGTGAGCTGGCGTTCGATGTTACTGAAAAAATCTAGCATGAAAAACGACCGGAGACGAACGGTTGCATCGCCATTTTCTCGGCAAAGAAGGCAGAGGGAAGCAACAGAAGAGGAAGCAACGGAGTTACAGGTTATGGCGGCGGCGGCGGCGGAAGAGGAGAAGCTCGGACCGGCGGCGAACCGGACCGCCATGGCCGACTCGATCATCGTCCCGTCCCGGCGGAGGAGGCTGCTCCGGCTGGACGGAGAATCAAGGCGCGAGGTGGCGAGAGATCATGCGCTGCACAAGCGCTTCCTTCTCTTTCTCTCTATATCACTCTCTGAGTTCGTTGCGAGCCGAAAAGAGAAGCGAAGCGGATGAGGTGACATCATCGTCTCGCGTTCGCCCAAAACGCAACCCCGCTTAGACGGCGCCGCTCGCTACGGAAACGAGCTGACGTTTTTAGTCGATCCCGGGCTCGGCCCAAAATATCCAAATTGGAGATCTGGATCGGGACATCGCGTTGGACTTTATCTTCTCTCTCCCTCTCTTTTTCTTTTCCTTTTTTTTTTTATCGATAGGATATCACGTTGGATCCGAGAGAATATCCACTTTTCACGAAAATTTTCAATGATATTACTCTAGCTTCCAAATTATAATATTTTCGCAAAAAAAATTTCCATTTACTCAAATAATTGATATTTTCGTACTTATTGCGCAAATTAGCTTTTAAATTTCATAGATTACGAGAAGCCTCTCTCCCACTTTTTTTCTTTTCTTTTTTTCCAATTAAAAAGTGAATGGTGATGGTGGAAACAATTTTTGTTCTTCCTCATTCTTGATAAAGAAATTTTCAAATGGTCAAACAATTACGCGAACAAACGGTTTTCTCTTTGGGAGGACACAATTAAATAAAAAACCAACTCTAGTCACTCAAACACTCAAGCATTGATTATACCCACACAGTATTTTGCTTGATAATTCTTCATTAAATAATCTCTCAATTTCATGAAAAAATTAAACAAATTTTAAACTCACGATATTTAATAATCATAATTAAACTTTTGTATAAATAGACGAGCCTTCCCCTAATTATATCATCCACTCCATCTAAGAAGTACAAGTATTTTCTAGAGCTTCTCTGTACTTTCTCTCTCTAGAAATTCTATTCCTTGAGTGTGAGAGTGCAAGGGAGAGCAAAGCTTACTGCATTTAGGCTCTTGGGCGACTGAGAATTGGTCGAGCCCCTACTCCTGCGGCAACGCTCGGATTATATGAGGCCCTCCAATGGCAGCTCTTGGGCGACTGGGAATTGCTTGAGCCCCGGTCCCGTGTCAGAGTTGCCATCTTTGAGGTGGTCCTATTTTTTTTTTTTTTATCAATTCCTATGAAATTGAACTAGTTAGAAGATCCAAGAAGAAGAAGAAATGAAGACGAAACCATTGAAGAACACATACCATTCATGCGGGCGTGGCGTCCTCTTCCTTCTCTTCGTCCTGTTCGTGGGCAATAAATCCATGAAGTCCAGCCTTGTCCCTATGGGTCACCAACCATGAAAATTAGCATCAATACATCCAAAAAGTTACAGAAAAATAAAACCTACTTCAACTCTTAGGTTCCATCTCCGAAAGTCAAAGCTCCAAGATAGAAAAACAAAAAAAAAAAAAAAAAAAAAAAAAATCGAGACAAGACCATTGAAGAACACATACTATTCATGCCCCCATGGTGTCCTCTTCCTTCTCTTCGTCTTGCTTGTTCATGGGCGATAAATCCACGATGAATTCCACACTTATCTCTATGAGTCACCCACCATAAAAGGTCGGCATCAATACATCCCAAAAATGTTACAACAAAATGAAACCCCCCACCTCTTGGGTTCCATCTCCACAAGTCCAAGAGAAAGATGGATGTGGCGGAGGATGTGAGAGCAAGTGATTTTAGTGGATTTCTTTCTTTCAAGAACAAAGGGGAATAAATGTATTATATGACGTTAATATCACGAAAATCCCCAAATTGATACACCTATAATAAATTTACCTAAAACTAATTTTTTGATCATTAAAAGCCCGAAGTACACATTTGACAAATTTACCACAAACTGATATATTTGTGATAAATTTATCTTATGTTAGTTTTCGTTAAATTTTACTGTTAAATCATTGTGTTGAGTAACATGTGACAATTGATTGGTGTATGATTTTCACAGTTGTATCAATTTTGTGATTTTATGGTATTAATTTAATTTAACGAATAATATATTTGTTACAAATGTAACATTTTGTTTTTTTGGTGGGGTAAATTTGTTTCAAGTGACCATTTTAGGTTTTTTTTTTTTTGTCATTTGGAGTAAATTTATCATAGATATACTATTTGAAATATTTAGTGATAAAAAAATGCTAATGATAAAAAAATGCTAATCTATGTTTTAAAAAGAGTAGGAAAGAGTGTGCACCAACGAGGGCAATGTCCTTATTAGGTCAGTATCCATAATTATACATAAATATTTATTTAGGTGGTTTTCGCTAAAAATATGCAATTTGTTAAAACATTAAAAAGAATCTACTACAAGTTTCATGAATAATTCCAATTTTTTTCTCCTTTTAAAGGGAAAATAAAATTCAGTATTTCATGTTTATTATCTCTTTGCAATTGACAACCGAAAAAAAAGAGTCAAAATCTAGAGGACTGTCAATTTTTATGGGCCCGTTTATTTCTGAGTGGCGAATTTTAGGGCCAACAGAAGCCCATCCTTCGGGCCCAAAACCGAAGCCCACCGTTGCGATTCAGTTCGGAGTTCGGAGACTGACAGATTCTCTCTTTCCGCTGCCTTCATGGTGATAGAAATTTGCAGGCGAGGGAGAGAGAGAGTTCTCAACGGTGAAAGGGATTTTCAGCGAAGATAAGGAGGAAATCATCGAACGGTAAGTTTTCCTGGCCTTCCTTCCCGCGACGCTGCGGTTACTTCGTTGCTGAGATGATGTCGAGTCGGGACTTTGCACGGTCGTCCGATTATTACCACTTCCTTTTCTTTTGGCCAGAGAGTCGAGTGAAGTTTCAGCGCGAACGGCGTCTATCTGTGGCGCCGCCCCATCAGTCAATGCGTCTCTCGGCTAATTCAGTGACTCTTGCCTTTGTGTTTGGTTTCGTTTCGATTGGAAGCTGTCGGAAGACCATTTGTTTTAGGATTATATCTTACTAGATAGGAGCATGAAGTTTCGATTCCAACGAGTAATGTCCGCAGTCGGCGGCACCTCGAGGACAAACTGGGAGCTAATTTAAAATTCATATATTTGCTTTCGCAAGGTTGAATGTTAGAGTAAGCCCGGGAATTGGGTCGTTAGACCATGAATCGCTTTTGTGGTTCTCTGCTACGTAACTTGGCTTTTGTTGAGCTTAATTCTGCTGCATTTACCGATTCTTTGTGTGTGTTTTTTTCAGGATGCTTAGTTTCAAGTATTCTCTGCCGGTTATACCGAGAAGATTTGAATCGAGTCAAATCTCCAGAAACATTAGAACTATTGTGGTAAGATAAGAACGGCCGCTGCAGATTAGCTTGTGGATGAATTATATTTGAACAACCTTTTTCCGCATGGTTCACTGCTTAGCACTAACCTGCAAATGAGGGAGTGAATGATTATGGGAATTTCGCCCTAATGATGCAGTAGCAATTACTGTTTCGTGATCAAAGTAGTGTGTTTTCTATCGCGAAAAGAAGTTATCTACTTGTTTCCTTTGGTGCGACCATAAGATGGGAATTCCTCCTCTTACAACAAGGCTTTTTGACAATTATTAGGTGTGTGGAGCGAAAGGTCCCCGGCCTAGATATCCTCGAGTATGGAAATCACAGAAGAAAATTGGGACAATCTCCAAGTCTGCAAAGCTTGTTGACTGTGTATGCTTGCAAACTCATCTCATTCCTTTAACTGTACTTTATAGGAGCCTAATAAAAGTATATAACCAGTATTAGGTTATTGAATTTTCTGAAATTATTTGTTTCATAAGATATATGGCTTCTTTGCATCTTTGAACAGCTTTTTTTGGGTTAACAATCTCTCTTTTCAGGTGAAGGGATTGTCAAATGTAAAAGAGGAAGTCTATGGGGCACTTGATTCGTTTATTGCTTGGGAACTAGAGTTTCCCCTCATCACAGTCAAGAAAGCCTTGAAGACACTGGAGAACGAAAAAGAATGGAAGAGAATAATACAGGTGCCACTTCTTTATCCTCTGTGCTCCTCCGCTTTCTGTGTTCCTATCTCTTGCATAGTTGCCTGGAATTTTTCACTATTAAATCACGTAAATCTTGTTGGTGCCATAGGTCACTAAGTGGATGATAAGCAAAGGTCAAGGACGAACGATGGGAAGTTACTTTACATTGCTTAATGCATTAGCAGAAGATGGCAGGCTTGACGAAGCTGAGGAACTGTGGACAACGATATTTTCTCAGAATCTGGAAGGCACACCTCGTAAATTCTTCAACAAAATAATATCTATATATTATAAGAGAGGCATGCATGACAAGATGTTTGAGGTACTCTTCTTTGGTCTTACTAAAGTACATGTCACTTTCTTGAGCTGTGAGAACAAAAGATGCTATTGGTTATTTAATCTTATTGGATATAGGCATGATGGATTGACTTCCAAATGATTCTGTTAGTCGTGCTTGCACTGCTCTGCTTGTGGTTTAGCTCTTCATTGCAGAGTGAAATTTCAAGCATCTGAAAACATGCTCAATTCAATAAAAAATTATTGGGAAATGGACCATGCACATGCTCATATGGTTTTCACTATTCGTCATCTATAAGGATGTATTTGTGCTTATCTAAGGTACCTATGTTTTCAACTGCCGCCTTTCTTTTTTGCCGTTTAGACCATCTTGATGCATGATTGGACTCCCTTTATTTTCATGGCCCACTATCGACTATATCTTAAGATTCTTCGTTTTCCCTCGTACTTTCTTTTTAGGTATTTGCTGACATGGAGGAACTTGGAGTTAAACCCAATGTTTCAATTGTTTCAATGGTGGGCAATGTCTTCCAACAGCTAGGTATGATGGACAAATATGAGAAACTAACAAAGAAATACCCACCACCAAAATGGGAGTACCGATACATCAAAGGGAAGCGTGTTAAAATATCAGCAAAGCGTCTGAATGAATTCAATGCCGTTAACGAAAGCAGCAGCGTGAATGGTGATGAGATTATTGAAGACACTAAGCAATTGAATGAGTCTGATAGTCCATTGGAAGGGAATACAACTGATGCCGATGAAACAATTCCGGACACAGATGGGGTTTATGAATCCGATTGATCTCTAATGTATCTAAAGTTCTTGACAGTGGCCTCTATAGCAGTTCAGAGAGAGAATGTGTTCAGTTTATCTCTTCCATGGCACCAGATAATGTGCTCGAATGTTTGTTTTATGGCCTGCCCTCGTCTTAAGTCAAGGATCCTTTGTATAGAGGGGAGACTCATGGTTCACATGATGGTGTGAGGAAGGCATTGGGAATATGATTATGGTGTTGCTTTCTGGATTTTCCAGGAAGGGGGAGAGCGCTGCTGCTCAGAGATTTCTGATAAAGAGTACCCGTGCGAGGAACAACACTATACTTTTGAATTGTGCCCGGTGCAAATCGTTTTGATTTTGTTCGCCTGCTGAACAGATCGTTCGATGACGACATACTTTTAGCCGTACCAGTTCGCACGAGCTGGGGTCGAATGACTACAGTCATACTCTTGATTTTGCCGGCTCAACCTGTGTCAAGCTCATTCTCGTATGGTGTGGCACTGATGTTATATTTAGAGAGATACCTCGCGGAAATATGAATTCTTCCCTCCTTGTCTCTTGCTTTGAATTGATCCAAGGTGGCCCGGGTATAGGATCTATCAAAAAGTTTGCCGTAAAAAGAAGTCATGATAAAGTTCCACAAACTAAAATTATGAAAACCGTCCTTTTCTTTTCCTATACAGCCGTGGTCGTTACACCCCTAGTTCTGTTCCCGAGCCTTCCTCCACGACTCCTCTCTCCACGAAGGGCCCCTAATCCGAGGTGAAGGAATTGCCCGGAGGCACCAAAACCCGGATTAGCTCGGATCGAACCGGCTTGGGTTTTTGGGGGCCCCTGTTAGGCCGGGACGGCCTTCTCGCCTTAGTGAATTTTTAAAGCAAGCTGGTTTGAATCACAAGATTAAAGAGGCGGTTCAAATTTTAGGGATGATTTTTTTTTTTTTTTACACATGAACTTAATTAAAATGGTGAGATACATGATGCGTTGCTGAAAATCTATAAATCCGTACATAAATATATGAGTTGAAGAGCAAGATTGAATTTGGAAAAATGCCCCAAATTTACAGTTCCTTTTTGGTCAATGCCACATATAATCATAAAAGACAAAGGTTAAGAATCACTTGCTTGCACACTTTGGTCTCCAAGTTTGGACTTGAGTATGTTATAATTTATCTAAACTCTAGGACATAAAATTCGGGAATATTTTCAAAAGCGAGGGAAATTAGGGGGACAAAACATCCAGACATCGGCACATTAAAATAAGGAATATATTTAAGTTGGATACTGGATTACTGGACTACTGTTGTAAGCTTTTTCGAAAGCTTGCTTCCTGCTGATTAGATATGTGCTTCATATAGTGTTTAGAACCAACACGTCTAATTAGTATTATCTGGTTTTAGACAAAATTTTCTCTTTAAAATTAGGAAAAATAAAGCAATATTTTCATATATACATTATATATATACATATACATACATATGTACATTTGTCGTAGGCGCCCTTTGGCTTTAGGTGATCGTGTCATTCTCATTAGCGACGAGGCACTGATAGAAACCGCGCCACCGCCACCGCGCGTGAGCCGGTCGAATGGCACGGACGGTCTATCTAGAAGAAGCCCGGTGAGAGAGAGAGAGAGAGAGCAGAGAAGCTTCGGCCTTCCTTATCCCTCGTTTCCTCCTCCTTTCTCCAGGCTTCCCACCGTCGCACCCGACCGCCGGAGCTCCGCCCCGCCATGGCCGTCTCCCCCGAGCCGCCGCGCAAGCACCGTCACCACCACAACCCCCTCTCCCACCTCCTCAACTCCACTCTCCTCCCTCTCATCCCCAATCACAAGGCCGCCCCTCCTTCCCTGGCCTCCCCGCCTCCGCCTCCCAAGCTCCTCCTCCCCGTCCGGCTCCCGCCGGCCCTGTCGATCGCCTCGCCCTCCGACTCGCCGCCGCCGCCTCATCCGACGCCGCTCAAGCCGGCGCCGGAGGTCAAGGCTCCGGCCGAGCAGGGCGCCGCCGACGGCGCGTTCCCGTCGACGGTGCGGATTTCGGCGATCAAATCGAACGGCAAGGGCCGTGGGCCGGCCTTCGTCGGGCAGGTGTTCAGCATGTGCGACCTCTCGGGGACGGGCCTCATGGCCGTGTCCACGCACTTCGATATTCCCTTCCTTTCGAAGCGGTTTGTTTTGCTGTGCAATTGTGCTTTCCTTGTTCCATTGAATTGCTTCGTTGCGATGGTTGAAGGTCTTAGGGTTCTTTGTCGCTACTTAACTGATGTGCAGAACGCCGGAATGGCTGAAGAAGATGTTCGCTTCGATTACTAAGAGCGAGAGGAATGGCCCTGTCTTCCGGTTCTTCATGGATCTAGGCGACGCAGGTATGGTTTTGCTTTTATTAAATGAGCATGCTTCTCACTCTTTAGCTTCTTAAGGATGAACCTTTTCGCTATATTCCAACGCATTGCCGTCGCTATGTGGCTAATGACCTGTTCTGTATGATCATAGTTGTGTCTTTAGAAATCATTAAATTCTCTCTGTGAAGCCTCCTATACTCAGTGAAATTGATGGAAGATGTCTGCTCTCATTGGCATACACGAAATGAATAATTACACTGGGGGATGTTTTACTGATCAAGCTCAACCGAGTGCATGTTCCTTTCTGAACTGACACTCTCACTCTATATGCATGTATATGCATGCACAGATGATGACTCAAACTCTGATCTGATGTATTCTCTGCAGTTACTTATGTTAAGCGGTTGAACATCCCAAGTGGCGTCGTGGGTGCTTGTCGACTGGATCTAGCATATGAGCATTTCAAGGTACTCCAATTCCCAGCCCGTGATGCATCCTTGAATCCTATTGCCATGGAAGTTTTCTTTTCTTGCGTGATGCTTGTTATACCCATCACAGTCGATTGCCTTTTCTACTTCATTGGCCATCTTCTGTTGGTTCTGTTGTTTCTATCACGATTCAATGAGTGCTGAACATCCTAGCCATATGCTTTGGAAGGAGCTTGTACAGTTTGGGAAGTTCTTTTTGAGAGGTGCGGCAGGCAAGTTTGAGGTGGGCAAAATTCGTTCGGCTGAGATCTGACCTCAATAAATACGTAGTAGTATATATAGCGCGTATTGTGGATATATGTCACTCCCTCTTTCCTGTTATTCAATATGATTTGATTCTATGTTTCATTATGTTTCATTGAAAATCTCTGTTTAAGCTTTACCATTTCCATGTTCAGTACAATTTTTAATATCAGGATGGTAGTTCATTAAAATGTGAGGGTTAACCTCCAAGCAATTGTTACCCTATAGCTAAGAAATTGTCTTGTGGGATTGTAGAAAGTAATGTAAGCTGAGAGAACTGTGAAGTTTTTCAGAGAATCTGTAAGTCCGGGGTTTCAGCTGAAAATGGCCGACAATACTTATACTACTTTTTTAGGAAACTCATAGATTCCTGTTTGAGATATCCGAATAAGTTTTTACCTCCAACTAATAAATGGTGACTTATCTTTTGATTTAATCTTTATGCAGGAGAAACCTCACCTGTTCCAGTTTGTTCCTAACGAGAAACAGGTATCTGGCAAGACCATCTTACTCAATGCACATGCAAATTTATGGATGTCTAAGCTTTTCCCTTTTTCTTTGAAGGTCAAGGCAGCCAATAAACTTCTGAAGACAATATCTCAGGGAAATGGAAATAGACAAATTAATGGTGTGCCCGTATTTAGTGCCCAAAATTTAGACATTGCAATAGCTACTTCAGATGGTATTAAATGGTAAGGTCTTTAACACACGTCTCTTTTCATCGATTTGAGATTCAAATGTGCTGCGGCATCTCACTTTTATTTGGTCAATTTTATTGATTAAGAACTTGACATTTCCTGTTAGCGGTTCTCTTGCTGGTTAGCGCTTTGCACTTGATCATGTTCTTCATCAAATGTCATTAGCTCTTTTCTTCCTTTGTGTTCGTCCCTTGTTCGAGCATCTCCTCCCCCCCCCAAAAAAAAAAAAAAAAGTTTCTCATTAGATCACTTGGCAGGAGTCTAGTCTTAATTTTTTAATTCTTTTCTAAATTGGTCTGCCTAATTTATGTAGTCAGATATTTGATATTGGATTTGATTATTTGGATTGGTGACGCTTCTTTTCATTGTTAATTCTCAATTTCTTCATTATATTCTCACCCGCGAACTATACATGCAGAAGTTGTTTCTCAATTTTCTGGTACTATGTTTGATTAGTGTCTTTTGCTGTATCTAACAGCCACTTCCTCATCTTCTCTTTATCAGGTATACTCCTTATTTTTTTGATAAAAACATGCTTGACAACATTCTTGAAGAATCTGTTGAGCAGCATTTTCATTCTTTGATTCAAACTCGGCACATGCAGCGGCGTCGAGATGTGATTGATGATAACCTGACCGAAGTTGCTGATGATGTGGGAGATAGTCTATGGGAGCCTCCAGAGGTACAGCTTCTAATTTACCTCTTAAACAATTCCCAAAATCCTCTGACACAAATATAAACAACAGATTGGGAAAAAAAAAAAAAAAACACCGAATTTCAAGTTGACAATCCTACCCAAAGACAAGGATGGAAAGGAAGAAAAACTACAATCCAACATTTTTTGCTGCACGGTAAGGAAGGTTTGATGTGTGGACTAACCATATTCCAGCCTGCAAACAGTTTGCTTTTGCTATCTAGCGACCAGGAAGCTAGTTGCTGGAGATTCAATGTTTTATGATGTGCTGATTGTCCATTCATCTTAGCCACCAAGGGGGCAATAGTGTTCTTAAAATCGATTATGATTTTCTTTGGCATGATATAATATAATCGAAGTTTTAGTTGATGGCAGTTTTTTTTGTTGGAAAGGTTCAAGAAGTTATGGAAGAGATGGGGCATCCTGGTATACCTTTGAGTGTCATTTCAAAGGCTGCTGAGATGCAGCTACTCTATGCCGTTGACAGAGTGATCCTGGGAAATCGATGGTTGCGTAAAGCCACTGGGATTCAACCAAAATTTCCTTATATAGTTGACTCATTTGAGCGAAGGTATGTACTTCTAATAAAGAGGAACACTGATATTGCCGGGACAAACACCTTGTTTTCCTTGTTTTCCATATGCTCTGACCACTAGAAACTTCAGATGAATTAGGTAAAGTAACATGACAGTTTGTGAGCCATTGATCTGGGATTACACTTATTCTGTGAGTTGGGGAATCTTGTAGTTTTCTGTATTTAATTGGGAAAGTTTTCACAACATAATTAGGTGATGCACTCATAACACCAATTTTGTTCTCTTCCTGATAATGGGCCTCTTTCTATTTGTGTCCAACAGTCCGAAAGTATGACTTCTTTGTTTGTTGTCACTGCTTTAAGATTAGTTAAGTACTTCTTTGCCTTCTCAAGACAGTTTAGCTCTGGATCTTTCCATTATGTTTTCACTAAAGTTCCTTTTTCTTCAGGACTGCAGCATCTTTAGTTAGAGCTTCTGATTTAACCCACTATCTCGGCGATCGTGGAATGAAAACAGATGAATCTTCTCAAGAGTCAACAGACAAGCTTGCCTTAGAAGAAAACCACCATGTTGACCTAGGACAAAAGGCAGATTTCCGCTTCCCATTTGGAGATTGGCTTAGACATCCTTGGTCGAAGGAGCAACAGAAGCTGCAGAAAGAAGTTGGTGCTAGGTAGTCTCCTAGTAGCACATTCATTTCAATGAAATGTGATGAACTTTATGGCATCTTACTATGTTATTCTCATGTGTCACACAGATTAGAAAGCTTGACTGGTGAAACTGTGAAGCAAAAATTGCAACCTAATCCTTTTCTTCCAAAAATTACCATGGTTGGTATTTCAATGGGGGAGGCAGGACAGGCCAGCAAAGCCACTTTAAAGAAGACGATGGAAGATTTAACGAGAGAGTTAGAACAGACTGATCATGGAAATGCTGCTGGTAACATCGCTGATGTTAGTGAGGACAGGGATCCACTATTTGTGGCAAACGTCGGTGATTACTATTCGGGATTGGCTAAGACTGGATCAGCTCGATTGATTCGAAGAAGTGAAGGTAAAAAGCAGCAATAACATGGTTTTGGTGACGGCAACCGATCTTGTATATTTCATTCAACAGAGACAATAATGTACGTGCT
The DNA here is from genome assembly GCA_014182395.1 of Eucalyptus sp. ANBG9806169. Taxonomy (NCBI): domain Eukaryota; kingdom Viridiplantae; phylum Streptophyta; class Magnoliopsida; order Myrtales; family Myrtaceae; genus Eucalyptus; species Eucalyptus sp. ANBG9806169. Next base: position 39,840,807 of record CM024573.1, on the reverse strand, counting down.
GTTTTCTCTAGCTCATGATATTATTAGGTTCAGTTTGTAAAATGCTGGAATGATTGTAATTTTAATGTGCCAAATATCTCCAGATGTCCATGAAAGATGATTACTCTCTCTCTCTCTCTCTCTCTCACTCTCTCTCTCTCCCCATCCCCCGATGTGCAATCTGAATGCTCCTGTGTATGCATGAACATGCAGAGGCCCAGGTTACTCATTCGGGATAACTTCAAAAGATGTTTACTGCGGATGCGGTATGCCAAAATAATACATAAGTTTCTTCCTCTTTTTCTTCTTTGGTATAAAACTTGAGTTGTCGCTTGTTGGATATCTGACCAAATCAATGTTAGGGGTCCCGCCTTTACTTTCTCCCTCTTTTTCGAGGTGGAAGTTGGTAAATTCGGGTCGAAGATATTTTGCCTGTATTAGCCTATCACGGCTTGCGTTGTCTCTGTTTTATTTGTTTTCCACTCAGGTGATCCTGTAGTGTTTTTGCTGGGAAATCCCTCTCTCACGGAAGATGAAAGGAAATCTTCCGTTTCCAAACCTCAGCATGTTACTTAAGAAAAGCCTTTGCCCCACATCGTGTGACCACACTAGAGAGCACACACTCGGTCACTGGAGCGCAATCAGTGATGGAATTCCATTACCATTTCCGGCAGTGAAGGCGCATAGCAATAGCATACGGATATAATGATGGACAGAGGCACCAACAAGGGCCAAAATCGCTCTGCGTTGAGGGGGTGGGGCGGGGGGCTTATATTCAACTCAGAAATTTGCTCAGCTGCAGTCAAATTAAACACGTGGCTCTCTGCCATCTCCGTCTCCGCCTGTGTTTTGGCACTATCTTCTCCCGCAGCGCCTTTCGAGGTTGTTGTGGGGGCATCGTTTAGCATCTCCTAGCATCATGGGCACTTTTCTCACCCCTGCGTCGTCTAATGGTGGCCACTGGCCAGTCCCCTACCCCTCTCTGTGTCCCCTCCAAACACGGAGAAGTTAAAAGAGCGAGCCTGTCCGGTACTAAACTCACGTCTGAAAAAGAGTAGAATACATGGAACCTCCTCGAAAGGTCACCTTTATTTTCACGACCGTGAAAAGCACTAATTCGATGTCTCCACCAATCCAAAAGCTCACATTAGTACCCCGAGAAGATTAGAGGAAATTCGAGAAGAAAAGGCGAAGTGGGCTTTTCGAGAAAGAGGGCTAGGGAGGGGTAAAAACAAAAGAAGTGGGAACAGGGCTTCTAGTTAGATTCAAGATTGCAATCTTTCCTTGTCTTGACAACACTGAAAAAGTTGCTCGTCTTTTTTATTATCCATTCCTGTAACACCAGGACCCCTCCCCCCGCCTTCACTCTTTTATGCGTGATAGTTGCCAAACCCAAAAACGCCCCCATATCTCTCTCTCTCTGTACACTCACTTTCATGTGAGAGGGACAGACATCAATGTCATCTCATTCAGCTTTTCAAGGCCCCCCCTCCTACGTGCAGTGCATCCCATGTATGTCCCTCTCCGACCCTTATCCAAAGCGGTGAGAGGGCCAACCAGAGCTTCGATCTCCCCAAGTGACCGCTGTCACCGATCGCCCTCCCCTCGATTTTCCCCTCTGACTTTCTCTCTTCGTTGACTCCAGCAGAACGCCGTTGACTCCCCACTATCCTTGTGGACACATTGATGCGCGCACGACTTTCTCATTCTTCGTACAGTAAAGAAGAAGGAGGAGGAGGAAAGATCCTTTCTTGATTCTCAAATCTTCAAAAAGCTCGTAAAGTTTGGACCTCAAACACGTGTCCTGAATTAGCTGACCCTTGAAGTTAGGATGATCAGAGTGATATCTTGGTGAGGTATATGGTCAAATGCACTCCTACTTTTTATGAGACGAAGTCTATGCACATGTTATGTGCCTTTATAACAATGCTTTGTGGAATGGTGCTGCCATCGACATAATTTGAAGCACTAATTACGCACTTTGTTGACTTTGCTACTAGATCAGTTTTACTTAGAGTTTGACCGAAAAAAGAAGTTTTACTTAAGAGTGCTGGAACTATGTGACATCTCCCATTATCTTTTATGCATTTGATTAATTTTACCTCCAACTCGGACCGCACATTGGTCACGCTCCTTTAGGCGCACGTCCTAATCGCTCGATTAACTCAATTAATCCCTTGGCCATAATGGGTGGAAAACATTGCTTTTTGATGGCATTTAGATGTGAGAAATCTGTATCTAATTTCTTCAAATTAATTTTTGATGGCAAATAGAAATGAAGTTTCTCAAATGAACCGTATAGCAGCAATTAAAAATTGTAAATGAAAACCGAGCTAGAGTAAATTACTTTATAAGTGGACGAGACGAGACCTTCTTTGTAATCAATTTGAGTCAGGACAAGCTCCGGTGGCAAATAATTTTCGAGACATTGACGTGGAAAACTGTTCAAAAAGGTCTAAACCAATTGCATTTTGACCAATCTAGTCCTAAATCTTTTAATATTACCAATAGAGTCCTAAACATTTCACATTTTACCAATTAATCCATATGGATAATTTTAACCGAAAATCATAGACGTGGACGCCAAGCGTTTTACATGGCACGGGACGGCATTAATGTAGATAATTTTTTAAAAATATTTCTGAATTTTTATTCTTTTACTTTTCTTTCGTCTTCCAAGCTAAGCAAGGGTCGTTGGACCTAGCTCAATGGCTGGTGAGAGTTGCCGGCCCTCGTTTGTGGTAAGCCTTTGCCGGACTTGGTAGAAGACAAAAGGAAAAGATAGAAAGACAAAATAAATTATAAAAAATTATCAAAGTTAGCGCCAATCATCCTATGTGGTACTGTTGACATCCATGTCAATGATTTTTTTTTATTAAAATTGACCGAATAAATTTAATTGATCAAATATGAAAATATTTAAAACTTAATTGGCACAACTGAAATGTCTATGATAGAATTGGTTAAAGTGTAATAAATTTAGATCTTGTTTGATGATTTTTATCATCATTGATCTCTACATTGCTACTAGTCTCTCCTAGCTGCCAACGGTTTAGATATACACTTGAAATAGTAATGCATAGTAGTTGCAAGTGCTATATCAATATATATTGACTTAGCAAATCAACTGAAGCATCATAAACTCCAAGTGCCAAATTGAAAATGTCTCGCAACCCATTTTCAGTCGATCTCAACACCACTGGCACCGGCAGTAATCAAAGTGATTTCCAATCGAAACGGATTGATTCCCTCTTCGGAGATCGAGAAGCCCATTAATGGCAAAATCCAAAGGGCTCGTAAATGCGAGTTGCCGTTTGCGGTGCTTTTGAGGAATCTGCGGATTTCGCCATTAAGTAATGCCCCCCTCTCTTCCACATGCATATACGTCCCATGTGAGGACCGTCCAATGTGTCTGTTTTCCATGTCCAGAAAAACGCTCGAGCTCGAGCAGTCGGGATCGGTGACAGATGGTGATCCTCTCAGGACACCTATCTCTTTTGCCTCCCCTTCCGGCGAGAAAGACAATGGGCCAAACACAGAAAAAAGAACCCTTGGATGCTACGTGCCAGTTTTCATGGAAAATGAAAAGGAGAAAGGTTTAAATTCACGAGACTTGCAGGGTATTCCACAAGATTTTAGATAGTCGGGATCCATGCTCTTATCCCTAGGTTACCTTTTACCTCCTCTCCCGGCCATAAACACATTGTGCCAAAAAAGGGGTAAAAAAAACCCTTTGAAGTTGTCTATCTATTTTTGTGAGAACCGAAAAGGAAAATGTTAAAATTTATAAGATTTGCAGGGTGTTACACAAGGTTTTGGATAATCGAGGCTCTACGCTCTTATCCCAAGGTTATCGAATTCAATGTGTCTTCAAGTACAAATGAAAATTTGAATAGACCGCGTGAATATATATAGATACTATGCTCGTGGTGAAAGAGGAATTTTATTCTTTTTGTTTTAAAATTTAACCCAAAAACAATTTATTTGATCCTTTGTTTTGAAAAGGATAATATTGTTATCACCATCCATGTAAAAAGCCACTCACATTTTTTTCCTCCCGAAAAGTACATTGACCTTGGTAATTTACATCTGATCACATCACCTATTAAATTTAAATCCCACGGGATCACAAGTGTGCTCGTTAATTTGCGTGATATTTTGAAACACAAAACACGGCGCAACCATCAAACGAGCCCAACGGCACATACCATGACGAGGATCGTTGAATATGAACATTTTCAGAGCACGCGTGGGAAAAATGCTTGAACGCCTATTGACGCACCGAAAGGGACATGTAAACACGTCTGGCTCGCATCACATTGACACGGTTGCTCGTGTTTCACTTGTTTTAATCAAACGCGTGGTGCTGAGATCGAAAGGGTCGAATGAAGGAGCCGACACTTTTACCGTCCCTTTGAAAAAATGAGCCGCGCCGTTGATTTGGAAAAAAATATGAAATTCAATCGAGCGCACTTGAACCCACGTATTTCGCTGGAACGCAGCGGCGACGAATTTGGTCCGCCCCCCGTGCGCATCTTCTTCGGTCACGCGCCCCCGCGCATCGCTCTTTGCAGCAACGCCTAACATCGCCTTTTGGAATCCATCGACGTCGACATCGACATCGACGTCGACGTCGACGTCGAGATCGAGATCGAGCGAGTTTAATGAAGTTCGGGCCCATCCCGATGTGCGTGCTTTGCAGGCCACACGCGCGCGTATGGGAAGGCGGGGACGTTGGCAGGCGAAGCAAAGCTTCTCCGCGATGCGTTCGTGTTGTATTCGCCTTCGGCACGCGCGGATGCGAGATCATCCTTCCTAGTCTCGCGCGGCGCGTCGCGACCACTTCCCTCGTGTCCCCCCCTCTTATTTTCACCGCATGAAGTGAAAATTCATCCGTCAATTTCGTCGGCTGCCCAATTACATCTTTCGGCTTGGATCCAATATGTTCCGAGCACCGGCGTGACGTGGTCCCGACTGTTGTTTCTCCTAAACTTTTAGGAAGAGCGACACGACACGCCGTAAAAATGTAAATGATTTGACTTTTTAATTGTATCTTATTTAATTCATAAAGCTACATATTATTTCACGAGCTGAAAGTTCACTAAACCCGTCATAACCCGATTCTCGACCAATATTTGATTAATCGAGTTGTTATATAAATTAGTTATATTCGATGAATGAGTATAGAATATTAAAATTCAAAATAATATGAGTGTTAATTAGGTTTATCACCTGTTTAGACTTAACTTACCTTTATAACTCTTTTTTTGCTCATTCTTGTACTTGCTTATTCTGTGCTCGTCTTAATTTTGATATTATGAAATCTCTAAAATTTGATTAGACACGAAAGTGTTTTGACAATACGGGTTGAGTCGAGTATTGATTGAGTCGGGTATAAATTATTATATTTGTATTACATGAAAATTAGTTAAGGCGCGTTAAATAGGCTAATTTGAAAAGACAAAAATCGACCCACCGCATCCTGTTTTGAATGAACTGTCTCCTTACCATAAGAATCATCTAAATCGGAGAGTGCACCCACGCGGGTGGGACCGTGGATTCCCTTCTCTCTCTCTCTCTCTTTCCCCCCCGGGAACTTTCACGATTTCACAGAGAGAGAGAGAGAGGAGTTCCAATGAGAGCTCGAGTACGGAAATTAGTGAGTCGCGACGGATTCTTCTGCCAAGACCGAGACGAGAGCATCTTTTCTCTGTTCCTTTTTTTTTCAATTTTTTTTTTTTTTTTTTTTTTTTGGAGGAGAGGAGGGAGCATCGGAGCCTTCCATTCCCACACTCGGCAATTTGCGCTGTCCCCATTTTGACATTTCGCAAAGTCAATGTAAAAGCCACTTTTGGACACTACACAAACACCCGGAAACCACCCACCCACACCCCCACCCCTCCCGGTGGTCCCCCACCAAAAAAAAAAAAAAATAATAAAAAATTGAGGAAAAAATCGAAAAGACGAAAACACCCCTGCCCCTCCTCCTCTCCTTCCTCCTCTCCCTCTCCCGTTCCGTGTCCTTTCCCTCGCGTATAAATAAATTAACAATTTTTACCAAGTCAGTGCTCCACCTATTCTCCCCGCGTCCCCCCCCTCCTCACTCGTTCTCTCTCCACCGTTCCCTGGCTTCTGTCCAAAAGTCAGCGCCGTCCTGTGCCTCCCTCCCCCGCCATCCCAATCGCTCAATTTGCATGAACCGGAGCAGCAGGAAGAAGCATTGCACCCAGAAAGCGGAACCCTAGTTCAGACACCGGGCTGTCCCCAGGCCGTCATTCGTCTTTCCCTGAATGGCCCAAGACTGGGATCTGAGCGCCCTGGTCAGGAGCTGCTCCTCCTCCTCCGCCGCCTCCGCCTGGTCCGCCGCGGCGGCCGCGCCGGAAGGCGAGAACCCGCTGGCTTGCTTGGCCTCGTTGACTTTCGAGGACGACGACAAGGACCCGTTTGGCTTCCCCAACCTTGCCGCGCCCCGGAATGGAGCTCTCGATGAGCTCCGAGAACTGTACAGACCCTTTTACCCCGACGCCGACCGTTCCCTCTCCCGCGCTTCCGATTTCGCGCCCGCTAGTGGCTCCCGCGCGCCGGTCTCGCCGGAGGCCGCCGCCGTCCCCCGCTTCGACCGCGCTTCCTCGGCTCCCGCCATTGGAGCCCTCCAAGCTCCTCAGCAGCAGCCGCAACGGGCGGCGCGACACCAGGGCCTTGACCGGAAAGTGCTTCCCGCTCAGCAGCCTGTTTCTTCTCCGTTCCCTCTGCCCGCCATGCAGGCTCAGATACCAAGATCCAGAAAAAGGTAACAGCTTTCGCGTGTCGCCGAACAGTTCCATCGAATCATCAGAAGAGATTTCTAAATTTCCTTTTTCTTTTGTTTCTTTTTTCCTGTGGCAGGAAGAGCCAGCAGAAGAAGTCGGTTTGCCATGTGACGGCGGAGAATCTGTCGTCCGATCCATGGGCTTGGCGTAAGTACGGTCAAAAACCCATCAAAGGCTCTCCATTCCCGAGGTCCACAACGATTCCTTGAAGTTTCACTCCTTTGATTGAGTTCACACAACTCGTCAGTCACAGTCTCATTCGTTCTTTTTTCTTTTTTATTTTGAATGAAAAATGATGAACAGGAACTACTACAGATGCAGTAGCTCCAAAGGTTGTTCGGCGAGGAAGCAAGTGGAGCGGAGCAACGCCGACCCGAACATCTTCGTCATCACCTATACGGGCGACCACACCCACCCCCGTCCCACCCACCGCAACTCCCTCGCCGGCAGCACCCGCAACAAGTACAACACCTCCTCCTCCCTCCAGAAACCCGACTCGATCGGCCCGGCCCATTCCGCTCCCGCCGCCCAGTGCTCCTCCTCCAACACCGCCAGCCTCTCCCCGACGACCCCCCTGACAGCTCCGATCGACGAGGACGTGGCCCATCCCTGTGCTCTCCTGACGAGCGAGGACCTGGGCATGGACAAGGACAGCGAGGACTTGGTCGGAGACGATGAAGACAACGACGACCGCCCGGAGGAGGAGGAAGGCGAGGACGACCTGCTGATTCCCAACGTGGCGGCCATGAGCGAGGAGATCTTCATGGGGTTCCGCGGGCTCGGTCAGAGCCCGGCTTCTGGAGACAACTTCTCGTCGGGTCCCGGCCGGGCGGACTTCACCCGGTTCAGCTCCGCCGCTGCCGGCGCTGGTGGGGGCCCTTGAACCGCCCGGAAAAAAAAAAAAAAAAAAGTCCAAGGCTTGACGTGGATATATATAGACAGAGTTGGATCGTTTCGTATATGAAAGCTCTCTCTTTTCTTTTTTCTTTCTTGACAAGATCTTCCTCCACCGCCAGTTAGGTACAGAAAGCGATTAGATGGGCAGAATTTCTCTTCCGTCCGCCACCATGTCCATGGTTCTCTCCTCTCTTTCACCTGTTTTTGCGCCTGTCTTTTCTTCTTTTTCAAATCTTTCGCCTTTGAGTCTTTACCTTCAGTTTTGTATGTACAGCAACAATTCTAGGATGTCCACGATCTCCCGTGCGTGGAATATCGAAGTGAACATGAGTTTAGCAGCTTGCTTCTTCAGACCTCTCTCTCTCTCTTTCTCTCTCTCTCTCTCACATCTTTCTTCCACCGTCTGTCCATTTTTCTCGATGCTTGGTTGGTGGGCTAATCGTGCTCATCTTGTGCACTCTTTCGTCACTAGCTTCCCCTTGCCTTGTTGCCTTGACCTTTTCGTGATGCCACCACCTTCTTCTTTCGGGGTTTTGGCCGATTCGATTCCTCCCTCCGCATAGTACCCGACGTCATGTATCTTTCATATGCATATCGAATCACCCATCCGGCGCATGCTGCTAGAGAATCAATCCACCCACAGCATGTAAAACTACAAAGAAATTCGCTTTGATGAGATCACAAACTTACATATGTTCGTGCTTTTTTTTATGCTAGGTGTTCGTCTGTAAATATTTCAGTCAGTGAATGATGTCTCTCAAAAAGTTTCCATTTACTTTTATCTTTTTTTTTAAAAAAAAAAAAATTCTATCGAATATGTGTATAAGGATCCTCGCATGATTGCATATGATCATTCTCGGTTACTTTTTATTATTCTCATCTCGATAAGTTTTAAGGTTCATATCATTGAAAGGCACGATTGCTCCATGTAAAAAACATAAGGGACTCATCATTATCTAGAGGAGGGTCAACTGGAGCTGAAGATGGAGAAATTTTAAGTAAATAAAGAAAATGAAGGAAAAATCGAGTTTATATTTCTTTAGAAAAAAAAAAATTCTAAACGGATATATAGAGGGAAAGGCAAGTGGGTGCACGACAGTTGTCGGTTCCCTGTAAGGGAGGCTGGAGAGCGTGACCGGCTCCGCTCCAGTCGCCTTTATCACGAGACAAACGCAAGATCCCTTTTTGTCTTTTCACACGCTCACGCTAATGCCCCATTTTAGTTAAATTTATTTAAATTTATTAAATTATTTTTCTCTGGTCAAATATTTCTTATTCTTATTTGGGCCAGCCGGTCAAACCTATTTTATTCATCCATTTCTTTATGCTTATCTCCTCACCGGTCTGAACGGGGGAGAAATAATATATGGAAAAAAACAAATGTATCTCTGTAAATTGCCACTAGAATAATCATTTTCCATGATGACAATAATGATGGGCTTCTATAATCAAATGGTGCTGTTGATATCAAGGCGAGCATCCTCGAAAACATGCATCGCCCATATGAGGTTGTATGGAATCTCATGATGGAAATTCGCAAATGCAAGTTGATGATGATTTAATCTTATTTTATGTAAGGAATTCAATTATGTCTTTTGCTTGCTCCGGAGATCTTGTCTCAATTGCTAATAACTTTTCAAGCTTGGAATTGTTGCTGCTAATATCAATCACCCACAAAATAAATGAAAAATTAATTATGTGTGATCTCTTTTCTCTTCTTATTTCTTTTGGATAATTACCATCTAAAAGAACTTCAAAAGGTTCGGTCCACATTTGGATTTCTTCAGCGAACAAATCCAAAAATAAAAATAAAAAATCAGCCTAGAGAGCGACAAACAATCTCCAAGATATATGTATTATATATATATGTTTTTGTGTTTATTTAATAGGTTCTACGGCAGCATGTGGATCGTATTTTAATGATAAAAAAATAGATGGGCGGCATGGATGTTGCTTTCAAGTAACAAACTTAATATACGACTATATACGAGAAGAAAATAATCGGGAACGATCTACAATGGACCGTCAAAATTAATATTGAAATCAGCTTGTATATGAAACAATTCTATTCAAAAAAGACGTGCAAGGCCATGCTTTACAACATTGCGCGTACCTTTCGTGGATGGGCCGGACCGGGTCAATCTCGGACCATGAGCTCTATCGTGCGTGCTCAAATTTCTCTGAATGGAGACGGGCGACATTGGATTTAGCAAAAGTGGCATGGAGAAGAAAAGATCCACGACCACTTTTCTCGTGAATTTTTTGTCAAGAATTCCAATGAAAAGACCTTCTTTGCAAGCTTAAAGCGTAGATGTGAATCGGCAAACCTTAAAATTATAGCTCTGTCAAATTGAAACTGCTTGCCTCGACACCCTTTTTGTAGCCTTCGCATGACAATTCCATTCGCCGGAGGCATCTTGCTGCTCCCTGACCATGGATATCTCCGAGCGACAACAAGCAGGTAGCTATGACTCTCCTTCCCTTCAGCCTCCTCCGCCCCGAGGAAGCGAGACTCGTCCTCGAGCAGATCTTATACTCGATTAGGGTGGAAGTTTCGAGGAAAGAGAGGGAGTTCCGTTGAGTCTCGGTAGTGACATTAAATCACACCGGACACGCGATTTACGCCGAAAACCTGAGTCAAACATCAGGTATTGTAGAGATTTTGTCGCATCCTTGCCACGTGGTGTGCACCAAATTATTTACTCGGCATGAAAAGCATATATTTTTGGTTTTTTTTTTTTGTCGAACATATATTTTTGGTTTAAGGAGATGATTTTTTACTCAAGCTAGATAATTCATACGCACTAATTACCATATTAAAGAGATAACACATTCATCATTCAATTGGCAAGAAACTAGACGCAAGGGCCCATAAATAAAGCCCGCTCATTTGATTTTCGGCCCATTTAATCAAACTTGGGCCCTGCCAATCGGAGCCCAAGAATCCACTTCGCGGACGCAAGCTTCAGTGCCTCCTCCATTTCTCCTGAAGCTCGAACCAGCTGCTCAGAGAGAGAGAGAGAGTGATCGATCCAGTGCCTTGTGAAGCTACGCCGGCGGCAGAGATGTTTCTGCGAGCGATCGGACGGCCGCTGATGGCCAAGGTGAAGCAGACGACGGGGATCGTGGGGCTGGACGTGGTCCCGAACGCGAGGGAGGTGCTGATCGAGCTTTACAGCAAAACCCTAAAGGAGATCCAGGCGGTCCCCGAGGACGAGGGATATCGGAAGGCGGTGGAGAGCTTCACGAGGCACCGGTTGAAGGTGTGCCAGGAGGAGGAGGACTGGGAGGCGATCGAGAAGCGGCTCGGGTGCGGCCAGGTGGAGGAGCTCGTCGAGGAGGCGCGCGACGAGCTCACCCTCATGTCCAAAATGATCGGTCCGTTGATTCGAAAACCGCTTTTGATTGCATTGTGTTGTGTCGATCGGTTCTGGTGGTGCACTGGTACTTCGATGGATGGATGGATTGGGGCGAATTGTTTTGCGTTGTCGAAGCGGTTTTGTGTCAGTGATTTACACGTTCTTATATATGCTCATTTAGATTATGCATAATCTACTAAGGTAGATGAAGGATTAGTTTTGTGCATCCTTGGAATTGCGCTGCTAGGTTTCGCGATGATCGGTAGAGTGGTGTGTTACTGATTTATTTAGCTATCGCGAGACAATAATGAAGTCTTTCTGATGAATCTGGAGCCAATGAGAATGAATTGCGTGGAAATTGCTAATTGAAAGCCTCCAATGAAGTGTTGGGCTTTAGGGACCTGAAGAATCTTATAGTTCCACCTCCCTTGAGATTGCATTAGTTGTGGTTCGGGAGGAAGTATGTGTCATTGGTTGAGATCGTCATATCCGTTCATGTCCATTATCTTAAGTCATATGTTTGGCAAACCCCGTGTGCCGGTGAACGCTTTAGTGTAGGCTCTCGCTTTTTGATGTAAGAGGGTCGTTGCACTAGGATTTTTTCACATATGGCTGCTTCTTGGATGAGCCTTGAAGGAAGTTCTCGCATTGCTCTCTCGACTTGATTAACCCTCCTGGTTGTGAGTACTCTATTGTATCAGTTGCAAGGCATCTTGATTTTGGTTTCGCAGGAAGCGGCAACTCTAGAGATGGCGCGTTGCAGTGAATCTTAGCATGGAAGCTCAATGAATAGAATTCCCATTATCTTCATTGAGTTTGTCGAGTTCTTAGTATCTCTTCAGGAGAGTTGAAATTTCAAAAGTCTCGGGTTGTTAGTTACTGTTTAGTGTATAACCAAACTCTCAGTTCTGTTTCACATTCTACTGATGTGTTTCCTGATGTCTAAGATGAAGAATGTTAGGAAGAGAAACGTTCATGCATAAACAGTGCTTATTGTGGACATTGTGATTTTGCAGAGTGGGATCCGTGGGGTGTCCCTGATGACTATGAGTGTGAGGTTATTGAGAATGGTGCTCCTATTCCGAAGCATGTCCCCCAACACCGACCGGGGCCACTGCCTGAGGAGTTCTACAAGACGCTGGAGACTATTAGTATAGGCCAGAAGGAAAGTAAGCCCGAAGTGACCTCTGGCGAATCTGAGTCGAAGGCATGATGAGCTGCTGGCACTTGATATCTGACTGAGTTGCAAAGGCTGAATGTGATTTCCATTTTCTCTTTGATGTGTTATTCTGTAATAAGCCCTTCTTCTAGATGCACTAGTTCGCACCATGGGACTCATTTTGAAGCATTCAGCATGTAATCTCAAAGTTTTTCAATTGATTTCTGTGCCATGGGAGGGATTTAAGCTTTGTTTCATACTCAATGAAGAATGAGATTTTCATAATGTGTTCCTCATTTTCTTGGAGAAAACTACATGTGTGACAGAAAGGAACTGTCTCTCCACTAGCAAGAATATATTTTGTTCTTTGATTGTGGCGAAAGTTGTCAATCAGCCTGTCAGTCTTTCTATTTGAGTGGCGAGAGAAGATAAAACATGTTGGTAGTTTTGAAATTTTACTTGGCCTTGATTAATGAGAAGGGTAAAAGATATCCTGACACTATCTTCTCCTTTTGGAACAAAATATGTTCTGCCTCCGTTCCAAAAGTCTACATCTTTCCTTTTCCTGCTGATGAAGCTAGGAAGAGCCTATGCATGCTACGACGAGAAGACGTATTGTAAAATGAAATGGTACCAGAGCAATATGATAACGTCTTCCTCTTAATCTGAGACTTCAAGGATATGGAATTAGAGTGCATCTTCACCTATTGCATGAGAAAGAAATAAGTCTGATCGATCAGATAAAATGTGTGGTAGGCGTAATGGGAACTTTCTCTGCATTTTCTTCCGAGGGAACTCTACATCCACTAAGCATACTGATCAATACTCATCGGTAAATGCCATAAGTTGTAATAATTCAAAATCAACAGACTCGCATTTGAGACTCCCTTGCCCACGCGTGCATCATTGACTATTGTAGTCTGTGGATCTCCGCTCTGATACTCTGACGCTCCATACTCGGCCTGGGCGCTTTCAGCATTTAAGATGGTTGGAGACTTAGGGAAAAATTGCTCCGCCTTGCAAAGTTTGACTAACCATGAAATGACCAAGTGATGAGTACTGTATGGTTAGATTTTCAGACATGACAGAAGCTTGAGGTGATTAGAAATTTCTTCACCGGTGGTCATTGCTGCAGATTAGACTTTTGATGCACTACATCTCCTGAGGACCTGAGGTCACATTGCCCATAATCTCACTAGACTGACCAGTCAAACAATTGAGCCGCTAACAGAAGTGAGATCTCTGAGCTCTGCAACAGGAGGTGGCTTAATCTCAGAAAAATCGCAATTATCCTTACAAATATATCATCCAGGAGGCAAGATCAATCTGATGAACCTCCATAGATCTTACATCTGCATATTGAACCTATCTCCAGCAGAAGAGACATGTTGATTCAGCCGAGGGAAACTCCTCAAATCCAAATCTCTCATCATTTGGCGAGTCCCATCACCCAGATCAAATCTGCCAGAAGCATCATACAGCTTTGCAAGTAAAAGATAGAATGTAAGATCAAATGGGTCAAGTTCCATTCCTTTTCTTGCCATCTCTTCACCCAAAGGTACATTCTTATGTAATCTACAGGCACTGAGCAACGTTTTGTAGATCATTGCATTTTGTTTTAAGGGCATGTTCTCTATCATATCTCTGGCTTCATCTAGACGCCCTGCTTGGCCTAGGAGATTGACCAGACAATTATAGTGATACAATTCTGGTGCTATTTCGTATGCTTCTTTAACAGAATGAAAATACTCTAGACCAAGATCAACCAAACCCCCACGACTGCAAGCAGAAAGCACTAACAAGAGTGTCACAGAATCGGGCTTGACTCCTGACAACCTCAGATCTTCAAACATGGAGAAAGCAGGAGAAATATTCCCTGTCGATACCAATCCACTGATCAACCCATTCCAGGACACAGTATTTGGTTCAGGTATTTCTTCAAAAGTTTTGTGTGCATCTTTCATACACTGACATTTTGCATACAAATCAATTAGGGCATTTGAGACTGAAATCCATCTGCCAAGGCCTGATTTTACGGAATAACAGTGAAGTTGCCTCCCGGAAATCATTTCATTCATCCCTGCTGATGCAGACAAGAAACAGGCCAGACTAAATTCATCCATCATGACTTCTTCCTTTACCATATATCTAATCATTTTCAATGCCATACCATGATGACCCGCATGATTCATTCTTGTAGCCAAAGTTGTGTATGTGATGGTATCTCTGTGGTCCATCATGCTTAGAACACCCCATGCATCATCAAACAATTCCAGTCCGGCATAAGCATCAACAAGTGCATTGCCAACTGTTATGTCATGGTCTGCCTTACTTTTGATTATAAACCCATGAAGCTGCATAGCATGAGTAGGATATTCTGTCGTACCACAAGCCCTTAGAATGCTAGAGAGAGTGAAGGAATTTGGCTCAACTCCAGCTTCTCGCATTTCCTGGAAGAACTGGAAAGATTCCCTTAAATAGTTATGTGCAGCAAGACCGGCAATCAAGGTGGTCCAAGAGATGACATTTGGTGAGTATATGCATCTAAATACTTGAAAGGCATTTTCCACTGTGCATGAGCATTTCATATACATGTCTATAAGTGCGTTTCCAGCAGATACGTCTTTATCCAGGCCAACTAAGATTACCCTTGAGTGGAGCTGTTGTCCCAGTTCCAGCGACAGAATTGATGTGCAAGCAGTCAAGAGGCTCGAGTATGTAAAATTATTTGCTGTAACCCCAGATACTTCCATCAGAAGAAATGCCTTGATGGCCTCCCTGACTTTTGAACTCTGCACATATCCCGAAATGATTGTAGTCCATAAGAATACATCAAAATCCCGCGTTAGAGAGAAGATCTTGATGGCATCTTCCATCTTGTGAAATCTTGAGTACATGTCCACTAAAGCTGTCTTCAATATCAAATTCAACTGAATTCCCCACATTATCAAATGGGCATGAATAAGCATTCCGTATTTCAAACCAAGAAAGCTCGATGCACCAAGAAGCTTAACAAACGTGTACTCATTTGGAGGAACCTTGGCCTCAACCATCTGAAGGTATAGATGTAATGCTAAGTTCCATTTCTGGTCTTCAAGGAATGACGATATCATTGTTGTCCAAGCAATTGCATCGCTATTTTCCATATGCATAAGCATATTACAGGCTTGCTCTCTATAACCACATTTGTAGTATAGATCAATTAAATTACTTCCAAGGATTGGATTTGACTCCATCCCCTTCTTTACGATATAAGTATGGATACTAGATCCACGGTCAAATTCTTCTAGTGCAGAACATGACCGCAAAACACTCGAAAGAGTAAACTCATTCGGAGTCTGCCCTGACGTCAACATTGAATAAAAAAACTGCAGGGCATTCTCATGATTCCCACTTTTAACATAAGCAGACAAAAGCCCCGTCCAAGACACCACGTCCCTCTGTGGCATTTCATCAAAAAACTGGTGTGCTTGCTCAAGACCGCAACATTTCGAATAAAGGCACAAGAGGTTGTTGTTCAAGTACAGATCATCCTCGAAGCCCAACTTGATGACTGGGCTGTGAACGCATATACCATCTCTAAGAGACCGTGAGTTGCAAAAAACCGATATCCGTGAGCAAATATCTCTGAAACGTGATGATGGGTTTTCACTGAAGAGTGCGTATAGGGTCCGGCGTGACATGTTTCTCTCTCTAGCTATACGAACTATGAATATCGGAAGCTGAGAGCGATGGCTTTAGAAATGGAACATAGCCACGAGATTGATGTTCTTCGAGATCAAGTTACGACGTGCAAGGCGCTTCGATCATCGCATGGAAGATCTCCGACGATAGAACCCATGAAGCAACTCGAGAATGAGCTATCCATCTTCCGCATGGCGAGAAGTATTCGAAGACCTCATATTTCGACTTGTGTGTATAATTCGTGCATCTCTCTGGCTCTGTACGTCGGGCGTCGACTAGAGTCAAGACGGAACGTCCGCAGTTGTCGAAGCAGGGGATGGCACTGCACTACAGGAGAAGCTATCACATGAGGGTAGCGTATTTACTGAATTGGATCCAGATTGAATTTAATATTTGTACTAAATTAATGAAATATTCTAGTGTTAAAAGACTTTTTGATTTTTTTTACATTTAAACTCAGTTTGTTTCGCAAAAAATATTTTCCAAAAAATATTATCTTCATTTTCTGATGATTGAAAATGAATGGCTTAGGAAAATAATTGAATGGAAAATATTTTCTTAATCAATTGAAATTCTAAAAATGATCTCCTTTAACAAATCGGATATAATTTTCCAAAATATGACTAGAAATTTGTACTTAGACTAGAAATTCTATGCTTGGGCATGGGAACCCATTGTTAGATTTTGGGTCCTTGACGTCCAGTATCGCGTCCATACATTAGAGGTGTGCAAAAGAATCGGGATCCATCCAAACTACCCGGAACCGATGGTTCTTATGGGAACCGATTCGATTCCCGATTCCAATTTATGGGAACCGGTGAGTACTGATCCGGTTCCCGGTTCCATGGGCATATCCGCCCACCTGCTCACTCAGACCGGATCGGTTATATTATAATAATATATTAATTCTTAATATTAAAAAAAATCAAAATTAGTAAATCTAAAATTAAGGGTTCTAATCACCATCCCTTGATTCACTATTCTCCTACTCCATCTCGTCTCTCTTTAGTTCAAACTCTCCCCGAGCTTCCTTTTCCTCTCCAATTCATCCAGATCTACTCATCTCCCTTCAAGTCCTAGTTCGAACTTGGGGAAATAGTGAGTTGATTCTCTTTTCTTCCCTTGAACTTGAACTCTCTCCACGTCGTCGCCATCCTCGTCACCACCTCCGCATTCACCGTCACTATCATCCTCTTCGTTGTTGGACTCGTCTTACTTCTACCTCCCCTCTTCCTCCTCCCCCTCCTCAAGCCTCCCCCATTGTCCTCATTTTCGGGAATAAGGGTGAACTCCCAAGTCTAAAAATGGCTCATTGTCCCCATTGTCCTCCTCATTGTCAGTCTCGATGGAGGAGCGGGAGATGGTGGAGGCGGTGGCGAAGATGGTGGTGGTGGTTGGGACGGAAGAGGCGCGAGGGTCGCGACCACCGTCACGGCGGCTCTAGTACTTGAGGAGAATAAAGCTATCATGATCAGGAGAGCCAAAATAAGTAGATACGGGGAGGGTGAAAAGGGAAAGGCGTGGAGGTTGGACTAGTTCTATTAATCCACTTAGGAACCGCATCGGACCAGCGGTTCGGTTCCCGGGTGGATCCATGCAATTAGTGGGCGGTTCCCGATTCCAATTTTTCGAAACCGGTTTTTAGCGAGCGGTTCCCGGTTCCAGGTCAGGAACCGCCCACCCGGACCATACACACCCCTACTCCTAAGTAATTGTTCCGTGGTCAGGAATCCTTTGTGATCGCTTTGCATTAGTTCGTAAACTCTTCAAGTGTCTCAATATACGAATTTAAGAGATTTACTATGGAGTACTAGCTCTCTTTACGATGGTCCTACTGGTAAGATATAGAGGACGGAACCACACAATCACAGCTGACGACTTCAATTCTTGCCGATGCCCCCATGGTTGCCTTTCAAGAGTTGGTCGCAGGTTATGGTAAATTCGACTCTTCATGATATATGTTATGTCCACTGCGGAAAAAAACCTACCAATGCGGACAATGTCTACACTAAAGTAAAAAAAATCTCTAACTTCCATCTCATAAAACCTTTTCTATAACAAGAAAGTCATAAGACAAATAGAAATATCCTTCATGTTTTAATTGGTTCGTGAAATTGGTATACACAATTTCCATTTATAACAAATGCTTGCCAATAATTTGAATGTACCTGGAACTATGAAAGAAAAATAAAAGAACTGGGCTGGTATTATTCAAGTGCATGTGCATACAACTTTTTCAAAGTTCTTTGTTCTCATGGATGTGTTCCCCCGGTCATGTTACCAGCTTTTTCGCGAACATAAGGTTCAGTTCAAGTGCCGCCTGGTGGAGCTCGCACTCCGTCACCACTCTCGCCTCTTCGTCCCCACCTCCTCCCTTTCATCACCTCTTACGTCTCCTCCTCCACCCTATCCATGGCCTTCCGCCAACTTCCCCGTCTCCCTCTCCACCCCTTCTCTTTTGACACCGCCGCCGCCGCCACAGCCGTCACCGCCGCGTTTTCTGACAAACTGGCTATGCGCTTGGAGCATGCCGGCCTCAAAACCCCAGCCTCCACCGAGCGTTGTCTGAGCTGCTCTCCACCATCAAGCCGTCCCGGGAGCCCAAAGCTCTTTTGTCGAGTTCTTCTACGGCTCTGAGAAAAGCACATGCCGACAAGAATGTTGGAGCGGAGCAGCAGAATTTCCGACCGCTTCTGGGAAACGTGGACGTGACTGGCATAATCCCCTGGGCAATAGTGTATAAAGATTATATAAATAACAAAATATTTTTAATACTTCTGTCACGTGATTGTGATTAAGAGTGACACATGAAATTTGACTAATCAGATGGATAGACATATAAAAGGGATAAAAACTAATTTTAATAAATTCAACCCAAAAGTTTTAGTGAATAAGAACATACATATATTATATATATAAATATAAATTTCATAGTCAAACATCATGAAATATTTCAATATATGTAATATAAATCTCAAGTTGAAGATGCATTTAAGTGCCCTGATCCATTTTTAGGATTTGGTATCTTGGTATTACTATGTGAATTAAAAAAAAAAATCTTTTAAAAATAGAACAAGACCTTTCTTTAAAATAATTTGGGGTAATAAAAAAGCCACACCAAATGATCACTTTTGTTATATTACAAAATCAGATGGGATTGGATAAATCGAAGGGGCAAAACATAAAACAATAGAGGACAACAAATATTTCTTTTGGCTAAACAAGAACGATCAGGAAGAGGAAATCGGAAGCTAATAAATCCTTTCCAAGGAGATTTTACCGAGAGTTTATTCGAAGAGATTTCTATTTTTAATTATTTTTCCTATTTCAGATCAGCGATTTCACAGCGAGGAGATTACCATTTCAGCCTGCAATTTAGCCCGACTTGGGTCCTCGTATAAAATACTCTGGGAATAATAAACGCATATTATTAGTGGCATTTACAAATAAATCACAGCCTATCAGAGTCGATCCTTGTCCAGTACCCTTTTTCACCCTCTCTTCCGTTGCCCCTCCCCTCCCCACTCCTCTCCTCTCGCTTCTGCTTCGATTCTAGAACCTTCTGCTCGCCTCAGATCCTCCCGGCCATGGCGTCCGATCTGGAGATCAAGGCGAAGGAGGCGTTCATCGACGACCACTTCGAGCTCGCCGTCGACCTCTACACCCAGGCAATCTCCCTCAGCCCTAACAACGCCGAGCTCTTCGCCGACCGCGCTCAGGCCAACCTCAAACTCTCTAACTTCACTGGTACACTTCTGTTCCCTCTCTATACTCCTTTGATCGGTTCTTCGGTTTAATTGTTTCCATGTCTAAGTAAGTTGATAAATTTGTATCTCGCGCGTCGTTTACATGCAATTAATTGTCAGGATGTGAAATTCATGATTGTAGGGTTTGTATACAGCTAGTACATCGGTCTGAGATCGCTTGTTTTCTCGATATTGAGCTTTGTTAAATCCCGATTATCAAACTAGGCTGGTTGGAGAATGGAAGATGACAGAGCGGCGGTGATCTTTTCTATCTGTCCATATTTTTTTTTTCTTGTGCCAGTTGGAGTTGTTTCGGAGATAACAGGCGTGAAGTGAAGAAAGGGCGGAGAAAAACAGAGACTTTGCGCTGATTTGCTCTGATTTTCTGTTAGCTAGGTCGTAGCGGTTAATCTACGCGTCTTGTTTGGAATACGGCATAGCCCTACCTTCTTACTAATTATGTCAATCTGTTTTGACTTATCTGGTGTTTTTCCTGATTTCCCCCTCTTTAGAGGCTGTTGCTGATGCAAACAGAGCAATCGAGTTAGATCCTTCAATGACTAAAGCATACATTCGCAAGGGGTTAGTATCACTCGATTCCCTTTCTAACTTTTGACCTTGCATCAGCTAATTATGACAGTGGTGTGTGGAAACTTGTTTTTTTGGATCGTGGTAATGTCATAGTGACAAATCAGATGAAACCTAGATGATTCTCTTTTGAAAAATGGTCAAGACTTCTGTATGTAATTGATACATTGTGACTATTCGTTGTCTTTAATTTTCATGCTATATTGCTTGTTCACTTTGATGTTTAGAAGGTCATCTACACGTGTGGGATAAAAAGATAGGTGTATCTTATCTCACATATGCCAGATGTAATATAGTGCTAATTTCCTCCCTCCTTAGTAATACATGTAAACTTGCTGTTGCCGTGGAGCTGTCGCCTTGGAGCTCTAGAACTCGCACTTGGATCATTTTTGTTCATTTATGTAAAGCTATTTGTTGAGGGCATCCGGAGCTGATATTCACTTGTTTGCTCTCTCTCAGCAATGCCTGTTATGAGCTTGAAGAGTATCAGACTGCCAAAGCAGCATTTGAATTAGGTTCTTCTCTGGATCCTAAGGATGCAAGATTCACCAATTTAATCAAAAAGTGCAACGAGCGTATTGCAGGTATTTGACTAGCTAAATCTCTTTATGATGAATCAATCTCTCTACTTGAGAAATAAAAGCTGGTACTTGAACCGAGTTAAATTAAGCTTATTTTGTCCTCTTGCATTACATTTTATAAGATACTCAATATGCTGGAGCTCATTTTGTGTCCAATCAATTAATACGAGCTTGAGTTGAGCTTAAACTTGGGTTCTCAATTTGTTAAACTAATGAAAAGCAGTGTGATAGTAATTTGTCATGCTGAAATTTGTACAATCTATTTAAAAAAAAATTCATAAAACGATCATTTGATTAGGTGCTCAAACTGCTCGAGTTTTTCTTAGGGGTGAGCATCGGTTTAGGGTTAACTCTGGACCGGCCCAACCTTGCTAGTCCAGTCCAGTTCCCAAGAGGACTGGGTTGGTCTTTGGTCTTGGGATCTTCAGCACTGTGCGGGTTGGTTCTCGGTCCTAGGAGTTTAGGGTCGGTCCAGGCCCTGATTGTTTATATTAAATATAATATATCTAAAATATATTATAAATATTATATATCTAAAATATTATTTATAATTTTTTTTATATATTCTAAAGAGAAAACCCCAAATCAAATGGCGTCAACACCATTAAATGGCTTCTCACGGAGTCCAAAGTGGCATAATTAAACGGCACCTCACGGCGTCCTTCTCTAGTACTCATTCTCTTTTGTCTTCTTTATCTTGTTAGTCTTTAATTTGCCAAAATCGAAAGAAACAACTTCCCCGATCGCCGCTTACATTCCCATCTTGTCCTATATCTCTATGAGCGGTCTTAATCATTTTAATGGTTTTTTGCTTTTAACAGGTGTGGAATTTCTATTGTTGTTTTATCTTAAATTTGTTGAATATGTATTGGCATTTATAGTTTGATTGCACAACGTTGCATTGTTGATGAATATGTAATTTGAAATGATAGGTTTGCTTTGTTAGGGAGTACAAAAAATGAAACAAAAAAATTATCGGTTGGTCATGGGTTGACCCTAAAACCGGGCCGAACCCATTGGGTCGGTTCGGTTCTCAGTTCTAGGTTCAATAGGGTCGGTTATTGTCCTTAAAAATTGACAACCAACAATGTGCAGGTTAGTCCTAAGGTTAGGGCTGGACTGGCCCAGTTTGAACCATGCTCACCCCTGCTTGAGGATGGAAATTAATATAATTTAGTTACGGAGCTACTTGAACTTGATGAGAATCTATATCAGCTGCATGACTAAGCGGAGCTCATTGTTATTCCCCTATAACAGGCCAACCTTCTCACGTGATCTAGGCACTTTTCATGCATAAGTTTACATGTTTAATACTGATCTTTGCGAATGACTTCTTAATGATCAACTTCTCTGTGGAATTATGTTTTAGAGGAATCTGGTGATTCACTTGACCAGCCATTTGAAAAGGCCTCAACCCAGGTGGTACCTGTGGAAGGTGATGAGGAAGGTGGTCAGATTGTGAATGAGGTTCCCGATCAGGCGACTTCACAGTTGAATGTCAAACCGAAATACAGGTCATACGCCATATGCTTAATAATGAAGAATTTGTTTCGGATCAATTGTATATGAGCTGCACTTTTTGTTCTGTCAGTTTGAAAATCATCATGATACGACGGAGTCTGGGCTTTGGAAGTTTGCAGCTTATCATTAGTTATGCTTTTGCAGCTGTTATGCTTCTACCAGTTAAAAGCCTTTATAGCATCCATTAAAAAAAGATCTTAGAATGCATGCCCTTTCCATAATTAAGCAGGCTTATCAGTAATTTGACAGCTGATCTTTTGTGAGTGCAGACATGAATTCTACCAGAAGCCTGAGGAAGTGGTTATAACTATATTTGCAAAAGGCATACCAGCTCAAAATGTTGCGGTTGATTTTGGTGAACAAATTGTAAGGTTTTAATCACATAGGATTTTGTGCTTATCAATGTTGGACTTATTGCTCATTTTTCTACTTAAAAAATAGGATGGACACTGACTTGATTGATGCCCTTTGCAGCTTAGCGTTATCATTGATGTCCCCGGTGAGGATGCATATCATTTTCAACCCCGCCTATTCGGAAAGGTGTGTAACCCAGCAATTTGTAATAGAGCAGCTTATAATAGGTTTGTTTGTAGTGACTTATACATTAAACTGTTTTTTAATCAAATCTTGTGTGTTTTGTAAGTTGACATATTTAGTAGACCTTTCAAATGCGTAATTTTTCTTAATTTTATAAGCTAGAATTTTTTTTTTCAATTTTCAAAATTTTGGAAGGAAACTAAAAGGTTCAAAAATTAATTGTTTTAAATGTAGGCGAAGTGGCCAATAAATTTGACGTGTGGGTTGGTCATTGTGCGATCGGTCTTATCACGTACAAAAAAGCACTAATTATGCATTAATAAGTTGATTTTCTTGGGTTAAATTTCTCGAGACAGGATCCTGTTTTGAGATCTTCAAATAGGATCAATAGGGATTTATAGTTTTCCTCGAGTACCAAGTCAGGTCTAGCGAATGCACTTTCTACTGGCATTTTTACCAGTTTTCTTGTCTGCTTTCTGCTTCATTCGGATTCCATTTGTAACAGATAGCACCGGAGAAGTGCAGATATGAAGTCTTGCCAAGCAAAATCGAAGTCCGGCTTGCAAAAGCTGAGCCATTAAACTGGACTTCTCTTGAATTTAGCAAGGACAGCACAGTTCCTCAAAAAATTCATGTAGTCTCAGGTACATGTTCCGCTTTTCTTTCATCCCTATAGTGAAAGTGCTCCACATTTTAATTCTTGCTTGTATTCAGCGCGTCAAACCTCCTGAAATTCTTTCCCCCACCCCCCTAAAAAAAGAAGAAAAAAAAGAAGAAGAAATTCACATGTCACCCTCTTGAATATGTGGACTCATACCTGATGTCTTGCAACATTAGATTTGCTAACTTTTATGAAATTTCTGAAGGTACACACTGTTACTCAACTCATTCTGAATGTACACATTGTTACTTAACTCATTTTGAAAGTGTTATTAGTTGTTAGACTGAGATAGATAAATACCTACTAATTTGTCTCAATTAAATGACACCTTGGACTCCAGGGAGATGGAATTGTTTGGGGGAATTCCTTATATCTATCTGGTGCTTGGTATAAGATATACCACTTCAAAGTATATTACAAACATTCATTTAAAACAAGAAGCTTATGCATATCTGGAACATGGCAACTTATGGAGTCTAGTAACAATTTTATTTAATGCACGAACAGACTGCTTTTGGTCATTGGACCATTGACAGTTGTACATGATTTATCCACCATGTTTGAGAATGGCTGTCCAGAAGAAGGATTATCTCCTCTTATACTGATGAATATTCTGGGAGATTTAACTATTGATGAGCATGTCAAATGAAACTCACAGGCACTGTATCTGGATCTCAAAGGCCCTCGTATCCATCATCAAAACCAAAAAGGGTAGACTGGGATAAGCTGGAAGCTCAAGTAAAGAAGGAGGTTTGTCGTCAGCCTCATCTCTCAATTCTCTATCTTGAGCTAGGGTGTAGAGTTTGTTTTTGCGAGAGTATGTAGTGGAGAGTTGTATTTTGATCAGAGTTGTCTTCTTGCTCGTTGCATTTCAGGAGAAAGAAGAAAAGTTGGATGGGGATGCAGCTTTGAACAGATTTTTCCAAGATATCTACAAAGATGCCGATGATGACACAAGGAGAGCAATGAGAAAATCATTTGTAAGACTGAAGGCTCTTGCATTATCTTCCATTGCTGTAGCTTACGCATGACATGATTTTGTGTATGTTTGGTTCTTTCACGATGGGCATGCAAAGGTCCTCTTCTTTTACGTTGACCTTTCAGCAAAGGTTTGATACAGCCTTAAATACAATTGCTTTAGCTAGATTTTGCTCATACTTGTAATGATGCATTTAACAGGTGGAGTCAAATGGAACAGTCCTGTCCACAAATTGGAAAGAAGTGGGGTCGAAGAAGGTAGAAGGAAGTCCTCCTGAAGGTATGGAGGTGAAGAAATGGGAGTACTAGGCTCGTGGTCCTTTGTAACTTTACGATGAGGTCTTGGCTGTTTACATTTTGTCTGCTGTTCTAGTTTCATGAATGGATTGTGTCTGAATCTTGTAGAAATACCTTCCCATAGAAAAACCCAGCTTGGTGGTAATACATGTACTGTTGTTAATGAAGTTGCTGGTGGTGAATTTCAAATTGAGACGTAATAGAGCTCTGGCTTCTGGTCTGGCTCTTTACCCTTTTTATTTGCTGATGGTTGCACACATTTGACCGACGTTGCAATGCTGCCGCACATGATAATCGTGTCCAAGTTCTTCAAAGATCTACAGAATATTTTCAGAAATTCAATAAAGCTGGTAACATATGTAATTTTCTGTGTTCTTTATAATTTTGTGAATCCAATGACAGTTCATAGTTTGATTTAAAAACATAAGTATTATTAGATGCAATTCTTTTTAACGACTCTTATTCACGAGGTCATCCTGTTATAGACTAGCAGATGCAACTGGAAATGATCTGGAAGGGGGTCCGGTTCAGTAAATGTCGTTCTGACTTGAGCAAAGTCCATGTTATATTGATAATCACCTTCATGATCTCTACCCATTCTTGTGACGTAGCGTGAAAGCAATCCTTCGTGAACCGTACCCTGATGAACAGCTTGGATTCTCAAACTCTCGGTTGTGATGCTTTGTGATGCTGGAGCTTCATCTTCTTCCTTCTCTTCGACAGCTCTGAACGTTAGTTGATCTGTCTTTCCAAGAAACTGGAAAAATGCGTTGGTCCAGGGAAAGGCTGTCCTTCCAATCTCTTTCGGTTCGTGGGCTTTCCTTCTTCCCACTCTCTTTCGTACGGTCCTTAGTTACTGGCCCAGGAAAAGGCCAAGCGGTGGTCTCGCTGGGATGAAAAAATGTGTCCTGTAGACCATCTTTTCTTCTTGTTGACGAGGTCACCATGTTATTGACTTGCAGATGCACCGTACGATGATCTGAAAGAGGGGGGGTCCAGTTCCATAAACGTCGCTCTGACCTTTGAGCAAAGTCTATGTTATTATATTGATAATCACCTCCACGGTCGCTACTCATTCCCGTGACGTAGTGCCAAAGCAATCCTTCACGAACCCTACCCTACCCTGATGAATAATGTGGCACTGAAAGTCAGTTGATCTGTCTTTCCATGAGCCAGAAAAAATGTTTTGAATCAGGGAAAGGCTGTCCTTTTCTCACTCTCTTTCGTGCATTCCTTGGATACTGGCCCCGGGGAAAGGCTAAGGTGTAGGTTTCGCTGTTACACCACCTTCTCTACTTGAGAAGCGTACATAAAAAACTCATTTGGTCAATTGAGTCATGCTCGACATCGGCACTAATTAAACAGATGAGCCACATGCTTGAGCACATTTGATGGACCGGTAGTTGATATGTTAAGTTTTTCATGAATTAAATGTCCATAGTCGTTGTCTACCCAGGTATTATGTCAATTTCCGTGGACGACGGTCATGTTCCATAATTAGAAGGCAAATCAGTAACTCGGACTCCGGCAAAATATACTTTCTTACTACATAGTTCAAGAGTCCATCTTCACTTCTCATTTGAGTACGCTAACATACAGAGATGTTTCTGTGAAATTACATAGAAGTACTAGTGGGTAGAAAGTTTTAGCGTAAATAAAATTTTGATAGCCAAATACAAGGTATTTGGTGAGGTATGCGTTGACTGGGGGCTTTTATGGTCTTTTAAGTAATAGATTCGATCGTAAATCCATTGTGATCACATGCATTTGCTTGTAACTCCAATATGAAACGTGTCAACACATAAAATTTTTAAAGGTTTTACAGTTTTTTTGTCCATAAAAGATCTTATGATTGA
Source organism: Eucalyptus sp. ANBG9806169 (assembly GCA_014182395.1). Lineage (NCBI taxonomy): Eukaryota > Viridiplantae > Streptophyta > Magnoliopsida > Myrtales > Myrtaceae > Eucalyptus > Eucalyptus sp. ANBG9806169. The sequence goes on along the minus strand of CM024573.1, from coordinate 39,814,155 downwards.
TGAGTGAGGTTTACTCGCATTTTCATTTAATGGGCAAAACATCCTTTAATAATGTCTATTAGCCCTCTTTTATGATGGTCTTTGTGGTAAGGTAAGAAGGACAGACTTACACGTGACAAAAAAATAACTACAAATGCGGACAATCTTTAAGATTTAAGGAAAGAAAATATCTTACATTCCGTTCCGCAAGACTTTTTGTACTACTGCAAATCACAACACAAAGAAAAATGCTGTACAATTTGAGATTGATTCACCAAATAGTACACGTGAGGTAACAAATTATTATTACGTATTGAATTTGATCCATTTATAACATATGTTTGCCAATAATCCGAATGTACGTAGTACCACGAGAGGAAACTAAATAACTCGTTGAACAAGCCGATTGCCCAAGATTTGAATTGCCTATTTATCTCCTTGAATAGACATGCTATTGTTGAACGGTCATTTGTCATTATTTGTTTTTTTTTTACCTAAATATGTGCACTATAAATCTTAAAACTTATCGTGAAAATACAATTGAATCCTAAAAATTTCAAAAAATACAATTAAATCATAAAACTTGTCAAATTCATATAATTGAGTCCCTCTGTTAACACTATTGATTTGTCCAATAAAAAATACTAATGTGATATTTATAAATTAATTTCTCTCCTACGTGGCATTTCTTATTAATTTATCCTTCCAATTTTATTTAAATTATATCTAAAGACTAAAAATAAGCTAAAACAATTAAAAAGAATTGACCACCGACTCGGTGTTCCATTGGATAAAAGCTCCATTGATTCTTCCCCAAAGGTGAGGAGTTCGAAATCCAGTGGAGGCGCTTGGTGTTTTAAAAGTGACATCGGGGTGGTGGGTCCTCAAGATCACCCTGTGCTTAGGTTTCACGCCGCCATGGTTGTACGGGGTTCTCAGGTCATCAAAAATAAAAATAAAAAGAATTGGAAAAAAGGGCAAGGACTTGTGGTTGGGCATCGCCATCACTGCTCATCGCTAGAGGGTACGGCAAAGGTCATTGGCCCACCCTTGCCTAGGCGGACGAGACTCACCTAGACTAGGTTGAGGGCCCCCAATTCTAGGCGATGTCGGCCCTCCTTTTCGATTGCACTAATTTAACAAATTTTAGGACTTAATTGTACTTTTAAAAATTTTAGAACTCAATTGTGCTTTCACGACAAGTTTTAAGATTTATACTGCATTTATCCCTTTTTTTTTCACAAGAATATTTTACTGAACTTAAGAAAATTTTGCAAAAGTAATCATAAAAAAGTTTTACACTTTACTGCGAAAAAGTAATAGAAAACGATATTGTTCTTTAATATTAAATAAAAGTAAGAAGAAACTTGAGAGAGAAAGTAAAATCTTCCTTACTGTTTTCGTAGGTGGCTAATTGACGAGGCAAGATAATCTCCTTATCTATGGGAGCAGTAACTCCCGATGCTTTCGTCCGCGTCGCTTTAAGCCACTGCGGGAGAGGCCCTCCTCACAAGTGCATGCGCCACAACGGAAGACGGCACACAGAAGCCATCTCATCCTCCCCCGTGATGGAGAAGGCAGACAAATGTCACGTCGTGATGTACCCGTCGCCGGGAAGAGGCCACCTCATGTCCCTGGTGGAGCTCGCCCAGTCCCTCCTCCGCCACCACCCCTCCCTCTCCGTCACCGTCCTCCTCTCCTCCCCTCCCCACCTCCTCCCTTCCATCACCCCTTCCATCTCCTCCGCCACCCCTTCCATCGCCTTCCGCCACCTCCCCTCCGTCTCCCTCCCTATACCTCTCTCCTCCGCCCCCACCGCCGTCTCTGACGACCCGGCCATGTACTTTGAGTACGCCCGCCTCAACAACCCCAACCTCTACCATGCCTTGTCTGAGCTGCTCTCCGCCTCCCAGCCGTCACAGAAGCCCAAAGCCCTCGTTGTCGACTTCTTCTACAGCGCCGCCGCAGAGGACACCGCCGCACTCCGCCTCCCCACGTACTATTTCCTCCCCGCCGGCGCGAACCCTCTCGCGGCGTTTCTCTACCTCCCCACCCTACACAAGCTCACTACTTCCAGCTTCAAAGAAATGGACGAAAATGTCGACATCCCGGGCGTACCGCCGATTCTGGCGAAGCACATGCCGTCGAGAATGCTGGACCGGACCAGCAGAATCTACGGCCATTTCTTGGAAACGTCGACGCGGCTGGCAGAATCCGCCGGCCTCATAAGCAACACGTTGGAGGTGCTCGAGCCGAGGGCCCTCAAAGCGATATCCGAGGGACTGTGCGTGCCAGGCGGCCGAACTCCGCCGGTGTACTGCGTTGGGCCGCTCGTGGCTGCTGACGATCACATCAGCAAGCACGATTGCCTGAACTGGCTCGACTCGCAGCCGAGCCGAAGCGTCTTGTTTATGAGCTTCGGGAGCATGGGGGTGTTCTCGTCGAAGCAGCTGAGAGAGATCGCTCACGCTCTCGAGAAGAGTGGGGTCAGGTTCTTGTGGGTGGTCCGTAACCCACCACCGCACGATGAAATCTGGCAGAATTTAGCTATCAAACCAGAAGATGATTCAGGTATGTTTCTGTGTATTGTCTACATCGAGCGGCATAGGAATAATTCGCGGGACTCCGAATCACGGTCAGAAAAATGATCTTCATGAGCTCTCAACGCGAGTTGAGTTAAGATTTCTCATTACACTCGCCACTTTCCTTTCTCTTCAGGAATAGATGAGATCCTTCCGAGTGGGTTCGCGGAGAGAACCAAGGGCAGGGGGCTGGTGCTGAAGTCGTGGGCCCCGCAGGTGGCGGTGCTGAGCCACGACTCGGTGGGCGGGTTCTTGAGCCATTGCGGGTGGAACTCGGTGATGAAGGCGCTGTTCGCAGGCGTGCCCATTATAGTCTGGCCGCTCTACGCGGAGCAGAAGCTGAACAGGGCGTACCTGGCCTGGGATTTGAAGCTGGTACTGTCGGTAGCCGAGTCGGAAGTAGGGTTCGTGACGAGGGACGAGTTGGCGGGGCGATTCACCGAGTTGATGTGCTCGGAGAAAGGGAGAGAAGTGAGGGAGCGAGCGGCGGAGATGAGGAATGAGGCGAGGCAGGCGTTGAGCGAGGGAGGGTCGTCTCGGGTGGCGATGGTCAAGTTGGTGGACTCGTTTAGAAAAGGAATGATGTGAGGAAATTATACGGTGTAAATAATATTCGGGATAAATGTATTGGAAATCTTAAAATTCGGTGTAATTAAGTTTTAAAATTTTAAAATAATACAATTAACTTTTAAATTTATCACGAAAATATAATTAAGTTTTGAAATTTTCAAAAAGTGTAATCAAGTTTTAATTTTTTTAAAATACAATAAAATCCTAAAATTTGTTAAATTGATCCAATGAAGTTCTGTCATTTATTGCACATTTTAAAAATTTTAAGATTTGATTGCATATTCGTGATAAATTTTAAAAATTTTAGTGTACTTATTTCATAATATTTTGTATAAGTAATTTTATACATCGTCGATTTGACAAAGTGGCCCCTTATAATACTCAAAATACGCATAGATAAAATTGCTTGAAAAATTTAATGTTCTCCTTGCGTATATGAAATAAAATTATATATGAAATAAAAAACTGTCATCCTAATTATTGTAAATCTTTGTCCACTAGGTGAAAGATCAACAAATGCATCGTTCTTATTCTTGTTTAAATATGTTATGGCCGAAAAGGGTGCAATGAATGGTGCCAATGTTTCTGCCAATTCACTATCTCGAAGTTAGCTTTAGTTCGTCTAATTAGAAAGTTGAATTGATTTTGCTGTCAACACACAAACACACGCCACGCCAATCTATATTTTCGACCCTCAAACCCAGCCCAACAAGAGATATTAATTTGGACCGAGTCCACGACCATACACTATCCCTAAGAAGCCTTGTAAGATTCAGCCACCGGTGGTCATCAATAATGACCCACCCTATCCATGGTGACATAACGACAACCATTCAATCTAACCCTTCTGTACAAAAGGTCAGTCAAGTCGTAAACTTTTCAATTTATTAATTGAGTTCAAAATTTTTGTGTGAACTTCCAATATAATCCTTCTATCCTCCTTAATTTTCATTGAAAATTGCTAACTTGGTGATGTGCCAAAAAGGACAATTTGCGACAATTGAACGCAACATTAGCGATTTCCAACCAAAATTAACCAAAATTATTGTATTAAAATTTCACGCTAAATTTTATGATTAAATTGGAAAAATTAAAAATTTAGAACTGAATTGGCATCTATTCAATAAGTTTAAAATTAATTAGTTAATTTTTCCATTAAACAAAAGTTGGCGAGGCCAACCCTCACCGGCCATGGCTTGTGGCCCGTGGTTAGCAACTGGCCATCGACAATAAATAAAATAAAAAAAAGGAAAGGAAAGTGCAAGGAAAAGAAAGAAAGAAATATTAAAATATTAAAAATAAAAAATTTAAATTATTATTAAAAATGTTCACGTCAATATCAACCATGCCATTAACCCATGTGAGCAACACCTAGCTTAAATTGGCTGGATGAACTAAATTGGTACCAATGTGAAAAAGACTGACTAATTTGGTCCAATTAAAAGGTTAATGATTGAATTATTACCAATGCAATAGGTTGAGATTTTTTTTTTTTTATTGGGTACTTTTCTCAAGAATTGGTCTCGATCATTTTGAGTTCAATTCTCGTTTATGTCCCCATGGTTTCTTTTCAAGAGTGGATCACAGGTTATGGTAAGCTTAATTATTCATGACATATGTTATGTTCACCGTGAGAAAAAAAAAAAAAAAACCTACAAATGCGGAAAATGTCCTGAATAAAGGAAAGAGTTTCTCTAGAATTTCATCCTTTCAACCTTTTATACATCAAAACAACATAAAACAAAGAGAAATGGCAAGTATGTTGAGATTGATTCATGAAATGCGCATAGACGAAGTGAAAAATTATTATTAGATGTTGATTAGGATCAATTTATAACAAATGCTTGCCGATAATTCGAATGTACCTAGTACTATAAAAGGAAAAGAAAAACATTGAACAAGTTAAGTGCTCAAGATTTCAATTGGATATTTATCTCCTTGGAAAGACATGCTATTGTTGAATAGTGGAAAAATTGTCCAATTAGTCATAACACTATTGTACATATGCAAATTTAATCATAAAATTTTCAAGTTTACCAATTGATTTCTAAATCTTTGCAATAAATTCCAATATAATCCTTCCGCTTCTCTCAATTTTTGCCTAAAATTGTTGATATGGCAATGTGCCACATTAGACGATTGGTGAAGACTAGACCGTAACTGTGAGGCCCCCAGCACATCATGGCTAAGGCGGTTACTAATTCTTTTTCACTTTTAGGCATACAAAAGAAGCACATTTGGACTAATGATAACCTAGGATATATGAAATTCAAAGACGCATGTGGAATTATAAAGCAGGCTAATGCATTTCATTTTTTATTTATTTACTTTAGGTGACATGGCTGGGTATACTGGGGTTTTCAAAAAAGGGTCCGTCATCTCAAATTACATCAAAAGTACCCCCACGGTACTACCCTGACTTTGGGATTGTTTGTACGTGCCTAACCACCTATCCTTGGATATTGGTACGCCCAAAAGTCGTTGCCTAGATCCCAAAAATGCTACTTCATTGTCCTGCCCCTCCCTCAATCTATCATACTCCCACCATTCTCATCTCCATCACCCCCAGGATGTGGGATTGGCCCCATAAGCTGTCCTTCTACACTTGTGTAGACTAAGACTAATTGGTTCCCGGTTGAGTTTGTTTTCGAGGTGGGACTGAGAACCGGATTGAGAGGACTGGTTCCCAAATTTTTGGACTGAGAATTGGACCGATTGGTCTTGGAATAGGGAATCGGACTAACCAATAGGTTTGATTTAGTGGAACCAGTAATTTTCTATTTCAAGCCAAAAATAAATTGAAAATTGGTGCAGCTTGCTTTGTATTTCCTTGGTCTAAGCCCCAAATTGAAGTTTTGAATCAGGACGGGCGCGGATTCAAATCACACTCTCCTCACACCCTCTCTATTTTGTAGGCATCATCGTTTTCTTTACTACGTTTGTTTGAGCGGTTTATTTGCGGGAGTATAGACAACTGAAACCCCTGATCACTTCTTTCTCTCGCTTTTTGTTTGGTCATTTTTAGTATGAACAAGAGAAGCAAGATGAGAGTGACACACTCATATTCCGCACTTTCAGCAGCTTGCAATGATATATCTGATCCTACAATCTGAGAGCTTAATTGCTGACAAATTCAAAATTAAATCAACCTGAGATAGGAATAGTAATGACAAAGATAAACACATCTTACAACACAATTTTCAAGAGTAAATCAAAATGATGGGTAAGCCAAACTCAATTAACACCAGGTGATCAATAAACAAGTGGACAAATTTCATGTATTGAATCCCATTTTATGGTAGTCACCATCTTCCACTACAAACCAAGGATTCCCACAAAAGCACATTATACAAAAAATGAGGTAGATGGTATGAAGAAGCATTAAGTAACATGCAGTTCTCTTTATCTAAAAACTACAAATTGCATTTGATGAATGCCAATGTTCAGAGTGGATAATTACAAAAAGGCGTAAGAAGGGAAGCCATTCTCAAGCAGAGGAACCCTATTCAATATCAGTATTTTCGATAGATATCCTCTGGATAAAATCACAACTTATGGTCCCATCACATATGCTCTTCAATTTTGGATGATTCCATAGAGCAAGGTGTGTAAACTTTAGGAAGGAGGAGTGCTCGTGTTGGCTAATCAAACCTAATCAAATTAAACGGAAAGAATGAAACAGTCTAAAGAAATTAGAGAATTCTCTAGCTAATCGAACTTAATAAAATAAAATGGAAAGTAATTTAGTGCGCAAATTTTACCACAAAATGGGATTCGAGTTCTTAATGGAAAATCTTACCACATATATTTCCTCCACTTTAACTTGTAAACTCTATTTACCTGTAAGCTCCCAGTTAGCATCATCCATATCTAACAAAAACAAAATATTAGATAAAGCATTCACTTATTACATACACGAAAGAATTATAAGATAAAAAGATATATCCATGACTTACCCCGCTCAAACGTTTCTGCATTCTTGATGCAATCTTCAACATTAATTGGCATAGTAGTCAATCTCAACCAATCTTGGGTGCAAATCAAAGCTTCCACCACTTTAGGAGTCAAAACACTTCAAAAGCCATCAAGCACACAACTAGATATACTAAAAGTCGACTCCGAGGCAACGGTTGTTACGAGAATGGACAAAATATGCCGAGCCAACAAAGAGAAGACTTTAAAATTTTGGTCAGCAGTTTTCCACCACATCAAAAGGTCAAGATCACAACTTTCTTCATGATCGGCTTTAAGATACTTGTCGAGTTCAAATAAGTTGCCCATGCACACTATTTTGTCCTCATGTAGAAATAATTCAAATGCCTTATCTCAAGTTAAATCCTCAATCAAAGCAAGGTCATCCTTATCACCCTTCGTCTCATGACTATCAAAATCCCAACTACTACCAATATCACTTAAAAATTGACCACCCAAATTCCTTTCATAGGAAATAAGATAAGATTTCTCAATAAAATAAAACAAACGTTCAAGTGCAATCCTCACCTTATCGAACATTACATCAACTTTTGCATATCATTGTAGATTAATTTATAACAATACCGCGCATAATTAATCTTTTTCCTTGGATCCAATATCACTGCAATTAACACCATCATATTTACTTTTTCAAAACTCCCATAATAATTGTCAAACTTATCTTTTATCTTTGCACCCATAGCTTTCACCCTAGGATCTAATATCTTCTCTGTTTGTTTCAAAGTTTTTATATAAAGAGGATATCTATTAAATTTATCATTGGAAGTGATATATAGAGTTCCCGGCATCTTGTTGGTGGTATCATAAAACTTCTAAAAAGATATCAAAAGAACTTTGGCATTTTCCCAATCTTCACGTTTAGGAGTTTTATATTCAAGCTCTGTTAAAAAAGAAGGATCATCTTCTTCCGTCCTTTCAAAGGCCTTTCTAAACTTTAAGACAGTGTCTAACATGAGATAGGTGGAGTTCCACCTAGTTATGACATCAAGACACATTGACCCTTATGAGTAATCTTTGCACTCCTAATGCAATCTTGGAATGTTTGAGATCTCATGGGAGGACTCTTCACATACCTAACCACGTTTTCAATACGTACAATAAGATCATGTATCTCGATCAATCCATCCTTCGCAATCAAGTTCAATATATGAGCCATGCACCTCATATGTAAAATATCTCCATCTAAGATCAATAGCCTATCTCTTGATAATTTTTCTTTCAAAAAACTAATGGCAACATCATTTACATTAGCATTATCTACGGTGATTGTGGACACTTTTTTCTCTATTCCCCACTTGTAGATGCATTTCTCAATCATTTTCCCAATATCCTTACCCTTATGACTAGGCATCACCACAAAATTGATGATTTTTTTGTGCAATTTCCAGTTGTCATCAATAAAGTGTGCAATGAGATATACATAGTTCAAATTTTGAATGAAACTCCATATATCGGTTGTGAGTGCGACCTTAGATTAAGCTTATGAAAGTAAGTCTTCAAACTTGCTTTTTCACAAAGAAACAATTTCATGCAATCCCTAGCCACAGTAAATCGTGAGATGTGATTGAAGAGGGGCTGTAATTGATTAATATAATTATGGAATCCAACACATTCAATCATTGGAAAATGTTGTTTATCCATTATGATTATCTGAACAAGCATTTGCCTACAATGATCTTGATCAAATTTCCATGTTGTTAAGACATTAGCACTACCAATACTAGTAATATGCCTCAGTGTCATTTGCGTCTCATTCACTTTACGTGGGGCAAACAACTTTTGCTTCTTATATAAATTGTGGGGATACTTGTTGCACTTTTTCAATTGCTTCAACATAGTAGAAGTTCTGTTATCGATATTGTAACTATATTTGGCCCCACAATAAATGCAAAAGACATCACTTTTCCCATTCTCGGTTTTCCCTTTATGAAAATGAAGCCATATTGTTGATTTTTGTTTACCAGAAGGACGAAGATTGGGCACCTTGCTCATCCCGGGTGCCTTTTCGAATTCTTCTTCACCTTCATATTCTAATGAGTCCTTTATTGGACTCATAGCATCACTGGATTTGTCTATGTCCACTTCCATTAACATTTGAATTTTGAATGGATCACCTGAATCAAGAAAAATAAAAATTGGAGCCGTCAAATTTAGCTTTTTTTCAAGTTGAAAGCATAGCTAAAAGCCTAAAACAAGCACAATTTTTCGACATTGATAAAACAAGAAAAACAAGTAAAAAGATAATATAGGTCTCAGCTTCTCATGAGTTGCTTGAGCTTAACTCATAGACTATTCAAAGTCAGCTCGATTCTTTTCAAATTCGAGTTGAATTTGAGTAGCTTGAGCACTTATTGGGCTCAAGTATGCATAGTAAACTCTGTTGCTCTACTAGACATCTGATAATGAATCAGGTCGACCTTTAGTGCGCTTAAGCTCATAAAACTTTTAATTTCCATATACAACTGTACTGAAATTGAAAAAGTTCAAAGATTTCAAGCTGAGCAACTACTCATCAAGGGCATGTGAATAGGTCGATGGAATATTACCGATTCCTTCCTAATCGACAAGATTTCGTGTCTAAGAACAATAACAATTATATAAACAGATCGTGCTGTATAAAAGTCAAAATAGGGTGTTTCGAATCTGGAAACTTCGAACTCAAAGAACATCTCGGAAACCCAGTTGGGTTTGAGTTCTTTCCGGTGAACTGAAGGTGAATTAAATGAACTTAAGAAGCATGAGGACACACAAACGTTCCCAATTTCCATAAGGGGTTTCACTAGCTCCTGACTAAGGGCCATATATCAAGTCGGATAGACAAGGCTTTGTTTTTAATTTTGCTTAACATGTATTGACTCAAAAACCCACCACCAAGTTGCATTAAGCTGCACTCGGGCTTAGTTTGACCTACTATGAGTTCATGATGCTGTCGCACATTGTGATGGTGTCCAATTTCTTCAAAGATCTACGGAGAATATTTTCATAGATTCAATGAAGTTGGTGATATATGTAATTTTTATGTGTTCTTTAAATTTTTTTGGACCCAATGATAGTTCATGGTTTGATTTGTGAAGAACATGTATTATTAGATGCAATTATTTGAAGGACTCTTTTTGACAGAGGTCATCATGTCGTAGACTAGCAGATGCACCTTAAAGTAATCCGAAACGGGGTCCAGTTTAGTAATGGCCTTTTTAACTTTTGAGCAAAGTCTCTGTTATATTGATAATCACCTCCACAATTGCTACTTAGTCTTGTGACGTAATGTGAAAGCTATCCTTCATGATCCCTATCCTGATAAATAGTGTGGATTTTTAAGCTCTCTCCTGTGACGCTGGGAGCTTCATCTTCTTCCTTGTCTTTGGCAATTGCGAACTTAGTTAATCTGTCTTTCCTTGAGACAGAAAAATGTAGTGCGGATTCTCAAGCTCTCTCTTGTGACTCTGGGAGGTTCATCTTCTTCCTTTTCTCCTGCAACTCTGAAAGTTAGTTGATATGTTTTTCACGATACATAAAAATGGCTTGATCCAGGAAGGGCCGTCCTTTTTCCTGCTCTCTTTCGAACATTCCTTAGATAATGGCCCAAGGAATTGTGTCAAGTAGGCCATCTTTTCTTCTTTTTCATGATGTGACGAAAGTGTACGAGGACTTGTCATTTGGGTATAGAACCTTAAGAATCTTTTGCCTCTTACACCTGCTGTCTTTTCCTTTTTAATGGACAACCAACCAGAAAATACTCAAGCCAGTCTCCGTGAATTATTTCTTCTTTGTTCTTATTTTAGTCAGAGACTATTCCTGGGATAGGAATCGCATCTTGCTAAAGACGAAAATGTTGAGTTCTACCCTTTTACAAATATCAGTTCATTTAATGTGTTTAGGGCGTCTATAAAATCTTGTACCTAACCTGACTTTGCTGCTAACTTCACTCATGAATTTCACGTTAGAGGTCCTGGATGAGCCATCGGACTGTCAAATGCTCAGACTGGAAGATACTATTAGAACTGCTGGTGTGAGCTTCTAAATAATTATTCTTGGGTAGATAGGTAATATATGCTTTTCCTTATAAAATAAGTAAAATAATAAAAAATGCAAACAATGTTTCTTATGAGCTATGATATAAACCGTGGACCTTTTTGGAAATTGTGAGGCTGCAGTCATCAAAATTCTTCTACTTCAGATAAGTAGTGTCAAATAAGTATTTGACAGTCCGATGGCTGCAGAATCCTTATCAAATAAGTAGTGTCCTCCGATCCTTTGTAGTCAAAATTCTTCTGCTTCAGAAGGTACGTAATTCTCTTTCATCTCATTACTTTTCCTCTACAGCTAAGTAGCCAAGGCTCTCGATAGGGATGACACCTAAAACCTTCAGGTTGATGATGATTATAATTGCAGAAAACGAGCAGTCAATAACACGGTAATCAGAAGGAAGAAAGGGATATTGGTGAACCCTATTTCAACTAACATCGCAATTCGACCGTAAATCATCTGACTTTTCCAACAGCCAGTCTTGCTCTCGTAACTCCACTGCTTGCGTCCCGAACGAGGCTATAAATCCACCGCGGAAGAGATCCAATTACTCAGAAGCATCAAATCCATGATGGAGAAGGCAGACAGATGTCACATCGTGATGTACCCATCACCGGGAAGAGCCCACCTCAATTCCCTGGTGGAGCTCGCCCAGTTCCTCCTCCGCCACCACTCTTGCCTCTCCGTCACCGTCCTCATCTCCTCCCCTCCCCACCTCCTCCCTGTCATCACTCCTTACATCTCCTCCGTCTCCTCTGCCAACCCTTCCATCGCCTTCCTCCACCTCCCTTCCGTCTCCCTCCCCCCCTCTCTCTCCACCGCCCCCACCGGCTTCTCTGACAACCCGGCCATGTACTTCGAGTTCGCCCGCCTCAACAACCCCAACCTCCATCAAGCCTTGTCGGAGATGCTCTCCGCCTCCAAGCCGTCGCAGAAGCCCAAAGCCCTTGTCATCGACTTCTACTACAGCTCTGCCGCCGAGGTCACTGCCGCGCTTCACCTCCCCACGTACTATTTCCACCCTGCTGGCACAAACCCTCTCGCGGCGTTTCTCTACCTCCCCACCCTACACAAGCTCACCACCACCAGCTTGAAAGACCTCGACGGCAACGTCGACATCCCTGGCGTACCACCCATTCCGGCGAAGCACATGCCGTCGAGAATGCTGGACCGGAGCAGCAGAATCTACGGCCACTTCTTGGAAACGTCGACGCGGCTGGCAGAATCCGCCGGGCTCATATGCAACACGTTCGAGGCGATCGAGCCGAGGGCGGTCAAAGCGATATCCGAGGGACTGTGCGTGCCAGACGGCAGGACTCCGCCGGTGTACTGCATCGGGCCGCTCGTGGTGGCCAACGATCACATCAGCAGGGGCGATTGTCTCAGCTGGCTCGACTCGCAGCCCAGCCGGAGCGTCTTGTTTATGAGCTTCGGGAGCATGGGGGTGTTCTCGTCGAAGCAGCTGACTGAGATCGCTCACGCTCTCGAGAGGAGTGGGGTCAGGTTCTTGTGGGTGGTCCGTAACCCACCACCGGACGATGAAATCTGGCGCAACTTAGCTATTAAATCAGAAGATGATCCAGGTACGTTTGCGTCTCGTCTCCATCAAGTGGTACGAGGATAATACGGGGGACTGCGAACCACGGTCAGAAGTCAAATAATTCAGTTCGTGAGCTCTCAATCGCGAGAAAATATTTGTTAGTACACCCAACGATTTCCTTTCTCTTCAGGCATGGATGCGATCTTTCCGCCTGGGTTCACGGAGAGAACTAAGGAGAGAGGTCTACTGCTGAAGTCGTGGGCCCCGCAGGTGGCCGTGCTGAACCACGACTCGGTGGGCGGGTTCGTGAGCCACTGCGGCTGGAACTCGGTGATGGAGGCGTTGTGGGCCAGCGTGCCCGTGATAGTCTGGCCGCTCTTCGCGGAGCAGAAGCTGATCAGGGCGTACCTTGCCTGGGACCTGAAGCTGGTACTGTCAGTGGCCGAGTCGGAAGGAGGGTTCGTGACGAGGGACGAGTTCGCAGGGCGAGTCACCGAGTTGATGTGCTCGGAGAAAGGGAGAGAAGTGAGGGAGCGGATGGCGGAGATGAGGAATGCGGCGAGGGAGGCGTTGAGCGAGGGAGGGTCGTCGCGGGTGGCGATGGCGAAGTTGGTGGACTCGTTCAAAAGCGGAATGATGCGAGAAGAAGAGTAATAATATCATTTTCTACCCACATGGAAGATCAATGAAGGCATCGTTTGTATCCTTGTTCATATATCATATGGCCGAAGAGGGCGTAATGAATGGTGCAAGTGTTTATGTGGTTTTGCTATCTTGAAATAACGACAACGACAACGCCATAATCTTCTGCATAGATATCTCTATCTACGCATGTGCTTTCATTCAAGAATAAATCGGTGGTCAACAATAGTCGCAACCCTTGGAAAATCTTAATTCCATTAAGAGAAGTCATTGCATGCACCTGATGTATCAAACTAGACTAAAATAGCCATTAATGTTGATATACGTTTGGGTCTCGTAAAAAATTATAGGTTTTAGCACGTCTTGTAGGTTTCTATTGTCTAATAATTTTCAATGAAATGATTTAATAAAAAACATGTGATTTTTTTCCAATCCATTATGAATGTTAAAGCAAAATGCGACTATCGAATTTCTTTTGCTAAAAATTCAACGAGTTTTGATCATCGGATCACGAGCTAATTAAACTATCTCACCCTCATGTGAGGCTAGTCTATATAACACACAACAGTCCAATTATTTGACCTTCAGGCACAATCCAACAACAAATGGTACGAAATTAAGTGCCCTACAGGTACTGGTTAGTAGAAAGCTTTGAATTTTAAATAAGACTTTATAGCCAAATACACGATATTTGGTGTTGCATGCTCTACTAATAGTAAGTCACTAGACAAAGCAGTTTCTCCGATCTCCCAATTAATCGATCATCGATCATAAATTCGTTGTGATCACAAGCATTTGTTCGTAGTTCCTATATAAAGTATTTCAACACATCAAAACTTAAAATATTTAATATGATTGATGAGTGGGGTTTGTCACAACCTACTTTTTCTGTCTGAAAATGCAAGAGCTTATGGGTTTAGGGGTATCGCCTAAAAAGCAAGTCCACAGCCCTCGATTAAGCATGCATCCTCGTGCAATGTTGTAGTACTTGCTGTTAAGTCAAATTGGCACTATGCAGATTTTCTAATGAGTTGTTGTTAACCTATCGAGGTCAACTAGAGACATGGAAGTTTAACTCACTTCCTACGCAACCAGAAAATCTATGTTTAGGGACTTATTTACACCAATCATTCAATTAGTACAATTTCAGGACCTATCTTGTTCTATTACCAACCAAAATATTCAAGAAGTCTTCTTACTAAATAGGAGTCATAAGGTTCTATCCCAAACTAGGCTAAAGGAAAATAATAATCAATATATTGAAAGTGTGCAATTAAATAATAATTGACATGGAAACGCATAATCACAACAACCTAACATCTGTCTCTAAAGACAAACAATACTATATTGTAAAGCTTTATGAGCATGTTCAATTTTTGAGTTTCAAGGATTTTTACATATTTTAAGAAAAAAACTACTCAAAAAGTAATATTTAAGCTTTTCCCTAAAAATAATTTTTTTAGGATTTTTTTAAATTTTTTTCTGATTTTGAAAAATATTCTTAAAAATAATTTTTAATTTTTAAATTGGAAAGGGACACTGGGCTAGGCCCTGGGGCCCAATCCGAAAACGAACTAAACTTGGAGTCTCGCGCTTGGGCCATTGACATTTCTGGGCTTTTATATTAAATCCATTTTCAAAATGACTTAAGCCCAATCTAAAAGCAAACTAAGCCCAATATAACAGCAGCCCAAAGTTCACTAAAACTAGAATCTAAATTAGTTGCATAAGTACGCTGAGCTCGTTGTTATTTTCCTAGAACAGGCCAACCTTCTCACGTAATCTAGGCACCTTTCATGCATGAGTGTGCATATTTATACTGATCTTCATGGATGATTTGTTTTACACTGTGGAAATCGATTGACTTCTTAATGATCAACTGCTCTGTGGAATTATGTTTTAGAGGAATCTGGTGATTCACTCGACCAGCCATTTGAAAAGACCTCAACCCAAATGGTACCCATGGAAGGTGATCAGGAAAGTGGTCAGATTGTGAATGAGGTTCCCAATCAGGCACAGTTGAATGTCAAACCGAAATACAGGTCATACGCCTTATGCTTAATAATGAAGAAAGTGTTTCGGATCAATTGTACATGAGCTGCACTTTCGTTCCGTTACTTTCAAAATCATAATGGTGCCAGGCATTCTGGACTCCGGAAGTTTGCAGCATATCATTAGTTATGCTTTCATAGTTTTTACGCTTTTACCACTTAAAAGCCCTCACAGCATCCTATTAAAAAATTGAATGTGCGTGGAAGCATGGTTTCGATACGGATGATAGTTTCTGGTTTAATGTGTGTAAGTGTATACGTGTATGATATAACTTGTAGAGGATGGATAAAGAACTGGGTAGGATAATTCAAAGATAAAAGTCTTGGGATAAAGGGAAAATAGTTTGATTAGATGGATAAAACTAATTTTGATAGAGGTGACAATGGAGGCACATCTTGATACGAAATTTTAAGCTCATCTCCGCACGCAAAACATGGAGCACTTACTCTTTTAGATAGGCTGACAACCGACTCAAACAATAGCTGGACTTGTGCACGTCACAGCTAGCTATTTGTCAACAATGATGGACCTAGACTACTCTTGACTTTGACCACCGGCTTGGACTTCTGGTTACCGTTTCTTTTGCTACTGCTTGCTTGCATTCCCACGTAAGTCTTCAAATTACAGCTATCAACCGCCATTCTCAACAATTCTAGACAAGAGCACTTTACTTCTTGATTAAGCTAGCTTTTCTCGCATCACACGTACAACCTCCAAGCTAGAGATTTGCTGCACGTTCTCTAAGCCTCTCTGGATATTAACTAGTTGTTGTTCGCGTTCTCAACTCTTCTTTCTTCATGATTAAGCGAGTAGTTTTTAAATTTTACTGAAATGGATCATAATTTCCAACACTTCCATTGACAAAGAAAAATAAAAAAATGTGTTGATCTAGGGGAGGGCTGTCCTTTTTCCCACTCTCTTTCGTACGTTCCTTAGATACTGGCCCTAGGAGAAGGCCAAGGCGTTATGGGTCTCGCTGGGATGAAAAAAGTGTCAAGTAGACCATCTTTTTTTCTTGTTGATGAGGTCACCATGTTATAGACTAGTAGATGTACCTTAAAATATATTCATTAAACGGGTGGGTCGGGTCGGGTTTGGATTGAGTTATATATGGTCCGACTCAAATCGACCCGTTTAACCTGTTTATGACCAATTTATTACGGTGTAAAATTTTTGACACATATCCGATTCATTTAACTAAACCTAATAAAGCTTATTTCTTATATATACAACACAAATTTAATGGACAATTTTTATAATTTTTAAAATAATTATTTTTAAAAAATTGAATTTTAATTATTTTTTTTTTCAATTATTTTGTTTTTATTTTTATTTTTTAAGAATATAATTTTTAATTTTCTTTTTTGTTCTTCTTCTTCTTTGGCCGACCGCCAGCCACGACGACAGCCAGCAACCGACCACAAGCTCGCCTCAAGCTCGCTCGGCTCGCCGACGCCGGCGAGCTAGAGGCTCACCTAGCCGGTCGTCGGTTATCGCCATGCCGGCCATCGGAAGGAGGAAGAAGAAAGAAAAAGAAAATTATTATAATTTCGATTTTTATAAAAAATATTTTTGTAAAATTAAAGAGGGAAGAGAGAGATTGTGAGGTTTTGGTTGAAAATGAGTTCTAAATCCAATCCTTTTAAGGCCCACCCATCTTAAGTCTTTAATTGTTAAACTCATTTAACTAATTTCTTCAAAAAATAAGTGACTCATATATGACTCATTTATGATTTAAATGAGTCATACATGGGTCTAAGACCCATTTTGCCACCTCTACCTTATTTTGAGCAAAGTCTCTATCATATTGATAATCAACTCCACGGTTGCAACTCATTCTTGTGACGTGATGTGAAAGCTATCCTTCACGATCTTTATCATGATGAATAGTTTGGATTCTCAAGCTCTCTCTTGGGACGCTGGGAGCTTCATCTTCTTCCTTTTCTTCGGCAACTCCGAACATTAGTTGATTCGTCTTTCCATGAGACAGGAAAATGTAGTGTGGATTCTCAAGTTCTCTCTTGTGAGGCTAGGAGGTTCATCTTCTTCCTTTACTCCAGCAGCTCTGAATGTTGGTTGGTCTTTTCATGAGACAGAAAAATGCGTTGATCTAGGAAGGGCCGTCCTTTTTCCCGCTCTCTTTCGTACATTCTTTAGATATTTTCATTCATTGTGATAACCGAAATGCCATCCAAATAGCTCATAATGATGTTTTTCATGAGCGTACCATAGATTGTCATTTCATACGCTCTCATGTGCTTCATGGCAATGTTCATTCTGTTCCCACCTCCTCAATTGATCAGACGGCTGATGTTTTCACGAAGGCACATCCACCTGGACGTTTTAAAGATCTTTTCTCCAAACTCCAGTTGACCTCTTCTATCTCACCTTGAGTTTGAGGGGGGATGTTAGAAATATTTATCTTAGGATGTTAGAGATATTTATTTTCCTAATTGATTATAATTGATTTCATATCGATTATAATTGATTTAATTATGATATTGTAATATTTTATTATTTTAGATAGTTGCCTAGAACAACCTATAAATAAGCTCTTGTATCATCAGTATTACACACATTGAAATATACATAAATTCATTTTTTCACTCTATTCTATCATGCCCAAGGAAAAGCAAAGGTGTTGGTCTCGCCTTGATGAAAAATGTGTTAAGTAGGCCATCTTTTCTTCTTTTTCATGATGTGATGAGAAGTGTACGAAGACTTATCATTTCAAAGTAGAACCTTAAGACTTTTTTGCTTCTTACACCTGGTGTCCTTTCCTTTTGTCCAATAAGTTTAAAATCAATTATGTGGTTGGGGATTGACCTGTGATTGGGCGGCCAATCCCCAACCACAGGTCATAAGCCATGGTCGATGAGGGTTGACTTCGCCAACTTTTATAAATAAGCTCTTGTATCATTAGTATTACACACACTAATATATACATAAATTCATTTTTTCACTCTATTCTATTAGGCCCAAGGAAAAGCGAAGGTGTTGGTCTCACCTTGATGAAAAATGTGTTAAGTAGGCCATCTTTTCTTCTTTTTCATGATGTGATGAGAAGTGTACGATGACTTATCATTTCAAAGTAGAACCTTAAGACTTTTTTGCTTCTTACACCTGCTATCCTTTCCTTTTGTCCAATAAGTTTAAAATCAATTCTATGGTTGGGGATTGACTGGTGGTTGGGCGGCCAATCCCCAACCACAGGTCATAAGCCATGGTCGACGAGGGTTGACCTCGCCAACTTTTATAAATAAGCTCTTGTATCATCAGTATTACAACACATTGAAATATACAGAAATTCATTTTTTCACTCTATTCTATCAGGCCCAAGGAAAAGCGAAGGTGTTGGTCTTGCCTTGATGAAAAATGTGTTAAGTAGGCCATCTTCTTCTTCTTCTTCTTCTTTCTTCTTCTTCTTTTTTTTTTTTTTTTTTTTTTTTTTTTTTTTTTTTTCGTGATGTGATGAGAAGTGTATGAAGACTTATCATTTCAAAGTAGAACCTTAAGATTTTTTTGCTTCTTACACTTGCTGTCCTTTCCTTTTGTCCAATAAGTTTAAAATTAATCGATTAATTTTTTTATTAAATAAAATTTGGTGAGGTTAACCCTCATCGACCATGGCTTATGACCTGTGGTTGGGGTTGGCCACCCACCTCCCCCCCAAAGGAAAAAAAAGAAAAAAATATTAAAAAATCAAAAAGTAAAAATTAAATTATTTTTAAAAATATTCATGTCAGTGCCAATCGTACTATTTATAATGATCGACATCCATGTAAGTGACCTTTGGCTTAAATTGGCTAGTGAATTGAATTGATATTAATATAAAAAAAGCCTATGACTATTTTGATCTAATTGAGAGGTTTATGATTAAGTTGTTATCAATGCAATAAGTCAGAAACTTTTTTTTGTACTTTTCTCGAGAATTGGTCTTGATCATTTTGATTTCAATTCTCATTGATGTCCCCATGGTCAATAAGAGGTTATGGTAAGCTTATTTATTTCTGACATATGTTATGTTCACTGTGAAGACAAAAAACTACAAATGCGGACAATGTCCTGTATAAAGGGAAGAATTTCTCTAAAATTCCATCCTTTCAACCTTTTATTTAGCAAATAAAACAAAGAGAAATGCCAAATATGTTGAGATTGATTCATGAAATGCACATAGATGAAGTGAAAAAATATTATTAGATGTTGATTAGGATCAATTTATAACAAATGCTTGCCAATAATTCAAATGTACCTAGTACTATAAAAGGAAAAGAAAAACATTGAACAAGTAAACAACAAGATTTCAATTTGAAAAGACATGCTATTGGTGAACAATGAAAAAATTGTCCAATCGATCATAACATTATTGTACAAGATCAATACAATCATCAATTTTTCAAATTTGCTAATTGAGTTTTAAATCTTTGCGATAAATTTCAATATAATCTTCACATTTTCCTCAATTTCTACCTAAAATCGCTGATATGACAACGTGTCAAATAGGAAGATTGACGACAACTAGACCATAACGTCATTAAATTGGTAAAATTATAAAATTTAGAACTAATGGATATCTCTACTTATTTAATTTTTTTCGTAAACAGAAGTTGATGATGCCTTCCTTTTTTTTTATTAATTCATGAGAATCTTTTACCTAACATAAGAAACTATTGCAAAAGAAATTGTATCAATCTATTTAATAGCCACGAGCAAGTATCTACACTTTTTCCCAAACACAGAAAAAGAGTGGTTGGCTATCCACCCGCCCTTGTAGCAAAAGGGCCAATGATACACAAATGGGCAAGAATACTTGGCAGGAGTAGAGAGCATCATAGTCCCCAAAGCTGATAAGACGCCATGACGATTATAATTGCACGAAACGTGCAGTCAGCAACACTGTAATCAGAAGAAAGAGGCGTTGGTGAACCGTGTTTCAACCAACGTCAGAATTAAACCATAAATCATCTGACTCTTCCATCAACCAGTCTCGCTCGTAACTCCATTGCTTGCGTCACGAACGAGGCCATAAAGCCACTGCGGAAGAGATCCAATTACTCAGAAGCAAATCATGATGGAGAAGGCAGACAAATGTCACATCGTCATGTACCCGTCACCGGGAAGAGGCCACCTCATGTCCCTGGTGGAGCTCGCCCAGTCCCTCCTCCGCCGCCACCCCTCCCTCGCCGTCACCGTCCTCATCTCCTCCCCTCCCCACCTCCTCCCTTCTATCACCCCTTACCTCTCCTCTGTCTCCTCCGCCACCCCTTCCATCGCCTTCCGCCACCTCCCCTCCGTCTCCCTCCCCCTCTCTCTCCTCCGCCCCCACCGCCTTCTCTGACGACCCGGCCATGTACTTTGAGTACGCCCGGCTCAACAACCCCAACCTTTACCATGACTTGTCTGAGCTGCTTTCCGACTCCCTGCCGTCACAGAAGCCCAAAGCCGTCGTTGTCGACTTCTTCTACAGCGTCGCCGCCGAGGTCGCCGCCGCGCTCCGCCTCCCCACGTACTATTTCCTCCCCGCCGGCGCGAACCCTCTCGCGGCGTTTCTCTACCTCCCCACCCTACACAAGCTCACCACATCCAGCTTCAAAGACCTGGATGGCAACGTCGACATCCCGGGCGTACCGCCGATTCCGGCGAAGCACATGCCGTCGAGAATGCTGGACCGGACCAGCAGAATCTATGGCCATTTCTTGGAAACGTCGACGCGCCTGGCAGAATCCGCCGGCCTCATAAGCAACACGTTTGAGGCGCTCGAGCCGAGGGCCCTCAAAGCGATATCCGAGGGACTGTGCGTGCCAGACGGCCGAACTCCGCCGGTGTACTGCATTGGGCCGCTCGTGGCGGCTGACGATCACATCAGCAAGCACGAATGCCTGAGCTGGCTCGACTCGCAGCCGAGCCAAAGCGTCTTGTTTATGAGCTTCGGGAGCATGGGGGTGTTCTCGTCGAAGCAGCTGAGAGAGATCGCTCACGCTCTCGAGAAGAGTGGGGTCAGGTTCTTGTGGGTGGTCCGTAACCCACCACCGCACGATGAAATCTGGCGCAACTTAGCTATCAAACCAGAAGATGATCCAGGTATGTTTCTGTGTATTGTCTACAACAAGCGGCATAAGAATAATGCGTGGGACGTCAAATCACGGTCAGAAAAATGATCTTCATGAGGTCTCCACGCGAGTTGAGTCAAGATTTCTTATTATACACGCCACTTTCCTTCCTCTTCAGGAATAGATGAGATCCTTCCGAGTGGGTTCACGGAGAGAACCAAGGACAGGGGGCTGGTGCTGAAGTCGTGGGCCCCGCAGGTGGCAGTGCTGAGCCACGACTCGGTGGGCGGGTTCTTGAGCCACTGCGGGTGGAACTCGGTGATGGAGGCGGTGTTCGCGGGGGTGCCCATGATAGTCTGGCCGCTCTACGCGGAGCAGAAGTTGAACAGGGCGTACCTGGCCTGGGATTTGAAGCTGGTCCTGGCTGTGGCCGAGTCGGAAGGGGGCTTCGTGACGACAGATGAGTTGGCGGAGCGAGTCAGTGAGTTGATGTTGTCGGAGAAAGGGAGAGAAGTGAGGGGGCGAGCGGCGGAGATGAGGAATGAAGCGAGGCAGGCCTTGAGCGAGGGAGGGTCGTCGCGGGTGGCGATGGCAAAGTTGGTGGACTCGTTTAAAAGCGGAATGATGTGAGAAGATGAGTAACAATTATCTGGCGTAAATAATATTTTATATTAACGGTTTTGTCGATAATTCTCAAATAACCATTAGATAAGATCGCTTGTAAAATTTAATGCCCTCTTTATGTATATGATCTACTTTTCTAAGAAGAATATGTAGAACAAAAAAACTGTCATGGCGATTGTCGTAAATCTCTGTCCACGAGGAGGAAGATCAACAAATGCATCATTCCTATTCTTGTTTAAAACTGATATGGCTAAGAAGAAAAGGCTAATTTGGACCGAGTCCACGACCAGACACCATCACTAGGAAGCCTTGTAAGATTCAGCCACCAGTCCATGGTGACATAATGACAACAATTCAAGCTTATCCAATATTTCTTCGAAAGTCATGATTATTTTTCGCTCGTAATTGGAGGAAATTTCCTCAGCCTTCTTTAATTGGTAGGTTACAAATTGTGTGCATCATTTGCTTTCGAACTTACATTGCAGGTTGATATAGTGCTAACTAATAAGCACGGATATTCCATGTGAATATATCATTGCAATTAGGAGGCATTCATTTAAATATCTTCCCTTCTATCACCTCGTTCTTAAAATGTTATAACAATTGATGATGTGTGATACTAGTTATGATATTGATATGCCTCATATTTCATGTTTCATGCGAAAATTTCTCGAGAATGGTAGTTAGGATGCATTCATTCAGATATTCTCATTTTCAACACCTCATTCTAGAAATGTTAGGACGATTGGTGACGTGGAATGTTAGTTATGATATTAATATGCCGCATGATTCATGTTTCATGCAAAAGTTTGTTCAGAACTGTGATGTTTAACTAACAATCGACCAACTCCCCCCTCTCTTCTAGGCTTTTGACTTCTCGATTTGAAAACTCTCGACAATAATGGAGGCGGCGTGTTTCGGATGAATTCCCCAAAATACAAGAATCTACACATGAATGAGATACATCTGAATTCAGTATCCTAGTCATTGAATTTCGTGGGACTCACATTAAACCCACAATATCAATAGATGGTAATTGTGTGATGTCGGTATTGCACTTAAACTTTGATCTCACAGGAGTAAGACGGTAGCGGAGTATTAGATTGTCATCTTTTGCTCGATTTGGGAGTGAACCTATTGAAATTGTCGAGTAACATTTTGCAATTGCCTGATAAGGTAAGTCTCGAAATTCCTAATGTTGATGATTGATGAATTGCGGACAGAAGGGTGAATGTTAGGTGATCCACTAGTCGCGCTGGACATGGACTCTTAATAAACTATTTTCCCCATTTTTTTCCTTGAGGACAACTATAGTCCTCGCTAGGTGAAAATTGGATACTTTAATTGGCTCTCGCTATGACAAGGACCCGATGTTTCAGTACAATCAATTACATCATCCCTAACTCTCTTGATTGTGATTAAAAGGATAGGTTGGATTATATAAATCCCGTTGTTTTCATGATTACACTAATTACATCATCACTAACTTTCTCGATTGTTCTACTACACTCAATTACTTCATCCTCAACTTTTTTGTGAGTGTAACCGAAAATGTAGCCTTTTATACATTAATCACATTATGTAATTCCTCTAATCCTTCTTATAGTGCGGTTGAGCCTTCTTACTTTCGTTAAATGTGAGATTGAATTTCTCTGTTGGTGATTTAACTAATTCAATTGATATGATATCAATGTTGCTATATATATAATACCATGTCATGGAACAAGTCATATCATCAATGTGAAAAATTAAAATGGAGGAGAAGGAAGACGAGGGCCATTATTGCTCAATAGTTTAGATCAGGTTGGGTTGCCATGATACCCAACCTAACCTGAATAGGTAAAATTTGTATTCGTTGATACCTGAACCTGATAAAATTCTAATCAAATAAATAATTCGATGCGGTTCGAATTTTCTGTTTTTGCTTCTCCTTACACACAGTCATACCTATGTCTGCTCTCTTCTCCGCTGCTTCCACTAATTATGACGTCTCTAAGATGAACTCAACAAAAAGAAAAAGAAAAAGAAAAAGAAATATCAGTTGCTTTAATTTTACACCAATTTATATGAAGGCAGCCATCTTTTCTAGTATTCATATAAATAAGCTCAATGCTGCAAACATCTCACCATGACTACGCACTCCCTACTCCTCAATCAACTTGAAGTGACAACATGATATCAAAAAGTTTTTGCCGTCTCGTGGCGTGTCCCTTGCATTTACCTGTCGTGGCTGTGTCGATGTCCTCCCATGGCCGATTCCTCTGCCCTGCGCCTCCACCGTCCGTCATACAAGCAAGCCAAAGAAGCACAACCGGCGACAGCATCATCTCGGTGAGGGCTTCGGTTGGGATCGTGTTGGTGGAGAAGTCGGAGGCAAAGTAGTCAAACGGGCTCAAGACCTGAATGAGGTTTCTCTAGATTTGGGAGAAGGTGCTGTATTTCGATTTTCCAAATCTTGGAGAAGGTGTTTCATTTGGGCACATCTCAAACTGAATCGAACCAAAATGGTTACAATACCCAATTTTTTAGTCTTTTTATCCAAATCAAAAATACCTAAATTTTATATTTGTATCGGATTCTGGCCAGTTTACTAACTAGCCGCAAGGTCTAACAGATCTCATTCGTCTATTGTGAGGGCTCGCTAGCCCTTTCCCAATAGCACTAACTAGAATCTGAAGATGGTCCATTGGCCCTCTTCAATATCCAATGAGTATTGACAACATTCTCTTCCCTCTCTGCTTTCTTATTGATAACAGGAAAAAGAAAAGAATGGGGCATGTCATAAGCATAGCTTTATATGCAATTTAAGTTAATACTATATTATTATTGTCATATAAACAATATTACAAGTATCTAACAAAACTACTCGATGGTTCGATGCGCACCACGCCATGACTCTTTCACATATTTGATTACGGTTAAGGAATAAAAAATATATATTTATAATCATATGATACAATATGCTATCAAGTCGTTTAATGTAAAGGTGTCAAAATGGGTCGATGACCCATTTTTTGACTCATATTTTGTGTTAATGAACTACATGTGGATCATAAATATATAAAGGCCTAATTAAAATAAGTTTTAAAAAGTTTTAAGTTGAATTATACGGATCAAAATGGGTCACACGTTCTAACCAATTTTCGATCTATTTCGACATTAAGTGAGTAATCTAACACAGAATTTATTCAACTCATATAATAGACGCAACTGCAACACCTCGCTGCCCACCTCTGCCACTCACCTCCAAGCCGCCTCCACCGTGAGCGTGCGGGCGTCCACGTGCTTGAGCACCTTGAACAGCAAGTCCTCATTGAGGTGGGCGAACTCAGCCAGCGGGGCCGCGCTGTCCCCCTCGGGGGCGGCTACTCCTCCTCCTGGTTGGGCTGGAGCTTCTTCTTCTTGGCCTCGGCGTCCTCACCGGGGGACCCTTTCATCTCGGGCCTCTCTCCCCCCTTCCCTTCCTGGCGAGGGGATGGGAACGGCGGTGGCGGTGGCGGTGATGGTGGCAATGGAGGAGGAGGAGGGGTGGTTAAAGGGAAGATGACGAGCACATCATTATTATTATTATTATTTTGGGGTGGCCCGACGAAGAAATGAACGCGCTTCGATTGTTTCTCTGATTGACGATTTTGTCCTCTTTTTTTTTTTTTTTTTCCTTAATTCATGGTTTCCCCACCCAGGAAACCCCGTACAGCCGGCAGCCGGCAGGTAAATCCTGGGATAACGCTAGCGGAGAACCCACCACCCCGACGTCGCGCGTAAAACCTCGTGCGGCCAGCGGGATTCGAATTCCTCTCCTCCTCGCAAAGGATCATGGGAGCCTTATCCAACTAGGCCACCGCAGGAGGTGGTTAACTTGTATCATTTGTAACCCATTTATAAATAAAAGAGCTACCCACATGAAATTGGGCTCATTAAGTCCAGGTTGCAAAATGGGTTTACTAGCCCTAAGTTCTTTATAAATATATATTTTATTGGTCAGATTCTACTTACAAGTTTTTTTACATTTTTTTTATTTACTATTTTCTAATTTGATTTGAAGTTTTTATCCAATTAGTATAAATCTTAAAGTGGGTGTGGATTTTCCTCAAATATTAATGGGTTTTAATAATATGGGTTAGGTTGGACATGGCTCATTAAATTTATACTACATAAATATGGATTGAAATGAGTTAAATGGGCTCATATGGGTCGGATCATTTTCGACCCGACCCGACCCAACTCACCCAACCCACTCATTTGACAGATCTAACTTTAATGATATATATATTATTATTAACAGCTGATATGTGTGCTATTACGAGAAGCCATCGGTAATCAAAATAGAAATGGATCACTAATTACATTAACTTTAGAACCTACCTAGTCTACAGAAGCTGTATAAAGTCATTCATATTTTCACAGGCAAGTTCTTTTGACCATGGGCATGTGCAACCATAGAAAGACGAATATGCACGGCAATCTATAGTGAAAAATAAAATTATGCTAAATAGACGAGTACAATGACTCACTCACAACATCGATTCACAGATGCAATTAGCCCTCAAGGTCGGTCTCAATTTCATAAAAATAATGAAGGGGGGAGGAAGAAGGAGACATTGAACCTGGGATTCGAAGGAGATGAGAAGAATTGTTCTTGTCTCATCGACATACGAATTGAAGAGCATATAGGAGGAGTCGACTTGAAGGAGAGGAGAAGTGGCATTTGAAGTTTAGGGTTCGGAAACTTTAAGGTTAAGCCGTAAGCAATATATTATGTTTCGGCATGGTTTTGACACCCCTAATATGATAAATTTTTATTGGATCGTTGAGATTATATATGCTTAGGTATGTAAATTCACTTATCACAGGTTTAGCCAGCCTATTTTTCTCAAAACAAAATGACCCTGACACGCTCGCACAACGCACACGCACCAGTTCATTTGTTCGACCCTCAGGCCCAATCCAACAAGAAATGATGGTTTTATTAAGTTATGGAGATGGGCCTAAGTTGGCCCGTCCGCCCATGTTGGGCCTAAAAGCCCGGCCCACAGGAATAAGGCCCGTGGATGGAGGAAGGTATAAAAGGGATGAGAGAAAGGGAGAACGTATCTTTTGGCATAATTCAGTACGTACGTTTCTTTTCTTCCAACGTTCTCTCTCTCCAAAAGGGCTGTAAGCAAAAGAAGTGACGCCGCCTTCCTACCAAGCGAATTCTCGTCATCGGATCGAACAAGGGCTAGATTCTCTTCCTCTTCTCGGCGTCGGTGTCTAATTTGTGGCTAACAAGGTACGCTCGAATCCGTAGTGTGCTTTACGATCGGTGATACGTAATTATTCCCGGGCTTGTCTTCCGCATTCGTTTTAGGGGTTCGGTTTAAGTGTCGAATCCGTTTTCGGGGATCCGTCAATCCCAACATTGGTATCAGAGCCTTAGTTCACGTTTTTCCCGACTTGTTTGATGTTTTTTGATTGTTTTTTTCGCACAAAGTGTTTCAGCCGTACGGATCGAGGCGAGAAATCCCGACACCTGAGCGTTGTTCGCCCTTTTTTCTGATTTTTCGAAAGTCGAAGTCGAATTCTGATGGCATAGGGAGGAAGGGGACGTCGAGACGAGTCTGGCGACATATCGCACGCCGCCGGGAGACGCCGCACGCGCCCACACGCGCGGCTAGAAGCCGCTGCGCGTGGGCATGACGCGCCCAGACGCACTGGTTCGTCCAGCGTGTGCGGCACATGCGCCGGTCGGCGAACCGGCGCGTGCGCGCCGCCGGTTGGCGAACCGGCACGCGCTGGTCTACGGACCGACGCGTGCTGACGTCACCCAACGGTCGGTAACCGCTGGGGTGACGTCATCGCTGACGTCAGCACCAACGTCGGTTGGCCGGGCGATCACCGGCCGGCGACCCGACCCGATTCGACCCGCGGAGGCCTGGCACGCGCGCGGCACGTGCGGTCGGTCGGTCCGTCCGACCGGGCCGACCGGTCTGACCTGTCCGACGACTTGACTGTTGACCGTTGACCGTTGACCGACGATAGTTAACCGTTGACCGTTGACCAAAAAAAAAAAAAAGAATGTGTTTCTTTTTCAATTATGTCTATGTGGATCATATGTAATCCATTTTTGTTCTGCATTTGTTGCAAGAACAATGCCTCCCCATAAGCCGCGCGCATCTGTGCGCACAATGTCAGATGAACAAAAGGAAATGCTTTCAAGGTTGATAGCCGATTTAAATGATTATCGATGGGAGAGTGACGACATAATTGATCATGTCATAGAGGTCAACAACAAAATTCAAGAAGTCATTTGGAACGGTTATCCCATGCCAGATATTCAGATGGTGCGATTCTTTATGAACACTCTTCCACCAGAATGACAAGGAGTGTTGAATCACCTATGGGAAGTCAAATGATTTACTAGATATAATGAGCTAGTAATGGAATTTATGGATGAATATCATCGGGTTGGAGTCACAAAGACTGCGACCCAAGGAATAACTTCGATTAGGCCAGGAATGAATGCGCGTAGGAGAAATCCTAAGGGATATCCATCTGTTTTTCCGTGGCTGTCGAGAATGCCTGAAAATTTTACAGAAAAAAAACAAAATTGAACCATGTAGCTGCTTTCCCTATTAGTTGTATGATGCCCTGTTTTGAGATGTTATGGCTGGTCTTTATTTAGTGTTCTTGGTGGACATCTTATGTAAAGTTAACTAACTGATTGTTGTTGTTGTAGCAACCTATATGTTAGCCATATTATGTGAAAGCATTATTATTATATTGTATGTCAATTATCTGTTGCTTTCTCGTGATTGCTGGTTTGGTTGTCAGGGGTAGTTATAGAAGTTTTTGTAACTTCATAAAATTGATTTTGCATATGACAATCATATTAATGATAGTTTTTAAGTTAGGATTTTTGGAGGATGATTAGAAACATAGTGACCTTTTGATTTTGAAACCTTACTTAAAATTATTAGTTAATATGATGGGTTTGTGCAAAATAGATGCATAAGTGATAGGCATTAATATTTCGTGCATATGTGTCTGATATGTTCAGATCGATGCATTCAGCAAATAAGAACATCATTGCTGATTTGAATAAAGAGGACAAATTGAACGGCAAGAATTGTGAAATATTGAATATGAGAATTCAATATGTGCTGGAAAAGCAAGAAGCACTAAAAGCTCTTGACCATGTTATGGAAGATCTAGAGGATGCTGTGCGCCACCTTGAGCTAGCGATCTACGCCTCAAGGCATTTGAGCAGGATACGAGATATTTGCTTTGTGTTGCTTTAAGCTCAGAAGGAGCTTCAAGCTCTAAGCGCAAGCGTATTGATTCGTTCAATATGTGGGAAAGCAAGGGATCAAGTCCTTCTTGCAAGAAACCAATAATTAACCAACAAAAGAGAAGAAAACGTTCTCATGTGAAGAATATCTCAAGGGTGAAATGTTACAACTGTGACCAAAAGGGTCACTATGCCCGCGATTGTCGCGAGCCAAAGAAGGTACACACCCTTTGTACAATTGGGAACTTTGCATATGTGTCAAGTTTTGTATTCTTGACTGAATCTAATCCTCTGTGGACTGTGGATTCAAGAGCGACAGACCATGTAGCGAATGATAGAGGATCCTTCGTGGAATTCCGACGAGTACCAACTGGAACTAAATGGATCTATGTGGGAAACAACTCTAGAGCTGAAGTGAAAGGAATTGGCACATGCCAACTGAATATGTGTGGTGGACGCACTTTATTCCTACATGATGTGTTGTATGCTTCGGAGATTCGTCGGAATTTAGTGTCTGTTTTAGTGTTGGTTAAATTAGGTTTTAATGTGAACTTCCATAATAAATGTGTAGATTTGTATTTGGATACAAACTACTATGGTTGTGGTTATTTTCTGGATGGTTTCATTGTATTAGATATTGACTATGTTAATGCAAATGTTTGTTATTCCCTTCTCACATCTCCTAATTCATATGATAATGATGTGAATGTGTGGCATGCTAGACTTGGTCATATTGGCCAACAGCGTATGAATAGACTAGCCAAAGAGGGCTTGTTGGGCAACATTGAAAAAGTCGATTTGTCCATCTGTAAGCATTGCCTAGAAGGAAAAATGACAAGGAAACCATTTGGAAAAGGTAAAAGAGCTGAATTTCCTCTGCATTTAATCCATTTTGATGTCTGTGGTCCAATGAATGTGAGAGGAAGGCATGGGGCTGTTTATTTCATCACTTTTATAGATGATTATACTCGATTTAGATATGTCTATTTGATTTCTCACAAATCTGAAGCAATAAGTTGTTTCAAAAGGTTTATAAACCTGGTAGAGAATCAATTAGATAAGAAAATAAAAGCATTGAGATCCGATCGAGGTCAAGAATATTTATCTGATGAGTTCAGAAAATTATGTGATGAAAAAGGAATAGAAAGACAATTGTCTATTCCATATACTCCTCAACAAAATGGTGTTGCGGAGAGAAGAAACAGAATGTAACTGGAAATGGTTAGGTCCATGATGGCGCATGCTAACTTACCTATCACTTTTTGGAGTGATGCGTTGTTAACTCGCCTATACTTAACCGAGTGCCTTCCAAATCAGTTACTTCCACTCCATATGAGTTATGGACAGGTAGAAAATCGGACTTAAGTTATCTTAAGCCATGGGGTTGTGCTGCCTATACACATGAGTCCTCTCACAAGTTTGGGAAATTGGGTTCCAGAGGAAAGAAGAGTATTTTCATAAGATACTCGGAACACTCAAAAGGGTATGTGTTCATAGGTGAGTAGGAAAGTGGGAGTATAACTGAATTTGAATCACAGGATGTCACATTCTTAGAGGATGAATTTCCTAAGAAGGGCGAAATAGGGAAAGATAACTCCCTATTTGAAACCTTGGATCAAGATAATGATTTTGGTGGAGTTCCTCCAAGTGGGAGTAATATGGGAAATGATGAATTGAATTCAACTCATTCTCAATTGCAACCACATAATGAGACGAAATCATCATTATCTAATCCAAGTGGGAGCATAATGGGGAATGATGTGCAAAGTGTACAAACTCCCATACGGCGAACAAGTCGCCAAAGTATTCCCCGTCAACGTTTTGACATTGAAGGGGAAACTTTTATGGTTGCTCCACAAGATGAGAGTGAGCCAATAAATATTAATGAGGCTCTGAATTGCCCTAGTAAGGAAAAATGGATTCATGCAATGGAAGAGGAAATAGAGTCAATGAAATCAAACCAAGTCTAGGAACTGGTTGATCTTCCAAAAGGACGCAGAGCTATTGGGAACAAGTGGGTTCTCAAAATAAAGCGAAAGGCTGATGGCTCGATAGAAAGGCATAAGGCTCGCATTGTGGCGAAGGGTATAATCAACGGAAGGAATTGATTATGAAGATACGTTTTCTCCCGTAGTGAGATTTACCTCGATTCGCATTATTCGGCAATAGTAGCTTGTATGGATCTAGAGTTACATCGGATGGATGTAAAGACTGCTTTCCTTAATGGAGAATTAGAGGAAGAAATATACATGGAACAACCTCGCTGGTTTCATAGTGAAAGGCCAAGAAGAAAAAGTATGTCGACTTTTGAGATCGATATACGGCCTTAAGCGATCATCGAGACAATGGTATATACGTTTTCATAATGCCATAATGGCATATGATTTTACAATGATTGATGAGGATCATTGCGTATATATCAAAAGATCCAAGGATCAATTTGCGATCATATCATTATATGTTGATGATATACGATTGCCGGAAGCAATATGGAGTTTGTTCATACCGTCAAGAGTTGGTTGACTTCCAACTTTGAGATGAAGGATATGGGTGAGGCTGCATACATTCTTGGAGTTAAGATTTCAAGAGATCGTTGTCTCTTTCGCAAGAAACATATATAAATAAAGTTCTTGAACGATTTCGTATGCAAGATTGTAAACCCATAGACACTCCTATTGCAAAAGGAGAAGGATTGAGCCAAAGACTGTGTCTGAGAACTCCACAAGAGAAGGAACAAATGAAACATGTTCCTTATGCTAGTGTAGTTGGGAGTTTGATGTACGCTATGATGCGTACAAGACCCGACATATGTTTTGCAGTTGGAATGGTGAGTAGATACCAATCCAATCCAGGTCCAGTACATTGGAAAGCCGTTAAGAGAATAATGAGGTATCTGAAGGGAACTGCTGATTTCAAGTTGAATTACCAAGGAAAGGATCTGTGACTTGAAGGCTATTCAGATGCTGATTGGGGAGGAGATTTAGATGAAAGGAAATCTACCTTTGGATTTGCTTTCTTACTTAACAATGGCGCCATATCGTGGAGCAGTAAGAAGCAAATATGTATAGCCTTGTCCACGATGGAAGCTGAGTTCGTGGCATTATCAGCAGCGGTACAAGAAGGAGTTTGGCTTAAGAGATTTTTGGATCATTTAGGTGTTATTGAGAAAGCTGCACATCCATTATTGGTTAACTGTGATAGCCAAGCAGCTATAGCATACACTAAAAATCCAAAATATCATGGCAAGACCAAACATATAGATACCAAGTATAATTTTGTCAAAGATATGGTTGCACGAAAGGATGTGAACTTACAGTACATATCTACGCATAGAATGGTAGCAGATCCTATGACAAAGCCAATACCTAGAGAAATGTTTTGTGGTCATGTAAAATCTCTAGGATTGCGTAGAGTTTGATGTACTGAATATTGTAATTTCCCTAAGTTGTTCACATTTAATGAATTTGTGTTTTTATCATTAATGCCTATGAATCTTTGTTTGATTTTTATGCATCTTAATGCTCAGTGCATTACTTTATGTTGAGAAAGTATGTCGGACAGATAAGAGATTGGCCCACTCACACGGGTAATCACCTCTATTTACTATGTGATAAATAGAGATGAGACGGTTTTAAGTTTATTATCTAGGTGATAATCGAGAGCTCAAGCTTAAAATACGTATGTCGCCTTAACTGAGTGTTAAGATGAGGACATAGTACTTACGATGTTCGAAAGTAAAATAACCTACACATTTTACTTTATCTATCTAAGATGCCAGATATGAGTTCTGATGAATTTTGTGAATGAGTAAATACGTGAACTCAAGTTAGACATTGTGTATGTCTGAACTATCATCTGTACGGTATTGATGGTGTAGACATACGCTCCATGGGAAATGAGTTAATATCGTAATACGTATTTCATACTACGTATGCATGAGATGACCTATAAGAGTGACAAAAGTTTGATCTCAACTTTTATGACGTGTGAGATTCTTGAGGAATAGAGTTCCTCAATTTTACTGCCCTCATGACTCTTACTTATTCTCAAGATTTCTATTTAGTGTTTGCTATCTTAGAATGTTACCGATGGTCATGGGTTGATTCGATCTAATGGGACATTTCTAGAAAAGCAAGTTGAACCGAAATTGAGAGTTTGAAGGAAAGGGGAAGATCCGATATGGAGAATCACATTGTGGTTTTGTATTCACTGGTCGACCAATTATGACTGTCTTTGGGATAATCATAATTGTGAATACAATATATATATATATATATATATATATATAATTGTTTAAATGAGATTAAGAGAGATATAAATATGATCGATCGATCTAGGGTACTGCATACTAAATTTACTCGGAAAGTGATGCCCATTATGAGCTGCTATATATTCCTAACAGATGTATAGTAACGAGCTCTCAAAGTATGCTGGTCGCACGGATTATTCACCGGTATGAATGTTGAAGAGATGTAAAGAGAATCCTGTTCAACCCACCATGTGCAAGTGAGAGATAATGGTTTTATTAAGTTATGGAGATGGGCCTAAGTTGGCTCGTCCGCCCATGTTGGGCCTAAAAGCCCAGTCCACAGGAATAAGGCCCGTGGATGGAGGAAGGTATAAAAGGGATGAGAGAAAGGGAGAACGTACCTTTTGGCATAATTCAATATGTACGTTTCCTTTCTTCCAACGTTCTCTCTCTCCAAAAGGGCTGTAAGCAAAAGAAGCGACGCCGCCTTCCTACCAAGCGAATTGTCGTCATCGGATCGAACAAGGGCTAGATTCTCTTCCTCTTCTCGGCGTCGGTGTCTAATCTGTGGCTAACAAGGTACGCTCGAATCCGTGGTGTGCTTTACGATCGGTGATACGTGATTATTCTCGGGCTTGTCTTCCGCATTCGTTTTAGGGGTTCGGTTTAAGTGTCGAATCCGTTTTCGGGGATCCGTCAATCCCAACAAGGAATACTAACTTGAACCTGGGTTGCATTAGTGGCTTGGAAGTGGTAGCTTTTAACGTCAGACAATGGCCTTTTTTATCTGAGGTTGCACCTCTTACGATGTCATCTAAGCAAAGAAGGGGAGACTCCTATATGTGATGTATACACTGTGTAGTTCACTTGTCAGCAGGGCTGCCAGGGTCTTTGTTTTGAAGACAACTCTTGCTCTCCTTCGCCTATGAAAGAGATTTGCACGGCACATCGGGTTCGATTCAATTTTGTTTAAGTAACCGAATGAAAGCCCAAAGAAGAATATTTGCTGAATGGTTGAGTACACTCAATTACATCAATACCTAACAATTTTAATTGTGACAAGTAGTTAGGTTTTAAGTAATCTGGTCACATTATATACGTCCTCTAACATCATACCTAACTTTTCAGTTGTTTTAGTACACCCAAAGCGGGGAAATTACCCAAAAAAAAAGAGGTCATAAACCTATTGCATTTGGGTCAATTTAGTCCTAAATTTTTTTTGTGATTTGCCAATTAAGTTCTAAATCTTTCAATCCTATTAATTTAATATTAAACATTTTGACGATTTGTCAATTTTAATTCCAACAAATTTTAACTAGACGTTAATGTAGACACTTTTTTGCATTTGTTTTTATTTTTTATCCTTTATTATTATTTTTTCATCTTTTTTTTTTCCAACTCCCTAGCTAGCCACACACGAAGGTCGATGAGGGCCATGACGCTCTTGCTAGGTTTAAGCAAGGGTCCAATGCCCTCACCTGTGGCTAGCTATCTTCGCGACCTCACTAGCCAAGAGTTGGAATTTTTTTTTTTTTAAAGAGGAAAGAATAAAAGAAAAAAGAAAACAAGTTCAGAATTTTTTTTTAAATAATGCAGAAAATTGTTTGTGCCAGCATTTTTCCGCCAAAATTGGCAGGAATAACTAAATTGACAAATCATTAAAATTTTATGATTACAAAACAATTTAAAATTTTAGAATTGAATTGATACATATACAATAGGTTTAGAATTGAAGTGAGTGTAATGCGAATGACACTTTTAATGTCCTAGTACCTACTTAAAACCATCGGTGATCAAAATTGAATCGGACAACCACTTTCATTTATTCTAGAACCAACCTAGTTTGTACAAGCTGCACAGGGTTATATTCATATTTTCCCGGGCAAGTTTTATGGCAGTGGACACGTGCAACCATAAAAAGACGAATATGCACAGCAATCTATAGTGAAAAAAAAGAATTATGCTAGGTGTACGAGTACGATGACTCACTCACAATATTGATTCATGGATTAGTCATATCATAATATATAGTTTGGTAACGATCTAAATCAGTTGCGGTGAGCCAAAATGTATCCTAAAAGACAAATCGACCTTTCATAGTCGGAAGCAAGGACATGGAATCACTTTCTCCCACTCTCTTGCCTTATGATGAAAATATGAGAAACTATTGCATGCACCTTATGTGCCTGCACAACAAATAAGAAGATACATGAGATTCCAACACGTGTTTAAGTGGGCCCAAATGTTACTTTCCTCGCCTGAACCCTTCTCTCTCTCTCTTTACCAAGCCCTCGTCTGATCGGCGCGTTCCTCTCCCAGCAATCTTCACCTTGCCCGGGAAGCTGTTGCACTTGCCGGTCTTCTTATCATTGCAGAGATTGATCTCCTGAACCTCTGAGGGCATGGACTCTGCATCGTGGACGGGGAACTCGACCCGCTCGTCCCACTGCGAGTTTAGGTCCCAGAACTTGGTCTTCGTCCACCGCCGCTGGCTGTTGAAGTCGACGATGGCTTAGGCGTTCGCGGTGCCTTGGCCGTCTTTGGGTATCAAGTTCTTGGTGTGGCAAACGTCCACGATGAGCTTCCGAGCGCACGATTCGGCCAATTCCGACCAGAGAGACCTGTATCGAGATTCGATTTTTGGCCTATACTGGTCGGGAGGGAGGGAGGAGATTATTGGTGAGTCATAGGGATGTCAAAAAACCCGATCCGACCCGAACCGAACTGATCCGACCCAAATACGATCCAAACACCAAACAAGTTGAGTACATGTTTCGGGTCTTAAAATTGTTCGGGCAATGATTATGAAACAAGAAAACAAATTTGTTTTGGGTCGGTTAGGGTCGAAACATTGTTTGTTTGGCCCGAAACACGTTATTGCCTTCATGTTTCAAAACACGTTCTTCTCTCATCCAAACCCAAACACTCTTCGGTCTTCACCCAAACCCGAACATGAAACAAGCTGCGACCATTGCGCCTTCTCCGGTCATCGACTCCGCCGCCGCCACCGCTATCGCCGCCACTGTTGACGACTGCGCCCTCTCATCGATTCTGCCGCCGCCCTCTTCTTTGCTCCTCGCATTCTAGGGTTTCGCAGAGCAAGTCCCTTGCTTTGTAGCAGCAACAGCAGCAGCAGAGGCCCCCTCCCTTGGTTGATTTAGAGAACAACTCCCTTACTCAATCCGAAGCTGCAACACCTTCGTCGAGTGCATATTCGATCTCTCTCGCATTCTGGGTTCTGTTCAATGTTCATCAAAATGTGCGGGTGCGCGCGTGGGGCTCTGCTGCTCCTCCTTTGATTCGCTCGTGGTGTGGG
This sequence comes from Eucalyptus sp. ANBG9806169, assembly GCA_014182395.1. NCBI lineage: Eukaryota > Viridiplantae > Streptophyta > Magnoliopsida > Myrtales > Myrtaceae > Eucalyptus > Eucalyptus sp. ANBG9806169. The sequence goes on along the minus strand of CM024573.1, from coordinate 39,777,262 downwards.
GCTTCGTCTTCTTTATGCGTTGATCTGCATTTGAATTTGTGCGGTGATGTAGTTGGGTAGAACCTGCGTGCACTTTTGATTTTCTCTTTTTTCTAGATGCTTGTGTTCCCTGTGTTCATTTTGGGATTCATCCCTTTTCGCCAAAGTTGAGCGCAATTGTTTTTCCAGAGCAAGATCCACTTTGTGTGATGTGCGAATTTGGGAGTTTAGTTTGAAGCTGGGTTTGGTGTTTCTTTGGGATCCATGGAAATTGGTTATATGCTTAGATTTTCTTGTGTGGAGTCGTCAGACTGATGTTGATGCAGCAATGATTGTTTAGCAGAAGCACCTTTCTAAGGAAATTTTGTGAATGCGAGCTACACAAAAGGCATTGTTACTGAGTGTAAGACATTGTTGATGCAGCAATGATAATTCTTCTGGAAGAGAAGTCCATAGTCGATTCTGATTTATTGGGCATTTTCTTGGTCCGCTGCATTTTCATGTTGGACTTGAAATCTTGACTATTTCTTATTGAGTGTAAGACATGAGAATCAGTTTATTCATGCGCTAATGTTGTTCTATGCTTCAGGTTGTTTACTGTTTAGGTAGAAGATGGGGGCCTAGCTTTCTTGTAGGGTTGATGCTTCAGAGGTTGGACTTTCTTACTTGAGTTATCATTTTGGTCATGGGATATTGCACCTTTTGTTTGATATTGACTTATGTTTTCTACCTAAACCAAAGCGTTGGCAATTCTAAATTTCACATAAGAAAAATGTATTTTTCATTCAGGTATCCTATCTTCCCATTTGGGGGAAAAGAGACTTGTTAAAGAGAAAGATCCTTTTAAAGGCTGGCAGTGATAGTGGGTCAGGACAAGCCTGTTTTGAAAGCCAAGACTACTTTCTGATAGCAAGGCTACATTTGTGTTGTTATTATAGATGTGTGCGTGTCTCTAAATATCTGCAAACTCAGTGCAATTCTTACCTGTATAGTTGCATTAAACCTGCTGCTTGTTCCGTTAGTTATATTATGCAGTCCCCATTTCATTTTCAAATATTGTTTACATGTCTTCTGGTAAATATTCTTGGATTCTCTTATTCATATTTTAGATGTTTGGCTTACCTTTTGTTGTCATAATCCTGCTGCTTGTTTCACTTGATGACCTACTTTCCTTTTATTTAAATTCAGAGAACTGGCTTTTTTCTTATTAAACCTTTCTTTTTATTTATATGGCATTTAGATGGCAGAGCTGTTATAGCAACATATTTAAGAGGCATGATAATGCTGAAAGTATGGATGATATGACATGTTTTGCACTTTCGGGTTGATCGCTTGATGGCTCTACTGTTGATTGAGTTTGTGTGGCATTTTAATGAGTTCTCAATGCGTCAAGAAGAGTGTTTTCGATCTTGCTTTTTGTTTGTAATTGTTCTAGCGGGGCGCTTGATATATGTTCATGAGGTTTTGTGGGTGAGCACATAGCGAACTAACATTTCTCGAGATGGATTACGATTTGTAGGTGGAGAGGAGGTTGTCCAGTCAGGCACTAGTAAAGTTTCATGTACTGCTGAATGTGGTTCTGGTCTTATAGCTGAAGCTTTCCGTCATTTTGAATACCAATATGGTGACAGATCCTAATGGTATTAACCCTACTGACAACACCATCCCAACCCGAAGAAAAGAAAAGAAAAGAAAAGAAACCCAGCAACCCGACCCGAAACACATTAGATGGTCTAATGTGTTTCGGATCAATTCGGGTCGGGTAACAACAAAACCCGATCTGACCCAATCCATTGACACCCCTAGTGAGTCATGGCTTTTGACTGTTGCGAGAGTGTTGTAATGATACTTTCGGCCCCAGCTGAATACGTGTAGCTTGCGTCCTTTCTTATTTGTTACGTTGGTAGTGCACACAAATGCACTTAATAAATATTGCACACTTGACAAGTGGCAAGCGGGAGAAAATATTGGGTGGAACTCTGATGCTAAAGAAAAAGATAAGTAAACAAACATTGATTGAAGAGAGAAACAAGTTGCGGGGTTTCTGACGGTGGGCCCAACATGACACGTTTGAAAATATTGAGTGGAGCTCTGACACGCAAAATTCTAGTCCATTCATTAAGCGACATGTTCAACTCTCCCTCTTCTCTCTTCTTTGTTTCAAGCCCTCCGACGCTCTCCCTTCGGCAAGTCACTTCCATCTTCGCCGCCATGTTCGCCCGCTTCTTCTCCAAGCTCTAGCGGCGCGACTTCCTATCCAACTCCTCCAGCGGCCTCTGTGTCGGTGCCGGGTCAGCTAGGAGCTCAAGGCCCTCCACCGCGTCAACGAATCATGCCGTCGCCTTCGCCTTCGCCTCGTCCATTGCCTACGATGACCTACGCTTGGTGATTCAAGGTGGTGAGGTGGTGGACTGAGACAGTTAGTTGGTGGCCTCCAGTGGACTGAGACGGTGAGGTGTTGTGTCTCCGGCGGAGTCAAAAGAAGGAAGAAGAAGCGGAGTGAAAGGAGGAAGAAGAAGTAGACGACAAAACGAGAAAAGAAAAAGATAAGTAAAAACATTGATTGAAGAGAGAGACAAGTTGCGGGGTTTCTGACGGTGGGCCCAACGTGACACGTTTCGTCTTCTAAATGGACTAGAATTTTACCCCACTGGCGTCAGAGCTCTACTCAATATTTTCTCGCCAAGCAGTTCACATTCTGACTTCTGGTTGATTCACGTGTATAGGGGGCCCACCCTTCAGATTTTCCCCTTCTTAGTTTGACTCCAACACTCCATCCTTCTTCAACAACGGTGGATTCTAGACATCTCCGCGAAATATGTGAGGAAAAAAATGACTCATTTCTCACCATCGCCTTGTGCCTACTCTGGTCCTACTTTTGGCCGAGTAATGGCCTATTGGGTAACTATTTCAACAGTGTCAGATTCTGATTTTTTGTTCTTAAAATCAGTTTGGTGAGAATCGCGTTTGGTAAAATTTTTGTTTCCTAAACAAATTTGTTCTTCTCGTAACCGAGAATCGATTTGGGAATCAAAATAAAAATAAAAAGTTGATTTTTGTTAACAAAATTGAGAATCAAAACTCTTTTCTTCTCTTTTCTTCTTCTTCATCGACCGCCATCCTGTGGCCGTCGCTCGCCGCTGTCGACAATCGCCGCCGCTCGCCGCCGCGCATCGCCGGGCCGCCACCGTCCCACGTCGCCGATTATCGGCGACCGGTCCAGCCGAGCTCGTCGGAGGCAAGCCTAGCCCCACCGGTGGCCAGGTGGGCCTTGCCCGGCTGTCGGCGAGGCCAAGTCGACGAGGGTCGGCAACCGGCCTGAAGAAGAATTAGAATAGGAGAAAAAAGAAAAAAAAAAAGAAAAAATTATAAAAATTATTTGAAAATTAAAATAAATTGATTTGGAATATAATCATTGAATACGGTACCAAATGCAATTTTATTCCAGAATAAAAAATTTTGTATAGTTACCAAACACGTTCTTTTACTTAGAATCAGTCCCCGGGAACAGAATAAAAAATAATCATTTCTTATCAGAATTTGTTCCCGGAAACAAAATTGTTACCAAATGCGCCCTAAAAGTAAAGATAGAAAATGATGTAAATGAAAATTTAAAGAAGTGCTTCCCCACTGATTATTCTTCTTTGATTATTCTTCTCGGAAAAAGCAGACGTGAAACTCAAACTAACCCCACACATCATGGATGGCCCAAAAAGAAAAACAACCGATCCTATATCTACTTTCCCACATAAGTGCAACGCATCACCACACACATTTTCAAGAATCCTCTCTCTCTCTCTCCACCGCTTTTCTCGTACGCATCAGATGGAGGAGGCAGTGGTGCTGTATCCATCGCCGGCCATCGGCCACCTCATCTCCATGGTGGAGCTGGGCAAGCTCCTGCTCTCCCACCGCCCTTCCCTCTCCATCCACGTCCTCATCACCAGCCAGGCCTACAACGCCGGCTCCACGACCTCCTACATCGCCTCCGTCTCCACCGCCTGCCCCTCCATCGCCTTCCACCACCTCCCCCACATCCCTCCCACCGGACTTCTCCACCACCTCCCCCACCACGAGACCCTCGCCTTCGAGCTCCTCCGCCTCAACAAACCCCACGTCCACGCCGCCCTTTCCTCCATCTCCAAGAACCACATCGTTCACGGCCTCATCATCGACTTCTTCTGCGCTTCAGCTCTGAGCGTCGCACGTGAGCTCAGCATCCCTTGTTACTACTTCTTCACTTCCGGGGCGAGCGTCTTGACCTCGTTCTTATATTTCCCAACTCTTCACAAGCTGTACACCAAGAGCTACAAGGACCTCAACGCCGTTCTTCATGTCCCGGGGACCCCGCCCTTGCCGTCCTCCGACATCGCGAAGCCGGTGCAAGACCGCAACGACAGGGCTTATGAGCTCTTCCTCGAGAGCTCCAAGTACATGGCCACGTCTGCCGGGATCATAATCAACACGTTCGAGAAGCTCGAGCCCAGGGCGGTGCGAGCGATCAGGGACGGAGAGTGCGTGCCCGACGGGCCCACGCCTCCGCTGTACTGCATCGGGCCGCTGATCACAAGCGGAGAGGGAAAGAGAGAGGGCAGCAGCACCGGCAGGTCGGATTGTCTGACGTGGCTGGACTCGCAGCCAAAAGGAAGCATCGTGTTCCTGTGTTTCGGAAGCTTGGGTGTTTTCTCGGTCAAACAATTAAAGGAAATAGCGACAGGGTTGGAGAGGAGTGGCCAGCGGTTCTTGTGGGTCGTCCGCAACCCGCCACAAGATGCAGACCAGAAGACCGCCACGTCAGCGATGCCCGACCCGGAACTGAGCTCGCTTCTGCCAGAGGGCTTCCTGGAGCGGACAGGGGAGAGGGGCCTGGTGGTGAAGACGTGGGCGCCGCAGGTGGAGGTGCTGAACCACAGCTCGGTGGGCGGGTTCGTGACTCACTGCGGGTGGAACTCGGTGCTCGAGGCAGTGTGCGCCGGCGTGCCAATGGTGGCGTGGCCGCTCTACGCGGAGCAGCGGCAGAACAAAGGGCTGATGGTGGAGGAAATCAAGATCGCCCTGCCAGTCAACGAGTCGGAGAGCGGGCTGGTGAGTTCGGAGGAGGTGGAGAAGCGAGTCAGGGAGCTGATGGAGTCGGAGGAGGGTGAGATCATAAGGGAACGAGTGAAGTCTCTGAAGGAGGAAGCGAAGGCTGCTCTGAGTCCGGGCGGGTCGTCCAGCGTTGAGTTGAGTAATCTGGTCGAGTCGTGGAAGCGGAAGTGAGCAGGTGGGATGTAATCTGGTCGAGTCGTGGAAGCGGAAGCGGAAGCGGAAGTGAGTAGGTGGGATGTAGTAGCGTGGTAGCATCCAGCATCTGCATCAATAAGGTCAAAAGTGGTCGTTGCACGAAGAAAATTTATTAAGAGTTTTTTATCCCTTTAAAAATTGGGTTTTGAAGTACGTGCCATTCTAGCATCAGTGTCGCGTCGCTTGGTAAGACGATTTAATAAGGTTCCTTGATACATGTAACATTGTTCTATCAAGAACTAAAGACTTGACACGTGTCTGAATTAATTTTCTCAACCTATTTAATCTAAATCTCACGGAGCTCATGTATCGACTATTTTTTAGCTCAAAACAGTCGAAACTTTCAAATTATATAAATATCGACATGTAAATTTACACGTGATATATATATATATATATATATATATATATATATATATATATATATATTTTGTAATTTCTTCAAAATTTGGATATTATTTTTCAATTTGGCGTGGAAGTAAAATTATTTGCTGCTTTAGCTGAATTGGAAAACAAAGAAGCTCTTAAACGGTGAGTTTAGTGCGAGTAACTCGTTTCTAGTTTCATCAACGATTCACTCTATTGTTTATTATTATTATTATTATTATTATTATTATTATTATTATTATTATTATTATTTTTGTGTAAAGAGCACTAGAATATCCAAGACCATGCAATATATCATACGGTATCTCTTTGCATTTGTGAAAAGGATGTGATTTTATAACAACAACTAGTACGCGGACACGTACCCGTTTGCAACATTGCAAGCTATGATTCTTAGATAGTTGAGCAAGTTAAGGAATTCTTGCTAAGCATGGATTTCGCGTTTATGAGTAATCTTGATCGAATGATGACCTGAACAGTCCCTCGGCTGTAAAAGTACATGCCCGAAGTCCTCACAAGAATTTTTTTTTTTTTTTTTGTTCCCATACTCTTATTTTTTTTTCTAATTAAGTTATCTTAATTTTATTTTTTTATAACTCCTTTTACATTTACAAATTTTATTTTATAAAATCCGTGTGACTTTATTTTCGACCAAATTTACAAAAGTAGGCAAGTGTGGAAAATTTTAATTAACGTAGACAGACGTTGATATAAGATGTGGATAAAAACTTAGCTAACTATAGACACATGGATGTCTATATTGGAAAACTTTTGGGTTGTACTAACAGTCAAAGGATGCCACGTTTGACCCAAAAAAAAGGCTGGCCACGAAATTTCCTTTCTCCAACGCAAGGGTGTTGAAATTTGCAAGCAAAATGTTAGATATTTCTCTCATTAAAAATGTGTGGCTAGCAATTGATTGTCCGTTTTCCATCATGATTAGGCTAACCATTTTCCAAAACTTTATTCGCGTCACATCACAAATTTTCCGACAACATAAATGGACGATTGCAAACACCCGTCGCTATTTTACCCCTTTTGCAGCCTTACTCGAGCCCGTCTAGGCCACTGAATCACCCCCGCGATCATTGGTGAAAGTCACTTATTAGAATTAATTTACAAAACTCACGTCCGAGAGTTTTATCGTAGTACCTTACGAAACAATGTAATAAATCAAAACGTGTATTTGTTTGATTGAAAATACTTTTGAAAAATTAATTTTTTAGATTTTCATCTATTTGGCTCGCAATAAATTACTAGTTAACTGAAAACGCTTTTTGATTAAAGAAAATATTTATGCATAAAATTAAAAAAGCGAATTCCTCAATCTAAAGATGTGAAAACACATCATGAGAATTTCTCTTTATGTGGAATCCAATCTCCTTCCCTCCCCATCTTGCTCTTCCCCCGTAAATCCTAACCCCACGAAGGAGCTTCATGAGCAATGGCGAAGCACAGGAGACAATACCTCGATGTAGGAGTTTTTTTAATATGAATTATATTAATTGATATTATATTTTACCGTTTTATGAAATTGGTTAAAGATGAGATAGTATTTTTTTAGAATATTCTAATATGGAGCTGGTTAGTGTGGGTCGAGTTGAATCTAACTCGTAATGAGAAAGCCTAATTGGAAATCTCTCCTCTAACCTTAACACACACAATTATCCTCATAAAGAAACGTTTATTAATTCATTAAGGGTGAGAGGCTATTTCATTAAACTAGTAATACAAAGGGCAATGAAAGAGAAGTTCTTGAGTTTGGATTGTCGCTATTTCGCTCAAGAACAATGGTCTAAATTAGGTATGTAAATCTCTTTACTTGTTTATATGCATTTTTTATTCTAGTTATGGAGATTTGGGGGTTGTGTTTTCACATCTTTGGACGTGTTTGTTTCGTGGAATACATTTTCGGGAAAACATTTTCCTCATTTTCCGGCATTTGGTTCACTTAGGAAAATGAGTCAACGAAAAACGTTTTCCTAATAAAACTTAAATTCAGGAAAATGATTTCCCCTTTGAAAGGACTAGAAAACGTTTTCCGAATCTACCAAAGTTTAGATTTGATGCTTGTTTACAAACAATTATTCTTATAAAAATATACTTAAAAAAATTGAATTTGAATAGTTTAATTAAAAAAAATTGGAAAACGTTTTAAAAATAAAAATAAAAATAAAAAATTCGAATTTCCTTCTTTTCTTTTCTTCATTTTTCTTTTTATTTTTCTCCACCCATCATCGGCCACAAGGATGGCCAGTGAGTTCTGGCCTCACTAGATCGAGCGATCTCATGGCCTTCGACAATAAAGCTTGAACTTGCCCGAGGTTGATGAGCCTCAAGCCTCGCTAGATCAGGCGAGCTCGTGGCCTCCATCCAATGAGGCTCAAGCCTCGCTAGATCAGGCGAGCTCGTGGCCTCCATCCAATGAGGCTCAAGCCTCGCCAGATTGGGTGAGCTCGTAGCCTTTAGTAGCCAACTGATGAGCTCGTCACCTCCGACGATAGCTAGAGCTCACCCTTTGTAAGCAAACCAGGAACGAATTGCCAGATGAAGCAGAAGGGATGGCATGAGGAAGCTAAGGAGCCAAGGACAAGAAGAAGGAAAAGTGAAAAAAGAAATAAAAAGAAAGAAAATAAAAAATGGAAAATAAAAGTAAATAAAAAACAACAATATTAAAAATTGGAATTTTTAAAATTAAAAATTCATTTTTTTTTTCCCGCGATGAAGTGCGAAATTATTTTTTAATGGGATCCAAACGGCAGAAAAAGTTTTCAATTATACATCACTAAATAAAGGAAAACAAACCATGATCTTGAAAAATGCTTTCCCGGAAAGCATTTTCCTTTATCATTGAGTTTTTCTTTCTCAATTCGTTCATTTTGTTCATACAAGTCAAGGAGCAGAGTCCATAGTGGAGCGACAAAGAAGCCACCGCTTCATTTTCTTTCTTCTTCTTCTTCTTTTTGTTTTGTTTTGTTTGTGTTGATGCTCCTTCATCAATGTAATCCAATCCAAGTTGTTGTTGCTCCAATCATCGATCCATTCATCGGTTTTGGTTGATTAGCTTCTCATGACAACGTTGGCTTCTCGAAGAAGCTAGTGGTTTTTTTTGGACGATGTTTATGTTTTTTTTTTGTGAGTGGAGAATTTTTGGGTTCGAGAGCGAGAGGAAATGGGGTTGACGTCCGGAGTTTTCATGAAAACCATGGTCGGCGTTGCGTTGATGCTCGGATGGAGTTACATGATGCGGCTTCGCAGCACCTGGAGGTGCAGCGGTGGCCGCAGGGGCGTTGGGCGGAGGTAGAGGCATGGGCTGATGGGGGAGACAAGTCATGGCTGAGCCCAAGGGCAAAAAAGAGAGAGAGAGAGAAGGAGGGCGAGTTATGAGTGCGTTCACGGGCCGACTAATGAGATTGTCATTTTCTCATTTTCCAAATGAGATCTAAACAAAGAAAATGTTTTTGGTCATATATCATAAAATAGAGGAGAACTTACCATTTTTCCAATAAATAATTTTCCAAAAAGTATTTTCTTTTATCATGGAGTTTTCTCCCAAACAAACATACCTGAAATTTTAATCCCTCACATTATTTTTCCAGTGTTTCATTTGAAACTGTAGCAATCAAAGCCTTAAAGAGCCGATGTTTAGTCTTCATTATCATTTATGTTAAAAAGTTCAATCCAAAAACTTAAATTGATACCATATGTATAAAAGTAGTAATTAAATTAAATTCGTTAGTCAAGGGATCTCAGATGTTTCTACATTCCCTCTCATAGGCAAGGCAGATTAAGAATGACATGTGGAATTTGATGAATGGGATGGAGGCACGTGTGAAATTTACTAGGACAAAGCCTAAGTTTTCATTTGATGTTAGAAAGTTTAACAAAATAACTTAAGCTGATAGATAGAGAGAAATCACGTGTATATAAAGAGTTTATAAATTTTATAATCAATGGATGTGAGATATATCCACATCTATATATTGGCATCTCTCTACGCCAGCGCATGCATAGCATACAAGATGCCATAGAGACAAATTTTGTAAAGGGATAATTACAAAAAGCATGAGGATTGCAACTAATATTAAATCACCTCACCTTTTATGTTACAAAAAGCATGGGGTTCTCTTGTATTTTTTGAAATAACTAGTCGATAAAAAATGTCAATAATTTATGTGTAAACATTTTTGTAAAACGATTTAAATATTTTTCGTTCATTTATTTTTTAAACCGATATAAGTGATTATTTTTAGAAAATGTGTCCAAATCATATATTTATTTATTTATTTTCGCTAAATAAATGGAGCCTTAATGTAAACTTGAAGATATCTTTTACAAAATTTGAATATATTGTTCACAATCATCCCTTTTGTAAGAGATATGAGTGCATTGAAAGTTCTCAAACTTGTCGTGAAAGTGCAATTGAATTTTAAAACTTTTAAAAAATGGAATCAAGTCCTAAAACTTGATGAATTGGTACAATCGAGTCCTTCTGTAGCATCGTCAATTTGTCAAGATGTTAATGGATGCCTCTACTGCACCAATCACAACAATTATAAGTTGTATTAGGATTTGATTGTATTTTTTGAAAATTTTTGGACTAGTTATAAATTTTAAGATTTCCAGTGCACTTATCTCTTACTTTAATGATTATGAAATTTGGCAAAATCTTTAATGACGATGTTTAGCTTCTAAACTTCAATATGATTCACTATGATTGATTATTGAACTGGCCGAAAAGTAATTCATAAGCGACCTTAGAAATTAAATAATATATATAAGAAACGCGTTACAAATTACATCTTCAATTGCATTATAATTATCAATAACATAATAATATATTTGTACATTATAATATTATGACTGATTTTTCTTTATCATTTCATACAAACAATTCCCAGTCATTTTCTCTTTTTACCCGGCATGTGCGTCAATCGATATAAATGTTTCCAAAGAGATGCTATTTGATTCAAAGTTTTATTGAAAATAGTTATGTATATACAATATTCCAGATCCAATTTTATTATATACATTGCACTCATATCAAAATTTCTCCATGTTTCAAGCTCTATCGGGCCGATACTTTAACCTTACATAAGTAAATTTTCAACTGATTGTGTCAGCCGTTCCCTCACGCATCAAATATACTTCGATCTCGAGAAGACTAATTGTGAACCAGACTAAAAAGAAACAAACCAATCTCACCAAAACCCTCAGTCTCAGCCAACAAAACCCAAACAATGAAGGAAGCAATCGTGCTTTATCCTTCACCGGCCATCAGCCACCTCATCGCCTTGGTGGAGCTCGGCAAGCTCCTCCTCACCCACCGCCCTTCCCTCTCCATCCACATCCTCAGCACCAACCAAGTGTACGACGCCGGCTCCACCACCGCCTACATCGCCTCTGTCTCCGACACTGTCCCCTCCATTGCCTTCCACTACTTCTTTGCCACCACCCTACCCCCGACATCTCCACCACCTCCCCTAACTATGAGAACCTCGCCATCGAGCTCCTCCGCCTCAACAACCCCAATGTCCGCCGCGTCCTCACCTCTATCTTCGAAAACCATGTTGTTCACTGCCTCATCATCGACTTCTTCTGCGTCGCTGACATCGCCATCACACGCAAGCTCAACATCCCCTGCGACTAATTCTTCAATTCGGGCGCCGGCTACCTAAACTTCTCCCTTTGCGTCCCAACTCTTCACGACAAGTTTGCCAAGAGCTTTAAAGACTTTGACGCCCCCATAAATGTCCCCGGCTTACCGCCTAAACCGCCCTCTGACGTTGCGAAGCCAATGCAGGATCGCTATGACAAGGCCTACAAGGGCTTCTTGGATTCATCCCTGGAGATGCAGACTTCTGCCGGGATCATAGTCAACACCTTCGAAAAGCACGAGCCCAGAGCTGTACGAGCCATCTTGAACGGCGAGTGTGTGCCCGGCGGGCCCACTGCACGGCTTTACTGCATCGGGCCGCTGATCTCGAGCAAGGGAGATGACAATGGCAGATCGCTAGATCTCTCACGTGGCTGGACTCGCAGCCAAGAGGGAGCGTCGTGTTCCTGTGTTTCGGGGGCTTGGGCGTGTTCTCGGTGGAACAGCTGACGGAAATTGCGACGGGGCTGGAGAGGAGCGGCCAACGGTTCTTGTGGGTGGTCCGTCACCCGACCAAGGACAAGAATCAAAAGGCTGCCACGTCGACAATGCCCGACCCGGACTTGGCCTCCCTGCTTCCGGAGGGCTTTTTGGAACATACCAAAGGGAGGGGGCTCGTGGTCAAGAAATGGGCCCCGCAGGTGGAGGTGCCGAGCCAACCCTCAGTGGGCGGATTCGTGACTCACTGCAGGTGGAACTCGGTGCTTGAGGCGGTGCGCGCGGGTGTGCCAATGCTGGCGTGGCCACTCTACGTGGAGCGTCGGCACAACAGGGTGCTGGTGGTGCAGGAGATTAGGATCGCCCTGCCGGTGGATGAGTCGGAGGATGGGTCGGTGAGGTCAGAGGAGGTGGAGAAGCGAGTCACAGATTTGATGGAGAGTGAGGATTGCAGGGGTGATCATTTCCTGATCCGATCAAATTTCACCTAGGAACTAGGAATCGGACCTGGAGAACCGGTTCCCAATTTTACTGTGGACCTAGCCAGCCCTAGAACTGGGAACCGGACTGGATTGGTTGGTCAGGTTAGTTTCAAAGGAGCAAATCACTTTTTGTCGTTACATTAAAAAAATAATTATATATATTTGGGCAGGAGCTCGACAGGATCCCCACTGACTTGGCCCCGGCCTTTCTACAGTTCCACTGGATATAGAAAGGTCAGTTTGCCGACCATTGGGAGGGTAGGCTCCTCGGCCTCGGGAAGTGGAACTCCCATGGGGTGCTGCGGGCGTAATATGCAAAAGGAGTCTAGCCCAAAGGAGTAGAAGTTTTCAAGTGCACGCAACTTAGTTAGGAGGGATCAGAGTCTCTTCTATCTATGTTCTCTAGTCTTCCGGATCAAGATTTCTCTTCAATCAAAGTTTACAAAGTAACGTGATACTCCTTGACAGGCGTTGACGTCGAGTTAGGCAGGAGGCAAGGTTGCGAGAGGGAAAGGCGTTGACGTTGAGGCTCGAGCTACGTGGAAACAACATGATCTTGCAATTTACATCAACGTGAAATCACAGAGAAATAAACGAGAAAAATAAGGACACCAAAAATTTACGTGGTTCGGTCCGAGTATCAATACTTACGTCTACGAGGAGAGCTAGCAATAAATAATTCATTATAATCGGACAATCATAGTTTACAATAACTCACACGCTTAAGTGTTTCCCACACCTAAATTTAATCACAAACCCAAAGTATTTATAAATAAACAATTCACTTAGGTATAAATTTACGGTACAAAATTACCACGCGTTCAAGTCGCATGCCTAAAAGAAAAATCTTACTTACGTATAAATTTACGGTACAAAATTACCACGCGTTTAAGTCGCATGCCTAAAAGAAAAATCTCCAACTTCTCTTTGGCGGACGTGCGGCTTCTTACGTTTGGCTTCGGCGGAATCACTTTCTCTCGAACGGGTGCAGCGGCGTGGACGTGCAGCTTGTTTTGCTTCGCGCGGCTACTCTTCTGAAAGAAAATAAGACCCTTTTATATGTGTGCCCAATAAAAGGTCAAAACATTGACCTGGGCCCACCTCAAATTAGCTTCACGTGTGAGAGAGATGCTGCTTCTTTCTTCGACATGCAGTGTGTGCGTGTGTGCGCCCAAGGTCAAACTTTTGATCTTTGGCCCCACCACCTTTTTCTTCATGTGCAGGGGACTTCACGCGGCTTTCCTTTTCTGTTTCGGATTCCGCAGGCTTCCGCGGCAAAGAGGAAACTTTGCTTTCATTTATTTTTATATTTCTTCTTTTGTAATCCTTCATCAAGTGCAACGGAGTTTCTTCTACTCGGGAATTTTTATCGACAAATTTGATTTAACAAATTGTTATCCGAATTCAAACTCAAGACATTAATTTAACACAAGTGACTCAATCGGAGTGAGGCATGAGGTGAGGCTACGATTGCGGGAGTAAAAAACGTTGACATCGGATAGATGCTACGAAAGGGAGACTACGCATGCAAGGGAGAGCACACGTGCAAGGGGAGCATGCTGAGAGAGAGAGAGAGAGAGAGAGGAGATTCCAAAAAGCAACTTCAAAGAGAGACTCTTTCTCAACTTCTCATGTAAGCGTGAAAATAAAACAAAAGAAGATCGGTCTGGTTCTTACCCTAAAACCGGAAACTGGACCGTCTGATCACCAGTTCCAAAAATAGGAATCGGGGACCAGACCGGGATCCCCTAGAGCCGCCCAGAACCAGCTAGTCCGGTCCGGTCTGGGTGATACCCGGTCTAGGCGGTTCCCGTTGCACACCTTGAGGAGGGCAAGATGGTGAGAGACCGAGTGCTTGCCATCAAGGAAGAAGCTCAGGCTGCTCTGAGCCTCGGCGGGTCGTTTCGATCGGCGTTGGCCAGACTTATTGAGTCGTGGAAGCGCGAATGACATTCCCTGGATTTTGTAGGTCGTCTGGTCCGCCGTTTGTTGATGAATTTTTCTGTCGTCTTTTGGCTTTGCAATATTCGAGGGAGGCGAATCGACGCTCGTTACGAACAAGGTGGCTTGTGCTTTGATTCTCCACGTGCAAACAAAATCTTTCCTTTTTGAATGAAATAAAATCTCTCTTGAATTCGTTCTCTCGTTTTGGATTATCTATCTCCATTTTCGGGTGGTTTTGCAGACAGCAACTGTATCATTAGGAAATAATCTGAGTTTACGCGATTTCGATATATCACCGGTTACAACACCTCTAAAATTATGATAACTTTTGAAAAATATCTCATTCAACTTTAAAGTGCAGCTGCATTTTAAAACAATATATAAAGAATACATAATTCACGGACATTTGTGGAAATAGTTAACTAACGTGGACAACATTGAAATATGATGTGGATAAAACTTAGCCAACTAAATAGCCACGTGGATGTTCATATTGGAAAAACTTTATCCATGTCTCATCACAAATTTTGCAATGACACCTTGGCTGGATTTAATATATGGATTTCATTTAAAAAAAGCACGTTTTATCTTTTTTAGAAAAGAAATTTATTTTGTCTCACAAACTAATCTGTACTTTTAAAAATACTAGCGTGCATTTGATGTTCCTTTTACTTCCCCAACTTTTAAATTTTTTCCAGTAAAATCAAATTATCATCCACATTACGAAGATAACAAAAATCATATTTGCAAATGTACATGGTTATTCACCCACAAGCACATATAAAAAAAAAAAAATTGAGTAAAAAAATCAATATGTGTGCACCTCAAATTTGGACAAAAGAATTTGAAAGTAAATCCAAATATACTTTTAACATTTACACAACGGCAAGGTTTAAGTATAAGAAAACTCACGTACACATTGGCGTAATACATTTTTATTGGATGTTGAAACGCATCTTTCTTATATAGATAGTCGTTTGAGGGCTTGATCGTATTGCCTTGCCAAACAATGTTACAATCAAAATTTCAATACCTCATATTATTTTTCCAGTGTTTCATTCGAAATTGCAGTAATCAAAGGTTTGAAGAGTTGGTATTCATTCTTCGCAATCATTTATGTTTGAAGAATCGATATTCATAACCTCCTCAAGCTACCCCTTGCTGTCCCTAAAGTGCCGACCTTGGACTTGAGACTGGTGATGGTCATTGCCTCAAATCTTGTCCCGGTCAAAGTTGGGGGTTTTTGATTCGGAAGAGACGGAATCTAAAGATTCTTAAAAGTGATGAGGGTTTTTGATACATAAGTGTAAACTTGAAGTTATTTTTGTCGCAACCAAATTTTCGGGTACACCACCTAAAATTAGGCTAATGGATTACTAAGTTTAACTTAGCTCGGGCTCTCTCAAGCCTATACTAATTTGCGACTTAGGTTCAAATTTCTTAACATGCAAATGGATTTTATCTAGAAGTCGCCATTAATCAGTTTATGATAGGTCGATTAGACACCTAAGTAAAATAATGAGAGTAAAATACTAGAGATTTATGAGTTCGGGAACTTGATTACGCCAGATTTCTCTAATGCCCTTTCGGTACATTTCTCTTTTATTTAAAAAAAATATTCGGCAAGCAGCTTGAATTGATTTTAAATCTATTTCCCTAACATGTGAGGTATCATACGGGTGCACAAACCACCAATTTATCACTCAAGAAAGCAATGAATAAATTACGAAATACGCAATTTCTTTTTGTTTTCATTTAATGGATGAGAATCATGCTTTATGTAATGCAATATAATTAGATGACCTAATTCTAATGACATGCAATTTCTAATGTAAACCTAATCTAGCTCAAAGATATTTAAAGATAAATAAAGCAATCAATACGAGACAGACCATTCAAAATCATCAAAGATATCATACATCGTTCAGATCAAGAGATAACATCTCGCTAATAAAATCGATAAATTGATCTTAAGCCTTAAAGATTAAAATATCAATTTTATTCATGCTTGATTAATTATTTCATCTAAAGTCTTAAACCCAGGCGCGGTTGCGAATCAAGTGGTATGTTGGAATTTCTAATTAGGCATTGAGAAATATTTCAAATAAGAAAACAAGAAATAAAAAAAAAGAAGAAGATAAATTTGCTTAATAAAATAAAGCAAATATACCTAATTTGATTTTTTTTTTTTTAAAAAAAGGGGTAGTCGGTTTGGAGCTCCGGCAAGGGCACGGCAAGCACACGGCGAGGAGCTCCAATGAGGGCACGGAAGGTGTGCAATGAGGAGACTCAGAACGGAGGTGGCCGGGCATTGCTTGGGCGTGAGGTGCGCTGCAGGCGTCGGCGGGGGTCGGGTCGCTGGCGGCGACCTGCTGTGGTGGCGACGATGGCAAGGCAGACGGGCAGCGACCGGCTTGGGATCTGCCGGCGTCGGGGGGAGCAACGGTTCGGAGATGCGGCTGGTTCGCGGCCGAGGAGGTTGCTGAGATGCAGTGGAGCTCACTCGACGGTTGCGGGCCGACATAGGCTAGAGGCGAGGCGGAGTGCGGCGGGGACTGGTGGCTTCGCGGCTTTTGGGAACGCGAGCAACAGCGATGTCGTGGATCGGGGCGGGCTGGAGGTGACGCAGGACGCGGTGGTGGTCAACGACTTCGCGGTTTCCGGGAAAGCGAGCAGCGGCGACGTCGTGGATAAGCACAGGTTCGCGGGTGAGGAGGATCTCCGGCAACTGGCGGGGCGACATCGGCGGAGGTGGTTGGTAGAGGTGGTGTCGGGGGGGCAGAAAGGGGCGTCGTCAGGTGTCGACTCGAGCAGAGGCGGTGGGCGACGGTGACGCAGTAGGCAACGTCGGGGACCGGGTCGAGCAGAGGCCGAAGGCAGGGGCGTCGCTACGACGGTTGCGGGCCGACACGGGCTGGAGGCGAGGCGGAGTGCGGCGGGGACTGGTGGCTTCGCGGCTTTTGGGAACGCGAGCAGCAGTGATGTCGTGGATCGGCGCGGGCTGGAGGTGACGCAGGACGCGGTGGTGGTCGACGACTTCGCGGTTTTCGGGAAAGCGAGCAGCGGCGACGTCGTGGACCAGCACAGGTTCGCGGTTGTGGAGGATCTCTGGCGATTGGCGGGGCGACAGCGGCGGAGGTGTGGAGGTGGTTGGTAGAGGCGGTGTCGGCGTTGGCTGGTGCGGCCGCAGGGCCGGCGCGGTCGGGGTGGGGGGAGAAAGGGGCCGTCAGGTGTCGACTCGAGCAGAGGCGGTGGGCGACGGTAACGCAGTAGGCAACGTCGGGCATCGGGTCGAGCAGAGGCCGAAGGCAGGGGCGTCGCTATTGCTTGGAGGCCGGCGGCGCAGCCCGGAGACCGGAGATGGAAGGACCGGCGGTGAAGCAAAAAGAACCCCCGAAGAAGATGAACAGTAGGGGTCTTGTCATTTGTTTTTTCATCTCTTTTTTTTTTTTTTCTCCCAATGGCCGGTCACTTCCTCGCAGGCTTCTTCACTGTAGCACTCTTTTTGACTTTTCCCAAAAGAAACGAAAAAGAATTTTTATTTCTCTTTTTTTTTTTTTGAACCAAAGGAAAAGCCCATTTTTGCCGTACACGCACAACCTTTTTATGAGGGAGGAATTTGATCTTTGCAATATATTTTGTTTCCAATTTTACTTGTGCATAATCCCCCAGAATATACCATTGAAATATATGCACCCCGCGTAATATTCCATTTTATATATTTTTTTAAATATTCAATCCGAAAATTTCTTTTCTACTCAAAAATATGTCCCATTATTTGAATATGTACAAAATCTCACATGAATAAAATCTCACGTCGTATCAACACTCACCGTCAGTCCAATGCAAAAATGTAAAATAAAATAAATATTTCTAAACTATATGTCATGCAATTTTAATAATATTTTTTTGAGTAAAAATTAATCCATTTTTTATGTAAAAATTTAGGTGTCAACAGATGCCTCTCTTTGAAGGTAAGCTCGTAGAGGTTGTTTTCAAAAATAAATTGAGACCTAAATTTTGATTATGCGCATGCAATGAATGATTTTTTGTTGGAAAATGAAATCCATTTTTAAATGCAATTTATATGATGCATGGAAATGCTAATGCAAATGATAGAGGAACTTACATGGAATAACTTACCTTCAAGGAGGGTATAGTAACTCAGGATAATTGGTATTACATGTCTAGGACCCGTACCTTTCTACGATTGCTTTGATGAAAAAATTGATTTTCCAAAACCCGTGCCTTTCTACGGTTGTCTGAATGGGGAAATTGCTTTTCCAAAACCCATACCTTTCTATAGTCACCTGTTAGAGCAATAAATATTTTCTAGGACCCGTATCTTTTTACAATCGCCTAAACGGGGATTCACTTTCCAAGATTCATACCTTTCTACGGTCACCTAAATAGGAAATCCGTTTCCAGGACCCATATCTTTCTACGGTCGCTTGAATGGGGAAATTGCTTTTCCAAGATCAGTACCTTTCTACAGTCGCTTGTTAGAGCAATAAATATTATCTGAGACCCATACCATTCTATGGTCGCCTAAACTGAGGTTTTGCTTAGTTAGGACTCGAACCTTTCTTCGATCGCCTTAATCAGACTGAATCTGGAAAAAAAATCTTTCGGGACAACTCAATCGAGTGTCAATTAAGAGGAACTTCGGGATACGGAAGCACGCCGATTTGATAGGGGGACTCACGCCATGTCAATGAAAATGACTCTAGGCTATGAAAGCACGTCAAGTCGATAAAAGAAATCCGGGCTACAAGAGCACTCTGTGTCAATTAAGAGAGACATTGGGCTATAAAAGCACGTCGAGTCGATGAAAATGAACTCTGGGTTACGAAAACACGCCAGCTTAATATAAAAGAACTCCAAGATACGGAAGCATGCTGGGTCGATCAAAAGGGACATCGGGCTACGAAAGCACGCCAGGTCAATATAAAGGAATTTCGGGCTATGGAAGCACGCCTAGTTAATCAAGGGGGACATTGAGCTATAGAAGTACACCGTGTCGATGAAAGGGACTCTAGGGTACGGAAGCACACTAGGTCATATCAGGGGACTCCAGACTATGGAAGCATGCCAGGTTAATCAAGGGGGGACATCGAGCTATAGAAGCACGCCGAGTTGATGAAAGGGACTTTGGGTTACGAAAGCACGCCATGTCAATATAAATGACACCAGGTTACGGAAGCACGCCGGGTCGATGAAAGGGACTCTGGGCTACGAAAGCACGCCGGGTTAATATAAAGGAACAACTTGATCGATTCAAGTGTTGAGAATACCCGCACAATGACAAGTATTTAGAGTATGGGTAGAGATATATTTACCTGGTGATATCTTTGATTCTTGAGGATATGTTTTCTGGAATTTAGATATCCTGTGGAGGCCTCTCACCTCTCGGTAGAAATAAATTTTGGGACATCAAGGATGCTACAACATTATTAAGCGAGAAGTTAAGAAAGGTCGATTCTATTGTTCTTATTGATGTCATACTAGTTAGGCTGCTCTTTGTCAACCTACTTCCTTGGGAACTAATAGTCAACCTATTGGCTGACAAAAGGAGAGCGGTTGATCGAGCACGATCAATGCTTTTACACTGAGTTTATAGATCATCATGATGTAGATAAATATTGTCTTAACAATTAATTATAAATGGGGCTCCCCATAACGCCTACATCATCGATAAAAAAATGACTTTAGTCTAGGCTATAAAACATTTTTTCTAAACCAGCCTATAGTATTCATTTGAATGGGACACCATGTTTTAGAGCAAGTGTCCCATGAATATAAGCTGAGTATTCATTCGAATGCGGATCTATACAAAACTAAATGTCAACGCTTGGATTTGGTCGACCCATTATTTTCAATGTTACAGATTCAATTTTCTATCGACATTGCACTTATCAAAATTTCTCCATGTTTCAAGCACTATAGGCCCAATAGTATTGGGCCACTACTTTGACCTCGCAAAAACAAATTATAGACATTGCACTAATCAAATTTGCAACTGATTTTCTCATTGTATCATTCCCCCACGCATCAACGTCATCTCGAGAAGATAAATCGTGAACCAGACAAAAAAGAAACATACCAATCTCACCGAAACCCTCGTCGTCAGAGAGCTTCATCGTCGTTCCGGCAATTCCAACAATCCCAAGCAATGAAGGAAGCAATCGTGCTGTATCCGTCACCGGCCATCGGCCACCTAATCTCCATGGTCGAGCTCGGGAAGCTCCTCCTCACCCACCGCCCTTCCCTCTCCATCCACATCCTCATCACCAACCAAGCTTACGACGCCGGCTCCACCACCACCTACATCGCTTCCATCTCCGACACTGTCCCCTCCATTGCCTTCCACTACTTCCCCGCCACAACACTCCCCCCGGACTTCTCCACCACCTCCCCCCACCGTGAGACCCTCGCCCTCGAGCTCCTCCGCCTCAACAACCCCAACGTCCATCGTGCCCTCACCTCTATCTCCGAGAACCATGTCGTTCACGGCCTCATCATCGACTTCTTCTGCGTCGCTGCTGTCGCCGTCGCGCGTGAGCTCAACATCCCCTGCTACTACTTCTTCACTTCGGGCGCCGGTTTCCTCAACTTCTTCCTATACGTCCCAACTCTTCACGACAAGTTTGCCAGAAGCTTAAAAGACTTTGCCACCCCCATAGATGTCCCCGGCACATCTCCAATACCGCCCTCCGATGTTGCGGATCCGATGCAGGATCGCTACGATGAGGCCTACAAGGGCTTCTTGGAATCGTCCTTGAAGATGCAGACTTCAGCTGGGATCATAGTCAACACCTTCGAGAAGCTCGAGCAGAGAGCGATACGAGCCATCATGGATGGCCAGTGTGTGCCCGGTGGACCCACTCCGCCGCTTTACTGCATCGGGCCACTGATCTCGAGCAGAGGAGGCGACGATGGTGGATCTCCAGATTGTCTGACATGGCTGGACTCGCAGCCAAGAGGGAGCGTCGTGTTCTTGTGTTTCGGGAGCTTGGGCGTCTTCTCGGTGGAACAGCTGCAGGAAATAGCGACGGGGCTGGAGAGGAGCGGTCAACCGTTCTTGTGGGTGGTCCGTAACCCATCAGAGGACAAGAACCAAAAGGCCTCCATGTTTGCGATGCCCGCCCCAGACTTGGACTCGCTGCTTCCGGAGGGCTTCTTGGAACGTACCCAAGAGAGGGGGCTCGTGGTCAAGAAATGGGCCCCGCAGGTGGCCGTGTTGAGCCACCCGTCGGTGGGCGGGTTCGTGACTCACTGCGGGTGGAACTCAGTCCTTGAGGCAGTGTGTGCAGGCATACCGATGCTGGCGTGGCCTCTCTATGCGGAGCAGCGGCACAACAGGGTGCTGCTGGTGCAGGACATGAGGATCGCCCTACCGGTGGACGAGTCAGAGGACGGGTCGGTGAGGTCGGAGGAGGTGGAGAAGCGAGTCAGAGAATTGATGGAGAGTGAGGAGGGCAAGATGGTGAGAGAACGAACGCTCGCCATGAAGGAAGAAGCTAAGGCTGCTCTGAGCCCCGGCGGGTCGTCTCGGTCGGTGTTGGCCAGACTCGTTGAGTCGTGGAAGCGCGAGTGAAACGCGCCGGACTCATTGACTCGTTCGGCCGTCTGCTGATGATATTTTCTTGCCGCTTTCAGGTAGGCAACATTCAAGGGAGGCGAATGGACGGACGTCACAGACGAAGTGGCGTGTTCTTTCTATGCTTCCGTTTTATCAGTAAACGTAAGCAGAACGTGCGCATGGTCGGGTTTTTTTTGTATGCTGCGCTTTGATTCCCCCCGTGCAAACAAAGTCCTTTGTTTTATGGGTGAAATAAAATCTCTCTTGGACTGTACACTCCGATCATTCTCTCCCTCTGTGTTACCTATCTCCATTTTCGGGCGGATTAGCAGACCGCAACGGTACAAAATCTTGGTACCAAGGTTGCAGTGCTCGCTAAGTTATAGCAGCTTTTGAGGAATCATTTCATTCGGCTATGAAGCGCTCGTACTGTAGACCAACCCAGTTACCCATGTTGGAGGTTATGGGTTTGAGAGAGAAGAAGCTGTTGCTTGAAGTATTACACCAAGAGACGTCAAGTTTGGAACGCTCAACAGTGTTACCTCCAGCGTAGGGAAATCCTAGAGTTTATATATGTAAGCTATTGGGCTCCGGCCCATATGGACCCAAATAACCGTGCTTTTTTACTATTGGGCTTGTATGTGAACATATTATTTTTAGATTATATTAACAATATATCCAACAATCTCCTCATATGTTCACCATACAGCACAATCCAATAAGGTAGTCAGTGTGATGTTCAAACAAACATGAATCATCCACATTCAGTCCAAGACAATTAACTCGGATCTGTTATGAGAGCAACAAATCAAAAACAAGTACTAGGAGTTTTAGATTCAATCTAAACTCATTCAAATCCCCAAAATAAATCTTAGACTCAGTTCACAACCAATATATGCATAATAATATTCACAAAATAGAAATAGCAAAAATGCAAGTAAACTGTCAAGTCCCCACATGCTCAAGATGATATATATTCATTCATCAAGTAGGTCATCTTAGTAAAGATCCCACTCATTAAGCTCTCCTCCATCTCTACCATCCCTTGTAGAATGTCAAATATGAATTTCATATTATCATGAATTCAATCATTTGAATAAAACTTAGCAACATTCCATCGGGCGAGAATAACATATATTGATGTCATAAAGCATCATAATATCATGTCATAAGCATCAATTCAGTTTCATATATTATGAACAAGACTTAAACAATGTGATTTACAAAGAGCCATCAACTTAAGTTTATTTGTAGGAGAATAACTATTGTCTAGTTTCAAAGAACATGACCAATAGTCAAGTCACCTACAATAACTAAGTCATGTAATATCAAGTTTCAATTAAGAACAAGACTAGCAGGCTTCTTAAGTAAACAATTGTTTTTATGTTTCAATTTGGAATGTCACAGTTACTGATTCCTTAAAGTTAAATAATCTAACATCAAGTTTGGAATGAGATCATTTAACCAAAAAAGGATAGTCCAACTTAGTTGAATTGTATCATCAAGTTTGGAATGACACAATTTTCCCCGATAGAACATTTGAATTAGGTTAAAGTTATCTTCATCAAGTTTGGAATGAGACAACTAACCCTTTTCAAATTAGTCAGCAACTGTGAACATCGATGAAACATATATACTGTGCTTATCATTGTAGTCAATAAAGGAAGATTCGATAATTCAAAACACACACTTAGAATGTAAGTAAATGGTAGTTAAGACTTGCCTATATAGTCTTTAACCCCAATTCCCCCACTGTTTTGAATAATCGATCTTTAGGCATACCTTTGGTGAGAGTATCGGCTATGTTATCCTTCGATTTCACATCGATCAAAGTGATAACCCCTTGTTCTCTCAGATAATTTAACAACGCATGTCTCAGTCTCACATGTCTTCTCTTTGAATTAAAGAGAGTATTATTGACGACTTGGACAGCTGCTTGATTATCACAGAATATGCTTAAAGAATTAATCTTTAGTCGAGTCAAAGGAATATCCATAATTAGATTCTTTATCCACTCTGCCTCTTCGCCGGCTGAGGTTAAAGCAAAAAGTTCTGATTCCATAGACGACAATGCAATACAAGTCTGTCGTTTGGATTTCCATATAATAGCAGCTCCACCCAAAGTGAATACATATCCACTAGCGGACTTACTACTTTCAATATCTGAACACCATGAGGCATCAGAATATCCATCCACAGTTGGAGGATAACCAGAATAATAGAGAGCATAATCTTTAGTACGTTTAAGGTATCTCATCAGCCTATCAAGGGCATCCCAATGCTCTTTACTAGGATTACTAGTAAAACGACTCGGCATACCAACCGTAAAGGCTATGTCGGGTCTAGTGCAACTCATAGCATACATGAGACTACCAAGCAGTTTCGAGTATTTTAACTTATCAACGTTGGTCCCTTCATTAGGACTCAGTCTGTTATTATAATCACATGGTGTCTCACTTGGTTTACACTTATCGTATCCCCAAGTAGAAAGTAGCTGCTTAATATAATGAGTCTGGCTAAGGGAGATAACTTGCCGTTTAAAGCTTACTTTCATACCAAGAATGGTATTAGCAATACCAAGATCTTTCATGTCAAATTCTTTAGCTAAAGTAGCTTTCACGTCACTCACTACTGAATGATCGGAACCAAGAATTAACATGTCATCAACATACAAGCAAATGATGACTATCTTATTTGACATAGAACGATGGTAAAGGCATTTATCTGAATAACTAGACTGAAAGCCATAACTCTTTACCACTTTGTCAAATTTAAGATGCCACATCTTAGGTGCTTGTTTAAGACCATACAAAGATTTATTCAATTTACAAACTTTGTTCTCAAGACCTTTCATAACATATCCTTCCGGTTGTTCCATGTAAATTTCCTCATTTAACTTTCCATTTAAGAAAGCTGTTTTTACATCCATTTGATGCACTACAAAGTGTTCAATAGATGCTAAGGCAAGAAGAATTCTTATAGTTGATAGATGACACACAGATGAATAAACATCAAAATAGTCTATTCCACTCTGTTGTTTATAGCCTTTAGCTACTAAACGTGCTTTGTATCTGGCTATTGATCTATCACTATTCAGTTTCTTCTTCAACACCCATTTACAGCCTATAACTTTAGCCCATTTTGGCAAGTTTACTAGCTGCCAAGTGTGGTTCTGCAGCAAAGAGCTCATTTCATCATCTATGGCTTCTACCCACAGTAGAGATTCCCTAGATCTCATTGCTTCTTGATAGGAGAATGGATCATCCTCAAGATGGTGAGCAACAAAATCCTCACCAAAACTTTTGGGAATTCTCTCTCTTATAGATACTCTTACTAGAATTGGTTCAATAGCCAATTGTGTGGAATTAGTGTCAGAAGGGCCTGCTTCAGATTCTACAGGAGATTCTGAAATCATATATGTAGATCCAGAAACATTCAAGCCTTGATCTTTGAGAAACTTATTTTCGAAGAACACTGCATCTCTAGATTCTATCACTGTGTTAGTAGATAGATCTAAAAATCTATTTGCAGCACTATCTTTTGCACTACCTAGATATACACAAAATAGAAATAACAAGTTAATCCATAATAATAACAAGTTAATCCTAATATCATTTTTCAACTTGTTCCTCATGTTCTCAAATTCAACTAACTGAGAGGTGATGCTTGAATTCATAGTGAATTTAAAATCAAAGAATTTCTCCGCTAAGAGAGTTTTAAATAGCCCCTCTTGTTTTTGGAACTGAGCGTTCAAGTGATCCCATATCTCTTTCGCCGTCTTATACTCACTATAAGTCATAGACAGATTAGGATTTAGAGAGTTCAACAAATAATCTCTACAAAAATCATCATCTTTGTTCCATCGATATTCATCAACATCTTTAATGGTAGAAGCAAAATCGCTCAATACAGTATAGAATATGTCACATTCTTTCATGCCAAATTGAACATGTAATTTCCAGCCATGAAATTCAGTAACATCAAACAATTGAAGCTTCATAATATCATAGGAACTACGCTTAGTCATTTTAATCAGAGCAAAGTATTAGAAAGAGTGCACCTTGGAGTCCTCGAGCCACAAAGTTGAATAACTCCCTAACCTTGATCAAACTGCTCTCGTAAAGATGGAATTTGCCAAAACAAACCCTAAAAACAGATCTGGAGCGCCCAAAAACCTTAAGATGGACTGCCCTTGTCGCTGAAACTCGCTGGAAATTTCCGCCCTCGAAATTTGCTAGAAATCTCGAAATTCGCTAGAAATTCAGATGGAAACTTCAAGTTGCCGTAACTTCTCCATCTGACCTCCGATTGACGCAAGTGACCACTCAAAACGTTCATATCAACGAGTAGAACAAAGCCCAAGTGGTTTCACCCTCTAAAATTGGCTATAATTTTTGGATTTTTGAATCAAAGATTTCGGTCATTCGAATCTTCAAACTCAAATCTCAGCCAATACCACCGTCGAAATCGAAAGTAAAATACACCCGTGAATTCGTCTTGACGAATCTTCAAGAAAACACATTTCTCGCTCAAATCCAACACACGATAATAATACTTCAAGATTGTTGGAGGTTATGCGTTTGAGAGAGAAGAAGTGGTTGCTTGAAGTATTACACCAAGAGACGTCAAGTTTGGAACGCTCAACAGTGTTACCTCCAGCGTAGGGAAACCCTAGAGTTTATATATGTAAGCTATTGGGCTCCGGCCCATATGGACCCAAATAACCGTGCTTTTACCTATTGGGCTTGTATGTGAACATATTATTTTTAGATTATATTAACAATATATCCAACAACCCATTCGTCGGCAGCACCTCATGACATTTTCTGGTTATTTTCTTTTCGGCCATAGACATAGACAACCAATGAACTGTTAGATACATGGGTTGTCGCATTCGGAGGTTCTACATCGGACGAAATTGCCTACGTAATCTCTCTATGCACAGGCACACGGGGGAGGACGGTGTTGCAGGCAGATTTCAGCATCGGAAGTCTTTAAATCTCCATCAACTACATCCATAGCCCAATATATTGCACAGCTATTTTCAATTATGAAAGTTACTTTCATAATAATGAAATTTGGCAATAAAAACATGCATAGCTATTTTCAATATTAAAAGTTACTTTCATGATTATGACATTTGACAAAATCTTAAATCACGATATTTATTTTCTAAAGTTACATAGCGATTCACTACTGAAATGGTCAAAAACCAATTCAAGAGCGTCTTTAGAGATTAGATAAATATACGTACCAATTGCGTTACAAGTTACACATTCGATCATATTATATTTATCATTAACGTATTAATAACCCGTAACTTAAAATTAGGGCTAAGCATCGGTCCAGAGGCAACCCCAGACCGACCCTAGACCAACCTACCTAGCCAGTCCTAATCAAGTTCCCATGGAGACTGTCGGTCCTTAGTCCTAGAATCCCCGAACCTTGCATTGTGCATGTTAATTCTCGGTCTTGGAAGTTTAGAGTTAGTCTAACTCGGACCAACTCTGTATATATTTTATAATATAATAGATATATATATCAAGTATAACGTGTATTAGATATATTATATATTATATACTTTTGTCTATTCTAAATTCTAACACCTCTTGCTTTGTCCTTGTTGTCACCTAAATTTTGGCGACCCGTTTAGTCATTTATTGCATTAAAGATTAGGGGGTAATTTTATCTCTAAAAAAAATATTAATTGCATACCATATAAATTTAAGTGCATTTATTTTTAGTTTGCAAGTTTTGCATTTATTTATTGGACCTATGGTGGATGGGTTCGAATTAGTGGTTCTGAGCTTTAGCTTGGTAGGCCGGACTAAGCCCACGAAGTGAGCAAATTGGCCCAAGCCCGTATCCCTGAAGAGATAATGCGAGCTCATCTTTGCAAGGTTTGAAATTGGAAAATATTCAACTAGAGATGTGGAAAATAAAAAAAGAAATATTGCGTTCGAGAAAAATCTTTGTGGATGTCGATATGAAGAATGAAATAAAACCCTAGTTCACTCACTTATAAAAGGGTTGCTACACTAAAAAAAAAGGGGGCACACATTGAATACACGGTCTCACAAAATGGGGTTTCTCGGTTTTTAGGTTAAAAATTCAAAGCAAGAGAAAAAATTTTCTTCCTTCATTTTTTGGGTTTCGAGGGGGGTTTCTTTTCGTTCTTCTTCTTTAAAAAAAATACAAAAACAAAAGAAGGAAAATATTCTTTTTGCTTTTTTAGGGGGAGGTTGAAGTAGGCTTTTGCTTTTTGGTTTTTCTTCGGGGAGTTTCCTTCGTTCCTCTAAAGATTCAACACAAAAAAAAGAAGAAGAGAAAAAGCAAAAGTCAGAAGCAAAAGGAAGCAGCAGAGAGACGTGAGAGAGGGAGCAGCGAAAGAGACGTAAGAAGAGGGAAAAGCAAAAAAAAACAGAGGCAGCAGAGGAGAGAGAAGACATAGTAAAAAGCAAATTTACCGTGCTTCTTCTTCTTCGGTGAACCTTCGTCGCCCGAGTCGGCCGCTTGCCCGCTACTGCTGCCCTGCCATCACCGCTCGTCGCTCCACCTGCGGTGATGCGATGCCAGTAGTCCTGACATCGACCCGAAGCTCCGCCGAGCCGCGACCTGCTTGTTGCTCGCGACTCCACCCCCTCGCCACGCCATCGAGACATCCGCAGCCCACCTTCGTCGCTCCTGCGAAGCCGCTGCCGTCGCTCGCCCCCTTGCGACGACTGAACTGCGCTGCTACAAGAGCCCGTCACGCCTATCGCGCTGCTACGAGAGCCCGTTGTGCCTACCGCCCCTCCACCCAACGCCGGCAGCAGCTTCCACGACTATTCATCTTCTCCGCGAGGGTCCTCGACGTGCCGGCCTTACGCTCTCACCAGTCACTGCGTCGGCACCACCTCCGCCAGCTGCTACCGTGCGTCCGCCACAGCCGTTTCGCCGGTCTCCCCACGAAGCTCACCGCCACGACCTGATGCTGCGCCTCGCTCACTGACGCTCCCTGCAACTCGCCGATCCGGCTACTGCCGCTCCGCCAGCCACGACGACCCGACGCCCTCTTTGCCCGAGTGTTGCCTCGTCGCTTCACCACTGCACCTTCGCATCAGCTTCTGCAACCCACACCAGCAGCCTACGCGCTGCCTTCCGCCCGGCGCCCGACGTCCGCACACTCCCTTGTTGCCGCATCCACCGTCTCTGCCACTGCGCCTCAGCCCGCACTACCACCGTTGTGACCCACGACCCTGCTGTTCGCCAGTCACCGACGCCGTGCCTCCCTGCTACTGCTGCCGCCCAGTCCTCATCGAAACTCCGACGCCGGCTATCTCCCTCGCCTGCTCTGACGCCGACCATCCTTCATCCAAAGTTGTCTAGCAAGTTCAGTACTATTGGTACCATTTTCCTTGTGCAGGTCACTTGAGGCTTGAGAAGGGTGAATTTGGAATCGTTCCTCACTGGTTTCCATCTTGGAGATAATTTTTCCAAACTAGGTAATCTCTTTAGGCTAAATTCAGTTCGAGTATTCGGATTCTTAGCTTGTGATCCTGATTTAATTTGTCATATATAATTGTTACCCGATTATGAAATTTGTCATATTAAGCCATAATAATAAAAAATATTGAACCGCGAGACGGCGGGTTAGATTTTTGATTATTTCAAATTTTCATGGCAAATTTATGGATTGCTTTGCGTAATTGATTCGCATTAAGATAATATGTCATTGATTTACATTGATGGATTTTCAATAGGACACATATTTTGGTGCGTTATCGTTATCTGCTCATCACATATCATGCATCATAGGTATTTAGGTCCATACACATTTCATGTTTAAAGCAACACATTTTAATTTTTAAGATTCATATAGAATTAGGATAATTTTCCTTTAATAAAACCAAAACAAAAGTTGTTATTTAGGTTATATAGATTTCATAATGTGCACACCACATGGTCATAGGTTAATGTTTTAATATTCCCGTCGTGTAGTTTTTTTTTTTTAATAAAAAAAAAGCCAAAGATTAGTAGTGCATCATTATGTTGTTTTTTTAATAAGAATTATTAAGTCATTTTAAAAAGAAGAAAACACAAAAGGTCATTTACTTAGTTAGTTAATAGGTTAGTTCATAATTAATCCCATTTTATGTCATCATTGTTTAGTGTAGGTTGCATATATGTATTAAAAAAATCACAAAAAGAATATGTATATAGAATTGTCATGTCATCCATCCCATATCATGTAGCACATGCATATTTAGGATTATGTAAATTAGATTGCACACATATTGTGATGGTTCAAGTTATGTCATATGAATTGCATCTCACGTGTCATTGAAGTAAAACCATGCATATCAAATTTAAATTAAGATTGCATATAATTAACTTTTTTAAAGAAAAAGAAAAATTAGTGTCATGTCATTTAGAAATCATGTTTAGGGCATGCATTTTTATTAGTTTTTTTTTAGAGAGTAGACCTTAATAAGGTTGTAGTTTATAATTTCTTACAATCTATCACTTCGGTTTATTGAATGTTATTTTCTTGATTGTGCACCCGCATGACCACCCTTTGCATGTCAGTAGTTTAGGTTAAAACTAATCAAGACAGTGTGCAAAGTATTTTTGAAATTGAAATGAAAAAGGTACCGAAATAACGTTAGATTAATCTAGCGTAACCATATTCCCAGACCTATTGAGTATCTGGTTCCCAAAAGTAAAGTATTCTCCCATACTTTACTTGGGTTTCTAATCAACCCTAACTAGTTAGTGGTGACTCCGAATTGAGCATAATTGCATGTTTAAATGGGTTAATTCATTAGTATCAAGTCGCGATTGGTAGGACTTGGGAGGGTCTGTGCCAAGTCTTCGGACTTAGTAATCCATTAGCCTTCTTTAAGCAATTCACCCTCGGGAAGGTCGCGACAGCTTGGCGACTTCACTGGGGACAAAGTTAAAACTCATTGTGGACATAGGCCTGTTTCTTTTTAAAAAATATTTTGTTTGGTAGCATGGAAACGAGGTACGCTCCTAACATGAGGTGTTAAATGTTCTTGCAGATGGAAGGTATAAGGGGAGTAGTGCTTATTGACTCTTTGTTTTGTAGGAAGGTGTTGAGATTGAATGTTTTTCTTATCATTGAAGTGTTGCTTGCATTATAAATTGTTGTGCATGATTTTCAAATTGTTTTAGCACTACACATTGCACAGACAACCTGCCGTCAAACCTGGACCGCCTTTAAGGACTCTAGGATGGTGTTGAGAAATGAACCAACCTTGAACGCGAGACCACGATGTAGAGGTTGCCTTTCTCAACCTCGAAATTTTTTTCTTGGTGTCAAAATGTTTATCCTTGTCCGCGAAACTACGTGATCATGGGATTTCCTTTTGATTGAGCCAGAGCTAAGAGGACCCGACATTTGTACGCGAGACTGCGACTAGTCAACCCATCCTCTTGGCTCTAACTTGCTTTAGATGTTAAGCCTTGTAGTTTAGATGTTAAGCCTCATATCTCATGCACCTGTCTATGTGGTTGCCATTTTTCCTTTGTGAAGTAAGTATCCTTACCTTATACTATGCAATCTATTCACTTTATCGCACTTTCTTTTGGTCTATGACACAAGGTCGATCGTGGGTTTTAATCCATATACAATGGGGAGATTCGATGTTCAATTCGTTCCAACTCCCAAGATTGAACTCAAAGGGTGGTGGAATAAATTAAGTAAAGAAGGTCAAGATTATGTGGAGTCGATATTGGGATGGTTCATCCCCCTTTTGGATATTGGAGTCCATAGTGGTGTTTTGCAAGCTATATCACACTTTTGGTGTCTCGAGACCACTACTTTTATTTTTGGTAAGAATGAGCTAACTCCAACACTGGAAGAGTATAGCGTTATCATAGGAATGCCCCTTGAGACTAGAGGTGGCAAATGGGTGGGTCGGGTCGGGTCGGGTTGAAAATGGGTCGACCCATTTAACCCGTTTTGACCCATATTTTTGTAATGTAAATATAATGACCCATACCCGACCCGACCCATATCCGACTCATACTCGACCCGACCCATATTGCTAAAACCTACTAATATTCTAAAAAAACCCGCACTCACTTTAAGTTATATGCTAATTGGATAAAAACCTCAAATTAAATTAAAAAATAGTAAATAAAATAAAATTTGTTAAACCTATAAATTGAAATATTTATGAAGAATTAGACTATGCACATGCTTCTTTTATTTAAAGTGAGCATACTATTGAGGTCAAATTATTTACTCACAAATGAGTTCATCATCTTGATTAAGATACCTGTTCCAGTAAGGAATTCATCAAACAAAACTTTAATATTGAGATGGCATTGCATAATGCCATGTTGCAGCTACACAAAAACATATTTTTGGGACAAGGGAGAAGGCTAAGCAAAACAAGTGTCATTGTAACGTTACACAAGCAAATTGATAGCATATGCCTGTAAATAAATAGCATAAGGCCAAATTATCCATGTCAAATCTCTTGAATGCTTTGAGAGTTTGAGCCAAAATACATGCACATATTGAGCTGCAGGAGAAAGTGAGAAGAAGTTATATGTATATGTATGGAATCCACTAACTCTGCAAACTCATGCAAACGCTTTTTAAAACATTGGATATAGTAGGCTGTGCGCACCTCCTTGGCAACAGCCCGAGCTGTCCTCCAGTTATCCCCTGTCACAATTACAGGACTAACACCCATCTTCTTGAGGCCTTCAATAACTATAGCCGCTTCCCTTTTCAGCGGATCTGCAACCCCTAAAACACCAATCAAGGCATCACCATATGCAACAAGAATGCCTGTTTTGGCACTTTCTTCAAGCTCTACAACAAAATTGTCCACATGAGTTGGAATGGCAATTCCACTTTCAGCCAACAGCTTCCGATTACCAACCTGTCAAAGTTGCATGTCCAACAAGCATATTAACATGCTATCGAAAGGCATACTATTGAGTTTTCTTTTTCTTTTTCTTTTTTTGGGTCAGAGGCATATTATTGAGTAAAGCAGCAAAACTTTTAGATCTTCATTTCAGAAACACACCAAAGCACTCGCTTCCCTTCAATAAAGCACCGAATTCCCTTCCCGGAAGAGCGAAAACTTAGTGACATCCTGGAGCCATCCAGAATTCATTGACTCCTTGGAGTTTGTAGCATCATCAGTTTCAGAAGGATCATCAAAGAAGTTGAAATGGCGTGCATGCTCCACAATTGCTTTCCCCAGAGGATGTTCACTGCTAGCCTAGTTGAGATAAGTAACAAAAACAATTACAATGCAATGTTGAAAAAGAAGTCAAGAATATCGGCATAAAACGAATCTTTTAAACTACAGCCCACATCTTCGAGAGAAGGCAATGCAAGCGGAGTTCTCAGGTTTGAGCTTGGGCACTCGAAAGTCTCGTTTGAAGTCAGCTTTACCACATGGCTAAAAAGAATCTAAATAAGCTTTATCTTAATGAAGCAGTTAGGTATCATGTTTGAAGGCAGTGATATGCCTGATATAAAATGCATGCGTAATTTATGCCCATACCATAATTTATGCATCCATGATTGGTAATATTCTATAGGTGATAGTAATTTTTCAAATGTTTTAGAAAGGTTGCTAATTAGTAGAATCTGTCCTAAAATAAACTCCAAATGTACATGTTCAAGATTTGATCCTCAAACAATCAGTTTAGATTCTCCATATGGTGATGACATCATAAGAACTGATGTATATGGTCCTCCTCTATCTTGGCCATTTCAGTTTTCTAAATGTCTGCATATGCAATCTCCATATGAACAAACATACTGCCCTGCTAATTACTCTCTTTCTCTTTTCTGTTCTCTCTCTCCAGGAGAAATGGGGAGCGGGGACTTGAATAAATGGACAAAGAATACATAGTTACCTCTACAGAAGCCACCAAATTGAGGAACTGTCCGCGGTCCATCTCATTGAAAACTTTTGCAGTTGTGACGGTGGCTTTCCCCTGTGTAAGGGTGCCTGTTTTATCAAATATTACATACTTAACCTTCTGGGCTCTCTCCAAAGCCTCTCCGCCTTTTATCAACACCCCATTGTTGGCACCAACCCCTATTGCCACCATCACAGCAGTAGGTGTTGCCAACCCAAGGGCACAGGGGCAAGAAATAACTACTACCGATATTGAGAACATCGGGGCAAGAACAAAGTAATTGCTCTTATCGGCAGCCACTCTTCGGATAAGCTCCAAAAGCACCAGCAAGATACTTGTACACAAACAAAAAGGGCCTCAATGATTGTGCACACCTATCGCGCATTATCCAGTGGGCAAACTACATCAGCGGTTCCTTAAGTTTGGTAAACCTTGCAGTTTGATCCCTGATATTTAATACTGAGATATTACTCTCTACAGATCATTTTTGTGTGATTTAGATCTCTGACCTTATTTGCATTGAACTTCAGTTATGATTATCCCATGTTATGAAGATATGGGGTATAAATGGGTGATATTTGACCGTCTTTAGTTATTACAACCACGTTGTGATTCAGCTAAGCCATGTAGAAGAATTATGAGCAAAATTAAATAATAATAGTGGTGACAGATCGTTATTGCACAAAACTGATGTTTAAAGACTAGATATCCAATTATAGAATCGGTCAACTAGGGACTATGAAGGTGGTTTTCTCTTATCTAACCATATAGAAATTGCACCAAAGGTAGAACAAGTCAGGTGTTGTACTCACCAAGCC
This sequence comes from Eucalyptus sp. ANBG9806169, assembly GCA_014182395.1. Lineage (NCBI taxonomy): Eukaryota > Viridiplantae > Streptophyta > Magnoliopsida > Myrtales > Myrtaceae > Eucalyptus > Eucalyptus sp. ANBG9806169. The sequence goes on along the minus strand of CM024573.1, from coordinate 39,742,795 downwards.
ACAAATGTCAAAAATGAAGCAACAACAGTGGGGACAAAGAACCACTAGGGCTACTGAAGATATGAGCATGTGCTCTATCATACTCCTCCTTCCTCTCTTCCACACTTCGCACTGGGCTTCTTTTCATCCCTAAGTCATTGGCTCCATTAGCAGATGTTTTACTAGGTCGAGGCCTGATAACAAACTTAACCTGTTCAGCCTTATCATCTTCCAACTGTTTGGCAGGGTAAAGATAGTACGATAAAGTATCTTAATCTTATAGTACCATCAGGAATTGCATTGAAAACTTAAATAACACTGATACTACAATTATTTTTTTCAATAACCGACTGTACTCAGATGCATCAGCATTTAATGTTCGGATATATATATCCGTGCGCGCACACACACATACACACACATATCAACACATTGTTAAGAACCTACAATATTCCAAGAACAAGACAAAAACCATTTTAATATGCTAGTATGAATCTGGAGACAAAAGAGATAATTTAAAAGAAAGTACCTAATGCAAATAGTCTTGGAAGTCGACAATGAGAGACTCGTCCTCAAGATCTTCCTTAGGCGGAACTCCAAATAACCAATCTCTGGTGCATAGCTCAGCCTCCACATTTTCAGGCGAAAGGGAACTACGATATTTATTTAGGATGCGTCCTCCAATGCTAAAGGCTGGCTCTGAGGCAACAATAGTGATAGGAATACTCAATATGTCACGTGCCATGAGAGATAACTCGGGATATCGATGTGAATTAGCTTTCCAATAATCAAGGACATTGAGATCAGGGAATTTTTTTCTATCAACCCTGGGCTCCTCTAAATACAAATCCAATTGCGATTTAGTAGATTGTGAGCCAAAGTGTTCACTCTCAAATGCATCATACTCATCAAGATTGTCCCCAATGTTTTCGACAATGTCCTCAACTGAAATGTTACCTCGACTAATTGAAGATGCAAAGCGATTATCTCTCGATGTAGAGGTCACATATTCATCAAAAAGCATATAAAGCTTTTCTCGAATGCTCCGTACAAATTCCACATGATCATCCATCTCCAACTTCGAATAGCAAAATTCTAACAGGTGTAGCTTATATCGAGGATCTAATACAGCAGCAAAAGATAAGACAACACTGTAACACTTCCAATATTTTTCAAACTTCTTTAGCATTGCCATAGCCATAAATCTAATAGCTACATCCTCATTATTCCTTGCATTTATCAAACGAAGTTGAATCTGCCATACTCCATAGAAATATAAATTTGCCGTGGGATATCTAACTCCGGAGAAGAGAGTAGTAATATCATAAAAATGTTGCAACAAGAATGCAATTTTCTTGGCTTTAACCCAATCCTCAGGTGATGGACATGTAAGAAAGTTAGAATCAATTAGCTTCAAATGAGAAAATGCATGTTCAAAGACCAAAGCACCTTCAAGCATTAAGTACGTGGAGTTCCATCTAGTTGCCACATCTTGACGTACCTTTTTACCCGTCTTCAAGCAAGACTGTGTTATACACTCAACAAATTTTGCTCTCCTCCCTTGTGTAGCTCTCACATAGTTGACAGATTCTCTAATATTTTGCAATAATCCATCAATCATCTTTAGACCTTCTTGGACAATAAGATTCAGAATGTGTGCACCACAACGTACATGAAAAAACTTCCCATCACACAACAAAGAGGATCTCATAGAAGGTGTACTTTTCCAAATATCAACCATATTGTCATTGTATGATGCATTATCCAATGTGATACTAAAAATTTTCCTCTCAATGCCCCACTCTCTCAACAAAGTCAGCAATTTTTCCAATAAAATGGCGCCATTGTATGGAGGTGGCACGTAGGAGAAGCACAAAACCTTGGCATGCAATTCCCAATTCTCATCAATGTAATGGGCAGTGACAGTCATATAATGATCAGTTGTCACAGAAGTCCACAAGTCAGAAGTTAAACATATTCTGCTAGAAAGTGACATTATATTTGATTTCAAATTTCTCTTCTCCTTCTCATAAACTTTCACCACATCACTTTTTGCTGTATTCCTTGATATGTGCTTCACATTGGGATTAAGATAACTAAGCAACTCTCTAGTAGCCTCATGCTCTACAAAAGAGTATGTGTAATTGTGTTTGACTATTGCTTTTGCTAGCTTGCTTTTAAACACAGTTTGATCAAATTGTTCTGTGGAATCATCAACATTGGCCTCTCGATTGGGACAAGTATGTAAATGACGCAACAAAATTTTTGTTCCATGGCTAGCCATGTAAGCTGATTTGCACCATTTACACTTGGCTTTTTTCTTGCCATCCTCATCTGTGAATTTTTCGAATTCAGACCATACAGTAGAAGTGCATTTTTTCGATTGTTTAGAGCAAGTAGAGTTATCTTCCACATCCTCATGAAGTAAGGATACAACTCTATGCCTCTTAGACCCTTCTGTTGTTGAATATTCTTCTTGATCCTCGTTAGATCTTGACATGTCAACTAATTTGTTAAAGAAGGCGTGAATTAGAACAAGTCATTTACTCAAAGAGAATGACATGTTATATTTCTATTTAACACTAAAAGAAAACATCTCCAACTTTCATTCTCCTTTAAGAGTAGAGTACAAAAGAGAAAACATACAGAAGAAAAAGGTTAGCCTCCACATTAATCAATCAACAAAAAGAAATAAACCAATAGCATATGATTTCAAGTCTTCAATGCAGAATCACGACAAGCATTGCAACAATGCAAAGAACTGTTCTTGTACTTGTGGACTCAAGATGCACAATTCAACTTTGTTTTAGAAAAACAGAAGCTATCTCAATCATATGACATCAGGTTTGTAGAAGCCCTAGCCTTGTGAAATGCATATTCCAAAATGGGAGACAGGGTATTACAATATCACAAGAAGATAGTGCCTTTTAGATCTTTTAGGAACAACCAAACCCAGAACCCACAAAATAAAAAAGCAAAAGAGAACTTCTCCCAGAAAGGTTAACATGTTATTACTTCCCACGACTACAAGGTCGAGAACAAAGGAACAAACTCGTAACACAACCTCTTTCTCAGGTGGTAAATATGCCAAAAAATCTGTCGACTGTCAAAAACATTTACTGATTTGGTAGAACACATATGAGATGATGTTTCTTCTTCACAAATTAGTAGCATATATCTAATAATGGCTCCATTTTCATATAAGCCAAAGAAGATTATGGATAACTACTTGGAGAAATTCTTCCACAAGCAACAACCACTACCGATTTATTATTTCAAGAGATAAACAACGAACTTCACCACTGTCCAATCACAAGTCTCCTAACTATAGCAATGATATTTAGAATGTTGATCTTAAAAAATAACCAGAACTACTCTGAAAGTATCACTGCTAATTTAGGAAATTCCACCTTTAAATGACAATCGATATTAGTCAAAGCTCTATTTGTTCATGGACAAGTACATCTACAGGAATTGACTCGTTAACAAAACTAACATAGATTGTGGCTTTATGGTACCGATGACTAACCTTTGAATTTTGAAATAGCTTGCCAATCAGTGATATCAATATCAACAATGGCAACATCAATACAAAAAGACCCAGAGGGCAACCACAGGAGACGCCTTAAGGGGCACCGCAGTTGGAAACAGAATTTCAGAAACCAAATAACATCTGCCTATGGGAACTACCGGATTACCATCCACAATTACTTCCTGCGTTAGAATAGCAAACAAAAAACAAAATTAATGCACGCTTGCTGAGTCATGATGATAAAATCATGCTGAGTCATGATGATAAAAAAAACCAGCTACGCACACAGCTGAAAATGCCTCTTTTGTCTCGATGATTGGTCGCTACATCTTCTTGATGAGCAACAATTCAGGATACCAACATCGATGCGAACCCAATGCTGCTTAATTCCAACATCCCCGAGACGAGAGGGCAGTACAAAGAGCGAATAGAAAGTCCCCCACCCGCACCAACGAAAAGGGAGAAAAAAAAGGGGTTACCGATTGGTAGGCGGATCGAGAGGGTGAGATCCGACGATCTCGCTCTTGACGCCATGGAGGCCGAACCGCAGGGCGTCAGCCCGGACACCTCTGATTTTGTGAGCGAGCCGCGGAGGCAAGCGGCGGAGGTGGGTGACGAAGTTCGTTGACCTTCGAGGGAGCGGCGGAGGCGAGCCTCAGAGGGGGGCGGCGAGGCGACTCAGAGGCGAGCCGCGGCGGTGAGTGGCGGAGGCGGCTCGGAGGCGAGCGGCGGAGGTGGGTCGAAAATGAGTCACTAAGTCACTAACGAAGATGAAGGTCGAAGACTCGAAGACTCGAAGGTGAAGGACTGAAGGTCGAAGACGAAGACTCGACGTTTTTTGGGTTTTAAAAATGGGTCGAAAATGGGTCAGAGAGTGTGACCCATTTTCGACCCATATAAAATTGAACTAAAAACGGGTCAAACGTGAGTTAATAGTTGTAATGGGCTATTAACCCATATTCGACCCATATATGAAAAATATGGGTGCAAAATGGGTCCATGACCCATTTTGCCACCTCTACTTGAGACTGAACTTGTTAGGTCACCTCTTGGTATGGAAGCCACATCAATTTTATCTCAATTTCTAAGAATTAAAACTGATGAGGTTAAGAAAGTTTTGAAAGCTAATTGTAATGCATGCCCATTCTCCTTTTTGGCTGATCATTTTTTAAAACAATCTTCAATGCGCTAAAAGGGTAGGATATTCATCTTAGCTTTCTTAGGATTTATAATCTTTCCTCATCGAAAAGATGCTATTGATCCTTCGATTGCATGGGTGGTCAGACAAGTATGTGCTGGCATGAACTTTATAAAAATTATTTTAGCCGAGACATTTTTATCCCTCAATCGTTTTAAACAAAATGGAGGAAAAATCATGAATGCCTCTCCTGAACTTTTACAAATTTGGTTTCTTTCTCACGTGAAGGAGCTTGGTCATTTCATGCATCGAGGTGAAATTGATGATTCTAATCACCCAATAAAGAGATTTTCAATCTTAGAGAAAAAGTATACCGGAAAGTCATTTTCCGATTGGGTAACTTTTCTAAAAGATCCAAATCTCAAGGGCTTCTTATGGTATGCTAAATGGTTCCATGTTAGCGTGGCTCGTTTCTCTCACAAGATAGATAATCCAATTCCACTGATGGGAATTACTGGCGCGACATCTTACTATCCTTATAGAGTGGCCCGCCAGTATCGAGTGCTCCAAGATATCCCATCTCCTCTCCGAGGGGATCTGTTTCAAGCCCGCTTCGTGCGCAAGGATCACAAATACCTCGATGAGATCAAATGCCTTGAAAATGCATGGAAGGAATGCCATCCGGAAAAGATAGTGGTGCCTAGAAGATTGAAAGGAAAAGAGAGGATTTTTCATGCCTCGAATTATTATATCCACCATCACGAGATCCCTCAAGCTCTACTTCCTGTGATACCTGAAGTGACCATGAAGCCCACACGTAAAGCACAAATTGAACGTCTTGAAGAAACGGTGGAAAGGAATGAGACTCGTATCTCTGAGTTGGTTCGGCAGAACAAGAAGCTTCGAATGACTGTGATCTCCCAATTGTATATGGAAAAGAGTCGCTAGATTTAGGAGTTTAATTCTGGCTTTAGGGTGTTATTTCAATTTCTTAGATTGATGTTTTAGGAATTTAATTTCCTAGGGAGTTATTTTAACGTTTTAAGTTGATATCTTTGGAATTTGATTTCACTTAATAAAATAAACGATTGACCATTGTCATGGACCAATCTCATTTGTTATAATGCTTACTGTATTTTTTTACATTGATAGGTAACAACATAGCTCACCCAAGATCGCCAATCCGTACTCGTTCTAGAGCAACAATGGCTGATAACACCGAACAAATGCGTGTTGCCGAACAAACTCGCGTCGCTGCCCTTGAATCAGAGATGAAGCAAGTCCTGAATGTTCTTGAGCAGCACTCTAAACAAATCGATTCTCTCCAAGCAAACACTGCCCCAGCAACTCCGCAAGTTGAAGTGGTGTTACCATAACATGCTCCCATGGCTGATCCGAGAGATAAAGACAAGAATACGTCCGCAGTTGGGCCATCAACCTCTGAGGATCCCTCCAGGGTTAAAATTACTAACGCGCCTCAAATTGTTGTTGATGATGAGGTACAAGTGATACATTTGGATATACCGAAAACTGAGCAAGAAAAACGCTTGGCAAAAATCGAGGAGAAACTTAAGTAGCTGCAGGGTTCATTTAGCCAAGGCCCAACTGATCTCTCCCATTATGCAAAGGTCAATATACCAAAGAAGTTCAAAATGCCAAACTTTGAAAAATATGATGGCACCTCTTGCTCGAAGATCCATCTATAGACTTATGTGGTCAGGATGACCCAATATGTTGATAACATACCCTCGATGATCCAACAATTTAAAGCAAGCCTTGGGAGGATTCAACAATGGTTCATTATGAAGAAAATTAATCTCCTAGAGACTTGGGAGGATTTAACTGACGCCTTCTTCAAGCAATATAAGTATAATATTGATGTTACTTTATCTTGAGAAGATTTACTTCGCACTGAGAAGAAGATGATGGAATCTTTTAGGCATATGTCACGAGATAGAGGACCGTAGCTGCTCAAATTACTCTGAAGCTGACGGAAAATGAGCTGATGGATTTGTTCATGAAGACACTCTCGCCGTATATCAAAATCGAATGCTGGGTTCGACTGTCGAGTCATTCAATCAGCTAATCCCTGTCGGCGAGCGAATTGAGGTAGCCTTGCGCGATGGATGGGCATTTGATTAAACCAGCTCGTATAAGAGAATCTCAACCAAGAAGGATAAGGAACCTGTAGCGGAGGTTAATGCAGCTTATGTTCAACCACCTCGCCCTACCCCCGAACACCCAACAGGGAGGAGCACGACCATTCTTTGGCCAGCAGAAAAACTCTTCCAGGCGTCAATTTACGCCACTTCCTAAGCCCTTGTCCAAGACTTGCCGACCCTTCAGAAGAAATGATTACTTGCTAAGGAACCTAAGCGATCTAATCCCGAGTGTTTCCCTAACTATGATCCATCCAAGACATGTGCTTACCATATGGGGGAGGTAGGACATTCTGTTGATGATTGCTATACGCTGTGACACAAAATCTAAATCTTTCGGATGCCAAGGTGGTCTCATTCCGGGATGCACAGCCGAACATCCAGAATAACTCACTTCCTGACCTCCTAGAAGTTGTGAATGCCATTTTCAATTTTGATGCTGGTAGAAAGAAGAGCTTGAAAGTGCATGTAGACAATGTTTATAATGGCTTAGTTCAAGCTGGATATTATTTAGATGCAGAAGAGCCCACCATGTTTCAGAAGATGCAAAGAGTTAAGACAATGTCTAAGAATGAGATGATTGTTTACGTAGATCATACCAGCATAGTTTCGACTATCACTCCAATCATTATTGATTTGGAGGATGAGTTTTTTGATTTTGAGAATGAGTTTACTGGCTTGAATATTGAAGCTAACGATTCCCTAGCTCTTGACATGCCACTGTTGGAAGATGCGTCGGATGAAGATGGATTAATCATCAACGATGTGCCACCATCAAATGATGAAGAATTGATTATCGATGTTACGCAACCCTATGCATACACGAATGATAAGGCGGTACCATGGTGTTATGATGCGGAGATAAATGTGGTCACTCGATCGAGACGCACTTACGCTTAGGCCAACTCACAACCTGTCAAGCCAGTCACTGATGAGGAGGCTAAATAATTCTTAGCTATAATTAAGGCAAGTGAGTATAACGTAGTGGACCAACTTCGTAAAATACCGGCACAAGTCTCCATATTATAGTTGCTTTTGACATCGAAAAAACATCAAAAGTCCTTGATGAAAGTCCTTAACGAAGTATATGTCCTAGAATCCATTGAACTTGAGAAGTTGGAGGAATTTGTGGGGGCCATTTTGTTAAACGACCGGATTGCTTTCTCAGATGATGAAATCCCAAATGAAGGAAGAGGACACGGCAAAGCCCTTTATATCTCAACCAACTGTCGAAATACCTTGGTGTCCCGTGTACTCATTGATGTTAGAACTAGTACAAACACCTAGAGGGGGGTGAATAGGTGATTAACATGATTTTATAAAACGTAACAGAATGTATAGACGATTTATTGGATGATGGACTAAGGAATTGAAACAATAATCGATGTAAGTGAAAGCAATGTAAAGTAAAAGGATTAGGGATAGAGAATCAAGACTCCAGATTTTTAGTGGTTCGGCTTAGACCAAGCCTACGTCCACTCTCCCGCACGGACAGCCCACAGGCTGGATTTCACTAAGAATCAAAAAGAGAATTTACAGTCTCACGCCCTTGATTCCACAGTGTAAAGACTCTACTACACTTCCTCAAGGTCTTACCACACTTCAATCTCTCTTTTGATTACAAGTATAGCTCGAAGAATAAGATCACAAAATAACAAAGAGATTCAAACTTTGGAATTCATCTATCTTGCACTATTTGAACAACTAGAGCGTCTCCCTTAAATACTTCTTCATGCCTTCATTATCGTTGGCACCTTCCAAAGAAGTTCTTCTAATAAACCCGTTGGACAAAATCAATTTAAAGAGATCTCGAGCTCCCCATACAATCCTGCTCGCCCATACAATCAGGATCTTGGTTTCCATAAGTAGAACCTTCCAAGTATAAATTGCGGATCTAGAGAATCTAGATTATTTGAATACGAATAGAAGATCTTAAAGTGCTAAATCCAGTCGTGAGATAATCCTTAACCGTTGTAGTCAAAAACCACACTAGATATAATCAAAATAGAAGTTTAACTTTGTCGGTCTGGAAACTGTCCATGAGAGTAGACTTTGAAACTTGAGTCTGGAGGTCTTCAGACTTTGCCAGTAGAGTCTGCAAGTCTTCAGACTAGACTGATGGAAATGTTTTGTCGACTTCAAAATACCTTAAGAGGATTTTTCTAACAATCTCCCCCTTTTTGATGGTGACGAAACTTTCCTGCAGATTTGGATACTATTGCCCTGCAATACAACATTTAAGCTAGCAATGATATCTCATAAAAGATTATGATAAAGATAGTGAAAGTTGTCCTGTACACATATCTGCATCTACAGAAAACAAGTTAGTCCTGTACAAATATTTATCAGCTATCTTTATCTAACTTAATAACTTAAAGTACTGCAATAATAAGCAAGTAATCCAAAGCTTAAAACCAAATCAAAGATAAAGTCAATCACAACCACATCAAAATATTGAATCCAAAGTATGTTCAAAAGTTGAAAGTTTGGAATAAAAATCTGCAAAAAACTTCTCCCCCTTTTTGTCAGCATAAAAAGGTGAAAAAGTCAAGGTGCTCGAGGAACGCGAACAAGCTGAAAATCTCCCATTGACTTGACAGTTTCCTCCAGCTTCTGTGCCTTTGGCAATTGCCTGAATCTGAATATTAATATTTTGAATCTGATCTTGCAAGGAGATGGACATGGCACGATTCTCATTCTACAGTGTATGGAATTCGCATCCTAAAGCATAAACTTGGCCTTTGAGCTCCAAAAGAATTTCAAGCAGTCTTCCAAAGTCTCCTGAATGTTCAGTCTGCGTGCTTGCTTCAGCATGGTCAGATTGTGGAGTAAAGCTAGTGGAGCGAATATCAGCAGGGAGATCAACATTTGGAGATGTTGCCTCAAGATCTTCCTCAGGAAATTGGGAGGCATGGACATCCTCTGCACCAGCAGGAGAACGACTGACACTTGCACTGGTAAAGGTTAAGAGAGGAATACTTTCTCTTGGAACATCTCCCCCTGTTTCAATGCCTTCTGGAGGAGAGAAGTATTCTTCTTGCTGCGATGCTTCTTCAATGTCAAGATGTCTTTGATCCTCATTTTCTACTGGAGAATCTTCACAACCTTCTTCTGCATGTTGTTCTTCTGGCTGTATCTGTGAGTCTGTTTTGGCTGTTTTTTCTTCTTTTTCAGTTTGCATGGATTCCTTCTCCTGATGCCCTTTCTCAGTTTCTTCTCCAACTTGATGTTCTTATTTTGCTGACTCAGGAACAAGATGCTGGGAAATAAAAGCAGAGATAGGAATGTCATCCTCATCATCTTCATCTTGCAAGATGATCGCTCGCCTTCTCTTGGTAGGACCAGTCATAGGATCTTTTCCTTTTCTCTTTGCAGCAGATGAGTCTTGTCTGGTCTTGACAGGGGTTTTCTCCTTGAACTGCTCTAGCTTCTTGCTGAGTTCTTTCAAATGCATCTTTGTAATCATTTTTAGCCCAATTACCATTAGATCAATGGTTCTCACACACAGAATGTTGGGAGGCTGAATATTCAAATGTCTGAATAAGCGAGTGATGAGAGCAGAATAAGGAAGTTTGCCATTGTCCTTTGCCATAGACTAATACATGTGGAACATGATAGTATGGGGCAAGGAAAACTTATGGCCGATCTTGATGGCGTACATCAATTTTGCTTCAGAAATAGAGACATCTGTCTTCGATGTTGACTTGGGTCTGAGGCAGTTGATCACAATTTTATGAAGCAGAATGTTTGATGCACTCATCCTCAGATAGGAGAGGCGTCCTTCTGCGATTCTATCTTTTGCAAGCTCCAAAGTTGCATGGTTAACAGACATAGAAATGGATTGGAAAGCTCCTCTTTCCACACCAATAACGTCAGCCATAGTATCTGTGTCAACCACATACTCCTTATCCCTCACACTGAATGAAAAGCTGTTTGCATAAAAAAAACTGAGATTGGAGTAGAAATAAGCGATCGATTCGTAATGAGCAATCTCACTCTCAGTACAGAATCGATCAAGTTGAAGTCTTTCAAACTTCTCCCTCAAATTGATGTTCAACAGATCAAGAAAATCAAAGTCCACAGTTCTTGGGTTCATAATCCCACGCTTCAGCAACTTAGAATAAACCTGCTTATGTTTCTCCGATCGAAACAATTCTTCCCTCTTTCCTCGAAGATTTGCAGCCACACCCATTCTTGGCTTAAAATGCACAAACATTTTCTCATCATCATCTTTCCCTTCAAGCTGATTAACACCACCAAATCGTGGATCACTTGGAAAGTTAGCAAAAGTCTTTGCCGCTGTTCCAACATGAACAGCAACCGAACGTTCCATCACAGTCAGAAAATGAGTCTCATTCTTATAGCCCTTTTTCTTTAAGAAACTCGTCAATAAACATCATTGCAGAACCCCCTTCTTTCAGAGCAGAGTAAAGCTTATAAACAAATGCTGGCTTAAGTGATCTTGCTGGTTCTACATCCTCAATGATGTTTTCCTCTGCATGTTGAGGGTTACGATCATGTGATCTAGCGGAAGAAGTGCGCTGTTGAGAATGTCGATTCACCTGTCCACTTGGAGAGTCTCCTTCTTTAGTAAGATTGAAGTGCGTAGGCCCCTCACGCAAGCCTTGTGGTCCCTTGCTTGCTATCCTGGAAGATTTTCTTTGATGCGACATTGTCACTGTTTTTGAGAGAATTTTCATACTTGTATCGCAAGAAAGGTGAAAACTTGAAGGGATGAACTTTCGAAAGAAAATCTCAGAGAGTGAAAATTTGAGCTCTAGGGTTTTTGGGTAAAATGAGAAGAGGAAGAGGATCTGTATAAAAGGCAATGAATACGGGGTATGTGAAACGTCACAAAAAGGAAAAATAAAAATGCCTTTTCAAAAGAACTACATTTTTTTAACAAATTGATAACCACATTTTTTTAAAAATAACTGCCTTAATAATATCAATTAGAGACTAACTAGCGGTCTTACCTTTTCGAGATATCAGTTTAAACGAATAAATGTACTGTAATTGAAATAACTTACAGTCATAACGTTTGGTCTTCTAAGTCTGAACTTTTGAGTTTGATACTTTTCAGATTTAGTTTCTAAGTTTGAGCTTCAATAGTCTTCAAGAGATAAAATGTTGAGTCTTGAACGAATAGACTCAAATAAACTTTTCTCAAGCGGCTTTGTGAAAATGTCTGCCAGTTGATTCTTTGAGTCGATAAACTGTATCAAGACTTCTCTATTCTGAACATGATCTCTTATAAAATGATGTCGAATCTCAATATGTTTTGCTCTTGAGTGAATAATAGGATTCTTTGTAAGATTGATTGCACTGGTATTGTCACATTTGATCTCGGTACGAGAGTCTTCAATACCAAAGTCTCGTAGTTGTTGTTTTATCCAAAGTATTTGAGAACAACAACTTCCAAGAGCTACATATTCTGCTTCAGCTGTTGAAAGAGCTACGGTGCTTTGCTTCCTTGAAAACCAAGATACCGCCCCCGTTCGAGTAATTGACAAGTGCCAGAAGTGCTCTTTCTCTCAACTCTACAACCTGCAAGATCTGCGTCTGAATAACTAAGAAGAGTAAAGTCTCATTCTTTGGGATATCATAGACCAATCTTGGCAGTAGTTGCAACATATTTAATGATACGTTTAGCAACACTTAGATGAGATTCTTTAGGATCCGATTGAAACCTAGCACATATGCAAATACTAAATAATATGTCAGGTCTAGATGCAGTAAGATAAAGAAGTGAACCAATGATACTCCTGTATAGTTTTTGGTCGACTTTCTTCCCTCCTTCATCTTTGTCTAACTTCAAAGACATAGGTACGTCAGTCTTTTTGCAATTCTCCAAACCGAACTTTTTAACAAGTTCTTTTGCATATTTTTCTTGATGAGTAAAGATTCATTCTTTCAGTTGTTTCACTTGTAAACCAAGGAAGAAGAATAGTTCACCCATCATGCTCATCTCGAATTCATCCTGCATAAACTTATAAAATTTCTTGCATAAAGTCTCATTAGATGATCTAAATATAATATCATCGACATAAATTTGAACAAGTAAAAAGCTTTTACCTTCCTTTTTAATGAATAAAGTAGTATCTACATTTCCTTTAATGAAACCACTTTGAATTAAAAAGTTACTTAGCCTTTCATACCAAGCTCGAGGAGCTTGTTTTAATCTATATAAAGCATTCTTCAGTCTGAACACTGAATCTGGTTTCTTTGAGTCTTCAAATCCAGGAGGTTGTTCCACATAGACTTCTTCTTGGATAAATCCATTCAGGAATGCGCTTTTGACGTCCATTTGGAATAACCTGAAATTCTTATAACATGCAAAAGCAAGTAATAATCCGATTGCTTCTAACCTTGCTATAGGAGCGTAAGTCTCATCATAGTCTATCCATTTTTCTTGCGTGTATCCTTTAGCCACGAGTCTTGCTTTGTTTCTTGTTACTTTGCCTTTTTCATCGACTTTGTTCTTGAAAACCCATTTAGCTGCAATAACAGATTTACCTTTCGATTTAGGAGTTAATTTCCAAACATCGTTAATGCTGAATTGTCTGAGCTCTTCTTGCATTGCTTCAATCCAGTTTTCATCAGCTAATGTTTCTTCAATATTTTTTGGTTATATTTCAGAAATAAGCGCCACAGCACTAAACTCTTCTCGCCTTTTGGATCTTGTTCGAATTCCCTCATTAACGTTTCCAATAATGAGTTCTTCGGGATGACTAGACTTGTGCTTCTAGTTACTGGACAGTCTAATAGGTTGTTAATCTTTTTCTTGAGTTGATTCTTCATCAACAACTTGTTGTACTGCTTCTGAATTTTGAACTGCTTCAAGGGAGGTAGACCTAGTAGAGTCTGGAGCAGATTCTGATTCTTCAGTTTGAATTGACTGAAATTGTGGAGAGTCTTGAAATTTGACATTCATTGATTCTTCCACAGTCTGAGTCTTCTTGTTGAATACTCTGTAGGCTTTGCTTGAGGTTGAGTAACCAAGAAAGAATCCTTCATCCGATTTTTCTTCAAACTTACTAACTCGATCATTTGCATTCTTCAGGATAAAACATTTACAACCAAATACTTGAAAATATGAAACAATTGGTTTCTTACCTTTAAAAATTTCATAAGGAGTTTTGTCAAGAATTGGCTTTAAAAACACTCTATTGATATTTAGCCCAAAACCGTGAAGAAATATTACTTTCAATTAAAAGAGTCCTTGCCATTTCTTGTAAAGACCTATTCTTTCTTTCCACAACCCCATTCTGTTCTGGTGTATATGGAGAGGAGAATTTATGCTGAAAACCAGATTCATCACAAAATTTAGCAAAATCTTGATTTTCAAACTCACCTCCATGGTCTGTATGAATGCTTGAAATAATGTGACCTTTTTCATTCTACACCTTCTTAGCAAATTTTGAAAAGTGAGAGAAAGTCCCAGACTTATTTGCAAGAAAGTAGACCTAAGTAAATCGTGAATAATCATCCACTATTACTAGGCAGAACCTTTTTCCATCAATGCTTTGCGTTCTTGTGGGTCCAAACAAATCCATATGCAGAAACTGCAGTACACGATTAGTGGAAACTTTATTTATTGGTTTAAAAGAATTTCTAACCTGTTTACCCAGTACACATGGTGTGCATAGATCAAACTTTAGTTAATTCAGAATAGGTAATCCTCGAACAAGCTTCTTGGAGGAGATTTTGGCAATTTGCTTCATGTTGGTATGGCCAAGCTTTCTGTGTCATAGATTAGCTTCATCTTGTACTGATATTAAGCATTGTGATCTTTCTTGATTCACATCCAAAAGATAGATATTTCCATGTCTACGTCCAGTAAAAGATTGAGTGAAGTCTTTACTGATTGCTGAGCACGTTCCTTCTTGGAAATTGATCTTGAATCCAGTATCGCACAATTGGCTTATGCTAAGCAAATTGTAATTTAATCCTTCCACTAAGGAGACATTATTGATTGATAAACTTCCAATTTTTACTGTTCCGCGACCAATAATCATTCCTTTGTTGTTACCACCAAAAAAACCTTTTCCTCCATCTATCTAGACAAGTTTTATGAAGCAACCTGAATCTCCTATCATATGTCTTGAGCAGCCACTATCTAGATACCATCTAATCTTCCTTTTGATAGTGACCTGCAATTAAGAAAAAATTCATGCTTTCTTTGGTACCCACATCATCTTGGGTCCAGAAGAGTTAGAGCAATAAATAGTATTTGCCCAATCCCTTTTAATAGGTCTCCAAACCAAATGACATTCTTTCTCAAAATGTTCTGAGCTTTGACACTTTGAACATCTTAGAGTATTTCAGCCAACAGGTTTTACGAAGACTTTTTGGAAATGATTTTTATGAACAACTTTTGTTGGTCTTTGTTTGATTCTTTCCTTCACCTTTGGGAAATCAATTAGTGGAATAGTTTCAAAAGTCATACCGAGACCTAACTTATCAAAGTAGGGTCTTTGTATCGAAAGAATCTTATCCAATTTTTCAGAACCATTTGAAAATCTTTTTGATATGTTTGAAATATCATTTTTCAAATGAGTATTTTCTTTGGAAACAAAGTCTGAGTTTTCTTTCAAGATTGTAAAGTTCTTATCTAACTTTTCAAACTTTTCTTTCCAAAATTTCTCTTGTTGCTTCAATGTAGAATTCTCCCTTTTTAATTCGAATATCCTCTTAAGAGAGGTTTTTAGACCAAGACATAGTTCATCAATATATCTCGAAACTTTGACAGGAATTTTTAGATTACTAACCTCAAGCTCACTGTCTGAGTCTGTATCTGTCTCAAGGTCTGAGTCTGAATCAGATTTTGCCATTAAACAAATATGGTATAATCATCATCACTTTCTTCACATACAGTATCACTTCAAGTCTTTGCTTTGAGTGCATTTCTGTATTTCTCAGCATTTCCTTTCATTTTCCTTAACAAAGGATAGTTGGGTTTGATGTGTCCCTTTTTCTTGCATTCAAAGCAAGTTACTTCTTTGTTGGAATCATCTTCCTCAGTTGATTTGTTCTGAAACCTTTGTGAGCTTTGTTTCTTCCAATTGAATTTTCTTCCCTTTCTGTTCAGCTTTTTGAATCTCTTTATCATGAGTGCCAGTTCTTCATCATCTAGATTTTCTTCGGAGTCTGTAGCATCAGAATAATCATTAGACTTTAAGACAATAGATTTCTTACCTTTTGAATCTTCTTCTTCGTTGGCGTGCTCTACTTCGTAAGATTAAAGAGTTCTAATCAATTCGTCTACAGAGAGTGGTGCAATCCTTTGTGTTTCCCTTATTGAAGTCTTTATATAATTTCAATCTTTAGAGAGTCCACGCAGCAGTTTGTTGACCTTCATATGTCCTGAGATTGGATGTCCCTGATATTCAAGACCATTCACAATTTCAGTAAAATGACTAAACATGTCAGTTATTGATTCTCCTAATCTCATCTTGAAAACTTCATATTGTCCCAAAAGAATATTGATCCTTGTCTCTTTCACTCGATCAATTCCTTCATAGGTAATGTGAAGCCTATCCTAGACTTCTTTTGCTGTATCACAAGAGGATATTCTATTATACTCAGTAGGGGATAAAGCACAATATAAGGAATAAATGGCTTTAGCATCAAGAGTCTGTCTCTTGGTTATTTCTTCTTGAGTCATCTCGATAGGAGCAGCAACTTCTTTTCCTCTCTTTGATTCTGATGCAGCAGTAGGAATGATTCCTTTGTCTACCACTTCCCATTCCAAGGGATCTTTCGATCTTAGGAATACTTTCATCTTGTTTTTCCATATGCTGTAGTCTTTTCCATCAAAGTATGGAGGTCTGGTGTTACTTTGACCTTCAACCAACCCTGTAGGCAACATACTAGCCATAGATCTTTAACTTAGAAGTAAAAACACTTCTAATAAACGAGTACACAAGCTCTAATACCAATTGTTAGAACAAGTACAAGCACCTAGAGGGGGGGTGAATAGGTGATTAAGATGATTTTATAAAACGTAACAGAATATATAGATGATTTATTGGATGATGGACTAAAGAATTGAAAACAATAATCGATGTAAGTGAAAGCAATGTAAAGTAAAAGGATTATGGATAGAGAATCAAGACTCCAGATTTTTAGTGGTTCGGCTTAGACCAAGTCTACGTCCACTCTCCCGCATGGACAACCCACAGGCTGGATTTCACTACGAATCAAAAAGAGAATTTACAGTCTCACGCTCTTGATTCCACAGTGTAGAGACTCTACTACACTTCCTCAATGTCTCACCATACTTCAGTCTCTCTTTCGATTACAAGTATAGCTCGAAGAATAAGATCACAAAATAACAAAGAGATTCGGACTTTGGAATTCATCTATCTTGCACTATTTGAACAACTAGAGCGTCTCCCTTAAATACTTCTTCATGCCTTCATTACCGTTGGCACCTTCCAAAGAAGTTCTTCCAATCAACCCGTTGGATAGAATCAAATTAAAGAGATCTCGAGCTCCTCAGGGAAAATGACGATAGCCCATCAATCATGCTCGCCTATATAATCAGGATCTTGGTTTCCATAAGTAGAACATTCCAAGTATAAATTGCGGATATAGAGAATCTAGATTATTCGAATATGAATAGAATATCTTAAAGTGCTAAATCCAGTCGTGAGATAATCCTTAACCGTTGAAGTCAAAAACCACACTAGATATAATCAGAATATAAGTTTAACTTTGTCGGTCTGGAAACTGTCCATGAGAGTAGACTTTGAAACTTGAGTCTGGAGGTCTTCAGACTTTGCAAGTAGAGTCTGCAAGTCTTCAGACTAGACTGATGGAAATGTTTTGTCGACTTCAAAATACCTTAAGAGGATTTTTCTAACAATTGATAATGGATCGGCTTTAAACATTTGCCCTCTAGCAACTCTAAAGCGTCTTGGGTATGATTTGGGGAAAATTTGCGCGGCTAAAACCTCTGTTCGAGCATTTGACGGAACCAAAAAAGAAGCAGTTGGAGAAGTTGATTTAGACTTGCAAATAAGGCCAGTGCTATTTAATGTAGTTTTCCAGGTCCTAGACATACCTACAGCATTCAACTTTTTGTTAGGTCATCCATGGATTCATGTAGCAGGGGCAGTTTCTTCAAGTCTTCACCAGAAAGTGAAGTTTGTGATGAAAGGAAAGCTTATTACAGTTTGAGGAGAGGATGAGTTCAAGATTATCATGAGATAGTTATCCCTTATGTTGAACCAGATTGTAAAGAAGAATCCAGTTTTCAAGCATTTGAGTTGGTTTTGACCATTCACGTTTCTCAAGGCATTACCCTACCCATTGCAAAATTATCAAGTCGGCGATCATGGTAGGCAAGATCATAGTCGGGAGTGGCTTTGCCCCAGGTAATGGTTTAGGCCGACATGGTCAGGGCACTCGCCAACCAATTGAGGCCGGACGGAATTCATACACGACTGAATTAAGCTATCGTGGTAGAGGTGGACGATCTTGTAGCGGAAGAGGAAGAGGACGAGGACGAACTGGCTTCACTATACCCCATATTAGGTCCATATTCCCTGGGCGTACGAAGATGATGCATGTGGCACCCCCAACAACCCGAGGCGGGTCGCCACAGAAATTTCTACTACGCGATAGAAGAAAGAATTTGAAAATACAAGCCCAAGCTTAGGCGTAAAAATTTTTCTTTTCTTTTCCTTTAAAAAGGTTTTAAGGATTTTGCGCAGCTCAGCGGAAATTAAGAGGCGAGTCTCACCAACACTTCGCTTCCCTCACGCCAACACAATACACACCAACTATCTTTGATTAGGTGAAAACACGAAGCCGAACCACTTTTATTTACACTTATAATTACGAAGGGTTACACAGGTCGGTACAAAAAGGATAGGCCAAGACTCATCTATGCTCGGCCTTCGCTCCTCAAAAAAAGAGACACACGACCCTAAGAATGCGACGTGTAACGATCTCCCTTCGATTTACTGGTGGCGGCCATCCAAAAAGTTGCTAACCCCCACTCCACGTGTGCAGGCCGTCACACCCAACCCGGTGCGTCGGGCGGTGGAGGTGGCAGCATCCCCATCATCACACCGTTGCGGCGGATGTGGACAGAGATGTACTCCTGGATGACTGGGCCTCCAGATAAGCCCACGTCATACGATACGATCGCGCGCGCACGCAAAAAGGTCAGTCCCGGTAGGGTGGGACAATCTATCTCAGTCACCTCGACCTCCACGTCAGATGGAAGGCCGTAGAACACTCCCCGTGTAACAACAGGGAGAGGCATCGCACTAATCTGAAATGTTAGGTCCCCGAAGGGGTGAGTACAACCACTCAACAAGTAAAGGAATCCAAACACCAATCAATGCATTTAAACAATATAACAATTTACATCATATATACCACATATGCAAATCCAATATACTTACCTCAAAGCCAGGCACATGCCAACATACATCATCATACCATATAACTCATACATGTCATCGTATTTTCATGTAATATCATGTATACACATATCATCACCATATCATATCATGTATATACATCATCACCATATCATATCATACGTGTCATTATCATAATATCATGCCACACATGCATGTCATCGTCATGTCATATCATGTATACACATGTCATCACCATGTCATATCATACATACATGTCATTATCATAATATCATGCCACACATGCATGTCATCATCATGCCACATCATGCCACACATGCATGTCAATTTCCACTTTGAAAATCCCAATTGATCATCACATCTTCCTTTCCTCGGGATCATCCATCCCATATTTTACACTCGCACCCTCACTCGGGTCTCACGAGAAAAACCTCCGGAATTATGCCAACCATGGCCACCGGGCATCCGGCACCCCCAACGCTCCGGGCATCTCGCATCCCAACCGGCATCACGAGGCATCCCCTCGGGCAAAGACCTCCGAGGCTTCCGGCACCCATCTCATTCCAGGCATCCTGACACTCCCAGGGTATCCGGCCATGTATCTCTCTATACATTCCGGCCAACGCTTCCCCCTCCAACCATTACCCATGGATCACATTGCCAATTACTTTTCAATTTATCATGCACATGATGTCATGACAAAACAGGATTACCTTAGTACTTGTGCATGCATAAATTAAGCATCTACACATACATGCAATAGGTGCAATTGCTAATATAGATTAAATCCTTGTGGGATTTTTTTACTTACCACACGCATTTTGAATTATAAAAATCCAATTTATTCCAAATTGAAAATTAATTAAATAATCACATAAATCCTAAAATCATGAAATTAAGGCATATAATATCCAAATAAAATAGAATGGAAAAATATGCAGAAAACACATGGCCAAACAATTTCCACATAGTAAACCACTTTTCCACCATTTCAATGCACGTTTTCGGATAAGGGCAGAACGCACAATTTTCTTGGTAAGTCAATTAAAATACCCATATGACCTCAGAAAATTATAAAATTTTACCATAATGTATTTAATACATTAAACTATACTTTTCATGAATGAAACTAAGTCAAATTCGTTTTAGATAATTTTCTACAGACCCACGAAGCTCCTGGTTAAGTCACCGAAATACACAGAACACTATGTCCGAAATATGCAGATTTTACCTACTTACATTTCTTCGTTCTCTCTGATTTTTGGATATGTTATACTCCTAAGGATCCTCTACAACTTTCGTGAAGAGACTTAAGCCAAACTACCAAAGGAAGACCTTCAAATGGTCCCACGAAGTCTCTGGTAACCCACATCGCAACTCCAGTTTCATCGTCTTCAAGGTCAGGTTGGTTACCTAGCCTAAACTTGTTATTTTTGCTTCAAATTTGAGTATGTTCATCCTTAAGATGTGCTCTACAAGTTTCATGAAGAAGTCGAAGAGAGATTCTAAGTAAAAACCAACATGCAAACCACGAACTCACCTCAAGGTCAGAAAAACAGTTCCAGATCTAGGGTCTCCGAAATATGAGGTTTAGACCCCTCAAATCTCCATCATTTTTCACTAAATTTCAGTATGTTATAGTTCGAGATGTTAGCTACAACTTTCATGAAGAGATCCAAGCCAAAATCGAACTCCAAACACACATGCAAGCCCTCACAAGTTTCTGACTTCACTGGTTCATGTGAAAACAGCATACATTCTCAACATCCAAGCATTCTCACTCCATTTTCGTAGCTTTAAACCATCAAGAATCCAACATGCAAACACACAAGCAAAGAAAGGAGATGGATCCTAACTTGCCTCTAGCCAAGATAAGAACAATGGGAACGGCGGCGGACGGCGGCGTGCGGCGGTGGACGGCGGCTCTCTCTCCCTCTCCTCTCGCGCGACGCCCTCCCTCCTTCTTCTCCTTTCTCTCTTCCTCTCTTTCTCTCTTTCTCTCTTTCTCTCTTTCTCTCCCCTTTCTCTCGCACGGCACTCTCTCTCTCTCTTCCTCTCCCTTCGCACGGCACTCTCTCTCTCTTCCTCTCCCTTTCTTTCCTCTTTTCTTCTTCTCCCCTAATCATCACAAGGAAGACTCTAAGCATGTATGCCAAGTGCCATACACACTAGGACACTTGGGGAGGGGCATGCAAACCCTCCCCCTCCTCCTCTTCGCACGGCCACACAAGGCCCATTGGGCCTTATGGGCTTGGCCCACACGGCCCACCCTTAGGCCCTCCAACCATGGGCCTAAGTCCATGCTATTGGGCCTAAGGCCCAATCCACTCCCTTTTCTAAATTAAACTTAAAACTAACAATTAATTTTACCTAATTAAAAAATCATAACATTAAATCTATAACAAACATGGCAACACAAAATTTTATCTTTAATAATTATCTTATAGCTCAATTTAAATTAAAAACAAACAAGGCACAAGGCACAAGGCCTTAAGAGATAACTAAAACTAAAACACAACCAAATAGGTAAATTCATTACCTATTTAAAAAGCTCTAGGGCACCTTAGGACATGCCCTTAAATTCTAGGATGCCACAATGCATGAGGAAGAAAGGGCGATCGATACCTATGTTCAATACTCCAAGCCTCCAGGTACTGACATTGATGTTTATAAGCCAGTTGCAGACACCATTTGATCCACTGGAAAGGACGACACACTCGAAGGAATGACTGAATTGTTCAAAGAGAATTTAGTGTTTGCCATTGACGAAGCTCAAGAGTGCAACCCTGCGCACATTTGCTTTAATGAAGATGAAGTGTTAAGTCCAAGTTATGAGGAGCAAGATGATTCAATGGATATTCAACGTAGTTGGGAGCAATAAGAAAATTCGAAGCCAATCACCGCTGGGTAGACTGTCACCATAAATCTTAGTGACACAAAAGGCACCAAGGAGGTCAAAATTATAAATCTTAGTGACACAAAAGGCACTAAGGAGGTCAAAATTGGGGCAGACTTGACCAAATTTGAAGCTCAACGCTTGACCCAGTTGCTGAAGGAATACCAGGATGTCTTTGCCTGGTCTTATGCTGATATGCCAGGTCTAGATCCATCTATTGTTGAACATTGTCTCCCAACTAATCCTGATGTACCTCCCAAGAAGCAAAAATTACGGAGAATTAAGCCAGAACTTTCCAAGAGAATAGAGGAGGAAGTAATGAAACTCCTTGACGTGAAATTCATCGAGGTATCACAGTATCCCAAGTGGATAGCAAACATAGTGCCAGTACTGAAAAAAGATGGTCGCATTAGAGTTTGTGTCGACTATAGAGACTTGAATAAAGCCAGCCTTAAAGATGATTTCCCGCTGCCTCACATTGATGTTCTCATGGATAATACTGCTGGCTTTGAGCTCTTTTCTTTTATGGATGGATTTTCAGGATATAACTAGATCAAGATGAATGAAAAAGACAGAGAAAACAGCATTCATCACTCCATGGGGAACTTTTTACTATAGGGTCATGCCTTTTGGCTTTAAGAATGCCGGGGCAATATATCAACGGCCCATGGTAACACTTTTCCATGATATGATGCACAAAGAGATGGAAATATATGTTGATGATATGATTGCCAAAACCCGACAAGGAGAAGATCACGTTAAAACTTTAAAGAAATTATTTGAACAACTTCATGAGTTTAAGTTATGTTTTAATCCAGCAAAGTGTGTGTTTGGAGCAACTTCTAGCAAACTGTTGGGTTTCATAGTCAGTAGTAGGGGCATTGAGATTGATCCCTCAAAAGCCAAAGCAATTTGTGATTTGCGCCCTCCAACCACGGTGAAAGAAGTCCGAAGCCTTTTAGGGAGGTTGAACTATATAGCTTGATTCATCTCCCAACTCTCTGAAACTGCTAAGCCTTTCTTCAAGCTTTTAAGAAGAATGCACAAGTTAAATGGGATGATGAATGCCAGGAAGCATTTGAAGAGTTGAAGCGATACTTGATGAATTCGCCAATACTTGTTCCTCCTACACCGGGGCAACCTTTAATTCTCTATCTCACAATTAATAGAGAGTCGTTGGGAGCAATGCTAGCTCAAAAAAGATCGACATATGGGAAGGAATGTGCCATTTACTACTTAAGCAAGAAGTTCTCAACAACATAAATGAACTACTCTAATGTTGAGAAGACATGTGCCACTTTAGTATGGGTTTTACACAGACTGTGGCAATATACCTTGCATTACCAGACATTTCTAATATGTGAGAATGATCCCATCAAGTACTTGTTAGAACAACCAGCTTTGGTGGAGAAATTAGCGAAATGGCAAATCCTGATTTCCGAGTTTGACATGCAAAGTGTACCACAAAAATCAGTTAAAGGTCGAGTAATTGCGAACATGTTAGCAAACGGCGCTATGAGGATGCAGGATGAAGACGAATATGATTCCCTGGATGATCGCATTTTGACAATGGAAAAAGAGTCGTGGACCATGTTCTTCGACGGCACAGTTAACCTATTCGGGTTTAGTACTAGAGCAGTTCTAATTTCTCCCGATGGTCAACACTATCCTGTAGTTATAAAGTTGGTATTTCCTTGCACCAACAACATAGCTGAATATGAAGCGTGCATTCTCGGCCTGCAAGCGGCCATTGGAAGGGAGGTTAGCAAGTTGAAGGTGTTCGGTGATTCCACACGTATTATCCTCTAGACTGTTGGAAAATGGAGGACTAAAGACGCCAAACTAGTCCCTTACCAAGATTACCTGGAAGACCTTGTAAAGGAGTTTGATGAAATATCATTCGAGTAGCTGTCAAGGTCTCACAATCAGTTTGCAGATGCACTCGCAACTTTGTCGTCTATGCTCAAAGTTACGGAAGGATTAGAAATTGAACCTTTAAAGATTGAAGTGTTTGTGAAGCCAGCCTATTGCATGGTAGTGATAGAAGAACTAGACGAAAAACCATGGTACCATGACATCATGACCTATATTCAAAAGCGAGAGTTCCCAAAAGGTAGCAATCCAGCTGACCGAAAGCATCTCATAAAACTTGCCTCCAAGTTCTTTATTAGTGGGGATACATTATACAAACGGTCCTTCGACTCCGTCCTACTTAGATGCATCAATGCTAATGAAGCCACTCAGTTGATGAAGGAAATACATAAAGGAGTGTGTGGTCCTCACATGAGCAACCACATGTTGGCAAAGAAAATTATGAGGCTAGGTTACTTTTGGCTGACCTTGGAGAGTGATTGCATTCAACATGTTCGAAGTTGCCACCGTTGTCAAATTTATGGAAACAAGATAAATGTTCCTCCAAATGAGCTGCATCAATTGTCGAAACCATGGCCTTTTTCAATGTGGGGGATCGATGTAATCGGCCCAATTAACCCAAAAGCCTCGAATGGTCACCGTTTCATCCTTGTCGCCATCGATTATTTCACAAAATGGATAGAGGCAACATCATATGCAGTTGTCACTGCAAAGAATGTCGTGAAGTTTGTGCGACGTGATATTATTGCTCGTTATGGCGTGCCTGAAGCTATCATCACAGACAACAGGACGAACCTAAACAACAAGCTTGTCAATGATTTGTTCAAGGAGTTTAAAATTCATCATTTGAATCCATCGCCTTATCGCCCCCAGATGAATGGTGCTATTGAAGCAGCGAATAAGAACATCAAGAAAATTCTGGCAAAGACAGTCGATAATTATCGTGACTGTCATGAAAGGCTTCCTTACGCTTTGATGGCTTATAGGACTTCAATTCGCACCTCTACTGGGGCAACTCATTTTTCTCTAGTGTACGGCATGGAAGCAATCCTGCCAGTTGAAGTAGAAATCTCCTCTCTAAGAGTATTGTCTCAGTCTAAGCTGACGGAAGCTGAATTGACACAATAGAGGTATAACCAACTCAATATGATTGATGAAAAACGATTGAAGGCCGTATGTCATGGTCAATGTTATCAACAGCGAGTGGCCAAGTCTTTCAATCAGAAGGTTCACCCAAGGCATTTCAAGGTCCATGATTTGGTGCTACGCAAGATGCTACCAATTAACCTTGATCCTCATGGCAAGTTCACTTCAAATTACCGTGGGCTATACATTGTGAAGAAAGTACTTCCCGGAGGTGTTTTAATCTTAGTAGAAATGGATGGGCGTGAATTCATGAATCCTGTAAACTCTGATGCTGTAAAGAAATACTATCCATGAATAAAAAAGGCTCGTAAAAGCCTTTCCCTTGCTCGAAGTTGATCAAATCTCTAGTGTATAATGATGCATGTTTTATTTTTGCAGGGACAAAGAACTGATGTGAACAACGGTGTTTTCTATCTTTGTAAGGAACCTCTATGGGCTCCCTTACAAAGAGGGGGCAAGACATGGACACCTAATAGTTTTGACTTTATGATCCAAGATGCAAGAATAGAGCATGGCCTATTTATCATTATAGAATGCTTTCACATGATGTTGTGCAATTCACCAATTCCACTTGAAATTTATCAAAATCGATAATTCAGTGAAGGATGTCAAGTTACTTGAACATGCTAAATGAGGTGTGAAAGGCAAGCCTTATCCCATACACAGTCCCTTGTCTATACATTGTGAGGTGAGTATGGAAACATTTTGTGTTTCAAGGTGAAGAGTTTTCTTGCAAAAAGTACGACAACTAAAAGAGGCAGTTCATTTCTCTACTAATGAACCTTTGTTTAACCCTTCTTTGAGCCTAAATAATTGAAGAATTTCTTTCATACTACCCTTGTCAAGGACCACCCCACATCGGGGCAAATAGAGGTAAGTCGACATTGGAGGAGAGGGAAATTGATAGAAATTCTCTTGCTCTCACTTGTATCAATCTTCATGTGTTATTATTTCAAATGAACCCATACGAAATTTAAGTGTCTTAGGATGACGAAGAGCGTTTCTTTCTCTATCCTACATACTTATATCCTTTGCATAGCCCCCTTGAGCCTGCAATTTCATTTCTTTAAACCCAGTTGGTGATCATCCCCCACACTGGGGTAAGGCAAAAAGCAATTGTTCAAACAGTATGGTCTGGAGTGTTGACAGGAGACGAGGACCTCCCAAAGGTCCAAATGTCAAAAGCACCATATGGTCATTCAAAATAGAACCAAGGGGGATGAAAAAAACAGTGTGCCTGGTAAAAGCAAGGTCAATGCCCATGAGAAAAAAGAAGAGAAAAATGACTAATGAACTAGGGGGCATGAAAAAGCAATGTGCTTGATAAAAACAAAGCCGATGCCCATCATCAAAGAAAAGGACTTTAAAAAAAAATGTTGAGAAAAGATCCCCAATAGAATAATCATTGGCGTCAAGTGATGAACTCTTGAGCTAATGAGGGAGTCTATCAAGAAGACAATCCATGGTGAAGAAAAAGACCAATGACAAGACCTGAATGATCACCAACTCTCACCCCATCTATACACATCTTTGAGCCTGATGAATCCTTTCGTTTCTGAACCCATGAACCTAGCCTACTTTACGTCCCTTGCAAAGACTCTTCACATCAAGGCACTTAAATTAACGTAGGAATTCATATGTTTGTAATACTCGCTTGAAGAAGTGCAAGCAAGGTTTTTTCTATTTAATTTCATAGGGTTCTTGACTTGTAAACCTGGAGATGATTACAAATTATTATTTTTTTCAATTCCTTTGACCTAAAGAGTCCTTTTGTTAAGCCATTGGCCAAGCTCGCATTACAGTCCTTGTCAAAGACCTCTCAGATTGGTAAGGTCGTACCGCTTGCAAAAAAATTCGAACTCTTGTCGACAAGATGATGATAAGATTAAGTGATATATTCCCGCATCAATGGTTGGGACAAATAACCCCTCCTAAATGAGAGTGAGTGAAAAAGCCTTTTCACACCAAAAGTGTCTCATTTAGCATGTTCAAGAGATTTACGCTATAAGTGAAAATTGTCTTAATGATAATTTTTCTCGGTGGAAGTTTGATAAAGCCATCATGCATGGGCCTTCATTGAATTTTTTCTCAAAAACCAAAAGATGCGTCTTTGAAGCCCTGAGTTTGTTCAGTCATCTTTGAATACTTGATGAGAATTCCAAGTACCCATTTATAAAATGTTTTCAAATGTCTAGTGTGAATTCCAGATATTTGAACCTTTAAACGCTTGATGTGATTTCCAAGTGTTTGCCTTTTCAAACATTTGATGTGATTTCCAGATACTTAGTAAATATTTTCAAATGTCTGACATAAAAATCAAATTTTTTGAAATTTCAAGTACTTAATGTAATTTCCAGGTGCTTGGAATTTGATGAGAGTTCCAGATCCCTGAAGACTTTGAGCCTTTCAATTATCTGAAGAGAGTTCCAGATGTTTGTTAGGTCTCATAGGAATCATTTTACACCTAATGACACTCTTCTAAATCCCCAGACAAGTACGGCAAGTACGTGTTCTTTTTTGCATTTGCATTGGGCATAGACACATTAAGATCTATGTTCTTGACCAAATCATTGCATACTTAAAAAAAAAAAAAAAAGTCATTACAATTAACATTTGCATATTCATATTCATTTTACATGGTTTAAATTTAGGTGTCATTTATCTTTGAAAGAAACCTCTACGAGCTTCCCTTCAAAGAGGGGCAGCTATTGACACTAATTTAGGATTAAACTTATCTTTTAGAAAATAAAAATAGAGGATAATAAATAACATATAAAATAAAAACATTGGGAGGAAGATTTTGGAAATTTTTGAATAATGAAGCATTTTTCTTGTTAAACATATCTCCTCATTTCAAAATTCAAAAATTCAGCGGTTGTGTGATTTTGGAGCCATTTTTCTTATTGAGTGGTTGAGTGAATATGTGCAATTATATTGGGAAATCTTCAACAACTTTGAGTTTTTCCTCTATAAATAAAGAATGCGAGGCTTCAGAATGAAGGGGGGCTTTCTCTCGGTTTCGAGGTCAAGAAAAATTCAACAAAAAAAAGAAGAGAAAATCTTTCGGTGTTCTTTTTGAGGGAAAAGAAAAGTCAGCAAAGAAACAGTGAAAAGAAGAAGACAGAGAGAGGAAAATGATGTGAGAGAGATGTGAGGAGAGAGGGTACAGTGAGAGGTGAGAGAAGCTGACGTGAAGTAATGTTCGACCGGAAGAAAAAAAAGACAAAGAAAGGGGGAGGCGGCAACTGTTCATCTTCTCCGCGAGGGTCCCCGACGCGCCGACCCTGCGCTCGCACCAATCACTACGTCGGCACCGCCTCCGCCAGCCTCTACTGCGCTTTCGCCACCGCACATCCGCCACAGCCGCTTCGCCGGTCTCCCCACGAAGCTCGTCGTGACGACCTAATCCCGCGCCTCGCTCACCAATGCTCCCTGCAACCCGCCGATCTGGCTACTGTCGCTCCGCCAGCCATGACGACCCAACGCCCTCTCTGCCCGAGTGCTGCCTCGTCGCTTCACCATTGCACCTCCGCATCAGCTTCTGCAACCCACACCAGCAGCCTACGCACTGCCTTCCATTTGGTGCCCGACGTCCGCACACTCCCTTGCTGCTGCAGCCACCATCTCCGCCATTGCGCCTCAGCCCGCGCTACCACCGCTATGACCCGTGACCCTACTGTTCACCAGTCACTAACGCCGCGCCTCCCTGCTACTGCTGCCGCCCAGTCCTCGTCGAAACTCCAACGCCGGTTGTCTCCCTCGTCTGCTCCAACGCCGACCATCCTTCATCCGAAGTTGTCCAGCAAGTTCAGTACTGTTGGTACCATTTTCTTTGTGCAAGTCACTTGAGGCTTGAGAAGGGTGAATTTGGAATCGTTCCTCACTAGTTTCCATCTTGGAGATAATTTTTCCAAACTAGGTAATCTCTTTAGGCTAAATTCAGTTCGAGTATTCGGATTCTTAGCTTGTGATCTTAATTTAATTTGTCATATATAATTGTTACCCGATCAGGAAATTTGTCATATTAAGCCATAATAATAAAAAATATTGAACCGCGAGACAACGGGTTAGATTTTTGATTATTTCAACTTTTCATGGCAAATTTATGGATTGCTTTGCGTAATTGATTCACATTAAGATAATATGTCATTGATTTACATTGATGGATTTTCAATAGGACACATATTTTGGTGCGTTATCGTTATCCAGTCATCACATATCATACATCATAGGTATTTAGGTCCATACACATTTCATGTTTAAAGCAACGCATTTTAATTTTTAAGATTCGTATAGAATTAGGATAATTTTCCTTTAATAAAACCAAAACAAAAAAAAATGTTATTTAGGTTATATAGATTTCATAATGTGCACACCACATGGTCATAGGTTAATGTTTTAATATTCCCGTCGTGTAGTTTTTTTTAATAAAAAAAAAAAAGCCAAAGATTAGTAGTGCATCATTATGTTGTTTTTTAATAAGAATTATTAAGTCATTTTAAAAAGAAGAAAACACAAAAGGTCATTTACTTAGTTAGTTAATAGGGTAGTTCATAATTAATCACATTTTATGTCATCATTGTTTAGTGTAGGTTGCATATATGTATTAAAAAGAAATCATAAAAAAAAATCATAAAAAGAATATGTATATAGAGTTGTCATGTCATCCATCCCATATCATGTAGCACATGCATATTTAGGATTATGTAAATTAGATTGCACACATATTGTGATGGTTCAAGTTATGTCATATGAATTGCATCTCACATGTCATTGAAGTAAAATCATGCATATCAAATGTAAATTAAGATTGCATATAATTAACATTTTTAAAGAAAAAGAAAAATTAGGTGTCATGTCATTTAGAAATCATGTTTAGGGCATGCATTTTTATTAGTTTTTTTTTTTTTAGAAAGTAGACCTTAATAAGGTTGTAGTTTATAATTTCTTACAATCTATCACTTCGGTTTATTGAATGTTATTTTCTTGATTGTGCACCCGTATGACCACCATTTGCATGTTAGTAGTTTAGGTTAAAACTAATCAAGACCGTGTGCAAAATATTTTTGAAATTAAAATGAAAAGGTACCGAAAGGACGTTAGATTATTCTAGCGTAACCATGTCCCCGGACCTATTGAATATCTGGTTCGCAAAAGTAAAGTATTCTCCCATACTTTACTTGGGTTTCTAATCAACTCTAATTGGTTAGTGGCGACTCTAAATTGAGCATAATTGCATGTTTAAATGGGTTAATTCATTAGTATCAAGTCGCAATTGGTAGGACTTGGGAGCGTCCGCACCAAATCTTCGGACTTTGTAATCCATTAGCATTCTTTAAGCAATTCACCCTCGGGAAGGTCGTGACAAATACTATGATTAATTTTTTTATTGCGTTTTCTCTGGACAGCTTCCTGTCGTTTTCTTTTTCTACCTAACTTGAGCACAATGAAATCTAAGGGAATACTCAGATCGAAGCAAAATTAGTTGCACCAAAAAGAAAGGGAACAAAGGAAAAGGAAAAGAAGCACGCAATGTTCCGATAATCCTTTGTGTTTTCTCTCTCACCTAAATCGACTCCACGGATTTTCGTATGTCTCATAATGACCATTGGAAATTTCTCGGGCCTCGGCTCGAGGAGGTGCAATATTAACGTAATGCCCATGCACATAATTTGCATGTCCGTACAATCAATAGATCGAAAGAATAGACAGTGCCGAATTTGCACGTTTGGCATCTCTAGACTCTACCTTAACACAAAGAAAAATTATAAATCATCATATAGTCCGAACATTATTGATAATTTAGACCGAATGACATGTAAAAATAGAGAATTGCCATATGCACATGTACTTTATATATAACTTCATTTATTGAAAGATTTGATAATGTAGAATTGAGTTTTCAAATAAGTCAATTACATGGTGTTTTCTCGATGGTGTTTTCAAATAAGATGCAATGCTCAAATTGTAACTTTAGCTAATCAAGAAGGAGGCATTCAAAATGGCGAATACGCTAATCGTGCCTTCATTCCTCATTGTCAAGGATTAGGGATTGCTCCGGATCCTTCCTCTAACAATGCCCGAATGCTACATTCGCCTAGCCGGATTAGCTGTGTTGCTCAAACAAGCCTTTATTATTGTGCTTGTGACCAGATCTACGACATTATTGTGCTAAAAGTCAAGAAATGCCAGTTCTGTTTTACTTAAGGAAGTGGTACAGGCTCAGCTGCTCTTTGTCAAACTATTCCCTTTGGGATCAAGAATCAAACCCATCGGCGGTCCAAAGAAAGAAAACTGGTTGATAGAACACAATCAATGCTTTTTAAAAAGCCCTCTCCAAAGTTGCGTAGAAGTCCCACTAATTTAAGAATGGACCCTGCAAATATAACCATAACGTTGTTACTATAAATAACGGTGCCATAATGACCACAAATTCCCATCTGTGAGGATTTGGCAATAAGAGTTAAGGAAATTAGAGAAAGTTTTTGAAGAACATAACTACAGTAATATAGAAAAGCAAATTGTGGTATCATTATTCTATCATGGAATGACAAGATTTTTGAAAATTGAATTTGGAAATTTTTTTATTATTCTTTTTTTTTTGTCATATTATAGTTCTGTTTAATGGCATTAAAAATATTTTCCCTTATCATGCTTCAAACCAAATCCCAAAAGAAAAAAAGAAGAAGCATGGATTATGCATTGGACAAAAATATTCTCACTTTTAAAAGATCCAAAAAATCCATGAATTACTTAAGGGAAGAAATAATTTGCTATTGAATTTTCCATATACAAATTGATAAATTCGCTAAAAATCATCAATTTGGAATGCTAACTTTTGGTTTGGAAGCAAAGGAACTTGATTCACTAGCCTTAGTTCGTTCAATTTGGACTACTATGTTTTTTATTCTAATTTCTCATTAAAACTGACAAGTTTTTTATTGAAAAAACCACACGTGAAAAATGTTTTGCATCCATGCTGTTAGTAATTCTACATTTATTTTCTTTGGAAATGAAAATGTTTCAATCATTCTTTTTTGCACTTAATATAAAAAAAAAAAAATCTAACACTGATAATGTTAATAAGTTTCATTTTTATTCCGTTATTTTTATTTTGGCCGTTTTTTTTTTTTCCTATTAGAAGAAATCTCAGTCGATGGGCTATAAAACCCACCAAGTGGGATTCATGATTTTCGCAGAGAATCAGGTATTCCCTGGTAAAATATGTGGTGTACACGACTGTCCTCCTTTCATTTCCCTTTAAAAAACAGTTAGAATGAAATTATCGAATGAATGAAGGATCTAGTGAAATGCCAGCCTAAATTAATGAGAAGCTATTGTACATATAATCTATAGATCATGATGTGGATCAATATCATCTTAACAATTGATTATATATGGGTCTCTCTCATGGACCTGCATGATCAATGATTGGAATGAGTTAGTCTACATTATCTTTGTAGACTATAAAATATTTATTTAGACGAACTTGCAATTCCGCATCCAATTATGCAAATAAATTGCAGTTATATCAATTTCTCATGATTGTGTCGGCCATTAACAGACCAATCTGATCAAAGTTGATAAGACATCGATCTCGAGAAGATTACTTGTTAACCAGAACAAAAAGAAACAAACAAATCTCACCAAAACCCACAGTCCCAGAGGGCTCAAACGTCGTTCCAGCAACACCAACAAAGCCCAAGCAATGAAGGAAGCGATCGTGCTGTATCCGTCGCCGGCCATCGGCCACCTAATCTCCATGGTGGAGCTCGGCAAGCTCCTCCTCACCCACCGCCCTTCCCTCTCCATCCAAATCCTCATCACCAACCAAGCTTATGACGCCGGCCCCACCACCGCCTACATCGCCTCCGTCTCCGCCGCCGTCCCTTCCATCGCCTTCCACTTCTTCCCTGCCACCACCCTCCCCCCGGACTTCTCCACCACCTCCCCCCACCACGAGACCCTAGCCCTCGAGCTCCTCCGCCTCAATAACCCCAACGTCCGCCACGCCCTCACCTCCATCTCCGAAAACCATGTCGTCTACGGCCTCATCATCGACTGCTTCTGCTTTGCTGCTGTCGCCGTTGCGCGCGAGCTCAACATTCCCTACTACTACTTCTTCACTTCCGGCGCTGGCTACCTCAACTTCTTTCTTTACCTCCCAACTCTTCACGACAAGTTTGCCAAAAGCTTAAAAGACTTTGACGCCCCAATAGATGTCCCAGGCACACCGCCGATACCACCCTCCGATGTTGCGAAGCCGTTGGAGGATCGCTATGATGAGGCCTACGAGGGCTTCTTGGATTCGTCCCTGAAGATGCAGACTTCGGCCGGGATCATAGTCAACACCTTCGAGAAGCTCGAGCCGAGATCTGTACGAGCCATCACGGACGGCAAGTGTGTGCCCGGCGGGCCCACTCCTCCGCTTTACTGCATCGGGCCGCTGATCTCTAGCAGGGGAGGCGACCACGGCAGATCGCCGGAGTCTCTGACGTGGCTGGACTCGCAGCCGAGAGGGAGCGTCGTGTTCCTGTGTTTCGGGAGCTTGGGCGTGTTCTCGGTGGAACAGCTGAAGGAAATAGCGACGGGGCTGGAGAGGAGCGGTCAGCGGTTCTTGTGGGTGGTCCGGAGCCCGACACAGGACAAGAACCAAAAGGCCGCCACGTCGGCGGTGCCCGACGTGGACTGGGGGTGCCTGCTTCCGGAGGGCTTTCTGGAACGTACCAAAGAGAGAGGGCTCGTGGTCGAGAAATGGGCCCCGCAGGTGGAGGTGCTGAGCCACCCGTCGGTGGGCGGGTTCGTGACTCACTGCGGGTGGAACTCGGTGCTCGAGGCGGTGTGCGCTGGCGTGCCGATGCTGGCGTGGCCGCTCTACGCGGAGCAGCGGCACAACAGGGTGCTGCTGGTACAGGAAATGAGGATCGCCCTTCCGGTGGACGAGTCAGCGGACGGGTTGGTGAGTTCCGAGGAGGTGGAGAAGCGAGTCAGAGAGTTAATGGAGAGTGAAGAGGGAAAGATGATAAAGGAGCGAGTGCTTGCCATGAAGGAAGAAGCTAGGGCTGCTATGAGCCCCGGCGGGTCGTCTCGGTCTGCGTTGACCGGACTCACCGAGTCGTGGAAGCGCGAGTGAAATGCTCTGGATTTTGCAGGTCGTCTCGGTCAGCCATCCGTTCGTTGAACTTTCTTTGTCGTCTTTTGGGTTTGCATTATTCGAGGGAGGCCAATTGACGTACGTTTCGTCGTTTACGTTACGGACAATGTGGCATGTTTTGCTTTTTACGTTTTTGTTTCTTTGGAAACGTAAACAGGAGGAGCGTAGTCGAATTTTCTCCGGTGGCCTAGGTCCTGGGGCACGTGCTTTGATTCTCCCCTTGCGAACAAGATCCTTATTTTCTGAATGAAATAAAATATCTCCTGAATTTTTTTCTTCGGAAAAATTTCTCTTGAATTGAAATTGCAAAAGTATTCTCTCTTTTGGGTTATCCATCTCCATTTTCGGGGATCGGTCATGTCAGTAATTTCCGATCAAAATTAACCAGATATACTCAATTGATAAGAGGTAAAAAGATTTAGAATTAAATTAGTAAAAATGAAAGGTTCATGGTTGAATTGACAAAAGTATAATAAATTTAGAACTTTTTGACAATTTTCCCAAATTGACTACTAGAATGGTGAAAAAGTAATTCAAAAGCATCCTTAGAAATGAGGTGCCATTACTGATATATATAGGAATTGCGTCACAAATTACACATTCCATCGCATAATCATCATCCTCATCATCATTATTGACTTATATATAACTTGTATCAGGCAGCACTATGATCGATTTTTTTACCACACTCTTCATGAACAATCCTCTATCATTTTCTTTTTCTACCTACTGCGGGCGTCGGTCAATATAAATGATTCTGAAGAGATGCAATTTGATTCAAAGACCGCGCATCGAACACCGTGAAATCTAAAGGAATACTCAAATTGGAGCACAACTAGTTTAACCAAAATAGAAAGGGGAACAAAGGAAAAGGAAAAGGAAAAGAAGCACACGGCGTTTGGATGCAAAGGAAAAGAAGCACACGGTGTTTGGATGCACTTTTGCATGTTCTTTTCCTCTTAAATTGACTCGATGCATTTTCCAATGTCTAAAATCGCTATTTGAAATTTCAGCCTTTGGGCGAGAGTAGGTGCAATGTTTACGTCATCTACATGCTCATAATTTACATGTTCGTATAATCGATAAATCGAAAGAAAAGAGACTCGATTTTCCATGCTTGGCCCAGTATGAATTGAGCTGTCAAATAAGCCGATTACGTAGTATTTTCTCGGTAGCCAGGTTCTAAGTTAGAAGCGGCAATTCCACTTCCAACAATTTACAGCTCTCCCGCTCTCCATGGGGAGCTGAGTGCCCTAAGGGAAGAAAGGTTATGCATCGCTCTTGCCTTTCCTCTAATGATGTCCTAATGCTACTTTCGCCCGGTCGGTGAAGTTGTGTCCCTCGGGCAAGCTTTTACAATTATGGTCAAGATTAGAGACCTACCGCATTGTCGCGTTGGAATTGCAAAAACATCAATTCCTTTTCTTTCTTTTTTTCAAAAAAGTTGTATGAGCTCAGCTATTCTTTGTCACCCTCACTCGATCAAGAATCAACCCCACCATCCATCTAAAGAATAGAGATTGGTTGACACGATATGATCAATGCTTTTAAAATGTCCTTTCTAAAATCGTGAGGAGTCTCACTAGTTTAAACAATCATTACAATTTTATCAAATCATTTAAAATAAGAAAAGGTAAAATCTTAATATCGTTAACATAACACTCAAAATATGATGACGAAATGACCAAATTTACCAAGGATTTGAATGAAATGCTAGCCTAAACTAACGAGAAGCTATAGCACCACGTCGCCAGTTTGGAATGAGCCTAGTCCACATGATCTATAGACCAAAATATTCATTGAACCTGATACATATATCAAACTCGCTTTCAACAGTCATATTTCCTTGGACCGCCATTTTCCAGGTTCTAGATCCGAACAATATTGGGCCCATACCATACTTTGACTGCACAAACATAAATTGCGTCAGCCATTTCGTCATGCATCCGGCAGTATTAGAAATTTAGAATTACGAGGGACCATACTGTCTGATACCCCATCGATGTCAAGAGTATAGAACAGACCAATTTCCCCACAACCCTCGGCCTCAGAGAGCTCCAACGTCGTGTGAAAAGAACATTAACAAGCCCAAGCAATGAAGGAAGCGATCGTGCTGTATCCGTCGCCGGCCATCGGCCACCTAATCTCCATGGTGGAGCTCGGCAAGCTCCTCCTCACCCACCGCCCTTCCCTCTCCATCCACATCCTCATCACCAACCAAGCTTATGACGCCGGCCCCACCACCGCCTACATCGCCTCCGTCACCGCCGCCGTCCCTTCCATCGCCTTCCACTTCTTCCCTGCCACCACCCTCCCCCCGGACTTCTCCACCACCTCCCCCCACCACGAGACCCTCGCCTTCGAGCTCCTCCGCCTCAACAACCCCAACGTCCACCGCACCCTCACCTCTATCTCCACAGACCACGTCGTTCACGGCCTAGTCATCGACTTCTTCTCTGCCGCCGCCGTTACCGTCGCGCGTGAGCTCAACATCCCCTGCTACTATTTCTTCACTTCGGGCGCCTGTTTCCTCAACTTCTTCCTTTACCTCCCAACTTTTCACGACAAGTTCGCCATAAGCGTTAAAGACTTTGACGCCCCCATAGATGTCCCCGGTACACCGCCGATACGGCCCTCCGATGTTGCGAAGCCGTTGCAGGATCGCTATGACGATGCCTACAAGGGCTTCTTGGATTCGTCCCTGAAGATGCAGACCTCAGCGGGAATCATAGTCAACACCTTCGAGAAGCTCGAGCCAAGAGCCATAGGAGCCATCAGGGACGGCGAGTGTGTGCCCGGCGGGCCCACTCCGCCGCTTTACTGCATCGGGCCGCTGATCTCTAGCAGGGGAGGCGACGACGGCAGATCACCAGAGTCTCTGACGTGGCTGGACTCCCAGCCGAGAGGGAGCGTCGTGTTCCTGTGTTTCGGGAGCTTGGGCGTGTTCTCGGTGGAACAGCTGAAGGAAATAGCGACGGGGCTGGAGAGGAGCGGTCAGCGGTTCTTGTGGGTGGTCCGGAGCCCGACAAAGGACAAGAACCAAAAGGCCACCACGTCAGAGGTGCCCGACCTGGACTTGGGGTCGCTGCTTCCGGAGGGCTTTCTGGAACGTACCAAAGAGAGGGGGCTCGTGGTCAAGAAATGGGCCCCGCAGGTGGCTGTGCTGAGCCACCCCTCGGTGGGCGGGTTCGCGACTCACTGCGGGTGGAACTCGGTGCTCGAGGCGGTGTGCGCTGGCGTGCCGATGCTAGCGTGGCCGCTCTACGCGGAGCAGGGGCACAACAGGGTGCTGCTGGTGCAGGAGACGAAAATCGCGCTGCCGGTGGACGAGTCAGAGGACGGGTGGGTGAGTTCGGAGGAGGTGGAGAAGCGAGTCAGAGAGTTGATGGAGAGCGAGGAGGGCAAGATGGTGAGAGAGCGAGTGCTGGTCATGAAGGAAGAAGCAAAGGCCGCGCTAAGCCCCGGCGGGTCGTCTCGGTCGGCGCTGGCCGGACTCGTCGATTCGTGGAAGCGCGAGTGAAACGCGCCGGACTTTGCGGGTCGTCTTCGTCGTTTGCGTCGTTCGTCTGTCGATGAA
This sequence comes from Eucalyptus sp. ANBG9806169, assembly GCA_014182395.1. Lineage (NCBI taxonomy): Eukaryota > Viridiplantae > Streptophyta > Magnoliopsida > Myrtales > Myrtaceae > Eucalyptus > Eucalyptus sp. ANBG9806169. The sequence goes on along the minus strand of CM024573.1, from coordinate 39,704,944 downwards.
TATTTTCTATTCTCGTCCCTTTGGTCTTTTGCAGTATTCAATGGGGGCGAAACTGACGTACAACGAACACAGTCGCACGTGCTTGATCTGTCTCTTCTAAATTAATAAATGTCCACAGGACGGACGAGGAATGTTTGAATCTTTTCTTGAATTGCACTTGTATCTCCACTTTCCGGTGGTCGTTTTGCAGGCCAAAACTATACCCTTGTGAAGAAAAACTTAGCCTCAACGGAAATCGTCTCATTCGACTCTAATGTACTACAGTTTCAAAATATATAAAAATAATAAATAATTACAGCACTTTATAGCACAATTACAACATAACTGATAACACTATTAAGGGCCCATTTGATTCGATTTTGGAAAAATGTCTTTAAGAGAATGCAAATACCTTTGACGTAAATGGATTTTTCGAAATGCTAGACTATTTGGTAAATTATAACTGAAAAGTGCTTTAGGAAATGCAAGACTATTTGGTAAACATATATTTAAAAAACCATTTAATGTGACTAAATTAAGTTTTTTAGTTTTAGTATTTTTAAAATTGCAAAAAAGAAACAATGACTATATAACATTTTACATTTTCATGTTGAGAGTAATGTAAAAGATATATATTAATAAATTTATTTAAAAATTCTATTGAAATAATTTGATTATAGATTAGATGCAAAGCTCAACTTTTGGCCTAGGATTCTTTTAGGTTTGTTTTCAACTTTGAATATATATTTTTTAATTATTGTAGTATTAATTATCTTTGTTAATTAATGATCATTCTAGTGTGTTGATAAAAAGTTGGGCTATTGATTGTCAAAATATAAAAATGACAAAAAAAAAAAAAGGTGAACTTATTCGGTGGATGGTGAAGTGACCGATTGTGGATGCTAATTTTTTTTTAGTAAGCATCGCATATAAAAATGGAGGTCCTCATTAAGAAAAATAAAACCAAGTTCCTCTCATACAAATTTGATTAGAAAGAGTCATTTCATGATAGTAAATATGATCATATATGTCCGGAAAAAAGAAATTCATTAATAAGAGGACTAGCATTCTGCAAATACTGAATGCCCAAAGCAAGTCTCTACCTGCTTTGGGCTTTCAGCATTTCAAAGGTCAGTATTTTGCCAAGGACACCTCCAAATACTTAATCAAACATCAAATTTTTTTCCAAATGGGCTTTCGGGGCTGAAAGTTTCTTGGGAATGCTGAACTAAACGGGGCCTAAATCGAAACTGTCGCTATATATATATGTATTTGTATTTATTATTGTAGTTTTGGGTCGACAACGACATGTCGTTGATGGACAACGGGCAAGTGGTGACGTGGACCACATAAAATGGCCATCAGGTCCACTGGGCTGGAAAGAGCGTGCTCGTGGGTCGGTGAGTTGGGTTTGGAGCTTAGGATCCTATACTTCGCTATTTTCCTCTCTTCTAATCCTCACCTTATCAGGAGAGATTGGGGCGGAGACGATTTCATTTCAGGAATGGGTTTCGACTCCACGCTCTCTGTGAGGAGCGTAGTAAAAGTACGAGTGGGTGTTAGAGTAGAATTAGCGTAGGACCGACAAAAAAAAAAAATTGATTATTATTTTTCTATTCGACCAAAAAAATAATCAATTTTTTGGATCAGTTATTTTCTTATCTATTATATAGCTGTAGAAATATCATGTTAGTCTCATCTAATTTTAGTCGATCAAACATAAGGTCAAAGTAAAATGAACCTTATCTGTTGTAAACCTTATTTTAGTCGGGCCTTGATTACATCTTTTATGGGATTGTAAAATCGACAAGCCTAATTCAAGCTCTCTAACAGTGGCGAACTCAACTAGCCCAAGAGCTAAATTGAATCCTTAGGATCATAGATTAAATATGTTACCTCATTGGTATGTAAACTCAAATTTGAGGCGCTAAAGCTATGAATGGCTAGAGTTTTTTTTTTTTTTTTTTTTTAATAAAATAAAATCGGACTTAAAAGTGTCGTCTTGCGATTTCTTATTATCACACACCAGGATTATGTCGTACAAGTGGCGAAACTTATCCAGAATTACGAAAGTGGATCATGCATTGAATTAAACTAACCCAGAAGACGAAGGTGCTCAAGAAATATGCAAAGTGATAAGGTATGCCATGAATTCCGAGATATCTCTCTGAACGAGCGTAGTCCAAACATCAAACCGACTAAACTTATTTAACAAAGACCACGTAAAACGATCGATTTCATTATCAAAGTGACGGAGTGAAGCCGAAACCTCATTAGTCAGCCCTTAGGGGGGCGGGGTGGTGGCCCAGACAAGTCGTATCGCCGCTGGATGGACAAAATTTAAAGCCGAAACCTCAATAGTCAGACCTAACTATCCATCTTGCACCGAATTTACCTAACATTCTCTCCAACCTCAGCACTTGATTATATTAATTCAGATGGAAAACTCTTGAAATTTTCCAAATGGGCTTAACATCTGTCATGTGTTAAAAGCTAGATGACGCGACTGCTAGTTTTGAAAAGTTTCATGCCACTGGGAAAATTGAGTTGCACATTAGTAGAATAATGGAAATTTACGATGCGCAAATCGAATTTCAAGACCGGAACCCTAATATGAAGAGTGTGGCTGCTGCTTATTGGTCGAGTCCTACAAGATTCACTTCGTGCCTTCTTTTTTGCTCCGGAAAGTACTTCTAAAGCTAACTTTCTTCCCAACTAACTTCACCTTTCCCCACGAAGTGGACAGATAGGCGACAGAATACCAGCTCTTTCTCACGACTTTATTATCTGTAAAGCAAACAACAATCTCATCGCAATCACCATCACAGTAGGAAATGCCTAAATGGGGCGTCCGCAAAATAACCAAAAGCAAGAAAACAAAGATGTCTCTGTATTTTAATGCGAGCTTTTACTTTCTGCATGGGTTGTCACTAATTTTCCCGTTGGATCTATTAGGGACATTCCGTGAATTCAACGCAGCATCGGCTCATTCCATTTTTATATTGGTTATTTTATTCAGAACAAGAGATAAAGGATCGCGGTCCGGTGTCAACTGGGGAATGATGTTACTTTCGGCAGAAATTAGATTGTAATTTACGAAGGCGATGGGAAACAACCGAACATGTTTGAAGACGATCATGTGCTTGAGGAGTGGGGTCTTGTCTTGAGGTGCCCAATAAAGTTGGGAAAATTATCAAAAGAGATGTAGATCTTTTGTTTGGATGCCAAGTTAGTTCTAAATCTTCAATTGAACCAGTTCAATCTTAAGTATTTTGACGATATGTCAATATAGTCATTCCGACTAGTTTTGACAAGAAAAATTGTTAACATGAACGTCAATCATCCTATGTGGCACGATCAGTATTGATGTGGACAATATTTATATATATATATATATATATATATATATATATATATATATATATATATATATATTTTAATAATTTTCTAATTTTCTTTTTCTTTTTCTTATTTTCCTCCATTAGTTCGCTACTTTGGTGGTAGACCACAGGCGAGGGCTAGGATGTCCTCGTTATTCCTCACTTGGCCCAAATCTAGTGAGGGAATGCAAGGAGCCATGAGCCCTTGCCTAGTGGCCGGTGAGTACTTCAAGTGAGCCACGATACCCTTGCCTATAGTTGGCGATGGTAAATAAAGAAAAGAAAAAGAAAATGGGAAAAACTATTAAAGAATTGTCATATCTATTCTCCAATTCCAGATATTTTTAACACAACTTATATGTGTATCTTAATAAATTCGGACCCAAATGTTTATCTGTACAATTTGTGTTATGACTAAACTTGGTCAATACTTTAGACCCGATCTTCCGGATCACCTCGAGCCGACCCCTTTGCATGGCCAAAGAAATGGTGAAGTCTCGTTGCTATATTTGTACTCCCGTGGAAGCCCCACATCCATTACTCTCAACAGTAGTCAGATTGAAGTCCCGGAATTTCAACAAATTCGGAGGATTCGATGGTCGTGAATCGATTACCTTGGAATCACAAAACTTCAAATCATTGAAACTTTTGCAGTATCCAAGGATTCATTGAAAGCTCTTGAACATAGGGAAGCTGGATTAGCCAGTGACGGCAGATCTTCGTTCCTTCCACGGGGACAAAAAACCAACCCGGGAGTTGGTAAAGAATACATACGCATCTAGATTTTGATCCTTCAGAAGTGAGCCCTACGAAACCAAAGATTACCTTGAGTCATTGAAGAGATCATTTCTAGGTATCCTTCGTCGGCCACACCCGGCATTCATCAACGTTAACTACATTAACAATCGAGGTTGGCTGGTTACGTGATTGGGGCTATTTTGCTTACAAATGTGAGAAATGCAACAAAACTGAATCGAAATTCTCTTCTATCCAAATGCTTAATAGCAATAATTAGGATTAAAGAATAAATCATGCATATATTCTGTAGATTAATGTAACATTTAATTTTAATGTTCCCATCCTAATGGTTGGCACCATTTCTCTACGACGGAAGAAAAATTCGTCATTAATCATGAAAGTATTCATATTTAGTGCATCTAATCATAAGCGATAACCTCAGGAAAAATACGAATTAAGTTCTCCTCGTCTTTTGTCGGCTAGGACAATAAAGTCAACATGAATTGACTGACTGATGCGGATGCATGCAATTACAATGGAATTGACCATGACCCTGAGCATAAAAAAGAAAGAGCATGGCTGCAGGGCCACGCGATCAGCAGGAGAGATTGGAGAGTTTGACGTCTAATCCTTCAATCCCTGCTCTGTGGCCACAACTGCAGCCGTGCACAGGACGACCGAGCTCTGAAGCTACAACACCTAAAACATTTACAGCCATTCCAAACACCCACCAACACATTTCGTGGTCTGTTTCCTTCCTCTCTAGGTTCAACTGAGAGCATCCTCTAGGGCAATTGAAGCTCAGACGTACTGCCCCTTCTTTGAAACAGTCATGGAGAAATGCCAAAAACCAAAAGGAAGTCACAAAGAAAGAAGAAATCCCTTGTCCAGACAACAACAGAATTACAGACAAGTTTCGATTTTTTAAAACCACTACATCGAAATATTATTCCATTAGCACCATAAACATGCACTTGGTTAACGTTCACACACAATAATACCTCAACAAAAGCAAATAAAACCAAATCCTCTCCTCGAATTATCAACAAAAAAGTAGTCTTTATCAACGTTAGAGCTCGTCCCAGGTATGAATTATAAGCACCAAATAACATCCGACTACAATTGACTTTGTTAGAATATTTAAATAATAGATAATGCATTCATCTAACAGTTTAAACTTTTAAAAATGTTAAACGTGGTTTCATCAAAATCTCACATGATATTAAAGCTAAAGGTTCTAAATTTGAATCTCTCTAGGCCAATTTGCCTCCCCAATTAAAATCTCCACGGTTAGTACTAGATAAAAAGACTAAATTAAGCGCGAGGATGAGTGTTAGAATATTTAGATAATATACTATGCCTAACTTAAGTTTTTATAACAGTTGACAATAGTCTCATCAAATCTTACAGATCTCAATACTTTAATATATCCTCACCAACATTGCTTCGTCGATTGTGCCCCATGGTGTCTTTGGCCGTAGTCCTAATCAAGGTAGGTATAAGGTGATTCTATGTGGGTATTTAATTCTATTAAATAATTTTAATGCAAGATAGTGAGATTATAATGCCCTAGGCTATATCTTATATTATCTCATTGCATTAATAAAGTTGTCAGGTAGGTTTAAATACTAACATAGTCTCGTGAGTGAACTTTATGATTGATTGAATATTTTGATTTTTGATTGCTTTGAAGCAGCATGTTATCGGACAATATTGATGAATTTTAAATATAGCATACATTTCAATGCGTCAGACAGTGTCGTTGTCAAGGCTTGAAGGAGGAAAAAAAGAAAAGAAAGGAAAAAAATCATAAACTTAAAACATTGCAATAATTTTTCATGTCCAAGTAGGACGGTCAATGCTAATAAAACTATCATCTAAGTGATTTCCGATTAAAATTAGAAATTATCAAAAGATTTAGGGGTACATAGACTAAATTAATATAATTGAAAGTTTATGATTGAATTGCTACTGTATAATAAATTTAAGCCTTTTTCAATAAATTTTCCTAACTAATGTAGAGATTTATAAAGCGACAAATTTACAAACAAATTCGGAATTTCACGACAAATTAAATCATGTTTATTTCACGATCTCTTTTTGCTTTTACATGTACAGGTTTTCTCCACGTTAGAGTCCTGTTTCTACCAACTTACTTGATTAATTGTTCATGCGACTAATACAACGTAACTAGTGTTATCTCTAAGGATAGACGACTCAAAATATTCAAAAGGGATAAGTGCACTACAAGTCCTAAAACTTATTACGAAAATGCAATTTAATCCTAAAACTTTCAAAAAATACAATTAAATCTTAAAATTTGTTATAAAAGTACAATCGAATTCTAAAATTTTCAAAAAATACAATCAAATTCTAAAATTTGTCAGAAAAATATAATTGAATTCTAAAACTTTCAAAAAGTGATATCAATGAAATGATTGATCAATTTGACAAGTTTTAAATGATTGCTCTTTTTGAAAGTTTTAAGATTTTATTGCACTTTTGTAATAAGTTTTAGGATTTAATTGCACATTTTAAAAGTTTTAGGATTAAATTGCAATTTCTTGACAAGTTTTAGGACTTCCAATGTGCTTATTTCTATTCAAAAAATTCAAAATCAACCAAACTATATTGCGCCGTCAAGAAAAACTTCTTCTTTAAATATAAGGGAAAAATTGTTCAAAAAGTCATAAATCTATTGTACTTTTGGCAATTCAATCATAAATCTTTCAATTTTATCAATTCACTTGAGAGTCTTGAGCATGGTTGCCGCTCCCGCCTATGACCGGTGAGGGCCTCCAAGCCCTCGCTTGGCCAAATTTGGCTAGGGCGCTGCAATCCTCACCATTTTTGAGTGAGGGCTCTCGTCTCGAGCTGGTAAGGGTCGGTCAGCCCTTGCTTGTGGCTGGCGAAGGTTGGCCAGCAAGGGTTGCTAGCTAGATTCGAACCACCCCCCACCCCTACCCCCACAAAAAAAAGGAGCAAAAAAGTAAAAAGAAAAAACCATTAAATAAAATATTATTTAAAAAATGCCAAGTCAACACTAGTTGTCGACCTCAATAATTTCTTGCCAAAATTAACCGGAGGGACTGATTGGTAAGAAATAAAAAGATTTAGGATTGAATTGATAAAATTGAAATATTTATGACTAAATTTGTAAAAATACAATTGGTGTAGGACCATTTGGATAATTTCCCAAATAAAAGTGGAGAGTAGTTTAGTATTTACGTTTCAAAAATTTGACCGCTTCTTATTCTGAAGCGACAAGAAAATAATTATTGAGATACTTCGAAAGTCGTCAACTAGTTGACGGAACGAAGATTTGCTGTCCACATATATGTGTTGCATGTACTCCCAATGAATGGCACTTAAACATTGCACGGTACTCTCGCTAACACAAGAGAAAAAAATTCCACAAGACAACAAAAGATTGACTTTACTAAAGATCGAAAATCCATCAGTGATCCTTCCGATTTAAATTCTAGAGATTGCTGTATATCCACGAACGGGAGACCATCCCACACGCACAAGCTTCTTAGCCCTCGAATTATTTCTTTCTTTCAGAAATCCTAAAACCACAAGAAAACGATACTTCAAGTGGAGATCGTAACTGTGCTGGCGCCGCCCACATAACCGCCAACTCGCACGGAGCTCGTGACCAGGTCGGGAACATCCACCTCGCTCGACCCGGCTTTGATCGACCCAATCAACTTGGCTAGGGCCGATAGGGACGACCCGCCCTTGTTCAGCGCAGCGGTCGCGGCTTCTCGCATGGCCAGGACTCGATCCCTTATTTCTCTCCCTTTCTCCGATCGCATCAGCTCATTCACTCGCTCCTCCAGCTCATCTGCCGAGACAAGCCCATCCTCTTCCTCTGACTCGGTGACGGACAGAGCCAGCTTCATCTCCTCCACCAAGTAGACCCTATTCAACCTCTGCTCCGCGTAGAGAGGCCAGGCCAGCATGGGCACGCCGTGGCACACCGCCTCTAGAATCGAGTTCCACCCACAGTGCGTCACGAACCCGCCCACCGAGCCATGGCTCAGCACCTCCACTTGTGGGGCCCACGACTCCACTATCATCCCCCTCCCTCTCGTCCTATCCACAAACCCTTCGGGCAGGAACGACTTGGCGCTCGGCTCCAGCTCAACTGACGTGCGCCGAGCCTCGTCGTGTGGCGGCGGGACCCGCACCACCCACAAGAACTGCACTCCGCTCCTCTCCAACCCTAATGCCATTTCCTTCAGCTGCCTCGTCGAGAATACACCCATGCTCCCGAAGCTCAGGAACAGCACACTTTGGGACGGCTGTGAGTCGAGCCAGCCCAAGCACTCGTGCCTCTCGCTACCGCCTTCAATTCCTCCACCGGGCGCCACCAGTGGCCCGACACAGTACGTCGGAGGAGTGGCTCCATCCGGCACGCAGAGGCCGTCCCTCACAGCCTTGAGGGCGCTGGCCTGGAACGAGTCGAACGTGTTAACGATGATGCCGGCTGAATTAGCCATCTGAACCGCCGTGTCCAAGAAATGGCTGTAGACCCTGAGGCTCCGGTCGCTGATGACCACGGGCATGTCTCGGGGTGAGACTGGAGGGAAGCCAGGGACCTGAATGGGCACGTTGAGGTCTTTGAAGCCCTCGGGGTACTTCTTGTGGAGAGCGGGAATGTAGAGAAATAAAGCCAACCCGCTCGCGCCAGAGGTGTAGTAGTAGTAGGTCGGGATGTTGAGGGAGGCGGAGACGCCGAAGGCAGCGTTGCAAAAGAAGTCGATGACAAACGCTTTGATGGCGGAGGACCTGGAGAGAGAGCCAAGCATCTGGTGGAGCGTCGGGTTTAGAAGGCTGACGATTTCGAAGGTGGATTCGATGAAGTTGGCGGGAGAGGAAGAGGAGAGGTGGTCGGAGTTGGGGACGGAGACGGCGGGCAGATGGTGGAAGGTGATTGAAGGGTGGGAGGCAGAGATGGCGGCAATGAAATGGGTGTCCGGAGGTGGGGTGGAGAGGAGGAGGACGGTGACGGAGAAGGAAGGGTGGTGGCAAAGGATGTGCTTCGCGAGCTCTACCATGGAGGCGAGGTGGCCTCTTCCAGGAGAAGGGTAGAGGACGATGGAGCCGTCCATTTTGGCGGGTCGAGAGTGAGGGATGCGGCGGTGGAGATCTGGCGGAGGAGGAGGAGGCGGTGGTGGCGGACTAGAGAGGTTGTCTTTGAGTGGGTGGAATGCTGTTTAACAACCCCAATGAGCCACGATATGTTCCGTGAACTATTGGTGCAAAACGGCTCCACGACTCTTGATGACTTATTGTCTTGATGAAAGAATGCGTGGAGAAGCAAGAAGTGTAGAAGCTTTGGGAGAAAACTTTTGTATTTCTTCACTTGTAATCAATGTACATAAGTTAGTAATTATAATACAAGGTGTACATTAGAAAAGGCAATGAAATATTCTACAAATCAGATTGCCAATATATCTTCTGAATCTTCAGGCATATCTTCCAACACTTGATATAATATATTATCTCCCCCTCTTGATGATTTATCCTCTTATATGGATGAAATTATAATAAAAAAAGTCATAACTATATTATAATCGGTCCAATTCTATTGGAAGGTGTCCGGAACCCAACGAGCAAATACAGATGCTCACATGCAATCACGTGCAACGCTCACTTGCTCCCGGTGCTTTGATAAGAACTTTAGATTTATATTAATGAAAGTAAATGGACTTTTATATTGATGAAAGATAATAGGAAAGAGAACTAAGGAGCAACGCTCGCTTCTATCTAATTCTACGAGTTTTCTGATTCTTATTACTTTCCCTTCCAGTTCTCTCTCGCTTTCCCTCTCGCTAACCTACCCTAACCCTTCTCGCTCGCTCAACACAACGTCTTTTTCTCCTGCTAATTTTTCATGTGATAAAAAGTAATTATGATGGCAATAATTTAGTTGCCAACATGGCAGAAAAAATTTAAATCTATATTTTTTTCCTCAAGTTATTGCGCCAATCTAGGAAAGTGGTAACCGGTGAAAGAAGTGACCCAAGTTTCGGCTTTAAATAGGTAGTTGATGCGTCTGTATCACTCTTGTCAGACTAACGGAGCTGTTATCCACTCGTTTATCTTATACAAAATAAGTCCAAATCTTGATTGATATTTAGTCAATGTATTATCTTTGAACTATATTGAATATTTAGAATAATAACACGAGTTACAAACTTTTCCGGAAAAGTATACATTAGAAGTAAGGCTGCCTATACGAAGTATTACATTCACCTACACACGATAATTTACATATAGTTTTGAACAATTTGTTATCTTTATATTGGCGACACATCCATGCTGTATCAATGGGAGACAAATAGGTTACTAGTCACAGTTTCTCTTCTTACACCAATATGATCTCAAAAACTCATTTCAGTTTCTTTATTTCTTTTAATGTATAATCTATGGTTGATCATTAGATTTACAAAGTGGCAAAGCTAGGAGCAAAGTCCAAGATTTCACGACATATGAGTCACTTTCCCTCCACGTCAGAGTCTTGCTGCCACTCACTCGCTTAAGTAATTGTTTAAGCGACTAAAACAAATTAATGCCGTCGTTTGTCCGAAATGTCCAGACCGTTAGAAAGCGAAGCCTGAAAGCATGACCTTAATGATGGGAGAACGATAACAATTCGAACAATATCAAATTAACGCAGCGGAATAAAATAATCTCCCATATTGTGTAAACCTAATAGGAACCGATATAGTATAGTAAAATAAATACCAAGCACGCGAACACAAAACAATTTTTTTACGTGGAAAACCTCATCGATGTGAGGAGATCAAAAATCACGGGACCGGAGTCCACCCGAAAATCTTCACTATCAACAAAATTGGGTGAACAATGTTCTTCTCTAGCAAATACTAGAGGTACATAACAGCAAAGACCTCAAGAACATAATTCTTAGCAATACACATGAACTTCACAAGAGATTAAGGATAAATCTAACCAAAAACGCAAGTTTTGATCAATCCACGAAAAACCTGATGTAAGGAGCTTCAGACGAAAATCAAATTGTTCAGCTTCGAGAAAATTGCGCCATGAACATGCTGACAAAATTTCAGCTCAATCGGACCACGAATCGACCTCCAATGTCAGTTTGATGTAAATTAGATATTGTCTCAACCCTCAGATTTTCTGCTTTCTCTTTTTCTCTTGTTACTACGTCTTTTTGCAGCTACCACACTAAAGATAGTAAGAAACCCTATTTCTCCATATAACTTATTATATGGGCTCAAGCCCTTTTTAGGTTTGCAACTCATTGGGCTTCCTCCATATAGGAGTGAACCCAGCTAACACTTAACCCTAATGCCTAGAGAAGCTTTTCACCGTCTCGAATGTCGGCTGGCCAGAGCCTGACAAGGTTGACCGGTAGTCGATAGATTTCCTGCTCTTTCTTGCAACTATCGAACGGAGAAAGACCATCCGGCGGGAACATGCGTGTATATCTTAAATTATGGCCATTCCATGCACTCGACATGACGTCCGCTCATCTGAAAATTTTTAGGTTATCTTGTTCGCAGTATGTTGAGCTGTGGTATAATGTTGCTTTCGGAAGTGTTGACACCTAATATTTTAAAAAAATAAATTAAGTTTGGTTTTTAAAATTTTCATTTCAAAATTCGAATATAAAAAAAAAATTCAGTTTTTATTTTTTATTTCCACTTATTGACACCTAATTTTAATTTAGGAATTAGAAATAAAGGATAATCCTGGTTTAGAGGGAATTTTAAAAAAAATTGAATTCGAAAGTTAAACGGTCGTGCGATTTTTGGAGCCATTTTGTTGTTGAAGAAGTTGAGTGAATATCGCAAAATCTTCAACAACTTGGAGTTTGTTTCTTTTCTTTTTTTTACTATAAATGCGAGCTTCGGAACCGAGCGAAAGGGGGGCTTCTCTTCGTTTTTCATGGAAAGGGAGAAATAGAAAAGTCATTAGGGGGAGTTTCTCTTGCTTCAAGGAAGAAACAAAAAAGAGAAAAGAGAAGGAAAGTCAGAAGCTCTTTTCTGCAGAGAGTGAGAGAGACTGATGAGTGAGACGTGAGAGAGAGGTGAAGGCAGAAAGTAAAAGGAAAATTGGAAAAAGTAAAAGGTGAATTACTGTTCATCTTCTTCCTCTTGAGTCTTGTTAGTGGTCCCTGCTCAACCTGCTCGACTTCTCCACTCGCGACCTCCGCGCGCCGCCTCCAGCTCGTCACTTCCGCGCGACGCCCGCGCCAGCACTGCCCAAAGTTCCTCTGCAGCCGACCGCCGCACCGAACCGAAGCCCGCCGCTCAGCAACCCACACCGGAGCTCCTGCCGCTTGCTTCCGCCTTGCCCGCGAGCCCGACGCATCTCACTACCCAAAGCCCGCCTCCTGCACGAAGCCAGTCGCCGGACCACCCGACACCGCTCCGTCGTGCCGCCCAGAGATCCAGCCGCCGTGCCTCCGCCCGTCTGACGCTTGGAGTCCCGAGCGACACCCAGCACCGCCTGCTGCTGCCGCTCCGACCTGCGCCTCCTCGAGCGATCCGACGCCCCCACGATTGCCCTGCCGCACCGATCCCTGCTGCTGTGGTCTGCCTCCGCCTGGAGCCGACGCCCGAAACTTGCGCCGTCTCGACGTCCCCGAGCTCACGACACTATCGGAGCCCCAAATCAGCCACGCCGCTGATCTGATTTGCTCTTTTGCTGCAGCCCATTGTGCCTTGCGACATCTGAATCGCCCTTTCGTGGCCGCATCCAGACCTGCGACCCGTCTCACCGTAGCCGCCCAGCAGCACCGGCGTCGTCCAGCCCTCGCCGGAGTCCGAACCCGCGCCGGCCGACGAACTCCCTCCCCCGGCGTCACCCTCTGTCTTCGTTACTTACCTAGGTAGTTTTTAGTATTTTTTTTTTTTTTTACTTTTTACTTTCTTTATAGTTTAATTCAGTTTATTTGTTAGGTTATATTTTTAGTTATTTCATTTGATAGCAATTTTTAGTGATATTAGATGTTAATTTCTATATGCATTATCCGTAGATTTTACCTCAAATTACTATAGTTATTAATTTGATCCGAGAGACATCGGGTCACTTTTTTAATTATACTAATTTTGAGTTTGTTTTGGTCGTTAAATCACAATAATTATTTAATTTGGTCCTTAAGATTTCGGACCAAATTTGTAATTATTTTGATTCCCTCGTTGTGATTTGTAGAGTTAAAATAATTGTTAACTTAATCCGTGAGACAACGGATTATCTTTTCAATTATTTTAATTCTTATCTTAGCTTATATGTAAAAATAATTGCTTGCTTAAAAAAATGAAAAATTAAAAAAAAAAAGAAATAGTGAAAAGTTAAGAATTTGCATGAGCATATAGGTCATATAGGTTTATTAAATTAAGACATGTAGGTTTAAATTAACCTTTAGGATTTTTTTTAGGATTTCATCCTTAGTTGTTTGCATGTTTTCATAATATGAAAAGATAATAAAAAAGGTTAAAAAGAATAATGGTTTTCTAAGACAAATGAGGTTTAAATCAAATTAATCTCGAAATTGAATTAGGAAATTATTCCATTTTGAGTAGCTTAATTAGTTTGTTTAATTTCAATAAAGCATAGTAGGCACATTTAATTAGAGTTTGCATATTAATAAATTAGGATTGCATCATATTTTAGTAATCCCATCGTGTAATTTTTAATTGCATATAATTAACATTTTTAATAAAAAAATAAAGAAAACACAAAAGTCATTTACTTGGTTAATTAATAGATTAGTTCATAATTAATCCTATTTCACATCATCTTTATTTAGTGTAGGTTGCCTACATAAAAAAAAGAATCATTAAAAAAAAATCACAAAAAGAACATGCATATAAAATTGTTATATCATGCATCTCATGTAGTATATGCACATTTAGGATTGCATAAATCGATTGCATACATATAGTTCAAATTAGGCCATATAAATTGCATTTCACATATCATTAAAGTAAAATTCATGCATATTAATTTTAGATTAAGATTGCATAATAATATTTTAGGTGTCATGTCATTTAAAAATCATGTTTAGGGCATGCATTTTAATTAGCATTTTTTAAAATGTTTTCTTAGAGAGTGGGACTTTAATAAAGTTGTGGTTTATAATTTCTTAGCATTTTGATTTATTGAATGTTATTTAATTGATTGCGCACCCGCATGACCACCATTTGCATGTTAGTATCTTAGGTTAAAATTAATCAAGACTGCCTACAAAAAAATTTTTAAGGTACCGAAAGGGCGTTAGATTAATCCAGCGTAACCATGTCCCCGAATCCATTAAATCTCTGGTTCGTAAAAGGTAAAGTATTCTTCCATACTTTACATGGGTTTCTAATCAGCCTTAATTGATTAGTGGCGGCTCCATTTTGAAATATAATTGCATGTTTTAGTGGGTCTTTTTCTTAGTATCAAGTTGCGATTGGTAGGGCTTGGGAGAGTCCGCGCCAAGTCTTCGGACTTAGTAATCCATTAACCTAGTTTTAGGTGATTCACCCTCGAAAAATACAGGTCGCGACAGGAAGAAACCCCATTGAAACTCACAAAGCAAGAAGGAAACAACCAAACGTAACTTAAGTTTGTCCATATGCATGAGGAGTGGAGTTGGCTTCCATGTCAGCCATTCTTGGTTAAAATTGATGAAGTGGCTAAACTGGCAAATCAATAAAATGTTTAAAACTAAATTAACAAGTTTGAAATGTGCAAAATTGAATTGACTTTTGTGTAATAAAAAAATATATATTTTAAAAATATTTGAGAGGTGCTTATTGCCGCGACAGTGGTATCCGAGGACACATCACTAAGTAGAGATGATGGATGGGCATTCTGCTCGGGCTCAAAAGACATTATAAAGGTCCGGGTAATATCGTTACATGGGAAAGACTGGCCTGGAGATTTCGATCTAAACGCTTACTAGGCCAAGCTCCAGAGATACTTTAGGTCCTACTTTCAGGATCACCTCTAGTACTTCATTGATTGCGCTCTAATAAACTAGTCAAAAGCTACGAAATAGACTTCATCATCCTCTTCGTATTGTACGGCATCTCACTTGTCCCTCTAGGACTAGGACCAATCCTCGACATGTCCTAGATGCTCATCGCACTATTCTCGTGGAGGAGGTTGTCCCTTTACCGATACTTGATTGATGCATTAGCCAGTAGCTCTCAGAATCGAGCCTGCCCCTTTCCATGACTAAAGGAATGGTGCTCTCGCGTTGGTATATTCATACTCCTCGTGGAAGCCCCACGTCCATTGCTTTCAATAGTAGTCTTGTCCCCGTCTCGCAGATGTAAACTAGACTGATTATATCACACCACTGAAGTCAGTGCATTTTTACAAGTTCCGTGTCCCCGACTCTCGAGATTCGATTATAGTCGCATCATAAAAGGTCAAAATCTATTTAGGATATTTTGTGTAAGACATATAATAAAAATGTATTGGCATTACAATGTTTTTAGAATGATGAATCGGTCTCTCAAAAGGCTATAGAAATTTTGGGAAAGTAATACACGGTTCATTGTCGAAGGTATCTTCGTCCCAAGGCCAAAATCTCTGCAAGTTTATAATGGAACTCATGTGGTTAAAGTACCAAATTTTTTACAGTTGCATCTAAGCCATTTAGTAGTTTGTCATGCATTAGAAGAAATTGCGCCTATATATTGGAGAAATTTCTATCATGCAAAACAACCCGGCCCAAAGAGAGTTTCTAGTAATTATTTATTTTATTTGTTATTCTCGCGTATTAAGAGTGTTGGGGTGATTTTTCCGATTTAAACACTAAGTTTTACCAATTACGTATGTAGTGTCTAATAATTGAATTTGAATTCATACCAAATCTCGAATTGAGAGAGAGAGAGAGAGACGTTTTTCTGTGATTAATAGGAATTGCAAGGGAATCAAATTGAAACATTAAAGCACTTAGCGCTGAATGTGTTCTCATATTAATTTTCATCACCAATCCCACCAAAAAATTTACATTTAGTGTATCTAACCACATAAAATAATTCTCCTTCTTAAAGGGCCTATAATATTCCTAGCTCATAAAGAAAGGACATATCTCACCAATTCATACACTAAGGCCATTCCCTTAATAATATCATTCTCGATTGGATCTAGCCAATCGGGTGCAAATACAATGGACCTGGTCGTAACCACGAATGGGAGACCTATCACTACATCTTAAAATATCTACTGTTATTTACTCCACGAATGGGAGACAGACCCCACGGACACAAACTTCTTTTCCTCGAATTTGATCCTTAACTATGAAAGACTTCTTCACATCAAAACCCCGCAGAAAAACAATAAGAAAACAACACTTCAGGGGGAGATCGTAACTGTGCTGGCGCGGCCCACATCACCGCCAACTCCCACGGAGCTCGCGACCAGGTCGGGAGAATCCACTTCGCTCAACCCGGCTTTGATCGACCCGATCAACTCAGCTAGTTTTGATCGACCGGATCAACTCAGCTAGGGCTGATAGGGACGACCCGCCCTCGCTCAGTGCAGCAGTCGCGGCGTCTCGCATGGCTAGGACTCGATCCCTTATTGCTCTCCCTTTCTCGGATCGCATCAGCTCATTCACTCGCTCCTCCAGCTCATCCGCCGAGACAAGCCCATCGTCTTCGTCCGACACGGTCACGGACAGAACCAGCTTCATCTCCTCCACCAAGTAGGCCCTGTTCAGCCTCTGCTCGGCGTAGAGAGGCCAGGCCAGCATGGGCACGCCATGGCACACCGCCTCAAGCACGGAGTTCCACCCACAGTGCGTCACGAACCCGCCCACGGAGCCGTGGCTCAGGACCTCTACCTGCGGGGCCCACGACCCCACTATCATCCCCCTCCCTCTTGTCCTGTCCATAAACCCTTCGGGCAGGAACGAATCGACGCGCGGCTCGAGCTCGGCTAACATGCGCCGAGCCTCGTCGTGAGGCGGCGGGACCCGCACCACCCACAAGAACCGCACTTCGCTCCTCTCCAACCCGACCGCCATTTCCTTCAGCTGCCTGGTCGAGAACACACCCATGCTCCCAAAGCTCAGGAACAGCACGCTCCGGCTCGGCTGCGAGTCGAGCCAAACCAAGCACTCTTGCCTCTCGTCGCCACCTTTGGTTCCCCCGCCGGCAGCCACCAGTGGCCCGACACAGTATATCGGAGGAGTGGCTCCGTCCGGCACGCAGAGGCCATCCCTTAGAGCCTTGAGAGTGCTGGCTTCGAACGAGTCGAACGTGTTCACGATGAGACCGGTCGATTTAGCCATTTGAACCGCCGTCTCCAAGAAATAGCTATAGACCTTGAGGCCCCGATTGCTGATGGCCATGGGCATGTCTCGGGGCGAGACTGGAGGGAAGCCAGGCATCTGAATGGGCACGTTGAGGTCTTTGAAGCTCTCGGGGTACTTCACGTGGAGAGCAGGAATGTAGAGGAACGAGGCCAACCCGCTCGCGCCGGAGGTGAAGTAGTAGTAGGTGGGGATGTTGAGGGAGGCGGAGACTCCGAAGGCGGCGTTGCAGTAGAAGTCGATGACGAAGGCCTTGACGGCAGAAGACTTGGAGAGAGAGACGAGGTTCTCGTGGAGCGTTGGGTTGTGGAGGCGGACGATTTCGAAGGTGGAAAGGATGTAGTTGGCGGGAGACGAGGAGAGGTGGTCGGTGTTGGGGAGGGAGATGGCGGGGAGGTGGTGGAAGGTCATGGACGGGTGGGTGGCGGAGACAGCGTCGATGAGGTGGGTGTCCGGAGGTGGGGTGGAGAGGAGGAGGACGGTGACGGAGAAGGAAGGGTGGTGGTCGAGGATGTGCTTCCCGAGCTCCACCATGGAGGTGAGGTGGCCTCTTCCAAGTGAAGGGTAGAGGAGGATGGAGCCGTCCATTCGGTCGGTCGAGAGTAACGGATGCGACGGCGGAGATAGGGCGGCGGAGGAGGTAGTGGCAGAGATGAAAGAGACTTAAGTGGTTGGGTTGCTTTTCGCGGGCAAGTTGGCTATTGCGGGGCAGTCATCATTTTATGCATGAACTAGTGGTGCAAAACGACGAAATCAACTCATGAGTTTTACGGTTTAATATTAGTGTTTATCTAAGAAAAAACAGTATTTTTTTATCTCCCACTCGTTGTCAGCAAGAGCGACCTTTTATTTTTTAAAAGGATTGATTATAAATGTTATCGAGCATTCTCAATTTATCAAATATCCATATGGTGGAACTTTGGAGAGGTCATTTGAAACTATATATTGAACATGTTTCGTAGTTCTTCATAATAAAAAGTCTTTAGCAAGAAATCAAGAACAATTACTTCTTCTTCTTTTATTTTTGAAATAATTTATTTCATGATAGATTGACATAATATATTTTTGAACCACAATCACATATTTATATTAATGACACATGTTACGGACATCTGAAAATCATACACATTAAGAGTAAGATTGGCCATATGAAATGTTTACATTCACCTATATACAAAGGGCTTGTATATAGCTTTGAATCCTTTGGTATCCTTGGATTTACCGAAGTTTTCTATCCATGTTATTTTAATGGAAGAGGCAGTATTATTGTTTACTTTCGGGAAAATTACCATAAAAGTCTTAAACCTATTGCAATTGTGTCAGTTGAGTCATAAACTTATTTTTTTGACCAATTGAATCCTAAACCTTTTATAATTATTCTCAATCAGTTCATCCGGCCAAAATTAGACGGCCGACACCGGCGACCTTTTTTTTTTAATAATATATATATTTTTTGAAATATTTTATTAATCTTTTTTTCCTTTTTCCTCTCTTTTTTTCCCCTTCTCCCTCTTACTTCTTCCTCCCTCCTCCTTCCTTTGGCTCCGGCGGGCTCGCTTCGCTAGTTGGCGAGCTCGCGCCTAACGACGGTGGGGCAAGCCCCCGTTGGATCTACAAGGAGGGCCTTGCCAGACGTGACGGCAAGCCCCCCTCGCTGGATCTAGCAAGGGCTCGCCTCACCAGATCCGGCAAGGGCTCGCTCGACTGTCACTGGGCGTGAGCTTGCTGGATCGCCTCGCCAGATCTGGCGAGGTTTCGCCCCGCCATCGTTGGGCATGAGCTCGCCAACTAGTGAGGGCTTGCCCCGCCAGTAGTTGGGTGAGCTCGCCCTCGCCCAGCGACGATGAGGCGAGCTAGCTCGGCCACCTTAGTCTGGCGACCGGCCAGCCCTCTCCTCTAGCCGGTCACCAGAGCCAAAGGAAGGAGGGAGTAGAGAAGAGGAGGAAGGAGGTTGAGGGAGAAGAAAAAAAAAAAAGATAAAAAAGGAAAAAAAGATTAAAAAAAATTAATAAAATATTTCAAAAAATAAAATATTATTAAAAAAAAAAAGGTTCTTGTGCTTAGGCCAATTTTGGCCGGATGGACTGATCGGGAATAATTGTAAAAGGTTTATGATTCAATTGGTCAAAAAAATAATTTTATGACTAAATTGACACAATTGCAATAGATTTATGACTTTTTTTAGTAATTTCCCCTAATAGATTAGTCTAGAGGGCACGAAATAGCCCTCACCATTCTCTTCGTATCATACGGCATCTACTTGTCCCTCTAGGACCAATCCTCGATAGATTCAGGATGCTTATCACACTACTTAAGCACCAATAGAGACTAGGTTGCCTCTTTACTGATGATTGATGCATTATTTAGGTTAGCTTTCAATGGAGGTGTGTAACGGAAACCACCCGAATCAAAAATCATCCGGACCAGACCGGACCGGTTTGTTTTGGGAGGTTTCCACGGGCGTCAGTCCGGTTCTTGGTTCCTTTTTTGGAACTGGTGGCCGGTCGGTCCGGTTCCCAATTCCAAAGTGGGGACCGGACCGGACCGACTAGATAATAAATATTTTTAAATTTCTTAATAAACCCTAACTTTTCCAATTTCCCTCAATTAATCAATCCCTCCCTCTCGCGTTTGTCTTTACCTTTTTGTCTCACCCTCACGCATCGCGCTCAATGACAACGACTCTTTCCCTCTTTACCTTAGGCATCAACTCAATCGCAATTGCCCCCACCCATCCTCGCTTTGCTTCCACCTCCAGGTTCTATTGCCCTCCATCGATCCCTTCCCCCTTCGACTTCGAGGATTCAATTGCGTGCAATCGTGACCTTCATCGTTTCTTTCTCTGGCCGCCCATTCCCAAGCCAATGGCCATGACATCTCCCTCCCTGTTTTCCAGGTCTCTCTCTCTCTCTCTCCTTCTCTGCTTAGTAAAACTGACTTCACGCACGATTGATCGAGTCCTCTCGCAAAGTCATACTTTCAGCTCCATGGCCCTCTGAGCGAAAGGTTATTTGATTTGATTAGCCAGAAGAGGAAAGATAGAAATTATCAGCAAATTGATTGGTTCCATTGGAACAAGACCGGACCAAACTGGACCGATCGGTCGGTCCGATTCTTAGTTCTAGGACTGGCCTCCGGTCCCCAGTCCTAAAAATTGAGAAACCGTTCTTCTCAGTCCGATTCTCAGTTTTAGAGTGGAACTAGATTGAATCAGGAACCAATCATCCTAAGCTCTCAAATTCAAGCCTGCCCCTTTCCATGACTGAAGGAATGGTGCTCTCTCGTGCCATATTCGTACTCCCCGTGGGAGCCCCCACATCCTTTGCTTTCAATAGTGGTCTTGTCCCCATCTCGCAGATGTAGGCTAGACCGGTTATAGTCAGATAATCACACCATTGGAGTTAGTGCATTTCTACAAATTACGTGACCCCGGCTCACGAGACTCGAGGACCATCGCATCATAAAAAGATCGGAAATCTCTTCATGATATTTCGTATATGACATACGACAAAAAAATATTAGCAAACGATGTTTTTAGAATAATGAATCGGTCCCCCAAAAGGCTATCGGCTTTTCCGTGAAGTAAGACGCCGCTCGTTGTCGAAGGAATCTTTGTCCTAAGGCCAAAATCTTCATAAGTTGATAATGGAAATTATGTGGTTAAAGTGTCAAATTTTTTACAGGATGCAAATCTAAGCCATTTAGTAGTTTGTCATGCATTAGAAGAAATTGCGCCTATATATTGGAGAAATTTCTATTGTGCAAAACAACCCGACCCAAAGAGAGTTTTTAGTGAATGCTTATTTTATTTGTTATTCCCGCGTATGAAGAGAGTGTCGGCGTGATTTTTCCGTTTTAAACACTAAGTTTTACTGATTACATATGTAGTGTCTAATAATTGAATTTGATTCTTACAAAACCTTAAATCTTTCAAATTCCAAACATATGAATTTTAATCATTGATCATATAACTTACTAATTGATACTGGATCATCATGGGTTGTATTAATATTTTACTATATTTATTGAGATTAATATCATAAAAAACCTTAAACTAATACACCTGAAACAAATTTATCTCAAACTAATTTTATTATAGCAAAAAACCCTAAATTAATGTACCTATGACAAATTTAGCCTTGTTCATTTTCGTTTCATTTTATTATCAAATTACTAATGACAATTAATAAGGATATCAGCTTAGGATTTTACCATCCATTTTTTCACAAGTTTATTAGTTTGTAGTTTAGGTTGGTATTAATCCAATTTAACGAAAATTAATGAAAGATAAATCTATTACAGATGTATAAATTTAGGATTTTTTATGGTCAAAAAATCGATTTTGAGTAAATTAATCACGTGCTTATCAATTTAGAACTTTTCTTCATATTGACTCTTTCTAGTAAATTATATTTAAGCGATGAAGAATTTCTTTGCAGCATCATTAGCATGAGTTGCTCCAAAGGACTAAAGCCACCAAAATGTCAAACCGTTTTTCCAATGTTGGACAAGTTGATGACGTGAGTTCCTCCAAACGAGCCCGAGATAACCGAGTGGTCGGACTTACTCGAGCATTCGGCTTCTAAAAATTCGAAATGGGTACGTCAGTCACTCCGTCCACACGGTACATGGCAATAATTGAAGCGCAAAAGGCCGATATCCCGACACGTGATTGCAAAAAGAAAGATTGCACAATTGCGATGATGCGAGCTCATTTGTTCGTGTAAATAATATATGATCCGGGACCGCTTTTGTGGCTAGGCTATTTCGCTTACAAATGCAAGCAGAGAAAGAGTCGTTTTACTATAATTAATGGGAATTACAAGCGACTCAAATTGAAACATTTAAGTACTTAGCGCTGAGTGTATTCTCTTATTAATTATCATCACCGATTCTCTTGGGCTTTATTAGCATAACAATTTTTGGGTACTATGGAAATAATAATTTGTTTTAAGTTATAAATTCTTGAAAGAATGAGTTCCACAATAATTTATAATACTTGTTATTTGATTCTTTATAGCCCAAAATAAATTGTGATTTTCACAATAGATTAAAGATTGTCCCATAATTATTTCTCAATTCTCTACGGTAAAAGAACAATCCATAATGCTTTTAGGAGAAGCTAATCACACACCAAAAAGTTTATATTTACTGTATCTAACCACATAAAATAATTTTCTCTATCTTAAAGGGCCTGTAATATTCCTAGCTCATAAAGAAAGGACATATCTCGCCAATTCATACATCTAGGCCATTCCCTTGATAATCTAGCCAATCGGGTGCAAATACAATGGATTTGGTCGTAACCATGAATGGAAGACCCCATCACTACATCTTAAAAAAATAAATGGTGTCATTTCCCTCTCCCAGTCCGATTCAATATTCTTGGGTGGAATCAGATCGGATTGAGAATTGATTACCCCTAGTTATAAAAATTTCGGACTTTTGGGAATTTTCCCATCTTCTATGCATGTATCTAAGAATATATAATATTTGATCTCCCACTCATTGTCGGAAAGAGCGACCTTTTATTTTTGAATTTTTGTATTTTTGTATTGCTGAACATGTTACATGATTTTTCAAAATAAAAATAAAAAGTTTATAAAAGAAAGTTAAAAACTGAATTGATTTTTTAAGGGGGTGCCTTTCTGGCCACACTTTAGCTTTACAAGGGAATTGGCAACGTGATGGATCTAGACACGAGGCAAATTAGGAAAAAAAAAAAAAAAAAACCCTCATAGAAAATTCCTAGATATTCGATAATATTTCTTTTTTTCAAAAAAAAAAATTGAAAACCAACAAAAAGGAAACATAATTACTGCTTCAGAAGTTTTTAACAGTTTGAATAAGTACCTAAAATTCGACAAACCAAAAAAAGAATAAATATCTAAATGTAAAACTCAATTCTTTTGTACTTGCAAAAACATTTCCACCTATTATAGATATAGTGAAATTTAATTAGTATACCACACATGAATTTTCACCTAATTTAATTAGATTTTTAAAAAATACCGAAGTGAAAATTCGTACACTGCAATAAGTCTCTTTCTGGATTTTGTTGAACTTAGAAAATATACATACTTATCGACTTAAGTTATTTGGAAATGAAAGTTGACTAGCATGATGAAAAGGTAGAGTCATGAAATATATAAGGTAAAAAATTTAATAAAAAATTCAATATACTCTACATTTTTAAATAAATTTCAATTTTTGGCTAATCACAAGATTCTAATTTGGATTTTCAAGTTAAATAGGATTGTTATGGCTTGAGCTGAATTTATCGATCTTTTAAACTGTGTAGATTAGATGTTGCTATTACTAAAACAAATAGCCCTAAATAACATTGGAAATCATATTAGAAAAATTTGAAGTTAAGAAGTTTGTGATTTATGGCCTGTTACGATTTTTCTCGAGATAAATTTCCAAAGGATAGCCAATGGATTATTAGGTGGCACAAATGATTACTTATTAAAAAAAAAAAGATATGATATTATTGCCTAGCAAACTCTCACAAGTTCATACCAATCGCAACTTAAGGTTTTAATTAAACATGTAATTTGATTTATTTTGGAGTCACTACCAATCATTTACAGGTCAATTTGACACCTAAATAAAATGCAGAATTCCATTTAATTCTATGAACTAGAAATTCATGGATATGAGGACTTAATTACACTAAATTAATCTAATGCCTTTTCACTAATTTTCTCATTATTTTGAAAATATTTTGCAAGTAGTCTTTGTCAATTTTAATCATAAATCACTAATGCGAGTGCACAAATAGTAATGTAACACCCAATAATCAGAAGCGTTAAATAAATTAGTTGAAGAGATGAAAGAACGTGGATGCACCAAGCAAACAAAGGCAAAGCTTCCTTATCATCCAATGAAAAAAGGATTCTACAAATTTTGGGCTAAATTGTCCAAAAAATCCTAAACCTATTGTGTAGAGACCAATTTTGTCATAAACTTTTCAATTATGTCAATTTAGGCCTAAAAATTTGACAATTTGCCAATTCAATCCTAAATCTTGCAATTCTATCAATTTAGTACTAAACCTTTTAAGGTTTTTGGCCATCATGGAGGGAATTGGGGCTTGGCCAAATTCTTCACCTTACAGGCTTAGTCTTGAAAATTGAATATAGTTTAGGACCTCCCTGCTTAAACTCATTATACATTTTTATAACCACACTAATTAAAGTGCAATTCATGGGAACCTGTTAAATGTTCTTAATATCTTTAATGCAAATGTAAATTATGCTAATGATATGTTGACACCTAAATTTTGACTATTTTATTTATTTGTTTGTCATATAAAACTACATTAAGCATTTCATAACATTTACATTTAGGTAAATAATATTTAAACTTATCTTTTTAAAAAAATTGTTCTAAAAAAAAAAGAGAGGATAAGAAATAATTGATCAAATAAAATATTTGGTTGTGGAGGGAGATTTTGAAAGATTTTAGATTTTGGATAATGGAGCATTTTT
This sequence comes from Eucalyptus sp. ANBG9806169, assembly GCA_014182395.1. NCBI lineage: Eukaryota > Viridiplantae > Streptophyta > Magnoliopsida > Myrtales > Myrtaceae > Eucalyptus > Eucalyptus sp. ANBG9806169. The sequence continues at coordinate 39,680,042 of CM024573.1, read as the reverse complement.
CTTGTTGAGCGTATCCCCTTGTTTTAGATGGTGATTATTAGCAGTTGAGTAAATTATCTTAGAAAATCTTCACAAAAGATCTTAGATTTTGGAGCCATTTTCTTGTTTAGCGTATCCCCTCTTTTCGAAAGATGATCGTCGGCAGTTAAATGAATATATGCAATTATCTCGGAAAATCTTCACTTGAAAAACAAACCTTTTTTTTTCTCTATAAATAGAGAGTGCAAGGCTTCGTGCAAAGGGGGGAAAAAAGATCAAAAAATTTCGAAGGACACAATTGTAGTGCGAGAGAGGCTGAGAAAAGGCGACCTAGATGAGCGAATGGTTGGAAGTGGCGACGGGCTGAAGGAGAGAAATTTTTGCAAGGGTTCAAAAGAACAAATAAACAAATTTCTTTTCCTCAACGTTCTGCATGTAGCCATCATAGCTTTACTATTGCCACATACCCCCTTGAGAAGCCACTTCCCTCGTAGTGGAGCACTGCCACTCGACGCCACAACATCAACAACGCGACGAGCAGCACGTTCTCCTTGGAGCCCCTTGGCGAAAGTACAATCTAGTCCAAGATCCGACGACGAAGAGTTGCTGCTATTCCTTGGCCTCATCCACCTGAAGCCGCTGGTGTTCTACTTCTGTCCGCAAGCCGAGAAATAGCGAATTCTTGACGGCCCTGCTGTTTAGCCGATGCTACTGTGGTCTTCCCGTTGACGCTCTTGAGGCGCCTTTGCCAAGTTGTGCTGCGATTATCTTCTGTTTTGCGGATTGCCCGATGAACGCCACTGTCGAGCGTCCATAGTGAGGTTCATCATCACTGAGCGCCAACCTTCCACCTCTCGGAAGTCTTTTATTTTCGCAGGTTTTTTATTCATTGGCTGGGCCTCACAGCGGTGGAATCGTCATTAGACCATCAACTTTTAATCACCTGTTACTCACCAAGCAACCATGAAGTCTCGGTAATACCTCATTTGTTGATCCGCAAGCCTTGCTGCCGCCCCTCGAGAAAGCCGTGCCCTGAACTAGGTAAAATCTTTAGACTAAATTCAGTTCAAATATTCGGATTCTTAACTTGTGATCTTGACTTGTTTTGTTTTGTCATACATAATCGTTATCCGATTAGAAAATTTGTCATATTAAGTCATAATAATAAAAAATATTGAGCCGCGAGACGTCAGGTTAGATTTTTTATTATTTCGACTTTTCATGGCAAATTTACGGATTGCGTAATTGATTCGCATCAAGATAATATGTCATTGATTCGTATTGGTAGGTTATCAATAGGATGTATATTTCGGTGCGTCATCGTCACGTGCCCATCACATATCATGCATCATATCTCATATTTAGAATTTTAGTCCATACACATTTCATTTTTAAAGCAAGCACCTTGATTTTTAAGATAATGTCAGGATAATTTTCCTTTAATAAAACAAAAAAAAAAATGTTATTTAGGTCATATAGATTTCATAATATGCACGCCATATGTTGCCTTTACTTAATGAGTCATAGTTTAATGTTTTAGTATTCCCATCATGTAGTTTTTTTAATCAAAAGAAAAAAAAAAATGCCAAAGGATGAGCGTTGCATCATTATGTCACTTTCTTTTCAATAAAAATTACCAAGTCATTTAAAAAAAAAGGAAACACAAAGGTCATTCACTTGGTTAGTTAATAGGGTTAATTCATAATTAATCTCATTTCATGTCATTATTATTTAGTGTAGGTTGCAAATATATATATATAAAGAAAAATAGAATTTATCGAAGTTGCATTACTTTAAAAAGAAAAATCATAAAAAGAACAATCATATAGATTTACCACATCATCCATTCTACACATGCATATTTAGGATCATGTAAATTAGATTGCACACGTATTGTGATGGTTCAAGTTATGTCATCTCACATGTCATTAAAGTAAAACTCATGCATATTAAATTTAGATTAAGAATGCATATAATTAACATTTTAAAAAACATTAAAAAAAAGGTGTCATGTCATTTAAAAACCATGTTTAGGGCATGCATTTTTAATCAGCATTTTTTGTAATTTTTTAGAGAGTAAACCTTAATAAAGTTGTAGTTTATTTTGCTTAATGTTAGCTATAATTTCTTACAATCTATCACTTCGGTTTATTGAATGTTATTTTATTAATTGTGCATCCGCATGACCACCCTATGCATGTTAGTAGCTTAGGTTAAAATCAATCAAGACTGCTTGCAAAAATATTTTTGAAATTAAAATGAAAAGGTACCGAAAGGATACTAGATTAATCTAACGTGACCATGTCCTTGGACCTATTGAATCTCTAATTCGCAAAAGTAAAGTATTCTCACATACTTTACTTGGGTTTCTAATCAACCCTAATTGGTTAGTGGCGGCTCCAAATTGAATATAATTGCACATTTAAATGGATTAATTTCTTAGTGTCAAGTTGCGATTGGTAGGACTTAGGGGGGTCCGTGCTAAGTCTTCGAATTTAGTAATCCATTAGCTTTATTTTGGGTAATTCACCTTCGGAAAGGTCGCAACATATACTTTAGTTTATGGATTGGGATCGATCCCTAATTTCTCATGTGATAAATGACTAATTATGATGGCAATAATTTAGTTGCCAACATGGCAAAAAAAATTAATTTTGTAATCTTTCTCCTCAAGTTATTATTTCAATCTAGGAAAGTGGAAACCGGTGAAAGAAGTGACCCAGTTTCCGGCTTTATATAAGTGGTCGATGCATCTCTAACACTCTTATGAGACTGACGAAGCCGTTATCCACTCATTTATCTTACATAAAATAAGTCCAATTCTTGTTTGATATTCACTCAATGTATTATCTTCGAACCATATTGAATATTTAGAATAAGGGTTAATACCCTGAAAAAACCTTAAACTGTTACACTTATGACAAATTTATTTCAAACTAATTTTTGACCCCTAAAAACCCTAAACTGTTACATACTTGACAAAATTATCCCAAACTAGAACACTTGTGATGGATTTACCATATGTTAATTTTCATTTAATTTTACTATCAAATTGCTAAATTGGATGATATGTAACACTATACCAGTTTAGGATTTTACTCTCAATTTCTCACGGTTGTACCGGTTTTGTGTTTTTTTGTGGTATTAATTCAATTTAACGGAGGATATATTTGTCATAAATGTATCAATTTGGGGTTTTTGACAGTCAAAATAAGTTTACGTGTAAATTTGTCATAAGTATACTAGTTTGAGGTTTTTTGTAGTCATTTGGAGTAAATTTGTCATCTCGTATACCAATTTGGGATTTTTCATGGTAAAAAAATTAGTTTAGAGTTCTTTACCAAAAAAAAATATATATATATATATATATATATATATATATATATATATATATATATATTAGTTTGGAGTAAATTTAACACAGATGTACCAATTTAAGGATTTTAAAGGCATTAACCCTTAGAATAATGACAGGGGTTACAAACCTTTTTGGAAAAGTATACATTAGAAGTAAGGCTGCCTATACGAAGTATTACATTCACCTACACACGATAACTTGCATATAGTTTTGAACAATTTGGCATCTTTAAATTGGCGACGCATGCTGTATCAATGGGAGATAAAAAGATTACCATTCACAGTTTTTCTTCTTGTACCAATATGATATCAAAAACTCATTTCAGATTCTGTTTTTTTTTTTAATATAAAATCTCCGGTCGATTATTAGATTTACAAAGTGGCAAAGCTACGAGCAAAGTCCACGATTTCATGAATCACTTTCCTTCCACGTCAGAGTCTTGCTACCACTCACTCGCTTAAGTAATTGTTTAAGCGACTAAAACAAATGAATGCCGTTGTTTGTCCGAAAAGTCCAGACCGTTAGAAAACGAAGCCTGAAAGCATGACCATAACCCTAATATTGAGTGCGTAGAGAAGCTTTTCACCGTCTCGAATCTCGGCTGGCCAGAGTCCGACAAGGTTGACCGGTAGGCGATAGATTTCCTGCTCTTTCTCGCAACTATCGAACGGAGAAAGACCATCCGGCGGGAACATGCGTTTACATCTTAAATTATGGCCATTCCGTGCACTCGACGTGACGTTGGCTCAGCTGAAAATTTTTAGGTTATCCTCTTCGCAGCATGTTGAGCTGTGGTATGATGTTGCTTTTAGAAAAAAAACCCTATTGAAACTCACAAAGCAAGAAGGAGACAACCAAAAGTAACTTAAGTTTGTCCATATGGATAAGGAGTGGGGCCGGCTTCCACTTTAGCGATTCTTGATTAAAATTGACCGAAATGGCAAAACTTACAAATCGTCAAAAAGTTTAAAACTAAATTAACAAGTTTGAAATGTGTAAAATTGAATTGATTGCTCTGCAGTAAATTTATGATTTTTTTGATAATTTTTCCCATAATTCGATGATTCGGTTAGTTATCAGCTATATAAAGTCCTTGTGGACCGATTTCCCTCAAAATTCGATCTAGTGGGCTAGCTCCTTTTTATGTAGATAATAAAATAGTGAATGACGATCTAGAAAAATTATATATTTTCATAGATTTATTTTGGCAGAGTAATGACTAGATGTTGTATTTCTCAAAATAAATAAAAGCACAACACAACGATCTATTTATTAAAGCAAAAATTATTTTAGAACCAGCAAAATAACAACCAGAATGATCAAAATCCTTGATTTTATTTAAGCAGCACAACGACTCTATTTATTGTATTATTCAATGATAGTGAATACATCCTTCATATTGTAGGCTCATTTAAAATGTGATTTCTTCACACCGATAGATCAATGCGCAATATCATAAATTACGCTTAAATAGAAAAGCTACCATAATTGACATTAATTTATTAATTTTTCAGAAAAAAAATGCATTTCTTTCAATATATGAGAGGTGTTTATCACGACGATAGTGATGTCCTAGGACACAACACTAAGTAAAGGTTATTGACGGGCATCCTACTCAGTCTCTAAAGGCCATTAAAGGCTTGAGAAAAATCCTTGCATGAGAAAGACCAATACGAGATTTCTATCTGAACGCTTATTAGAGTCAAGTTCAGGAAATACTTTAGGCCTACCGTCGGGATCACGTCTAGTACTTCAATGATTGTGCTCTAATAAAATAGTCTAAAGCGCATCCATGTTCGTAATGTACGGCATCTCACTTTTTCCTCTAGGACCAATCCTCGAGAGATCCTAGATGCTCATCGCACTATTCTCATGGAGGAGGTTGTCTCTTAACTGATACTTGATTGATGCATCGGTTAGGTTAGCTCTGAAAATGAAGCCTGTCCCTTTCCATGACTAAAGGAATGGTGCTCTATCATTGTTACATTCATACTCCCTGTGGAAAAATTTCCACATCCATTGCTTTCAATAGTGGTCTTATCCCCATCTCGCTGCTGTAGGATAGACTGAGTGTAGTCAGATAATCACGCCATTGAAGTCAGTGCATTTCACTAAGTTCCGTGACCCCGACTCTTGATACTCGATGACCATTGCATCATAAAAAGATCAAAAATCCATTTATGATATTTTGTATAAGACATACGGTAAAAATGTATCAGCATACGATGTTTTTAGAACAATGAGTCGGTCCTCCAAAAGACTATAAAAATTTCCGTGTAATAATATGTCGTTTGCTGTCGAAAGAATCTTTGTCCCAAGGCCAAAATCTTCATTAGTTTATAATGGAACTCATATGGTTAAAGTGCCAAATTTTTTACAGGATGCAAATCTAAGCCATTTAGTAGCTTGTCATGCATTAGAAGAAATTGCGCCTATATATTGGAGAAATTTCTATTCTGCAAAACAACCCGGCGCAAAGAGAGTTTCTAGTGACTATTTATTTTATTTGTTATTCCTGAGTATGAAGAGATTGCATAGGTGATTATTCCATCACTAAGTTTTACTTATTACATATGTAGTGTCTAACAATAAGTTTTACTTTCCATCCCATAATTCTGAGCTTCATGTTACTCCTTTCACGAGACATGTCAGATCTGGGGCATCCCAATTCAGTTGACTGGGATGACAGTTTCTCATTTCGAATCTGTAAAATCAGAATTTCGATCAAATCACACATCGCAGTATACTAGCCCTTCTAATTCTTTAAGAGGTTTATCTAAAATATTCGCGATATAACTAGGAAGACGTTTCAAATACCACACATGGGTTACTGGACATGCTAATTTGATGTATCCCATTTGATATCTTCGTATCCGAGAATCAACAAATTCTACTCCGCATTGTTCACAAAATTTCGGGTCCTCTTTTTCATCTCCGATTACTCGATAATTTCCACAAGCACAAATTCCACTTTTTATAGGACCAAAAATTCTTTCACAAAACAATCCATCCTTTTCCGGTTTATTGGTTTTGTAATGAAAAGTATAGGGTTTTGTCACCTCTCCAACTATCTCTCCATTAGGGAGTATTTTTTTGGCCCAAGCACTTATTTGTTGAGGAGAAACTGATCCAACCTCATATCTTTCAAATTGCAAACATATGAATTTTAATCATTGATCATATAACTTAATAACGGATACAAGATCATGATGGGTTATATTAATATTTTATTATTTTTATTAGGATTAATATCACAAAAATTCCAAATTGACACATATGTGATAAATTTATATCAAACTAATTTTTTATCACAAAAACCTTAAATTAGTACACTTGTGACAAATTTACCTTTCATTTATTTTTGTTACATTTTATAATCAAATTGCTGAGTTTGATTACACATGGTAATTAATAAAGATACCAATTTAGGATTTTATCCTTCGTTTGTTCATAAGTTTATCGGTTTGTGGTTTATTCTTGGTAGTAATCCAATTTAAAGAAAACTAATTGAAGGTAAATTTATCACAAATATATCAATTTGGGATTTCTTGTGATCAAAAAATCAGTTTTGGGTAAATTTATTACGTGCATATCAAGTTTAGAATTTTGCTAGGATAAATCTGTCATAGATTCAAAGATTTCACTCCCCAAAGGACCAATGTTCGCGTCCTTCCGGGCATTCGCATCCACCCTGGCATCACGAAAGCCTCCTGCATTTAGCCACTAAGGTCACCGCGACCGTTTCAAGATCAAAACTTGGTTTGCGTATTTCGTTAAACACTCGGCGTGGCATTTTTCTTTTATTTTTTTTATTTTCTTTCATTTCCCTTCCCCTACCCTTAGCGCTGGCATGGGTTGACCGAGCGCCAGCTGCCAACGCCACCAATTCCCTTTTCTCTCTCTTTTGCTGCTTTGTTGGGAAAATATTCATAGGGATGACAGTGCCGTCAGCAGAATAACGGTGGGGGCAAGCCAGTCAACCCGCCCGAGCAAGTAAAGCCTTGGTCGGGTGTTCATGCGGCCTGGATTGGGCCCAATCCTCTTGCAAGAGGACTCCCTTGTAGGCCCCCCCTCTAGGTGCTAATTCTAGTCCTAACACCTTTGCCGTGCATACCCATGCATGTGTGCGATGTCCCGACTTACTCGAGCATTCGGCTTCTAAAAACTCGAAATGGCTACGACCATCACTCCGTCCACACGGTACATGGGGTAATAATTGAAGCGCAAAAGGCCGATATCCCCTCCGACACATGATTGCAAAAAGAAAGAATGCACAAATGCAATAGTTCGAACTCATTTTCACGTGTAAATAACATATGATCGGGGACCATTTTTGTGGCTAGGCTATTTTGCTTACAAATGCAAGCCGAGAAAGAGTCGTTTTACTATGATTAATAGGAATTACAAGATAATCAAATTGAAACATTTAAGCACTTAGCGCTCAGTATGTTCTCCTATAATTATCATCACAAATCCTCTAAGGCTTTATTAGCATAACAATTTTTGGGTATTATGAGAATAATAATTCATTATGAGTCATAAATTCTTGAAAAATTGAGTCCCACAATAATTTATAATTATTTATTATTTAATTTTTGTGGTCCAAGATAAATTGTGATTCTTACAGTAAATTAAAGATAGACACGCAATCATTTTTCAATCCTCTTCAATGAAAGGACAATTCGTAATACTTTTAGGAGAAGCTAATCACACACCAAAAATTTATATTTACTGTATCTAACCACACAAAATAATTTTCTCCATCTTAAAGGGCGTATAATATTCCTAACTTATGAAGCAAGGAGATATCTCGCCAATTCATACATGCAGACCATTCCCTTGATAATACCATTCTCGATTCGATCTAGCCAATCGAGTGCAAATACAATGGATTAACCGCGAGCATCAAAGCCAGGAGGAACTAAATTCTGAAAGAAAACGTAAGTATATAATAATAGTAATAAATTGTTCAATATTTAATTTAGAAAGATCGAAGACCTATCACTACATCCTAAAATATCTAGTGGTGTTATTTACTCCACGAATAGGAGACAAACCCCACGGACACAAACTTCTTTTCCTCGAATTTTGATTCTTTACTAGGAAAGATTTCTTACAGAAAAACAACAGTTTAGGTGGAGATCGTAACTGTGCTGGCGCTGCCCCCATCGCCGCCAACTCCCACGGAGCTCGTGACCAGGTCGGGAGCATCCACCTCGCTCGACCTGGCTTTGATCGACCCGATCAACTCGGCTAGGGCCAATAGGGACGACCCGCCCTCGCTCAGTGCGGCGGTCGCGGCTTCTTGCATGGCCTGGACTCGATCCCTTATCGCTCTCCCTTTCTCCGATCGCATCAGTTCATTCACTCGCTCCTCCAGCTCATCCGCCGAGACGAGCCCATCGTCTTCCTCCAACTCGGTCACGGACAGAGCCAGCTTCATCTCCTCCACCAAGTAGACCCTATTCAACCTCTGCTCCGCGTAGAGAGGCCAGGCATGGGCACGCCATGACACACCGCCTCAAGCACGGAGTTCCACCCACAGGGCGTCACGAACCCGCCCACCGAGCCGTGGCTCAGCACCTCCACCTGCGGGGCCCACGACTCCACTACCATCCCCCTCCCTCTCGTCCTGTCCACAAACCCTTCGGGCAGGAACGAATCGACGCGCGGCTCGAGCTCGGCTAACATGCGCCGACCCTCGTCGTGAGGCGGCGGGACCCGCACCACCCACAAGAACCGCACTTCGCATCTCTCCAACCCGACCGCCATTTCCCTCAGCTGCCTGGTCGAGAACATACCCATGCTCCCAAAGCTCAGGAACAGCACGCTCCGGCTCGGCTGCGAGTCGAGCCAAACCAAGCACTCTTGCCTCTCGTCGCCACCATTGGTTCCCCCGCCGGCAGCCACCAGTGGCCCGATACAGTATATCGGAGGAGTGGCTCCGTCCGGCACGCAGAGGCCATCCCTTAGAGCCTTGAGAGTGCTGGCTTCGAACGAGTCGAACGTGTTCACGATGAGACCGGTCGATTTTTCCATTTGAACCGCCGTCTCCAAGAAATAGCTATAGACCTTGAGGCTCCGATTGCTGAAGGGCATGGGCATATCTCAGGGTGAGACTGGAGGGAACCAGGGATCTGAATGGGCTCGTCTAGGTCTGTGAAGCTCTCGGGGCACTTCACGTGGAGAGTGGGAACGTACAGGAACGCGGCCAACCCGCTCGCGCCGGAGGTTACGTAGTAGTAGGTGGGGATGTTGAGGGAGGCGGAGACGCCGAAGGCAGCGTTGCAGAAGAAGTCGATGACGAAAGCTTTGACGGAGGAGGACTTGGAGAGAGAGACGAGAGCTTGGTGGAGTGTTGGGTTGTGGAGGCGGACGATTTCGAAGGCGGAGAGGTTGAAGTTGGCGGGAGAGAAGGAGAGGTGGTCGGAGTTGGGGAGGGAGATGGCGGGGAGGTGGTGGAAGGTCATGGACGGGTGGGTGGCGGAGACAGCGGAGATGAAGTTGGTGTCCGGAGGTGGGGTGGAGAGGAGGAGGACGGTGACGGAGAAGGAAGGGTGGTGGTCGAGGATGTGCTTGCCGAGCTCCACCATGGAGGGGAGGTGGCCTCTTCCAGGTGAAGGGTAGAGAAGGATGGAGCCGTCCATTTGGTTGGTCGAGAGTAACGGATGCGACGGCGGAAATAGGGCGGAGGAGGAGGCGGTGCGGAGATGCAAGAGACTAGAGTGGTTGCGTTGCTGTTCGTGGGCAAGTTTAGCACGTCATCATTTTACGCATCAACTAGTGGCGCAAAACGACTAAATCCACTCATGGTGCTTACTGTTTAATATTAGTGTTTATCTAAGAAAAACAGCATTTTTTTTTTTTATCTCCCACCTCGTTATCGGCAAGAGCGACATCTTTATTTTGAAAAAATTGATTATAAATGTTATCAAATATCTATATAGTGGAACTATGAAGAGGTCATTTGAAACTGTATATTGAACACGTTTCGTAGTTCTTCATAATAGAAAAAAATAATTTTTTTTGTTTGAAATAATTTAGCTCATGATAGATTGACATAATATATTTTTGATCCACAATCACATATTTCTATTAATGACGCATGTCACGAACATCTGAAAATCATACAAATTAAGAGTAAGATTGGCCATATGAAATGTTTACTTTACCTATGTACAAAAGACTTGTATGTAGCTTTGAATCATTTGGTATCCTTGGATTGACCGAAGCTTTCTATCCATGCTATTTTATTGGAAGAGGCAGTATTATTGTTTACTTTCAGAAAGCACATGTTCAAAGTATTTATTTATTTATTTATTTATTTTACTATTTTTTTTAATGTCTAGATCTGGCATGACACACCTTACGGGTTCTCACGACTGCCGTAGGCCCGACAGGCCCAACAGAAACCACCAACTATACCTAGAGGGAAACTAACACAGAACCCCACCACCATGGCTCCCCACTTAAAATGTGTTAGCAACACGAAGATTCGAACCCATTCCCTCAGCGTTGAGGTAGTAGAGCTCAACCAACGCAGCTGTCCACCGATGGGTTGGTAGTATTTATTTTTGTAAATCTCATTTGAATTTGTGTTTTTTTTAGATATAGACTAAGGATGATTAGATTTATAACTACTAACTAGCAAGTCCACGATTTCACGACGGGTTCGCGCTCCTTGATTGTGTTTACACGTACAGGTTCCTCCCACGTTAGATCTTGTTACCACTAACCTTCTTGATTTGATTGTTCAAGCGACTAAAACAAAGTTTCTAGCGTGTCAAAAGACGACAAAAAAGACTCTAACTAATTAAGCATATCCCAAGCTGACAAAGTATATTCCTTGTCAAGATAAGATTCTATTTTAAATAGAAGCAAAGTGTGCTACGGTATTCGAATTTTAAAAAATTGAGTGCTTCTTAGGCGTAAGTTACAAGAAAATATTTATCGAAATTCATGTGCTCACACATTTTTTTCTTCTAAAATTGTCAACTTTATTAATGGGGGCAAAGATCTTGTGTCTAAAATGATAAAGGAAAATACTTTGGCAACCGTCCCCCGTCATCAAACCAAATAACGGCCTATTATTCACCGACTAGTTAATTTGCTTGTGGGTTTTACGTTAAAAATGACAGGGAAGAGAGTAAAAAAATTAACATAGATAGTTCAAAAGATCAAATGTCCCTTGGCGTGCGATGCTAGGAAGTTCTACACATGTCTGCACAGAGAAAACGCACAAACACTCACTTCACCCATTCCTGATTTGGCTGACGAAAAATCTTGCACGCCCTTTTGTTTTTATAAGGAAGAATTCTCACGTGCAATTGAGGAAAGAACAAGCAGTTCTAAAGTCCTTGTTTTGACTCTTAGGGTCCGTTCGTTTCGCGAAAAATGACTTCCGGAAAATGTTTTCCGGATTTTCCGTATTCGTTTCACGGAAAATGAACTAGTCAAGAAAAATGTTTTCCATCATTGGAAAAAACAACCTTTAAAGTGAGGAAAACGTTTTCCATTTTTGAAAAGTGGAAAACGTTTTCCATGACTTCTTCCCTCTTACTTCTTTTTATTAATACATTTTCATTTTATTTTTATGCTTTCTTTTTCTTTTTTTTTAAATCGAATTTTTAATTTCTTTTCTTTTCATTTTTCTTTTCTTTCCTATTCATCTTCTTCTTCGGCCCGACCGGCCACGGCGGCGTCGGCGATCGGCCGCGGCCGGCGACCAGCCCGCAAGCCGGCCGGCCGACGACCTCGCCGGCCTCGCCCCAGCCGGCGAGGCTCCGCCTAGCCCGATCCGGCGAAGCCAAGATCGGGCCTCGCCGATTAGGCGAGGCGGAGCTCTCGCCCGGCTGGGCGAAGCTCGCGGCTCGCCGAGATCCGGCGAGCCGGGCGGGGCTCGGGCCTCGCCCGAGCTCGCCGCGAGCTTCGCCGGGCTCGGCGAGCCGCAAGCTCGCCGGATCTAGCGGCGGAACTCGGGCTCCCGATCCGGGCGAGCCCGAGCTCGCCGCCGCCCAGTTTGCGAGCTCGCGGCTCGCCAAAGCCCGGCGAGCTCGAGCGAGATCGGCCGAGCCTCGAGCTCGCCGGATCGCCACCAGTGCCGGCCATCGTCGGGCGGGAAGGAGGTAGCGGCGGCGGAAGGAGGAGGAAGGAGGCGATGGCGAGAGGAAGGAGAAGGAGAAGAAAAAAAGTAAAAATAAAAAGAAAGAAAAATAAATAAATAAATAAAATTATTTTTTTGGTCAATTAAAAATATTAAAATTCAAATTTTGATAATTTTTCTCAAACAATTAAATGAGCTAACGAACGGTGGAAAATATTTTCCACTCAAATTTTAGGTTTTGGCCAAACACCGGAAAATAGAGTCATTTTCTTAGAAAATGACTTCTAGGAAAATATTTTCCGCGAAACGAACGGACCGTTAAGTACAAAAAGCTGGGAAAAGTACCAAAAAAATCCTAAACCTATTGCATTAGTACCAATTCGGTCCTAAACTTTCAATTGGACCAATTCGAGTCCTAAACCTTTTACTATTGGTACCAATTCATCCATCCGCCCGCTTTTGGCCGGCCGTGACGCCGACGTGACGTCGGCCGGTGGCGGATGCGACATGGAATTTTTATGATTTTTAATTATTTTTTTGAATTTTTTAAATATTTTTTTTAAAATAATTTTTTAATAATTTTTTTTTTTTCTTTTTTTTTTTTTTTTTTTGCCTTCTTCCTAGCGTGGCCAAGCCTTCGATGAGGCTCGCCGCCACCGGGCGAGGGCCGCGAAGCCCTCGCCTGCTCGCCGGCGAGGGTCGCAGCCCTCGCCCGGCCTCTCCTAAGGCTGCCGGCGAGGCGGCTTCGCCGGATATGGGCGAGGCCGCCTCGGTCGCGGCCCTAGGCGAGGACGAGCGGCCCTCGACAGCCGCCGGCGAGATCGCGGCCCTCGCTCGGCCTCTCCCAGGGCCGCGAGCGAGGCAGCTTAGCCTAGATCTAGGCGAGGTTAGCCTCGCCCGCGGCCCTAGGCAAGGCCGAGCAAAGGCCGCGACCCTCGCCGGCGGGCCGGCGAGAGCTTCGTGGCCCTCGCCCAAATCCGAGCGAAGCCGCCTCGCCGACGACCCTAGGAGAGGCCGGGTGAGGGCCGCGACCCTCACCGACGGCAGGTGAGGGCTTCGCGGCCCTCGCCGGCCACGCTAGGAAGAAGGCCAAAAAAAGAAAGAAAAAAGGAAAGAAAAAAGAAAAAAATTATTAAAAAATTATTTTAAAAATTAAAAATAAATCGAAAAAATAATTAAAAATTCTACATCAGCATCCGCCACCGGCCGACATTCATGTCATCGTCGGCCGGCCAAAATTTGCCGGATGGACTGAATTGGTACCAATAGTAAAAGGTTTAGGACTGAATTGGTCCAATTGAAAAGTTTATGACTGAATTGGTACCAATGCAATAGGTTTAGGACTTTTTTGGTACTTTTCCCACAAAAAGCTCAAGCAAAGATTTCTTAGTTTGACTCATTTCGACAGCCCTATTAATACTAGCTATAGATACAAAAAACTTAATTACAAAGCAAAAATAACGTGGCAATTCTCTTGTTGGGTACTTGAATTTGACTCATTCGTCTAAACACTCATTTGTAGTGTGTGCGACCTATATTATAAACTAGCTTGATATATCCTTATATAATATTCTCATTAAGAATCCCTTTAGGGATATTTTCGCATATTTGAGGTGAAAATTTCACTGCACAGAACCTTTCTTTTCTTGCTTGTACGCAGCAATGAGCGCCAAGGTTTTGCAGTTGCTGTACTTGTGCATGGAAAATGAGGATAGAGTAATGCTGCTGCACATACTCACATTCATATCAGAAGTGATTTACAAACTCTTGAAGAAAATGCAAATTGAGAATTAAGCAAGTAGGCCATAGGAGAACATAAACTTATAGTTTGCCAAGTCCAAGCAATTAAACAAATCACAACAATGTCATCACTTGCATCACTCATGAAGATGGTTAATGCTAGATATGCTAACAAGTGGCAAGTTACAGTGACCTTTTCAGTCAACAATAATATGTTCAATAGTCGACTCCAGCCTGTCACGTAAATTCAGAAACGAATTTTTGTAAACAATCTGAGCATGCTGAGGGATTAAATTGATGATGGTGGTGATAGGCCCGAGCAACTTTGGGCCTCTAACAAGACTCGGTCGGCCCAAGTTCGCAGAATTGGGGGGCGGTTTGACTTTGGCCCAAGAAGTCGACCAAGATTGATAAGGGTTTTTCTTGCTTCTTTTGTTCGAATGAATTTTGATGACCTGAAGTAAAATTTGTTTTGCAAATGAAAATTAACGTTATATATCATATATTTCTAAACATCAGTGGCAACGTGAACTTTCGCAACAAAAGAATTATAATATGCAAGAATCTATAGCAGAATAAATGTTCGAATTCAATCGATTTCTCACCATTATGTAGGTTTATTCCTTATTAAAAGAAAATAAAAGACATAAAATTACAATATCTATTGAATTATAAGGTAATCAATTGCAATATTTTGAGCACGTGAATCAATAAAGCGAGAACGAAGATAAGAAGGTAAATCCCCCTCACTCTCGAAAGCATAAACTAACACGATAGCATAAATTCCCTTTCTCAATAGCTTTCCTCAATTTGTCAAAAGTTTCAACTGCCATCTGCTTGGTGCGGAAAAAACGAGGAAGCCTTCTGTTTATATTATTTTTTTAGTGTCAAATATTTGTTTTTCTTTTATCCATTTCTCCTCTCTATTTATAAATAATGAGATCTCCCAATTCTATATATTTCACTTTCCTTCTTTACGACATTCTCTCTTTTCTTTTCTGTAACCATTTATTATCTATCTCTTATTTTGTTAAGAGTTAATGGATATCTTATCATCATGACAATATATTACAAAGAAAATTTGTCCAATAACTTATAAAATGATGCAATGTTCTATTGAATTTTTTTCTTTGTTTTGTTTTTCTTTGGTTTAGAAAGGGTCGGTGACCCTCGTAGGCCACCGGGCCATGGGCGAGACTCACTCCTACAAACAACGAGGTCTTGAAGGCCCTCAGCAAGGGTGAGGCCAATGCCCAAATCTAGCAAGGGCCTTCACGCACAGTTTAGGCAAGGCCTCCACAATGGGTGAGGATTACCAGTGACCCTAATCGACACAATGAAAAAAAAAAAAGACAAAGTAAAAAAAGAAAATTCAAAAATTAGATTATATTAAAATTTTCAATTTAAAAAAAAAATTACGAAATTTGTGCACATCAACACCGGCTATACACGTAGGACGACCGACATCCATATTAACGATTTTCTACCAAAATTAATCAAGAGAACTTAATTGGCAAATTTTCAAAAGGTTTTTAAATTGAATTAGCACAAATACAGTAGGTTTAGGATTTTTTTGAAAATTTCACCCGTAAAGAAGGCATATAAACCTTTTGTCTTGATCAGTATATATACAAAAATGACACTATCAGACATCATTTGTTTGTGAAAACATTTTGTTATATGTGGCCACAGATGGGACGTTTTGAGCACGGAGTCATTTGTAAAGACCCTTGTTTCAATTGTTGTCCCTTGCTGTTGTGGACTCGGTTTACATGTGTAACAACGTGACGTTGCTAGCTTATGCTTCGATTAGGACTTTCACGCCTATGATCTAAGCTTTTACCTTTTGATTCCTTCAATCCATGCGCTAAGTCCTTAATTCGCATGGCGATTGGGGTTGCAGTTAAAGAGATGATGCGAGTACGAGCTGAGTGGACTCCCGCTGGAGACAGTCCAACGACCAGTTCACGAGCGACATCGCGAGAGAGACCCGTGAACGTGCATCGATTTCAGGGAAGACAACAAAACAAGAAAAGACGGAAATCTCACCTTCGGACAAAAACATCATGAGTGGGGAAGACGACTGCACATCTTATTGGCTTTTTCGCTATAGCTTTAGCTCTTCGTGGATCGATAGTGAACCCGTGACCTCAAATTCTTTAAATTCTTATAATCATGGAAAAATAAATAAATTGTGGGGTCATTTCTCATTAACACCTGACCAATAGGAACTCATCATTTCAGCTTAAAGAGAGAGAGAGAGAGAGGGAAAGGACGAGACCCACACGATCGTCTCGACAGAGTTGCTCTAGGCTTGCACAGGAGAGGAATAATTGCTGGACAAATTTTATACCTAATTGGGATCCACCACTTTCATGTCCACGAGGTGCAAATTTGCTTGTGGGGTCAACATGCAGATTTATGTGGTGAAAAGATTTTCAATATGATTACGATACTCGTCGAGCCTCGACATTTCTTGAGGTTTGTCCTCGCATGGACCCAATCCATCGTGAGCCAGGAGAATCTCGAGTATCGATATTGATGGTTCCACGTAAAATTTCACTAATTGCACAACAGACACGACGTAATAAACCAAATTACATCATGCAAAATCGACCTAACTTTGTCTTTGAATTTTAAAAGTTGCTCGCTTTTCCATGTCTACTGGATTCTTTGATCTAGCCATGGTGATTTATGTTTGTTCCATAAATCCGGTCCATGCAAAGCGTTTTTTGTAAGATCGATGCTTAAAAGCTTCAGTGAGAAACTTAATCCCGATAACGGGAATTGACACAAGTTAAAAAGCAACGGAAGCAATTAGAGAAGCATATGAAGATCTGATAGCAGTGTAAAATCGGAGAGAGCGAATAAGAAACAGAAAAGAAGAAGGGCAGTGTCTTATTTTTTTCTTGAAGAAAATAGATGATTATGATGATGAGTAAAGTAGAGTCGCAAATTTCACTTCTTTGATCTCGAAACCCTTCGCATCAGAACCAGCAACCAAAGCACGCGATAGAAAATGAAGAACCCGATCAGAATGTAAATGTTCGTCCACCTCTCGCCCTCGTCAAGCCCTTGCTTCTGCAACACGTCCCTCCCGGTCACCATGCATGTCTTGTTCTCCTCGTACCAGATCAAGCATCTTGACACGAGGCACGAGTACTCGTTGATGAGGAGCGCGTCGAGTGCGTACTTGTACATGGAGAAGAAGTACATGAACAGCCAGTACTTGGGTATGCTCTGCTTCGAAATGAAGTAGCCTGAGAAGAGGAAGAAGGCCCCGAGGAATGCCGTCACTAAAGACGTCCCGGCAATGTAGTTTGGCGCAATGGAGCTCAAGCACAAGACGAAAGAGTTCGCCATCAGGTTAATGATCCAGATGACCAGGACAAAGTAGGCGAAGGCTTGCCATGAGGCGCATAGGCCAACAAGAAAGTACATCGAGGCCGAGTATATAATAGCCACGGCAAGCAAGTAGGGCAAGAAAACGAACGTGTTCGCTATCAAGTAGGACGAGAGTCGATAGACTCCGCTCGAGGTTTCTTGCAAGAGGATGGGCCTTTCGTTGATGAAGATGGGTAAGGCTTCGGTCGTGGAGGAAAGGAGGAAAGTGAGAGTGAAGGCGAAGAGACCAAACCTCTTTTCGATACCTTCCTTGTCGAACCCTATGTTGATGTAGATGGTGCCGAGGACGAGCCCTACGAGGAGGGCTTCGATGGTGTTGGTCAGGAGGAGCTGTCTCGTCCTGTAGATGATCTTCCACGACCTGTTGTAGAGTATCAAAATTTCGTCGAGCCTCGAGCTCTTGTATCTAATCTTTGGTATTTTGTGATGATGATCGGAAGGAGTACTAGTCTCGGAGCAATGAACCAGTGATGGAGGAAGTGACTGCGGAAACTGTGAGAGCGTCAGGGTTTTGTTGTTCTCTTGGAGCCGGTTCAGTATTTCCATGGCGTATTCAAGGGCATTAAGCTGAGGTGGCACAGTGAAGCCAATGGAGAGCAAGAAGCTTTGGAGCTCGCAGAGCGTTCCATGGTGGACCACCGACCCTTTTGAGAGCAACAGAATTCTGTCAATGGTGGAGAGAATCTTGAAGTTCGGCTGGTGGATTGACAAGATCATGGTCCGGTGACGCGAGACGGCGATCTTCTTGAGGATCTGCATGACATTGAAGGCCGAAGTGCTATCCAGTCCGGAAGTCGGCTCATCAAGGAGGAGCACCGCCGGATCGTGGAGGAGGCTGAGCCCGATCGAGACACGCCGCCGCTCACCTCCCGATAGGGCATTCCCTAGCCGGGTCTCAGCCAGGTGGCTCAGCCCTAGCTCTGTCAGGAGAGTGGACACGACTGTTAGGAGCTGTGATTTGTCAGGGATGAGCAGCCGGGCGGCAAAGATGAATGTCTCGGAGACGGTGAGTAGCGGGAGGCATACGTCGTGCTGGGGGACGTAGGCCGAGAGTTTGCGGAATGTGGATGGGTTGATGGG
This sequence comes from Eucalyptus sp. ANBG9806169, assembly GCA_014182395.1. NCBI lineage: Eukaryota > Viridiplantae > Streptophyta > Magnoliopsida > Myrtales > Myrtaceae > Eucalyptus > Eucalyptus sp. ANBG9806169. The sequence goes on along the minus strand of CM024573.1, from coordinate 39,661,377 downwards.
AGTTGAGTTGAGGAGGAGGGTGCCGCGGGTGGGCGTCACTCGAGCCGCCAAAATGTCAAGGAGGGTGGACTTCCCCGCCCCGCTTGGGCCGACCACCGCAAGGATTTGGGATGGGTAGGCGACGAGGGAGATGTCGCGGAGGATGTAGGTGGGAGGGGATGGTTTTGTGCATGGTTTGAAGGCTGGGAAATGATGGAGGGTGTTTGTGATGAAAGTGTTAGACTTTCTGTACGAAATGGAAGAAGCTGTTAGCTCGTAGAGAGCAGGTTGTGATGGCGGTGGTGTGGTGGATGGAGGCGGAGGAGATGGTGGCGGTTCTGGTGGTGAAGTTGAGGGTGGAGGTGAATGGTCTTCCATGGAGTAGTGTTGGTGGAGATGGAGAGAGGGGCGGGCACATGAGAAGGAGAGAGATAAAAGGGGAGGATTTGTGGACAATGATTTCCATGTGTCGTGTTTTGGGAGTATAATGCTGGTGGGGATATGAAAGAGATTGGCATTGAAAAGGTTCGAAGGTATCCACGCCAGATATAACCCTAAGGGACTAAAAATCTATAATTGGGACTATGGCCATTTACAATCGTCATGTTCCCCTTAAGTAATCAATGGTAAGACCAACAGAACTAGAACACCATGTGCCCTCTCAATTTCGTAAACTCAAATTGACATATGACCTAATAACAAAAAATTATGAGATATGTGGCCACGCTGCATTTCAGACGTGACATGTCATTATTATAAACTTCTAAATCCTAACAGTTCCACTGCTAGAATAGTGTCTTGAGTTTATCCCGTCGAACGAAATCCGATCATGTGAAAGTGAAAAAAACCCAGATGCATGTGACTTGACTGTAAAAAGTGATATGACAGTAAAAGTATTTGTGTAGTTGTAAGAATCACTTAACCTATAATGGAATCTTGTCCAAGTGTCCATGTAGAGTAGGTCGCATTGACAAAATCACGCAAATCTAGTGTCCCATTTACTTTTTTATTTTCTGATTTTTTATTAATTCCATCGTTTATATACGTAATATTTACCTTGGTTCCTCGACTGAACGTATCTGTTGCAGTGTGTGCCTGTGAACAAGATAATTCAGCGTCGAAAAACTTGGATTGACTACGTGCATGCATTGTTAAGAGTTCATCGGAAGAAGCTTATAAGATGACAAACTCGCAGGTCTTAAGACTACATCATTTGTACGAGATCTCATGTGGTGTATGCTAACAAGGAGAGTAGAGAATATTTAATGCATTTGATGGCCTGCAAAAAAGGGTGTAATATGATGCCATCCAATTATTTGAGCAATGTCCTGATTGAGGTCCGTGACGAGAAAAAGCGAATCATTTCTGCACCAAAATTCAGCAATTTTCTTCTTGACATGAAGCTTCAGCACAAACGTACGAATTGGGATTAATTAGTCACATAAAATATGAGGCTTGAGAATCAGCTGGCCCAAAGATTAGTTGAGGATGCCCAGCAGCAGGGACTTGGAGAGAAATATCCGAAGAGTAATGTGATCCCAGAGACGAGATGGGTAAACCAGCAAGAGGACAGAGGCGCGGCCTCGAGCCAACTCAGTGAGGAAGAATCATGTGACAGCCCATTTCAAATATTAAAAGCTCTTATTCCGGGGAACAGGTTGTGAATCCACCACGAGAAATGGAGAATGCTAGGGTTTGAACTTTCGAACTGTGCCGTGACACCATACAAAAAGGTTCAATTCAAACATTTAAGTTAATAAGTGAAGCGGGGCTCTTCATATGTAAGTTGCATTATTGTTAGCCGCTAGTTTATACTTTATTTGTATGTTCATATCAAATGAAATGATGGTGATGTGTGAACTATTGGATCGAGACACGATTGTGTACTACGTATTGAAAATGACGACATTTCATTAGATAGGCCGTATAGATAGGTTATATCGTACGAAATTTTTTATTGGAAATATTCTGTCTGACTGATCACGAGGTCGCACAAGCCAGCGGCACTTCACGACGACATTATCATCAGTTTGTAGCACATCCGTGACTTGTCCATGCTCGGATGCGGTCCATTAGCCGTGAATGTCGCAGCATTCGTCGACAAGTTGAAAAGAAAGGGCGAAAGCTCCTCGTCTGGACATAAGGGGAATAAGAAAACGACCAAACAGAGACAAAACTTCCAAGCCAGTGAGGTTTTCTTGGGGAAACAAAAGGAGAGAAAATATTGAGAGAGAGAGGTCGAGAAAAACCAAAACAAAGAGAGATGATCCTAAGCCCGAAAGCCCAGAAAATGACCTAACATCCCTACATATTATGTTTGGTTCACTTGAGGGTGGTCCCAATGTTCATTGATAAGTATAGGTCGTATACACATGATTGCATTCACCCAATGGGTGAAGAGCCATTCTGGACAATGCGTCCAATGCGGTATTTGTTTCACTAAAAATTTATAATAAAAATAAATAAATAGTTTTATAAAAATAAATAAATAGTTTTCATTTGCATGATGGTTTAGAAAATGCGTTTTTCTTCTTGCCAATAGGGGAAGTCGCTTTTCCCCCCAATCTAAGCTCGTTATTTTCAATCCATTATCCAAATACTTTAAAGAAAAATAATTGGATAATAGTATTTAATCTACTGTGAAAATAATAGTATATTCTGAATCACAAAAAATCAAATAACAAATAATTATAAATTATTTCGAGATCCACTCCTACAAAAATTTATGACTTACAATAAGTTGTTATTTTCATAGTAATTCAAAAACGGTTATACTAATAAAGCCTTACTGAAAAGTAGCAAAACAATTTTCCCACAATAGTTTTTCTTATTTGTCTTTTTTTAAAGAAAATCGATGATTTGAAAAACACTTTTTTTCTAAGGATTCTTTGAAATAATTATTCGATGAACAATGTTTTTGTTATCGATAATAATTAATTACGAAATATTTTCATGAATAATAAAAATATATTTCATTCATGCATTTTTGTAAGTGATATTAGTGATCATTGTTAAAAAAAATGATATTTTAAATTATTTATTGTTTGCAAAATAAATGCACTTTGAATCATTGATTTTAATGGCCGACCAAAAAAAAAAAATCATTGATTTTAATGGTGGCTTGATGTGTCTCATGCTATTGTTCGGATAGGTGATGCGAGCTGCCTGCCCCACACGGATGAAATGACGTTTTTCGCCCGTGTAAAAGCGCGATAAAGCACGCCATAATCATTATTCTGTCATTACACTTCTCCTGACTTATATGACGCCTTTAGTGACGATTACGTTATGGATAACAAATTCTGATTAAAAATAATTATTTTTTATTTTATTCTCATGAACCGATTTTAAGTAAAAAGAACGCATTTTATAATTGTACAAAATTTTTGATTCTAAAATAGAATTATGTTTGATGACCGTCTTCATTGATTCTATTCTAAATCAATTTCTTTTCATTTTTAAATAATTTTTTTTTTTTACTTTTCTCCTTTTTTTTTTCTTTTCTTTTTTCCTTTTTTTTCTTTTCTTTTTTTCCTTTTTTTTTTTTTTTTTTTTTTTTTCTAGCCCTCGTCGGCCGAGCCTCGCCAAGGCCAAGTCGGCATCACCGGGCCGGGCGAGGCTGCCCGGCCACCGGCGAGGCCGGGCAAGCCTCGCCGGGCCGGGCGAGGCCCGCCCGACCACCGGCGGGCCGGGCGAGCCTCGCTTACCTAGCCCCGGCGAGGCCAACCCTCGTCGGTGGCTGGGCTTGCCTCCGGCGAGCTCGCCGGATCTCACCCTGGCTTGGCGAGTTCGCCAGACCGACGGGCGGTGACCACGAACTCGCCGGATCGGCGACGGTGGACGGCGGCAGGCAACAGCGGACGATGGTGGACAACGGTCGTGGGATGGCAGAAGGAAAGAAGAATAATAGTTGGTTTTTTTATTCTCAAATTTGTTCCCGGAACAATAATCAACTTTTTTTTTATTCTTGATTCCACTCCAAATCTGTTCCCTAGAACAAAAATTTTACCAAACACAATTCTATTCCCAAACTACTCCCGGGAACAAAGAATCAGAATTGGCCATGTTTGGATGGTTATCAAACATGGTCTTAGTGACCTAATATCGGCCTCCTTCAAGTCATTTTGATGAATTATTTAATGACTTTTCTTTTCCCATAAATAGTTTTTCTTTGCGCTCTATGACTTAGTAACCTAATATGCATTTTCCGGCTATTATTATATGCGTATATAAACTTACATATAAGCCAAAATAGTATGCTGAAAGTTTCAAATATTTTGTACCATGCTCAGTTTTGTGTGATAACTTTACTTGATCATTTAAATTCCTAAGCTTTCAAAATCCATTTATTTAAGTTCCATCGGCCAATTTCTTGACAAAAAAGCTAATGTGACATTATCGACAATATAGTCACGTTGGACGGTTGGAGTGACTTTATCATCAGAATAATATGACATTGGCATTTCTAACAATCCAAGTTTCTGAAGTAATTTAAATAAATGTAATTTGAAAGTTAAGAAATTCAAATTTGCAGTACTGAATTAAATGCCGTATAATTGGAAATTCTAGTATATATTTCACCATATGAGCCTGTGAATATTTCTTGGAGTTTTTCTTTGAGTAAAAAGGATGGGAAAGGTCAATAATTTCTGGATTGGTTGTAGAAATGACTGTGCAGGCATCAAGTTATAGGACCCAAAAGTACTTAATCAATAAATCTGGGGAATTCCAAACAACAGTTTGCCCCTGGCCCTAGATTCATCAGCCTGAATGCTTCTCCCCCTTAATTTGGCTGAGTAACTAGTCAGCATAGGAACTAATATTTCATTTGTGAGGTTATGCATGGATTCACATGATTTGCCATGGTGATTGTTTTATGGTCATTAATCAAAGAATAGTAAATTAATTCGATTTGCTCGTGCTAAGATCATCATATATTCCAGTAAATTCATCTCAGCAACGACTCATTTTTTTCCAAAGGTTGATGTTTAAATTTTAAAAGAATGATTCCGTTCAATACATATGATTTGTCGAGTTTAGTCTATGATTTGAATTCAAGAACACGTCGTTTGCTTTTCCTGCTAATGTGATGTTGAGGATGTTGACTTGTCCTAGAACTGAATGTGGGAAACGAACTTGGGCCCGTTCATTTTCCATCCCAAAGATGGGTTTTGATTGGATCCGAGACGGTACGGCCCACACCTCGGGATGGGGTTCTGAACTGGATTTAACATCAGGAGTCGTAAAATCTGTGCCGGTCCGATACTTTGGTCCTAAAATTTTCTTTCGTGCAATTCGGTCCTAACACTCGTTCCGATTTAGCACTTTAGCTTTTTATTATTGTCCTTTTAGGACGGCAAGTCCAGTTAGCCTTCTCTTTTATCCATTCAACACAAAGCCACGCTTACGAAGGAATAATAAAAATTTTACTTGAGATTTTCCGTTCATAAAAAGAAAAGCAGATTGAAAGAAAGTGCATAAAGTGTGTAAATTTTAAGACTTGAGTGCACAAAACAAAATTTTTAGGATTAAAATGCAGAATCGACCACAAGTTTTAGGGCTCCCCCATCATCATCTAATAATCAGAACCTTTATTCATAAGTTATTTTTCTCGCATTATTAACCTTTCTATTATTTCTCTCAATTCAAAGCTTTTCTCAAGCCGAATAAATTTTTAGTTTTGATTTGAAAATTGCTCCAACCTTACCGAAACTGGAGTATATGTCTCTATAATTCACCATCATATTTCCCTTAAAGTTCTTGCAATTGATTGCTTCCTAAGAAGTTTTCGCACTATTTCTTTTCTTTTGGCCGCTCCCACATGTTGAATGCTGCTTAATCAACGATGCTTGCTTGGAAACTACTTCACCGTTCACACTCCCTTTTTCTGCCACGCTATCTTTCCAAGATTTCTTACCTTGGTTTGAAGACATGGGAAAACAGAAAAGATGCGAATCCAGTTGGTGGACCGCTGACCATCTTTTTTTAGATCAGCAGAAATTATTTCACCTGATGCACCTAGGGCCAACACTTGGAGCTGAAATCTAACTCTGTATTGTACCCTAGCTTAATCAGCCCTACTGAAGTTCATTGCTTGATAATGGTGAAATTCTAACTAGTCGAAGTCGCAAAGTCAATCTTGGTTTTGATGTTGGAGTGCTTGAGAGTACGAAGTATACAATCAAAGGCCATAATCAATCAACCGAAGATAGAGGATGTAAGTCTCTTTCAATGGTCGTGATTGAACTTGCGAAAGATTGCAAGTTGAGAAAAACCCTAATTTTAGTTAGGAGAGAAATATGTTTAACACGAGTCAAGATTGATAATGATGTGAGATTTATGGGCACGAAAAGCTTCATTTCATATAATATAATATATTATCGTGTAGAACTCAAATTTTTAAAAATGTCTCTCTTTGTACACAATATATATGCAAAAAAAAATCTCTAATTCCTAAGAAAAATAAATTGCAAATATTTTAGCTAGTAGATGCAATGCTACGTTATAAACAGGCCTCGCATATTTTATGTTTTTGTTATTCTGGTTTTTCATGGACTTTGTTTCTTCTTTCCCTCCTTAGTAATAAATAGCAACAATTGAACTACCCTCCGATTGGAAGTTATGAGCCATTCGGATCTTCTGATTTCCACACACTAAAGAAGAAAAGTGACAAAAAAGGCAAAAATGGAAAATTAATGTGAAACCTCTTAGAGGAGCCTACTTTTTCCACATGGAATATTTCCAACTTGTGCGACCCACTTTAGTCCAAGGAGTTTGTCGAAATCATTTTCCTTTTCCACGTCATCCCTCTTGATATCTCAGCTTTCCAACGGTACCGATCTATCTAGGGTTACTAATTTTTATCGAAAAACAACTTAAACCGCAAGGTGATTTCCCAAGTAATTATACTTTACTGCAAACTTTGAGGGCTAAAGGGATTACAAAGGGTAGCGATAAGGCAACTATCCACGATCAACACAAGCACAAGTAGGCCCTCCACTAAAAGTGTCTTAACGGACCAATACACAAACCCTCGTATAAATACACCCTCGAAGCTTTTAAAATCTCGTCACATACCCTTTAATCTCTCTGTTTCTCATCCCGCATTGTCGGATTGCCTCCAATATAACAGAGAGCTCACAGCAGAGAGAAAAAGGAAAGACGACAAAGGCAATCTCAAACCCTTGAATTGTTACTCCAATAGCCAAGAAAAGAGCAATGGCCGACCACCTTCACCCTCGCCGGAAGAGAAAGATCGTCGCCTACGTCATAGCTGGCGTGATAGCACAGACCGCCATCATCCTCCTCTTCGTGCTCCTTGTGATGCGTATTCGGAACCTGAAAGTCCGGATCAGCTCCGCCACCGTCGAAAATCTCAAGCTCAACACTTCGTCCACGTCGCCTTCCTTCGGCATGCAGCTCCGTGCAGAGGTCGCCGTCAAGAACACCAACTTCGGCCACTTCAAGTTTGACAGCACCAGCGCGACGATCTCCTATCAAGGTGCCAATGTCGGAAGTGCCGATATCATGAAGGCCAAGGCGAAAGCAAGATCCACAAAAAGGATGAACGTGACGGCCTCGGTGGGCTCTAAAAAATTCTCGTCGGCTACACAGTTTAGGAGCGACGTCAATTCGGGGACATTGACGTTGAGTGGACATGCCAAGTTGAGTGGAAAGGTTGTGCTGTTCAAGGTTTTCAAGAAGAAGAAATCTGCGGAAATGAATTGCACAATGGACGTGGATACTAAAGCCAAAGTGATCAAGAACTTGAAGTGCAAGTGAAATAACATGGATACAATGCATACTCGTTGTAATTTACTTTTTCTTAATTAATTTCTTTATATTTCAAGTCAGTTCGATTCTTCGGTTTTTTTTTTTTTTTTTTTTTTTTTTTTTTTTTTTTTTTTTTTTGCTAGTGTTTGCTATGCTTCTTTGGTTTGTGGAGAGGGATATTGGCTTCTTTTTTTTTTTTTTTTTTGTCAATGAGAGGGATATTGTCGACAGGCCTCTCATTTGCATATCCTTTTCGTGACATGAATTTGTTGTTTTTATCGGATTGAATTCGGCTTTTAAAGACCATTTTGTTTGTTTTGCATTGAGCTCGATGTCTACTTCCTGTGCAAAACCTCACCGCCTAAAGTACTCTTTTTTAGTTTTTTTTTTTTTTTTGGGTCCAATGCTCTTTTGGGTGTTTGATTCACAGGGAACAAACCGAACTATTTCAACATTCATTAACATCATCGATTACGCTAAACTTAGATGCATGTGTACATTGTGCAATTCACGTCATGTATTAGCTACTTTTCTGTTCATTGTATCAATCAATAAGTGCACAACATTTTATGTGGCATATATGTTCTTTATTTAGAAAAGGAAAAACTGTAGTACACCTTCTTTGCATTTCTTTTCCCTCAACTAGTGTAATGGGATACCGTGAACTTTGTCATTATTAGGTCATAGCATAAAAAATGAGCAAATAAAGCTAACATGCTACCGTTAGGTATAGATGTTATAACTTTCTTTTGAACACATATATCGCGATGCTGCTTTTCCATTCCAAAAGAAGATTTCCAAGCGGGAGCGTTATTCCCCATGAAAGTACCAGACCGGGGAGCGATGCTTTATCTTATTGTATACAAAGAAATGTTAATAAGATCTCCGCACATCAATCTATCAGAAGACAATGATCTAAGAAGCAAGTTGTTGGTCATATACTGTCGGTCTTTCTGGGTTCCCCACCTGGCCTGACCAGATTCACATGGAAAAACGTGAAAGCGGGGCCAAATCTTCGGTTTATCATCATCACTAGCTGGACCGTGGCATCTGAAATGCTTTGCTTGTATTGGAGTTCAGAAAAATGGAAAAAGGAGAAACGAAAAAGTGCAGACATCGACATGCCATGATGCTAAAGCCCTGCTATACAGCAAAGCAACTATCCCCTTCACAAGTTGAATCCGTAGATGCTCATGACGGTTCTCTGTTTTTTCCACCCTTTATCTGTGCTCCAAACAAAGGTTTTGTACTCGTGGACTGCCGTTACATTTTTCTCTCGTAACTCAACCGATCCACCGTTCTGTAAGGCGCACCTGACGTCAGCACGGTAGAATTAGAATTCTATTCTTAGAGTGCTCCCGATAAAGCTCATGAACACAAACCACACGAAGAGGAACAAACTCCTTTACCATTTAAGTCGGTCACTACCATCGTGGTGCCAAATCAAACTAATGTGCTCACTAAATAGGGTAGACTATAGTTTTTAGCAAACAATCTTTTGCTAATTTGAGAGTTTCTTTTCTAGTAAAAGAGTTCGAAAATTGTCATCCATTGCTAATTGCATGCGAATCCACTTTATGTCAGTGGAGAGAATATTTTCTGGGTCGTGTTGAAGTTGAACATAACCAAGCAAAGTCGAAATGCATGTGGAATTGATGTGGATAAAAGGCGACTTCTACCCAACTTTTAATCAAGCATCTAAAACTATTTTTCACAATCAAATAACTCGAGTTTGCGAATTACACTCATCCCTCCGTTAAATTCGTGCACAGAACACCCTAGTAGCCACTAATGCGGCCCTAATGTCGTTAAGTGACCGTCCGATATGCTGACGTGGCCCCCACTTGTTCGCCAAGTCATTCAACTCTTCTTTCCTTCATTCTTCTCTCTCTGTATCTCTCGACCTCAAGACCACTGGCCGTCACTGCCAGCCGCCAACGTCCATAGCCGTTGTACCTCCATCATCATCAACCACTCTCGGGGTCGGGGACCGCTGGCGCCGCCACCAAGCACGACCACCATCTCCACGACCGCCAGGGTCATCACCTTCAACCGCCACCGCCGCCACCACCCATAATTACCATCACAAGGACGACGATCCCCCCATAAGTTGTGCAACCTCTGGATCTATTGTGCGGAGGCCATGCAGCTCCAACTCGAATAGCCATTTGTGACTGGATTGTTATGGCCATTAGAGAATGCCGACATCGCAATGGTGGCAGTAGATGGAGGAGACGACCCCAAGAATTGGCTGGGGGTGTAACAAGAAAGAAGTGGAACAAGAAAAAGGAAAGAAATTAAAATGGGAAAGAAAGAAGACAAAACAAAATTATGCGTGGATTTCGAAAAATAAAACCACACGGCTTTTTATGTTATTCTTTAGACCTCATGTATAATTCAACTGAGTAAAGATGATGTAATATAGTGCTCCAGTTAACAAAGATCTTACATGAATAATATTTAAAAAGTTACCTTACTTGACTGAAAAAAGAATAGGTATTGGACTGTAAAACGAAGAATAATTCAGGTACTTATGAAGTCAAGAAATAAATGCGAAACGTGGAATTTATAATATTCCATGCTACAAATTTTCCGTTTCTTTTGATTTTCGTGATTCTTGGCCCCAATACTTTCGTCCTGTCTTGGCTCCTTAATCTTCTGATGAGCTGGGCTGGGCTGGGATGGGCTGGGCTGTTCTACCAGCTTCATGATCGCCGGTCCACACTTAAGAAGCCTATTTACATAGAAAATATATGTCAAAATCAAAAAGAAATCGAATGCATCTGTTGGAATGAATCGGTAATTCGACAAATCAGCTGGAAAAAAAATGATGACTCTATAAAACTGAAAAGTTGACATCGGTAAAAAAAAATGAAAAATGAAAAACAGAGAGAGAAGGAAAATGTGTTTCCAGGAACTGGCAACCTCGTGGCTTTGGACTTGGATCGTTTATGCTATGAGGAAACTTGCATTTGACCTTCTGCACTGTTCAAATGTTTTGGACTCAAGAATAACCTTCGGTGCAAATGTCATGGGCCGAGAGATTCCTTGGCCTCAGAACGACCTGTGAGGCGCCTGGCGAGCGGAATTTGCCAGGCTAGCCTTTCTTCTATAGCTGTTCCAGCAAACAATATAGTGAATGTTCATTCGTATGAGATCCTACCACGCCCAGCTTCGCTTAGACGTCTAATCCATTGAGTGAGACAGCAAATCCACTTAGATTCAACAATTGATTTCTCCTCGTCAGAAGAGCGGCATAAGCTCACGACCAGTTTGTGCACGGGAGGCCAAACCCGCCTTTAGAGCTCCTAAGTGATATAATCATTTTATCCTAAAACTCCTAGCACCAACCGTCCTGAGACCACTCTCACGGATCAGTTGTGTTCATCCCCTCTGCATCTTCACTCTTCACTTGATAACCCCAAGCACTACTCACAAGTGTCACGAGTATGGGAGGATTCACGGACCATGACACAAATCTCCTACTCAATCGTCCGAGTAGACGTATTATGACTTTACGAAACATTGATATCACATGGTATGCCAATGTGATCTATTGAGCCATAGAAACAATCAAGCAGCAGCTCATTATTATTAAAATTTTCGGTGTTCATGAAAATTCAACAGATAGATAAATAAGGATAGGCACGAGGCTGGGATCGCGGTCATCATCCTCCGCTTGCCTCGCCATCGTCCTATGCGGGGCGAGGGTGCCTTCTCAGACTGACTGTTGGCACTTTTTATCGTAACAATTAATAAATACTTGTTCAAGGCATCATTTTTATATTACTTTGTTGTATGATACATGTGTGGATGCTAAAACAGAAAGGTCGGTAGGTTGATTTTTACGAAATCAGATAAGCTCCCAAGTCTACACGCAGCCGTGCCTGTTAGGCGCAGCTAGTCATTCTAAGGATAAATCATTGGAAGCCGACATTTCATGTTCCAAGGATGATTAATTGCGCAAAAAGAGAAATTTCCCCCAGCAGGGCAAGATCCATTGAACTGCCTCCAAATCACCTTCTCGTCCAATGAACCAGGAAAGATCCCAAAACAGGAATTTGCCTTTGTTGGGAGATGGAGGCGCACGATCCGAACAGAGAGAGGGGAACAGAACAGAACAGATAGAATGGTCTTCGGAGGAGAGCCAACTTTGGTCGGGCTTTTGTTGGGTTAGAACTCTGAATCAGATGCATTGCACTGCGTCTCTCTCTCGATCTTGAGGAACCCCCCAAGCGGAAAGGGCGACTCCATGTCTGTGGGTTCCTGCAATGCAGTGAATCATCGCCATTCCTCGTCCCCCTCGAAGCGCTCGAGACCTCTTTGTTTTTCTCAACCTTCTCGGTCTCCTGCCCCTGCGCTTTCTACATTCGTATTTGAAAAATTGATGGACTATGGGCTCGAACGAGGTCCACGAGGGCACTTAGTTTAGGGGGTAAGTTGGCATTTCTGGCAAGTTTTAAGGTTGCCCTGTTGTGGTCCCTATCAGTAAATGAGTAATTTATATGATCGGCAGCCAATGAAAGTAACTCTCGCAGGCTGAGGTCTCATTCGTGGAAGCGTTACCGGGTCGTCTTCTAAAGGATCGAGCCTTTGAGAGATGCCGATGCCGAGCACTAAATCCAATGATTAAATTATTGATGTTTGACACCGCTGTTTAAGAATTTGATCTTATCGCGTGAGATTAGGTCCTCAAGTTCCAATACTGCACATATTTTTGAATGGATAATGACATAAATGATTTATAAACTTTGATTCGATGTGTAATATAATCACTAAACTTTTAACTTATTCAATGTAGTTCTTAAACTTTAACCTAATGTTCAATATAATCCTTAAATTTTTAATTTATTCAATGTAGCCTATAATTTTTTAATGAATATTTAATGTAATGCCTGAATTATATAAAAAATGTTCAATGTGATCAAGAGATTAAATTGAACATGTATCACATTTTGATTAAAGTTCAAAAACTATATCGAACAAATTAAAAGTTTAAGAATTACATTATATATTATACAAAAATTCATGAATTATTTGTATCATTTGGCCATCATTTTTCCTTTACGAAGCAACATTTGGCCAAATGGAGGATCGTAGACATGGGTGAAGTTTTTCTTTGGGAGGTGTCGCTAAAGCCGTGTAAACTTTCGCTCTGCCTCTGGGTTTCCCACAGAGAAACAAAGGGTGCGTTTGTTTGTATTTACATTCTTTTTTTGTTTCGAGGAACAAAAATAGAAAAAACTATTTCTGTTTTGACGAACAATTTTTGACCAGAAAAACACATTTGGTAAACTTGTTCCGGGAATAAAAAAAGAATATAAACACGTTTGGTAAATTTGTGTTCTTTTTTTGTTTCTTTTACTTTTTTTAATATTTTTATTTTATTTTTCCTTTTTCTTTATTTTTTATTTTTTATTTTTTTCTTCTTCTTTTGGCCGGTCGCCGGCCTTGGCCATGGCGGCGACCGGCCGACGAGGGCCAACGGCCTTGCTTTGGCTTGGCGAGCTCGGGCTCGCCTAGATCCAGTGAGGCCGAGCTCGCCCAGTTGGCGAGGCTCAGCCGACGCGGGGCAAGGCTAGGCGAGCTCAAGCTCGCCCAGCCAAGGTGAGGCCGAGCCTCGCCAAGGCCCGGCGACACTCCGGCGAGGTCGCCGGCCCTTGACGGCCAATCGTCGGCCATGGCCAAGGCTGGCGATCAGCCAAAGAAAAAATAAGAAGAAAAGAAGAAGAAAGAAAGAGAAAAAAAAAATAGAAGAGAGAGAATTGTTTCTTGAAAGTATTTCTCGAATAAAGAAACAAATTTTTCTTATTTTTTATTTCTGTTTCTTTTTTTTTTTTTTGGTTCCCGAGAACAAAAAAAAAACAGATTTAGAACAAAAACGCAAACAAACGTGTTTTACTTCTTTTTTTTTTGTTCCCGGAACAAAAAAACAGGATTTTTGTTCAAAAACGAAAGAGTTAATATCCCGAAAAACCCCAAACCGGTACAATTGTGATAAATTTACCCAAAACTATTTTTTTTACTACCAAAAACCCCAAACCGGTATACATTTGACAAATTTACCCCAAACTGGTACGCTTGTGACAAATTTACCCTCTAGTTTTCGTTAAATTTTACTGTCAAATTATTAAGTTAAATGGCACTTGACAATTGATTGGTATACTAATTTAGGATTTTACGCTTCGTTTGTCACAGCTTACAATTTTTGTGATTTTTTTTGTATTAATCCAATTTAGCGGAAGGTATATTAGTCATAAATTTACCAGGTTTGGAGTTTTTTGTGATTGAATAAATTAGTTTGGGATAAATTTGTCATAAATGTATCAATTTATGGTCTTTTTTATAGTCAGTCGAGATAAATTTGTCACAAATTTACCAATTTATGATTTTTTTATGGTCAACAAAATAATTTAGAGTAAATTTATCATAAATATATCGATTTAAGATTTTTTAAGGTATTAACCTAAAACAAAAACAAAGAGCATAAACAAACAGCCCAAAGTAAACGAAAGAAAAGAAAGTGCCTTTGCGGATATGGATTAGATAGACACCAGACAGAGTAGAGACACAAAGCTGTACTCCATTGACTGCTACGTAATGAAGTAATTGTGTCAGCGAAATAATCTCATCACATCATTGAAATCAAACGCCCGTCTTTTCTTTTCTTTTTCTCCGGTGATGTACTCTCACTTCTAACTTTTAATTTCTTTAGTATTTTAAAGATGGAATCAAAAGTTTATCTAAAGCTTCTGTTCATGAACTTTTGAATACTGATGTTTCAGATTTATCTTTCTTTTACTCGGTCAACAGTTCAAAGTAGATTTATGAATGCCTGAAAAGCCAAATGACATGCACAGCATGAAGGCTGCTAGTATTGCAGAAAATCAGCGGACTTTTTTTAATGTGAACAGTGGGGACCTGATCCTAATGTTCCACATCGTAATGAATAATGACTGTATACTTGTAGATTTTCATATCCTCTAGTATAGAAATTACACAAATTACTACCATAAGGCAATGATTTTTATTTAAGATTTTAGGGTCTGATTAGAAAGACCTGTGCAAGGGGCAAGAGAAAGCAGACGCACAAATCTTGACTGCCAAAAGATCAACCATCACTATTAACACTGCTCATTTACAAGCCAGCGTGACCATGATCGATCAAAGTTACAACATTGACCGCTTTTTTCAAGAACATTTACAAAAGCTGAGAAATTACAGCAGCACAAAGTCCTACACGCTCTCGCTCTGTTTCTCCCAAGGAAAAACGAAGACTCAGGAACAGAGCAGAACATCGTTCCTATTTAGATCTTCTGTCGTGCTTCTTGTATTGTATTTTAGGGTTTGGTTAGCACCAAGCCAGCTTCGGAGTTGAAGCTCAGACTGAATCCGTTGACTTTCCATGAGAGGAAGGATCGCTTGCTGACCGCCATAGCACGGATCCACCTGCAAAAATGAATACCCAAACGCAAAATGAGATATGTTCCTTCGGTCGAAGGATAAAAAGAAAAAGAAAAGAAGGAATCATTTTGACGAGACCTCTGTTGAATGTCAAGTAAACGTTCTGCTACAGCGTTATTGTTATGTACCTCGCGAGGAATAGTATGATGTCTTGCAATGCAAAATGGCGCCCTGAATCCCATCGTGCTGCTGATCCAGCGAGCCATCTTTCCTCGCCGGCGACGAGGTCGCGCTCGCCGTCGCCGGAGTCGCCGACTTGCTCTTTCCCAGCAGCTGCTTCGGCCTCACTCGAAACCCCTTCCCCAACCTCGGCGAAAAGACCGCCGCCGTCGCCGCCGGAGACGAAGCGGGCGACGTCAGCGGCGACTCGGCCGAAGGGAACTTGAAGGTTTCGTTGTACCTCCTGGAGATGCCCACGGACAGGGGCTTCACCAGATTCAAGTACTTCTGCAGCCCGTCCTTCGAAAGACGCTTCGAACTAGAATCGTCTGAGAACAAGCTCTCCACGAGCTTACCACGCGAAGGACCCGTGGTTTGTTTATTCTTGCTCTGGTTCTTCGAAGGGTCTTCGGTCGCCGGAGGAGCTGGTTGCACTTCTTTGGGTTTGACAGCAAAGAAGACGTTGCTGCTGGCGCTCTTCCTGAGCTCTGTTTCCTCTGTTTCCTCTGCCTTGGCGCTAGGGGCGGCCACGGACTTGGACCTGGACCTCCTGAACATCAGGACTCGAAGCTTGGGAGACGACTTGAAAAGAGAGATCGGAGACTCAGGCTGGGAAGCCGATTCCACGGGAAGGATCTTTCGCTTGGAGAAGGGAAAGGTGGGAGAGTGGGAGAGAATCACGGCCGGTTTATCAGCCGAGAAATAACGCGAAGCGTCGCGGGTCTTCGCGTCGGCCGGGCTCGTTTGTCTCATCGCGTTGTTGGACTTAACGAAAGCGGCAGCGCTGGAGTCAGTTCCGCCCTTGGAGTCGCTGTCGGTGACGTAGTGCGCGAGCTCCAGCTCGAAGAACTCGTCGTCCTCGTCGTCGTACGCGTAGTCCGTTCTTGCGGAGAAGCTACGCGTCTCGTCCGGCATTGCGGCGGCGGCGGCGGGTCTCCACAAGAGCCTAAGGAAAGAGAGAGCTTCCATGGCTTACAGGAAAGGTAGAAAGGAAGAAGAATGGAACGGGGCAGAGGCTCTTCGACGAAAGATTTGAGAACGGGCTTGGGGTTTATATAGAAAGAGATATGGTGTTGGGACTAGAACAGTACATGCACTTCGACTACTTTCCCGCCGTGTGAAACATATCCGAGACATTCGATCGCTTCGTACGTAAGAATTTTTATATTATAAATCAGGGCGATTCAAAGGAAAAGGACAGGGATTGCTGCTGCTGCGCTGCGTCAGAGCAAGGTGGGGGAAAGCTTAATTGCATCGCTGCAGCACGCAAGCGAGGCTGCTACTGAATATTTTCTCGCTCCAGGGGGGTTGGGTGGCGGGTTTTTTTTCGCTTTTCCGCAGGGGCTGAACGGGGGTAGCCCAGCTTTCTCGGGCTAAGCGTTGATGGCCAGCTCTCTTTTACAAATGCAGATTGATGTGGACATCAAAGAAAAAGGATTTCCTTCGAAATGGGAATTTGAAAAATATATGGAATTTGGAATGTGATGCCAAAGAAATCATTTCTAGTTCTTTATAGATAGAACGAAACCGTTTTACTCTCAAGAAAATTCTATGCACGTTGAGGGGTGCATCACAAATCAGGATTTCTATTCGAAAAATAATTTCTCTTTCAGACTTGTTTTTTTTAATATAAATCCATTTGATAACATTATTTCATTTTTCTATTTCGAAATAGATTCTTGTTCTAAAAATAGGTTTGGAATAGAAATTAAAAGCTAAAATTTCATATTTCTTTATTTCTGGAATAGAAATGAAAAATAAAAATTCTTCTCATCGTTCGTCAACCGATCCTTCATCCGTCGCCGCCGACCATCGTCCGTCGGTCACCCGCTGCCACCGATCTCCACCACCACCGCCGCCACCGTCGCCGGTTCTTTGCCGCCAATGCCGGTCGCCGATCGCCGCCGTCGGTTGGCATGTACCTGGCGTTCGAAAAGAAGAAATTTTGTGTCATTATCAAACAAATTTATATTTTTAAAGTAGAAATTTTATGTCGTTATCAAACGGTTATTTTTGCTTAAAAACTCTTATAGAAATAGAAATAGAAAAATCTATTTTTCTTCCGTAAATCAATTTCTACCTGAATGGTTATCATTCGCACCCTCATTGACTTTCTAACTATTACCGCCCCAAATTGGCAGCATTAAAGTAGGGTTTCCATAGATAGAGAAAAAACTGCCATTCATCTTTTCATGTTTCTCATCATTTCGTGTTGTTCTACATGCTCGAAATATTCCGCGTACTTCTATGATGATTCGATACACATTGCAATTCTATGTTGAGTGTTTTGTTACCATCGGAGCATAAACCTGCATGATGGAAATCCACTTTAAGTTATACTCTATGTGAACTCCGGCGGCAAGTTTAATTGATACGAACAATTACATTATTACAACTTTTTGAATATTATTCCTCTCACGAAAATTCATGTCGATATCAATAGTTAGAGTAATGGGACAAATGTAATGTGAGACCTATAAAACATTCACATCAATATCGACATTTACAGAGTATTGGACATCTTAGGTATTAAAATTTGGTACAGATGAACATTTAAATACCAAAACTTCCAAAAGCTTAAGTGCCAAAATTTGAGAAAATTAAACACTTGAGTGTCAATGGCAAGAATTCTGACCAAACTACTAACATGGCATTTTCCAGTAACATTTTTTACTGAGGTGGCAATTATTTTAAAAAAATTATCCATGTGGCTAGATAAGTCTAAAACAAGATTTTGCCTTGAAATTTGATTTTTAAATTAAATGTTAATTAAATTAAATTAAATGATGTGGTATTTCTTTAAAAAAAATTATTCACCTAACGCTAACGTAGCTAGATAGCTCAAAATGGCGTTGTTTTGGTCCAAATTTGATTTTTAATATAAATATTAATTAAATTAAATCATAAACTAAAAATTTTTAAAAATTAAAATATTAAAAGATAGGGAGAGAGAAATAGAGAAAACAGGCCAGCAAATCAATAAGGGCCATAAAAGGGACCGCTACCACACCATCATCACCAGAAAGGGCCAACAACAGTGGGGTGAGGGTCGACTGGGGCGCTAGGCCCTAGCCAGTGGTTGACGACCCTGGTTGATCACAGGCAACGGCTAGCGACGAGCCTCGCCTAGTGCCTAACCATGCCTCAGCTAGCGATGTCCCTTAGCCTAATATGGCCAACTCTTGCCCCCACTTTCCCCTTTCCAACGATGGTCAAGGGTAGCAACCAGGGCTACAAAGGCATTTGCTAATTAGTTGCCCCGTTCTTTAAAAAAAAATGATTTTATTAATTTAATTAATATTTATATTAAAAATCAAATTTTAGGGTAAAATGACATCGTTTTGGAACAAACATTGTTGAGTAGACATCTAGGTACTTTGCATGGTAAAATTTATATTTCTCGGTTTCTCAATTTCTGCGTTCAAACCCGTTTGATAACACAACCGATTTCTCTATTTCTAAAACGATTTACGTTTGAAATTGTTTTGGAGGAGAAATGAGAAGCTAGAAATTGTAGCTTCTTTATTTACGAAGTAGAAATAGAAATTATTTCTCCACTTCTTCCTTCCACCTTCCGGACGTACTCCTCTCCTCTCCTCACTATCGTGCTTTCCCCCATTCCTTCTCCTCACCACAACACAAAAAACCCTAGCGACTCCGAACCGAATCCGCTCATCTCGCCGTCATCACTCATCTCGCCATCGCCATCGCCGTCGCCGCTCATCTCGACCGGCCAGCTCCGGTCATCCCGTCAGACCCGCCTCGTCCTTTCGTGTCCCCAGTCGCCGTCGCCGTCGCCCAGCTCCTCTCCAGTCGCCATCGCCGTCACCCAGCTCTTCTCTCCAGTCGCCCTCGCGCCCTCGCCGTCGCCCAGCTCCTCTCCAGTCGCCGTCGCCGTCGCCGTTGCCCACCTCCTCTCCAGCCGACGCCTGAAACTCACGCCGTCCCGACGTCCCCTAGCTCACGACGCCATCGGAGCCCCAAATCAGCCGCGCCGCCAAGCCGATTTGCCCTTTTGCTGCAGCCCATTGTGCTCTGCGACATCTGAGTCACCTTGTTGTGGCCACGAAGACCCGGCGCCCGCCTCCTCCGCAGGTGCTCGTCCCCTCACCGGAGTTCGACGCGGACCGCCCATCGACCAGCGACCCGCGACCCACTCTCAATTCCGCGGATCCAGTCGCCGAACTCCAGTCTTCGTCGCCATCGCCCATCTTGGTCGCCCATCTTCGTCCGCATCCCCTTCCGCTCTTGATTCCGCGGATCCAGTTGCCGTCGCCCTTTTTCTGCTTTCGATTCCTCACGAGGTTCAATTGATCATTCCCTTTTCGCCTCTTTCTTGGTTGTTCTATGCTTGTTCTGTGCTTGTGCTCTGCAATTTGTGCTCGAGTCTGTGCTTGTGATATGCAATATGTTTCTGTTCCCTGTGCTTGTGATCGTGCTGTAATTTACTTTGATAATCCCCTGCTCTGGTCAAATGGTAGGAGATCATATGCTTTGGCCATGGCTACATAACCTCCTTAAAGTTTCTTCATTGCAAGTGGGGTGTAAAGGTCTCCCTTTATCAATGCTTCCTTTGTAGGCCCCTCTCCAAACGCTGAAAACCAACCGATAGAGGTGCCCACATGTTATAAGATATGATAACAATATTTTTATGATTATATTTACATATATTTCTATGGATAAATAATTTATACTGACATAGGAAGGGAAGTGGGTTCCTAGTTTTCATAGTTTTCAGTCCTTGAAGTATCCTTTATTAATGATAATAGATATGTTATATGCATGTTTTTTATGCGAACTTAATAGTTCTACCCTATGGCCAGAGCAGGGGATTATCCTTGCTCTGTTTTGATAGTTTTCAGTCCTTGAAGTATCCTTGCTCTGTTTTGATCTGCTCCAGTGGGATTATGTATGTCGGACAAAGTTGCTCCTTTTTTTTTTTTTTATCTGTTTTAGTTTTTGTTGCTCTGTGTTCATTGATTTCTTCCTATTTTTACTCTCTATCCGGGAATATTCCTCTATAGATGTGTTCCTGCTTTCTTTAAGGTTTGGCTGTATAGGCTGCAAATATTCTGGAATTGAGATGGTGTGGATGTAGGACCATCTCTTGTTTTTTTCTGTTTGTGTCTGTGGATCTCTTCTATGCCGTCTTGGTGATAGTTGAGTTATGGCATTTTCTCCGTGGTTATAGTTTTGGGTTTTAGCTATCTGAGCGGGCTGAAATTTAAGCGATTTGGTGTTTTTGCTGATCTCCGATGAAGCCACAAAGAGTTTTACGGAATCCTTTCTGTCCCCAAGACAAAACGTTCATTTCTTAGTCAATTTATGGTATGCTACGAAGGCAGTTTGATGTACTGCACTAAATAAATTGATGAATAAGTTATGCTGGTTTTGCGAACATTACTTATCTGGATTTTACTTGTGCATATACTTATGTGGGAGGTAGTTTGTTGGGCATGCTTTTACATTTGTGACAACTGAGCGATGAGAATCCACAGGTTGAGATCATCGTTTCAATGTGTATTTCTAAGAGATGCGCTTTCCTTTTGTTTCCTTCGATAACTATGCTTGCTGGCTTTGGAAGGAATTGAGAGATTTCTCATTGAAATGTTGCTGGCTCCTAGTCGGTTCTCACTGTTGTATCATAAATTTCACCATTTAGCTTCAAATAATCTTATGTAACTCATTTTTCTTGTTATTTGTCATTCTTTAACTTGTAATTTCAGCTTATCCTTCATGATGTGCTTGTTAATCACAAGCTTTTGTTTTTGAATTGGTGCATCATCTGATATATTTCATTGAATACTAATTCGATTAAGGTTAAATGGCACCCCACAAAGAAGCATTTATAGCAAAGTGGACTGAGCCTTTGACCAATGTGCTTATAAGTTTGTTGGTGGAAGAGGTGAAAAGGGAAATCGCCCCACCTGTACCTACAACAAAGTAGGGTGGAATAACATACATGTCGAGTTCAATAAACAAACGAGAACTCCACTATAATGTAATTCAATTGAAAAATAAGGTGAACAAACTAAAGAAGCAATATAGTAGTTTTAAGAAGCTTCTTTCACAATCTGGATTTGGATGGGATAATATCAACAAAACGATTCTTGTGGAGGATTCAAGTGTATGGGATTCTCATATCAAGGTATCACTTTACTTGATTCATTTTTTTATTATTGTGGGTGTAAGTTTCAATTATATTGTTCATGTATGTCATTTCTATGAAATTTGCGGGGTAATATTGAATGGGCTAAATTCAAGAATGATGGGTTTCCTCGGTATCCGGACCTCCGTATTGTGTTTGGTGATACATATGCTATCAAGGCGGTATGCTTTGCAGAAATGCGAAGAAAATGCGAAAGAGTATGTGGTGTCGGATGGAGAAGACAATGCTGTTAGTGGCGACAATGGTGGTGGTTCTACAATAGGTGATGCGAGAGGAATCTAATGAAAACTATGTTGATACGGGAGTCCTTCCATCGACGCGACTCCCACCCCAGGTTCGTGAGAAACACAAGTTGGATAGGACTCCAAATTCCAAGAGGAGAAGAAAGAGTAACAGCTATGATCTTGGTGTCACCATGAAAGCCATTCAAGAAATGATCAAATCAAGGACCGCCCAATCAACAAGTGGCTCCATAACCTCAGAGGCCCCATCTTCTGTAGCCCCACCTCCTATAGACCCCTACTCCACAACAGTTGTGGTCGCCGTTCTAAATGGCATGCCTGAGTTGGACTAGGATCTTTACAATAAGGCTGTGAACCAGGCATGCCTTAATGCCAATTGGAGAGAGGCTTTCATGATTGCTCTACCTGAAAGGAGACGTGGACTTATTGAGTCTCTTTAAGTAGTTATTAAGAAACATGCTATAGATTTCTATTTTGCTTAATTTCATTTCATGACTTATGTATTTGAGACTTTGTTTGTTTATGTTTTTACGTTGCAATTATGATGACATTATTGCTATTGTGGATTACTATTGGAGTCCTTATCTAATGGGTTTATATTCTTATTTTGTGTGATGATATAGGTAATATGGATGAAGGTGAAAGTAGCGTGTCTAATGATCAAGTAGCATCAGTTGAATCAATTGGACAGGATTTTGATGATTATGATATTGATATACTTATGGCATGGTTAGCCACTATTGCAGTGGATATGTCCATGCACACAAGAGAACCTACTAGGGACAGCTCATTATCAGGACCGCAATGGATAAGGAAGGTTCTTCATGGGCATTCCGATAGAATATATGGAGCTTTTAGAATGGAGAGACATGTCTTTCTCAATCTTTGTGATCTAATGAAGGAAAAAGGTTGGTTGGAAGATAGCCGATATATTGGGATAGATGAACAAATCGGGATTTTCTTATCTATGATTTGTCACAATAACTCAAATAGAGATCTATGTGAGAGATTCCAACGATCGAGACAAACTATAAGCAAATACTTCACTAAAGTATTGCAAGCAGTTCTCAAATTAGCAAAAGAGGTTATCATACCACCATCCTTTGATGTTGTACAACAAGAGATTCTTATGAATCCTAACCATAAACGTTATTTCAAAGTAATTCTCAAATATTCCTTTACACCATCAATTTTATTTTGTTGATAATCTTGTATAATATTAGTTTTTGATAAAATGACAGGGTTGTATAGGCGCCATTGATGGCACCCATATTCATGCTTATGTACCTGTGGCGAAGCAAATCCCATTTAGAGGTAGGAAAGGCATCACCACTCAGAATGTGTTGTGCGCTTGTTCATTTGATATGAAATTTACTTTTGTATATGCTAGTTGGGAAGGCTCTGCCAACGATTGTCGAGTGCTTGCAGCAACACTCGAGACTCCTCGCTTGGAATTTCCTTTGCCGCCACTAGGTATTTGATTGTCCTTTAAGGAGTAATTTTCTTTATGATCATATTTATAATTACAAATTATGACCAATGTATGAATACATTGTTGTAGGCAAATACTATGTCGTGGATTCTGGTTATGCAGCAATTCCGGGATTTTTAACTCCTTTTAAACGTGAACGGTATCATTTAAATGATTATAGGGGTGCAACGAGACGACCAACAACTGCAAGAGAATTGTTCAACTATAGGCATTCTTCTCTAAGGAATGTCATCGAAAGATCATTTGGGGCATTGAAGAATCGCTTTTGAATTTTGAGGCACATGCCCCCATTTGCAATTCGAAAGCAAGCACATGTTGTAATTGCATGTTGTGCCATTCATAATTACATTCGTGATCAGGACAAGATGGATAGGAACTTTTCCCTATATGGAGATCCGCAATACTTGTCTGAACCTACGCAAGATGAGCTTACAAACGATACATTGACCGAGGAGGAAAACCAAATGAACATGCTTAAGAAATCCATTGCCAACAAAATGGCAATGGATAATAATATGCCGGAAATTCCATGAAATTGTATCTTCAGCTTTTGTAATGTATTAGTATTATTTCGACTATTATTTTGTATTTGAGGATTTTCTATGTTGTTGTTTAATCAATTTTTATTTTTAGCACAACTTCCATTTTATTGATTTCGAATCTCTCGCAAATTGCGCCTCCCTCCATATCAACTAGTACCTACCATAAAATCACTTCGTTCGCCAATTGGCCTGATGTTGTGGTTGAAGATTTCATTCTATGATTTTGTGTATATTAATGGGTCATCCGTGACCTTTTGAACACACAATCCTCCCGTAGCTCACACATAGGAAAGTAACCGAAGATCACACGTCCGTCCTCCCGCGGTCTCAAAAGAATGCAAAAGTGTAGTGACTTGAACCCAAATCTTGAATGAGGAGAATAAATACATTCACTATTTGCATATTAGCATTTGAAAATACCAAATCTTTTATAGTTTGCATATTAGCATTTTTTATACTAATCACTAGCTTTTATTTACATAAATTGCTAATGTTTTGAAGTTCCTAACTACTCTATCGAATTACCAATATAAATTAAAGTGATTTACCAACTTTTATCAAATTAAATTACCATCACAAGCACCAAAAAGAGTGAAGTAAAAGGATGGGGACAACATGATTCTTAGAAATAGAAATTTTTTTCTGTTATCAAACGGATTTACTGTTTTAAAATAGAAATTTTGAGTCGTTATCAAACGGGTTTCTTTACTCGGAAACTTGGTTGGGGAATAGAAATTGAGAAATTGATTTCGGCGAAATCAATTTCTGTTTCAAAAATTTTGTCATGCGCTATCCTAGCGAGCCATATAGACTAGTTTTATTATTAAAATAATACAACATGAGATTTTCATATCGTTGAAGTTGGCACTTAAGTGTCCAATTTTCAAAAAAGTGACACTTAAGTATATATTTTGGAAGTTTTAGCACTTAAAGGCGTGCATGACAACAATCTTATTCTTTTGTTTTTCTGTTCTTTTGTTTCTATAATAGAAAAAAAAAATAGAAATCCTTTCGGTAACGTCAATTAATTTTTCTATTTCTATAATAGAAAAGTGACCACAAATAGATTTGGAACAGAAATTAGAACTAAAAAAAGTAACTTCTTGTTTTTGGGAATAAGTCATTTTTTTCTTTTCTTCTTCTTACTTGCCATTTGTTGCCCCTCACTGATACTGCCCATTGGCCGCCGTTGCCATCGACTAGGGGAGGAGAAATAAAAGAGGAAAAAACATTCTAAAAAATTTATTAAAAAATTAAAAGAAATTCTACGACTAAACGCATTCCTATTCTTTTTCTATTATTAGAATATAAAGTTTGCATAATTACAAAACGTGTTATTTTACTCAAAAATTGTTTCAGGGAATAAAAATAGAAAAAAGACAATTTCTAAAATGAAATTGTTATTTGGAATAGAAATGTTATCAAACGAGCCATAAATGTCCATTCATACCAAATTTTGCCATTTGAAGTGTGCTTTTGTCACATTTAGAATAACGGGACAAATGTAATTTGAGACCTGTACAATGCACGGGCATCTCAATATTGCGAAGTAGGTGAAAGGATATAGGTCGAGACCGAGAGATTCTATTTACAAAATTGCAAATATGGGATGAATAGTATGGCTTCGAGGGAGAGAGAAAGGCAACATAAATCCCGTGGTACTAGACTACTGATCTAAGTCCAAGTTGCTTCGTGGGCTGAGCCTCTTATTTTGGGCTGGGCTTCGAGCTGCAATTTTGTACTGGAGCAGGCCCAAATTCTTTCCTCGCGTGGATTCCCCAACCAAAAGAAATAAAAAAATAAATAGAGGCGCCGGTAGGTAGCTGGTAATCCATACTCCATGCGTATATACATGAAAAATCTCCTATCCGTTGCAGCCACGGTGGAAATGATGACACGGCGCGACTTACTTGATCTGTGATTCACGTATGCAGCGAATCACTTTAATTGGTTTCAATGGTTCTCATACTTAATTAGGTACGTGATATCATGTCAGCATGTCACGTGATATATGAGTCATATAAAAGATAGATAATATTTTATATTTTTAGTTCTCGATTTTGCTGTCTCCATGACTAGGAGGCCTCTGTCATCGCCTGCTAAACTTTGTGTTGCAGAGTGACGAGCGTGGCACCAGTTAAACCTCGAGCCAAGTCCAATTAGTATCTGGAGCTGAGCAAAGAGTGATGACGGGCGACAGGTAGAGCGAACGCGGTTGACGGTCCCCCCCTGCATAATGATGCGTGGGCAACAGTAAAGGACCCAAAATGAAGGTACTCTTGCGGGTGCATATTTGTTGGCAGAGGTTGAAGAAGACGATGAAACCAGGCCATGGAAGGTGACAGAGAGCGCGAAAAGGGACTCATCAAACAATGTCACCTTCCTCTGACGTAATTTGTCCATGTCCTTCAATCTTGCTGTTTGGTATGTGGAAGGACTCCATCATCACTTGTCCAAAACGAGTGATTGGCAAAGATGCAACGTCGGTTGAGAAAAAGGCGCAACGTCGTGCGCAAAGGAGAATTAAAAGAACTCCGTATCAGCTTTCAATGCTCTCTTCGAATGGTCCAGACTGGTTTCGTTCTGTTCGTACTCCGGTGTTTCGTCTCGTACGACTTCGTGCCTTGCGGGAGAAGTTCTGACGGTTCGATTAGAATCCCACTTGCCTATCTTGGGCTAGCTCTTGCGTGACAATATCTACGGTCCTAATGCTTTAGCAGAAGATGGACATTCATGTGGGCACAATCATTACATTGTAATCGAATGCATAAGATGTGTAGGAGACTCTTTCACTAGACATTAACAAATAAAAGGTGAGTCGACTGAATGCTGCCTCGAAGGAGGAGGATTTCTCAGACTTATGCTTCTGTCGAGAATTCGAGATATGTCGACAGGTCGATAACATTGGTGTGTGCTTCTCTTCTGATCAATGCGCCGAAGATCAGAGAGCAATGTAGGCACATGTGATTAACTTGAATAGCATCGAATGTTACTGACACAGGACTGAGATGTTGATGTTCATGCTGCTCAAAAGTAGAATTAATCACTGTCCAAGTCCGGCGCTTGCGTTGGACAGGGCAAGTTCATTATTATGAACATTTGGTACCCGCGACGAACATTATGCATTGCTTGTACAGGGTGAGATCAAAACAACAGAGCAGCATCGACAATATGTCAGTTCGTCCCGATAAATTGGACAGTCAGACTACTCAAAAGTATCAAGAACCTCTCTCACCAAATGACAATCATTCCGTGGTCATCTGCATTTTCTAGTCCTGTTGCTGGAGATAACTTAATAGTCGTGAAGAGCCAATGCGACTGCTTTATATCAGAATTACGTTTCGGACAGAGTGAATAGTTTCCGCCTTTCCCTTAATTCAACCGCGTCACTCATTTTGCAACCCGGATTACTACATCCTGAAGGGCAATTTTGGAGCATTGCGTATCGCTTCGTGCAGGGACGGGCATGAAGCAAGTTTTCATGATTTAATCTCACAAACCAGTCCGACTGAGATTAGAGAGAAACCGATAACACATGATTAGTAAAAGACGAGTCTGCTAAAGAACATGGCACGGAGAGTAGGTTATTATCATTTTTAAGTTCAGTCCAAAGATTTTTCCTCCAATGGGAAAAACTACAGTACAAGTTCCAACCATATTCTTTCCTCCTAGAGTTGGAGATTCCCACGGCGACCTTCCGTTAAAGCTGGTCGGACGTATCTCGTTCTGCTTTCTTTATCTCCACTTGGCCTTTAACTGTCTTTCGTCTTTTGCCTTGGTCCATCGCATCTCTTCCGAGGAACCTTCCTGGGAGGCCATTTTAGCCTCTTCTCATCTCCCTGAAAAAGAGGTCGAGAATTGATTTTGGTCATTTCCTGAAGTTCTCCTAGGACACAAGCATAGACGACAGGGCGACGAAGGATAACCGGCGCGAATTCAGTACTCACCAATGGATCTTTTACAGTGGAGAACCGCCTCATAAATGGAGCTCTCTGAATCGCAAGACCTTCGCCATTCATCTGCAGAGTAGGCAGAGCTTATCCTGGGGGAGCACTCGACCGGATAGACAGAGTTCTTGATTGCCTGACTTTTTGCGCTGCGAGTTTCCTCTGCTCTAGTTCCCGTCCCGCGTCCTCGCATTATTTGAACGAGCGGCCTGAACAAATGCAAGTACTTCCGGAATATCCGCCGCGATAATCGCCGGCACTGCCTCAAGGATGGAGAACGCAATTTGCTCTCGGGCATCGCCGTTCTCTTCGCATGAACTGGAGGAGGCAGGGAAGGAGTTGGGTTGGAGGCTTCGCAGGACTTCAGCTTCAATGGATCAACAAAAAGTGGCAAGACATAACCATTGCGAAAGACCTCGTCGGCGTGAACACAAGGCAACGGAGGTTGCGAAGTCGGGAAATCAAATTTGAAATCATGAGAGATGGAGTTCCTGCGGAAGCTCTTGGAGGAAGGGAATCTGGGGTCCATCTCAATGAAATAAGCTTCTTCTGATGCATCAAGTGAGGTCCTGATGGAACCGTCTGTAATTTCTGCAGAGGGATTTCGGTTCACTAGCCAACTATAGGAAAAGCTCTCAATGGAGAGAGGCTGGGAAGCTTCCATTTCCTCCTTTTGGTCAGTCTATCTGGAAACGAAGAAGGAAGTGAGAAAGGAGTGTATATATAGAAATGAACAATTTCACAGGCCTCTTGCAAACTAGTTGACTCCCACCTTCTGCTATATATATAGTGAAACCATACGCCTGTTTAAATGGTCATACTAGGATTAGTATGTGCGTGGTTGGTAGCAGGATAATGAATTTAAAGTTTTGAAAAGAAGATAAAAGGAGCAAGAAGTGAGCCCTACAATCACTCAAAAAATTTCACCATGGTACTTTATCTTATTAAAATATTTTCTTCTTTAGACTTCCCAAGCAAGATGCTTCCTTTTTCTCAGTAATATGATTGTGGGAGCAGAGTTCAGAGGACACATCAAAAGTAAAACAGGACAGATTCTTAGGTTTGAAGCTGCAGCAACAGACCAAAAATACTATTGAGATTAAGCACCTCCATGATCATGTCTGCTAATGTCTCTTCGGAACTCGTACCGATTGAAATAAAAAATGTGAAGCTGTGCCCGATGGAAACGGATTCATGCATCCTGCATTAATGTACTCAAGCAAGCCTCCGTAGCTACATGACCACAGAAGCTCCCGATTGATCTATATCTTATTTCCTAGTGGACAAATTTGCTGATTTCGCCTAGCATGCCTTTGTTTTCCCATCATCCTTTTATGCTGAGCTCTGCACAGTACCATTTCGCGCCTGGGTGGTTGTGGCCGACCCAATAAAAGATAATCCTGACTTCTGATGTTACGTTCTAACAGTTTTCGCGAAACCCATTACGTATTGGGCATGCGAGCTCGTGCTTATATTCTTCTCAGCTAGAACCAAAGCATGCAATGCCAAGATAGCCAGCATCATGGTTCTAGATAAGCCAGAATACATCAGAAGACTGTAAAACAGTTGAAGCAGCAAAAGGATGCTTTTTGCGGAACACCCTCGGAATACGATATCGACTCTTGGTCTTCTTCGGTTCTCGTACATCCTATCAGGTAGCTGGCACTGAATTATAGTTCTTTTTTGTAACAAACTTTCTGGGAGAAGCCTGTCAACAAATCCATAGCTCGGGTTAAACCACCCGACCTAGGCAGGCCACTATCAGGTGAGATTCAGATACGTGTTCACAGAGGGATCGAACCCTTCACTTGGGACAATGGGTTGAATTCCACACTACTCAGCTAAAACTGTCGGGCAGACAAGCACGACAATGAAATCATTAAGACATAGAGAGTAGCCAGCCTAAGAGTACTTTTAAAATAAGCATTTCAGTTAGAAAGCATCGGAAGATAATGGGAAATACAACACTCAAGTGATGTCGGTTTAAGAAATAGAGAGATGAAATTATTAGCCAACACATGAGACCTGAAGAAAGAAACTAGGGGATAAAATATCAGGGAGTTTCAGTGGCAAGGAAAACTCGGGCATTTGCATCCACTAATGGCCGTGTTGTTTATGAGAATGGAATCTTCTCAAAGTTAAATGCTGGGAAAAGTTCCGTCATTATCATGTAAGCTAACCTAACTATACCATTCACTAGCAAACTACAAATACAAGACAAAAAGGCAGACAAAGGGTGTCCCATGGTTGTCGGCAAATGACATGGACATCAGCCCAAGTTTTTCTTTGAGGGCAAAAGCTTGAGATGGAAAGAGACGTGAAAGGTGATAGGCCCCATCTGCCCTCTCTTTAAAGGACACCAAGCAACTTCAAGAGAATCTAAAAAACTAAATAGAAAGCAGCGCACTGTTTCAAACAGAATGTTTTCTCGAGTGTGCTTGATTTCTTCACAATCATGAGGTAATGAACAAGCTTAACTGATGCATCACCACTGTGGCTTAACAGTGAAAATCACAGAGAGAATCCATCAGCGATATCCTCTGTTAATAAAGTGAAGTTAGTTCCACGGAGCACATAACACAGAGACAGTATTGCAAAAAGCTCAGATTCCTTTAATAATTCCAGGACCTGCCCATCTCTACATCAATCTCAACACCTTAGTACCAAAGAAGATTCCACAAGAACAACGAAATCTGACAAGAGAACTAGAGAGTTCTGGAGAATTGCTACTGATTGATGAAAATAAAATCCTACAAGAAGATTTTTCTAAGTTCAACATCCTCAGTCCTCCAGCCTCTACTAAAGGAGCGCTATTATTCCCTTTGAACAAGCCCTTCTTTTCCATTTCTCCGGATGACATGTCATGCAGCATGTTTGTATGTGCATGTGGACAGGGAAGAGGGCGTGTGAAGAAGGCAAGTTAGAAAGAGAACTCGGGACTTTCCCACCCCCAAATAAACAGAACAAGAAATCAAGAGAAGCAATGTAATTAGAAAGAATGATGGCAATTTTCAACTAGCTGGTCAAAGAATATACAGTTTGAGCTGATATTATTTCATCAAATCTAAGAATACAAATGCATTCCAAAGGCTATGCAACACCATCGATGCCAACAAGTTCCTTGATCGTGCGAAAACAGCACCCATCACCACTCCTAGGAATATAAGCGGAAGCATCCTCTGCATATTGAAATGAGCCAAAGCAAAAGCCAATGAACTCACCAAAATTGAGCACCATACTGGCATGTACTTGGTCAAGGAAGGTAGAAGAAACCCACGGAAGACAATCTCTTCCCAAATTGGGGCACATATTGAAACCACCACAGCATAAAGGGCCATGGCCACGGGGTCCCGTGCAACTATCGATTGCTCAACAGTGGAGACTGTAACTGGTGTAGAGGGAAGAACAGGCAACAAATTAAGGTTGACTTGAGACAAACGGTTTACAAGCGGAAACATAAGACAGCCTAGACCAACATCAAAGTGCCATCTTCCTTTAAGGCTGAACCTAAACCAATCGGATGGAAGGGGACGGAATCTTGCAAGACAACGATGGAGGATTGCAATTCCAGCAAGACCTTCTACTACATCAGTCAAGAGGCTGTACAGTGCTTGGCCTCTGTATGTTAGGGTTTCCTTTCTGAACCCTCCCATGTGAGCCAGGAAAGGTATAATCCAAGATCCCACAAACCAAAATGATGCAATCCATAGAAGCATTACCTGCAGTACCAAATAGCCAATCCACCATTATAGTCTTGATTTAATTCTATAATATCATTAATTTCCAAGTTACAGAAGAACATAATCTTATGTACTTTGATGCATAAGCTCTGATTGGACACACAGATTGGAGTTGCGCACTCGAACCCCCTCACAGACAAACACGGGGAGAGG
The DNA here is from genome assembly GCA_014182395.1 of Eucalyptus sp. ANBG9806169. Classification (NCBI taxonomy): domain Eukaryota; kingdom Viridiplantae; phylum Streptophyta; class Magnoliopsida; order Myrtales; family Myrtaceae; genus Eucalyptus; species Eucalyptus sp. ANBG9806169. The sequence continues at coordinate 39,629,717 of CM024573.1, read as the reverse complement.
GAGGCAGGGAGGGAGCGAGTGAGATGGCAGTATCTTAAATGTAACATAAGGCTCATGCACTTCTTAATTGTTCAAATATCGGGAGAAATAGAGTTCCATGACTTTTGGATCCAGCAGACTTCATCTCTTGTAAATGATCTACCCACCCCTCAGGTACCTTATTGATGCCAAAAAAAAAACCAGAAAAAGAAAGAAAGAATGAATGAATACATCCACTTCAGTTTGGGCTACCACGAACCACCACGATATCATTGAACCAAAAAAATACTAAGGTTAATCCGACAGAGACCATGCACCTATGCCCTTATTGAATATTTCTTTCTTTCATTTTCATAGTCTCTTCCATAGCAGGACATGCATCACAGATGCTCATATGCACATTGAAAAACCAAAAGCTTGTAAACACAACATACAAAAGGACCAAAGGTGCTATGTCGGTGCCAAAATATACAGTCCCCTCATTGAAAACACATTTATCAACTCAGCCTATCCAAGATGAAATGCTGTCATATTCAATTTCCCAAACGCTAATGGCTAATCCTTTTGCACAGTTTGCAGCTTTTCACTGAAGGAGAAAAAATGACAGATCATAAAATGTAACTCATAGGTTCAAACAAGGTCATTTGTAGACAACAATTAAGTTGAAGACTGCCAATTTGTTCAATAAATAACTGTACCACATCCAGAGAAATCATAATAGACATTTACAATATAAAAAACTATTGTAGACACTATTCATGAAAGTGTTGAAGTCCAAGACAGATTCTCTATAGGATATCACATATAATATTAAACAGTAACAAAGATACATATATATCGAATAAAATTAATAGTAGCTATAGTTGGGGAAAACCTGCAGAATTGTCTCTGCAGTCCACGGCACTGTCCAAGGTTTTGCTCTGAAAATTGCATCTCTCACCTGAAATACAAAGAACATCTGAATATCATATGCAAGACATGATTTATATCACTTTTGAACTACTTCAAAACCGGGGTTGCAAAAAATATTTGTCCAGATCCGCCTTCACTCCTAAAGAGAAGCATTTTTGTCAAGATGCACAACTTAGCTCCAACGCTTAAGCTATCATGCAAATATGACCACAATCATAAGCCACTCACAGCTTAGTAACATTGAAATTGTTTCAACATTAATCATATTCGCATTGATAACAACAAATTAATCATATCTGCAGGCAGCTCTTCACATGGGGATATCATTAACTATAGAAGGCAATAGTCGATGCTCATGACTGCAAATCCCATACTCAAATGGGTGCACAGGAATATAATCATAGCCATGTGTGTCACTCAGACCATTGAATTGGCAATGCACACCATCAAGAACAGCATTCACTGGCCCACGTAACATAGTCCTTGACATCAAAAACAAGAATTGACCACCAGTACCATGAAGAAGCCCTTCCCATATCTGCATCGAGAAAAAGTATTACCTTAAGGATGCTCGAAAACCAATTCTTCTTCCCATTATTTGATTGGTCAAATTCATGGTTCTCTAACTTTTCCAACCTCTTGTCTTCCACTGACTCAGAATCAGGATTTTCTGATGCAAATTCATCAGGTCGAAAACATGAAAATCTCCACCTCTACAAAACAAGAACCACTAATGAGGTCCAATTATGAAACAATATATACACTCTACAGCTACTCTTGTTTTCTCCAGTTTTTCTCGTAAAGGCTAGAAAACTCTAAAACCCCAAAATTTGAAGTTATGGTAAAGTACCTTCAGGGTTATGAAAAATCAGCCATATAGTAGCTTGAGCCTAATATGAAGTAAAACCTTCCTTTGGTGCAATGATGGAAATGGCGAAAAAAAAGGTAGTGCAACAGGACAATAATGCTTCACATCAGGCCATCTTCAATTAAACTAAAGACAGGAAAATAGTTGATTCCGATGATATCAAACAGAACATTGAGCTGATAACTTTCCATATTTCCATCGGTTATCATTATCAATTCTTCCTAAAACCAATTAAACAGTACGAAGCCATCTACTTCTCCACCGAAGCTCATGCGAGTTCCACAGCTATCGAAGCTAATGCCAGATAACTATCGAAGCCATCTAATTCGGTACCGAAGATGGCGCAAGTTCTGCAGATAATTGAACTAACACTCCGTAACTCTCAACCCGTGCCCAGGCTGTTCAAGATAAATAACAGCTGACTGCACAAACAAGGTCCGATCTTTCAGCCAGTCTACAAATACTAAGCTCATCATAGCTCATCCGCAGCTACAAGAATCGCGGATTCAACAACAATAAACGCCCGCCACCAAGACCATCAGCTCAAATCAACTCCGTTTTTTTTCGCAAATTCGAACTCGCGAAACGGGAATTACCGAACTTTGGAGAGCTTTACCTGCTTCGAAGGCTTGTGGAGCGAGGTAGCGAAGGGCGAGCGGCGAGCGACGGCGAGGGAAGTGGCCGCGGAGCGCCGCCTCAAATCCCTAAGCCGAGAGGCGGAGGTAGAGAAAGGGAGGGGGGAAGGAGGAGGAGAAAGGCGAGAGGCGGCGCAGGGGACGCAAGGGCCCGGCATCGAGGCAAGCACCGGCGGACCCGAGGCGGAGCATGCATCAGATTGGAAGCGATGCTCCGATTCCGAGCATCGGATTCGGCCGGCACGAGAGGGAGGGGGAGGGAGGGATGGCGGCGAAGAACGGTTGGTTGACTGCTTGCTGCTGCTGCTGCTGCTGCTGCTAGTTCGTTCGGGAACGGAGGTGCCGTGCAGGTGCGGGGGTCGTGGCCCGGTGACAGCTACGGCGTCGTCGTTGTTGTTAACTTGTTACCGAGTGGCAAGTTGCGAGGGTGAGAGCTAAGCAGGACCGATACGAGTCAACATATTATTTCCCAAAAAATAAAAAATTTGAATACGTTCAATCACGTTGTATATTAAATATATATTTTTATATATACATAATAAATTATCATTTTTATGATTGTTTTAATTAAATTAATTTGAATCAAATTCATAAATAAATAATTAATTAATTAAAAAAAGCCTACAATAAATTTATATTAAAAAAATTAATTCGTTATTTATTAATATAATTCATTGTTTCAATTTGACAAATTTGATCATATTTCAATAATTCATAAAACTTGAAGAAAAACAAATAATTCATACTCTGGACTCGCATGTTAGATATATTGGAAGAGGAGAAAAAAATCAATGAGTGAATTGTGTATCACGAAAAGTAGAAATCAGAAGATAAGAGAAGAAAAGACTAAATTTTTCTTCTTTATTTATTTATTATTTTATTATTATGTTTTATTTTTTCACATATATATTTTGACCTCTCATTTATTGAATTTTTAAAATTGACATCAATATCGAAATCACGTGTCGGAAACTCATATATCAGAATTCCGACTCGAGTGTTAAAGAGTGTCCAAGGATGTCGGAGAGTATCGGACACGTGTCGAAGTGTCTGACACGACATAAAAACTCTTAGAAAGTGTCGGTGCTTCATAGGATGAGACACGGCGAGGTTCTAATTTGGAGTTTGCAAACCCAGCCGCCTAAATCGAGAACTACCCGGACCAGACTAAATTGGCCAATTTGGCTCGGTTCTTAAGAATGTCGGTTTGGCTCCCAATTCCTAAATGTAGAATTGGTGTCCGGACAGTTCGGTCCCTAATTTTAAAGAAGAATCAAACTGGATTGGAACAACTAAATATATATTTTTATTTTATTATTTTTAAAAATAATAATAAAATGTGAAGTAAACACAATTTCGATCGATTTCAAGTTTGAAAAAAAAGATAATGAAAAAAATAGTGAAAAAAATAAATGATCAATTCCATTGGATCAAAATCGAAAATGGATTGGATGAAGGTGCGATCCAATTCCTAATCCAATCCTCAATTTCGATTTTTGAAAACTAATTTTCCTCGTCTTACTTTAAAATCAGATTGGATCAAAAATTGATCACCCTCAATTTCAACGCAGTCCTTCTCTCACAGGGGAAATGCAGGCCGTTTCATCACCACCACTTAAACGGCGTGTCGTAGGAGCATTTGCTGTTTCCTATAGTTCCTTTCGCCAAGAAATAACTTGGCTAAAGCTAATTAATTGCCTTACTTTGTGTCAATTTGCTTTGGATTAATTGCCTTATTTTGTGTCCCCGTTTCCTTAGGACTCGTACGTGTGGTCATAAGTACCGAGCTTTTCTTTTCCCCAGAAGAATTGGTGAGCTCTTAATACAATGAATCGAATAAAGAGAAAAGAAAAAACTTGCATGGATGTGTGTGTAAGTGTACAAATATATATACTTGTACTTATATTAATCCAAATCTCGTTTTCAATTTTTTAGATAGATACTAATTTTAAGTTTTTGTATTTCGTGTTTTCTTGATTGAATGTAGTTAAATCTGTATATTATCAAGCACTGCAATCAATAATCCAAAATTAATAAAAATGAAATCACGTATGCTTCATTGCCGCCTCCACTGGAAAGCAAGAGAAAATTAGCTCAAGTGAATGGCTTATCACCAACCACTGGGGATTCATCCCAATGGCCACCCTTCCACCACATTCTCAGGGGGATTGGGGTGGGGAATATTTCATTTCAGGAGTGGGTTTCGACTCCCACGCCTGCAAGGAGGCATGACAAAAGTCTGAGAATGAGTGTTAGAGTAGGATTAGAGTAGGACTGACAAAAAAAAAAATGGCTTATCACCCGGCATATGGGCCCTAATTTTAGTGGATAATTCTAAGACTTTGCTGGCCCATTTCAGATGAGCTTCTTTCGTTTGTCGCCCCGCCAGCACAATCAAGTGATGAATTGGATCACGAGAGCCTATCGAAAAAATCCCTTCTCTCTAGTTGGCTTGACAAGCTTCTTCAACTCTCAATTGTCGCCTCCGCTGGAAAGCAAGAGAAAATTAGCTCAAGTGAATGGCTTATCACCCAGCATATGGGCCCTAATTTTAGTGGATAATTCTAAGACTTTGCTGGCCCATCTCAGATGGGCTTCTTTCGTTTATCGCCCCGCCAGCACAATCAAGTGATGAATTGGATCACGAGAGCCCATCGAAAAAATCCCTTCTCTCTAGTTGGCTTGCCAAGCTTCTTCAACTCCTTTGAGATTTACTTTGTTTAGACTCTTGTCAAATTTGTTCTACCGTTGGATCGCAAGAGCCTATTGAAAAAGATCCCTTCTCCCCCGTTGGCTTACCAAGCTTCTTCGAGAAGGAGGGGAAGAAGTAGGGGGTCGTAGTCTTACAAAAATAAAACACACACATTTAACAAAACTTAATTAAGAAAAAATGAATCACAAAAACTTGAAGTTCTACTTTTACAATTATACAACTCATAAATTAAATTATACTTAAAAATGGAGCTACCATAATAATTATAAAGATCAAAAAAGTCAAAATGGAATAAAGATATAGCATTATTTTTTTGTTGATATAAAAAATGGATTGAAATGAAAAGATATTCTGAAATTCAAGCAATAGTTTAATTATGGAAACTTGCGTATAATATGAATGATTGATTTGACTTTATTATGAAAATTTGAGGAACTAGTTTTTTTTTTTTTTTTGGTCAGAAAGAGAAATGAGGAACTAGTTTGAACGGATTAAAACTTTAAGAATTTCTTTTTGTTTGGTTTGCCTTACTTCAACCCTCAATTTATTCTCAAACTTTTGTCTTATTCTTAAGGAATTAGATTGCACATTTTGCAATAGTTATGATTGAATTGCACATTTTGCAATAGTTTAAAGACTTGCGACGACTTTCTCCCTTATTTGATCAAATAAAATGACTAAATTCAAATTTACGAATGATTTAAGATCATATTAAATAAACTAAATATTCAAGAATAATATACGGGACAAAATTTTTTGAACTATCGATGTCATTTTCAGTTCGTTTTCAAAAGTCACGTCAAGGAGGGGACCATTAGCTGCCAAGAGTCCAAACCATTAATGTCAAAGTTACATTTTCTAGATCAGGCAGAAAGGGGTGATTTATCTCTTCAAAAAATGACCTAAATTGCCAAAGGTCAATTGATAGGGTTTACTTATTTAATCTCTGTCTCCCTCACAGTCGATCCCTATCTTGACTTTGCCTCAACTTCCATCATCAAGAAGGGAAACTTCTCTGTTACCGACAGGGAAATCCCCGGCCCATGTATAATAGAAAGAAAATATAAAAATCAATCCCACATTTAAAGAAAGTGTTTTTTAATTTTTTTTTGGTGAAAGGTAATTATAATAGAAAGAAAGTGTTCATCTCTCTTTCTTGAGAAATTTAAGTACTTTGTCTTGTTTCAATTATTTGATAGCAGGCTGGTAGAATTTTTTAGGCGTTCCAGATCATCTTGACCTTTTGCCCATCTTAAAGAGTTTATTAACTATAATGGTATCCAGACATCACACTGACCTTTCCGTTGAATTTTTAGCAACACTAATTTACTCTATTTTCTTCCAATGATCTGACATGATTAGGATTTGTAGCATTCTGGATCACCCTCTTTCGGTATGAAAACTTATATTCAAAAGTTGGGTTAGGAAGAAGTCGCACGTAAGAGAATCGGTGTGCTTTAGAGGAGTTAAAAACTCCTAATTCCTCTTGCCAAGCTCCTCCTAGCAAGTTTTATCTTTCCACAAGCGACCGCTTGATCTGCTTAATTTGTCAAAGTTTGGTTCAACCACCATCGAAAGCGGGTCCTGTTTTCCCTCCCTTTTGTCCTATCCCCTCTTTGAAGTATCATTCCATTTCACATTGTAATCAGCTTCCCCAGATATACGCTTGCATTTCTGAGCTCACGAACATGAACTTGCCACTCCAGAGGGAAGAGCCACCTCGCTCGCTCCCAACACACAGGCTTTTCCTAGTGACGTGAGAACCTTCAACCTCCATGTGGAATATAAAGCTTTGCGCTTCTCCTTGTCGTTCGTGGGTTTTGGCACTGTGCGTCGTCCTTCTACATGGGTTCGGATGGTGCACGGCCGTGGCTGGTGAGGTAAGCTTGGGCTCGAGATTGGCGGCTAGCCAGGACCGAGCTTGGGTTTCTGATAATGGGACCTTTGCTTTTGGTTTTGCCGCTGTGGATGGACGACACGACCAGTTTCAGTTGGCAGTTTGGTTCGCGCAGCTTCCTGGTGACCGGACCCTAGTTTGGTCGGCTAACCGGTAAATCGAAAGCCGTCATCATTATGCCTTTCCCATTAGTAAATGTCGCTTGGTTGTAGTGAAATGTTTCTGCAATATATCGCTTTGTTCATAAGTTCACAGGAATGCCAATGCTTAAAGAGTTGCCATTTTTTGCAGACCTCTTGTCCTTCAAATATTCGTCCACTAGTTCTACAAGATGTGAATATCAATTATGCATGCCATGTTTCTTGAGATGTAACCTGTATGTTTCATTCTACGACAGATGATTGTAGACAGTTTTTTCGGTGAACATGTCTTAAATCTTACCCAGCAGTAGCAAAGAGCAAAGGGTCTAGCCAAAGTCTTCTCATAAGTTCAGGTCGTATATTCTTACAGCGAATTCAACAAGACCAATGGTGGGTAGTTTTTGAAGGAGCAGGTGCTTGAAGAATTTCCTTAATAACTTGATGTTTAGGAAAGTGAGCAGTAGGGACAGAGACGAAGAAAATCTTTTCTCGAAAGATACCGGAACGTGGAAAAGAGGTTAAATGATCAATCATTAAGACTTACTCAAGAGTCCTTAACTTTGAAAACCAAGACATGGACATAATGAGGAGCTACAAAGGCTTATAGAATTCTCTTGATCAATGAAAGCGGCTTGTCTAATGCATGCTACATTTGTAATTTAACTGGTTGTAGGATCAGAGTTAGCATGTCAAATCTACTTTTGTACATTCACTGCATTTCAGTTGTCTTGTAAGGTTCTCAGTCTGGTCTGTGACTTTGTTAATGGAAGAAAGCAAAAAATTATTTCTCCATCTCTAGTCTTTACAAGAGCTTCTGCAGGTTTATATAATGAATTTTAAGTCAGCCATTTTCATTCTCTCTGTTACAATCCTCTCCATATAGAAACTCCCCGGTCAGCCAAAACGCAATCCTTGAGTTCGACGCCACAGGGAACCTTGTCCTCTCCGATGGCACCACCGCCGTATGGACTTCCAATACCTCCAACTCCGGTGTGCAATCAGCGACCATGTCTGAAGCTGGCAACTTCATCCTCCACAACGGCACTGACCACATGGTATGGCAGAGCTTTTCGCATCCGACCAACACACTCCTCCCTAACCAACCACTAACCGTCTCTCTCGAGCTCACCTCGGCAACTTCTCCCTTACATGGCGGTTACTACACTTTCAAAATGCTTCAACAACCGGTGTCGCTAAGCCTCATGCTCACATACCACTTGCCTGGAAGCTATGATCCCTCCCCTGAATTTTACTCTAACTACTCTTATTGGCACGGACCTGACATATCCAATGTGACAGGCCAAGCGGTAGTGGTACTAGATGAGGCGGGAAGTTTTGGGATTGTGTATGGTGATTCAGCTGACGGAGCAGTCTATGTGTATCAAAACAATGGCGACGATGAAGGGTTGCCTTCTGCTGTTAACCGATCAACTCGGCCGCCTGTTCTTAGGAGATTGGTTCTCGAGACAAATGGAAATTTAAGGTTATACCAATGGGATAACAATGTGAATGGTTCTCGCCAATGGGTACCCAACTGGGCCGCCATTTCAGATCCTTGCACTATAGCTGGGATTTGTGGAAATGGGATTTGCAATTTGGACAGAAGCAAAATCAGTGCTACTTGTACATGCCTGCCAGGAAGTTCTAAAGTTGGCTCTGATGAACTGTGCTCAGAAAATTCTTCCCGGATTGGGAAATGCAATTCAGAAAATACAAATCAAACATCTGAGTTTAGAATATCAGTGGTTCAACAGACAAAATACTATTTCTCCGATCATTCTGTCATAGCAAACTACAGTGATGTAGCTACAATTTCAAAGTGCGGTGATGCTTGTTTATCAGATTGCGAATGTGTTGCTTCTGTTTATGGACTGGATGATGAAAACGAAAACCCTTACTGTTGGATACTTAAGAGCTTGGATTTTGGTGGGTTTGAGGACCCCAGTTCGACCTTATTCGTGAAAGTCACATCTGACGGCTCAGCCAAAAATGACCACGATGAAGTAGTGATTCTTCCGGTTGTGCTTGTCATGGTGGTTCTCATAGGTCTACTCTGTTCATTGTTGTACTACACTGTCAACAGGAGGAGGTTGCTTAGGAAGGCAATGGAAAGTTCCTTATTAACCTTGTCCGGTGCGCCAATGAATTTCACTTACCGTGACTTGCAAATTCGCACCAGCAACTTCTCACAGCTAATTGGAACAGGTAATTGCTGATAGTGCTAAACTTTGTGTGCCATATCCAAACAGAGCAAAGGAAGCATAGGGGAAACAGCTTTAGTCCGTGATCTGAGATTATTAATGTAGTGTATACTGTGTTATTTGCAGGGGGATTCGGAAGTGTGTATAAGGGAAGCCTTGCAGATGGAACTCTAATCGCAGTGAAGAAGCTTGACAAGGTTTTACCTCATGGTGAGGCAGAGTTCATAACCGAAGTGAACACTATCGGTTCAATGCATCACATGAACTTGGTTCGTTTATGCGGATATTGCTCTGATGGGCCACACAGGTATAAAAACCATCCCCATGAAGTATTTTGGGAGCATAAAAAGCTTGATTTGCATAACTTTGCAACCAGTCAGTGAGAAAAGCCATGTGCTCATTTGGCTTAGTGTATTTAATTTAGTCATACTAGAGAATCCTGACTAATCAACTGAACTTTTCATTTATTTTCTTCTCGATTGCTTGATTGGTAATGGACAGGCTTCTCGTTTACGAGTTTATGAAAAATGGGTCCTTGGACAAGTGGATTTTCCCTTCGCTCAGCTCACGAGACAGATTGCTAGATTGGCAAACCCGCTTCCATATAGCCATCGGGATGGCACAAGGGATTGCATACTTTCATGAGCAGTGTAGGAACCGGATCATACACTGCGACATTAAGCCGGAAAACATTCTACTGGATGAGAATTTCTGTCCCAAAGTTTCGGATTTTGGGCTAGCTAAGTTGATGGGGAGGGAGCACTCACATGTCGTGACCATGGTGAGAGGAACTAGAGGCTACTTGGCTCCAGAATGGGTTAGCAACCGGCCTATCACAGTAAAGGCCGATGTCTATAGTTATGGGATGCTTCTTTTGGAGATCGTCGGAGGACGGAGAAACCTGGACATGTCTTTCGACACTCATGACTTCTTCTACCCTGGCTGGGCTTTTAAGGTATCCTCTCTCAAACGAGAGAATTAATACCGGTTAATAGTGTTCACGTTTCCTTTTATAGCAGATCTGGTGCATTCTTTCTTTTCATATGCTTTCACTATTATTAATCCTGATGACCTCTTCGCAGGAAATGACAAAGGGAACACCGATTAAAGTGGCGGATAGACGACTAAGAGGGTCTGTGCATGAGGAAGAGCTAATAAGAGCATTGAAAGTCGCATTCTGGTGCATTCAAGATGAAGTGTTCATGAGACCTACAATGGGGGAAGTGGTGAGGATGCTAGATGGCTCGATGGAGATCAGCGCGCCTCCAATGCCACAGACTGTTCTTGAATTAGTTGAAGAAGGGCTAGATCAAGTCTACAGGACAATGAAAAGAGAATATAATCAGTTCAGCTCTTCTACTATCACCAGTCATCTATCGACTAATGCTACATGTAGTTACTCGACAATGTCGCCCAGATAATATAGACAGGACTAGAGGAATGAGTGGCCAATCAACACGTAGCTACTCAACAATGTCACCAGATATAATAGACAGGATTAGAGGAATGAGCGGCCAAACAGCTGACATAGATTCATCGCAACTTTTGCGAGTATAGCTGATTGTTAATGGGCAGCATGGGACTGTCAGAATCAATCCGATTCTAATTCCCCAGAAGATCATTGATAACCCATAGCCAACCTGTAATGATCGAGTATGTTTCCTTTATTCCTACCCACAAACCTTAATCGATTAAAATGCTAGAGATAAACACTTCAAAAAGATGTACCATGCACTCGTAAAGAACAGGTAAATTAATGTTTAGGTCTCAAAACCTCATACAGCTATTTCTCTATGGCGAAGTCATCAAATTTTAAACGTCGCCGCTGATGGAGGCACTGTAACCAGAGAAATCGTCGTGATACATAGACCATAAGATGATACTACCGTATTTCTTTGGACTCTCGAGATTTGGAAGAATTTTCAAGGTAAATTCGGCTGCAGGGATAAAGCCACTGCCAGCCGCTTGAGGCGCTGGCCGGTAAACCGAGGAAAATGTTGCTAGCCAGAATGGTCGAAGTCAGCTGTTTCCAGGCTTCTTCAAGGTTGGCCACATCACTGGGAATGTACTCGCATGTCGGATTGTTATAGAACTGAACTAAACAAAGTCCAAAAAGTACTGTCTTCAGAGCATTCCGGATCCATGCATCGGGGAAAGGACATTGCGGAGCGGCTGTCAAGTACACCTTCCTATTACCGAGTCTGCTATACCCGGAAAGGTACGTCACGAGTTCATCCCAGTGCTGGCTCATGCCTCCTTCAACGACGAAGTCGATGCTATCCAGAACCGCATCTCCAAGCGGCTGCAAAAAGGACTTTTCTCGCAAGAAGTTGTTCCAGAGATCAGGCACAACCATCCGAGCATCCTCGGACGAGGCCAGCATATAGCTACCGACGCTTCCGATGATGAAAAGCACGACCTTGATGCACTTGGCTTGGCACGACTTCGTTCCGGGACTCAGCTGAGTGCAAACATTGACGAACGGGTCACGATGAACGGCAAGGTTGATGACAGGATTCGGCCTTTTCCAAATACAGCAAGAAAATCTATGATAACAAGTGCATATTTACTGGTCGCACAAGATCCGGCCAGAGAGCCTTCATTCCCGTTTTGGTCCCATTAATTTGCGATTCCTCCGGCATTAGTTCCCGTAGCAAAAATCAGCATCTCTAAGCTAATTGCCTTGCATTTATGTTAATTTGGTTTGCTCGCACTTACTAAGAGAACTGAACCTGGAATTGTAAAGCTATGAACATGTACTTGATATACAAGAGTAAAAATCTTCTAGATCTTATCTTAAATGTTCACCAAACGAGCATTGATATCGATTGTTGTTACGAGAGTTTGCTCTACTAAAGAAAATTTCTAATACACGGTACATCCCCGTTTCCTTGTAACTCAGTACACGTGGCAAAAAGAAAGCGTTAGAACAATCAATTGGATGAATTATTGGAGAGATTAGAGTGATTAATGAACACTCGCATTGATGTGTTTGTGTACATATATAATGTATATTCCATTTTCAATGTAGAAAATCTTTGGCAAAGTGATGTCACGGCGTGGAACTTCCGCTGCCAAGAGTCCAAACCATTAATGTCAAAGTCATTTAATATGAATCGGCCAAAGGAGAGCGATTTGTCTCTACACGAGAAAGACCTGAATTGTCAAAGCTCAATCACTGGGGTTTACTTGCTTGATCTCCTTCTCACCCACAAACGATCCCAACCATGACTTTGCCCGTACTTCCTTAAATAATAAGAAAAGGGTATAAAAAAAAGGTCTGTGGAGACTAATCAGATAATGTTTTAAAATATTTTATTTATAGTTCCAAACCACACCGTGCTCTTTTCATTAGGGGTGTGCAACCGGACCGGGTATACCCTGTTCCCGGACCGGCCCACCCGAAAAACAGGGTCGGGAACCGGTTCCCATTGAAACCGGTCCGGGAACAGGTTCCCAAAATTCGGAACCGGTTTAAACCGGTCCGGGAACAGGGTCCGAGTGATTACCCACCCGGAAACCGGTTCCTAGACCGGTTTTGGAACCGGTTCTTGGACCGGTTTTGTAAGTAGAGGTCCAAAACATTTTTTTTTTCTTCTGATTTCTATTTTTACTCTCGTAATCACATGATATTTTTCCTCTTGGCTCTCTCAAACACGCATAGCACTTCTCCTTTGTCATTCATCTTCCTCACTTGCTTCCCTCCCTCACCGGCTCCCTCTCGCACCATCTGATGGACGAACGGTGTTTGTCACCACCAAATTCTTGTGTATCACATGGATTGGCTCGCCTAATTTCTCTTTTGTATAAAGAGTTATGCTTGAATAAATGAGTAGCTTCATGTAGTAATTGTGGGAATAAGACTAATATTAGACTCATGTTTGATGTTAATTCTTTGCCTTATGATTTTATTTATTATAATTAGCCCTATGGATCTTTAATTTTTCGTTTATTCCAAATGTTCATGTATTAATTTATTACCAGTGTTTAATGTTTCAATATAAATTAGGAGGATTACGTTATTTTCTCGCTTATTAATATAAAATTCAAAGTCGTATAAGATATCGGAAGATTGCAAAACAGGTTCCAATGGAAACAGGGTTGACCCTGAAACCGGATCGGAAAAACAGGGTGGGTCGGGTACAGGGTCCAATACAAACAGGGTCGGGTATAGGGTCCAGAAAAGAGGAACCGGTTATAACAGGGTCGGGTACAGGGTCCAGGTCTAGACCCTACCCACCCTGGACCCGATCACCCCTACTTTTCATTCTAAAAAATAAATATGCGAAGGAGTGAAATTAAGATATATACATATGGCTTTTCCATTTTCAAGTACAAGAAGGGAAAAATCATAGAGATTTAGTACTTATGTGCTTGGAATAGTTTCCAATTTGCATGTGTATGTATATGAATATAATAATGGGCATACCTTTTGAATGTACATATTTCATTTTTGTATATAATCTCTATGCTCCCTATTGAGTTTCGAGAGAGGAAAAAAAAACATCTACAACACATCCGGTACATTTATCAATCTCTTAGAAAAGAGTAAAACTAACGGGCCAATTAATATTAGTCGCCTCAATTTTGTCAAGGAGCTACGTTCTCTGAAAAAAGGTATTAGCTTGATAAATATATTGAGGTAAAATGATGTGCGATGTGTCACTCAAGTGCCTGTATATATTTCAGATCTTCTGTTCTCATAAAAAAATGAAAAAAAATTATGTTTTCTAATTAAAATGATATATTATCACCCAAAAATTACAATTTTAGTGGTTGGTGATATTTGTTTATTTAAAAGAGTTATAAGGTAATGTATTTTGAAGCAATTTTTAAAGTCCCAACTCGTTAGAAATCTCATTAATTCTCTGACTGCAAAGACTCTATTCTAATATATGAAAATATTTAGAAGCCCATGCTACATGACCAGTGTGAACATAAAACTATGCGGACCATTTTCATGGAGACCAAAGCAAGAAATACGTGAATTTCATGGGCCATTCTTGCTCTCTCTCTCGTCGCCAGCGCTCCGTGAAGACCGTAGAGATTCAAACACGTACCCCGGTAGTTCTATGCATGTCCCCCATCCCATCCTATCCAGAAGCCGACCACTTGATCTGCTTATTTTTTCAAAGTTTAGCTCACCCACCACCCTGCACGTGTCCCGATTTCCCTCTTTCGGCCCTTCCCTCGTTGAACTCTCATTCCATTTCCCACACCGACCAGCTTCACCAGATGTCTTTGCGTGTATATATGAGCCCACGAACGTGAACTTACCACTTATAGAGCGAAGAGGTTTCTTGCTAGTCTCCAGACACTGAAACTTTTTTCCAAGTGAAACGGGAACTTCTACCTTCATGCTTAATATGAAGCTTTGTGCCTCTTCTTATTGTTCATGGGTTTTGGCATCGTGGGTCGTGCTTCTGCCTTGGTTCGGATGGTGCACGGCCGTGGGTGGTGAGATAGGATTGGGGTCGAGATTGGTGGCTAGTGAGGACCGAGCTTGGGTTTCGGATAATGGGACTTTCGCTTTTGGTTTTGCTGCCATGAGTGGACGAGAGGACCGGTTTCAGGTGGCGGTTTGGTTCTTTCAGCTTCCCGGTGATCGGACCGTAGTTTGGTCGGCTAACCAGTAAGTCGAAAGTCATCATCATTACGCCTTTCGCATTAGTGCAATGAAATGTTTCCATAATATATTGCTTCTGGTCGTGAATTCACAGGAATGCCAATGCTAAAGAGTTGCCATTTCTGGCATACTTATTGTCCTTTAACCAGTCGTCCACTAGGTCTACGAGACGTGAATGTCGATTATGCATGCATGTTTCCTAAGATGTAACCTATCCCGTTTATTCTAAGACAGATGATTGTAGACAAAGCTTTTCGTTGAATATGTTACATCTTACCTAGCAATGGCAAAGATGAAAAAGTCCAGCCAGTCTTCAAATTAGGTCATGTCGAATATTCGTAGGGGTGCGCAATTGGAACCGCCCAAACTAGAACTGCCTAGATCGGGGACCAGACCGGCTAGTTTCAGGCGGTTCCCACGAACGGCTATTTGGTTTTTGGCTCCTATTTTTTGAACAGGTGGCTGGTCGGTCCAATTCCTAGTTCTAGGGTGGGAACCGGGAACTGGACTGACCGGACCGGACCAACAATATAAATATTTATTTATTTATTAATTTCTTAATAAATAGTAATTTTCTCAATTTCTCTCTATTTGTCTTCCTTTAGTAGAAATTATAGGATCATGGCATGTCTTCATCCATCCACACATTTTGTTGTGGAGAGACAACTTCTTTTCTTCTTTCAAAAAGGTTGATTGTGTGAAATTTTGAGTAAATTGAACAATTCCATTGGATTGAACCAAACCAAAACGGACTGATTTGATTCCAAGTTCCAAGACTGGCCATTCCAATTCTCGGTCCTAGAAATTGGTAACCAATCCTCCCGATCCGGTTTTCAGTTCCACCTTGGAATCAGACTCGATCAGGAACAGATCACCCCTAGATATTCTTACAGTGACTTCAACAAGACCAGTGGTGTATAGGTCTCTCAAATATAGGTGCTTGAAGAATTTCCTTGATCACTTAAGGTTTAGAAGTAGAGAGGGACAGAAGAAGAGTACTCTTTTCGAAAGATATCAGAAGGTGGAAAAGTGTTCAGCGAAAGCAGGGAATCGGTGGATTATAGGATTAATCATTAAGACTTACTCAGAGTCCTTAACATTTCAAATTCACATATCAACATAATAATAGAGTTACATAGATTCACAGAATTCTCTTGATCAATGAAAGCGACTTGTCTAATTCATGTCTCATTTGTTATTTAACTGGTTGTAGAATCAGAGTTAGTATTTCAAATCTACTTTTTGTACATTCACTGCATTTCACTTGTGTCGGAAAGTTCTCAGTTTCTGGTCTCTAACTTTGTTAATGGAAGAAAGCGCGGATTTCTTTCTCCATCTCTAGTCTTTACAAGAGCTTCTGCAGGTGTATATAATGAACTAAAGCCAACCAATTTCATTCTCTGTTACAATCATCTCCATATAGAAACTCCCCAGTCGGCAAAAACGCGATCCTCGAGCTCGACACCACAGGGAACCTTGTCCTCCTTGAAGGCGACACTGCCGTATGGATTTCCAACACCTCCAACTCCGGTGTGCAATCAGCAACTATGTCCGAAACTGGCAACTTCATCCTCTACAATGCCACCGACCACATAGTGTGGCAGAGCTTTTCACATCCAACCGACACACTCCTCCCTAACCAACCATTAACCGCCTCTCTCGAGCTCACCTCAGCAACGTCGCCTTCACATGGTGGTTACTACACTCTCAAAATGCTTCAACAGCCAACATCGCTGAGCCTTGCCCTCACATACAACTTGCCTGGAAGCTATGATTCCTCCCCTGAATTGTACTCTAATTACTCTTATTGGGCCGGACCGGACATCTCCAATGTGACTGGCCAAGTGATAGCGGTACTAGATGAGGCGGGAAGTTTTGGGATTGTGTATGGTGATTCAGCAAATGGAGCGGTGTATGTGTATAAAAACGATGACGATGATGAAGGGTTGTCTTCAGCTGTGAACCGATCGACTCGGCCTTCGGTTCTTCGGAGATTGATTCTCGAGACAAATGGAAATTTAAGGTTATACCGATGGGATAACGATGTCAACGGTTCTAGCCAATGGGTACCTGACTGGGCCGCCGTTTCAAATCCTTGTGATATAACTGGAATTTGTGGAAATGGGATATGCAATTTAAATAGGAGCAAAACTAATGCTACTTGTGCATGCCTGCCAGGAACTTCTAAGGTCGGCACTGATGAATTGTGCTCAGAAAATTCTTCCCTGACTGGGAAATGCGGTTCAGAAAATAGAAATCAAACATCTGAGTTTAGAATCTCAGTGGTTCAACAGACAAATTACTATTTCTCTGATTATTCTATCGTAGCAAACTACAGTGACATAGCTACGGTTTCGAAGTGCGGTGATGCTTGTTTATCAGAATGTAAATGCGTTGCTTCCGTTTATGGACTTGATGAGGAAAAGCCTTACTGTTGGCTACTTAGGAGCTTGGATTTTGGTGGGTTTGAGGACCCCAGTTCGACCTTATTCGTGAAAGTCAATTCTAACAGTTCGGCAACACCTGAAGGTAATGCAAGAGAATCGGGGGATTCATCGGGAATTGGCCACCAGAAAGTAGTGATTCTCCCAGTTGTACTTGTCATGGTGGTTCTCATAGGTCTACTCTGTACATTGTTGTATTACAATGTCCACAGGAGGAGGTTGCTTAGGAAAGCAATGGAAAGTTCGTTATTAACCTTGTCCGGTGCACCAATGAACTTCACTTACCGTGACTTGCAAATTCGCACCAGCAACTTCTCACAGCTGATTGGAACAGGTAACTGCTAAAAGTGTCAAAACTTTTTTTAATCCTTAGAAAACAGAGCCAAGGAACCACAGAGTAAACCAGCTTTACTCTGTTTGAGATAGGAGATTATTGATGTGGGATATACCATGTTATTTGCAGGGGGGTTCGGAAGCGTGTACAAGGGAAGCCTTGCAGATGGAAGTCTAGTCGCAGTAAAGAAGCTCGACAGGGTTTTGCCTCATGGCGAAAAGGAGTTCATAACCGAAGTGAACACCATCGGTTCAATGCATCACATGAACTTGGTCCGTTTATGCGGCTATTGCTCTGAGGGGTCACACAGGTATAAAAAACCATCCCTATTAAGTATTTCGAGGGCATGAAAAGCTTGACGTGCATAACTTTGCATACCGGTTAGCGAAAAGAACTTGTGTGCTCATCTGACTTTTTATGTTTAATTCTTCATATGGGAGAATCCTGACTAATGAACCTTACTATTTATTTTCATTCTTCTGGATTCTTTGATTGGTAATGGACAGGCTTCTTGTTTATGAGTTCATGAAAAACGGGTCCTTGGACAAGTGGATTTTCCCTTCGTTCAGATTGCGAGACAGATTGCTAGATTGGCAAACCCGCTTCCAAATAGCCATCGGGATGGCACAAGGGATTGCCTACTTTCACGAGCAGTGTAGGAACCGGATCATACACTGCGACATTAAGCCAGAAAATATTCTCCTAGATGAGAATTTCTGTCCTAAAGTTTCAGATTTCGGGCTAGCTAAGTTGATGGGGAGAGAGCATTCACATGTCATGACCATGATTAGAGGAACTAGAGGCTACTTAGCTCCGGAATGGGTTAGTAACCGGCCTATCACTGTAAAGGCTGATGTCTATAGTTATGGGATGCTTCTTTTGGAGATCGTCGGAGGACGGAGAAACCTCGACATGTCTTTTGACGCAGAAGACTTCTTCTACCCTGGCTGGGCTTTTAAGGTACCCTCTCGAACGAGAGAATTCATACTGTGTAATAGTGTTCTCATTTCCTTTTGTAGCAGATCAACGCATTCTTTCTTTTCATGTGCTTCGTTATAAATCCTGTCAACCTCCTCTTAGGAAATGACGAAAGGAACACCAATTAAAGTGGCGGATAGACGACTGGAAGGGGCCGTGCAAGAGGAAGAGCTAATAAGAGCACTGAGAGTCGCATTCTGGTGTATTCAAGATGAAGTGTTCATGAGACCTACAATGGGGGAAGTGGTGCGGATGCTAGAAGGCTCGATGGATATCAACGCGCCTCCAATGCCGCAGACTGTTCTTGAATTAATTGAAGAAGGACTAGATCAGGTCCACAAGGCAATGAAAAGAGAATATAATCGCTCGAGCTCTTTTACTATCACCAGTCATCCATCGTCTAATGCTACTTGTAGTTACTCGACGATGTCACCTAGATAATATAGACAGGATTATAGGAAAGACTACCCAATTGAATGAAAATGATTCTTTGCAGTTTTCGCAAGTATGAATGAATGTCAAAGCGGCAGGATGGAACTGTCGGAATCTATCTGATTCTAATCCTCCAGAAGATCATTGATAAGCCGTATCTAACCTCAAATGATCAAATGTGTCCTTTTTGCCTATCCACAAACTTCAATCAATGGGAATGCTTAAGATAAAGAATTTAAAAGGATATACCAATTACCTTATATCTGTTAAGAAAACGTGGGTACATTGATGTGTAGGTTTCAAAACCTCACATAGATACGACTATGGGATGGTCATTCGAGTTTTAAACGTGGCCTTTAATAGAGGCACTATAATCAGAGAGATCACCGTGGTACTTTGGCCACAACATGACGCCGCTGTATTTTTTTGAACCCTTGAGATTTGGAAGTACTTTTGAGGTAAGATTGGCAGCAGGGATAAAGCTGCTGCCAGCAGCTTGAGGCGCGGCCGGTAATCCCGGGAAAATCTTGCTAGCTGGAATGGTTGAAGTCCACTGTTTCCAGGCTTCTTCAAGGTTGGCTACACCACCGGGAATGTACTCGCACAGCAATTGCTATAGATCTGAACCCAAACATAGTCGAACAGTCCTGTCTTAAGGGCATTCCTGATCCCCACATCAGGGAAAGGACATTGCCGTGCTGCAGCCAAGTACAGCATCTTATTACTGCATCTGCTATACACGGAAAGGTACTTCGCATGCTCGTCCCAGTGCTGGCTCGTGCCTCCTTCGATGTTGAAATCGATGCCATCCAGAACCGCATCTCCAAGCAGCCACGAAGAGGACTTCCCTCACAGGAAGTTGTTCCAGTGACAAGTTGTGACCCTCCTAGGATCATCAAACGAGGCTAGTGTCATGGGTCGGTCGAACACGAACGATCAAACACCGTGCGGCCTTAGGATTGGTGATCCCAAATCAGCCTTTTCACTCACATGCACAACACAAGGGTCGGCAGCACAAAGGGGCGAATGTATTCACTATGAATAAACTGAGCTCATATGAGGGGGAGGGACCCCTTTTATACACGTTCAGGTCTAATCTCGGCCATGGATAGTCCCTCCGATCCAACGGCTGTGTTTGAACAATGGCCATCGTTACAAATCAACTCAGTAGGCTACTCAATAGTTGCAGGCATTGGGCAACAGCCGCAGGAGTAAGTCAGAAGCAAGATCAGGGCCAGCATGGGCAAGCATGGGCGCCTGACACGGAGCAGGTGAACCACTCCACATTTGTGCAAGGCTAGCTAAGCATTGATCAGGAGTTGATCGATGGTCGTGCATGGATCATTCCTGGTGTCACGCACGGACGGATCAGGCACGGTCGAGAGATTGTGCAAGGACTGATAAGGATCGATCAAGGATTGATGTGGGATCGGTCAGGGATCGATTGGGATTGGGAGGGCTGTCCCCAGCAACGCCCTAGTGCGAGAGGCAGAAGACAGAATGTAGATGGGCGGGGATAAGTATACTATCAGTGCCATAAGTTGTGTACAGCGCTTACTTTAGTGCCAAAAGTTTCTGTCAGATTAGTTAAGTGCCAAAAAGTTTAAAAAACGCTCACTTTGGTGCCAACTCCGATCCGGTTGGCCGGGAATCCGACCTGGCACTTTTTTTATTAATTTTTGAAGTTGATGTGGCTCGCCGGAGAGTACGATCGGCATCCTAACACCAAAACGACGCCGTTCGCCGTCCTCGATGGCACCCACGCTCGACGGCCGCGGCTCCTACCCCGACCACGACAATGGTCACTCGGCAACCGTGGCTCCGACCCCGATGATGGCCACTCGACAGCTGCAGCTCTGACCCTGACCTCGACCAGACGATGGCCACTCAACAGCCGCCGCTCCGACCCCGACCCCAACCTTGACGATAGCCACTCGACGGTTGTGGCTCCGACCCCGGAGCTCCCTCGTGTGCCATTGAGGGCGTTCGAACAGCATCGAGCAATGGTGGCTGAGCGAGCAACGGCGGCCCAAATGACGGTAGAGGCCAGCGACGAAACCCTAATTTCAATCCCCAAATTTAAAAAAAAAAAAAAAAAAAAAAAAAAAAATGAGTTAAACGGCGTTGTTTTTGTGAGGCCATCCATGTAGGACGGCAAAACGACGTCGTTTTCTTAAGGAGGATCGAAAACAACGTCGTTTAAGGCCTTGTCGATTTTTTTTTTTTTTTTTTTAAAAGCCACGTAATCATTTTGGCTGGAATCTTTCACTAGTGGCACCAAAGTGATCGTTTTCTACCGATTTGACACTTTAAGTTATTCGACGGAAACTTTTGGCACCAAAGTAAGTGCCGTACACAACTTATAGCACTGATAATGTACTTCTCCCTAGATTGGTGTTTCTATCTAGAAGGAGAAGATGTTGGAGGTTATACGCTCATAAGTTTGAAGGGCACTTCCTTTTATAGATGTTAGAAAGACCTCTCATTGGAATTAACAAAAATGCCCTCTTGCTCTTTAGCTTGGAAGGCATGGTATTGAAAGCTTGCAAATCCCGCAGTTGCAATTCTTGCGTCCTTTCTCTCTGTTCTCTCTGGTGATAAAATCCGGTTTGATGACAGACAATGTCTAGTTAGCCGAGACGGAGAAAAGCCAACAGCGAAGTGCCACTGCCTCAATTAGCCATTCCTAATGAAACTTACATTCTTTGTCCTTTATCCATATGGTTTCTGAACTAGTGTAACAAGAACTTGTCATCGAACTCCTTTGGTTGCTCTCCTGATCCGTTCGGTGATTTAACTAGTTTGTCTGGCATCATATCCATATATTGATTAGATTTTGTTAGTAACAATCTTTATTTAGGAAATTCACTATAATTTCCTGATAATGGAATCAATGCAGGTTCTTAACACAAGGCCCACACGAGGTATCATTTTGATTACAATGACAATACTACCCCGTTCTGTGGCCTCTATCGGTTAATAATAATACATCAGGACAGAAAACTATTCAGAGCAGCAAATCTAAGATTAATCTCATTTAACAGACTTCCATATAATGTTTTCTTGTTCGGTTGTAAGAATTGGACATTGCGTTTGGCCCCCATCCGGATCATGTACATACTATTTAATAAGAATGATGAAGAAACCGTGAACATGCAGAAAGCCTGGGAGAAACTGGTATGTGACAATTTCATATTTGGAAAAGCTAGAACGATTACATTTGTCGAGCCTGGACTTGGTCATAGTCAAGCCTTGCTGATTCCCACCCGACCATATTCAATTCAACTCTACGTTCTCTACAAAAATGTGATTAATAGTTCAGATTTCATCATGGTTGCAGTTCAGTTTACCAGGCGATCGATCAACTTGTAATAGTGAAGGATAAATTAAAAAAATGTGGAGTAGCATTGCAAGTGTACAGAAATCCAAACTAATATTCACATTGTGGGGCAACCGTAATCATTGGAAGAATTATTCAAGGCCCCTATAGAAAAATACAATGTTCCAGGGGACAGAACCTTGGTATTATGCTAATCCTCATCATCATCAAACACGACCCTCAATCTTCTCCCACCAATAGCCTTTTGGGCTATAGCAGTAGAGGGAACGTCATCACCTGAATCTGCCAACTCATTATCCATTTTCTCTAGTGGTGCATCGTTTGATTGTTCGATGGGTGAACCAAGATTGTCACTGATGCTGCCAGTTATTTCAGCTTCAAGAGTGCCCTTGGAGTTTAAACTGTTCAAGAAAACACTGTGTTGACCCCCCGTGGCTTCAACATTAATGGGCCAGTTTTGTTCATCCCTGGTGCAAAACAATTTTAATATGCTTGAGAGCATAATCCAAGCCAGTTTGACCCGAGCGGGTCAATGCAAATCCACATCCATGCAAAATATGATGCAAATTACACTATTAATATGATCTCAAACTACATAAATAAATTTTATTGCAGATGAGTGAAGCCTTTTAACTGATGGCTGCAGTCATCTATAAACAGTAGAAGAGGGCCAGAAGAGTACTTTAGCAAGCAAAAAGTTTCTTCTTAGTTAACATACCCTTCTGCAGAATTTTCAACCATTGCCTTGTCGCTCTCTGTGTCCAATAAGATCCCCTCTGACGAAGTTATTCTGATGCTCTCATTTGCAAAGCTCCTGATCTTTGATGATGCGGTGAGTTTTCTACTTCTATGAGCAAAGAGAATGTCAAGGGCATGTTGTGGGCATGTGTGCATATATCTAGAATGACAAATGCAGAATAACAAAAACCTACGGTCCCCATATATCTGCGGGGTATCTGCGGGGGAAACACAAGGCAAATTTGCAGTTTTACTTATCTTTAAAACTTGAATATGGGTCTAAGGTTCAGAACACAAGTAATGAGAAAGATATTGTGCAGCCATTCAAATAGAAAGATTCATGTCTACGGAAACACATTACTTGTATATAACTTTCTCTTTCTCATTAGACCTGCACTCGGGGTATTCTCCTTCTAAACTGAGTGAAAATGGCTATTTAAAATCCACCGCCAACAGTTTACAGAATGCTGATTTTGGGTAGATTTCAATAAACTTAATGCACATTTTTATGGTAAATCATAGTGGATTGTCAAAATAAATAGATGTAAATGACATGATGATCATGCAATTACATGCTCTAACTGCCTACATAACTGAGTTACTACTTGGTAAGCGGTTTTCCATTTAGCCTGTAAATAACTGTACTATCAAATAATGCATTGGAGAAACTGAACATGAATCTGAAGAAAACTAAAGGACTGCTCCACATCCATCTTCAAGTTGTAAAGTTGCAAAGACAAGATCATACATCTATAGTTCTGGCACTACTTAGGAGAATCTTAAATACTGCCTCAAACTGAGACTAAAGCAACCATAGCCTACAGCTTTCGTTAAAAGACTTACTTCAGGACAGAGCTCAATGTTTCATCATCAGAATTATCTTCCAACAATCTTCCTTCAATTTCTGCACTCTGCAATTTACTGCTGGAGAGGTTTCTATTTTCCTTGTTTCTTCCCCTGATGGCAAGTACAAATTTGGGATAATATTAAGTATCTGTTGCTGTGGAAGATTTCTCAAGTTGACAAAAACCTTATGTCACAGCCATACGAAAATATAAGGCAGGGAGGATCAAGATTCAAGACTAAGATGTGGCATGTTCCTCTTAGAAAACAAAGCTGTGAACATGACACCCAGCTGTGGAATGATGTTAGATTTCACAGAAGTTGAGAAAATGCAAAATGGGTGGCAGTTTATGTCAAGGAGCGTGTGTAACAAAATTGATGAAGGATGAGTCATGTATCCACCAAAACCTAATTGCCAGACCCCTTCTGAATGAAACCTATATAATTAATAAAAAATGACTACCAACCACTGATTTCAAGTGGACTCATGGTGTAACAGAGTACATGCATTGGTTTTCAAGACCCCAAATACAGATGAAGGGAGATAACTGCCTTTGATCAGATCTGCAACCGACCATGGTTTGAAGGGCTGAAGCAGACTTGAGACCGAACCACTTTCCCCTGGACTGGTATGAGCTGCCCGGTCAAATCCAGTGTTTCGAACAATACAGTAAACAAATAGCATAGCTATTGTAACAAACTTGTTTTGTTCTTTAAGAATGGCAAGCACCATGTACCTAACTTCTGGGGATGCATGAAGGGATAAGTAGAGTCAAATTACCTCAGCCTCAATGATAACAATGTCTCATTGTCCGAATCCTGCATTTCATCAGCAGAATGATCACTAAGATTCTCATCTCTCAAATGCAAGGTGGCTTCAGCCTTCTTCTGTCGGGGAACACGTAAACCTAGCTGTTTGAGTTTACGAGCAATTTGTGCAGGTGTGAATAGTTTATCACCATCCAACGCGTTTGCAATCATATAGCTGCACCTTTTATGATCCTTGAACCTGTCATACCACATAACTTTTAGCATCAGTGGTGCAAAGGAAAGGGACAATGTCCTAAAAAAGTGGAGAGATGATGATTGGACAAAACTCACTTCTCAAATAAAGTTCTAATAGCCGCCTCCTGATCTTCACTTAATGCACGTACTCTTTTTCTTGCATGCCTGAAGCAAAACAGAGCATCAGCATTTCACGTAAAACTCAAAGTTCTCTATGAGCACATCCAATGTTAGTACCATGGCTGCAAAGATAAAATCCTATTAAAGAAGAAAAAATGAATCCATTTCAGTCCTAATTAAACAAGGCAACTTCATCTCTATCATAAGAAAAAGCAAAAGCATACTCCTGCTACTATTCCTCTTATCCTATTAATGGCATCTCTTCTCTTCTATGATGCTCGTGTCAGATTTTCACAATCTTCTAAATGAAGAAACAGGGGATTTGTGCAACCTCATATTCCTACGGAAAGATTGATTTATGGGTACTAACAAAACATAGGCAATATATTCCTTGTTTCCTAAGGGAGTTATTGTGGACCGACTACACAAACAAAGTACCAATTTCCGACTGGACAAAAGAAGCAACAAGAGTTCACTTCTTTGCTGGACCGACATATTGTTCAAGGCCCAGCATCTCAATGTCTGAATAACTTGAGCAGTACACAAAACAGGAAAAGAAAAATCTCTCTGTAAGTGTCCATACATAAGGCAATTAACTTTTCTTTACAACACAAGCATTCAGATCGGTGCTTACAAAGGTAGTCTCGTTGAACGATCAATCAAATCCTTTGACTCGAGAGATAAACTCCCTCTTTCCTGTGCATCTTCCCCATCCTCGGGCTGACTGGGCTTTGAAGTTGATTCTCTATTGTAAGGCATTCTGTTCCTTCGTGCAGTTCTCAATCCTAGTTGCTTAAGCTTGTTCCCAACTTGAGCAGGTGAAACTTTACAATCAGAATCTAGAGCCTCCGCAATCAAATGATTGCATTTTTGTTCATCTTTGAACCTAGAACAAAATTAAGCAGCACAAAACACTGAACAGTATGAATGAACAATCACTTGATCCTTAGGTAAGGCACGAATAATGTTCTAGAGCCATATGACCAACAAAACAACATGGAACTACTATCAAAGCACTTTTGAAAGAGGTTTTCTTTCTCTCTTTCTTTTTTTTCAGAAAAGAAAATGATCCAACATTACTATGACACTCACAAATTATTAGTAAGGAGGAATAATACTACTCACTTTTCATAGAGATCTCTGATTTTGGAGTCTAGCTCGTCATTAAGAACGAGTCTTCTCTTTCTTTTGGAAACCTTGCCATGGTCGTGGTCCAAGGAATTTCCACTGCAACAGCCACTTCCACACTTAAAGCAGGGAATTCAAGGGTAATTCAGTAATATTTCTTCAAGTTAGAAAATCTAGTACCAGTCAAGTTTCTCTTTCCCATTGATGTCAATGAGTGAAGTGGAGATTTCTGGTGATTCATCGGAGTCTACATTGTCTCTGGAAACATGGAGGACATGATTTATATAATATCGACACAGTAGCAAAAGCTCGCGTCGCAAAATCCTTAAACTAAGGAAATCACAATGAAAAAGAAAAAAGTGGCTATCTGGATTATTCGTGTTTCAGATAATATTCTTGCAGAATGTGTAGTGCATGTGAGAGATTTTAGGGTTTCTTACTTCTGGTACCCCAAGTCATGACTTATCACCACATCAGCTTCATCTTCACCTAAGGCATCTGCTATGCTCCTACGAACCCATCCTGTAGTATGCATGGAACCAATTTCTCCATATCCATTCTGTTTCTTCAGCTCGCCGACCTCATGCAATAAATATTCAGCATTAATATAGTGACACTCTTTGCGGGTCTTCCAGAAGAGCATTTCCACAAAAAGAAGGGGTTGCTGTTTCATCTTGCGTAGCATTTTCCTGACTAAGTTGGTCAAAAAGTCCACTATTTCTGTGTATTCCTCGTTTGGACAAGACTTCCGCTCAACCAATATTTCGTGAAATATAGTCAAGAGTGATAACTGCAAAATGTTATAGGACTCTTTAGATATTGAGAAACTTGATAAGTGAGTATCCAAATTTCATAAATAAAGAATGCGTCCTTGACCTGATATAGCATTGGAGAGAGCTCGAGATCATCAGCAATCCTCCTCAGAATTGATATTATATAGCGATTTGTGTTGATAGAGTTGCTCTTGTAGAACTTTAATAACCAACACAGATTATGGATGATGCCATTGTTTGCAAAAGCTGATACTACGGTAGACACTTTAAAATCAACTTCATCATATTTAACAGTTTGTTCATCACCAGATGAATCACCTGTACTGTAACAAAGATCATGGGGAGGATCAGATTTTCTTGAACATAGCAGATTGTTGTCAGTCTTCTGTTGCTCCATGGTAGATTCACCATGATTCTCTGAAATTTCAGCATCAAGAAGAATGCCAGTTTTCCCACCATTAGAATCTGTATCTAATTGGCCATCTTGGTGACACTTGTCTCCAGAAGCTAGTTTTTCACTACTAGATATAGCAATTTCATTCTGAACAACAAGACAATCTGCCGAAGGTTCCATGTCTGCGTCTACTTTGTCAGTCACCCTTTTCCCCGTTCTCCTCTTTCTGGATTTTCTAGTAACCTATCAAAATGAGTTTGTTGAGAAATACATAATACCTAGATAGAGGGCATTTATAAACCAGAAAGATAATTGGGCATGCTATCATTTGCAAGATAAAATCTATCGAAATAGAAAAGTACTCTGTAAACATCTGATACGGCAGTGCAAGCACTATAAAAACAATCCACACATGCTTGACAAGATTATGAAGACTGCATGAGTTTACTCCAAAAAGTTCATTGATGATATTCCTCATAATTGGGCAAATCATATTGGCATCTGATAATACAAGCTCAAGAAATAATCAAACCCCATTATGTCAGTATCACCGGTCCCTTGTGCAAGGGAACATAAGCATAATGCATGACTGCAAAATATTCTGCATTGGTGTCCCAGTATGTTCATTTTGGGTGTGTGGTGATGCGTTCCTCAATAGAATCACATCATAGGTATACAGCACAAACAGAAACAGACATCGACAGAAGATGACAAAAATAATGGATGGACATAACGACAGACATTGACTCCTCTCTAGAAAAACAGATAATTTAAATTGGACCCGGCTTCAGGCAGGTGGTGACTCTAGCACTCACAGAATGTCAACTTTGATACTGCATAAAGAATGAGTCATTGCAGATGCTTGTGGATGAAGAGACCAAAAATTTATGTGTAGGTGCAATGTATGATATGCTGCAGTTGTAGCATTCATCTACCAGGCATTTCTTACTGCAGGATTAAATGATTTTCTACATGATAATGGGGCCTGCACCTGATTATGTATTCCAAATGAGACAGGACTCATTAATTTGTCTCCTCCTACGAGAAAGTATAGCACAAAGAATCAATAGGTCCACCTGAAATTTACTTGCCACATAAGTTCTAGACAACCAACGAGAAATTAGCCGCTTGTAGTTTGCTACTTAAGTACAAAGATTTCAATGGGAGTTTTCTTGTAAAAGATCTGTTCTTGAGGGAGATGAGCAGCATGCAAAAGTCTATGGTCCTAACCACAAATTAATGTTCTCATCTCTTTAACCTTAGATATTGTTACATTCTCCCCTTTCTTGCCACTTCTGATACTACAGATGGCAAATGGATAAACACTAGCTGAGAACAAAGTTAAATCATAGAAAGCCTCACGGTATCACTGTGAAATGCCATCAACAGAGATTATCCAACGAATCACCTCAACCAAATTGCCAGAAAAGTGCATATTTTCCATCTTGTACAATTGTCACATACCCTTAGTGTTCCGCGATCTTGAAGTCTCTCCATCAACTGCGTGATTGTGTGAATCACTTCCACCAAATCTGCAAGATCACTGATAACGAGGAAAAAAGAAAATCAGGGAAGGAAAGTTCGATTATGAAATAATGCTATACACACATGAAAAGTTTGCTGGAAGCAGATCGATTTCATTGACTTTTTACACCTGGCAAACTACAATGACAGAATATCGAAAGTCAGGCAGTCAGTAATACTTAGGACACTATCCTTAGTACACTGCTAAAAAGGGCATGTAACCCCGGCTAATCTCACTACATAGTACACTATCCTCAAAAATCTCAAAAGTATGTCACTAATACTTCCATCACACAAAAGATCAAAATGCAGGCAGTAGTACTGTTGTCCACCCACCTTCCTCTGCTAGTATAGGGTTCAGGATATAGAAGGAAAGCAGACAAAAGTCAGAGAAAACATTTTAGTGGCAGGTACTTCTTCTCACACTTCATGTAATGTAGATCCACTTTGCAAATAAATGAGGCAAAAGTAGTGTTATCTCAGGAGGTGATTTCTCAGTGGGTAGCTCGTCAGTAAGAACTTAGACTCCTCTTCTTTACCATATGACTTGTATGGGCAACTTATGTCATCTAAGTTTCAAATTATCAGCTGCTGCTTAATGATAGAACTATGTCACAGCTTAAGGTAAAATGTTCAGAAAGCCAGCACTAGTAGTAATTTCACTATGTAATACAACAACAGCACATATGAAATAGAAGACCTTCTAGGTTGCTTGTGAACATCGAACGATTTGACAAGATTGAGAAGGAAATGAGTCATTCCTTGATCAGTCTGATCATAAAATAACTTGTAAAGAAGAACCCGAGCAGTCTGAGGCTCCCTGGAATTTTCTGACGATAGTTTAAGCACCAAATCTAGTGTCCGAATCTGCAAAAGAAGAAATTTTTAGGTGAGTATAAAAACTAATTCCTTCCATAACAGCGCTTACTTTACGATCAGCAGGAAGACATCAAGTCATGACAACATCCCCTCCAACATCAGGATGTAGTTTAAAACAGTAGATAGGAAGTACAAATACAAAACTTAGGGGGGTTCCTCAACCATATTTTGCACAAAAAACAAATCAAAACCACAACAATGAACAGTCTTGCAGTAAGTCCATGACAGCAGATTAGTTCTATTGTTTCATCCTATGATCCCAGTAGAAAAAGAAAGGCCAACTAAACTTACAATATATTTAGCATTCCTTCTCAATGAACCCACTTAAGGATGAACCACCTCTCTATTGCATGCTGCAGTAACTGATTAATTTTATAATTTTATACCAATTGTGGTCCACAACTTATTTTGAATATCAAAACCCCACCATTCCATTAATATATGAAGACCACTATCAGATTAAATGTTTAGTATTTACTCAGTCCTACTATGTTCTTATCATATTACACGGTTTATTAATTCCTTCAAACTATATACTTGTGCAATTGAGTAGGAATCTTTCCTTTCACTTCTTATGCTGTACCTAAGTCCCTGTCACCATGGAAAATTTCATCTCCAATGCACATCTCTCATAACACTGCAAAAGATCCAAGTACCAATGCTCCAAAAAGTTATCAGTAATAAAATTTGCAGGAGCTTGAATACGAATCTCTTGTTCCTTTCTCCTAACAATGTAATCCATGACCTGAGTGAAAATTCAACATATTCACCCAAGCATCCATCAATACATGAGCAACATGGAAGATGCATATGGTCAAAACTTGTCCTCCAAGGATCATTTTTGAGGGTAGACAAAAGGAAATACTTACCATTGATTTCAGAAGAGATCCTGCTGCAGATAAAAACTTGTAGTCTTTTGTTTCCTTTAATCCATCAAAGCCATCACGCCACTTCGAAATAACCATCAGAAACATAGATTCATTCATTGATGCAGCAATTGGCCCGCATATATCACCACTAAATAGGATGCCATCTTCATTGCTACGACTAGATAGGGAACTGCCCATCTCTGCATTAGGCTGTAATATAACCAAATATTCATATAAAATCTCACATGTCACTGGAGACTGATCACAAAATCTGAGCTTATGTATACTTCCCTCTTTCAGAACTCAAAAGAAGAAATACTAACCATATCTACTCCCACCAGAACAATGAAAAAAGTTAAGGAGCATAGGCAAACAAATAACAGTATAATGATGCCTATCAAACCTTTACTGAAGTAATAGGTTTTGTCAACTGCTCATAAACATTATTTTCCAAGTTTGTAGAAAGGTGACCATAAGCTCTGTGACAATATCCTCCCACAATGATGTATACAGATAGAAAGACCTTTTAGAATTCAAATCTATGAATGAGATTTTAAACTCAAGCATAAGGAAGCATAAAAAAAGAAGCAATGTACAATGCACAGGTTCAAATAATGCCCTCATACGTTTGCTCACTTAGAACTTATTCCTCTTTCTAGGAGGTTTCTCTCATAATCTACTTCCTTGTGGCATTTCCTCATCTCGAAATTCCCCTATACCAGAAGAAGTCTACAGCATACATATGGGATTGCTGTCAATCCAGAGAAAACAAACAGCAAAATTGATAACTGATCAACCCTTTACCTCACCGAGTGAAACCCAAATAAAAAATGCATTCATACTTCCCAAAAATACATAATTCAAAACATGACCTACCCTAATTTCAAGAGGAAATAGTGCAATAAGATCCTCCACATTGCAGAGGATACAAGCAAATATGTGAATTTCCAAATTTAAATCTTACCTTTGATGTCGAAAATTTGTGATACTGGAAAGAAGTGACAAATTTAGCAACCTCAAAGAAGTACACCACATCATTTCTCTGAATATTAAGTTGTTCCCTCTCAATATCCTCGCGAACTGACTGCATCAAAACTGATACATGGACAAGATAAGTTTCAGCAATGCATCAGAGAGTGCTAACACGAAATAATAAAAATTATCCTTTTAGTTTGAAAAATACCATTGTAACCCCCAGATAGAAACTGATTCAAGAAACCATGAAGCAACTTTAAAATGTTATCAGTTGTTGTCGGTATTCTCCCCTGGTCCCATACGATCTTTTTTGTTGGACCCCGACAGAACTTATCAGATTTAGAGTATACATCGAGTGAAGCAGAATTAGGAGTTCCGTTAAGAACGGCTTTGGAACCATCCTGAAAGAAGAAAGTAGAGTTTACTAAGCTCAAAATTGATATGCAAGTAAAAGAAAAGGTAACTCATACCATGGTAAATCGCTCAAATGTCCCTGAAAAATGTGAATAGCAGCTGCCATATTGTAGCCTGGAAAGCCTCCTTTTGTCCTTCTCCTCTTCAATAATCGATTTGAGGCCACTCAAGGAAGTTTTGGCTTCCGCATCCTTCATGACATTATTGTGAATGAATTCGGGACATGCATGTCAATCAACTATTTGTAAAGGACACAAAATAGAAGTCTACTCTAAATCTCAGCAACAAGAGATTAAACAAAAAGAAAGACCACTTATCAGGTTCTTTATCGTGGCACACAGTCAAATTGAGACACCAAATATGATCTATGTGACTTCCATTCATGTTTCAGTAATATCATGCCAATCATTTTAAGATAAAATAGTCATTTTTCAGAAAATACAGAAGATTTAGTCAAGTACTCTCCTCTACAGTCTACATATTCAGATGTATCATAAACTGGAAAGATGAGAATAATAGAGTTATACCCACCTTGAGACTATTCAGATGTGCTTTTGCGACCAACTCAGGATCTTGGCCATTAAATATATAGTAAAAGATTTCCAGCAAAAGCCAATTATCTTGATGAAGGTAGTCAGAAGACCCACCAATGTGCTGAGCAACGAGTAAGAATAGATCCATCACATTTTCACGGAACAAAAGCTCCAAAAATCTGTCTCGAAGTGACAATATTCGAGTGGCAAATCCAGCAGCCTTCTGAAGTGTGGAAATGTCCTGGATGGCCAGTAGGTTTCGAAATAAAGTAAGAACGAGCTGCACTAACTTCCAGTCATCCTCTGTGAATACTTCACTGGAATGTATCCGTGTAGTTTGAAAAAAAAAAAAGAGCAATTTGTCACTAACAAATGACAGAAATCCAAATCTCTCTCTCTCTCTCACATGCACGCGTATAATTGGAGTAAAAAGAGGGAAGCCGTTTAAAGTCCTCTACTACCAGTTCCAATACATGAAACACCAGAATATATGGACAATGAGCTGTGTGCATTACAACCAATACCAAGTCTGCGACATCTCTATCTTAAGTTCTTAGACAATGTACGAATAAAACAGACGGAATAGGATGAGTCGTGTCACCTTTCCAAGTTTTCCAGCGGGCTCTCAAGGAGCGAAACAATAACTGCAACTGTGTCACTCATGGTAATTGCAGATTTAAGATCCCATAAATGCTCAATCTGTAGGTGAATACCAGAGGAGGTGGGCTCAATGGGCATTGTGAGAAACACCAAGACCTTCACTATAGAAAACAAAAAATTAATTATAAATCATCTCTTCTACTCAGAACAAGCTCAATGAACTTGCAATGCAGCATTTGAGATGTCAATTTACCAGTGTTCAGAACCAAGCTGCGGTCGTCTTGGCAATGCTCTAAAATGGGTATCAAGTCTTTGGACACACAGTTCCATTTGCAGACTTGCTTGAAAACCTCTCTCGTCTGTGGGTCATCACGCCTGAGAAATCTCAGCAGATCCTTTAAATTATCTGGTAATGAGTCAACGAACAGCAGTTTATCTCAGCAGGTGGATAACTAATACATCACCTAGTTTAGTGAGATGGCATGTTAAAGTAAGAATAACAAAAAACATAACATTTGAACTTCCCTCTAGTAAAAGGTAGTCTATTATTTCTTTTCGACGAAGAGGTAACACATTCATGATCGATTAGGGAAAGCGAAATCAACGAAAAATAATTAGTGAAACTATGAAATTGCAGTATTCTAGCATTTGGAGTCTAGGACGATGCACGGTGTTAAACAAAACTGCTTTTCATGATGCAGAAACAAAAATGAACGGAAAACACTCGTTTCCTGTCCTTCACCAACAGAAGGATCCAACAACAGAAAAAGACGGTTGACGGGGGCGCCTCCACGTCCCCAACCCCGATTTGGTACAATTTTTAGTAGCAATCTGACATAATTTCTGATGGTTCGAGTAACATTTCTTCATTCCGGCCCCTGAACTAATATTCCACATCGGTCACCCGATCCAATGCGCCATGCGCGAGAATTAGACGCGACGGACGGGAGCTAAGTTAACCATCGAACTTGGGCGATCAGAAACCAATGGGGGCGCAAACCCTAGCCGGAACCGAGAAAGTAGACAGTTGATCGACTCGACAGACGGTCTCGAGTAGCAGCAGCACGACATCAACACTCCAGCTGAGACCGAAATCCCTAGCTCTCTCTTCGGCACTTCGCGTCGCAAAACAACGAGCAAAAGGCGGCAAATCGCTAGAAAAAACCCTCGTACCTAGGCAGTGCGCGCCCTTCGAATAACCGACGCGGTTGCCGTCGTCGTCCTCCTCGACGATGCCGAGGCCGGCGCAGATCGCGGAGAGGCCCTGCGTGTCCATTGCGCCGTGAGCTCCGACGGATCGAGCTTCCGAGGAGAGATCGAACGATCGGAGAACTTCGGGGTAGAGAAGATGGATCGAGGATGAGGGACTAAGGTGGAAGAAAGGTGACAGAGGATTGGAAGGATCGATGGAATGCGGAGGTTTTGGGGGCTGCCCGTCCTGGTGGGCGCCAAGTTATCAGATTTTCCCGCGCTGGACATTTGAGGAGGAGGGGTGATCGAATGCTCTTTTGCTATGGTGTGGATGTTAGAACCGCTTACGTGGCGGGCCTCTACACGCAGCGATTTTTCCATCTGCACTCATTTGACAAGATCGCAAAATTTTCGTCCGTTTCACAAAAATTAATTGGGAAAAATATTTTTTCTTCTAAAATAGAAAAAAAATGTTTTCAGCTTTCAAGATGAGGAAAATCATTTTCCTCACTTGCTTTCTTATTTCACACCCTAATTCTCCACTTCTTTATTTTTTTCCCTTTTTTTAAAAGTTGAATTTTTTATTCTTTCTTTCTTTTTGCTTTTCTTCTTTCTCGATCAGCCACGAGTGAGTCTCGAGCTCGCTGATTGCCGCCTCTAACTTGCTAATTTGGCGAGCTTAAGCTTGTGGCAAGACTGGCAATTACTAATTGAGTGAGCCTCAAACTCAGCACTAGCGCTCACTAATTTGGTGAGATTGAGCTCGATCGAAAAATAAGAAAAGCAAAAGAAAAGAAAGAAAAAAAAGTAGAAAGAATATAAAAAATTAAAAAATCAATTTTTTAGAAAAAAAAAATTATTAAAATGAGAATACCAAGGAAAATCGAATCGAATTTTCCAAATCGAAAAGTGAAAAATATTTTCTAATTCATTTTTAAGTTTTAGCAATTGCTTGTTATAAAATATTTTTTAGAAACACCATATTTTATGTGAAACGAACCAAACTTAGATTTAGAAGATTTTTTCATTGATGGAAAATATTTTCCATGATTAGTTCATTTTCTGTGAAATGAACACTAGAAAACATTTTCTTAGAAGTTCTCTTTTGTAGCACGAACAAAGTTTTTATCTATTTTAAATGCTTTGTTCATTTTCAAATCTAACAAGTAGTAATTGACATGATGCAATTCTATTCAATTTGAAACGCGTAAAAACTTTCAAATAAATGAATGCTCTTGTGGCGATTCATATATATATTTTTAGGATTTAGATCATATTTTGGATTTAATGGAAAGTTCCATAAACAGCTTATAAATAAAGAGCATTACCACAAGAATGATCACTGTTCATGAACTATTCTCAAATGGATTTATAAAATAATAGAGTTTCATAATATTCGATGCAAGAAAAACCTCAAGTTGGACAAATTGACTAAAACTAATTTTTACTACTAAAAATCTCAAATTGGTATGTCAGTAATAAATTTACAAAAAAATCAAAATTAATATATTTGTAATAAATTTATTAAATGTTAGTTTTTGTTAAATTAAATTAATACCATAAAAAATTATAAATATATCTATAACAAATAGAGGATAAAACCTTAAAGTACATCAATTAATTGTTACATATCATTCAACTTAAATAAAATTTAATGGAAAGTAAATTTATCATACATGTATCGGTTTGGTATTTTTCATGATATTAATCATTATTTTTTATGCCTACATGGAATTAATATTTTAAAAAATAAAATTATTTTATACGTACTACGTAGTGGGATTAAATTAATCAGTACCAATACGATTATTTTATAAGGAGCAAATCCTCCGGCTAGAAAGCACGTCCTCATTAATTACCAAAAAGCCAACCGTTCCCTTCGAAGTTTGCGCACAGCGGCGGGCGAGACCATTTCGGCTTCGATACAAACTAGGCGAAAACCTCTTCCCCGTGAACCGCCAAACTCGGCGGCGACATTTCCAAGTCCAGCTCCAACTTCCTCGCTTTCGCTCCTCTTCTTCTTCTTCGACACGCTCGAGCACCTTCCATCCCGCATTGCATCGTACTCGCCGATCCTCTTCTCCGCGGGAACTGTTCTTCGCCAGCGACGAGATGGCGGATGTGGTGGCCACCGGATCGATCCAGAGCTCGCTGCTCCGTCCCGGCGGCGGCGGAGCCCTGGAGGACCGGGCGGAGAAGCTGAAGAGGCCTTCTTTCGGCTTCGGCTGCTCCAAAGCACTGCCCCGCGGCGGCGACGGGAGGAGCCCCCGGCGGGCGGTTCCGAGGGGCGCGAGGATCGCCGCGAGGAGGACCGCGCACGCCGAGCCCAAGGTCGTGCCCGTGTCGCCCGAGGATGTTCCCCAGGTAACGGTGCTTTCTGCTTCTGGCTTGTTGAACTGTTTGGACCGTCGCGGGCGTCGGCGGATGGGATTGTCGACGGGAGGAAGTGCGGTTGGTTTGGTTCGAGTGCGGAAGTAGTTTCGTTTGCGTTTATGGAATTGATGCTGGATTCTATTTTAGCTCGAGAGGAAGGAGTGGACTGGCATTTGATCAGTGTACTAGCTGGAATGGCACTTCATCAACTGATGGGGGTGATTCCTGTCTGGAGACTCTCCGGAGTTTGATAACCAATCGCACTGTGCAGATCATTATGAGACCAGAACCCCATTCTAAGGACCTGGAAGTGATGGAGATTTGATTCTGTAATAGGTTTTGTGCACCTTTTATTGGCTGCGCGTAGCGTTAGATCAGGCTAAGAATAATGCCAGAGATTCAATGGATGATTTATGATAGCGGTTTGCAAATTCATGCAGCAGTTTATTCTTGTGTGTTGAACTTAATTCACTTGTTCAAATGCCTACTTACCCGTTTGCTCCTCTATATGAACAATTTTGTCGAATCAGTTTGGTAGTCTTAGCATTACTCTTATGCTAACTACACTGGGAAATGCAACATAGCAGCTTGAAAGATCAATCATTTTAGGGTACTAGTCATTATATGAAAACTTAGTTATCCTACGTTGTAAATTATATGAAATACACTATACAAGGGAAATAAGTGGTATGCATCCATCCGTTTTTATTTTTTTATTTTTTTTATTAAGAGATGAGAATTGTTTTTCCTGTCCAAATTGCAGGGAGTTCAGCATCTTAGTGACGCGTCAGTGGGCATGTGGTCCACGCCTCTGGTTAGGCGGAAGACTAAGATCGTTTGCACCATAGGTCCTTCCACCAACACAAGGGAAATGATATGGAAGCTGGCTGAAGCTGGTATGAATGTTGCTAGGATGAACATGTCTCACGGAGACCATGCTTCTCATCAGAAAGTCATTGATCTGGTCAAGGAATACAATGCTCAGTCCAAAGATAATGTCATCGCCATAATGCTTGATACTAAGGCAGGTTCCTCTCATTGTCTCCTCATAAGGCTGGGAAGCAGGTTCTCTATGGTGATTCTATGTTCTGTAGCTTTATCTAGCTATAATATGGCGTTTTTGTTGCTTTACTTCAGGGCCCTGAGGTTAGGAGTGGGGACCTGCCGCAACCAATCATGTTAACTCCTGGACAAGAATTCACCTTCACAATCCGTAGAGGGATTGGAATGGCGGACTGTGTCAGTGTTAATTACGATGATTTTGTTAGTGATGTAGAAGTGGGTGACATGCTTCTTGTTGATGGTATGACCAACGTGTTCTATAGAAACTGTTATAGATCTAATTGCATTTGTATGCTTCTTGATGATACAAATTCGACCAATTGGTTTTTTTCTTCAACCCTGTTGTGCCAAGATTCATGCTTTGTCAACATTCATTAATAAAAAAGACACTGTTTACGTTTCATTCATGCATGCCGCTCTCATGGCCAGAAAGGAAAAATTATCACACATGCACTATAAATAGTTATGCACTTCTCTTATATTGTGTCAATGTTAGGTGGTATGATGTCATTAACGGTGAAGTCGAAGACGGAAGATTCCGTAAAATGTGAAGTTGTTGATGGAGGAGAGCTGAAGTCCAGGAGACATCTAAATGTCCGAGGAAAAAGCGCTACATTGCCTTCCATCACCGGTTGGATGTCAAATGATAATATACTTTTCTAATCATGTTCCATGTGACTACTTGCTACAGGAGTACATTGCTGATTAGACACATTATGTAACGGCATTTATTGTTCACATACAGAGAAGGACTGGGATGATATCAAGTTTGGCGTGGAGAATAAAGTTGACTTTTATGCCGTCTCCTTTGTTAAAGATGCACAAGTTGTTCACGAGTTGAAAAACTACCTGAAAAGTTAGTACTTGCTTAAATACTTTTCTTGTTTCCAATGAGAATTAATAACATCTAGTTCTGCTCCATCTTATTTCTTACCTGTTACCTTTAAACTTTGCAGACTGTGATGCCGATATTCATGTTATTGTGAAAATTGAAAGTGCTGACTCCATACCGAATTTGCATTCAATTATCACAGCATCTGATGGGGTGATGATCCGAACTTTTTGACATCACATGAGTCTCTCTCCGGATTAGCTTATTTTTCCGAATTATGACGAAGGGGTTTCCTTTTGCAAATCCCACTTTATCTGTGAC
This sequence comes from Eucalyptus sp. ANBG9806169, assembly GCA_014182395.1. Classification (NCBI taxonomy): domain Eukaryota; kingdom Viridiplantae; phylum Streptophyta; class Magnoliopsida; order Myrtales; family Myrtaceae; genus Eucalyptus; species Eucalyptus sp. ANBG9806169. The sequence continues at coordinate 39,590,644 of CM024573.1, read as the reverse complement.
ATATTACTTGATTTTTAACTGCAACTATCCAGTACCAGGGAATGCAAAGTTAAACAAGAAATCTTGTGTTCTATCGTCTGTAAGAGTAATATGCATGGTGTCACCAGCGTTGAACAATATATCTGCCTTGAGACACCCTTTTCCATAGTCATTTTTCCTAACCTGATGTACTGGGTTGTATGCATATCTTAGGTTATATTGCTGAAGTGGTGCCTTGTTCTCTTTCTGATCATAAGGAATCGATTGAGCTCTATGTAGCTTTTATCTTAGTAGTTTGCCAATATGGGTTTCAGGCCATGGTCGCAAGAGGAGATCTTGGAGCAGAGCTCCCCATTGAAGAAGTTCCACTTTTGCAAGTACTTTCCTTTTCAAATTGGATAAGAGAAGATTATTTTTTGTTAATTTTTTCAATTAGTTGAATGGCAATACGCATATCTTACTGTACTCTTTCCAATGCAGGAAGAAATAATCCAGATGTGCCGTAGCATGGGTAAGGCTGTTATTGTGGCCACCAACATGCTGGAAAGCATGATTGTTCATCCAACGCCAACTAGGGCTGAAGTGTCAGACATTGCTATTGCTGTTCGAGAGGGTGCTGATGCAGTCATGCTTTCTGGCGAGACTGCTCATGGAAAGTAAGCAGTACTCCATTTTTGACTTACTATGGGTTTAATGATGGGCTGTTTGGTTGCTATAAGGATTCTTTCTGCCTGAGAAGAAACAACTGGTATGATTGGCTGTTTGGGAAATAGGGGGTGTTTTCTTATGGAGTTTGATTTGCATTGGTACTTGAATTCAATTCGAAGCTTGGAAGGCTCAAAGCTGAGTTCGGTATTGTTTGGATCTTTCTAAATATTGACATGGTGATTGTAGATCTCTTGAAGATAAGGTAAGAGGCAAATCATGCATCCTGACAATGTAATCTCACCCTCTTGTAGGTTCCCATTGAAAGCTGTGAAAGTCATGCACACAGTCTCATTAAGGACTGAAGCAACCATAGCTGCTGGTGAAATGCCATCTAACCTTGGCCAAGCCTTTAAGGTCTCTTATCGCGTCCTGCATATAGTCTGCAGCTTTTTGTTGAGATTACCCTCTAATTTTTCATTTATGTTTGACGTTTAAACCTAAACAGTGACCATGGCTCTTTTTTTTTTCTTTTTTTTCCCCGTGTAGAACCATATGAGCGAGATGTTTGCCTATCATGCTACCATGATGTCAAACACTCTTGGAATCTCTACTGTTGTCTTCACCAGAACTGGTTTCATGGCCATTTTGCTAAGCCATTATCGCCCTTCTGGAACTATCTTTGCCTTCACAAATGAGTAAGTAGAGGAATGCCATTATATGTTGCAGTGGAATGCAATCAAAATGATAAGACTCTACTGTTATGATCCATCTCTACCGAGTGGAAGGGGGCGATATCTGTAGAGACTCATTTAAATTTAAGTAAATTATGTGCAATGGGATTTGCCAACTTTGTGTTTTGGTAATAAATTTGCATCATTAATGACAATGTAGGAAGAGAATACAGCAGAGACTGGCTTTATATCAAGGAGTGTGCCCAATCTACATGGAGTTTTCTGATGATGCTGAACAAACTTTTGCTAATGCATTGGCGGTGCTGCAGGTAAACTTACCGGGGCATTTACTCTTAGTAACTGGTTCTATGAATAATGCATCTGTTTGCTTAATAATTTGTTTAGCAAGCGAAACCTAGGCTGACGTATTTTATTGCACACACACGTGTTCCGCTCTCGTAATGCATGATGGCTGGCTTCATTTTGGGCTGCTAGATGCTTCAAAGTTCCAATGATATTTGCACTAAAAGTCTCCTTGTGAGCATTCATTTGGAAACTCTGTAGTTGCAGCTATGCATACTGAGTCTTCTTCTTAAATCATTCCTAATTCCGAGTGGTTCTCAGGACTTATGATTTTTTTTTTTTTTTGCTCTTTTTTAAGTGGATACCCCTTTTTATTTTCTTATGCTTATGATTTCTGGCTTTTATTCTCAGAAGCAAGGAATGGTCAAAGAAGGAGAAGAGGTCGCACTCGTACAGAGTGGTAGACAGCCTATTTGGCGTTTCCAGTCCACACATAACATTCAGGTCCGCAAAGTTTAGCTTTGAGAAGGAAACTCAAGAAGCCAAACTTCCACAGCAGGCGATGCTTAAAACAGGTTGTGAAAAGTTGAGATCCGTGCCAATCCGGCCTTTTTGGATCGCCCTGATTTTCTAAGTTTAGTTTAGTTTTGTTTGAATTACATGTTCCCAGTTTATTCGAATTAATCTATGCAAAAGTTTTATACTCTTAGTCCTTGTCGAGGATTAGGCACTCCAGGGAATTGCATCCTGAGGGGTTAGAAACCCCGTCTCTATCTTGGTTGAGGATGTACCTGGAAATTGTAGCGTAGTGATGCTCATCTCCTCTCTCTTTTCTTTGGTTATCTTCATAGAAGCTCATGCGAGCTTATAATATTATAAGTCGCTGTAGAAGGGATGATGCTGCAGGATGATTATCCCAAAACGGCATATTTATTTCATGTTTGCCCATTTATTCCTGTTAATAATCCATAGAATGATCGAGAGAAACTTTGACGAAAACGAGTGAGCTGATTGAGCAGCTTACCTCAGTCTTGCCATGAGGGTGACGCTTCATCACCGGTGGCGGGGTATTTACTATTAAATCCATGTTCGGTGCATCAATCTGTCTAAGAGAACGACGTTCCATTGAGTCTGATAGTTTCCTATATTCCACTAGAGAGACCTCTGGGCGCGGGAGTCTATAAAGGAAGGGAATTACAAATGGAAAATGCAAAGCACCGTAAATTTGATTGCCTATGTCAGCGAAAATAGCTAGTAATCTTATAATTGAGGAGAACTTGGTCATAATTGCAGATGGTTGTCTTCTCGCTATACGAAACGGATCGTTTCCAACCTCGCTAATGCATATTAGATAAACACGGTGTATTTCCTTAGTTCTTCTAGCAAATCAAGAAAGTGTTTGGGCGACATTGGGAATTGCTTCGATCGCCCCCAAATATTCGTTCAAGGTGGCATCGAAGCATCAACTGTCCATTAGGCGAGCCTGAACCCATAGATGCAATGTGCTTTTTATTAAGTTAATTGAGGGCTTCTCGACTGCTCGCATGCCTACGCTCTCAGCTAGAAACGGTAGAGTGTATAACATTCTTCTTGTCTTCCCTTGTGGTGGCCTCTTGCGTAGGGGTAGACCAAATTAAAGCGGGATACATATTTGGTAGAATATCATATATAATCGCGAAAATTTCAAATAAGGACCTAAAATGTCCTCATTTTTTCAAATAAGAGCTTGAAATGGATATTGTTTCAAAAAAGAGCATAAAGTACCATTATTTTCTCAAATGAGGACTTGAAGTAGATTTTATTTTAAATAAAGATCTAAAATGATCATATCAGTCTTCAAGAAAGGCCTCAACTCACTATTTCATAAGGGCAATTTCATCTTTTAACTTTTTTCTATTTTTTTCCATAAAAAACAAACTATTTTTTTTTTTAAAAGAACGAATAGAGACAAGAGGGAGGGCTCCCTCCCACCTCTATTTATTTTAGTTTAAGGTTTTTTTCTTAATTTTTAATCTAATTTAATTAATTTTAAATTGTGTTTTGATGAAAATACCTCTGGTCAGCCAGTGAGCCGGTGAGGGAAGGCCCTTATTTGAAATAAATATAATCACTTCAGGTTTTTTTTTTTTTAGATTAATATGGCCACTTCGAGCTTTTATTTAAAAACAATGTTTACTTAAAGCCCTTATTTAAGAAAATGAGTTCACTTTAAATCCTTATTTGGAATTTTGCCTATACAATTTGCCCAATAGATGTAGGATGCAGCTCTGATAAAATAAACGGTCTATTTAGGCCTCGTTTGTTTTCGTTTTTTTTTTTTTCTGTTTTTAAACAATTTTTTTGAAACACTTCTTTTTTCTTTCTTTTTTCTTTGGCCGGTTGCTGGCCTCGGCCATGGCCGGCGATCGGCCGTCGAGGGCCGGTGACCTCGCCGAAGCGTCGCCGGCCCCTGGCGAGGCTCGGCCTCGCCTTGGCTGGGCGAACTCGAGCTCGCCCAGATCCGGCAAGCTCGAGCTCGCCCAGCCAAGGTGAGGCCGAGCCTGCCGGATCTGGGCGAGCTCGAGCCTCACGCCGGGCCGGGTGAGCTCGATCTTGCCCAAATCCGGCGAGGCCGAGCTCGGCCGGCCGCGAGGCTCGGCGTCGCCGGCCACCACCGGGTCGACGTCACCGGGCGGTGGCCCGGCGAGGCCAAGCCTCGCCCGGCTATGGCGAGGCTCGGCCTCGCCGAGGGCCGCCGAGCCTCGCCGTGGCTCAGGCGAGGCCATCGGCCCTCGTTGGCCGGCCACCGCCATGGCCGAGGCCGGCGACGGGCCAAAAGAAGAAAAAAAGGAAAAATAAATAAGAAAATAAAAAATTAAATAAAAAATTAAAAAATTAAAAGAAATAAAAAAATTATACAAATTTACCAAACGTTTTTCTGTTCATTTTTTATTCCCAAACAAGTTTACCAAACGCGTCTTTTTTTCAAAAATTGTTCCTCGGATCGAAACACTTTTTTCTATTTATGTTCCCTAGAACAATTTTTAAACGAAATTGTTCAAAAATTGTTCCCCGGCGAGGTCACCGGCCCTCGACGGTGTCGCCGGCCCTCTTTGGCCGGTCGCCGGCCATGGCCGAGGCCGGTGACCGGCCAAAGAAAAAAGAGAAAGAAAAGAAAAAGAGAGGAGAGAGAAAATGTATTTCTAATTTTTGTTCTAAAAAAGAAACAAGTTTTTTTTTTTGTTTACTTTCCAAAAGTGTTAGGAACAAAAAATAGATTTGGAACAAAAACGCAAACAAACGCGTTTACAGTTCTTTTTTTGTTCCCTGGAACAAAAAAAACACAAAATTTATTTAAAAACAGAAAAAAGAAGTAAAAACAAACAGGCCCTTACTCTCCTGTGTAAAATTTTTCTCAAGATGGTAGCAATTTTTTAGTATGCTTAGTAACTTAGGTTTCATTTACTTCATGAAAAATGAGTGACTGGAAAAATATTTTCCTAAAAATGATAATTTATATTACTTTTTTTTGGTCGGTATCTTTTATATTACTTGAAATAATTAATCTATAAATAAAAAATACGTGGGATTATAAGAAATTCCCCAACTAGTATTCCAAATAGAATAACAGTAATCCAGCAATAAAGTTTCAAGAAGTCAAAGATGCAAAAGGTATCCTCTAAGCTAACATTAGCTAGCGACCTCGCTATGCATGCATGCCGCCGGAAGCGACCGCCGGTGAGTTCATGGTGGAGACTTGGAAGATGGGACGTGCACGTGAGCAGATGAGAGGATTATCTGTCTTCTCTTGGCTGAGAGGAGAGAGAGGGCTAGGGATACTGGAGAGCTACTTCCCACGGAGATACTCTTTACCCGTTGCCTGTTGCTCATTCATGAAGAGCATAGTTGCTTGATACTGATACACCTAAAGAGACAGTACAGAACTATCAGATCTAATGTTTCTCCTCTTCTACTTCACCCCCGCATTATCGTACAATCGAACAATCTAGTCACAAATCTCCCCCTCCTGATTGCTAAGACACCCGAGAAGGGGAACCAAAGAATGCTTCGCGAGGAACCTGATTTTGCTTCAAAGGGTCTCTGCAGCGCGCGCGTGCGACCAGTATTCCTTAACTAGCTGCCCGAACAGCGAGTCCTCTCTTTTCATCAGGTTCATTGGCTCGTCGTTCTCCACAAGCTTGCCTGTGATACAAGAAACCGCCTCAATGAAGACGTGGAGATTTGAAATTTCAATCCGTGATACTGAGGCAGGATACTTGTTTTCCAGTGGATCAATCTAAGTGAAGCAAGCTTAGGGAGTGGAACTCCCCATCACTAATGGCAAGGACCTTTGTGCAGTCCATTACCGTTGGTATTCTGTGAGCCACGGTGATCACAGTGCAATCAGCAAATTCAGCACGAATGGTTCTCTGTAAATTCAAGTCGGTCGCATTGTCTATCGAAGCAGTTGCTTCGTCGAGCACCAGTATCCGGCTTCTCCTCAGAAGTGCACGGCTAAAGCAGAACAATTTCCGTTGCCCCATGCTCCAATTCGACCCATCTTCCACAACTGAAAAACGAATTGTGGCTGTCATAAGTTTTCAATTAAAAACACTATCAAGAAGGCAAGTTGATGGCTTCAACATAAAGCCTTACCCATGGAGTCGAGTCCCTCTTGTTTCTCCTGAACCGCCCCCTGGAGCTCACACATCCCAAGAACCTGTTTATGTGCATAACCTCGAGTTGGAAACATCAATAGTTTCTAACATATGTATTCCAGGACGAAGAGAACCAGGGTTTACCTCCCAAATTTCTTGGTCAGTGTGTCGAGATAAGGGGTCCAAGTTATATTTCACTGTCCCGTCGAAGAGAGTGGGCTCTTGAGGTATAATCCCAAACCGTGACCTGAGATCGTGAAGTCCAGTCTTCGTGATATCAACACCATCTACAAGAACTTTTCCTCCTGCAGGCCCCGCTAGACGGGATAGAGCACCAATCAAGGTCGTCTTCCTGCTGCCAGCTCGACCAATGATGCCTATCTTATGTCCTCCTTCGAAAGTGCAACTGATCCCTCGAAGAACAAGGGGCGTGCCAGGCCTATACCTTATCTGTTTTGCATCAAGATTCAGTAATCTGACTATGTTCCTTCCATGAACTAATCAATGGGACCAAAAGTTCACCTGCAGATCGACAATCTCGACTTTCGCCACAGATGGCCAGTTGGTAGGAGGTCGGTTTTCTTATCCTAAAATGCATTGTTACCGATTAAAATCTACATCTTTTCGTGATTTTCTTTTTAGATAAGAATAGACATAAGATCGAATAAAATCAATCAACAAATAACATCCGTTACCAAGAATATTATCCGTATCCATCTAAATTTGGAATAAAATCGACAAATCATATCTCAGACATGAGATTAGATTGGTCAATTTCCCATGCGATCGCGAGTCATATTTTGGGTATAAAATCGAGCAACTTGTACGCGTTTTGGGACATTAGGAAAATTTCCTAATTCATGGGGACCTTTTCTTTTTCTTTTTTGATATGACAATAAAAACCAAACATTCAAAGAAAAATTATGATATTACGAATTATATAATAAGATATACGAAAATTGAATTAATCGAGATTCTTACTTAATTCACAGTTTCGTGTGGATGACGTTTCCGAATTCAAGCCAGTCGGTGGATCACGATGACGGCAGCCGATGATGACGATCTCGGCAGGGGCTGCTCACAGCTAACAAACCTGCCAAAAATGGAAACTTCATGGAGTCGGCTCAGTTCGGGTACGCACGGAGGTGGCGGTTGGTGCTGCGGCGACGTGAGAGCCGCTCGCGTTGAGTATGGCAAAGGTGACAAGGACAGCAAGGCTCAGTTCGAACGCAGATAGCAGCTCGTCATCGGACCTTGCAGGTGGTTTGGGCGGCAGTGAGCAGTGTCTCGGGTCACGGGCGGGGCTCGTCTTGGTGCGCTGGAAGGTCAGCGCAGGTGGAGGACGGATCCGCAAAGCAGCGGTCGGCGATGTCACCACAATAAACAATTAACTAGGTCACTAAAATTTAGATGTCAATAATTGGCGGATTGAATGTTCCTGACTTGAACAAGGCACGATTCAACATTTTCACCATTGGCTTAATCACGTTAGACATGTGACCGACGATGTGATTAGCCAAATTAATGTTTTGCTCTTCAAAAAACCTTCTCATGGTAGCCACTGTATGAGGGTTTAGTGCAACTTCTTTCGACTTCTCTTTAGTGAGACGTTGGAGAAGATAGGGCTTCCTTCTGCCGTACAGTTAATGGTTGAGGATTCAGAATACCTGGCAACTTCATTCCCAATTCATAGGTTGTTATTACTAGGAGCACTGTCACTGTTTGGCTCTTGTTGGTTTCTAGTTCTTGCTCGGGCAACTTTCTCTTATCAACAAACTAGTTGTACAGGTGCATCAAAAAAATATTCCACCCAAAAGTGTCAACAAAGCGCCTTTCAAAATGTGGATTGATATAGAAATCAACAAGGATGTAAAAGGTGCTTGTTGATTCTTAGATAGGAAACAACGATTGACGAGAAAATTAAAGGTACGAAGACCAAAAGCAAACGTGGTCAGTCATGTAAAAGGATACAAAAATGTAAAGATAACGGGAAGATAAAATTCAACAATTGGTGTTTAGAAATTGATTGATAGTCTCTTACTCGATTTACAATCAAATTTTATAGCTACTAGTGACAGTTAATAACAGTTACAAAGAAAGTAAATAACATTATACATGGCCCCTAGATTCAGCAACATGTATTTATAAACAATTATAAAAAAAACCCACAACTTGACTATCATGGTCTCATCACTCGCCCTATGTCAACAATTTCTGCCGTGATGCACGATTATCTTCTCATTCATAGCTACCAAGGTTTCGAGAAGAGCAGCTTTAATGTAAACGCACGCAGCAAAGACTAAAAATTAACGGAAGAAAAGAACACGAGAATCTGTCAACGACAGCTTAGTATAGGACAGAAATTGAAAGGAGGACGAAGAAACCAGCCCAACCGAGACGCAACAAAAGACGCAGACGAGAAGGGGGTAGTTGAGAGATAATGTAGAGAGAGACAGATTGAAGGGCTGAAGAGATTTTGCGTCACGAGAATTATCCTGTCTGAACTGATGGTTTTTCAACTGTGCCGGCGACCAGAAGGAGGAAGGAGAAAGAAAAAAAAAGAAGAGAAAATTAAAAAAAAAAAATTTATAATTTTGATTTTTATAAAAAAATATTTTTATAAAGTTAAAGAGAGAAGAGAGGGATTATAAGATTTTTGTTGAAAATAGGTTCTCAACCCAACCCATTTAAAACCCACTTAAGACCCACCTATCTTAAACTTTTAATTGTGAAACCCATTTAACTACTTTTTGTCAAAAACAAGTGACTCATTTATAACCCATTTTAATACCTCTACCGCTCACGTTACGAACTATGTCACGTAGTATCTTTATCTATCGAACTTTGGTTCATATGAGTTTACTGTTGACAAAAACATTTTTGAAGTACTTAAAAGACTGTTAGGGTGCGTTTGTTTGTGTTTCTGTTTAAAAACTGTTCCAAGGAACAGAAACAAAAAAAAGTGTTTGTTCCTAGGGAAGTTTTTGAACAAAAATGAGCGTTTGGTAAAACTTGTTTCCTAAAATAAAAAAAACGAGAAATATGTTTGGTAAATTATGTTCTTTTTTATTTCTTTTAATTTTTTAATGTTTTTTTTTTTATTTTTCATTATTTTTCTTTCTTTTTATTTTTTTTTTTTTTTTTTGCTTTGGCGGCGGCCTCGCCTTGGCCGGGCGAGCTCGGACTCGCCCGACCACCGGCGAGGCCGAGCTCACCCGCCACCGCGAGGCTCGGCCTCGCCGGATCCGGGCGAGCCCGAGCTCGCGAGCCTCGCGGCCGGGCGGGCGAGCTCGGGCTCGCCCGGATCCGGCAAGGCGGAGCTCGCCCGGCCACCGGCGGGCTCGGCCTCGCCGGATCCGGGCGAGCCCGAGCTCGCCCAGCCAAGGCGAGGCCGCCGGCCATGGCCGAGGCCGATGACCGGCCAAAGCAAGAAGAAGAAGAAAAAAAGAAAAGAAGAGAGAAGAGAGAGAAAACTTATTTCTTTGTTTTTGTTAAACAAGAACAACTTTTTTTTTTTGTTTCTTGCTTTTTTTTTTTGTTAACAAAAAAAAAAAAAAAACTGTTTCTAACAGAAAAAAAACACAAACAAACACTGCCTTAATTTGCCAGCCCAAAATATAGTCAACAACAGATGAAACTCAGCACAAAATGCTGCTAGTTGAGTTACTGTATAGCATGACCCATTTCGAAAAAATCAGTATCCCTCGAACAGGAGGTACAGATTGCAATATGTAAAATCCTCATTATCACCATTGAACAACTCAAATCTCGACCGGACTGTCACTGACGCAGCCAACACAGCTAGGGCAATAGTTTTGATTCCTAGAACAAAAACTAACTGGCGAGAGGAAAAACAAGGAACGCTCACCAATCACAAAAAACGAGGAACACTCAACAATCACATGCAAAAGACGTATTACGGCATCAATCAACGTTTTCCGACAAACCACCACCATTTCTCACCCTTATTTCTCTCGAGACTCTTTACCCACGGCCTATGGCTCATTCAAAAAGAGCATAGTTGCTTCTTACCGACACACCTAAAGATACAACACAGAACTATCAATCTCCTAATGTTTCTCCCCTTCTACTTCGCCCCGCATTATTGTACAATTGAACAATCTAGTCACAAATCCCCCCTCCTGATTGCTAAAACACCCCAGAAGGGGAACCAGAGAATGCTTCACGAGGAACCCGATTTTGCTTCAGTGGGTCTCCGCAGCATTCGAGTGCGACCAGTATTCCTTAACTAGCTGCCCGAACAGCGAGTCCTCTCTTTTTACCAGCTTCATTGGCTCGTCGTACTCCACTAGCTTACCTGCGATACAAGAAACGACATCAATGAAGATGTGGAGATTTAAAATTTTGATCCGTAATATTGTAGCAGGGTACTTGTTTTCCAGTGATCAATCTAAGTGAAGACTGAGCTTAGGGAGTGGAACTCACCGTCACGAATGGCAAGGACCTTTGTGCAGTCCATTACCGTCGGTATTCTGTGAGCCACAGTGATCACAGTGCAATCAGCAAATTCAGCACGAATGGTTCTCTGTAAAATCAAGTCGGTCGCATTGTCTATCGATGCAGTTGCTTCATCGAGCACCAGTATCCGGCTTCTCCTCAGAAGTGCGCGGCCCAAGCAGAACAATTGCCGTTGCCCCATGCTCCAATTCGACCCATCTTCCACAACTGAAAAATGAAGTGTGGCCGCCGTAAGTTTTCACTTAAAACACTATCAAGAAGCAAGTTCATGGCTTCAACATAGATCCTTACCCATGGAGTCGAGTCCCTCTTGTTTCTCCTGAACCGCGTCTTGGAGCTGGCACTTCCCAAGAACCTGTTTATGTGCATTACCTCAAGTTGCAAACATCAAGAGTTTCTAACGCATATATTCCAGGACGAAGAGAAACAGGGTTTACCTCCCAAATTTCTTGGTCAGTGTGTTGAGACAAGGGGTCCAAGTTATATCTCACCGTCCCATTGAAAAGAGTGGGCTCTTGAGGTATAATCCCGAACCGTGACCTGAGATCGTGAAGCCCAATCTTAGTGAGATCGACACCATCCACAAGAACTTTCCCTCCTGCAGGCTCCACTAGACGGAATAGAGCCCCAATCAAGGTCGTCTTCCCACTGCCAGTTCGACCGACGATGCCTATCTTGTGTCCTCCTTCGAAAGTGCAACTGATCCCTCGAAGAACAAGGGGCGTATCTGTTTTGCATCAAGATTCAGTGATCTGACCGTGCTAATTCCATGAACTAATCAGTGGGAGCAAACGTTTACCTGCAGATCAACAATCTCGACTTTCCCCACAGATGGCCAGTTGGTAGGAGGTCGGCTTTCTTCTATTAGGAGAGGGGCTTCACTTGGTATGTGCATGTACTGGTTAAGCCTCTCCACTGATATAATATGATTCGCTAGAGTGCATTGGTTTTGTATTGAGAAGACAAGGGATATATTCAGGGAGAGACCATAAGATAATGCCATTCCGATGAATCCTGTCACAAAATTAGGGGCAACCACAAAAGGGCTTTAGTTAGCTGACCTATCTTCCGTCAAATTCCAATTGACTAACCATAAAATATAAATGCTCGTTCATAATCAAGAAAGGTAAAAGACATATACTGACCAGGGCTAAATGTTCCCGGAGGAAGCAAAACCATACAGAGTGCCGTGGAGGACAGAACAGCAGCACTAAGTATTTCTAGACGCTGTATCAACCATTCATTGGCTGCGAAACTGTGGAAAAAGGGACTAGCATTCTCATCAATAAGATCCAGGTTCTTTCTAAAGAACCTTTCCTCCTCTTCAAAAGCTCTTATGGACACTGCCCCTGCCACTGACTCAGCAAGATGATTTGCAACATAAGACTTGGTCGTGCCATTGAGTCGCATCAACTCCTTCGCAGATGAAAAATAGTATCTCTGTAGACCAAGTTCAAGTTCGATTAGGTTCTAAACGGAAAATAAATGAACAAAGCACATAAACATATCCACTGAAAAACATATGCAAGACAAAATGAGGATTTCATAAAGGAGTCATGCTTCCATGTGAAAGCAGAACATTGTTATCAAATCAGTATCGGTTTATAACTTCACTAGCGAGACAAAGTTCCTAATCAAACTTCAGCTTGCATTAGGAATTAGGAACTGAGTCCACATCTCTTCAGTGTGATAAATGTTTCAGACTTTTGATCTTGTAGAGTTCAATGGAGGAATCAAATGTTCGCAAAAAAGTGCAAGTACCAATCTGAATATTTTATGCAACCATTAGTTATTACTGACGATTCCCTCTTCTGTTGACGTCCAAGTGTCCTCACAATCAAATCTTTCTTGGATGACTTTGCCCACAATGGCTTGTAACTCATTATGCTGTTAATTTATAAATGGACTTACTTATATTTTGGACCAAATGATGCCACAGGAACAACAAAGATGTAGCCAATCCATATTAGGTGAAAAACAAAACCAATTCCTCTTATCGTGTTTCTTTACTGCTAACCGGAAGTATTGCAGAACTGCAGCAACTAACTGTCACCAACTCATAAGTTTACCTGTAACTGAATTGTGAAATATATCATCGGTATCGACACAAAAAGGACTTGCCACGTAACAACCGCCAGTACTCCAAGATTAGCATATGTATTGATTGTTGCTCCAACAGCAAAAACCAAACTGAATGGGACATCGATATCCACAATGCTGAGATCAGCAGAGACCTGCATGAGAAGGACGAGTTTATATACACGTGATATTGGCAAATGCCTTTCATTCTCCATAATAACTTTATGAGACACTTACCCTACTAAGTATTCTCCCCAGGGGTGTTGAATCATAGAAAGACATTGGTGCACGGAAGAGGGAGTTTAGCAGCTGAGAAAAGAGAGATTTTGACGACTGAAGGCCAAGAACAACTACAAAGAGCGATCTAGACAGCAAAAACAGCAGCGAGGAAAACCCGATCACCAAGTAAACTGTGATCAAAAGCAATGTGCTAACTTGAGGATTCTCCACATTTGCTGCCATCCAGGAGTTTTGAGATATTTGACAAGCTACAAATATAACTTGAGAAAGACAGGCCATAGCAAAGTATATATAGCCTTTATTCTGATTCAGATATTGTAGGTAAGGTTTAAACCCTCTATCTCCAATCTCCCTCTCCTCTTGTTTGATCAATTGACTTCCTTTTGGTGCTTTCTCTTGTTTCCCTAAGTATGTCTTCTTAATCTCTTGCAAGGATGTTCCCTGTTTTGAGGAAGAAGTGACCTCTGCAAGTCTTTCAGATCCAGCAGTCTCTTTATGCGCATGGACAAGGTCTTGAAACTCTTGGCTCGAGGCAAGTAACTCATGGTAAGGAGCGGCTTGCAGGATTTTTCCATCTGCCATCAACTGTCATAAAATTGTTAGTAAGGTCTCTTCGCGGGGATATGTGACAAACTTACAAACGCATGTTTGAGTTCGCACAAGAAGGATGCAAAAGTCGCTGACTACAAATGACAGAAAACAAAGAAAGATATCACCCGCGATAATTTAAGTGGAAGTCAACAGCTTCACATTGAGACAATGAAAATATACTAACCAGGACACAATCAAATGCGGGAAGGAAATCAACTTGATGAGTCACCAGTAGGACTGTCTTCCCAGAAAGTGCTTCCACAATGTATTCCTGCAAAAGACAGGTCAGACTTGATCAAACGGTTGAGACATTGCAAGTATTGCAGCAAATCAAAATATAAATAATTACATTAAATAGGCTGGTAGCAGTATGTGCATCTACAGCACTGAAAGGGTCATCTAACAGGTATATGTCGGCGTCCTGGTAGAGAGCACGAGCAAGTTGAATCCGCTGCTTCTGGCCGCCACTGAGATTAACTCCTCTTTCGCCAATTTCAGTAAGGTCGCCATAGGGAAGCAACTCTAGATCTTTCACCAAAGAACATTTCTCAAGCGTCTCTTGGTAACGCTGACTATCCATTGCAGAACCGAATAAAATGTTTTCTTGGATGCTTCCGGTCTGGATCCATGCATTCTGAGAAACATAGGCGATCTTCCCATAGACTTGAATCTGAAAATTGGGTGGACAAGTGAATTAGCATCAAATGAATAACCTTGAAATCTGGGAATTGTTACCATTAAGAAGGTCTGGGACTGAAACATTAACAGGGGACAAATTCTACTTGGGGCCATTTGAATAAGTTCTTTTCTAGGCCCACCCAAACAAGTTCAGAGTACAGCAAAAACAAGGAGGAAATTCAGAACTTACAGTTCCTTCAGTATTTGGAACTTCTCCTAGAATTGCTGCCAAAAGGGTCGATTTTCCAGAACCAACTTCTCCACATATAGCGACTTTATCACCAGGCCTGACTTCAAGGTTAATGTTCCTAAGAGTGGGATTCAGTGACTTCCCTTCCCATGAGAAACTTGCTGACTTTATGATAATTGTATGGTCTACCCTCTCAAAGTTTCTCTTCTGCCTGGCATTTCTATTCTGCAGCTCCGGAGCCTCAAGAAACTTCACAATCCGTGTCAATGCGACCTTCGCTTGGATTACCACACCAATCACATCAGGAATAGATCGGATTGGGTCCTGAACAAGGCGCAACGTAGCCACGAATGTAAAGACGTTATTAGCGCGCAGAGGAATGTTTAGGAAATAACATGCCCCAAATGTAGCAGCTGAAACCAGAACAGGCGAGGACCAGAAAATAATACTATTATATGCCTTCCGTAGCTGCACAGCTGATAACCATTTGTATTCCACTGCCCTCAAGCTTTCAATGACACTCTTAAAATGAACTTCCCAGGCATATAATTTCAAAACTTTCATGTTCACTAGAGCCTCAGTGCACGCCTTCAGCCTCTCATCTTGTGCTGCCATAAGTCTAGTCTGGAACTTATGCTGCAACTTTGCAAGCGGTGTATTACAAAGCACTGTGATAATGATAACTACCAAAGATGCAATTGTTGCCAACCCCACAGCACGAAATAGAATCACAAGTGCAATGCAGAGCTGGAGGCTTGTTGTCCATGTCTGATGAAACCAAAAAGGAAATTCTCCAATTCTATAAGCATCAACACTCACGTAATTCATGATCTCACCTCCTGAATGCATAAGCCGAGCAGCATTGGACAATCTCAACTGTTTCCTATAAATGGCTGCTGATAGCAAGGACCTCACTTGCAGACCGATAAGTCTGCTCCTGAAGTACCACTGCCTTTGAGCTAAAGATTCCAAAGACTTTGAAAAAAAGAGAGAGATTGCCAACACATAACCTTCATACTTAAAGCTTTCTTTTCCCTCGGCAACCTCAATGAAAGCATTGAGAAGCAGAGGACCAGAAGAAAGAGTCAGAATTTTCAGAATTGCAAAGACCCCAGATATGATGATCTCTCTCCACTGGCAAATGATTATTGTCCTCAAAATAGATGGTGGTGATGAAGGATCTGCTATCTTTTGCCTGTTCAACTGCTCCAAGAATGATGCATAACAATTTTCTGCTCTATCAGCCTCCCGCAACTTCGGTACATCTTCTTCCTTGAGAGTCTTTTCTCTCCCTCTTTTCATCAGAGAGTTCAACCACCAAAATGACATTCTGCTGAAGAATCCAGCTCTGGCAAATGGAGAAACTTCAGCAACTGTATCAGCTTTGCCACTACCATTGGCCTCTCTGGTCAGTGGAATATACAGATCGCCTCCATTTGTAACATTATCCTTATCGAGATCTTCATATCCCTTACAAGCACAAAATAACAAAAGAGATGCTCCAAGGAATGAAAGAATGTCCAAAGCTATCTTAAGAGAGACTTCTCTGCTTGTTATTGCAGTGAACATAGATAAAACGCAGAGCACACCTGCAAACAAGAAGGCAAGAATGGCCAATAGCCGCAAAGGCATCCTTGGGAGATCTTTCATCCGAAGACTACCAATCAAGCCAATGAACAACCACGTAAAACCTTGAAAAACGGCTGCTAACCACCGGGTGAGCGGTAAAGCAGTCTGCATTTGTCTCAGCTTCTCTTCCAAAATCCAAATGCCCAAACCTAAGTAGATTAGCCCGACAAAGCCATTCACTATGGCCGATGCTATTTGCAACTGCGAGAGCCTTAAATACCGAGATGGGGCGCGGACTGACTTTGATGCTGACTTCTGAATCATACTAAACAAAAGCAAGACCAACAGAACAATGGTGAAGCAAATGACGAGGATGTGGTTGATACAGGTAGAAGGATGACCGAAAGACAAAATGTTGGGTGTGCAAGTTCCTCCGTCTGCATCTGTGCAGTCGGATTCCCCGCAAAACACATCCCATAGATTGCCCATCATCTTCTACTTGCTCTCTTCCTGCCTTTGGACTCTGTCAGGCGCCAAAAAGGACCACTTAATTAGAGAGGAACATTTCAATGTGAATCTTTGATAAAACTGAAATCTGACAAATTGCAAAAGGAAAAAGGCCACAACAGCAAAACTAAAAAGAAGCTCCTGAATCTAAATGAGCCATAAAAAATACCAGCTTGCACTCTTCTTGAGGGAACAAGTATATATTATATATATATCTCGCAAGTTAAATATGCACGTGAAAGAGAGAGAGAGAGAGACCAAAATGGCTGGTCTGCACTCTATAGTTTCAGACGTTCTTTTAAAAAGTCCATCAATATCTGCTCACATCCATCAAAAGTTTGGCAAACAAATATTGTCCAGATTTTCTCAAACGCTCTCATTGACACATGAATATAAAAAGAACCAAATGCACGATTTTACTGGGCATACCTTGAATGGTCCAGAGGCGACAGCTTTCCTCTAGGCTTTATTTCACAGAAGGGTTTCTTTCTTCCCCTGAAAGAGCTCGTCCAGAGAAAAAAGAAAAGGTTTTGCTTTTGCTGCTTCAGAAGTCGAAATGCTCGTGAGTTCCACCGAAACGTTTCGCTCGCTCGCTCTCGCTCTCCCTCTCTCTCTCTCTCTCTCCCCTCAGTCTCCCCCTCTTTTTCAACAGACTCGATGCTCCGACAATGATGAGGAGACTTCGAAACCAACTTGGATTCAACCGCCTCAAGGCCTAAAATACAGAGAAAAGAAGGATCGTCTCCGCGAGAAAACTACAAGTGCTAATAAAGAATCCCATGACGCCGGAAATCGCTGCCAACGAGAAGCGTTCCACGGCAAGCGAAAGGAAGTCGGGTCAGCGCAACTTCGTTTTTCCTTTCGTGGTCGGTCGCTTTCTCGCGTGGTTTATTTGAACTTTGGGAGGGTCCCGGTGTTTTCTCTGCGTGTCGCGGCGGTGTTATAAAGAGAGGAGGAGAACGTGAGAGCGTCGTGGATGGATCCGTCGCGTCATGGCGACTTGCGAGGCGAAGTAGAAGGCGAAGAGTCTCGCCTTTGATAGCGTCACTGCTCACGTCGCTCTGAAGTGAACAGGTCTTTCGCGTTCGTGTGGCTCTATTTCATTTCTCTCTCTGCTGAAATATAATAAGACGTGGCTCTTATGTCTCGCGCTCGATTTCCAAATATAGTTATCAGGTCGATGTTTCCAGCTATATTCGATTTTCAGTGCCGTATAGATCTTGAGTTCCACCACCTCCTGCCAAACTTGATGGAGTGCTCTCCAATAATGTAACCTGATATCCATTGATACCCTTGTTTAGATTGTTTACATGAGATTGATTCCAATTTCACTTTTGAATTAGTTGATACTTTCTTGTCTGAACATAATAGTTAACACAAACCTGACATTTACCGACCCCCAAAGATAACCAGATTCTTTTAACCAACATGATCTGACATAGAAATCTATGTTAAGTGATTACACAATCGACGAGTGAATCGATAGCAGAAATATTTGTTGATGGCCAAAACAAATGATGATCATAGTATAGTTCTTGACATACGATGATGCCTGATATTTAGGTAAAGTGTTGAATGTGGAAACCAAATGCAATGAGGATGTTGATTGATGGTTGAGTCCGGCGGCAACTAACTTAGTTGTAACTGATCGAAAATAAAGAGAACACGCTATCATAAAATACAATCGTGGAGCTTGAAATAATGGAGATATTGATCAATGGTTAAATATAATGACAACCAGGGAGTGATGACCGTTTATGAATAAGATTTGATGTGCGATCATGGAGCCTAAAATCGTGGAGATATGATTATAAGTGCTAATTTAAATATTAACCACCAGTAAGAGGTCACACTCTCATGATGGGCTGTACAAGGCCATGTCGCATCGTTATAAAAGTATCCACAATAATCTAACACAAATTATGTGTCTTTGAATTTAATAATTTAACTTTCGGGTTCCTGCATTTCCTTTCCTCTATATTCTATAGTAATGATTTCAGTCCTTTTTTACGTGTTCTACTTCCTGTTCAAGCCACGGACCCGATTCAATAAAAAAAACATTGATCATCTTTTAGTGAACATTATTTCGTTATGTTGATTAATTCTCGGCAATGCACACACTTAAGATTTTTATATGTTCGTCTCCTCTTTCCGTGTTTGTCTACGTTTATTAAGTACCACCATGGAACAACTACTGTGCATAAAGCTTTTGAATTGAATCTTTACAGCAGAGTGCAGGTGCAGTCTCGTACATGAATATCGATATGCTTCTCATGTCAATCATAGTTTTGTCTAAAGGTCAAATTCGAATCTATGCTTAAGGATACATCCTTTCTCTACCGGGCCACATACTATATTTTTAACCCTTAGGCTACATTTATTAGTCAGGATAGATAAAATTTATCATATCAAGTATTTAGTTCTTGCTCAGGATAATGTCAGATATAAAAGGGATATAACTTAAATAAAAATATTTCATGAGAAAAAAAAGTGGGATAGGGATGGATATGATTTCTTATATTTATGGTATAAACTATATTTCTCGAATAGCAAACTTCTTAAATTAATAAAATTAAAATAATAATTAAATATAAAGTTGCATTCAAATAAAAAAAATTAAACTCAAAATAACAACAATTTTTTATTTATACCTATCTTTATCTATATGCTTTAATTAATTTCTATTCCAGTATATATATATATATATATATATATATATATATATATATATATATATATATATATATATATATATATATATATATATTCTGTGTATTTAGTACCATATTATTTACATTTTTAAAGTATAGTAGCATAGTTTATTATTTAATAATTTTTTATCAAGGAATAATGGAAAATAATAATATAAATAAGTAAAAGAAAATGAAGTAGAAGAATCCAGATTTTAAATGAACAAATTCAAACATAAAAAGGATCTTTCTAATTTTCGAAAAATGAGGGGCAATGAGATTTCTTTAAAAAAAAAAAAAAAAAAAAAAAGCCTACCTTCTCCGTCTCATTATCCCATCATATCTTTAGTTCATTTGAAACTTCACAACTCCTCTATAGCTCTTTGGTTCATGTCAAAACTTCACAAAATAGCGAGAAAGTTAAACTTCTTTTTCTCCATATCCCTTTGGTTCACGTAAAAAGCCCAAAAAGGCAGCAAGAGAGTTGAAATTATTTATCCTCCAAGTTTTGTAATTTATGTTGAAATTTCACAAAAGTGACAAGAGAGTCAAAACACTATACTTTTTGAAATTGCGAAGATGAATGATTATATTTTTTCTCTCTTATTAGATTTAGTATTTGTTGACTGATCTACCTCATCGATGTTACTATTTCCTGTCTACATTTCTTGTCATAGTTGAACCTATGGCTTTGGAACGCTACAATTTGCTCTTTAAGATTGAGATCATACAATAATTATGGATTGATTAAAAGATGTTATCTTAGTTTGTGCATTCCTAATTTCTTTTGGAGTGAAGATATCTCCATTTGTGCAGTTTCATTTACATCAATATGCCGTTCATACCAAATAATGGACATGATAGTATATGAAAATATTCGATTTTATTACAACAATTCATTAAATAGTGGATAAGTTAACAAAATCTCAAGATTTCATATCTTATCTTATCCAATTTAGAAGTATAAACGATCAAGCACAGCCTTAGATAACTTGATAGGTCACAAAATTCACCAATCTATTGATGAACCATAAAAACTTTTGGTGGGATGGATGCAATGCAATCAGAACAATGGATATTGATTTATATTCATCGATGAATTATATTATAACTTTCACTTGCGTAAATCACATTTGGTAGTGCTAATTTGAATTCGGATAGGAGTTGATGGATAAATCCGCATATATCCAGATAAGATGCCAGATAAGAAATCCATGACAGGGATGAGATAAACCTAGATTGGATATAGAAAATTGAAAAAAATAACTTTAAACCGTGTTTTCTTCTAACATTAAATGATAGGGTTACCATCATGATTGCCAATCGTCATCACTTTTGATCACCATGTGACCGTCATCACCTTTGACCATTGCTAATCATCATCGTCGGTTAGCCAATCATGTTTCGACGATTGAGGATGAAAAGGAGTCTAAAGATGATCATCATCGCCTCCGCCCACAACTATTAGGTTAGAAGTTCCCGAATAATGGCTTTGTTTATATGCGTTGGGTGAGCACAAAACGCAGAGTTAGAAGATAACAACTCGCACTTCATAATTTTGAAGATAAATTTTCTTGCTTCCGGAGTTCTCTGTATCGATAAACAATGGCCAGCGTGGCTCTCCAATTTCAATACCGCAATATCTCAAAGAAATCCCATATTGTTTTTCATTTCAGCCTGCAACGCTCAAAACATTCAATTTCAAGTGTAAATGGCGGTCATTTCTAGGAACCGCTTGTCGCTGGCTACAAGGAAGGATTTTAAAAAAAAAGTAATCTTATTTTAGGTTAGTAAAATATATTATCTGATTTTCTACAATTCAGAGAATTTCTAATCCCCTTGTCTCATTCTCTCTCAATTTGAATTTAGATGATCAAACGCAACCTAAATTCAACCGCTTT
Organism: Eucalyptus sp. ANBG9806169; assembly: GCA_014182395.1. NCBI lineage: Eukaryota > Viridiplantae > Streptophyta > Magnoliopsida > Myrtales > Myrtaceae > Eucalyptus > Eucalyptus sp. ANBG9806169. Next base: position 39,569,482 of record CM024573.1, on the reverse strand, counting down.
ACATCACTTACATTATTTAGTAGATTGAAAAGGACACGAAGCAACATTTTAAATAAAAAGCCGCACACAAAGACTCCAATGACGTTTTCTTGGTTGTCATGAGCCCTTGCAATTTAACATACAAAACACGCGGTCCCCTTGACATATCTTTCATTAGAAAGCTAATTGAATTTGGATTCCAGTAAGATAACTCTTGATTGACTAAGCATATGGTCGATCAATGAAAACTAAGCTTTATTCGAATATCCTAAAAACCCACGAGCAAAATTTAAATATGATTGGTAATTTTAAATGCTGATGGTAATTTTTTTTTAATTCGGTTAGTAATTTAAAATTTCATTTTACGATCTTTCACCTTTTTCATAATTTTCTTGATGTTATTATTATTATTATTATTATTATTATTATTATTATTGAACATGTTTGAACGAAGGCTCTCTGTAAAAGTTCTGTGAAAAATCTTTGTAAATAAGATTACTCTATACTTATCTCCAAACAAAGGGAAAAAGAATGTAGGAGCATACGACCTATGTAGCATCGACACGAATACGCAACATGCGACACGACACGATATAACACGGCGACACCTCATTTCTTAAAAAATAAAGAATTCTAATACGTTCCAACACCTTATATATCAAATATATTTTTATATATAAATGTACAAATAAATAAATAATAATAAAAATATCATAAAACTAATTTACACTAATAACATTAATCCAACATTTGTTAATATCATTCATTGTTTTAATTTGACAAATTCAGCTACATTCCATTGCAATAATCCATAAAATTTGGAAGAAACAAAAAGTAATTCATATTCCACTATTAAATTTAGGGATATGTGCATCATAAGTCTTAAAACTTATTGTGAAAGTATAATTGAATCTTAAAACTTATCAAATTGGTACAATCGAGTGTTACGTCAATTTGTTTAATGAAAAATTTTGAAGTAGTACTTTTAAATTAATTTATTTATCCTATGTGGCATTTTTATTACTTTTTTCTTTAAATCTTATTTAAAGAATAGTAAATAAAAAATAAAAAAGCTAAAAAAATTCATAAAAAATGGCAGGGTCAACTACTTGGCTGGATAGAATGCTGCCATTGCCACCGTCAAAATTGCCAGCCCTAGGCGACAGTGGGGGGCTGCCCTTACTGGTCCAAGCGAGGCCCGGGTGAGGCTCGCCCAAATCTAGGAGACGCCTCGGTTGGAATCGGCGAGGCTCACCCAGATCTAGGCGATACCGACCCTCACTTGTGGTCGACGAGCCTCCCTAGCCCTAGGCGAGGCCTCGTTGGCCCCAAGCAAGGGATGGCGACACTCGTAAGGCCCAAGTGAGGGCGCAGTGTCACCCAGATTTAGGCGAGCCTCACCTTGACCTTAGCTGAGGGATCACCCAAATTTGGGCGAGGTGGGCAAACCTCGCGGGCTCTTGCTCGACCAGCAAGGGCCTCGCTCAGGCCAACGAGGGTCACATCCCTCTGCCACCTCATCAGTCCCCCTCCCATGGCAGTAGTGGCAACGGCCCTAGCCTACTCCTTTTTTATTTATTTATTTTTTTTTTTTGCTTTTTTCATACATATATCTTTTGACCCCTCAAGTATTGAAATGTTTTAAAATTAACTCCGTGCTTGTCGAAATTCCAAACTCACGTGTCAAGAAGAGTTGACCACGGGTTGGATTTTTCGATACTCATTGACCACATGTTAGAACATTTTGAAGAGTGTCGGCGTAGCAGACATGATATGAAATCTTTTGGAGAGTGTCGATATTTCTTAACATGTGACATGAATGAAAAATTCTAATTAATATCTATTATGCGCAAAAATAATTCATTTTATTTAAAGACGAATGACTCCTAACAGTCTAAACGTCTAGGAAAAATTATTGACTTAAACACTGGCAACTAGCTATTACTAAAAATGACCAAAAAAAAAAAAAAACTAGCTATTACTAACAATGAACACGGTAGCCTGAAGCACCACAGGCTTGAGTCGAGATGTCCCTACCTATTAAATCGAAAGGCTGACAGGCGTTGTTAATTTTAGTATCAGCGAGGTCAGGCTTTTCTACTTACTATAATTACATGCAAGACACCTACTTAGACGTAGGTCCACATTGATCGTATTAGATTAAAGCCATTCGTTTTCACCTAATTCTATGGTATATATATATATCTCGTGAAATAATTTAATCAACACTAGCAACTAACCTAGAACACGGTAGCTTAAGGACAACGTGCTCAAGTCGTCCTTACCTAGTAGATCCAAAGACCAACAGGCGGTACCTTTCGTATAACTTAGGTCAAGCTTTTCTACTCGATTAAGTCTAGCTATTATTATAGGCCAACGTCTGCCAAGACCTTAAGCCCACATAGATCGTACCGGATCAAAGTCATTTGTTTTCACCTAATTCTATGGCGCACATAGCTCATGAAATAATTTACTTAACAATGGAGCATGGTAACTAAAGGATCACGTGCTCGGGTTGAGATGTCCATAACCACTACATCAAAAGCCCCACACGTGGCGATAATTTTAGTATTGAAGTTAGGCCAAGCTTTTCTACTCGAATAATTTTAGCTATTATTATGTGCAAAAGCTGAGCCTACACGGATCGCATCGGTTAGGAGCCCTTCTTTCCCACCTCATATCATGGTAGACAGTTCACGCACCATGCCTAGAGCAATTATTTTCAATAAGAGCTATTGTCACAAAATCTCTGAATCTATCAATTTATGATAAATTTATCTCATATTAATTTTTTTATCATAAAAAACTTCAAACCGATATACTAGTAATAAATTTACCTTTTGTTAATTTACATTAAATTTTATCGTCAAATTGCTGAGTTGGATAATAGGTGATAGTCGAATTTGAGGTTTTATCATCCATTTTGTGAGATTTAATAGGGTCATTGCAATTGTTCAAAAAGCTTAAATTGTTAGATAAAAATACTCTCCCTCATGTGTACGCTAGTTTTTAGCCTAAGCTTAAAGCAAAGGTCTAGAAAATTTGAACTCAAAACCTCTTACTCCGATATCATATAAGATTTAACGGAACGATTGCTGACTGCTCTAAAAATCTAAACTGTTAGATGAAAGCATGATTTAATATTTATACAGATGAACCGGTTTTTAGTTTCTTATGGTATTAATTTAATTTGATGAGAATTAATGGATATTATAAATATATCAGTTTTAAGTTTTAGATAAATTTATTATATATTTTTTAATTTAATTTTTTTATAATATTAACTTTTTCAATAACGACGAAAATGTCCTGAAGATGTGGTTGGGAAGGGTGCTTTGACTATCAATATATAATTGTACCGTAAACAGTGCAATGAAGGACTGATATAAATGCTACTGCGTCCATCCTCTTAATGAGGGGAGAGAGTCTTGACCAAAAAAAGTAAAAAATTAGGGGAGACAGTCGCTGAGTCCAACCGATAGAAACAAACAAACAAACAAACTCTCATTTACGACGCTGGCCGTCTTGTCTGCATCGTGCACCGGGGCGCTCTCTTTTTTCTTCCTACAAGAGGAGACGAGTCCTGATTTCGTGTCATCATGCCTTACGTCAATTCCGACAGGATGTTGGATCAAATCTCACGTGGTATTTATTGAGGCTATCACCCTTTTCTTCACAGTCGTTCTTCTAATTTAGGAAAACTTCTGAAAAAGATAACACTACAAGTGCAGGTTTATTTCAATATTAAAATTTTCCGATAGATCAATAAAGCACCACTTTTATAAAAAATTACCAAAAAATCTTACATGATAATTTTTTTTTTTTTTTAAATTTGAATAGACTCGCCAACAAAGTAAACTCAATATTATTTTACCTAAACGACATCATCTAAATCATCTTTGTCCTAATCAAGGATTTTGAATTGTCTAGAGTAGGTTTGTTGTCGATTTATTCATTCAAGATAAGGTTTCTTGTATATAGGCCTCACGGTACCCTTTCAATCCTAAATGGTGCTCGAATTCTTCGGTTATTAGTGCTATTCTACTAGGGTATTTGGTTGGTTGTCTTTCTCTCTAGGTAATAATGTTGGTGTTATTGGATTTCCTATATTTATAATGATCGATGAGTTTGGTCTAGTAGGGACGGTTGCATTTGATGGTGCTATATTGATTGCTGGCCTAGCATCTTTAGCTTCAGGCATTGGATTAGGATGTCTACCAATCCGGCTTAATGACACTATCATTGAACTAAGGGTACAACACCAGCTTGTCAGTTTATTGACAATACTGTTAGGCATGCTCACTTTATAGTGGGCCTTTCATCTATTCTCACTCACCCTAGGTACATGGGACTATTATATCTGTTTACTTGGCAATAGTCGAAACCGAAGTCTTAATATGTTATCTACCTTCACCACTGTGAGACCCCTAAATTCTCTATCTATCTTTGTCTTCCTGACAGAGAAGAAATACGGGGGTGACATTGCGGGAGATCTCCCGCCCATTTCTTCCCCTTAAACCTTTTAAGGATCTGTTCTTGTCCAAAGCGATCCCATTATTGTGGGATTGATTCTCTTGACTAGTGCTACTCCATTTGTTGGACTTTGGCTCGAGAACCTAAGTCTTTGCCTAATTATTAGGGGGAGTGTTGACTAGTACAGCCTACATTCGATAAAAAGAAGAGCTGAGAACTTACCTTGGCGCCACAAAACTTCCATCGATTGGTAAATTGGATGCTTTTAACTTGGACAAGGCGTCATTTACAGCATCATGACCATCGACTTAATCACTCGGACATTTGACCAACAATATGATTAGTCGAATCATTTTGCCGCTCCTCAAACAACTTTCTCATGGTGATCAACATATGAGGATTCGGTGCAACTTTTCTCAACTGCTCTTCAGTGAGATGTCTAAGAAGATCCACCCCTTCGCATCAGCCTTCTTTTGCCATATGGTTAATGGTTGAGGATTCAGAGTGTGTTGCAACTTCATTCCCAATTCGTGGTACTGGATTGTTATTACGTCAACAAAGTGCCTTTCAAAATGTGGATTAATGTAAAAGGTCCTATATTGATTTTTGGACAAGAAGCGCGAATTGATGAGAAAATTAAAGGTATAAATATCGAAGGCAATCGTGGATATTAAAATATAAAGATAATGGGAAGATAGAAAATTGAACAATTGATGTTCGGTGATTGATTGGTGATTCCTTACTCAACTTATAATCCTAACATTTATAAATACTAGTGACAATTAACAACAGTTACAACAAGTAACATTATACATGATTCTTAGAATTCGGCAACATGTAATTATAAATGGTTACCAAAAGACCTAGTACTTGACGATCATGGCCTTTATCACTTATCCTATGTCTATGGTTTCTTCCATAGTTTGCAATCCCTCTTCCTGACGCCTATAACGGCCTATGCTTCTCGGTCATTATTATTGTTGGCTTTCAAGATTCGTGACTCTTACTAATCGGTGATCGTGCTGGCTTCACGATTGAATGGGTCATTATATGATTGCCGCCACAATTGTTGGCTTTAAGACTTGAACGCTTATCTCGTTCTTGATTCATTGATCTTCACTTTAACTCTAGTTCTTTATTCAACTAAACCAAGTTTCACTTACCAATACCGTGTAACTTGACACTTAGTGATTTTCTCTTACATCATATGTCGGTAGTTCCTCATCGCCTTCGTCCATTACCTATAGTTTCCTCCCAAAAGGACTTAACTAATACCATAATCATGTTTTGCTTGGTGTTATCCAGTCCAAGTTGACGGTCAAGGACTTAGGCATTTTTTTTGTGTTAGTAATAAATAATTTATATACAGACAATTGTATAAACGATTAAACTTTTAGACCGGTTGTCAATTTCTCGTTTCTACACAATATTCAATACAAACCTCACGCGTTGGTTTTTTATGTCTCTCTCCTCTTTCCGTGATTATTTACATGTATTATGTATCATCATTAAGCAACTAATGCGCATGAAGCTTTTGAACGACACTTCATAACAGAGTTTCGTTGCAGTCTTGTATATGAATATCTCTCTGCTTCTCTTGCAATTATGTTCCTTAAAACATAGGTTCAATGGCCTTGCATCTAGGTTTGTCAATTGCGGAGGATACAGATTAACATTTTAAAATGGCAAAGAGGCGTACGGCCTAAGACTCCAGTTATGTTTTCTTGGTTGTCATAAGCCCTATAATTTTTACATACGAAACACGTAGTTCCCTTGACTTATCTTTCATTAAGATAGCTCTTCATTGACTAAGCTATAGTCGTCCAATGAAAATTACTCTTTAATCGAATATCCTAAAAAGCCATAAGCAAAATTCAAATATGTACGGTAATTTTAAGTGATGATGGTAATTTTTAAAATGCATCAGTAATTAAATTTCATTTTGCGAACTTTCATTTATGTTAAAAACATCTCACGTGACAATAGAGTTTATATACTCTTTTTATATATAGTCTCTCTAAACCTATCAACTTAAAATTTTGAATTAAATTTTTTAATATGGTAACAAAGCCAGACTATGTCCCTTTGACCCGTGCGTCCATTCACATTAATCAAATTCCACCTATCAGCTTAATTTTATGTTAATGTTATAATTTGTTCTAACAGAATTCATTATTGTCTTGATGTCAATATTGTTTTTATAGAGCTTTTTGTATGTAAGCTCTTTGTAAAAGTTCCGTATTTTCTTTGTACATCCAAGATTACTCTTGTATACTTCTCTATGTCACTACGAAACAAAAGAAATGGAGGAGCATACGACAAAATGGGAAATTGTAATTAATATCTATTATGGCGACAATAATTCATATAAATTCATGACGAAGGACTAACAAGAAATTTGTAAGAAATAGTGCTAACATGTCCAAACAGATGCTCACATCTTGTGAAACAGCCTCTCAAATTTTCTCCTATTTGTTATTTTTGCATGTTTTCCTATTTTACAAATATCATATTGATGTGATTAATTTATATGCCATGTGTTGTGTGGAATGCTATCATCTTCGTGTTGCGAATATAATATTAATTCGTTTCTTAACAGGTTAAACTTATGAGAAAAATGATTTCCCTAATATTGATAGCTAAACTTTACTAACTATGAGCGTGGTAGGTAAACAATCACTTGCTGAAGTCGAGATCTCCATACCTACTAGATCATAAGGACACATAGACAAGTTTGATTTCTCCAAAACATCAATCAAGTTAAAATCAACAGGCCGATGAAAATTTTGATATTAAAGTTAGGTCAAACTTTTTTACTCAGTCAAGTCTAGCCGCAAACACATGCTTAGAATCGAGTCCACATGCATCGAATCGGGTCAAAAACGTGTGTTTTCAAGTAATTATGTAGTATCTCTAATTGCAATCATTTCCAATTATTACAAACATGTCCATGGGAGTTGTTGGGCGGGGCACTTTTGTTCGGATTAATAAATATAATATATAATAATATACGTGTAAAAGAGTGCAATGGTGCACTGATTAAGCGCACTACACGTGAGGATCCGCTCAATTAAGTGAAACAATCTCGAGTGCTAATAATTATAAAACAAACAAAAAGTTGCACACGACATTCGCCACCATAGGCCGTCGCTCGAGGCCGTCGCTCTGAACTTTCTCCTTCCCGGTTAACCTAGGAGAAGATTTTACGAAAAATAAATAAGTTTTTTTAACTTTTTTTTTTAAAACAATCTCTTAAAATAATCGGTGAGAATAAAATATATTTTCATTATCGTTAACAAATTATGCTTAAATATCTACATGGACGATGAAAATATTTTGTCATTTCTGTGAGCAATGCAATAATTCGTTTTCAGAAGATATTTTTCAAATTTAGAGAGCAGCTTTGATGGAAAATTCGCGACAGCTTAATGCAGGACAAAGAAAATGAAAGGAGGAACAAGATACCAGTCCAACCGAGACGCAACAAAAGACGCGGGCGATGACTCGGGCCAGGAAACCGATGCCTCAATCTAGACCTCAATTCCAGAGAAAGTGGGTGGTTGAAAAAATAATGTAGAAAGAGACAGATCTGAAGGGCTGTGGAGACTTTGCATCACGAGAATTATTGTGTCTGATCTGATGGTTTTTCCGACTCTCGACCGCGGATGCGATTGGAACGGAGCGAGCCGGCGGAATATTTTCTATGCGCATCTCCAGATTCCGCCATTGACGCAGATGCACACATGCATTCCGAGACAAAGACGTCTCGTTCATTCGGATGCGGACGACCCTGTTAATGATGGGAAAGCAACTCCAACCACGGCCCAACAGAGCTGCTCGTGCGTTCCCGACCCTCCGCCATTTCTGAGACAGACGTCGTGTCACGTCAGATTGAATCCGCCACCTGGCGAGCTGAAGATCCCGACAATTATTCGCTGATAATCATGTCATTAAGCGTCAAATCTGGCACTTAAGACAAGCACTTATTTTGTTTATACGGACGACAGCTTGATCCAATATCGTCGGTACTCGTTAGGACTCGAAATGACTGTTCATGCGCTCGGCATCAGGACTCGAAATGGACTGTTCATGTACTCGGCATGCTCTAAGGCTGCGTTTGGCAATCAGGATAAAATTCGAGATACGTTTGGTGCTTGCTTAGGATATGATAAAGTCAAATATAAATATGATATAGGCCGGATAAAATTATCCTATAAGGGAAGTGAGATAAATGTAAATAAAATTTCTAATGTCTATATTAAAAAGTTATTTTTATTGAATGACAAACTTATTAAATTAACAAAATGAAAATTATATTTTAATATAAATAATATTTGAATTCTAATTTAAGAAATTAAAAATTAAAAAATGACAATAGGCTGCGTTTGGCAATCGGGTTGCGCCGCGCGACCCCCGCGACGGCCGCCTAGGTCGCGCGACCTCGGGCGACCGTCGCCCGGGGTCGTGCGGCCTCAGCGGCCGTCGCCGGGGTCGCGCGGCCTCAGGCGGCCGTCGCTTGGGTAGCCCGACCCGGCGACGGTTCGGGGCTGGGATCCGATCGCCGGATCGGCCCTCCGCCCGCCGGATCCGGCAGTCCGCCACCGGATCCGGCCGGACTTCAAAAAAAAATTACAAATATTTTTGTTTTTTTAATTTAATAAAAGTCATTTACACATACAAATTTCACCAAACGGTATTTTGACCAAAGTTGTATCTCAATGCAAATTTTACCAAACGATATTTGCATTTCGGAAAACCCCATTCACCTAAAGGTATTTGCATTTTTGCAAGAGCATTCCCCAAAAGCCGAACCAAACGGGCCCATAGTTTTGATGATTAACTAAACTTTCTTTTAATTGTTCTTTAACTCTGATGATAAGTTTTTCCAAATGGAAACTTTGATGAGCACTATCAGATGTTATTCATCAGACTCAGAGAATCAGACTCTAAATCTTTGGAGTAATTCATATATTTTTTATTTGGTTATCAGGATATTATTCTAGAAGACAATCCTCGTGCAAAGGCCAGAAAATTGGTGGATTTCTTGCTATAATTAAGAAGATCTATCCAAAGAGGAAAGAATATCAATTCCGATCTCTCAAGATGGAATTTAGCAAGTCTTGAATAAATCAATCCACAAAAGGCGAAATACTCTTTCCAATTGAAGCACTCATCTAAAGGAAACTTTGTCTACTTTATGGGCATCATAATTAACAAGAGATTTCAATCTCAACAACCTTGAAGTAATAAGATCATTTGACAATATTCAAATCCAACGGTAGATTGGCTGAGCAATCCTCTAAGAAAATGTCCAACAGTCAGTTTGGATGCAAGGACTGTATAAGAAGCTCAAGATGCTGAGAAGAAGATATAGTTGAAATTTTGAAAGTTATAATTCCTAAGTTTTGAGTGATCTTCAATCTTAAACATTCATCTCTAAGAGCTATACTCTGTAATCTTTTAAAGGTTGAGAGTGTGTGAGGAATTTGTCACACGAACTTGAGTATTCATTACTCAAATCTTGTAACCTATGATAAATTGATCTAGTGAAATACAGCCAATTAGTTGTCAGCACGAGAGAGTGGACATGAAAGAGTAAACGTAAGCTTGCCAAAGCCGAACCAATATAATTATTTATGTGCAATTTTCTTTTCTCTACTCTCTGAATTTTATTTTTATTAAGGGTTATTTGCACACTGGTAAGATTTGATAGTTTTTCGGCCTGTGGTAAGAAGTTCTATTGCAAAATTGTTTGAATTTATTTTATTCTGCTTATTCACCTATTCACCTCCCCATATCTAGCTCTAACAAAAACAATAAAGGAACACTTTACCAATCACACGCAAAAGACGTGTTGTGGCATCAATCAATGTTTTTTTTCCTTCCTATTCTTGAATCACATGAAGGCTTCAGAAATAGGAAGAAAAAGGAGACCTCTTGAAGTTTATTGGGCCTGAGGATGAGCTGAGTTGGGCCTCTAGTCACTGGCCCAGCCACTAGGTTCTTTAATTTTTACTCTTTGGGCCCAAATGTTACATCACATTCTTAGAGTGCGGTTTCTTGCCATGTCAATGGAGTCATACGCACGTTCCAGCGTGGAGCCGACAAATTTCCAGAAAGGGAGCAGAAATTTGAGAAAATGATGTGCTATAACTTTTGCGATTCGGTTTTGTATTAGTTCATTGGGCCGCTTACTAACTCACTCGAGACCAAAGAAAGAGAGTGTTTAGAAAAAAATGTTTTGGGAGAGAATGCATTTTTATTGCTCGAATGTTGGATGATTAAAATGAAGGGGAAAGCACACATATTTATACGTGAAATCTTCTAATTACTACCGTTGTTCATCTCTCGATCAAACGGTGGAAATTCACTCACTGCAACTACTGCCTACCCTCCTAAATATAAGAGTAAAATCCACCCCATTAAATACAAAAAAGAGCTTGCATACAAATGTACATTTTCAAGGAACCCTAAGCTTTAGTAGTTCAATTCCATTCCCTTGGATTATTTCTTGGTACATTGCGCCTTGAAAACCCCGGAACCTTGACGCATGCATGCAGCTAGAGGCGACTTCATGGTGGAGACTCAGAAGATGGGACGTGTGCGTGGGCAGACGAGAGGATTATCTGTGTCTTCTCTTGGCTGAGAGGGAGAGAGGGCTAGTGACACTGCAGAGCTACTTTCTACGGAGGGTACTCTTCACCCATTGCCTATTGCTCATTCATAGAGAGCATAGTTGCTTGATACCTGATACACCTAGAAAGACAAGACAGAACTATCAATCCACCTAATGTTTCTCCTCTTCTAATTCACCCCCGCATTATTGTACAGTTGAACAATCTAGTCAAACCCCTCCTGATTGCTAAAACACCCCAGAAGGGGAACCAGAGAATGCTTCACGAGGAACCCCCGAATTTTGCTTCAAAGGGTCTCCGCAGCGTTCGAGTGCGACCAGTATTCCCTAACTAGCTGCCCAAACAGCGAGTCCTCTCTTTTCATTAGCTTCATTGGCTCATCGTACTCCACTAGCTTGCCTGCAATGCCAGAAACCGCCTCGATGAAATGCAGAAATTTGAAATTTTGATCCGAAAAATTGATGTAGGATCGTTGTTTTCCAGTGGATCAATCTAAGTGAAGACTAGGCTTAGGTAGAGGAACTCACCATCACTAATGGCAAGGACCTTTGTGCAGTCCATTACGGTCGGTATTCTGTGAGCCACGGTGATCACAGTGCAATCAGCAAATTCGGCACGAATGGTTCTCTGCAAAATCATGTCAGTTGCATTGTCTATCGATGCAGTGGCTTCATCGAGCACCAGTACCCGGCTTCTCCTCAGAAGTGCGCGGCCCAAGCAGAACAATTGCCGTTGCCCCATGCTCCAATTCGACCCATCTTCCACAACTGAAAAATGAGGCGTGACTGTGATAAGTTTTTCACTCGAGGCACTATCAAGAAGGCAATTTCATGGCTTCAACATAGAGCCTTACCCATGGAGTCCAGTCCCTCTTGTTTCTCCTGAACTGATTCTCGGAGCTGACACTTCCCAAGAACCTGTTTATGTGCATTACCTCGAGTTGGAAACATCAATAGTTTCTAACACATGTATTCCAGGACGAAGAGAAACAGGGTTTTACCTCCCAAATTTCTTGGTCAGTGTGTTGAGATAAGGGGTCCAAGTTATATCTCACCGTCCCATTGAAAAGAGTGGGCTCTTGAGGTATAATCCCGAACCGTGACCTGAGATCGTGAAGCCCAATCTTAGTGATATCAACGCCATCCACAAAAACTTTCCCTCCTGCAGGCTCCACTAGACGGAATAGAGCACCAATCAAGGTCGTCTTCCCACTGCCAGTTCGACCCACGATGCCGATTTTATGCCCTCCTTCGAAAGTGCAATTGATCCCTCGAAGAACAAGGGGCGTATCGGGCCTATACCTTATCTGTTTTGCATTAAGATTCAGTGATCTGACTGTGTTCATTCAATGATCTAAACAGTGGGAGCAAAAGTCTACCTGCAGATCGACAATCTCGACTTTCCCCAAAGTTGGCCAGTTGGCAGGAGGTCGGTTTTCTTCTATCAGGAGAGGGGCTTCGCTTGGTATGTGCATGTACTGGTTAAGCCTCTCCACTGATATTATATGATTCGCTAGAGTGCATTGGTTTTGAATCGAGTAGACGAGGGACATATTCAGGGAAAGACCATAAGACAATGCCATTCCAATGAAACCTGTTACAACATAGGGGCAACCACAACAAAATTTTAGTCAGTTGATCTATCTTCCGTCGAATTCCAATTGACTAATCATAAAATATAAATGCTCGCTCATAATCAAGAAAGATCAAAGACTTATACTGACCAGGGCTAAATGTTCCTGGGGGAAGCAAAACCATGCATAGTGCGGCAGAGGACAGAACAGTAGCACTAAGTGTTTCTAGACGCTGTATCAACCATTCATTGGCTGCAAAACTGTGGAAAAAGGGACTAGCATTCTCATCAATGAGTTCTAGGTTCTTTCTGAAGAACCTTTCCTCCTCTTCGAAAGCTCTTATTGAAATTGCCCCTGCCACTGACTCAGCAAGATGATTTGCAACATAAGACTTGGTTATGCCATTAAGTCGCATCAACTCCTTCGCAGATGAAAAATAGTATCTCTGTTGACCAAGTTCAAGTTCGATTAGGTTCCAGACGGAAAAAAATGCACGTGCACACCTTAACATGTCCAATGAAAAACATATGCAACATGAAATGACAATGTCATAAAAGGAGTCATGCCACCATGTGAAAGCAGAACATTGTCGGATGAGCATCAATTTACAACTTCACTCAACGAGTCAAAGTTCCTAATCAAACTTCGGCTTGCATTAGGAACTGAGTCCGCATCTCTTCAGTGTGATAAAATGTTGAATCCTTAAAATATTCCTTCTATTTTGTAGAATTTGTATTCAGACTTGTGATCTTGTAGAGTTCAGTTGAAGAATCAAATGCTCGCAAAAGAACGCGGGTTCCTATGTGAACATTTTAGGCAACTATTAAATTTTACTGAAGATCCCCTCTTTTCTTGATGTGAAAGTATTCTCAAAATCAAATCTTTCTTGGATGACTTTGCCCACAATGGCTTTTAACTGACTATACCATTAATTTATTTTTGGATTCACTTATATTTAGGACCAAACAACGCCACTGGAACAACAAAGATGTATCCAATCCGCATTAGTTGAAAAACAAAACTAATTCCTCTTATCGTGATTCTTTACTGCCAACTGAAGTATTGCAGAACTGCAGCAACTAACTGTCACCAAGTCATAGGTTTACCTGTAACCGAATTGCGAAATATATCATCGGAATTGACACAAAAAGGACTTGCCACGTAACAACTGCAAGTACTCCAAGATTAGAATATGCATTTATTGTTGCTGCCACAGCAAAAACGAAAATGAATGGCACATCGAGATCCACAATACTGAGATCAGAGGAGACCTGCACGAGGGGGACGAATTTATATACACATGAGTTTGGCAAATGCCTTTCATTCTCCTTAATAACTTTTCGAGACGCTTACCCTGCTAAGTATCCTCCCCAGGGGTGTTGAGTCATAGAAAGACATTGGTGAGCGGAAGAGGGAGTTTAGCAGCTGAGAAAAGAGAGATTTTGAAGACTGAAGGCCAAGAACAACAACAGAGAGCGATCTAGACAGCAAAAACAGTGTGGACGAAAACCCAATCACCAAGTAAACCACAATCAAACGCAATGTGCTAACTTGAGGATTGTCCACATTCACCGCCATCCAAGAGTTTTGAGATATTTGACAAGCTACAAACATAACATGAGAAAGACAGGCCGTAGCAAAGTATATATAGCCTTTATTCTGATTCAGATATTGTAGGTAAGGTTTAAACCCTGTGTCTCCAATCTCCCTTTCCTCTTGTTTGATCAATTGACGGCCTTTTGGTGCTTTCTGTTGTTTCCCTAAGTATGTCTTCTTAATCTCTTGCAAGGATGCTCCCTGTTTTGTGGAAGAAGCAACCTCAGCAAGCCTTTCAGATCCAGCAGTCTCTTTGTGGGCATGGACAAGGTCTTGAAACTCTTGGCTAGAGGAGAGCAACTCATGGTAAGGAGCTGCTTGCTGGATTTCTCCATCTGCCATCAACTGTCATTATGATAATTGTTAGTAAGGTCTCTTCACATGGGTATGCGACAAACTTACAAAGGTAAGTTTGATTTTGCACAAGAAAGAATGCAAAAGTCACCGTCTACAAATGACAAAGAACAAAGAAAAATATCACAACTGATAATTTGAGTGGAAGTCAACAGCTTCAGATTGAGACAATGAAAATATACTAACCAGGACACAGTCAAATGCGGGAAGGAAATCAACTTGATGAGTCACTAGTAGGACTGTCTTCCCAGAAAGTGCTCTCATTATGTACTCCTGCAAAAAAAAAAAAAATGCAGGACAGATTTGATCAGATGGTTGAGACATTGCAAATATTGCAGCAAATCGGAATATAAAATAATTACATTAAATAGGCTGGTAGCTGTATGTGCATCTACAGCACTGAAAGGATCATCTAACAGGTATATATCCGCGTCTTGGTAGAGAGCACGAGCAAGTTGAATCCGCTGCTTCTGGCCACCACTGAGATTAACTCCTCTTTCACCAATTTCAGTGAGGTCACCATAGGGAAGCAACTCTAGATCTTTCACTAATGAGCATCTCTCAAGTGTCTCTTGGTAACGCTGACTATTCATTACAGAACCAAATAAAATGTTTTCTTGTATGCTGCCGGTCTGGATCCATGCATTCTGAGAAACATACGCGATCTTCCCATAAACATGAATCTGAAAATTAAGTGGACAAGTATATTAGCATCGAATGAAAACACTCAACTTGAAAAATGGGAATTGGTAGCATTAAGAACGTTTGGGATTGAAACATTACCGAGGGATAAAATTCTACTTGGGGCCATTGGAATTAATCTTTTTTAGGCCTATCAAGGGATGGTCTTAGAGCACATAAAAAATAAGGAGAATATTTAAAACTTACAGTTCCTTGAGTATTTGGAACTTCTCCTAGAATTGCTGCCAAAAGGGTCGATTTTCCTGAACCGACTTCTCCACATATAGCGACTTTTTCACCAGGCCTGACCTCAAAGTTGATGTTCCTAAGAGTGGGATTCGGTGAATTCCCTTCCCAAGAGAAATTTGCAGACTTTATGATGATTGTGTGGTCTACTTTCTTGAAGTTTCTCTTCTGCCTGACGTTTGAATTCTGCAGCTCTGGAGCCTCAAGAAAATTCACAATCCGTGTAAATGCGACCTTTGCTTGAATTACCACACCAATCACATCAGGAATAGATCGGATTGGGTCCTGAACAAGGCGCAAAGTAGCCACGAACGTGAAGACGTTACTAGCGTGCAGAGGAATGTTTAGGAAATAACAAGCCCCAAATGTGGCAGCTGAAACCAAAACAGGTGAGGACCAGAAAAGAAGACCATTATATGCCTTCCGTAGCTGCACAGCTGATAACCATTTGTATTCCACCATCCTCAAGCTTTCAATGACATTCTTAAAATGAACTTCCCAAGCATATAATTTCAGGACTTTCATGTTCACTAAAGCCTCAGAACAAGCCTTCAGCCTCTCATCTTGTGCTGCCATAAGTCTCGTCTGGAACTTGTGCTGCAACTTTGCAAGGGGTGTATTACAAAACACTGTAATAATTATAACTACCAAAGACGCAATTGTTGCCAACCCCACAGCACGAAATAGAATTACAAGTGCAATGCAGAGCTGGAGGCTTGTTGTCCATGTCTGATGAAACCAAAAAGGAAATTCTCCGATTCTATAAGCATCAACACTCACGTAATTCATAATCTCACCTCCCGAATGCATCAGCCGAGCGGCATTGGACAATCTCAACTGCTTCCTGTAAATGGCTGCTGATAGCAAGGACCTCACTTGCAGACCGATAAGTCTGCTCCTGAAGTACCATTGCCTTTGAGCTAAAGATTCCAAAGACTTTGAAAAAAAAAGAGAGATCGCCAACACATAACCTTCGTGCTTAAAGCTTTCTTTTCCCTCGGCAACCTCAATGAAGGCATTGAGAAGCAGGGGACCGGCAGAAATAGTGAGAATTTTCAGAAGTGCGAAGAACCCAGATATGATGATCTCTCTCCACTGGCATAGAATTATGGTCCTCAAAATAGATGGTTGCGATGAAGGTTCTGCTATCTTTTGTTTGTTCAGTTGCTCCAAGAATGACGCATAACAACTTTCTGCTCTATCAGCGTCCCGCAACTTTGGAACATCTTCTTCCTCGAGGGTTTTCTCTCTCCCTCTTTTCATCAGAGAGTTCAACCACCAAAATGACATTCTGCTGAAGAATCCAGCTTTAGCAAATGGAGTAACTTTTGGAATTGCATTGGCTTTGTTGCTAATATTGGCCTCTCCTGTCAGTGGAGTATATAGATCGCCTCCATTTGTAGCATTGTCCTTATCAAGATCTTCATATCCCTTATAAGCACAAAATAACAACAGAGATGCTCCAAAGAATGAAAGGACATCCAAAGCTATCCTAAGAGAGACTTCTTCCCTTGTTATTGCGGTGAACACGGACAAAATGCAGAGTACAACTGCAAACAAGAAGGCGAGAATGGCCAATAGCCGCAATGGTGTTCTTGGGAGATGTCTCATCTGAAGACTACCAATGAAGCCCATTAACAACCACGTGAAACCTTGAAAAACAGCCGCTAACCACCGGTTGAGGGGTAAAGCAGTCTGCATTTGTCTCAGCTTCTCTTCCAAAATCCAAATGCCCAAACCTAGGTATATTAGTCCGACAGAGCCATTCACTATGGCCGATGCTATTTGCAGTCGCGGTAGCCTTAGATACCGAGGTGCGGCATGGACTGACTTTGATGATGACTTCTGGATCATACTGAACAAAAGCAAGGCCAATAGAACAATGGTGTAGCAAATGACGAGGATGTGGTTGATACAGGTGAAAGGATGACCGAATGACAAAAAACTGGGCGTGCAACCTCCTCCGCCTGCATCTGTGCAGTCAGATTCCCCGCAAAACACATCCCATAGATTGCCCATCATCTTCTACTTCCTCTCTTCCTGCCTTCGGACTCTGTTATGTGCAAAAAAAGGACCACTCAATTAGAGACAAACAATATCTTGATGGAACTGAAATCTGAAAAATTACAAAAAGAAAAAGGCCACAACAGCAAAACTAATAAAAGAACTCCTTAATCCAAATGAACCATAAAAATACCAGCTTGCACTCTCCTTGGCGGAAACAAGTACATATATAGATCGCTAGTTATATATGCATGCGAAACTTTGTCATAACATGGAAGAGACAGAGAGAGGGAAAGACCAAAGTGGCCGGTCTGCACTTTGTGGTTTCATAAAATCCTTAAAAAAAGAGTCCCTCAACATCTGTCGAATCCGTCAGAAGTTTAGCGAACAGATGTTGCCCAAATTTTCTTTAACATTCCGAATGACACAGAAATAGAAAAAGAACCCAATGCACGATTTTACTGGGCATACCTTAAATGGTCCAAAGGCGACACCTTTCTTCTAGCCTTTATTTCACAGAAGAGTTCCCTGAAAGAGCTCGTCCAGAGAAAAAAGAAAACGTTTCGTTTCTTCTGCTGCTGCAGAAGTTGAAATGCTCATAGAGTTCCCCCGAAACGTTTCTCTCTCTCTCTCTAAGTCTCCCCGGTTTGTCAACAGAGTCGATGCGCCAACAATGATGAGGAGACTACGAAACCAACTTGAATTCCCCTGCCTTAAAGCCTTATCAGATTTTATCCATTGTTTTTAATGATGATATGCCGAAAGGAGAGAAAATTTCAAAAGGGTGAGCACCGACCGGAAAACCACACGAGACCCGAAATCACCGGCAACGAGAAGCGTTCCGTGGTAAGCGAGGGAATTCAGGTCAGTGCAATCTCATTACGCGGTCTGTGGCTCTCTCGCTTGTTCCATCACAAACTAGGGGAGGCTCTCGTGTTTTCCATGTCTGTCGCGGCAGCGTTATAAAACGAAGGAGAAGGACGTGATGGTGGCATGGCTGGATTCAACGCGTGAATGCAGGACAGGAGCTCGTGTCGGACAACGTCATGGCTCACGTCGCTCGGAAGTGGACAGTTTGTCGCGTTCGGCGTGGCTCGCTTTCTTCTTTTTCTCTGCTGAAATATAATAAGGCGTGCGGTTCCTATTTCTCGCAATCGATTTCCAATATATAGTAATTAAGTTGATGTTTTCTGACACTATCGTAATCTTCATCAATCTGCATCTTATTTCAGATTTTCAATTTCGTGTTGATCTTGAGTTCCACCACCTCTTGCCAAGCTTGATGGATTGCTCTATAATAATGTTATCCGAGATCGATTGATATATATGATTAGATAATTTAAACAAAGACAGATTCGATCAGTGACTAAAATTTTTAATTAGTTGATAATTCATCGTTCAAACATAATATTCAACTTGAACCTTACGCTGGCAACACCCGAAGATGACAAAATCTTTTTAACCAAGATGACCCGACATAGAAATCGGTGTTCAGTGATTATACCATCGGCGAGTGGTCTATAGCAGAAATACTTGTCGATGGCTGAAACAAACAATGACCATAATGCAATTCTCAACATGCAATGCTAACTAGTTCACGATTGACACTTAAATAAATTTAGTTAAATGTTGAGTGAAGAAACTGAAGACAATCAAGATGCCGATTGATAGTTGAATCTAATGGAAATTAAGTTGTAACTTTCAGGAAGAAAAAAAAAAAGGAAAATGGTTTCCGAACTTTGGCCCAATGTGCCAATTTGTTCAGTGCTGTCCCTAAACTTTAACTTAATGTACGGTGCCGTCCTTGAACTATAATTTGTTTAATGTGATCCCTGAATTTTTGTTATATATTCAATTTACTCCCTAAGTTATATAAATATATTTATTATTGTCCCTGAACTTGAACTAATGAAAGAACAATATTTAACATTTCCATATAATTCGGGAACTACATTAAACATATATCAAAAATCCATGAACCATATTGAATAAATTAAAAGTTGAATGACCATATTATATATTATGCTAAAATTGAGAGACCACGTTGAACAAATTAAAAATTTAGGGACCACTGTTGCACATTAGGCCAAAATTAAAGGACCATTTGTGTCACATGCAATCATGGAATACAACTGTAGAGCTTGAAATAAGGCAGATATCAATCTAGTGTTAGTAGATCAAATTGCGTTATAAGCAAACAACCAATGGCAATTGAACGAAAATTCTAATCAATACCTATGATGCGCTCAACTAATTCATGATATTTCATGATGAATGACTCGTGATAGTCTAGACACTTGGGAGAAATTATTTACTTGACACTAGCAATTAGCAGTACGAACTACGAAATGCAATAGCTTGAAGGACTATGTGCTCGAGTCAATATATCCATACTTATCAGATCGAATGGCCAACATGCTGTGTTAATTTTAGTATAAGTTAGGTCGAGCTTTTCTACTTATTTAAGTCTAGCTATTATTACGTGTGAACAACTACGTAGACCCTAAGTCCACACGGATCGTATCAGATCAAAGTCAGTCATTCCCACCCAATTTTATGGAATATAATGCTCATGAAATCATTTGCTCAGCATCAGCAACTAACTAGAAGCACGGTGGCCGAAGGACCACGTGCTCAATTTGAGATGTCCATATCTACTAGATCAAAAGGCCAACATACCGGCGATACTTTTAGTACGAGTCAGGTCCGGTTTTTCTACTCAAGTAATCCTAGCTATCATTACATGTGAATGCCTACCTAGACCTTGAGTCCACACAGATCCTATCATATCAAAGTCGTTCCTTTCCACGCAAATTCTCTGGTACACACAGCTCATGAGATAATTTACTTAGCAACGGCAACTTACTATAAACTGAAGGCTCACTTACTCGAGTTGAGATGTCCATACTTACCAGATCAAAATGCCAGCATGCGGTTATAATATTAGTAAGTGTTAGGTCAAGCTCTTTTTACTCAAATAAGTCTAGCTATAATCACGTGCAAATGCCTATCACGTCGGACAAAGCCGTTTTTCCACCCAATCCTATGTACATAGAGTGCGTTTGAAAAGACTTTTGGGGAAAGTCTTTAGGAAAATGCAAAAACCTTTAAGTTAAAGGTGTTTTTCAAAATGCAAACTATGTTTGGTAAATTATAGTTTGAAAACCCTTTGTAAGTATTTTTGAGTAAAATGGTGTTTGGGAGATATATTTACAAAGAACTTTGGTGATTAATAAAAATTTAAAAAAAAATATCAAAAATAAATAAAAAAGTTCGCCGGTGAAGCAGGCAGCCGCCGGTGGCCTCAGGGTGGCGAGGGTCACCCGACCTAGATCTAGGTCCGCCGGAGGTCGCAAGACCTCACGACGACCCAAATCTGGGTCGCCGGAGGTCGCGCGACCTCACGGCGGCGGCGGGACCCAGATCTAGGTCGCGACAACGCGACTCGCCGGGTCGCGCGACTCACGGGCAGTCGCTGCGACTAGCCGGGGTCACACAACTAGCCGATGACGGTTGTCGTGACCTCGCCGACCTCAGCCGTGACCTCGCCGGCCTCTCGAGCTTGTCTACGCCGCCGAAAAAGAATATGAACAATAGTTCATGAACAATGCAAGACGCGTTTTGAGAATCTTTGAAAGCCCCCCCAAAAAGCAAAGTTTGCTGGGCCTGTCTTAGACTTTCAGCATTGGAATGCTAAAGTTTTATTAGGTGTTTCCAAACACTCAATATTTGGGCAAATATGTGGAAGGGCTATGCAAAGTGGTTTCCAAACGCAGCCGTGGTACCGCCATGGTACCGCCATAGTTCATGCACTACGCTCCAAGCAACTATTTTTGCAATAATTGCAAAAGTTGCTGTAGGATGGTGCTTGGGCAGGGCGCTTTTGACGATTGATATATAATTGTACTGCAAAAGGCCCCATCTTGTCTCCACCATAGCTCTCCACACTTTTTCTTCCCACAAAAGCAAACGGAGTCTCCATTCGTGTCGTCACGCCTTACGTCATTCCGACAGGGTTCTTGGGTAAAATCCCTCTTGGGATTTGTAGTCACGCCTCACTTCGGTGCAAAACAAGCCATCGATTGACTGCCTCTTTCGAGAAAAACGTGATAAATTTTTTAATATAAATAACTCAACATGCTCGCTAACAAAGTAAATTCAATATTATTTTACGGAAACCGAATCATCTAACTTTTTTCTGCCTCCAAATCGGGGATTTTGAATCCTCTAAGGTGAGGTTGGTTGTCGATGTATATAGGCTTCATGATACCCCCTTTCAAGTCCTCGGCCATTAATGCAATATCCACCAGGGCATTTAGTTGGCCATCTTGCGACCTAGGGGTGCTGTTGGTCATACTGGATTCTCTATATTTATATTGATACACAAATCAGGCCTAGCAGGGACGGTAGCATTTGATGCTACTATACCGACTGTCGGCCTAGCATCTTCAACATAACGTATTGAATCCAAGCTGTCCCGTCAACCAATTTGATTTGCGATCCCTTTGTTACCAGGATGATTCTCTTGAACAATATCATTCCCATTTGTTGGACCTTGATTGAGAACTCAGGTCTTTGGCCATAATTCTTATGGGGGGTTGATTAACACAACCTACATTAGGATAAGAAGAAGGGTTGGGAACATACCCTTCCGCACATTAGTAGATTGGATGCTCCCAATTTGGACAAGGCGTCATTCACAGCATCTTAACCAACTTAATCACATCGGACATGTAACTGATGATGTGATTAGTCAAGTTATTCTACTGCTCCTCAAGTAACCTTCTCATGGTGACCGCTATATGAGGGTTCGATGCAACTTTCCTTAACTGCTCTTCAGTGAGACGTCAGAGAAGATTCGCCCCTTCGCATCAGCCTTCATTAGCTGTATAGTTAACGATTGAAGATCCAAAGTATGTGGTAACTTCATTCCCTATTCATGGTACTGGGTTGTTATTACCAGAAGCACCATCACTGTCCAACTCTTGTTGGTGTCCATCGCCGCAGTAACTTCCTCAAATCAACAAATAAGTGTCATCGGGTGCGCCACAAAGATATTTTGCCAAAAAGTGTAGACAAAGTACATTTCAAAATCAAAAAAAAAAATGTTGATTGATTTGAAAATTAATAAAGGATATAAAAGGTCATTTGTTAATTCTTGGACAGGAAATGCGGATTAACGAGAAAATTAAATGTATGAAGATTAGAGACAATCATGACCAACTATGTAAAAGGATACTAAAATGTAAAGGAGAGGACAAAATTAAACAATTGGTGTTTGGTGATTGATTGGCGGATCCTTGCTTGATTTACAATCCTAATATTTATACCTACTAGAAACAGTTGACAACTATTACAAAGAAAGCAAATAAAATTATACCTGACTCCTAGAGTCCAGCAACAAATGGTTACCAAAGAACCCACTACTTAGAGGCTGCATGAGAACATTTCTATTCCTGAGAATTTTTGTTCTTTTGTTCCTCGGAACAAGGGAACAAAAAAAGAACAGAAACCCGTTTGGTAACGCCAAATTGTTTTCTATTCCCAGGAATAGAAAAGTTAGCCCGGGAATAGAAACGAGAAACAAAAAAAAAAAAATTGCTTCTTGTCCCGAGAATAATTTCTAGAAATAAGCAAATTTTCATTTTTGTTTTATTTCTCTCTTGTCGCGGCCACCTCCAACCGCCCGGAGCCACCGCCGACCGCCGCCTGCCGCCACCGCCGCCACCGACAATCCGTGAGCAAGAATAAAAAATGAATAAATACAAAAAAGAATTGTTGCGTTACCAAACACATTTCTATTCTTTTTCTATTCCAAGAGTAGAAATTTTGTGTAATTAGCAAACGGGTTCTTTTAATCAAAAATTGTTCCCCGGAATAGAAATAGAAAATAACTACTTCTAAAAAAAAAAAAAAAAACTATTCCCCAGCCAAGAAATGTTGTCATGCGCACCCTTAATGATCATGGCCTTATCACTTGCCCCATGTCAAAGAAATAGCTTGCAATCCCTCTTTCTAATAGTTATAACAGCCTATGTTTCTCGGCCATTATTATTCGTGGCTTTTAAGATTCGCAACTCTTACTAATTGGTGATCGTGGCGATTGAATGGGTCATTATGATTGCAGCCACAATTGTATGCTTCAAGACTTGAAAACTCATCTCTCTCTCTCAATTCATTGATCTTCACTTTAACTTCAATTCCTTTATTGATTGAAGCGAGTTTCACTTATCGACACTTTATGGCTCGACGCTTATTAATTTCTCTTCTATCATCTATCGGCAACTCCTCATCGCCTACGTCAATTACCCATAGTTACCAACCAAAAGGGCCTAGCAAATTTTACGTTAATCATGTCTTGTTCGGTCCTATCCAATCCGAGTTGATGGTCAAGGAAACAAATTTTTGTGTTAATTATAGATGATTTAAATAGAGATGATTGTATTAACGATTAAGCTTGTGAATTGGTTGTCGATTTCTCGTTGAACTCAATATCAACACGAACCCACACGTTGGATTTTTATATGTCTCTCCCCTCTTTCCGTGATCATTTACATGTATTAACTATCATCATTAAGCATAAAGCTTTTTAATGAATCTTGCAGTCTTGTATATGAATATCTCTCTGCTTCTCGTGTCACTCATTTATTTATTTTTATCGTTGAATTATTATAACTTCTAATTATTAAAACATAAGTTCAACGGCCATGCATCGCCTATATTATTAAGTCAACTGCGAAGGACACAAAGCAACATTTAAAATAAAAAGCCGCACACAAACTAAGACTGCAGTTAGGTTTTCTTCGTTGCCACGAGGCCTTGTAATTTAAAGTACAAAACACGTGGGCCCCTTGACATATCTTTCGTTAGAAAGCTAATTGAATTTGCATTCCAATAAGATAGCTCTTGATTGACTAAGCATAGTCGGCTACCTCTTGATTGACTAAGCATAGTCGGCTACCTCTTGATTGACTAAGCATAGTCGACCAATGAAAACCACTCTCTAATCGAATATCCTAAAAATCAGAAGCAAAAATTCAAATATGGTTGGTAATTTTAAGTGATGGTGGTAATTTTTAAAATGTGTTGGTAATATTTAAAATTTCATTATACGAACTTTCGTATATGTTGAAACAACCCATGTCACTAAACGATAGGGTCTATATGCTCTTTATACAAAATTGTTATTTCTCCATCTATCAGTTTAAGATTTTGGATTGGATTTTCTAATATGGTATCAAAGCCATATTCCGTTACTTTCACATGAGCATCCATCCACATTAGTAATATTTCACCTATCAGCTTAATCTTGCTTTAAAATTATAATTTGTTCTAACAATATAGAATTCATTGTTGTCTTTGTTTGTTATTTTTTCTGTTGGACTTTTTTTTGTGTACGTAAACTTTATGTAATAGTTGTGAATTTTCTTTGTACATCCAAGATTACTCTTGTATAATTCTCTCCCCCGCAATGAAACGAAAGAAATGGAGGAGCATACGACAAAAACCGAAATTGTAATTAACATCCTTCATGGTGACACTAATTTATATTATTTCATGACAAATGAGAAATTAAAAAGAAAGAGTGACAACATGTCCAAAAACATCCCTTCAAACTAGAACTGAGAGAACCATTGGGGTTTACTCCAGTGACCACCCTTCCAACATGGAAGGGAAATGTGGGGGGTTCGAATCCCCACCTTCTCAGGAGGGGTTGGGGTGAAGACGAATTAATTTCAGGAGTGGGTTTAGACTCTCACGCCTTGCAAGGAGGCAGAGCAAAAGTCTAAGAGTGAGTGTTAGAATAAGCGTAGAGTAGGACCGACCAAAAAAAAAAAAAAAAAAACTAGAACTGAGAGAGAGAGAGAGTAATGGCGCACTACGAAAAGAGTAAGACTAACATCGTTCAACAGTCAAGATTGAATGGACTCACATGCTCTCGAAGCATGAAATAAGTGCTCATTATTCTGCATCAATATAATGGAATGCTTAAAAGTTCGCACTAATAGTACAAACTGAAGTGTAAATTAGAACAATTATTCCATCCTAGCTGTTAAGATATATGCTACAAGCACATTGCTAACTTGTTTCCTAACAATTTAAAGGAAAATAATTATCTAACATGGTATCAAATTACAGATCACAAGTTTGAATCTTACAAAACACCCTCTTAATATTTCCCTTATATTTTTGTTTTTGCATCTTTTCCTATTATACAATTATATTGATTTGATTACCTTTATGTCATGCGTTTTGCATAAGAACATCATCTTATACACCAAGAGAATTATTAAAACACATATTGTGATAATAATGTTAATTCATTTCTTAATAGGTTAAACTTTTAGGAAAAATGATTCCTTAATACTGACCGCTAACCCTTACTAACCTTGAGCATGGCAGGCAAACAATCCTTGCTTAGCCAAGATCTCCATACCTACCACAACGAAAGGCCCCCTTGATAGCCAAGATCTCCATACCTACCATAGCGAAAGGCCAAATTGACAAGCACGAGAAGAGGCCTTAAAAAAATAGAGAGAGACTTCGACCAAGTTAAAATCAAGATGCCGATGAAAAATTTCATATTAAAGTTAGGTCGAACTTTTCTACTTAACCAAGTCTAGCCTCAAACACATGACTAGAATCGAGTCCACATGAATCGAATTGGATCGAAAATATTTGTTTTGAAGTTATTCCATGGTATCTCTGGAGGAGGATAGCATGAGATAAAAGATCTTCTCGAAGCGATTATTTCCGACTGTTACAAACATGTCCTTGGGAGTTGTTGGGCGGGACACTTCGGTTCGGATTGATAATTTAATATATGATATAAGTGTAAAAGAGGGAAATGATGCATTGATGTAAGCGCACTGCACGTGTGGATCCTCTCAATTAAGTGAAACAGCCTTCGAGTGCCATCGTTGGCTGTCGCTATTGGACTCGACCCCGTGGCTCTTCCCTTTAACACTTCAACAAGATATCACGCTCAGGCGACATATTTGACCTTAATCAGCTAGCTTTTACCGCCAACCACAGGTTAAGTGAACACCTGGACTGTACCCAAAAAACTTGTGGATCTAAACAACAATTCAAGTCGGCCGTGAGACTACACTGATTATCTCAGTCAAATCTGGACTCGATAAAAAAAAAAAAATTGCGATTATCTTCATATTGGTATCAACCAAGGGTTCGAGGAGAGCAGCTTCCACGAAAATTCACGGCGCAGAAAAGAAATAAAAGGAAGAAAAGAAGACGATAATCCGGTTCACGACTGCTTACTACGGGACAAAGAAAATGAAGGAAAGAACGAGGGGTGGTTGAAAGATGATGTAGAAACCGAGACGCAACAATAAGACAGGGACGATGACTCGGGCCACGAAACCGGTGCCTCAACTTAGACCTCAATTCCCAAAGAGATAATGTAGAAAGAGACAGATTGTAAGGGCTGTAGAGACTTTTGCATCACGAAATCCAGTCTCCGTCCGAACTGAGGGTTTTCCAACTTTTGACCGCGGATGCAAATTCGGCCGTCCATGCATGTACACACGTGCATTCCGAGACAAAACCGTGTCGTTCATGCAGATGCGGACGGGCCCCCGGTTAATGTTGGAAACTCCGACCTCGGCCCAACATAGCTGCTGCTCGCGCATTCCCACCTCTCCGATATTTCTGAGACAGACGTCGTATCGCGTGAGATTGAATCGGCCGACCATTAGAGCGTGTTTGGTAACGATTTTATTCTCGGGAACAGATTCTGATCAGAAATGATTATTTTTTATTCTGTTCCTGGGAACAATTTCTAAACATTTTAAACCGTTTATGATGTGTTTGTTTGTGTTTCTCGGATGTGTTTATGAACACAATTTCTATTTTTTTTTGTTCTAACACAAAAAGAATAAAATCTTTGTTGTTGGGTTTTTGTTCAAAATCTATTTTTTGTTCCCTAAAAGCAAATTTGAAACGAAACAAGCAAAAAAAAAAACTTGTTTCTTATTTTTAGAATACTTCCGAAAAACAATTTCTCTCTTTTATTTTTTTCTTCTCTTTCTTTTCTTCTTTTTTATTTTATTTTTTCTTTGGTTGGTAGCCGGCGACCAGCTATCGAGGGCCGGCGACCTCGCTAGAGCGTCGTTGGCCCCCGGTGAGGCTCGGCCTCACCTTGGCTAGGCGAGCTCAAGCTCACCTAGATCCGGCGAGGCCGAGCTCGCCCGGCCAAGGCGAGGCCGCCGGCCCTCGTCGGCTGTCGCCGGCCATGGCCGAGGCCGGCAATTGGCCAAAATGAAGGAAAAAAAAAGGAAAAATTAAATTGAAAAATTAAAAGAAACAAAAAAAGAACACAAATTTACCAAACGTGCTTCGTTCTTTTTTTTATTCCAAGAACAAGTTTACCAAACACATTCTTCTGTTCAAAAATTGTTTCTCGGAACAAGAATAGTTTTTCCTATTTATGTTCCCTAGAACAATTTTTTAACGTAAACGTTACCAAACGCACCCTTAGTAATGCGTCTAGAATTTCGATTCGGAATAGAATTGTGTTTGGTACCGTGTCCATTAATTACATTTCAAATCAATTTCTTTTAATTTTTAAATATGTTTTTTACTTTTTCCTTCTTCTTTTTTTTTTTCCCTTTTTCTTCCTTTTCTTCTTCTTCTTCTTCTTGTGGCCGGTCGCCAGACCGACGACCGACCAAACAAGGGCCGGCGACCTCACCGGAGCATCGTCAGCCCTCGGCGAGGCCGACCCTCATCGGCAGCTGGGCGAGGCTCGCCCAGCCTCGACGAGGCCCGCTTGGCCACTGGTGAGCTCGCCGAACTGGTTGCTGGCGAACGGCGGCGGCGGGTGGCAACGGGTGATGGCGAGTGGCAACAAACGGTGGTGGACGGCAACCGCGGGATGGCGATCGATGAAGAAGAAGAAGAAGAAGAAGAAGAGTTGGTTTTGATTCTTAGATTTGTTCCCGGAACAAGAATCAACTTTTTTTTTATTCTTGATTCTGTTTCAAATCTAATTCCGGGAACAAAAAAATAGAAATTTGTTCCCGGAAATAAAAAATTTTTACCAAACGCGATTTTGTTCCTAAACTGCTTCTAGGAATGAAAAATCAGAATTAGACATTATTTGGATGGTTACCAAACAGACACTTAGTTGTTGGTAATTATGTCGTTAAGCGTCAAATCTGGCACTTATGACGAGCACTTGTTTATATGGATGACAACTTGATCCAATGTTGTCAGAACTCGTCGGGATCCAAAACGGACTGTTTGTGCGCTCGGCTTGCTCTGAATGCTTCAACTTCGAGACTTAATTTTCTACCTTGCGTTCGGTCTCATATCCATTATGTTGATCACCTTGTGTCGCCGCTTAAAGCGGACAATCCCCATTTTGTAGCTGCCTATAGTTGTCAAGTATCACATCCCGACTCCAACAAAAATGGGGAAATGATTCGGTTGTCCCTCCACCCAAAGATTGTAGTCTCAAACACAAACTAAGAGTGCGTTTGTTTCACAGAAAACTCAATGATAAAGGAAAATGTTTTCCCGGAAAGCATTTTCCAAGAATATGGTTTGTTTTCCTTTGTTTGATGATGAATAATTGAAAATGTTATATGCCGTTTGGATCCCATTAAAAAATAATTTCGCACTTCATCGTAGGAAAAAAAAAATGAATTTTTAATTTTAAAAATTCGAATTTTTAATATTGTTGTTTTTTATTTACTTTTATTTTCTATTTTTCTTTTCTTTCTTTTTATTTCTTTTTTCTCTTTTCCTTCTTCTTGTCCTTCACTCCTTTGCTTCCTCAACCCATCCCTTCTGCTTCATCTGGCAGCTCGTTCCTAGTTGGCTTACAAAGGGTGAGCTTTAGTTATCGTTTATATATATCAAATTTGATATATATAGACGATATATCTCCATGTATATGTATATACAGATGATAAATCAGCAAATTAATTACAGTAGCAGAGTTTTTGCAACTTGCAAAAAGAATATATACATCTCATAATTTATCTAAACCCAACAAATATCATCTATATATATATAAAAGCTCATTCTCACCAATCCCACCACAGAAAGATCCTCTAATACCACCCTCGTCTATTTCTCACGAGAAAGCTCTTTTGAACTACCAAAAAAGACCTTCAGCTTTGCCGGCCCAAAATCTAGTTGGCAACGGACACAACTGGACACAAAATGCCGCTGGTTGAGTTCCTGTGCGGCATTTCCCTTGGATTTCAACAAAAAAAAAAGAATAAATAAATATCTCTCAAACATGAGGTACGAATCGCAATCTGTAAAATCCTACAAGTTCTGAGAAATGTGAGGAACTAATAATCACCATTGATCATCTCAATCTCGACCGGAGCATCACTAGCAAAGCGAACATAGCGAGGGCAACGATTTTGACTCCTAGAACAAAAACTAACTAGCAAGAGGGAAAAACACTTGCTCAATCAAACGAAAATCAGACATCAATCGACCTTTTCCAACCAACCACCGTGATTTCTCTCTCGATTTATCCATGCTATGTTTCCCCCCTCTCCCTTCTTGAATCACAGAAGGCTTCAGAAACAGGAAGAAGAAGAAAACCTTGTGAAGTGTATTTGGGCTGAGGAGGGGCTGAGAGTTCAGCCTCTAGTCGCTGGCACAACGCTAGGTTCTTTAATTTTTACTCTTTGGGCCCAAATGTTACATCAAACAGTAAAGTACGTCCTCTTGCTGTGTAAATGGAGTCGTGTCCGTCCATGCCAGTGACGCGCCAAAAAATTTCCAGAAACGGAAAAGTTCAGAAAATGATAGTGCGAGAACTTTTGCAATTCGGTTTTTTATGTTATTATCTTCAATTCAATCTAGTATTCGATGCATTTGCCAAAACTTCGATCATGATAAGATCAAAGACTAGTCATCCAATCTCATCTACTTTAGATAGCTTAGTAATTTTTAAGTATATTACGAAATCGTCAAAGTACCTTGCTTTGGATCCTCGAGGAAATATCACGTCGCCATTCGCCACAGAAAAAAAATGTCTGTCGTCCTCTATGTATTAAACAGTATTTACATGAACCAACTTCAAGCCAAACAAAAGTCACACTAATATTTTCAGAGAAACGTGTCCCCACGATTACAGATTTATATTACATGAAGACATCCACTATTGAGTACTCATGATGAACTATTTAGAAAGTAAGCCAATGCTTCATCCATATTGTTGTTGTTCTTGACCAAGGCCTCGGCAATATTGCTTGAAGAAAATCCCATCTCGCGCAGGCGAGTATAACCATTGACAAATTCCCTAACCTGGTTAAGAGAAACAAGAGACGGTTCATTCCAAACTGAAAAAGGAGACAGGTTCCATTTAAAGGCTAGTAAAAAAGCACACCATTGCCCTATACTTGAGAAACAAGCATCCCCTTGAATGGCAAACAGACAGCAGTATACAGTGGATTGTGCCGGGGAAAAAATGTGATTATCGCTACGTGCTCAAGATATTCAATGCAGTTACTCGTCAACCAATATAAGATATTCCCCAGGTGGACATGGGCATGTGCGGAGATGTTAAAACACCACACGTGGTCCCCTAGTTTCATTTAAACCAAATCCAATTGTTTTGTAGTTTTTTCTTACTGGAAGGATCAGTCAGTGACTGCCATGAGCCGTTGAATTTGTAAGAAAGAACTTGAATGCACGAGGAATTTGGCCATGCAGTCCCAATCAAGTTCATTGTAAAGACATCCCTTTTGCCAATGCAAGGAGAGGGTACATACTATTGCCCAAATTACCGATCATTGACTGCCCCGGACCGTTGAATTTGTAAGGAAGAAGTAGAATGCAAGGAATCTGACCATGCAGTCCCAATCAAGTTTACAGTAAACACAACCCTTTTGCCAATGCAAGGAGAGGATGACTACAGATTATTCCTTAATTACTTAAATTTTAACAATAATGACCACCGACACCTGCTACAATCAAACTAGACTGCATTTAGCCTGGAGAGCAAGGCCATGCTACCGATGCTTCAGGTTCTGGAAGGTCTAAATTCATCTAATACTTGGTCACTCCTTCATTACAAAGTGTTCAACGGGTAATGGCAAAATTAAAAAAGTGGTAAGATGGGATTGCACTCACTGGTGGAAACATACTGGTGTGCTCTAGGGAATCAAGGACGTGCACATAATAAAGAAAAGAAGGAGATGCTTCTAAATGGATACTACGGTAAGAAGTTCGTGAGGGTCAATTAACACAAATAAAAGCTCAGACATACCTTGGTTGGATTATCCCCGTAGTTTGCCACTGCAAGAGGAACAGCTTCTCGGCTTAATCCAGATGAGATGTACTTGTTGATTATGGGATCTCCTGCAGGACCCTGTACAGACAAGCACGTCCACATCATTTCTAATTGATCTTAAGTTAAAAAAAAAAACTGACTGCTAGATGACACTTTTTATGTTGCATCCACTGTATTAACTTATTTACATGGATAACAAAGCATCACATGGTACTGGCAACAGGTATGGAGAGTAATTTCACCTATAAGGCTAATCAAAATTCTAAACCTGCAGACAGGACTGGAATTAGGAACCAAATATGAATTATTTTGGTCACAGCCAGCAGCAGATATGGGGAAATTGAAAGTAAAGAAAAGGACAAAATCAGACAAGGGGAACCTAAACATGGTGTATTTATGGGGATTTTAGGTTCAATAGACTCAACAACCTCTCACTTCCCCATGCTACAGATAACTTGTTATGAACCATCATGACAGAGTGGCACAACTTTGTGAATGGACATGCAACTCTTGATCTTTTGGCACAAAGTCACAAATTGTTTATCTTACATTGCAAAGAAGACTAATTTTACCCCTAATCATTTAATTCTTACTGTAAAGGCTACAAATATCAATTATATAGAAGGCAATGTCACCCTAAACACGCACCCCTCTGAGCATTTAATGGAATACAACCAAATTGATAGTCAATGAAGCTGAAAAGAGGAGCGGACTCCTGGAATGAGCAACATACTGATGGAGGCGGTGCCTCTGAACTCCTCGATGGAAGATTTTCTAGCCCAAGCCTGCTCCAATCAGGGCTTTCCTTCTCTAATTCAGCAAAAACTTTCCTCTCAAAATCAAAGTCAAACTGAAAGTTGCTTCGCGGTATATCTCCCATTTGTGGTAACAATTGAGGCTACAATTTGAATGATCAAAGTTGTGTCAGCAACATATTGCATGATTTCTCTGATGGAATTACGAAACTTCTGCATATACAAGAACTGTCGGGCAACAGGAAAGGTATAAACTAATCTTGTTTCTCTTATAAAATGCAAGTTGAATCTTCCTTGACCCTATAACTTAGCAACAATACATAATGGAGTTACATAAATGTAATCAATCAGCAAAAAGTGGGGGACAGAGATGTGTATACTTAAAGATTGTTTAAGTGGAGTCTTCTTGATCATTATTTTTCACTATAGTTGCAGTGAAACTTAGCCCCTGTGAAGACATTTTGAAACTGATCAGTGTTGAAGACAACTCAATGATCGCCAAGTCGAACTAGAAAGGGCCATTCAGAAACTTGAAAGGCAAAAAGTATCATATGATCCGCTCTAAAGCTAGCTTCAAAAGTGATTGCATCCGATACATCTCTAAAGATACAAAAATTACATATTTAGAAATGATTCGTCGATGAAACTATGTCGCTAGAAGCCTTGATCAAGACAATGACAACAGACATAAGCTAATTAGAAGCCAGAAAGTGAAAATCCGACGAGATTCCGTTTCCACTGTCAATACGTTCCTCATTGGGTACCAGAAAAACATCAATTTAAGAGGCACAGACACCGAATTGAATCGAATTCAACGATCCAGCCCTAGACAACTCAACGATCAGAAGCACCACAAGCACAAGCCTAAAGTGATTCATCAAAACCACTATCGTTTCTCGTGTGAAGCCGCTGGAATGAACTACAAATACAATTCTCATCCAACCGATCTTACCGGAGGCGTTATCCGATACTCCGGCTTCACAGCAACCCTGATGCCCAATCCTGCTGCAATACCATCGTCAATCAGAAGAAGAAAAGGAAACAATCGCATCAATATGCTGGATCGAATCTAGCATCAATCAAGAGCGAACCCACAGACGTCAAACTCCAAAGACCACGAATTCGCCTCAGGAGCAGCTCGAAAAACTTACCGGCGGCGGAAGCGGGAGGGGCGGCGTGGTGGAAAGAGGAAGCACGGCCCGCCGTTACGGCGGGATTGCCGTGGTGGCTCCCGATCCTCGGGTACATCGGAGATCGGGCTTCACGGCGGCGGCGAGGAGGGCGGCGACGACTTGGCGCGAGAGGGAGGACGGGAAGGAATGGAGGAGTTTCTGAGAAGCGTGACGGAAGGAGCTGGTATAAAAGGCCAGCGAGGAAGCTAGCTGGGGCCCGGCCCAGGACCGCCGAGGTGGGCCAGTCATCTCAAATGGGGACGGGACAATTACCATAATAATCCTAAATCTATTGTAATTTTTTCAATTCAATTCTTAATATTTTTTCGATCAATTTAGCTTTAAATATTTTTAAATTATATCAATTTAATCCATCCAACCATTTTTGACCGGTCGACACAAACGAGGATGCTCGCCAACCAGTCGATACTAATGTGGATAAATTTTTAATAATATTTTATTTTATTCGAATTTTTTATTAATTTTTTCTTTCTCTTTCCTTTTTTCTTCACTTCCTTTTCCTTCCCCCAGTCAGAGATAGGCTCGACGAGGGGCCTTGCTAGCCTTGGGGAAGCCTGGACATGGTTAGGCGACCTCACCCAAGCCACCCATTAGGCTAGCAAGACTCACTGAAGTCAAATCTAACGAGGGCTAAGGCTCATTGACCATGGACGAGGCCTAACTTCACCAGAGGCCGCAAGGTCGAAGGATGCGACCTCTGGTGAGGATTGCTAGTGCTTGGCGAAGTGGCAAGCCTTGCTAGTCATAGGTAGGTTGCAGCCTTGCCAAATCTAGCAGGGCCTCACTCAACCATGGTAAGGGTGAGGCTCACTCTCACTAGTGGCCGATGGGGGCGAGCCTCATTGGTGCTTGTCTCTAGTCAACAAAAGAAAAAAAAAATTAAAAATTTCTAAAATAATAAATTATTATTAAAAAATTATCTATATCAGTACTTGTTGATGTCCACATCAGCACCAGCCATGTCAATGCCGATAAGATAAAATTGGTCGAATGGATTGAATTAGTATAATTACAAAAGATTTAGAACTGAATTAGAAGAATTGCAATAGTTTTAAAACTAATTGAGTAATTTTCCTTTATGTAGGATCTAATTGAGCAATACCGATTTTCATGGTGATAATCAGAAGAAAAGAAAGAAAACATTTTTTAACATTTCGCATTCATCCAAGATCAGCTAATTTTATCATTTTTTAAAAAAATTTCCTATTCCTAGATTCTTTCTTCTTTCTTTTCCCAAGAGGCGCATGTCACAGCCCAAAAAAACACTCAGCATAGAAGTTTTCCGAATAAAGGACCATCGCTAATTCATGAACAGGTAGACCTCAAAGCTACTAATCCTATAATTTTCTTATGTGTTTTAGGATACTCTCACAGGCGGGCGACACTCTAAATATATACTCTTGTAATAATACAATCTTTACCTCACGATCGAGGAGAGATTTATAACAACCATTGAGCATAGCCCTCCTCCTTCATTTGTATCAGCTCCCAAGTCGAAAAATTCAGAGCTCGTCTTTCTAATATCTTTTTGAGCGTGAGAAAAATTTAGTTTTAGTTTGAGCTTTAGTTTGAGCTTGAGTTATGAGCACTAACGCCAAACACCTCAACTAATGTCCTCCATCTACAACAACATACAGAGCTACAGCTACCATACGAACATTACATGTATAATAAACTGAGGACAGCTACAATATCACAATCCAAATATATGGTCGTTTGCACTAAAGATCGACGTGTTGAACTGTCTAGTGTTCAAATCGTTTCCGTCCAGAGCAGAACTCAACCGATCGAGCCACTGCGTCGGACTCGGGTTCTCGCTCTCTTCTACCCACTCTGAAGTCATGTCGATGTCGTCGAACTGAATCGGGTCGGCCTCTGGAGATCTCATCTGCCTCGCT
Organism: Eucalyptus sp. ANBG9806169; assembly: GCA_014182395.1. Taxonomy (NCBI): domain Eukaryota; kingdom Viridiplantae; phylum Streptophyta; class Magnoliopsida; order Myrtales; family Myrtaceae; genus Eucalyptus; species Eucalyptus sp. ANBG9806169. The sequence continues at coordinate 39,533,814 of CM024573.1, read as the reverse complement.
AATTTGAGATTGGAGTTGATGTAGATGAGGTCGTTCATTGTTTCCTTGTCAATCTTGTTGCGCTTCTCCGAGTGGATCTGCTGGAACGCGCTCCAGTTCCTCTCGAATGTGAAAGTGCTGCAGACTTGGCTCAGGATCCTTATGGCGACTCGCTGCAGTGCCGGTGCAGAGTCTCCATATTGTTCCCACCAAAGTCCTGCAAATCAAGCCCATAATGTTGAGTCCCGTATTTGTTTGAGTTTGACGGATTCCATATCCATAAAGAAGGCAAAGTTCACCACACCACTTATTAATGCAAAACCCAGGAGAAAGCATAAAGGAAAACAGCATGCCAATTTAATGTTAAGAAAAAAAATAAAGAAGGCTGCCAAATGTGGAACATCGATTCCTGAATGATTATTTTATCTATCGCATCAGATTTTCACACTCAATTGCTCGACATTTCTTGCGAGGTTGTTCTGGTGGATACTGTAGTGAGAAAGAGGCTGCCCTTGCAATCTCTCAGGACAGGATTAGTAATATGTGGCAGCAAGCATAATTGGAGAGATCTCTACTAATATAAAAGCAGTGTACACGCTAATGCATATAGGTTTGACAATAAAGAACTACATCATAATATAACAGCTTCACACTAAGTAATGTAGTGATCACTTCAAGACGCTCTTTTGAAAAATAATGGCCTTGAATTTCTGAGAAAAACGAGTCATCATCTTCAGGGACAACATATACAGGTCCCATGGCCGAGTCGAATAACATAACTGGGCATGACGTCTCTCTGAGTCACTTAAATGCATAGAAATGTACTGTCTAATTGGGCAAAAATATACTCACCAGGTGCAACTGTCTCTCTTGCCTCCATGGCTAGGCTACAGCCAAACATTCCTTTTGCCCTCGTGAAGGTAAAGATCTGATTGGTGATATCACGTCTCATGTCAGGCGCTGGAAGCAACTTCTCTAGAACCTTAAAGAAGTCTTCCTTTATAGATCCGAGAAATTTGATTTCTGGATTGTATTGGATGCTAGGGTTTAAAAATGCAGCAGCAGAATGCAGAGGTGAATGTAGCTGATCCCCCCATTTTCTATCGACTATATCTAGAAAAACTTTGCACTTGTTTTCATCCATGATAAAGTACGTCCGGATAGATTCCTTAGCCCTGGTCATTAGCTCATATATTGAACCCACAGCTGGTTTTCCTCCAGAAACTTCTCTCAGCACTTTAAGGAATGGCTCAGAAATGGCAACGCTCTCTTCCACAGCTCTCCAGAACTCACTATCCTCAACTATGGCAATACAAGAGATGCTTTGGGGTTTAGTCGAGTATGACGAGTTCATAGAATACTCGGGACTGTTGAACATAAGCTTCAGTTTTTGCTTTTGCTTCTGTACAGATTGCAATGAAAGGAAGTTTGATATGGACTTTGTGATACCCGTCCTAATAAGTTCCTGTCCCCCTGTGAACCTCTTCATGAGATCTAGCATCATCGCATTGTTGTATATGAACTTTGAGATAGTCTGTGCTTGCAAGATGCATCTGTTCACCCAATCGACCCTGGAAAATTCCTCCAGGATTAAATTCATACATTGAGAAGCACAGGGAGATACAAAAATTGTCCCATAGTTCTGAATGATGTGGTTGGCCACGCCGGTGTAATTTAAACTACTGTCCATGATTATTTGCACGACATTTTCTGGGCCAAAATCTTGGATCACAGAATCAAACAAGTCCGTGAGGCATTTGATGTTCCTAAAATAAGAGGACGCATCCACGGATTTGTGGAAAAAGGTTCTGGACGGTGATGAAACTAAAAAGTTGATAAATGCTCTCGACTTATTGTCGGTCCATGTATCTGCAATGATAGTGCAACCTGTGGTGGACCACTCTTTCTCAGTATCTTTGGACTGTAGACTTATTTCAGACTTGATCTTTCCCAACCATGTCGTTCTCAACATGTCCGCAGACGGAGGGATAAATCCAGAACCACATTTTCCAACCGCATCAATCATTAACTGATAGGATGAAGATCGAGCCACGCCGAAGTCCAGCTTATTTTCAAAGAAGAACAGCGCAATACTCCTCTCCGCACTTTCTTGGTTGCTTAAACAAGAAGAACCCATAGGTGAGACTGGAGAGAAGACCTTCGTCATCGGAGGCGCAGCATCCGCCGACGCAAAAACTTTATTCGCCGAAATACTCCCCGGAGGCTTAGTTTCGGGTACCGCCAACTTCGGCTTCTTAGAGATAGACGGTTCCTTGACATCCTCTTTCGACGCAATTATCGATCTCACTCTGTCACTCACATCATCCCTCACTTTGCTACACGGGTTCACGCCCTTACTTGGAAGCCGAGAAAGATGATGTTTCAACCTACTGATGCCCCCGTTCAAGACCCTGTAGCAAAATTTGCATCTTACCTTGTTTCCATCCAACTTCTCGGCATACTCCCAGCAAACATCTTTCTCCCGCACCACTGTCGGTAAATGAAACACGAAACAATCTCATTCGGCCCACATTAAGAAATCAACAAAGAAGAGCTAAGCAACTCAACCATTGGAAGACGGTATGCAGATTAAAAATAAAAATAAAAATTCGAACTTACTTATGATGCAGAGAACTTCTTCCTTTGGGTCGGCGATTTAACCTGGACGAGAGGTGAAACGGTGATCTTTCAATGAGCAGCAAATAAGAAATGCTCAATTTTGATAAACTTAGACGAAACGTTACGAGGAAATCATCTCCTTCTTCACACCGCAATCGCAGTGACCGGACGACGAACCGAATTCAAACATATCGAGCGACCAACTCTAAGAAAAACACAGAGAAACTTCGCATCCGCGAAGGATCGGAAGCTAACAAGAAACGAAAATCCCTCCCCAACTTCCGAGCCACGCGCAGCTCAGCGCTTGCTGCGTATCCTCACAAGACGCCTCCATTTCTCCGAACCGACCGCTCCCTCCCTCCCTCCCTCGAATGGAGGTCCATTCCGGCCGCCGGCGACTTCCGCGGCGGCGGAGTGAGTTCGGACCGGACGGCGAGCTCTCCGAACGGACATGGCAGGTAAGCTTGGAGGGAAAATTGGGGGGGAACGAAAAATTGAGAAAAAGGGAAGGAACGCAGAGCGAGAAATTAAAGAGGGGGGAGAAGGAGCTTACGGAGGAGTTTCTCGAGCTCGCCAGAGAGAAGATGGAGAGGGAGTTGGGGGAAGGCGCGCGGGGATTCCGGGCGTTCGTGTAATTTATCGCGAGATTTTGGGGGTTAGGGTTTTCTGTGCTTGCGCTTCTCCGCGCACGAACTTATCATTTTTTCTTTTTGTTTTCTCCTTCGAATAAACGAGATGGAGAAGAAGGGGGATGCCTTTTGTTTTTTTTTTTTTTTTCACCCCGCTGTCGAGACGATATATCGCGCGGATCGACACGTTTCGCGGCTTCATTGGTGGACCGATCGGAATACTTTCCTAGGGGGAAAACGGCGTCGTGGAGAGGTTAGATGGACAGAGAGAAAAAAGCGGTGACGAGTTTGGGAAGCTGCTCTAGTAAGATATCAGAGCCAGGTTTCGATCCTGGGACCTGTGGGTTATGGGCCCACCACGCTTCCGCTGCGCCACTCTGATTTTGTTGAAACTACTTCCACAAGATTTTTTATTTATTGGAAACTACTGCTCTTCCCTCCCCTTCACCTACTTCTGTATTGGGACAACGCTCCTGAAGGATTTGTAAACCTGAAAATTTTGTATGAGAATTTGGATTGTTGATGTGAAGAAATTGAAAGTCAGATCTCATCGAGTGGGTGCAGACTGCTGTAAATTAGAGTCACGTGCTAATTCTAAAATCTTAAACTTAATCGATTCATGGAGTTTGTATGGTATTATGTAAGCTTCCAAATAGCTGCACCTCTACATTGCTAAAAGAATTGAAAACATATGAATAGTGGGATGCGCTATTATTTCTATGGGTCAATCAATATGAATAGTGGGGAAATGAAAATTAAGAAAAAATAGAGATGCAATCCGCCCTTCCTCCACCAAGTGCGAAATGAATATCCCTTCACCCCTAACACAAAGAATGAAAGACCAACCTCAAACGCTAAAGGTTACAGGTGAAGAAGGGTTTCTAACGTTACCCAACATTTAGAACGCCTAGGGGCTACGCTCAGGCTCTCAATTGATTTGGAACACAAGCCGAGAGTCGAGGTCCGCATTCACATTCAAGTGGAGCTAAGCCGATGAAGACCCCTTCATCTCCTTGTTGACATCGATCCACCCTTTGTGGAATGTACAAGCCCTAGGCTCTACCCTAGCGCGAGGTCGAAAGGCCTCGAGACCTTCTCGGGCGGTCTCTCGAAGCTGATGCCACAGTTGTCCCCCATTGGCTTGTAGAGACCTTTAGGGCGTGTTTGGTAACGATTCTATTACCGGGAACAAATTTTAATCAAAAATGATTCTTTTTTATTTTGTTTTCGGGAACTTATTCTGAGTAAAAGAATACGTTTAGTAAATGTCCAAAATTTCTGATTCTGGAATAGAATTGCGCTTGGTACCATGCTTATTGATTACTGTTCCAAATCAATTTCTTTTAATTTTTAAATAAATTTTTTACTTTTTTTTTTTTTTTTTTTTTCCTTTTTCTCCTTCTTCTTCTTGTGGCCGGTCGCCGGACTAGCGATCGGCCGACGAGGGCCGCGACCTCACCGAAGTGTCACCGGCCCTCGACAAGGCCAACCCTCGTCAGCCCGAGCCTCGCCAAGCGGTGGTGAGGCTCGCCCGGCCCCGCCGAGCCTTGCCGGTGGCCGGGTCGGCCTCGCCGGGCCGGGCGAGGCCCACCTAGCCACCGGCGGGCCGGGCGAGCCTCGCCGGACCTCGCCCGGCACCGGCAAGCTCACCAAAACCGGCGGACAGCGATCATCGGCGGTGGGCGGCGGCGGATGGTGGCAGGCAGTGGTGGATGGTGGTCGCGGGATGGCGGAAGGAAGAAGAAGAAGAGTTGGTTTTTTTATTCTCAAATTTGTTCCCAGAACAAGAATCAACTTTTTTTTTATTCTTGATTCTACTCCAAATCTGTTCCCGGGAACAAAAATTTTACCAAACGCAATTCTATTCACAAACTGCTCTTGGGAACAAAAAATCAGAATCAGTCATTGTTGGAATGGTTATCAAACAAGGCTTTAGGCAGACCTTGGTAGAGAAGATTAAGAGTGTGCATGGTCCGGGCGGGCGGTTCCTGACCTAGAACTGGGAACCGCCCGCTAAGGACCGGTTCCAAAAAATTGGAACCGAGATCCACCCATTTGTTGCATGGATCCACTTGAGAACCGGACCACCAATCCGGTCCAGTTCCCAGGTGGATCCATGGAACCGATCTTGATGCGAAACAATTTTGGTTTTCAACATAAAACGACTATGTGACATCAAAGCAAGCCAAAGAAAGAAAAACCAAATTTAAGTACGTGGAGATGCGGACAGCGGGAGAAGTAAATGCAACGAATTTACAAATACGATATGCACATGCAGAGTGCTGTGCCGAGTGATGTCTACATACATGTATCTTCTTGAAATAATAGATTTAACGCAGATGAAGATTACTGCTTGGGAGTTGACTCAAAGCGGTGCCTAAGCTCCAAAATCAAGCATTTCAGAAACAAGCGGTTCCCCACCTACAATTCCAACAAGAATCAAGAATTGCACATCATGGGTGGGGAGAAAATAAAGAACTTTCACAACAAGCGAGAACCTGCAATATAGGGTTGGGGCGATCGCAGCAGAACCGCTCCACCTCCAAAATTGCATTCGTGCCTCTACTCTCACTACAAACAGCACCCCGACACACCTCCTTCACCCAAAAAAAAAAACCCATTTGAGAATTCGATCCAAGACGCGATAGAACCAAGGAAATTAGGCTCCGCGATAAAGAGAGAGAGTACAGGAAGTAGTCGTAAGCACCGACGGTGAGGAAGTGGTCGTAGGTAGCGACGGAGGCACAGCAACCGGTTCGAGAATTGCTGGCATCGGTCGTCACAGCTGTAGGGGTTGCAACGGCATCGGATTGCTAGCGGAGGGGGCCCAGAGCGAGGGGGTGGACAGTAGAGGCGGAGGAGCAGTGGCTGTGGCAGGTGGCAGCCGGCGCGGATAGCAACGGCAGAGGAGCAGCGGCAGCAGCATCGATACTCGGGGAGGAATCGAAATGATGATAGGATTAAGAAGAACCGAGGAAGAGAGAGAGAGAACTGAAGACGAAGGGAGTGAGATGAGATCTAGGGTTTCTTTTAGTAATTTTTTTTTTAATATTAAAAATGTTCCGGTCCGGTCCGGGTGGGCGGACGAGCGAATCTGCCCATAGAACCGGGAACCGGACCGGTACCCACCGGTTCTCATAAATTGGAATCGGGAACCGGACCAGTTCCTGATAGAACCGCCGGTTCCGGTCTAGTTCCAGGCGGTCCGGGCGGTTCCCGGGTATTTTGCACACCCCTAAAGAAGATGGACAGACTTTCGATGAGCTTATCGAGGTCCAACTCGCTAAGGTGGAAGGTGGTGCCGCCACCAACAGTGGAGGGGCACTATCGGTCACAGTCTTCGCCCTTTCTCCTTTTGTCAAAGAAGAGAGAGCTATTTTACCGTGGGAAATGGATTGAAAATGGGTTTTTTTCTATCCAAGACCCACATCTACTTGAAATCTTTTTTCCCCTATGAAACTCATTATAGTCATATCTTAAGTTAGAAATAATCCATTTATGATCCACATCTACAAATACGAGCTGAAGGATGGGTTTTGTGACCTGTTTTGACAACCCTGGGATTGAAATCAGATTTGTTGCTTATTCTCCAAATAAGAGATGCACAAGTTGATCGTTTTACATCTCAAAACTGTTGTTGATAACAACGGCAATAGCGACTAGGTAAGATATGTCGATCTTGAGCAGAAGATTGTAGGGTCCGCGAGGGCATTGCTTGGAATTGCATCGCATTCTCGTTGTGTCTACTTTTGTAGTAATTGGGGTTTGAAATATGACTCCAAAACTAACAAAGACATTCGATGAGCCTGTCTAGGGCGGACTTGCAAAGGTGTAAGATGGCACCGCCATTGATGATGGAGGGGCAACGTCAATTGCAGCCTTCACCTTTTCTCCTTTTATCAAAGAAGAGAGGGCTATTTTACTATGGAAAATAGGTTGAAAATGGGCTTTTTTCCCTCCAGACCCACATCTAGTTTGGTTTTTTTTGTTTTTTTTTCTCCTGATAAGCTCCTCATGGCCATATCTTAAGTTTGAAATGGACCCACTTCTATAAATACGAGCTAAAAGATGGGTTTGTCGCCCATCTTGACAATCCTATACATGGCTTAGTACTTCAAGAAAAACGGAGTTGAGTGCTTATTCTCCAAGCAAGAGATGTGCAAGTTGATTGTTGTATATAATAAAAGCTATTGCTGATAACAACGGCAACAGCAATCACCTAAGATATGTCGATCTCGAGCTGAAGATTGTGGGGTCCGCGAGGGTGTTGCTCGGAATTGTTATGTCTACTTTTGCAGTAATTGGGGTTTGAAATATGACTCCCAAACCTATCTGTTTTTTTCTTGCAGTAATTGGGTTTTGAAATTTGACTTCAAAACTCTGTCCTTCTGGGACACAAAGTCAACGATAGTAATCTACTTCGGCAAAACAAATCCTCAACGGGTTACCCCCAGATCGATTTGAATCGGACACCGTGCGCATCCGAGGAAGAGATACCGAGGGTCGTGCTGTCGAATGGGGTCGGGTCACATGAACGGCCAACCGAAACAGGTTGGAGGCGGACCAACTAATTCAAGCCACGCAACCAACCCCACCTAATTCCCAAGAGGAGCAGAGCAGAGCAGTGCTTTGAATTTCAGCGCCCCGTAAAGGATAACGCCACCACCGCGTCGATCCGCAATTTGTTTATCCCACCGAAGCATTTTCGAAAGTCTCCGTCGCTGATGATGGTAGATCCGTCCAGCAACGCACTAAATAATGAAATTCCATGACGATAGCTTCGCCGCCCACGCCGCTGCACGATCTTTGATAGATTATTCAAACGTGGGAGACTCGGGGGTAGTTGAGTTTCACTGGGAAACCTCTAGGAAAGCGATCGGGATCGGGGAAGGTTGAATACCCGACATTCAAAATCGCTTCTTTTTTTCGAATGGATGCCGGGAGATTACTTCCGAGCAATAAATTTTTGGCCTCTCGAGAGCACGCAATCGCACGAACCCAAGAGCAGATGCGTCATTTTCTCTTCCCCCGAACCCCGGCGTTCCCCCTTTCCTTGTCTCCACATGCAGCTCCCTGTTCGTGCGCACGAAGATACGCAATATTTTATCGGGTTGAGCCTCTTTTATAATCACCCCATGGTTCGGGCTCGCATGTGATTCTTCTTTTGGAGGGAGCAAACAACTCACTCTTCGTTTGCTTCATCTCCTCCTCCTCCTCCTCTCTCTCTCTCTCTCTCTCTCTCTCTCTCTGCTTCTTGCCAAAAAGAAAGAAAGAAAGAAAGAAAGTACAGACGAGGGAGAGAGAAGAGCCTTATGTCAGGTATGGGAATTTGATTGGATGATTCAGTGAACGAGTTAATTCTTCTGTAGCACTTGCTTTTCTGCGAAATCCCTGTTGACTCGTTTCTGGGTTGAGTTCATTTTTGGTTGTTTGTCTCTGTTTGTTGTTCTGGCAATTCTGCTCCTGTTCTGATGTGAAAATAAATGTTTGCCAAATTCTTGTTTTTCAACTGTTGGATTGGATAAGCTACATTAGGCAACCCCATTCCACAGTAGTACGATGACATACAAGGAACTATGCTTTCTGTTATTAATGTTACTGATAAAAAGTATGTCAGAATTAAAGCTTTACTTTAAGCTATAATTGTAGAATTTGATAAACCCAAAGGAAGGTATCTGTTCAGGTCTAGCTTTTCGTCATGTCAATTGTAGTTTTCAGTCGTTACTCTATTCTTGGCATCTAGAAGAAGATTCAAACTAATGACTGGACAAAAAAGTCAGATTCTACACGCTTTTAGTTTTTCTGACTTTGAATGGAAACTTTTTTGGTCTTAGAAGTCAATGACTGCTTTAGCATTTCTAAATTCTAGATGATCAACTATGCATTTCTTGAAAAAGAAAAGTCTGGAGAGATAAGTACGAATTCTGCTACTTGTTCACAGGTCATTCATTTCTGCCTTTGTGATTGTGATTGCAATTTGTTTATGCTGAAAATTTACGAGGACGTGATCTAAACTTGACAGGAAAGGTTCGATCATCAATTGCAAATTAGTTTCTGGTAGTTGTATTTCAGCTTTGGAGGGGAATCATGGGTCGGCAATTGTTCATACTTGTGGGAATTCTCTTGTTAGAAGCAATTATCGGTTGTGTTGTTGCTGACTTGGTTGAAGACAAGCAAGCTCTGCTGGATTTTCTTCAAAATATTCCTCATGCACACAAGCTCAATTGGAACAAGGACTCCTCTGTTTGCCAATCATGGACTGGAGTGACGTGTAATGCTGATTCTTCAAGAGTGATTTCCCTTCGAGTGCCTGGAGTTGGATTCCGGGGTCCGATACCACCCAACACTTTGAGTCGCCTATCTGCACTTCAGATTCTTAGTCTCAGACTAAACAATATCTCAGGTCCTTTACCTTCTGATTTTTCGAATCTCAGTAATTTGACAGAGCTGCATATCCAGTTCAACAGCTTCTCAGGTCCGCTGCCACAGGATTTCTCTGCTTGGAAGAACCTAGCGATACTTGATTTATCGAATAATGGATTCAGTGGGGGTATCCCATCTTCTATGTCCAATCTTACACATCTTTCAGATTTGAATCTGGCCAATAATTCGCTTTCAGGTGAAATCCCTGACCTCAACATTCCTAGTTTGCAAGAGGTAAATTTTGCCAACAATCATCTCACTGGAAGGGTGCCTCTGTCACTTCAAAGATTTTCTAGTGCGGATTTTGCGGGAAATAATCTTTCATCAGAGATTGCTCCTCCTTCAATTTCCCCAGTTGAGCCACCCAATCCTCAGCCAACAAAAAAATCCTCTAAACTAAGCGAATCAGCTTTGCTAGGTATTGTACTCGGCGGTTGTGTGCTCGGTTTCGTACTATCTGCTCTTGTAATCATTCTTTGCTACTCTAATCCTGAGAAAGACAAGGAGACGTCCTCCAAAAAGCCCCAAAAGAAAGAAGGCTCATTGAAAAAGAGTGGGGCTGCAGCTGAAAGCCAAGAGAAGGATAACAAGATTGTTTTTACTAAGGGTTGTAATTATGCATTTGACCTGGATGACCTGTTAAGGGCATCTGCTGAGGTGCTTGGGAAGGGCACGTTTGGGACAACGTATAAGGCAGCTTTAGAGGATGCGACTATCGTAGTAGTCAAGAGATTGAAGGATATCAATGTGGCTCGAAGGGAGTTCGAGCAGCAGATGCAGGCGGTTGGCGAAATGAGGCACGAGAACATCGCTCCTCTCAGGGGTTATTACTGTTCAAAGGAAGAGAAGCTGCTGATATATGATCACTACAGTGAAGGGAGCGTGTCCTCTGTATTACACGGTAATCTCATCACTACTTTTCGTGTCCTTGAATAATGCCGTATCTTGTTTACTGCTATCACTCTGTTGTCGAAGCGTCTCCAATCTGTAATAGACTCCAGATGGTTTTTGCCAAAACATTACTCGCATATCAAGTGCAATAGTAAGTGTTTGTTTTCAACTTTCTTATTTAAAGGAAAAAGGGGTTTCCTCAGGTGCAAAGATTAACTTAAAACACTTGGCATTTGTGGATTATATAGGTCGTAATCTGCAATATTATCTTTGGACCAATACGAGATGCTTTCTTATTAAATGTCAAGTATCTGAAATGAATTCTTACAATGGCAACTGAATACTGAATCGCCAATCCTGTCTACATTTTATTTTGAGGTGCTTAGAGAGGATAGTTCTATGCCCCCTCATTTCCACTGTATCGAATCGTTGTGCAGGTAGGGGAGGGGAAAAGAGAATCCTTTTGAGCTGGGACATCAGAATGCAGATCGCAATCGGCGCGGCCAGAGGTCTCGCTTATGTCCACGCGCAAAACAGTGGGAAATTTATCCATGGAAACTTGAAGGCGTCGAATGTTTTCCTCAATGAGCAAGGTTACGGTTGTATTTCGGACATCGGTCTAGCAACAATAATAAACCCCATCCCACCTACATCCACAAGGGCTGCAGGCTACCGTGCTCCCGAAGTAATAGACACGAGGAAGGTGATTCAAGCATCCGATGTCTATAGTTTCGGGGTCCTGTTGCTCGAGCTCCTCACAGGGAAATCGCCACTCCATTCGACCAACGGAAGCGAGTCGATCCACTTGGTTCGGTGGGTGCAATCCGTGGTTCGGGAGGAGTGGACCGCCGAAGTCTTTGACGTGCAGCTTTTGAGGTTTCCCAACATAGAGGAAGAGATGGTGGAGATGTTGAAGGTGGGTATGGCCTGTGTGGTCAAGAGGCCTGAGCAGAGACCCAAGATGCCAGAGGTAGTAAAGCTGCTGGAGGACGTACGGCGAGGAAGTTCCGCAAACCGGCCGTCCTCGGAGATTAGATCGGAGGAATCCACTTCACCTGCCGCGGCGGCCACAGTAGCTGAAATGGGACAATCTTCTATGCTGCAACAATCTCAAGTTGCGATGTCTTCGGCTATGGAGTCCCAAGCAGATTCCTCGGCTTCACAGTCTCAAGCAGAAGCTCCTGCTGCTGCCTCACAGTGACATTTGTTAGCTTTTTCCACAGGTCGTCGTTGTAGCTTTCGTTTCCCCATTTTTGTCACATTCCATTACACGCTTCATTTTGCACAGTAGTTTATTTTGTAAGATAGGATCTGATCCTCGCAATTGTGTTCATCTGTTAGAATATGGTTCCCGTGCAATTGGACTCGATGGTGGTTGCTCGAATCTGCAATGAGAACGAGTGGCTACTAAGACATCCGTTTTGTGAAGGGAAAATTATCTAAAAAGTCCTAAACTCACTGTACTTTTGCCAATTCAATCATAAACCTTTTAATTTTGCTAATTCAGTCTTAAGTTTTGTTACTTCTTGCCGATTGAGTTTATTCGACCAATTTTAACCGGAAAATACTGACGCGGACGCGGCGCGGTGCCACATAAAACCGTTGGCACTGACATAGATAATTTTTAATAATATTTTCGTACTTTTTTTAATTTCTTTTTCTTTCTTTTCATTTTGGCTTTATTTTGTTCCTTTTGCCGGTGGCCAACCACCAACCACAAGCAATGGCCAATCACCGGCCACAACTAGACGGCTGGCCTTGCCCACCACAGACGAGGCCCGGTCAAGCAAGGGTGACCCCCAACGAGAGAGCCCTCGCCTAGGCGTGGCCCAGCGAGGGTCGGCCTTGCCCAAGCTAGATTTGGCTAGACCAGCCCTCAACCGGGTCAAGGCAGCCTCGCCGAGCGTTAGCCTGGTAAAAGTGCAATATATTTAAAATTGAATTATTAAAAATATAAAAAATTTAAGACTTTTTAGACAACTTTCCCGTGCATATAGGAGACAACTAGGATTAGCTAAATCACTGCCGTTTGAGAGCTGTCATATTGGATGGAGACGTTTGACGATTCTGTCTTTGCCGTGGATTGGGAGGTAACTAGCGAAGACTTCTCGTTACTTTCATACAACTGTCATTGAAGAAGAGTACGCCACAAGCTCTTAAAAAACTTACGACTCTTGTAGACATGAAAGTCATTACGTTTTCCGACTTTCGCCCGGAGAAAAACGACTCGTGTTTACAGGATCCTGTCTCACACTTGTAGTTTTAGGGCAGTTATCAAGAATTTTGTCAATTGTGGTGAAAGTTATAAACGACCGATCCCCTCCATTTCAAATCACACTCTAGTCCTAAAAAGCAATGTTGGAGAGCAGAACTTACACATGTAGAAGCATAAGAATATCAGGGCCTTGCGGACCCCAGTCGTTTCCCACTTGAGAACACTTCCGCAAAATCCTAAGAGCTCAAAAGTACGTATTGTACAATGCCTGACTCTCCTTCCGACATCCTCAACTAATCGACAAAGTTACATGTATACATGGATGATTTGCTGGTTTACAATTGGAAAACAACATTGTTATCTACCCATTTCTCGCTCTCCAGCGAAAGCCACCACTCACATCAAACCAAAATCATATGCAGACAGTTTCGTGGCGTGCGAACAATTGCCTAGGCCCAAAAAATCATCGATCATTCGCAGGATGTTGGTAAATAGTTGCAAAGAATCAAATGCAGTCTACTTCCTCGCGATTTTTGTCTTAACGCCACCTGAAAATCACACACCAGGACTTTTGAGCACGCAAAAAACAGCACAGATAAAAGAAAAGTTAAGACACTGGGACCAGGCAAGTGCTCAATAACTTAACCACATACCTTCAACTTTCTCAAATTTAACTTCTTTCACCAGTTCGGCAGCTGCATTGTACTCAAACCTGGACAAAATTGAACATCCTGTGTTGAGTTCATTCCAAACTGCTACTAATATTATGACCCACTCAGCCAACAGTTCCTTTGCTTCCACAAACTTTACATTAATATGCATATTACAAGTAGAAAGACCATCCAACATTCTATCTTCACTAAAACTCTTTGCTATATGCTTTTGAAACGTAAAGAAGCGACTGTTCACCATATGAAAAATTTACAGAAACAGAAGTACATTATAAATTAATGGCTGAGGCCTAAGTAGCTGAAGCAAGGGGACATTGATCTAAGAACCATTCATGATTGCAAAACATGTTGAGCTGATTATTTTATATATTCAGATTGAATGGGATAAAATAGCCAGTACTTAAAAGCATAGCAAGATTTGAACCCATCAGATTCCTAATCCAGCTGAACCATCAGGACTTGAGGCATGCCATGTCCCAAGGCTGAATGCCTGTCCAATATAATTCTTTGTGGAAGTGGTGCAACAAATAGCTAGAATTCTAATTAAAATTCTACCTGTCCAGTATAACTCAAGAGTGTGCGCAGAGAGAGAGAGAGAGAGAGAGAGAGTAATGCTGACCCATTGGAAAAATTCACTTCAAGTTCATAGTCAGATGCGCTCTTCGTGGCTTCAACTAACACAGTAACAATTTCTGTTTTCCGTGTACTAGCCATGAGTAAATCATATTCTGTAGGAACTATAACCGCAAAGAAGTTATCACTTAGTTCGCTCAAGCACATTTTCTCCACAGCTGCCAGGGCTATCCGCCGTTTGAGGGCATCAGTTTCAGGGTCAACTATATATAAGGCAAAGTCGGTGATCAAAAGAATACGTCGTTTCATTTTCCCCGAGCCAGTGAACTTCAAAACTTTATCAGCAAATAGCACTTGCTTATCACCTGGAAAAAGAGAAGATTAACAAAGAAATTAACTGAGAAATCTGTGAGCACTATAAAATTAACACAAAAGCAAACTGTCCATTGGCCCCCCAGAGGATGAAAACATATGAAACGCCATGGATCAACTAAGCTCTACTATAACAATGTCACGCAAACAACCTAGTTTAGTATCTTCTTGGAAGTTAAATTAGAAAAATTACTTCTGAGCCTGTTCACTCAGCTTATCGATTATCGTAACAAAAAATTATTAGGCACACTAACAACAAAAGGCAGAGAAAACAAATGAATAGTACACAGTAGCATCATAAATGTGATTTTCATGTTACATTCCTAGATGTTAAGTATGTCTTGATTTCTAGCCAACATGAGACTTCATGGATGTTAATCCCGCAAGAGAAAAATAAGGAAAGAGCAAGTTTCCTAACCAATTGGGTCTTATATGTAGTTAACATTCCTGTTTTGGATAGGAAAACAAAGAATGAGAAAGAGCTATTCCAGGTTGTGCAGAAAAGGCAATAATTTCATAACATGAAGTAGATCTTCGAAGATTAACATCAAAGGAAGTCATTAAGCAGCAGAAGGAAGAACAGTGGCTTGAGTTTTTACAGACTCAGGTGATTGCTACAAGATACTTCTTGAAAGTACATTTTAATTTTTCAGTCCAGGGCAGGACATTAAAATGATTTTCATCTTTGTTTTCTTCTTATGGTCCCCAATACTACGTATGCTTGCTAAAGTAGCAATTTTAATAAATGCCATTACTAATCAACTACAGGAATAGGCGATGTGCTGTGAATTATCGCATGGACCCTTTTCAGAGCAAACCATCAAAAAACTTCAGTCAATGTCGAACAGACATTTGAGTTTAGGTGTGGTTTCAATGAGAAACCTCGCCATTTCAGACTACAGGCTTGTAAATTTGCACGAACATGAACACAGCTATTGTCCCTCTCTCGAAAACTCCATTTCGCATTCGACATACTCCCTCAAGAGCCACTTCTCACTTGTTTTGCCAGAAAAACTCGACCACTGGATAGCAACGATTAATGCAAAAAATCGCCTATTCAACCACCTCACTACCGACATCCCGAGAGAAACCTTGCCATTTGAGTTTAAGTACAGTTTCAATGAGAAATCTCGCCATTTCAAACTACAATTTTGTAAATTCGCATGAAACATGAATACAGCTATGGTCGCTCTCTCAAGCCCTCAATTCTGCATTCGACAAACTCCTCTAAGAGCCACTTCTCACTTGTTTCGCCAGAAAAAATTTCGATCAGCCGATAGCAATGATTAACGCACAAACTCGCCTATCCGACCTCAATACCGACATCCCGAGAGCAGCACAACACGCCAGAACCATAGACCGACGACACCACCGCCCGAATTTCAGCGAGCCGCCATTCGACAACATCGACCTCATCAATTCACCCCTAAACTCAAATCACGCACCAAACTCCAATCCACGAATCTAAAAATGCTATCCAGCCGCCACGGCCGATCGATTCCAAAAAACGAAGAGGACGCAAAACAATCGAACGACCGCGGCGACGGCGACGGGGAGAGCTGACCTTGCTTCTGCAGAATCTTCATCAGGAACGGGTGCGACAGCACGTCGAGGTAGTCGCCCTTGTAGTCCCGGTGGAGCGAGGCCTTCCGCCGGACCTTGAACCCCATGAACGGCTCCTGGTCCTCCGTCACGTTGTTCGCCGAGGGCTTGAACCGCATACTGTGCTCCCCCTCCCCGCCGCCGTCGTCCCCGTCGATCCCGCGCGATCCTGGGGAATCGTCGTCGGCGGCGGCGGCGTCGAATTTCGGGGGCGGGGGCTCGTCGATCCTGACTCGCAGCTCCGATTTGTACCGGTTAGCCATCGGATTGAGGAGGGAAGGAGGGAAGGGAGGGAAGGGAGCGAGTTGAGTCGGGCGACGCGGAGGGATTCGACTCAGTGAGTTCGGGTTTTCGGCGGGTGAGAGATGGCGGACTTGAGAAGCGAAAATGATTGCTTTGCCTTGCTTTTTTGCCCGGCGGCGGCTCCTCCGGTTGGTTGGATGGATGGAGCTATCTGGCCCACGTTCGCTGAGCTGGCGCTCCCCTGTTTCTCTTACCGACAGCTGAGCTGGCAACAAGTAAGCGGAACGCTATTGAAAATCCCAAATTTTATATTTATCCTAAGCTTTACCCCATAATTTATCTGTGACACCAAATTTTCTGGATAAATATATTTTATGGATACAAGTTTGAAATTTTTGGTCTACAAATTTGGAGTAAATGTGTTATATAAGTAAGTCTGAAGTAAATGTATCATAATTGGCAAAATTTTGGATTTTTGGTGACTTTTATCCTGTAAAATAAGGATCTTAAATTAGGACACCCTTCCATAGTTTTTTGGAAAATATCAAATAAGAACCCAAAGTGCCATCATTTTTCTTAAAAGAGGACCTGAAGTGAAGTTTATCTCAAAGAATGACATAGAGTGGTCATTTAGTTTCAAAAAAGGACCTCACTCGCCGAACAGTGGATAAATGCATATCCGATGCATATTCCGATGGCCTAATTAGGGTATTTTTGGCCATTTTTTTTTTTCATTTTCGGTTGCCTTGTTCATCGTCTTCTTCGTCCCCTGTTCACTTCTTCTTGCCCAAATCAAGAACACCGGACTTGGGGAAAGGCTGACAAGCATTGACTGCTGGTAAGGGCTGGCGAGGGCTCGACACCCATCACCGGCAGCGAGCGAGGGCTCAACGCCCATCGCTAACAACAGGCGAGGCCCATCAAGCCCTAGCTGGCCATGGGGAGGGGGGCGTCCAAATCGAGGCCCTACAAGGAGGTCCTCGAGGGTAAAAGGGCCGTCCAAATCGTGCGATTTGTTGCGTTTTTTAGGCTGTGGGGAGTGGGGAACAAGCTTCACCAATTTGGCAAATTGCGATTTTCGGGCAACGTGAATTGGAGCCCTTGCCTTTTCTGCGAAATACCGTGGGAGGATTCGCTGGATTTGGTGCGACGGCCGAGGCTTCCTTTTTTTTGGTAATCTATTCGTTTTCTTTTTTTGGTACAATCGGAGCGGATTTTGTTTTTGGAAGTTCGTCGTGTTGGAAGTTTTGGATCTCAAAGGATTGCGAGGAGATTAGGTGGCGAGTTTCCTGAATCGAGCAAGTCATTTAGTGGGATGCATTTTCGCGCTTAACAGATCAGCGATTGGGCGGGGCTCTGTTGGCGTTCTCGGATCCTGCATTGAGGTATATTGAGTAGCGCCAAGGCAGAGGGCATTCCTCATCGGCTGTCGGCTGCTCGGAGATCGGCGATTCGCGCGCGCGAAACGAGGGGAGGTTGGATGGTGATATCAATATGTGTAGAGTGGATAGGAGTGACATCAAGAGCAATTTGAGGGAGCCAAAGAGGAGAGGGATTTGGGAGATGGGGTTGAAGGGGTTCGGGGAGGGCCGGGTGGAGAAGTTGCGGAACACTGTGTTGCCGCACTCCTCGCAGTCACGAAGAAGTCGTCGATCTGGGAGCTATGGTGGGAGGAAGGGATGAAGAGGGTGACGTGGGCATCCCAATCGTAGTCTTGGCAGAAGACGAGGTTGTCGGTGGAGCGACGAACAAAGGCGGGGGAGGTCGGCCATCAGCGAGGTCGCGTCTCGCCGGCCCTTGCCAGCCATAGCCGAGGCCACCCTTGCCAAATCTGGCAAGGGTCAGCCTGCAAGCCCTTGCCCATGGCCGACGATGGGCATCCAACCCTCACCGACCCTCACCAACAGTCGACATTCGTCGGCCTTTCCCAAATCCGATGTTCTTGAGAAGAAGACGAACAGGGGACGAAGAAGATGATGAATAATATGCATCGGAGATGCATCTATTCACCGACCGGCGAACGAGGTCTTTCTTTGAGACTAAATGATTTTTAGAAAAATAGTAAAATTAAATTTTCTTTATTTAATTATTTTCATGAGGCACAAGACACCGATTAGTATAATCCAATGAAGCAATGCTATACAAGAATTTTAATTTTTAAGCAACTTTCGAGGATTATATTTTTTATAGAGAATAATATTCACATAATTTGATATATATGCTATGTGAACAAAATTAAAATCCTTTCGCTTATTCTATTTATGGCATTAAGATTGGAAATGTTGTGGAGGGGACGACAGCTCATCTTACTCGAAAAGAGGAATGCTTGAGATTGCCTGAGGGGTGGATTTGTCTAGGTGCGTAAAAGCCGGCTCAAGTGCTCATGGAGAACAAGTGTGCACATTCCTCTCTTGGTTTATAAGGCACCTGAAGTTCTTTTCGATACATTTTCTAAAGGTGGTGGTGACTAGGGTGTCAAAAACCGAACCGAGAAATTCGGTTTTTTCGGTTCAATTTTCGTTTGATTCGGTTCTCATTAAAAATCGAAATTTTTTTTATCGGTTCGGTTTTTATTGGTTAACCGAATCGAACCGACAAACCGATAAGAGCTTATTTCTTGAAAATACAACAGAAAAAAAAAATGAAAAAAAAATAAATAAATACAAAAATCGATCAATCGAAACAAAACACGGGAATTGAAGGATACTATACTCCATTCGATTTCAATCTCATTTCTACTTCCCTTGAACTTTCGAGCAGGCCTGCCAAAACTACAAACATTTCTCAAGGACATACCATGGCCCGATTGAATATGGTCTGGTCTTTTTATGATCCGTGTTGAAGATGGGCTCAGAAAGAACTGGGCCTATCATGTCACGACTGAGTCCATAAGTTCTTCATTCGCGACTCGGTTTGACTCCCGACAAGCTGATGCCAAATACACATGTAGTGGCTTGAGTTTCTTTTTTATATATAATGATTTTTCTCCGCCCATCAAGAATAGATAAACTAGCGGCCTCCTTCTCGACACGTGGCATGCATCTTAAATGGTGACCATAATTTCGTCCATATTCATTAAAAATGAAAAAGATCGTTTGCGGATCGACTTCATGTCGTTTCATTGTCTATAAATAAAAAAAATTAAAAAAAAAAATCGAATGACGAGAGCACTCAAATCTACAGATTAAGAAGTGGACTTTTCATATATGATGTTATGGATAACATTTCCTCGCAATTTAATTATCAAAACAAGCAACTTAAGAGTTTTGAAGTCTAGTTGACCCAATTCTTTCTTGCTAAAGTGAGAGGTATCAAAATGGATTGAAAACATATATGATGAGATGGGCCATATATAGGTTATCTAAACATTACCAAATGGGTTAATATGGGTTTGACTAAGTCAAGTATAAGTTACTAAGGCTCCGTTCGTTTCGCGGAAAATAATTTTCGAGAAAACGTTTTTCAGATTTTCCAATGTTCGTTTCACGGAAAATGAATTTCTTAGAGAAAATATTTTTCATAAAAGGAAAAAAGTCTTCTAAATTAAAGGAAAATATTTTCCACTTTTGAAAAAGTAGAAAACATTTTCCTCACTTGATCTATCTTATCTCACAAACTCTTTAAATCCTCGCTTCTTCCTCCCCTTTCTTTTTATTATTTGAATTATTTTTTAATTTTCTTTTTCTTTTTAATTCGACTTATTTTTAATTTCCTTTTTTTCTTTTCTATTTCTATTTCTATTTCTTTTTCTTTTTCTTTTTTTATTTTCTTTGTTTCCCATCTTTTTCTTTCTTGGCTAGTCGTCGGCTATCACCATGCGAACCTCGAGCTCGTCGATCTGGCGAGCCTCAAGCTTGACACTCGTGCTCGCCAATCTAGTGAGCGGCGAGCCTCGTGCTCATAGGTGAACAGGAAAGTGGAAAATATTTTTCATAAGATACTCTAAACACTTGAAAGGGTATGTGTTCATAGGTGAACAGAAAAGTGAAAGTATAACTGAATTCGAATCACGGGATATCACATTCTTAAATAATGAATTTCTTAATAATGGCGAAATAGGTAAGGATTACTCCCTATTTGAAACCTTGAATGTAGATAATGAATTTAACAGAGTTCGTCCAAGTGGGAGTAACATGAGAAGTGATAATTTTAATTCAACTTACTCTCAATTACAACCACATGATGAGATGATATCATCATTATCTAATCTGAGTGGGAGCATGATGGGGAATGATGTACCAAGTGTACAATCTCCCATACGGCGAACAAGTCGCAAAAATATTCCCTGTTGACGCTTTGACATTGAAAGGGAAATTTTTATGGTTGCTCCACAAGATGAGGATGAGCCAAGAAATGTTAATGAGGCTCTAAATTGCCCTAGTAAGGAAAAATGAATTGATGCAATGGAAGAGGAGATAGAGTCAATGAAGTCAAACCATGTTTGGGAACTAGTTGATCTTCCAAAAGGACGCAAAGCCATTGGGAACAAGTGGGTTCTCAAAATAAAACGTAAAACTGATGGCTCAATAGAAAGACATAAAGCTTGCCTTATGGCAAAGGGGTATAATCAACGGGAATGAATTGATTATGAAGAAACATTTTCTCCTATGGTAAAATTTACCTCGATTCATATTATTCTAACAATAGTGGCAAGTATGGATCTTGAGTTACATCAAATGGATGTGAAGACTGTTTTTCTCAATGGAGAATTAAATGAAGAAATATATATGGAACAATCTGCTTGTTTCATTATGGAAGACCAAGAAGAAAAAGTATGTCGACTTTTGAGATCGATATATGGCTTTAAGTAGTTGTCAAGACAATGGTATATATGTTTTCATAATACCATAATGGCATATGATTTTACAATGATTGATGAGGATCATTGTGTATATATCAAAAGATCTAAAGATCAATTTGTGATCATATCATTATAAGTTGATGATATACTAATTGTTGAAAGTAATATGGAGTTTGTTAATACTGTCAAGAGTTGGTTATCTTCCAACTTTGAAATGAAATATATGGGTGAGGCTGCATACATTCTTGGAATTAAGATTTCAAAAGATCGTTCGAAGAGGTCATTATTTCTTTTGCAAGAAACATACATAAATAAGGATCTTGAACAATTTCATATGCAAGATTGTAAACCTATAGATACTCCTATTGCAAAAGGTGAAAGATTGAGCCATAGATTGTGTCCAAGGACTCCACAAGAAAAGGAACAAATTAAACATGTTCCTTATGCTAGTGCCGTGGGAAGCTTAATGTACGCTATGATGTGTACAAGACCTGACATATGTTTTGCAGTTGGAATGATGAGTAGATACATATCCAATCTAGGTCAAGCACATTGGAAAGCCATTAAAAGAGTACTAAGGTATCTGAAGGGAACTGCTGATTACAAACTGAAATACCAAGGAAATGATCTGCGACTTGAAGGCTATTCAGATGCTGATTGGGGAGGAGATTTAGATGAAAGGAAATCTACCTTTGGTTTTGTTTTCTTACTGAATAATAGCACAATATCTTAGAATAGTAAGAAACAAACGTGTATAGCCTTATCCACAATGGAAGCTAAGTTCATGGCATTATCAGCAGCAGTTTAAGAATGTGTTTGGCTTAAGAGATTTTTGGATCATTTAGGTGTTATTGAGTATGCTGCAAATACGTTATTGGTTAACTATGACAGCCAAGCAGCTATAACATACACCAAAGATCCAAAATATCATGGCAATACCAAATATATAGATATCAAGTATAATTTTGTCAATGATATGGTTGCACGAAAAGATGTGAACTTACAGTATATATCTACGCATAGAATGGTAGCAGATCCTATGACAAAATCAATACCTAGATATGTGTTTTGTAGTCGTGTAAAATCTCTAAGACTGCGTAGAGGCTGATGTACTAAATATTGTAATTTCCCTGAAGTGTTATTGTAATTTTCCTGAAGTGTTCACATTTAATGAATTTGTGTTTTTTCATCATTAATGCCTATGAATCTTTGTTTGACGTTTATGCATCTTAGTGCTCAGTGAATTATATAAAGTTGAGAAAGTATGTCAAACAGATAAGAGATTAGCCCACTCACACGGGTAATCACCCCTATTTACTATGTGATAAATAGAGATGAGACAATTTTTAAGCTTATTATCTAGGTGATAATCGAGAGCTTAAGCTTAAAATATATATGTCACCTTAACTGAGTGTTAAGATGAGGATATGATATTGACTATGTTCGAAAGTAAAATAGCCCACATATTCTATTATGTCAGATGTGAGTTCTGATGAATTTTGTGTATGAGTAGATATGTAAACTCAAGTTAGACATTGAGTATATCTAAACTATCATTTATACGGTATTAAAGGTGTAGACATACACTCCATGGGAAATGAGTTAAATACCGTAATACGTATTTCATACTACGTATGCATGAGACGACCAACAAGAGTGGCAAAAGTTTGGATCTCAACTTTTATGCCGTGTGAGACTCTTGAGGAAAATAGTTCCTCAATTTAGTGCCCTCATGACTCTTACTTATTCTCAAGATTTCTATTCAGTGTTTGCTATCTTAGGATATTGCCAATGATCATGAATTGATTCGATCTAATGGGACATTTCTAGAAAAGCAAGTTGAACTAAAATTGAGAGTTTCAAGGAAAAAGGAAGACCAAATTTGGAGAATCACATTCTAGTTTTGTATTAACTGATCGACCAATTATGATTATTTATGGGATAATCATAATTATGAATACAATATATCATTATTTAAAAGAGATCAAGAGAGATATAAATGTGATCGATCGATCTAGGGTATTGCATACTAAATCTACTCAGAGTGTGATGCCCATTATGAACTACTATGGCCCCGTTTGGTTCAGCATTCCCAAGGGGCTCTCAGCCTGAAAGCCCCTTGGGGAAAATTTTACCTGTTTGGTTCAGCATTCTGAGGCATCATTGGCCAAATGCTATCATTTGGAATGCTCTAGAATGCTGAAAGCCCAAAGCAGTCCGGACTGCTTTGGGCTTTCAAAGATTTCGGAAATGCAAGTCCACATTTACTATTCATCCATTGACCTTTTTAAAAAAAAAAAACCGATCATTTCCCCCTACCCCAACCGCCGTTGATCGGCAACGGAGTTTCATCGTATTTTATTTTTATTTTTAAAAAATAATAAAAATCCTTTGCAAATGTTGAGTTCACCTTCTTCTTTTTTTTGTCATTTTTATCTTTTGACAATCAATAGCCAACTTTTTATCAATACACTAGAATGATCATTAATTAACGAAGATGATTAATACTACAATAATTTTAAAAAAAAATTATTCAAAGTTGAAAACAAACCTAAAAGAATCCTAGGCCAAAAGTTGAGCTTTGCATCTAATCTATAATCAAATTCTTTTAATATAATTTTTAAATAAATTTACTAATATATCTTTTATATTACTCTCAACATGAAAATGTAAAAGGTTATATAGTCATTGTTTTTTTTTTTACAATTTTAAAAATACTAAAACTAAAAAACTTAATTTGGTTACACTAAATGGCTTTTTAAATATATGTTTACCAAACAGTCTATCATTTCCCCAAAGCACTTTTCAGTTATAGTTTACCAAACAGTCTAACATTTCGGAAAACCCATTTATCTCAAAGGTATTTGCATTCTCCCAAGGGCATTTCCCCAAAGCCGAACCAAACGGGCCATATATATTCCTAACAAATATATAGCAACGAGCTCTCAAAGTATGCTGGTCGCACGGATTATTCACCGGTATGAATGTTACAGAAAGGTAAAGAGGATCTTGTTCAGCCCACCATGTGCGAGTGGGAGATGATGAGTTTTGTCTTTGTGATGATGGGCCTAAGTAGGCCCGTCCACCCATGTTGAGCCTAAAAGTCCGACCCGCAAGATAAGGGCCCATGAATGAAGGGTTGAGATATGAAATGATGCACTGAGGGGTTGCATTTTTTAGAAGAGGTATTACGTTGAGAGGTTGCGTCATTTGGAATAGACGCTTTAAGGGAAAGTAAATGAAAAATAACGTACCTTTTCAGCGTACGTACGTTAGACACTTTTCCCCCTCTAAAAAGAACGTAAGAACAGTACGCTTCCAGTGATAGAGTTTTCTCCCCCTAAAAGCAACAGTACGCTCCTCGGTAGAACGGGATCATAATTCTTCCTCGAACTTCAACATTGGTGTTTAATTTGTGAAAGACAAGGTACGCTCAATTCCGTAATGTATCTTTGATCAGTGATACATGTACTTCCTGGGCTCGTCTTCCACGTTCGTTGTAGGGATTCGATTGAGTATCGGATCCGTTTTTAGGGAATCCGTTATTCCCAACAATATGCTATGTGAACAAAATTAAAATCCTTTCGCTCATTCCATTTATGGCATTGAGATTGAAAAATGTTGTGGAGGGGACGACAGCTCATCTTAATCGAAAAGAGGAATGCTTGAGATTGCTCGAGGGGTGGATTTGTCTAGGTGCGTAAAAGCTGGCTCAAGTGCTCATAGAGAACAAGCGTGCACATTCCTCTCTTGGTTTATAAGGCACCCGAAGATGATAATTTCTCGGTGTTCCGACTATTTCCTTTTCAATACATTTTCTAAAGGTGGAGGTGACATATGCTTTTATGTCATTTCTCTTGCATTCTCGCATCTCGACCTCAATCAAAACAAAACACGGGAATTGAAGGATACTATACTCCATTCGATTTCAATCTCATTTCTACTTCCCTTGAACTTTCGAGCAGGCCTGCCAAAACTATAAACATTTCTCAAGGACATACCATGGCCCGATTGAATATGGTCTGGTCTTTTTATGATCCGTGTTGAAGATGGGCTCAGAAAGAACTGGGCCTATCATTGTCACGACTGAGTCCATAAGTTCTTCATTCGCGACTCAGTTTGACTCCCGACAAGCTGATGCCAAATTCACATGTAGTGGCTTGAGTTTCTTTTTTTTTTTATATAATAATAATTTTTCTCCGCCCATCAAGAATAGATAAACTAGCGGCCTCATTCTCGACACGTGGCATGCGTCTTAAATGGAGACCATAATTTCGCCCATATTCATTAAAAATGAAAAAAGATCGTCTGCGTATTTACTTCATGTCGTTTCATTGTCTATAAATAAATAAATAAAAATTGGAATGACGAGAGCACTCAAATCTACAGATTCGGAAGGAGGACTTTTCATATTTGCTGTTATGGATAACATTTCCTCGCAATTTAATTATCAAAACGAGCAATTTAAGAGTTTTGAAGTCTAGTTGACCGAATTCTCTCTTGCTAAAGCGAGAGGTATCAAAATGGATTAAAAATATATATGATGAGATGTGTCATATATAGGTTATCTAAACATTACAATGGGTTAATATAGGTCTGATCGAGTCGAGTATAAATTAATAAGACTCCGTTCGTTTCGCGAAAAATAATTTCCAAAAAACGTTTTTTAGATTTTTCAGCGTTCGTTTCACGGAAAATGAATTCCTTGAGAAATTTTTTTTTCCATTAAAGGAAATTTTTTTCTAAATTAGAGAAAAATATTTTCCACTTTTTAAAAGTGGAAAATATTTTTCTCATTTGATTTATCTTATCTCACACATCTTCAAATTCTCACTTCCTCCTCTCCTTTCTTCTTCTTCTTTTCTTTTTTATTTGAATTATTTTTTAATTTTAATTTTCTTTTTTAATTCGAATTATTTTTAATTTCCTTTTTCTTTTCTTTGTTTCCCCATCATTTTCTTTCTTGGCTAGTTGTCGGCCGTCATTAGACGAACCTCGAGCCCATCGATCTCAAGCTTGCGCTCGTCGATCCGGCGAGCCTCAAGGTTGACACTCGCGGTCGTCAATCTAGTGAGCGATGAGCCTCGTGCTCGTCGGCGAGCTCGAGGCTCGCTGGTGGCCGACCGTGGGCCATCGCCATGGCCAGTAACCGGCCAAGAAAGAAGGAAATGGAAAACAAAGAAAAAGAAAAGAAAAAAAGAAATGAAAAAAATAATAATAATAAATTTTAAAAATAAAAAATAATAAAAATACTTTTTTAAAAAATAAAATAAATGAAAATAGTATATAAAGGAAAATATTTTCCTTACCGAATAGCAAAAAATATTTTCCACTTCATTTTCAAGTTTCATCCAAGTACCGAAAAATAATTACATTTTCCTGGAAAATATTTTCCAGAAACGCCACATTTTTCGCAAAACGAACGGAGCCTAAATTTATGTTATATATAAATCGATAAAAATGAGTTAAATTGATTGGTTTGAATATTCTGATCATTTTCGACTCAATCCGATCAATGCCATTGTACTGCCTTAGCTAAAGCTTACCGACGAAAGCGAATTAATGAGGAACACAGCGAGACCCATGTCAGCTGTACCCACGTCCGAGTATTTTACGAGCGGTCGAATCCTGCATCTCTTTCCAAATCTCAGTCCAAACAATTTTGTTATTCGAGACTAGATATATAAGCATAGTCAATAAAATCATGTATTAAATGGGGTCGTGCCCACTAGGGGGAGGCGGCAAGGATAGGACCCAAGAAACCAGGTTCACTTTAAAATTCAAACCTAAAACATAATCTCAGTGACGTTTTAATAAATATAAGTAACGCACTATAGTGTCTGTCCACTGAACGGAGTACACGAGCAGACACGATTAGAGTCATTTCGGCACGACTTCGGGGTCTTTGACTCCTGCTATGATTCACGAGGACTCTATTTAATTAAATAGAGTATGTTACTTTATGTTTTGCCTTGTTCAAAATGCATATACGACGACAATGACGGAGACCGAAAATAGGAAGTTCGCAAATTATCTAGCTACCGAGCGTGCGCTCCGACGTAGCGGTGCATGGCAGCAAACCACGCATCGGTGCCGCTCGTATCGGGATTGTCTAGGGATGGCCTTTAAGCCACAACGCGAGAGAGGATTTCTCTAGAGTTTTGTCGTTCTTTGGGGATATTTTTGAATTAACGCCTGTACAAAATTATTTATCTTGAGTATTCACTATTTAAATTATAAATTAATGTGCTAATCCGTGGAATGCTTACTTCGAACCAAAGAACATTTTTGAATTGACACTTTCGAATGCTATTTAAACTATAAATTAATGTGCTAATCCATGGAATGCTTACTTCGAACCAAAGAATATTTTTGAATCGACACTTTCGAATGCTATTTAAATTATAAATTAATGTGCTAATCCATGGAATGCTTTGTTCGAACCAAAGAACATTTTTGGATTGACACTTTCGAATGCTCGAATGATCAAAAAGGGCAAAAGGGTTGATCCACGCTTAGTAAAATCTAGGCATGACTCGTGACTTATGGAGATTAGGGGTGAGACGCTTTTAGGGTATAGCCGAGAACTTAAGAATCAGATCAATAGGAATTAATTCGATTTTTAGGGTAAACCAAGAACTTGAGAACTGGACCGATAGGAATTGATCCGATTTCAAGTTTTAGGATATACAAGATAGGTTCCAGATTTCAAAAATTGGAAAACCTATTTCGACGGATAAAATCTACCTTTAGAACCTTAAACTTAAAATGATTTTTTTTTTGTTTTATTTTCATTTATATCTCTATTTGATCTTGCATCATTTGACGACATCTAATGATAAGTACATAATTTGAAACCACTAATTTGAGTCTCTATTTCCAACGATATCAATGACCGAGACTTTTCTTTTGTTAATATTTGATAATATCCATTGTATCAATATGAGTTATAGTCGTGGTCATTAAAGTAACGATTTACTACAATCATTTTAATTAAGACTATGAGAATAATTCGGATAGACCTTTGAATCGATTTTGGAATATGTGACAGGTTCAGTTTTAAGTTTCGAAAATTAAAGAGTCTATCCTTGATGAGTAGATTCTAGATTTCAGGCGGAATTTAGGTGGAATTTGAAATGGCGCATCTTTATTATCGGTGCAACGACGATGATTAGCATCAACGGACGTGCGTGCATGCGTACGCGTGTGAGCGAGCGTGCGAGCGTGCGAGAGAGAGAGAGAGAGAGAGAGAGAGAGCGCGCATCTCTCGCTTCGAAAAGACGCTGGCGGTGACACCGTGACAGACCGGCCCTCGCGAGAGAAAGAAAAAAATTATCTCGGGCGTACGGACGCTTCGGGGGGACTAATTTTTGTAATCCCACCCCGCACACCCACTTCGATAAATCTGCCTCCCCACCCCCGTCCATCAAAGTTCGAGCCGAGGCGCTCGTTTTGCTGCAAGACTTGCAGACCCCAAGGCCCCCATGTTGCGTTCGCCAGCAACGGAAAAATGCTTCGATGTCGTGTTAGACTTGGCCCGTTCCGTTCCGTCTCTTTTTCCGCTTTAATTTCTCTTCACAAATTTCCAAATTCCGTCACTAATAAGTCCATATTTCGAGCTTCATTATTGCCTTTTAGCGCCCCAACTAAAAAAAGGGAAACGAAAAAGACAGCAGCTCCATTATTGTCAACTTGGGTTTAGCTACTTGGTTTGTCCCGCTTGACTCGTGTCGATGCCGGGCGTCGGCCCCCCCCCCCGTCCTTGATTTGGAAATTTGTACGCAGCTACCAGTCCGACGGGCGCGGGTTTCCCGGGTCGCCCTCGGATCGAGGGGCTTGCGGTAGATCTTCTCGTATATGATTGATCAGATGATTAGCGAGGAGGATCTCTTCGGACTCGGCGCTTCTTGATCTTAGCGTGCTCACGACCGGGAAATGGTGAAACAGGAGAGACAACTGGCGACCCCTCGTCGTCGAACTTGGCGGAGTGTTTAGTTTATTTTGTAGCCTGTCGTCCGTCCGTCCTTGTTGTTGGTTTCGCTTGGCTCGATGGGGGCGGAGTCCAAGGTAAAAGCTACAAGCTCCGGTATGAATTGAATCGACTAGGCTTCTACGAGCGTACGTACATGCTGCATTTACTTAGATTTTTTTCGCGGATTTGCGTTGGTTTTCTTTCTTCTTCCTTTCTCGGTGCGCGACAAAAGCGGTCTTCCCTTGTTGGGTCGATGCGATCCGTTTGACCCCTTTTCTTTCCATGAATTTTATGTCCATAGAAAGACCCATCGAGAAAATCATTAGGAATTCTTCATGTCCTATACTAATCCATCTTTAACTATAATAGTACTCTCGATTTTTCTGAAAATGAATCCCAACAGAGAATTAACGCACTTACGATGCTCGTGTGACGCGTGATATGTCATCGATTCCAAACGTCCTCTCACTTCGACTTTCGTGTTCGCATATTATCTTGCGGAGCAATGGAAACTACTCCGGGATCGAGGTATGGAGAATGTTTGATCATCGCCTGATTTCTACAGTAACACAACCAAGTTAGAATGGGAAAATTCTTCAAAAAGTTTTGAACCTATTATGCTTTTGCTAATTCAATTTTAAATATTTTTATTTTATCAATTGGGTTATAAACATTTTTGTTTTTTTCCAAATTGAATTCATTTGGCCAATTTTGGCAATGATCGTTGATGCGAACATTAGCCATCTTATGTGGCACGGCTAGCACTGATGTTAACATTTTAAATAATATTTTCATAGTTTTTCAATAATTTTTTTTCTATTCTTTTTCCTTTTTTTCCTTTTCATTTTTAATTGAGAAAGAGTGAAAAGTACTAAAATTCAATTGACAAAATTAAAAGATTTAGAATTAAATTGGTAAAAGTGTAATGGATTTATAATTTTTTGGGAGCCAAACCATTCCATTTGCTGATCTGTCGGCTTAGAAACATCCAGGAATTTCCTACGTTTCCGTTGACTGACACGTATCTTACCGGATCGATTCGGTATAAGGCATTATTGCCGAAGTATATCTGCGCTCGTACATTGATTCGTTCGTAGGAATAAAAGTTATCTTCATACACAATCATCCTGCCAAAAGCTCGAAGCAAGTGTCCAAGATAAGGGAATTGACCGGTCAGACATACACACGTCGCGTTAATTTCCAGCGCTTCCTTACGTTTTACTCCTCATCGCCTCAATTAATTTAACATGGAGATCAAATTCCCCTGATGGGTTTGCTTCGAAAGTTAATGAATTTCTTAGCGCTGCGCTCGACATGCCGGACAGGAGTGTAATCCAAGGAAAAATCCAGTTTTTTTGCTGCTACATTACGTGTTTACTTCCACGGACTTCGGAGACCTCCGGTCGCAGGTGCATGTCGGTCGATGCCAACAACCGAGTCAAAGGATGTAGTAAAACATGCAGCCCTAACTACACTATGGTCTTTATATAGTCAAGACATCGAGAACCGACCAATTGGCGAAATGGATGTGCTTTGTTGCCTTGAGAATTCCGACAACTTCGTCGTGTTGCGTTATTCACCACTAGAGATGTTTCGTCGCATATAACTTTCACTTCGCCCGTAAGGTTTTCTTGTTGGGATGTTAGCGTAATAGTCTTTATTACCCTATTTATTGGGGAATAAACGGAGAAGTCCCAACTGCACATTCCAATCCATGGAATTTGGCAATCACAACTAAATTTTGAGCTACCAAAACCTATTAGAGAACTAATTAATACAAGACAAGGACAGTAAAAGACCAAGCTCTACATAAGGGGCTGCTATAACAAAATTTCTGGCCATGTTCCCTTCCCTATGCTACACATAATTTCATCTTCGGAATCCCTCATCTGAACGAAAAATTTAAATACATTCCAATTTTTTTGATCCATCCTTCTTCATTTTCCTTTGTTTAGACCTCATGTAATTGGAAATGTTAAATCATTCGAACCCAACGAAATATGCTCATCGAAATACCATGCTTCTCGAAAAGATACTTGTTTTGTTTTTATGGATTAAAAAGATGGGAACAAGGATGAGGCACAACTATCCATTACGGTGATTATCTCTCTCACAAACCAAAAACGTCCAATTTGGGTCATAAATATCATCTACTAGGATCGCAAAGGTTCCAGATTGACAAACCATAATCATAGTCCGAGCAACAGACAAACAATTACCTAGTAAAGCACTTATTGAAGTTGCAAATTTTTCAAACGGCAAACCACCAAGAATATGTCGAGTGAAGTAGGTTGCCATCTCATTCAAACCCTTTATAAGGGAAAATAAATCATTAAAATTACGTCGACGTGCAACCAGTTGCTCTTTGTTTATGATTATTTTTAGATTTTTTTTTTTTTGGGGTAAATTCTCTTATCCTCTTTGATCTTTGATGTTACCTTTTTTTTGGTACTGATACATGTTTCAGTTATGAGGCGAGGGCGGTACAGCCCCAGTCTCCTTGGCAATCGGACTTCGAGATTTGATCGTACCGTCCTCTCCTCAGCCACGTTTCTTCTTTTCGGGAGTTACGGTCTGATATAGCATTGGCCGAAATCAAATCGGAAGACCGGGGGGCGATGCAGTGGCGCATCGGGTCGCACGACTCTGGCGAAAAGCAGCGAGGGAGTACGGGAGGATTCCCGGGCGTCGTCCTCGTCGTTGACCGCTAGCTGTCGGCGAGCAACTGGGCGCGGGCGCAGCAGGCGAGCGCGGGGCGCGACCGCACCGGAGCGCAGCCCAGGCCGCCTCTGCGACGTCCACTCAGGGGCGGCGTCGTGTACTAGCAAAAATGCGACTCGGCTGGCTCTCGCCAGTCGGTGGTTGATTCCAATTATTTCAATTTCCCCCTTTTTTTTATTAAATTTTATTTTTCCCCTCTTTCTTCTTTTTTTTATGTTTTTTCCTTCGGTGAAATTTACATAGCTACAAATAGGAAAATACGAATTGAAAAAATAAAGAAAGAAACTGCGACGGTGGTGGGGCAGTGGACAGGCGACGCGCTCTTTAACCAGGTGATGTGGAAACGGGAAGATTAGGAAATGGGCAAATGGCGCCTTCGCTTTCAGCCACTGATTGGCACATATCGTTGTGAAAATCTTGCGTGGAATGGATGGGTGGGTGGGAGGCATGTGAACCAACGTGATAGGCGCGAGGCAAACACGTTTGGACTTATTACAAAGTAAAAAAAGGGGGTTAAAAACCGACAATTCACCTATTCATGTACAATCCCTTACGATTAGGCCATGGGTCTATTCTAATCGATGCAATTGCATCTCAAATCTTCTTCTTCTTCTTCCTTTTTCCAATATATATATATAAGCATAATCAAATAATTTGCGTCTATCATTTTTGGTAGGAAATTGCCACTGCCCGCGCGGTGATCTTAGATTGCTCATTCGATTGCAAATGATTTGCAACTTCCAATAAAGGTTTAAGACTCGGCTATATCTTTGATTAAAATTTTAGCACTTGATATGTGTAAAAGTAGTCTCAATTATGAGCTGGTCGATCTTGGCAAATGAACAAGTGTGCATTTTATGATAAAAGCTTAGCCCGCTTTGATTGCGCTCGACCTAGGCTCACTTGATTTGTTAAAGTAATTAAATATTAAACTACGCATTCATTTAACAGATTAAGCTTTTTGAACAATCGAATATAATTTTACAAAATCTTACATGGTATTAAATTGGAAGTTCCGAGTTCAAATCTTTCTAGAATGCATTTGGGTCCCCAATAAAATATGTCTATGTTTAGTATTAGATAAAAAGACTATATTAAGCGCAAGAGGAAGTGTTAACATAATTAATTATTAAAGAACACCTTCATCGAGCAGTTTAGGTTTTTAAAAGAATCGACTATAATCTCACAGAATCTCACATGGTTCAAAAAGAAAAAGAAAAAATGATATTGTATCATTTGTCGAGGGGTCAACGCAGGCAATAAGTTAGGCCTAGCTCGAGGACTCGGCTTAATTTGAGTTAGCGCCTTCAATTTGAAAAGTTTAAAATTTGATAATACTTCGTAAACAACAGGGGGGAATGTTTGGGCTCTTCTCAATCCCCCAATTAGTCAACATGGATTATTAATAAGGTAGCCACACCTTCCCCACTCTACTCATATCATTACTCACGCTCTTTTCTAACTTCGTACGATTAAGATAGGTAAATTGTAAAATGACACAAGGTCCAAAAACCTACATTCGCTATTTGCGTTTTCGAATTCATGAATGACAGCCCGGAATAATTTCTACAGCCATTTTTGAACCAACAACCCCCCAAATAAAATAAAATGAAAAATTCACCTTTACGTTGCGAAATGATGAACGTAACTGGCGTTGAAGGGTAAAAACCTTCACGGACAAGCCTCAATCCGTGGACAAATGATGCGCTAGTCAGATCCCATGAAACTACAAGACATCACGAATTGAATAATTAACACGGTGTTATAGTTTACCTTCCATTGCCTTGGCCGGTTCACCATACTTTTTTTGGGTACACTTCTCGGGTCGCTAATCACGTGTCACCGGTAAATATTATGTCTTCATTAGCATCTTGATAATCCTCTCTAACGGACGTCTAATGACAAATTATTAATTTTTTTTCTTTTTTCAGACTTTGAGGGAAAACGGTTTTTGGGGTTTTCAGCGCCATATATAACATCCCGATACAGCAACATGTCCTCTCATCAACAGAGCACGAAGCAATATAATATAAAATTTTTGCGATTCGTGAAAATCCCGTCCCTCGCTAAATTTACGGCGCGTGGGGGGCAGGGGGCGGTAATCAGCGCGTGATATTCGCATATCTCGGTGTTAGAAACCACAGGAGCAGAAACAACCCAGAGGAAGTACGAAGCGGAATAGTTATATTGGCGGCAAATTCTAGGTTGCTCCCCATGTTACTCCCGAGCTGTAAAAAAGTAAAAAAGAAAAATATTAATTATTAAAATAAGATTTTAAATTTTCAATCGGGGGAGTTTAATCGCAATAAAGTAAATTTTTTAAAAAAAGTCTGCTGCTCGACGCTTTAAAACCGGTGAAAAACCAAACGACTTATTAACCCACACTCTCGCCAGCTCAAGCTGAAGTGTTAGGCTCGCAGAAATTACCGGTATGACCTCGCGCCCGGACTGCATTTGGCCAATATCAAAAGTCTGAGAGTGAGTGTAGAATAGGAATAGAATAGGACTGACCAAAAAAAAAAAAAAAAAAAAAAAAAAGGTCTGAAACGGGTAATAAAAGGAGTCATTAAGGAAGTGAACTCCCCCTCTGAGCACTGTTCCGGTCAAAGCAGTGACGTGGCAGTAACCAAAAACGATTTGACCGACTAATTCTTCCTCTTTTTTTTTTTTTTTTCGGTTATTATTTTTAAATTTTTGCCGGGTGGTGGGCAGGGCCGGGTATCTTGGGCCTCACGTGACTGCCATCACGGTGTCCGAGACGAGAGACGAGCACTCCCCGTATGCTGACTCACCGCCCACTTGAATCGCTCTCATTGGCGACCCGTTCGCCCCGGGGCCCCCCATTCGGGTTGCCACGTGTCGAGATCGCGAGCGGTCGCCGGGATGCGGCGGGGAGACCCGGGATGCGATCGTGGTCGTTGCCGCGACCCGCCCAGTCGGGCCGGACCGGGCCTCCCGACGTGACCCCCCCCTTATTGGTCACCACAAACCGATAGAGGGAGAGGAAAAAAAAAAGATTCCGAGAAAAGAGAAAGCTCAGTTAATAATAAATATGGGGCGGGCGGGGGGCTGTCGCCTTGTTTCGGCTGCAGGGACGCTATAAAACAGCGAATTCAGTGCACTATCAGTCTATCACCGTTAAACCCATCACGAACACAAAGCCCTTGTCTCCCTTTTGAGTCATCATCGTCCTCGTCCTCATCTCCTCCCTCCCGGCACTTACTGTTGCGTCGCGTGTGTCGCACCTCGAAAGCATTTTTCCTCCTCCGCTCGAGAGGTTGCCGACCGAGAAGAAAAGCCTCGACGGGTCCGTCTTCCCTTTCCCACCCCGTCAAGTGGTGCGCGTCAAAGTCAGCCGCTCCGAGACGCTTTCGCACAATTAATGTTTCTCATACATGTGCAATAGTGAATGATAGCATCTGCCGCTGCTGCTATCTTGGAAAATCTCGAGACCACCTCCTCCTTCCTCTTTGCGAACTTTCCACGCACGAGAAAAGCTACCCGCCCCTCCTTAATAAAAGGGCCTCTTTATCCCTCCTCTTTTCTCTCGTTTCAGTTTTGCGAAGGTTTAGCTGGGTTTTCTCTCTCTCTCGTTTCTTAATATTCCTCGAGGTTCTTTCGAGAGCTTCCGTCTCACTGCTCTGTCTACTCTGCCTTTTTGCTCCCACCCCATCTCTTCCGGCTCTTTATTCCGAAGCTTGCCCATATACTCTTTTCTCTCTTCTCGTTCTCTCCTTTTCGGGGTTGTTGCCTTAGTTTGATGCGAGCGCGGAGAGGGAATCCATAGCCGAAAATGGACCAGAGCATCCTATGCCCCATCAAGTACACCGAGCACCGAAGCCTCACCCGGAAACTCCTGCCCAAGCACCTCAGGAACGACGTCCCCGCCCCGCCCCGGACCGTACGGATATCGGTGACCGACCCGTACGCCACGGACTCGTCCAGCGACGACGAGGACGAGGGCGACGCCGCCGAGTCCTTCTTCCGCCGCCAGCGCGTGAAGCGGTACGTCAGCGAGATCAAGTTCGAAGCCGCCTCCAGGAGCGGCGCGGGCTCGAGCGGCGGCGGCGGCGGCGGCGGCGGCCGCAGGAGGAGCAGCTCCGGGGGCGAGTCGGCCCCGGCCGATCTGAGGACGCGGCCCTCGCTGAAGGTCTCGCCCCCGGCAGCTGCGGCGGGCGGGAAGAAGTTCCGCGGCGTGCGGCAGCGGCCGTGGGGAAGTGGGCCGCGGAGATTCGCGACCCCACGCGCCGCGTGCGGCTGTGGCTGGGCACCTACGACACGGCGGAGGAGGCCGCCATGGTCTACGACAACGCCGCGCTCAAGCTCCGCGGCCCCGACGCGCTGACCAACTTCGCCACGCCGTCGCCGAGCAAAGAGCCCTCGCCGGGGAACGAGATCCTCGCGGCCTCCTCCCTCTCCGGGTACGAGTCCGGAGAGGAGTCTCACAACCTCTCGTCCCCGACCTCCGTCTTCCACTTCCGGACTCACTCCAACAACAGCGCTGATGCCGACCCGGCCGGACCGCCGCCTCAGGAGCCGGCCGACGAAGCCCGCGACTACCCGGAGTGCGAGGGCGAGACGAGCTTGGCCGATTCGAGCGAGTACCTGCGGCTGGACTTGCCGTTCCTCGACGACTTCTACAACAACAACTTCGACTCCCCGCTGGAGCCGTCGCTGTTCGAGGACACGGGCAACGCGGCCCTCCCGGAGAACAGCATGCTGAGCCTGAGCGACGACCCGAGCGACGTCTTCCTCGACGCCACCTCGTCGGACGACTTCGGGTCGCTGCCGATGGACATATGCCAGGTCGACGACTACTTCGACGAGATCGGCGATTGGTTATTGTCGGACCCTTTCCCCGTCCTTTGAGTGCGCGAGAGAAGCGCCACCAACGACAGTGTTGCTGTCGTTCTGGAGAGTGAGCACAGCCGCCGTTGACTTGCCGGATTTTGGCAGATTTTGTACCGGCGGCGAAGAAGCCCCCGGCGGGCTCGCTTAGTAATTAGTACCAGCAGTAAAATTAGCGCTAGCGTTTGTTTAAAATTATTTATTTGTTTTTGTAAGATCTCCGTCAAAGTTAACGGAGGAGAGAGAGTGAGAATGATGTGGAGCTGGCTTTTGTATTTGCCGAGATTTTGATTTTATGTACTATTTTCTCCCCGAGAATAATAATAAAAATAAAAAGTCGAAGTGTAATTGCGGCCTTTGTCTTGTGAAGAGTGTACAACCGTTGACGCCGACGGAGCAATGGAAAAAAAGAGGGAGAGCGTTTTCGCAATCGCAAAAATATATGTAATTTTCGTCGTTTGGCGTTTGTTCCGGCTTTTCACACGTGGCGCGCTCCGGCTTTATTAGTGTATTTATTTTTAATCGGCGTAATTACCTTCGTGGCGAATGGAAAGTCCATTACGTGTCTACGTTCAATCGTACACAGTGGCATTCCTTTCCTTTCCTTTCCTTCCTCCCCCGCTTTCATTATTATTATTATTATTTTTTTGCCTTTTCTTGAGGAGGCGCACCAAACGAGCAGGCGCGATTAGCGGTCGGAGCCAAGCTTTTTGATCGGGTCAAGTCGGTGCGACTTCGTATGAAACGGCGTCTCGTTTTCTCAAAACGATCCCTTCTTTTTTCTCCTCATCTTTCCTATAGTCCATACTTACCATTTCCCCCGAAATCAGTCGATAAAGTCAAGTCGACCCCATGTACTGCTAGGCTAGACTCGATCGACGCACTCATGTCCAAAGCTCGACTCAGGCTCCATCAAACATTTACTCGATGGAAAATTGTCCAAAAAATCGTATACCTATTGTATGATCATAAATTTAATTTTAAATATTTCAATTATGTCAATTCAGTCTTAAATTTATTGTACGGCAGTCAATTCAGTTCTAGAACATTTAATTATGCCAATTTAATCTTAAACCTTTTAATGATTAGTTAAAGTAGTCTTTAGACTATTTTCGGCCAAAATTACCCACAAGAACTGCACGACCCAATCATTGAAAGATATTATGATAATTAAAAGAATAACTAGTAGCAATCCCACAAAAACCTACAAAAAGCTTAGACTGAATTGACTGTTGCACAATAGATTTAAGATTAAATTGATATAATTAAAAGATTTAAAATTTAATCAGCCGCCACATGATAAATTCAACACTAAATAGGCATGATTACCGCGGTTGCTCCGCGTTAAAGACGATCGAAATACTTGACCTCGATTCCACTCGACTCGAATTCGTCGTGGTGGTGCTCTAACGCGGACGCTGTGCTATATTCTGCAAGCGAGAAATCATCTCTTCGTTGGTGGTGGGAGGAGAGTGGATGACAGCAAAGCTTCCTTTGGCCCCCACCCCTTTTCGCCGTCTGTGGGGGGCGCTGTTGCGAAGACTCTTGCTGCCGCCGAGGCGAAAAAAGAGTCAGACGGCAACCGAAAATTGTGTTCGCGTCCACAAAGCTAATGAGGGGAAATCGTTGTTGCGCATCATCGTTGACTCTGTCAACGCTCTCCCCGAGTCCTTCTCTTGCCACTCGATTCGATTTCAAATCTCTGCTCCCCCCCAATCTAAAGACCGTTCCACATTAGTCCTCAGAAACAATCGAAAGGCTCGAACGAAACAATGAATAGTTCCCGAACGGGGTAATCGGAATCGAAAAGGCGACCGGTCCCTAGCCAGTCGGCTGAGCTTCCAGTAACGATAGCGATAAGCCCACTTGGCAATTGCTTGTTTGACGGGTGACGAATACACTCGGCGATAGCTACTTCCTTTTGGCCCCCGAAGAATTTTCAAAAGAGGGAGAACATCTACTCCTTGCCGGATTGGTCGGGAACAACACATCGTTTTCTCCGCCCACTTGGCTGGGAAAGTCAAATGAAACACCATCCCAGGAATCATTCTCCACGCTCGTATCCGCCAGCCCCATTCTCGGTATCTCGGACGAGTCCGTCGACCCTTTTGACCGTATGCGCATCTCCACGAGATCAAAAAGCAACCACTTTTGTTCATTAGAGTTTTAACTATGTGTTAACCGGAATGCGATGATGATGATTGAGGTGATTATAGGTCTCCCCATCATCGAGAACTCACCAATGGCGCCCCTCAAGGATCCCGACTTTCAACCTGTTCCGGCAGATGCAATTAAAGGGCGTGATGATTGGATCTCCAATGAAACCCCGACCTACCAAATATCTCCAGGGGTCCATTTTGCTCACCAGCAAAGATGCAACGACGTGCCGATGAATCGGAACGGTACGCTTTCCGTCCTCGGGACAAAGGGGGCTTTTGAGTTTTGACTTCGCATGGGGGGGTGTTGCGACAGACTCTACTTTCGCTAGCCATTTTAAGTATTTGATTAAACCGACGCC
Source organism: Eucalyptus sp. ANBG9806169 (assembly GCA_014182395.1). Taxonomy (NCBI): domain Eukaryota; kingdom Viridiplantae; phylum Streptophyta; class Magnoliopsida; order Myrtales; family Myrtaceae; genus Eucalyptus; species Eucalyptus sp. ANBG9806169. The sequence continues at coordinate 39,494,737 of CM024573.1, read as the reverse complement.
CTTTATGTCTAAAGCAAGCATCCGGGCGACGGTCGAGATTCGAGAATGTCCCGGCAAAAGGGCAATCTGCTTTTTCGCCCTTTGGCGTAGATAAAATTATAATTATTAGATCTCGTGCGAGAGAGACTGTGGGAAGACCAGGCACTGCTTCTTGCTTGACCATTACTCCAACCAGAAGTTTTGAATTGTGCGCTGATAGCGACCCCATGATGGTGTCCGGAGCCAGACGGAAGTTTCTTTTTCTTCGCCTCCTTCTCTCTTTTATATTTTAGGGTTCGAATTGAGGAGTGGATGGGATGAGGGCAAAGGAGATGGTTCTTCCGCACCACACGCACCCCCCCGGTGCCACGTAATTGGAGTTAGTAGACGTGATTGGGGAGAGCCCGACTTGCTGTTCTGATCGTGAGCATTTTGGGTGCGTGGCATTGCAGACGGGTCAGCTTTCGTGAGGGATTTTGGTCAATTTTGGCGAAATTGGGGAAGTGCGACACTTGGAATGGTCGCCCGGTCGGCGTGCGCGGTGTGATTAGGACGCGAATTGAGTGGGATTAGAGGAATGACAGCTGCTTCTGAACCGTATTATATTCTGATTTTGGACTTCTGATATCCATAAAAAGAAGGGCCTGATTCTCTAAAAAAATCCAAAATTTTAATATTTAATCCCTATTTTATCCTTTTTTTTTTAATCTAAAAAGATCACAAACTTTCTAGTTCTAAATCTGCCACGCGTCCAAAAATTTCTATTATTTTCCTCAAAATTATCGATATTAAGAGGCTGCAGGTGTGTATTTTGGTGAAGAAGCGAGCTGATAATAAACTTCTAACTAACTCCGATATTGATAGCTTTGAAGAAATCAGCGGCGATTTTTAGGCATAGAGCCTGATGTGTGGCTATGTTGAAAATTTGTGACTTTTTCTTAGATAGAAAAGTAAGTTTGGGATAGAATTGAGATTAAATCTAAAGTTGAGGGGTCTTAAAGTAAATTTAACCTGAAAGGAACAGAGATTGGAAACTAAAACAGCTCTAGATATTTTTTTTTCTATTAATCGAATCTTAATGGCCACACGATTCAACGGCGGTCCCCGTTGCTACTGCTCTCCCCCCCATGATTCAGGACAACGCCGTGGACAAAAGATCGACCGTTGAATCGGCCCTTGCGATATATTTTAAGGTCATCGGGGGGGAAAATGAGGGCGATTAGTTTTCTGCAAAGTTGACCACGTGACCGCGTGACCTAATGCGACAACCCCGTGCGTATTGGCTTCTTTGGTGGACGCAGAAAATACGACACGACTCGTACGCTAAAGCATGCGTCCCCATGCCTTTCCCCACCCCTTTTGCTTTCATCCTTTGTATTCTTTTGTTTATTCGGGCCACGTTTTGTTGCCGGTAATGTCTTGTGGGGTCAACGAGAATTCTCGTCCCCGACCTTGGGTTTAACGGGCTGCCTGAATTCGGAAGCAAGCAATACGCTAAAGCGACAAGTCAATTGAGAAGGAAAGACTTGCTGGAAAATCACGTTTTATAATTCGAACAATAAAGAAGGGAACACTAGGGAAAAAAGATGATAGATTCGATCCCCAATCTGTGAATTCCGTTGTTCACGGAGACTGGACAGATTTAGCTTGGCGGGTGTATCCCTGAAATTGGAATAGTTATGGGTTTTTAGGATCTTACTTCCATGTTCTAGGACTCATTCCCTACATGCTAAGCGAGTTTTGCAGTTTTGGACATGTCTCCCGGTATCGATTTTTTGGTAATAAATCCGAAAGTCATGCTGACAGTTTCTCTATATACTTCAGACCTATACCGATCATGATTCGATCAACCTTGATATGATCGCGCCGCTTCGCAAAGTCAACACCTCTCTCGAGATGATCGATGCATACCTTGGCCATCTGGGGGCATAGACAGCGAGAACAACAACAATAATAAAATATAGACTAATCCTAACGTTGTTAATATTAGTGTTATTGTCGTCGCGATAATCACGAATCAGAAAAGGCGATGGCCATGATCGATTGGCGGGGGCCAGCAGCATGTCACTGGCTGCATCACCTGTTGACCCACCACATGCGAACGAGTAGGAACGGAGGGAGCCGCCCTCGCTCGGTGTTTGCTTGCGAAACATGAACATCATGGTCTTAATTTTTTAAAATTTTTTGGGTAATTTCGCCACTGTAGGGGACATCCTTTTCAATCGTCCCCTCCAGTCCACTGCTAATTCGTCTTGACCTGTGGAAAATTCTTCCGCGACGGCCGATGACAAGTAGCTGTCCATCCAATAATGGACGCCACAAAAGAACCATTATCCGTATATATCAATTTAATCTTTTTGTTAAGTGCTTGTGGATTTGGTTCATGTATCTCTCTCTAATTTATGTGATGATGCTTGTGAGTTTGGAGCTACATTGCCTTCACTACCCTTGGGAAAATTACCTAATCAATCTCAGATCTATTGTACATATGTCGATTCAATCTTAAACTTTCCAGTTTTAGTGTTAAACATGTGCGCGGAGTTCTAATGTAGCCTTTCTAATCAATTTCTATCGGAAAATTGTTGATGTGGCGGTCCAATCATCGCCGGCACGTCAATGATTCCCGGCAAAAAATGACTAGAAGGACTACTCTGGAATTTTGTATAAATAGTTAAAATTGAATTAGCAAAATCGAGAAGTTTAGCATTCGTGTACTAGGTTTTGAAATAGTTGGATAATTTCTCCCAGATTCTTCCTAACATTGGTCAAAGCGCCTTTTCAAGTATCCTGGGAAGTCTACATATATGTCTTATTAAAAAAATATTTTTGAGTCAAAGAATGATGATTTATAAATAGTTGCTAGTCATTCATAAAAAATGATTAATGGAACAGGCAAAGTAGATATCCTTGAAATTTAATGGATTTCTCTAATGACGTCATCAATTTTTTTTTTCTTTTTGCTAGTGATGATATTTTGTTGCTTGTGGTTATCAATATTTCGGTATTTGATTTGCTTTGTTATTATATGTTTCGTTATATTGTCTTTTCTTTCTTCATGTTTAAGGAATCTTACTTAGTGGGTGTGGGATTTGAGGAGATCGCACCAAGTAAGACTTTCTAATTCAATTTTTTTCAAGAAAATCGGCTAATTTCTTGGAAAGACTTGTGGTGGAGAACCTACCATTTATTTTTGAAGACTAACAGTCTGTCAGCTCATCATTTTTCCAATTAAAAGGGTTAAAATGTTAGAATTGTGATGGAGAACCCACCGTTTGTTTTTAGGACTAACAGGAATTATCGTTTTGCAAGAGTACCAAAAGAAATGTTGACGAAAATTTATCAATCCAGACTTTTGACAAATGCACAAAGTTTGGATGGAGGCTTAGTTTTAGAAATTTGTGTGCGGTGGAAAGTAATTACAGTGAAAACAACGTTTAGATTGAGTCAAAATGTATGGAATTAAATTACATGAAAACGGTTCGGCCAAAAAGAAGAAGAAGAAGAAGTCCATGAAAAGGAAAAGTACATAGAAATGTAAAGTGCAAGGAGTTGAAAAATGTGAGGAAATTTTATAAAATAGAAAGCTCTTAGAAAGAGTGTTCACACGTGTGTGTTCTCTATTTCAAGTCCTGAGCTCTCTTTTATGATAAAGGGGTCTAATTTTCTAAAAAATCTCAAATTTTTAAGTCTAATTTGAATTCTATTCCGAACGTTTCTTTTTATCTAAAAAAATTTCAAAATTTGTCATTTTCGTCCGAAATTTGTCACGAGTTTATTCAAGATTATCAACATCAAGACAAGCTAGGGGTTTACTATCAAAGTCTACGTCTTCATTAATGCTCTCACTTTTATGTCAAACAACGACAATCTGATATTAATAATCTTGAAGACACCAATAACGATTTATTGAGGTGGGGTGGATTTAAAATCTTTTTCTATAAAAATAAATTCGAATCATAATTGAGATCAGACTTATTAAAGTTGAGGATTCTGTTTAAGAAAAATCAGCCCACGATCTTTGCCATAAGAGCCGCCGTTATCGTTGCTGATAAATTCCACTAATGCAATTTCTTCGGCAGCCACTCCTATCTTCTTGCAAATCGATTCGCCTCCACTTTCTCTCCGCGTTTGCTCACGTTCACTTCCTTCGACTGTGCATGCGCTCCACGTGTACAATTAAAGGATAATTTCGAATCGAGCACTTGCACCAGTAGATCTTGACTTGGCCGGACCCTTGTCATCCTTTTCATGGCATGTTGATTTTTGGTCGAGTGAATGAACATTTAAGGCACGCTGAACATCACACGTTTCGTCAAGCCTCCACGAGATCGTCACTGCTCAAGTCACTCTCAAGGAACCCCGTGACATTTGCATTTAGTCATCTCTTGGGAAAGGTTTAAAAAAAAAAAAAAAAAGTGTTAAAACCCATTATATCAGTGCCGACATACTCTTATACTTTAAAATTGTGCCAATTTAGTCTTAAATCTTTTACATTTGTGCATATTGAGTCTATCCGGTCAAATTTTGCCCGAAATCGTGACGTGGATGCTAGCTATCCTATCATTGACGTGTACAATTTTTCATAATCTTTTTCAAAAAAGTTAAATTTTTAATCATTTTTTGTTTCCTTTACTTTGGCTGGCGAGGGCCACGTCACTCACGACCGGTGAGGACATGAAGGCCCTCCCTTAGGGCTTGTGTGACGCTATTGGTTATGCTGAAGGCCCTCACTGGCTGCGAAGGCCTTGCCTTAGGGCCATTGTGACCCGGCTGGCTCTAGGTAAGGGCCTAGGCAAGAGCCGTGACTCTTGCCGGCCAAAATGAAAATGGAAGGAAAAAGAAAGAAGAAAATTAAAATAATAAAAAAATAAAATAAAATAGTAAAAATATTATAAAAATTTCAAAAATATTATTAAAATATTATAAAAAATGTCAATGTTAGTACTGGCTGCACCATGTAGGATAATTGGCATTCACGTTAGCAATTTTTTGACAAAGTTGGCCGGACGAGTTCAATTAGCACAGATACAAAAGTTTAGGACTAATTAGATCAAATTTAAAAGTTTATAACTAATTTGAATTGGTACTGATACAATATCTTTAAAACTTTTTTAGTACTTCCCCCCTCTTAAGTATATGATAGAAAAAGGGTATAATGGCATTGCATACATTTTTTAATCATGTGTTGTATGCGCTATAGAACAACTGCCAATATAGCTAGTCCCATATTAAAAAAACCCAAGCTCTATTGGAAGTACGTTCCACTTCGTTTAAGCGTTTGTTCGACTTTTTCAGTAGATTAATCCACAAGCGTGATTAAGGCATTGATGGTATGTACACACGTTCGGTTAAATTCGACAACCTTATTCATTCCATTAGTAAATGAAATCTTTCACTCAATTATTATGTATTTCACGCTAGCTAGCCGTGGTGTTTCTAATAAAAATCCTTCCCTAATCGCATTTTTGAAAAAGCGGAAGCGGAATGTCTGTCCTCCTTCGTTCTTCTCCGGCAGAGAACTGGAGAATAAAGGCGAAGAGCCGGACCGGCGCAGCTGGCCGACACGAGGTCACATGCATGTATCCCAGACAATAAGAACAAGTTGTGAGAAATCAGATCGTTAAACAGAAAATCCATCATCCGTCATTGTCTCTCGCACCTCAAGCGACCTTCTGTATCTGCTACATCCAAAGGACTGATTAAACCCCTTTTTTGGCGGATACACAGACAGACATGCATGGCTTTAAAATGAAGAAGACGAAACAGGGATTGTATTCTTGCGTAGCGCGAGTAGGGAATGCGGAGCAGAGCTTTGTTTAGTAGTCCGCATGTTGGAAGATATGAGGGCACAGATTTTTTGGTCGCATACCACGTTGAGGCTGAGACCACAGGACAACAACACTCTATGTCCCTCCATGCTTCCGATAAGAAAGAACTGCTTCACCCTAACGAGTTTGTATCTATGCACGTATGTATGTACGTCTGTATCCGCACGCATACATAGGGATTTATTGGCGAAAAAAGTTTTATAATGACCAATCAATGCTAGATCATTTATGTAGGTGTAGCTGGCCTTGTTTAATCAAATTGCTTTTACTATGTCTACCGTGAATGGGGAAGAATGAAATTTCATATTCAAGAATCACTTAAACCATCATGTTTTTGGCATAATTATTCAGTTCGCTTCGAAAAAGCTTTTCACATTTTATAATTTGACCATTCTTTAAAGACAATTCAAGTATTAAGCGTTGTTGGGTCTCTTGATATGACATGTTGAAACGGTTTTTTCCGCTGACAATGGACGTAATTAAAAATTGTCTTTCGTTTGTAGTGTTTAAGAAAACTGGATATCTTAGCTCCTAATATGTCGGTCGGGCCTTTTGTTTTGTGTAGGAATGTCAATATACTAACAAACTCTCACCATGGAACTCATTTCATCTTAACTTTGTCATCAGAGTACACGACTATCGTTCATTTCCAACCTTACTTTTTTTCCAACACTTAAAGAACAAATGAATCACGCTTGCTAGTTCCTAGAGACCTAGATTTTACCTAGACATGATTAAAGTCTATCTTATCAAATCCTGCAAATTACGAGCTGCGCACAGTGCATCTACAGCCAGTTTGCAAGTCGCGGAGGTCATGGGATTTTTGTAATAGGAGCGTCATGCACATGAGTCTCTCGGCCAAATATCAAGCACCCGGGAAGCATAGAACCCTAAAATGCGAGCTATGTAGGGATGAGGGAGACGCCAAACTTTAGTGGAAGATAAGCATATGTGGCCATGCGAGGCCTACCTAGGTTCTGCAGGCTTTCAGAGTAGGTTAAAATTGGGAAGAAGAAAATCTGCAGAAAACGACTCAAAACGCGAGCCCTCTTGCGCCTTCTGCAACTGGGGCTCACCCTCTTGGGGCGATGCAAATTTAATGATCGACGACAACGCCGTGTCTCTCGTCGTTCTGCTATTTTTCATGCGCCCTTTTTCATTCACGCTTGAAGCAGCTATCCCTTATTCTTCTTCCTCTCTCTCTCTTTAATTAGTTTTTCGAAGTTCTTGGTCCCCCACCATTTAAGTGAAGGTTAGGTTTCTCAATGGTATCTTGCTGTTTTGATTTCGTCTCGGGATTATTGGGAAGTCCCGTTAGGGTTTCGTCGAGCCTTTCTATGCATGAAGTTTCAACGTGTCCAGGTGCGATGCTCGGACGTGTTTCTCAAGCACCGTTCTTTTGAAGGTTTGAATAAGGAGAGCTCGGGCTTCGGATATAGAATGGGGAATATTAAAAGATCGAAGAGTTTTCATAATGATTATCAAACCAAATTTTATGAAGTCATGTGCCATAAATATAATGGGAAAAGTATCAAAAAAGTCATAAATTTATTGCATCGATACTAATTCAATTCTAAAATTTTCAATTGAATTAATTTAGTTCTAAACCTTTTTTTATATTAATAGTAATTCAGTCTATCCACTAATTTAGATTGAAAATCTGTGATGTGGACGTCGAGAGCCTTATGACATCGCCGACACTGACGTGAACATTTTAAAATGATGTTTTACTAATTTTTAGATCTTTTATTATTTTTAATTATTTCCCTTTGTTCTTTTTTTCCTTTCTTTGGACTGTGGCTGGTATTGGCCATTGTCGGCAACCGACCATAAGTAGGGGCCGACGAGGGTTGCTCTTGTCAAATCCGATGAGGGCAAGACCCTCGCGTCCTGGGCGAGGGCGACCCTTGCCAGACTTGACCGAGGCGACAAGGGTCGAGCCCTCACCAGCCCCGCTACTGACCATGGTTGGTATCGGCCATAGTCCAAAGAAAGGGGGAAAAAGGGGGAAAAAAAAGAAAAAGAAAAAAAGGAAAAATATAATAAAAAATAAAAAATTAGTAAAAAATTATTTGAAAATGTTTAAGACTATATTAATACTAATCTAATAGGTTTAATAATTTATTTTGTACTTTTCCTGAATATAATGCCTTCCTTAAGAAATTCTCCAAGAAGTCCTAAACTTACTGCAATTTTATCAATTCAATTATAATTATAATTATAATTTTACCAATTGAGTCTTAAATATTTTCAAATTTTGTCACTTGAGTCTATCGATAATTTTTAGCTGGAAATTGCTAATGTAGATACCAGCCATTTTATGTGGTATGATGAACACTAACGTGAATAATTTATAATATTTCTTCGAATTTTTTCATTACATTTTCTTCTTCTTTTTTTCCCTTTTTCTTGCTGCTAGCCATGTTTGAGCCTCAATTCTGCCGGCCTCAAGCGAGGGCCGCCCTTGCCAGTCTTGGGCCAGTGACGTGAAGCCTAGGCTAGAAAGGGCCACCCTCGCCAAATCGGGCAAGGTGCGCCCTCATTGGCCTAGGGTGAGGGTCACGCTCATTCGGGCTGGCAAGGGCAAGCCCTTGCCCAAGGTGGTGAACAATTGCCCTCGCTTGGGCTAGGGTGACCTTCCATGTTGTTGGCCTCAAGTGATCCTCCACCTCGCTAGCCTTGAGCTACCCTTGCTAGCCTTAGTCAAGTTGTCCTTCACTTGAGGCAAGTGAATATTAAAATATTATTATCAATGTTAGTACCGACCATGTCACACAAGACGATTAGTGTCTACGTCAGTGATTTTCGGGTACAATTGTTAAATTTTCAATAGGTAGTGAAACTTATATATTTTTATGTAATCAATGACTTTTTATAGAGAAAATATCAATTATCATCCTCACTTTCGCACCTTATATCAATTTGCATGCTCACTTCCGAAAAACTACATTTTGTATCTTGTGTTTTATTATTAGCTACTGACTTGCATTTCCCACCCATAATCCCTGTCCACTGAAGTGCCACCACCTAACTCAGCTGCCATGTCTGGTCCTTTCTTAGCTCGAGTCGCCATCTCCAGTGGCTCATCCTTGCGACAATCCCCTCCACCCACATATTATAGGTCGCCGGTGGCCGCGATTGTGGTGGCTAATTTTGGATTCGGGGACAATGGAGCTCGGATTAGTTAGGTGGCGTGGGGTAGCTTTCTCTTGTTGTGTTCTGTTGGAAAGAGGGGCCAACGAGTCTTTTGAGCTTTATATCTTGTCTTGAACTGCAACTCGCAGGTTTTCGAAAAGTGAAGATGCAAATCGACATGGGGCGGAAAAGACCCGAGTCGGTTTTTGATTCTAACTTGGAGATCTGGCAGGGCAATAATTTACGACGCTTTGCAATAAACAATTGGCATAGATAGTGTTATGCCCATGTGCTAATCACCCACGATCGAGCTAAACAAAAAGGCGCAGCACACAAAGTTCGTACGCCTTTACATCATGCAACTAGCAATTACTTTAAAGCCGCCCCATATTGCCCCGCCTAATCGTAGGGCATTAGACAAATGAACCCTAATCTTAAATGAGACAGAACTACTAGACATAAACGGACGATTCTAATCATGCATTGAGGAACAAAATTCAAGCATCACTTAGAATCGCATGTGGAAAACGGGATAAAAAATAAATTTGACTTCTGGCCATTGTTCGAGTTTGTGTTCGTCAGAAATGCATGAAGATTTAATTGCAATTACGGGCACACTCTACTAACCCAATCACCTCGCATATTGATGGTGTATTTTCGAATGATAGGGTTTTCGTTAGACCTTTTGATTGCACTTACGTAAATGAACGATCGTCCTTATAAATTGCCTCCTATGAAGGCAATTGTCAAATGGGCAACTGTTACGAAATGGTATGAATGTGAAAATCGTATTGTCAATAATTGTTACTTAAAAGAGAAAAAGTGGGTTAATGCCTAAGGATAAGTTGTTATTTTAAAAATCACATCCCTAAAAAATGTGGGGTCACATTATTGATAACAAGATTACCTTAGCTCTTATTCATCAATATGTCGAAATGATTTTAGGTTGATCATCTACCACATCGAGGCATGATGCATGGGTGACAATAGAAAGCCCGGGACCGCACTACACATGGGCAAAAGCGTGTCAAAGGAGGCGACAGCATTAGTGTAAACTTGGGGGAAAGAGATAAGCTGAAATGATATCTACCCCAATGATATTACGTATGGACTCGCCATCCCGTGTCATTTCGAAATTGCTCACGATTTCTTGATGGGGTCAATTGAATCATATGTCTCGCGTATTTAATTCGTGTGCTGATAAGCCGCCATGATGTCCCAACGCACCAGCAGATTTTCCAAAACCCAAGATAGGATTCTTCAGCGCGACCTTAATTAGGGCTTTCTTAAGTTGTAGAATTTATGGATATGAAAAAGAATTGGAAACTGCTCAGAACCGGACTGGACTGGATCGGAATTGATACTTTTAGGCATGGAACTATCCATTCGGACCAAATCAGTAAATATATATAATTTTTAAGAAAAATTTCTGACAAAAAAAATTTAAGAAAAATGAAAACCCTTAAATCCCTAATTTGAAGCTTAAGACTCATTGACTGAGTGTTCGTCTTGTCTCATTCTTACCTCATTTGAGTTGTCTTTTTTATCTCTCACTTACGGCCTCGACTTTTAGCTTTTAATATGAGCCTAATCTTTTTACTAATCTTGCAATTAAGAATAGGAAAGTTATTTGTTTTTTGCTTTACTTTAACTTGTTAGAAAATGTTGCACTGAGTGTGCAAAACTTGGTGGGACGGTTTTATAAACTCACCGGAGAACCGATGGTTTGATGATGGATGGTTCCCGATTCCAATGAGAACCGCCCACTTGGACCATACTCATATCACTATGAGTAGAATTGTGGCTGTCATGTCCTTACCTAATGGTCCTTCAAGCGCAATCATAATTCAAAGTGGGTGTAAATTTCCTCTCATGTTGTAATGCGGCAAAGCCAAAGGAGGACAATAATGACGATGATGCAAAGAGACTAGGTCGCCCATAATGTTGCCATGCCATGTCGGTGGGCTTTTCAGCAGTTCCTGTCGAATGTTTTCTTTCGCTTTGATGGTGTTATGGAAGACAACCCATTGATTGCGCAGCTATCCTGTCCACCCCTATCCGACTCCCTCTAGCAGTCTATCGATCGATTAGATCTCCCTAGCTCAATGCGAATGCTAGCTTTGGTCGGATACCCATCCAATTCCCCTCTCTTTTTCTTTTTCTACGTGATGGAGGAACGAGCTATCTTCTCATGGGTAGCCGTTGTGTAGATGGACGATTGAAGTTCATTTTTCGAACCGTGATAAAGAACTGAACGAAACAGGTTGCTCGACGACCACTCTAATCGTCACGGGTGGAGCCAAGTGCGAGGAGAAGCCAAGAAGGGCTGCCGACTGCCGTCCCCTCTAGCCACTGTTAAGTATTCGATGAAGTATCGATGATGTATGGCAAACTTTATGTAAATATATTCTCGTCCTCCCAAAATAACAAGACCCGTTGTATTTATGCATACTTACTAACCGACTCATTCTCACATTCTTTTAGGTGAATGAAAAGCAATTCTAACCACTGGGATTCGCCCTAGTGACCACCCTTCCAACATGGAATGAGGAGGTGAGGGGTTCAAATCTCCACCTTCTCGGGGGATAGGGTGGGGCGCGTAAGTTTGAGTGGGTTTCGACTCCCACGCCCGCAAGAGCGTAGCACGAGTTTGAGAGTGAGTGTAGAATAGAAATAGTGTAAGACTGACAAAAAAAAAAAAAGAAAAGGAATTCCAAAAATGTTCTTCGTCTTTTGAGAAAAAAAGGGCTGGCGGGTGGGCCTTTATAGGAATAGGAAAAGTCCCCGTGAACCGATTCTTGCTACAATTCACTTTGGATACATTTCTAAAAAGGCGAGGGGCGAAAATTAGAGAACTCAATTCCGTTTTGTTATCAACTGCTTGGACCGGAAAAAAAAATCATCCCGGGGACCCCCGAATCGGGCGAATCATGCTTAATCCATGGCGATCATTGTTAATTTTTTTTCTAGCCAGGGGAAGCGTTGACTAATCAAACGGCAGGAGCCGTCGTCTAGAAGACGGTTAGCCGTCGAATCCACGGGCGGGCCCCACAGGATCCGCCCTCGGGGGCCGCGGGGACTAATCAACGCCCCTCCCGCCACATGATGCGAAGAGACTTTTCTCGTGGGGCCCATATCATCAGGTGGGGCAGCACGTGAGGGGAGCGCATGGCATGGGACGGTGCGTGGCTCCGCACCCAATCGGAGCTCCAACCCCTTCCTTCCGCGTTCGACAGCGATGGACGACGGACGATGATGGAGGGAGGGAGGGAGGGTGGGCCCCGCTCGAAGAGGGGGGCCGCGAGTCCATCATAGTTAGGGACACCGACGCTGCAGGTGATGCGGGCCCCCCGCGGTGCTTTTGGGAAAGGCGGCTCCTTTTTCTCTCCCACCCCGCTCCCCTCCTTTTTTCCTTTTCCTTTTTTCTTTTTTAAAGATTGGGGCTTCCTCATTGGTCGGGTGCGAGTGTCTAAGGAATCAGATGACTTTGATCTTACTAGAAATGAATGTCGTCCGTAATCATTGATCCTCGTCGTTAATCAATAAAACCTTAAAGGTTCTGTTTGACGAAAAATATATAATTTTAAAAAATATTTTTTCAAAAAATAATTATTTGAATTACTTACAAAAATTGATCAACAAATTATTTTCAAGATTTTCTCGAGGGCCAGGCCCTAAAGGAATTATAACATAGAAGGATGTGATTAGAGAAGAAAAAATGACCATGAAGAGCGCAACGCATGCGAGCCGAAAAGAGAGAGAATCTAAGCCAAAATATAAAATACCGGGATAGGGAGCCCTCGAAATATTTTTAGTTTCTCTTAAATTCAAAGAGGATAAGTGCATTAAAAACTAAAATTTATCATGAAAGTATAATTATATTCTAAAATAAAGTGCAACTAAGTTCTAAACTTGTTTCATTGGTCGTCTTACCATTAAGTCCATCTCATTTGAGTAACGAAAAATGTTGACGTTAATTTTTTAATATTTCTTCTCTTATGTGGCGATGAGTAACTAAAACATGAAATACAAAACTAAAACAACGTCATTTTTTATCCAAATATGTTTTATAATAGAAATATTATTTAAATTAATTAAAAAGTGAGCTAATCTTTTTTTTTTTTTTTTTAAAGAAAGAAGACAAAATGCATGTTCTTACCGCCGCCGCCGCCGCCGCCCTACCATCACCAAAAAGGGGCTAGCGACCGTCGCCTATGGTCTACTAGACAAGGCCAACTAGCCTGGCAACCCTCACCGATCATTCGCTGGTCATCCTTACTATCGTCGGCCCTTTCCGGCGATTTGTTTATGGAATAAAGAACATTTTCCATAAATATCGTGGAACTATGGTGGGCTGTGTTCATTGTCCGTGTGGGATTAGTCATCGGCCGATGGTCCCACCATGCAGAAAAATCGCTCTTTGAATCGATGTCGGCTTCACCAACTCCGACCAACAACTAAAGCATGGGAAGACGAATCTACTTCACATCATGATTGACCGCGGAAGATATGTTCAAATGAAATTTCTCGGGACAAATCGAACTGCATCGTGAAAGACGTAGAACGATATACACGATACATACATGTCTACATTGTCCTCCGGCAAGATTGTAACATAAATCTTTTGGGATTATTCGGACGTTTGAGGTAATATCGTTTAAGCTATAGCAAAAAAATAAAATAAAAAAGATTAGAGGGATAATGATACTAACAATTCTTGAATTGTGCCTAAATGTGCAATATAGTCTATGAATTTTTAATTTTCTCAATATAGTCTTAAAATTTTCAATTTATTCAATACAATTCTGAAACTTTTAATACATATTGGATCTAACTCCTGAGCCATATGAAAATATTCAACGTTATTCTTCTATTAATTCAAGTTTAGATATTACATTGAACATTTTTCATATATTCCATGGACTAAATTGAACCTGTGCCAAAAGTTAGGAGGTAACATTGAATGAATTAAAAATTCAGAAATCAAATTATATATTGAGTTAAAGTGGAGAGATCACATTTAATAAATTAAAAGTTTATGAATTACATTGAAGTTTAGGGACCGTTTGTGTCATTATCCTAAAAATATAAACGTGATATGGTGTAAGTTTTATTCGCCAATTTTTTTTTAAACCTTAATTATTCATACTCGTGGAGGGTGCGTAATTTCACGGTTTCATCATCTTCTGTCCAATCGGAAGTCAACGACGGGTGACAGATGAGATTGACCTAAAAGAGAGGCCCGGCCCATTTACGAATAGCTCTTTCAGACCAAGACTGTAGACGTTCATTTTCTTGAACCGAGCTCGGAGAAATGGAGATAGGCCATGTGAGGCCCGAGGGCTAGTCGTTGCCATTGGACGGACCTAATGAGCCTGTAATCTGGAAAACATTAAAAAAAGGAAAAAAAAGTCAAAGGTCAACAGTTCGAGAGCTACGCTCATCTTTTTGCTGTCGAAAACTTAGATAAGTGTGAAAATCATGCGATTATCGTGTCGCTAGCTCTTTGTGAGATGCATTGTGGATGCTGTTGTGATCGGAAGTTGGACAAGTGACGGATCTACCATAGTTTAAATTGGTAGGAGCACTTAGTTCCGAACATAGTCCAGAACCTCGGATCGAATGAGGACTCGCGTATACTATGTCTAGTCTATAACAAGCTAATATACGAGGCGGATACGATAAGCAACGGGGACACAGCCTTTTGCGCTATCATTCATCGTAAATCACCACGAATGACCAAGATTCTCGTTCATCTCGATTGCAATGTAAGATAAGCTGCCATGCAGCCTGTGCGCGGCCAAAAGGAAAGACAACCATGTACCCAATGTTGAATTAATAGTTGTTTCTTTTTCTGCACGTTTAGCTAATTTGGTTATCAATTGTACTAGTTTTTGGGAGTTAGAGGAGTAATTGATTTATGTAGATCATGGGTTGTTATGGATATTATTTTAGTGATGTTTCTGTTATGTATTTGTCTTTGTAAAAGACTTCAAAGTTTTGAATGAAAAAGAAGCTTCAGCCTCATCTCTCCTCTCCTTTTAGAGAAAGTTCAATGTTGTCTACATCAAAATTCAAACAATATCGAATTAGAAATTCTAAACAATATAATGTAATTTTGATTTGGTTAATCACAATGAAGAAGTTCTTCATTCTCACATCTGAGAAGATTTGTTATAAACAAATATTATTTTCATGTCAATCATTAACTAATCAAACTTTTTCTTATCAAGAATTTTTCAAAAGTATTTCAATTTAAGGTTTTCTGCATTTTTTATTTTATTTACTAATTATATATATATATGTATGTATGTATGTATGTATGTATGTATATACATATATAATTAGTATATACATATGTATGTATATACATACATACATACATACATATATATAACATACATACATATATATATATATAATTAGTAAATAAAATAAAAAATGCAGAAAACCTTAAATTGAAATACTTTTGAAAAATTCTTGATAAGAAAAAAGTTTGATTAGTTAATGATTGACATGAAAATAATATTTGTTTATAACAAATCTTCTCAGATGTGAGAATGAAGAACTTCTTCATTGTGATTAACCAAATCAAAATTACATTAAATTGTTTAGAATTTCTAATTCGATATTGTTTGAATTTTGATGTAGACAACATTGAACTTTCTCTAAAAGTATTTATCTGGTATGTATATGGATATCTATCTACCAAAAATATTGGAATAAGTGCTACAGAAGTTCTAAAACTTGTTACGAAAATGCAATTGAGTCCTAAAAAACTTGCAAAAAATGCAATTAAGTTCTAAAACTTGTCAAATTGTTTCGATCGAGTTATAAAGTTAACGTCGTCGACTTTTTAACGGAAAATGCTGACGTGGCATTTAAAATTAATTTTTCATTT
Source organism: Eucalyptus sp. ANBG9806169 (assembly GCA_014182395.1). Classification (NCBI taxonomy): domain Eukaryota; kingdom Viridiplantae; phylum Streptophyta; class Magnoliopsida; order Myrtales; family Myrtaceae; genus Eucalyptus; species Eucalyptus sp. ANBG9806169. The sequence continues at coordinate 39,478,894 of CM024573.1, read as the reverse complement.
TCCACGTGTTTTTAATGATTTTTTATTCAATTTTGTTAAAAAAATAGATTAAAAAAATAAAAAGAAAAGTTAAAATTTATTTTTAAAAATTGTTTAAAAAAAAAAAAAGAAAATAAAACTAGCGGCTCCTCCCGCCGTCGCCGTTGCCGCCAATCACCGGAGGGGGTCGGCAACGGTTGCCGGCCCCGAGCGGGGTGGCCGACCCTCGCCGGCCCCAGTGAGGGTCGGCAACCCTTGCCGAGCTCGGGCGAGGGTGCCCCGGATCCGGGCACGCCGGCCCTCACCTTGGGCGGGCGACGGTCGCCAGCCCCCTTGGGCGACGGTCGCCCATGTCAGCATTTTCCGTTAAAAAGGCTAATGGTGTTAATTTTAGGACTCGATTGAAACAATTTGACAAATTTTAGGACTTAATTGCACTTTTTGCAAGTTTTATGACTCAATTGCATTTTCGTGACAAGTTTTAGGACTTCCGCAGCACTTATCCCAAAAATATTTTAAAAAATAGAATTTTTAATTATTTTTAAAATTTGAATTTATTATTATTTATATTCTTTTCTTTTTCTTCTTTTCTCTTTTCTTTCTTCTTCCCCCTTGTTCCTCCGCCGGCGGCCACCAACCTGAGCTTGCCGGGCCGAGCTCTGTTGCGACTGGCGAGCCTAAGCTCAGTCGAGGTCAGCGAGCTCATGACTCACGAGATCCAAGCGAGCCTGAGCTCCGTCACGGCCGGCGAGCTCACGGCTCGCCAGATCCAGACGAGCCTGAGCTTAGCCGAGGCCAACAAGCTTGTGACTCGCCAGATCTAGGTGATCTCCGGCTCCTCCGAGGCCGATGAGCTCGTTACTTGCCCGATCTCGGCGAGGTGGAGCTCGCCTATGGCCGTCGCTAGCCTCCCCATCGCCATCTCCACCACTGCACACCCGAGCATCCAAATGTCCGTGGAGGCGAGCGGCAAAGGAGCAGCGTAGGTGAGCGGCCGGTTGACACCTTTTGGTCACTAGAGTGGAAAATGAGTGTCATGCATTAGCCGTTCCGTTCATCCGCATAGATGAAGTAAGTCTTAGGTGGGCCGTGTAAATGGGTCATAAGTTTTGACCCATTTTCGACCCATTTAAATCAGACTTATTTTTTGGACCCAATTTATGTGGGTCTTTTAAAACTTTTGACCCATATGCAATCCATATTAAGAAAATATGAGTCCAAAAATGGGTCCATGACCCATTTTGACGCCCTTAGTTACTATGAATATAGGAGCATGCTAATGAAGAATTTTTTTTACGATCAAAGGATTATTGTCCAGTCGTCAAATTTGAAATTCAAGAGCCATCGGCAAGCACGACTTTGACAAATTCCTAGAAAGCAGAATCGGAAGCTAGAAAGCTAAAGGATATGAAGGCAAAAAATTATCTCTTTCAGGCTATTGATCATCCTATCTTGGAAACTATTCTTTGCAAAGAAACTTCCAATGATATTTGGGATTTTATAAAGAATAAATAACAAGGTTCTGTTAGGGTGAAGCTTGCACAACTTCAAGCCTTGAGAAGGGATTTTAAGACACTAGCGATGAAGGTTGGAGAATCTGTCATGAGCCATTGTGCTAGAACAATGGAGATCAACGATAAGGTGTGATTCCATGGCGAGAAGATAGACGACGTTACCATTGTGGAGAAGATTTTGCGTTCCCTAACACCAAAGTTTAATTATGTTGTCTGCTCAATTGAAGAGTCGAAAGACATATATACACTCTCTCTTGATGAATTGCAAAGCTCCTTATTGGTCCATGAACGGAAGATGAACAGACTTTCAACAGTAGATAAGCAAGCAATGAAGGCTTCTACCAATACTCATTCCAACAATTTCAGAGGAAGAGGTAGAGGTAGAGGTGGAGGTAGAGGTAGAGGAAGGGGAGATTGAGGAAATAGAGATGTTGGCAAGAATTAATGACCAATTTCAAGGTAAAGGCAGAGGACGGGTTCTTGACAAATCCAAGATAAAGTGCTTTAGAGTTCAAATTTTGTTGAAAAGAAGGAAGCATAAACGTTGTTGATAGCTATTCAAGATGAAAAGAAACCCAAGTTAGACATTTGCTAAATGGATACAAGCTGCAGTAACCAGTGGAAGTAAGTGTTCTTTTTCTTATCTAAATGAAAATTTTCATTCTACTGTGAGTTTTTGGGATCATTCTACTATGAAAGTGATGGGAAAATTGATATTAAAATAAGAACCAAGAATGGTTTTGTGGAAACAATCTCTAATGTGTTGTATGTTCCTGACTTGAAAAGTAACTTATTGAGTATTGGTTAGTTACAAGAAAAAAGTTATGTTATCACTATTAAGAATGGTGCTTGTGAAATTTATGATTTTATTAGAGGTGCTATTACAGTGTTCAGATGAATTCAAATGGATTGTTTCCATTAAAGATTGAAAATATTCAATCTTGTTTGATGGCTAAAATGAAAGATTTCTCATGGCTGTGGCATTTTCGCTATGGCCACTTGAGTTTTGGTGGATTAAAGACCCTCCAACAGAAAAACATAATGACAAGTCTTCCTTAGATTACTACTCCTTCCCAAGTCCGTGACAAATGTGTTGCTAGCAAACAACATCGTTAATTTCCCAAAGGCAAGTCATGGAGAGTAAATGATGTTTTGCAACTAGTGCATTCGGACATTTGTGATACCATAAATCCATAATGGAGGTAAAAGATACTTAATTACCTTCGTTGATGATTTTTCTAGAAAAATTGGGTTTATTTTTTATAGGAAAAATCAAAAGCTTTCTCTACATTTAAAAGCTTCAAAGCTTTGTGGAAAATGAAGTAGGAAAGATCATTAAAACCCTTTTGAACAGATCGTGGTGGCGAATATCACTCGAAAGAATTTGAAGTTTTTTTTGCAGAGCATGTCATTCGAAGAGAGCTTATAGCCGCATATACACCACAACAAAATGGTGTATTTGAGAGGAAAAATAGAACCATTTTCGATATGGTGAGAAGCTTGTTGGCAAGAGAAAGAGTTCCAAAGACCTTTTGGTCAGAAGCAAGAAATTGGAGCATTAATGTTTTGAAAATAAAAGTCCAACTTTTGCTATTCAAAATGTGACGCTAGAAGAGGCTCGAAGTGGGTGAAGACCGGCTGTAGATCACTTCAAAATCTTTGGATGCATTGTGTATGCCCATGTCATGGATGAGAAAAGAAATAAACTTGATGACAATGTTGAAAAATGTGTCTTTCTTGGTGTAAGTGAAGCATCCAAAGCGTGCAAATTATTCAAGCCATTGACAAAGAAGATTTTGACAAGCGGGGATGTTGTTTTTGATGAAGAGAACACTTGAGATTGGAATAGGCAGCATCCTACCCATGTCCTTTATGATAATGATGCTGAACATGAGCAGATTTCAGCATGTTGTATGCCCGAAAATTTATCAAATACAACTTCTATAGCTGCTGGAACTTCTCCAACAGTCGCTGAAGTCAATGAAGAAAAATCTCAATCTCTTCACCATGTTAGATGAAGGCTTGCTTGGATGGAAGATTATGATGTAATTGGAATTGGAGATTCAATTACTAACTTTGCTTTATTTTTAGACTATAACCCTACAACTTTTGAGAGTGCTGTCAAAGAAGAAAAGAGGCGAAAAGCGATGGATGCTGAAATTGATGCCATTGAAAGAAATGATACCGGGGAGCTATCTAATCTTCCAAATGGACACAAAACCATTGGTGTAAAGTAGATCTTCAAAACAAAGCTAAAAGAAAATGGCGAAGTTAACAAGTACAAGACATGCTTGGTAGCCAAAGGATATAAATAGCAATATGGGATCGACCATACATAAGGTTTTTCTCCAATTGCAAGACATGATACAATTAGATTGGTGGTTGCATTGGCGACACTGAATTCTATGCCTATTTTCCAGCTAGATGTCAAATTGGCATTCTTGCATGGGTACTTGGATGAATATGTATTTGTTGAACAACCACCTAGTTATGTCAAAATTGGAAATGAGCATAAATATTACGGATTGAAGAAAGCTCTTTATGGGCTAAAACAAGCCCCACGGGCTTGGTATAGTCATTTTAAGACTTATATTCTTGAAGTTGGTTTAATCGAATTGTCTCTATGAGCATACACTTTTTGTTAAAATTGGAGATAAAGGGAAAATGTTCATTGTCTACTTATATGTTGATGATCTTATATTTACTGGAAATTGTGATGCCATGTTTGAAAAATTCAAGAAGTTTATGACGGATGAGTCGAAATGTCTGATCTTGGTATAATGCATTACTTTCTTGGCACAGAAGTAGTACAATTGAGTGATGGGATCTTTATTTCTCAAAAGAAATATGTGGGAGAAATTTTGGATAGGTTTTAGATGAAGGATTGTAATCCTGTAAACACTCCAGTTGAGTTTGACTAAAAGTTACACAAAGATCATGAAGGGAAGAAGGTTGACAACACACTTTACAAACTAATTGTGGGCAGTTTGATGTATCTAATTGCAACAAGACCAGAAATAATGTCTTCTATGAGTTTAATCATTAAATATGTGGAGAATCCTCCAAAAATTCTTTTGTTAGCTGTCAAGAGAATCATTCATTATTTGTAAGGAACTAATGATTTTGGGCTAGTTTACAAGAAGGGTGAAAAAGTCCAATTTGTTAGGGTTTGCTAATAGTGATTATGCAGGAGATCAAGATCATCGGAGGAACACTTCGGGTTATGCTTTTATGTTTGGGATAAGTGCTATTTTGTTATCACCCAATCCAATTGTCACCTTGTCAAGTAGGGAAGCTAAATTTGTTGCTACTACAGCTTGTGCTTGTCAACTGTTTTGCAAAGGAGAATTCTTGAAGAGCTACAATTCAAGAAATCGAGAGCTACTAAAATATTTTGTTACAACAACTTAGCCATCAAACTCTCCAAGAATCCTGTGCTACATGGAAGAAACAAGCACATTGATGTGAAGTTTTATTTTTTGAGAGATCTTAGCAATGATGGAACAATTGATCTAATCTACTGTAGGAGTGAAGATTAGGTTGTTGATATATTCACCAAGGCCCTTAAGATGGAGTCGGGTTAGTAGGTGTCTGCACGCCGAAAACAGTCAAGACTTTAATTTGAATTTTAACAAACATTATTTTAATGGAGGGATTATTGAAATAATAGGTGTTTCCTTTTCTGCACATTTAGCTAATTTGCTTATCAGTTGTCCTAATTTTTAGGAGTTAGTAGAGTAATTGATTTATGAAAACAAGAAAACCTAGCTAGAATAAGAGACTATGCAAATGACGAAATAATACCTTTCTTACTGAGCTCTCACACAGCAAACAAAACGTCCATACATTTTGAGTTTCTTATTGTGCGTTATGTATAGAGGAGTGGGTAACATTTAGGACAGCATAAGACGAAACCAAACCCGTTTAATACACGTGCTACTTTTATTGGCTTCTCCTCCCGATTATTGGTCCACGCGTATCGATCTCTTCTTCTTCTTCTTCCACAAAAACCCTATATCGTCACCGTGCGATCTCATGCTATCTTATTTTTAGTAGTGCCCCTCCTCGGTATGGTCCTCTCCGTCGTCTTCACCCGATATCTCCTCCAAGGACAGCCCTTTGGCTTCCGTCACCAGGAACGTGCAACAAAACCCTAGCATGTTCGTGAAGGCCATGAAGATCAAGGCGCCACAGATCTTGGTCGTGTTCTGGTCCAGCGTAAATGACTGGACCCCAAAGGCAGCGACTAGAGCGCCCGCCTTCCCTGCCGCTGCGCTCAGAGCGTGGCATGTGGACCTGACCCGGGTTGGGAACAGCTCTGCGGGCAAGACGAAGGTCGTGCTGTTGGGGCCGAAGTTTGCGAAGAAGAAGGTCATCCCGTACAAGATTGCGAACAGCCATCCCTCGTGCTTATTCGGGTCCTTGAGTTCCTTGTATTTGAGGGCGATTGCGAACATGAAGACGGACATCATGAAGAAGCCGATGAGCTGGATCTTGAACCGCCCGAGTTTCTCAATTAAGAATACCGTGAACCAGTAACCCGGGAACGTGCCTAGCAACGCGACCAGGAACATGGCTCTCGAGGTATAGAAGACTTCTTCAAGAGCAGTCATACGAGGGGCCGTTTTTATGAGACCCATTGCTGGGAACATGTCCTTTTGGGTCAGGTTTTGGCTGTAGAAGGCGATGTCTAGTAAGAACCAAGTGCTCATCGTGCCTATGAGGTGGAGACCGTGCTTATCCCAAAAAGCACTCGAGAATATTTTGTATTCGTTAGCCGCCTTGAATTGCGCCACCTTCTCTTGCTCCTCTTCGAGCTCAATGTCGAGGACTTGACCCATGTCCATTGCGGCCTTCTTGGCGTTCCCCTCCACCAGGGCCGTGTAACGACCGGTCTCGGGCATCTTCATCCGCCAGTAAAAGGTGAGAAGAGCAGGCAAGGCGCCGAGCATGAGCACGATCCGCCACAGGAAATCTGCCTCAGGCTGAGCGATGAAAGTCGGCGGCTTGTCGAGCGGATCGTGTTGATACCACCACATGAAGAGCCTCGACAGGGTCATTGAGACGAGCCCCGCAAAGATGATTCCCACGCCCTGCATGGCGAAGACTGCCGCAATGAAAGATCCGCGGGTCTTCTTGTTCGCGTACTCCGACATGATAGTCGCCGACAAGGGGTAGTCCCCGCCGATGCCGAAGCCAAGCCAGAACCGGAAAAAGCACAGGGTCGTGACGACGGACTTGGCTGATGAGCCAAAGGAGAGGCCGGAGCAGATGGCGCAGCTGGCCATGAGGATTAGGGTTACACCGTACACCCGCTTCCGGCCAAGCTTGTCACCAAGGTACCCGAAGACGAGCTGGCCCATCAGGGTGCCAATCAGGGCCATGCCGGTGATGGAGTTGTTGACCCTGGGGGGCAGCTTACCCGGTGCACCGTTTCCATCGTTGTAATACAGACGGCCCAAGAGCTTCGTAATGGCGGTGATGCAAAAGAGGTCGTAGGCATCGGTGAAAACCCCATCCCTGCGATGACAATCGCAGTGAAGTGATACCACTGCGTGCGAGCGGTGTCGAGAGCACGGAGCACTGCGAGATTGTTGGCCATTGACGATGGCTTTTGCTCTCTTAGGGTTTGCGAAGGATGGTGAGCTTGGGGTTTCTCTGTGTGGTAAAGTTGGCTTTGTTATATAGGATGTGTATTGAAGCGACCGACGTGGGACTTCAAGGTCTTATTGGATGGAGGGGCGTATAAACCTAAGTGTCGGGGGGCACAACAAGAAAATCGAGCGTGGTATTTCAATGGATATTCCGTTTAATTCATGTTTAATATTTAGAATAAACATAAGAATATGCTTCGGCCTTTGCTTATCCTTCATCGTAATTCCTCGCATGAAAACTGCTTCTCAACCATGTCCATATCGTGTCGGAGAAACAAAAGCCAAACAAAAAAAAAGAAAGAACGGCCGCTTCATAAAGACAGGGCGAGATTTCGTCGACATTAGGCGGCACTTCGTTTTTAATGAGCAGCACTTGCAATTAGCGTTGCGTATCATCTTCAATTGCCGATTCGTCAATGCAAAACGAACAATTTAAGCAATGGTGCCCAGATTTTCAGGCAAAGCTTCCATGAAGTGCTGTCTAAAATAAGTGAACTTTGCCATTAATTATAGAGAAGGTGCCAATTACGAACCTTTAATTAATTGGAGAGAGAATTACTAGCATGGCTTATCCCCAGGCCCTATATTATCTCTTCATTCGATTCTACAATTTCTAATTAAGAATATAAATAGCAGGATTAACCAATCGAATCTTTGAACCTTGTTCGAAACAATTCTATCTATATTTTCTTCTTTACTCTCTTCATAGGTGATGAAATAATATTATTTGTCACTTGCCAGAAATCATTATAAAAGTAACGCTTCGAAAAAAAAATAAAATGCCGCCTAAGGTCGTAGTAAAGATAAGGTTTCGACACTAGCGTTGCCGTAGAACTTTCAAAAAAGAAAAAGATAAAACGCATATTACAATTGTTGTTTTGTCTTTTACCATATCTACGAACCGCGGCCTTGCTCGTGTCGTTTAATGATTTTCGTCGAACGCAACATTTCCGTCTTGGTTGCCTTGGACCGCCGCTTAGATAAGGCGTTATGATAGCGCTGACATAGATACTCTCACACAACGAAATTTCTTAGGGTTGCGATCGTATTATTGCCTAATGTCCTTTTCGTCGTGTTAAGGTTTATACCGACGGAAATGAAAGATGTTTAGGATACGTTTATTTCACTGAAAAGTTTATGATAAAGGAAAATATATATTTTTAAATTATTATTAAAGAAAATGCTTAATTTTCATTTTTTGGATGATTTAGATAAAGTAATTTCCTTTTCATTAGAAGGAAAATCATTTTCCCCCATCTAAGTTTGTTGTTTTTTAACTCATGGAAAAGTTTTTTATAGATTGATTAACTTTCAATCATCCAAACACCGAAAAGTTTTCTATAGAACAATTTCCCCGAAATCACTTTTCCTTGAAATAAATGGACCTTTTAAGTATGTTATTGGTAACTAATGTTTTTTCTTGCTATTTTTGTAACTATATTTTGGGGTCACATACAATTGTACTTTGGTGTCGCGACCAATTTTTCGGGTGTGAACCACCTATGATTTGGTTAATGGATTACTAAGCCTAGACTTAGCTCGGGCTCTCTCAAGCCTATACCAATTCACGACTTAGGTTCAAGTTCTTAACATGCACATGATTTTCAATTAGGAGTCACCACTAATTTATTTTTGGTGGGTCGATTAGAAACCAAGTAAAGCAACGGGAGGTTTACTTTACTCCTACGAACCAGAGACTATGAGTACGGGGACTTGATTACACTAGATTTCTCTAATGCATTTTCGGTACCATTCTTTTTTTAAAAAAATGTTTGGCAAGCAGCTTGAATTGATTTTAAATCTATTTCCCTAACATGTGAGGTGATCATGCGGGTGCGCAATCCACCAATTTAACACCCAGATAAACAATGAATAAATTGCAAGACTTACCTCAAAGCAATGAAAGTATCTGTAATGTTAAATTAGAATTCACATCAACAACCCTAGATATGATTTCTAATTAACACGCAATTTTTTTTTGTTTTCACTTAATAATGAAAAATGCAATATGCAATGCAATATTAAATAAATGACCTAATTCTAATGACATGCAATTTCTAATTAAATAGACTTAGCAAAAATACTAAATGACATGCATCTCAATGAATCTAAACCTAATGACGTGCGTATGACATTTTTTCCTTTTCCTAAAAGAATGCATTTTATCCTAAATAATAAAACTAATTCAACTTATGACATTTTTTGTATTTTTTATGAAATTCGGAATTAAATCAAATGTGAAAATTACCTAACTAGATTAAGATCCTACTTAATTTATATTAGGAATTAGGTTGAGCCAAATCCTAATTTAAACTAAAATATTATCTTAACCTAAATAATCCTAAAATGCAATATATCTAAACAATACCTAAACTTATAATAAATTAAAAAATTATCTAAAATTAAACTAAGTGCAATTTTTATCCTAATATGCAATGACGTACAAAGAATGCTATAATTTTACATGACATATGCATGATGATTTTTGTGTTTTTTTTTTTTTTATTCATTTCGAAATTAAAATTGACAAATAATTAAACATGCAACCTAAGTTAAAAAACTAGCAACCTAAATTGATTGATTTTTTTAAAATTTTTTATTTAAAATAAAATTTAAATTCCCAAACATGCAAACCCTAATTCTAACTTACATCTTTTTTGATTGATTTTTTTTTAAAAGAAAATTAATTCAAATAACATCACAGCAAATCAAGCAAAATTGATATCCAAATTGACGAACCATATCTCACGCATGAGATCGGGTTTGCCAATTTTTCACATAAATCACGAATCGGATCTCGGACAGGAGATCGGATTGGCAATTTTAAGTAGTAATTGCGAGTGGATTTCGAACGCGAAAATCGGTTAACAATCACTAATTTCAAGGCAATTTCATATCAAGGAATTTCAATTTCACATTAAAGGGATAAATCACACTAAAAATAACAAGTTATATGCAATATCAACAATAATAAAACAAAAGATAAATGACAGAAAATAAAAATGAAAATAAAATTTACCTAATTCTTCTTTTTTCCTTTTTTTTTTTTTTTTTTTTCTTTTCTTTTTTTCAAAAAAGAAGAAAAAAAGTGGGAGACCGGCCGACGAGAGGGGAGGGATCTCCGGCAAGGGTTCCGGCGAGGCTCTGGAGGACGGCGCGACGGCGGCACGGCACCAGGGGGCTTCGGGATCAGCACGGGGCGACGCGGGGGCACGGCGCGACGCGGGAGCGCTACAGTTGACGACGCTCAGGCGCGGTGCGCGCGGGCGAGCGACGGACGCGGGCGGTGCAGGCGCGGGCTGAGAACAGGATCAGCGGTGGTGGGGCTATGGGTCGCTGGAATCCAGTGACGTCGGGCGGAGGTGAGCAGGGCCGCTCTGATCCGCCGGCGTCGGGGCTAATCGCGACTGCAGGGGGGCGTCGGGGCTCGCGGACGAAGGCTGGCGGCTGCGACGGCGCGGCGGAGGGCAGCTCGGACGAGGGGCGGCGTCGCGGGCTTCGGGCGGACTGGCGGGCTCGCGAGTGCAGAGGCGCGGCGTCGGGACAGGGCGCTGGTGCGGCACCGACGGAAGCGGACGGCGACGGCCGGCGGAGACTTCCCCCCGCGAGGAAGATGAACAGTCGCGCGTGGGGTTTTTTTTTTTTTTCTTTTTCTGCTTTTTCTCTCTCTTACCTCACTTTTTCACCTTTTGCTTTTTTTTTTGTGTTTTTTACCCAACCGGAAAAGAGCCCCCAAGCCATCGTACGTGACTCTTTTATACACCAAAAAAAATATATCCTTGTGGTATATTTTATTACCAATTTTGCTCGTGTAAAATTTCATTGAATATATCATTTCACCCCACGAAATATTCTTTGCATATTCGATAAAAAAAATTCCCTTTTTTCACAGAAATGCATATCTCAGTATATATTACCTAAATCTATGAAAAATTTTAACAAAATATAACAAAAAAATAAAATTTTCCTAAATTATATGCCATGTGATTTTTATTTTTTATTTAGCAAAATCAACCTAAAAAATTTAGGTGTCAACATCTGATTTTATGGCCTGTGATAAAAAAACTTTGATGCCTTGTGTACCGCCTCTTCTCTCTTTCTTGTCCATTCATTTTGCTTTTTATGGTACACCGAGTTAGATTTTATATAGTAATGTCATCTAATATATAAATTGTTAGTGAAAGTAATGCTACGAAATTTAATCTTAGAGGAACCTATATTTCAATTTCTTTGGGCCGAATCTAAGATGATAGGCAAGCAAAGAACAACGAAATTGTTGTGTCCATCTCATGTTTTGGTTAGGTTTTTAGGTGCTCAGGAGCACAACACTCCAATTGTACAAGGAATGTGCTTTCCTCCGTCACTGATTGGAGGGAATCTCCAACAATTATAATTGATGGGTACAAGTTTTGAACAATTTGTTATACAAAATAATTCATATGCAGAAGTCAGGATCGTTTATAGACAAACCTCCAGCCATTGTTCTTGTTCTCGTTCGTCTAAAAAACCTGAAAATACAAAGAAAATTGGGCACACGCTACTAACCCAATTCACTCTCGTACTGATGGTTTATTCTAAATGAGAGAATTTGAGTTAGACTTTGTGATTGCCCGTTAGAATGAACGATCGTTTCTTTAAAAACTGTCTTCCATCAAAGCGGTTACCAAATGGGCGGTTGTCACGAAAAGATATATATATATGTGGAAAAACTGTATGTTGAATAACCGTCACTTGAAGAGAAAATGAAGGTTTATAAATGTGGGATTATAAAAAAAGAAATAACATTCTCCCACTTGATCCCATCATTTCCATCATACGGATTATCTAACTAATTCCACGAAAACTTTATGCTTAAAGAAAAGAAACAAAACACATGAATCATGGTGACATGTCCTCTAAGAGCGAGTAATATCTTCCATGTATCACAATGCATCTTATTTCTTTAATATCTTCCGAGCACGCGCCAGAATCCGCATGGGCGTGTGCCCCGCTGCGTGAGATCCATGCGCCAGCGATTGCCGCGCGGTTGAGAGCGCGTGGCACGTGGATTCCACGCGCCTGCAACCGCAGTGCGCGCGTGGGCTCCACGCGCCTTCTTCCTCGCAAACAGAAGCTTTTCTGTCGGTTTTTTGCCATTTTCAGCCGTGTTTTCACCATCGTTTCTTCTCTGGCAGCCCATCTCAGACCAAAATAAATGATGGGTTTTAAAAAGCATGCCGGCACAACTACATGGGTCCAAGTTACGGCGAAAATGACCAAGAAATTGGCCTCAAATCTAACGAAAAACTCCAAAAACGCAAATCCTCAACCACCATGACTTTCGCCGCCCGATTAGCCTCCGGTGAACATCAATATACCGAAAAAACTCATAGCTAATGATCCTCATGGCGGTGCGACCGTATGGGTTTGAAATCAAGAGGTGGGTCGCCGGATTTTACCCGGAATCGGCGAGTTTTTCTCTTGGCCTCAAAACTCCGAATTACTGTTCATGTTCTAAAAGCCCGAAAATACACCAAAAATTCAACAAAAACAAAGCAGAGGCATTAAACACGCTCTAATACCAGATGTTATACAAAATAATTCATATGCGGAAGCCAGGATCGTTTATAGACAAATCTCCAGCCGTTGTTCTTGTTCTTGTTCTCGTTCGTCTGAAAAACCTGAAAATACAAAGAAAATTGGGCACATGCCACTAACTCAATTCACTCTCGTACTAATGGTGTATTCTGAATGAGAGAGTTTGAGTTAGATCGTGTGATTGTCCGTTAGAATGAACGATCGTTCCTTTACAAACCGTCTTCCATCAAGGCGGTTACCAAATGGGCGATTGTCACGAAAAGTATGTATGTGGAAAAACTGTATGTTGAATAACCGCCACTTGAAGAGAAAATGGGGGTCTATAAATGTGGGATCATAAAAAAATAAATAACACAATTCTCTCACTTATATTCAGTAAAGTTTAGCATGGGCGATGTGCGAAATTTGTATCCCCAAATCAAAAGCATCCTCTAACCAGCGATAGGGGAAGATATACAGCCCTATGCAAAGTATCATCATCCCGAAAGAACATAAAAATGACAATGCTTTCCTCCAATCATACTTCTGATCGGAGGGCTTGGAAATCACGAATGTCGGCAACACGCAAAACTAACCAAAATCAAATGCGAGCGGTGCCCATGCAATGCACGTAATTCACCAATTGGAGCCCATGGTTGTAGGGAGTCAGAAAAAATATACCCCCTCATAATTTTGGAGCAGTTGGTTAGGGCTTAGTCGACCTTGAGGTCTTGGCTTCGATTTCCCAACCGGTTGATTGCGACTTAAGTGGGGGGGTCATGGGTGGTAAGGTCCCATGCAAGTCCCCCTCGAGGTATAGTCGCTGGTTTTTACTGGTTGGTGTCCGGCGGGAGTCGTGAGCACCCCTAAGGTGTGCCAGGGCGAATCCTCGGTATCAAAAAAAAGAAAAAAAAGACAGTTTCATTCGTGCTCCGTTCCAAGAACTCGTAACCTTTTCCTCAAATTCGAGAAAATCGATTGGCCCACGAAGCCCGAAAAGAAAGGGGAATCCACAGAGGAGGCCCGTCGGTGATTGGTCCACCACGCGACTCACGAGGCCCATTGGGCATTCCATCAATGACCCGATCCTAAATCACAATATTAAATCGGGGGGGACGGACGTACTCGATGGCCGTTCGATTGCAACCGGCGGTTCGGTTCAGAGGCGGGCGCACCCAACAACGGCCGCAGGGAGCATCATCAGGATGGTCGGGGGGACATCCCATAAAACCGGCGGGGCCCGCGAATCTCCTGCGCAATCAAGCCCTGTCGGACCCCACCTCGGCACCCGATCGCGACCGCTCATAAATCCCGCCGGACGCCCGAACGTCCTGCCCCTTCCCGATACACGAGAGTTTTCGCGAGAAAATGTCGACTCTTCTCATCGTGCGGTCGACATTAGTTTGGCAGAAACAGGAGAGAAAGAGAGATAAAGAGACAGACAGACAGACCGTCCGTGCTTCTCGTACGACGTGATATATTGAATTCAAAATAATAATAATAATAATCCAAAACCTTAATCAATTAGGCTAATATTACAATAAAAAAAATCTTAAACTATATTCACTATAACATAAATAACCGATTTTGTTTTTATCCCCAAAAACTCTGACTTACTTGGTATGACACAATATATTCTAATTTTTTTTTTTGTATCGTAAAAAATCCAAACTTATACCACCGATAAACTATACCCTAAATGGTATTGTAAAGAAGGTATATATATCATAAATATATAATTTACTCACACCCATCATATAAAAACATGCGATGTGATGGATTGTGTATGATGTATTGTGTAAAAGACGAAGTTGATATTTTTTGCACTCATTTTCCTATAAGCATTCATTCTTGAGTGTCATTGGCAACACGTGTTTTTTCATGATATCTTACTATTATAATATTTAAATAGTAAATCATGCTTTTATTTAAAGTTTAAGCTTTTAGAAATGGTCGACAGTAATATCACAAAATCTCACATTATATCAGAGCAGGAGGCCCTAAGTTTAATTTTTTTCAAGATAAGATCAAAGTTCAATTTATGCACGGGGAGAGTTTTAGAATATATAAATAATAAATCACGCTTTCATTTAAATTCTCCCTCTCAATAACATTTGGCATCATCGATGGACATCTCATACGGGTTCTCTGCATGGGAAACACGACACACACCGTATCAAAATGAAGGATGATTTTGACAGGAACCGAGAGCAAGAAGAAGAGGACCATGACTTCTGAACGAGTGTCCATGGCGTATCCTTGCGCAAAAACCCTTTTTTCAGTACAAAAACGTCAGGCGAGCCAAAGCGGCAATACCTCAAGCCGAACGACACACAAACTCTGGCATCGACATATACCATACGCACCGTACACACCATACATTGACAAATCACATCATGTAAGAAATACGATATGATAGCGTTAGAGAGAGAGAGAGAGAGAGAGAGAGAGAGGCAAGTGGAGATTCCCTGCATGCATGCAAGATGTTGGCAGTAATGCCTCCGCTCATACAATGCGTGGTTGAATTGAATGAGGTTTACAGACTGACTGGGAGAGAGAGAGAGAGAGAGAGAGAGAGAGAGAGAGAGAGAGAGAGAGAGAGAGAGGGTCTACAATGGAATGAATGAGAGGGCTTTTTGGCTTTTCTCCCTCTTTGGAGGACCCCATTCTATTCAATTTTCTTCCTCGACATGGCTTCAAAATTTGTCCCACCTTACCATACAGGGATGTGCGTAGTAACTTGTAGGGCTATTGCAAGATTTTGCATTTTTTCCCCTCCTTTCCAGACAATCTATTTATGGAGTACATCCAAACAGACGATGGCCTAATGCGTGACGTGGCTAGTCTCCTAGACCTGAGGCGCCTACGCCTTATAGGCTGACAAGAAAGCAAAAGAAAGGACGTGTATTTATATTGGATAGCTAGAAGGAGCTGCTTCCTACCCATAAACGAGAGCCCACATAAATTCACTTTACGCTCGCAATATAAGCGTTTGCATAAGACCTGCTTTTCTTAACGACATTAAATTGGACAGCCGAATAGACTTAAACATACTCAGACAATTTCCTTACTCCGTAGTCCGTACCTGATTGTCTAATCACGGAAACGAGCAATTAGTACGAACATGACTTGATTGTATGATCATCTATAATTCATGTCACGTCAAATTCATTTGAAAGTGAAAGTGAAACTGTTAATATTATGTCTTAAATGCGACATGATTACCAAACGACTGTGTTATTATATTCGACTTCTCTTTCATATAGTTACGTACTTTTTTTTGTTAGTTTCCTCTTCAAAACAAGCCTTCGCCAAACCTTTTCTATCTGCAACAGCTCGCGGAAAAAGAAAAGGGGCGATGCATCGGGTGGAGCTATGAGATCACATCACATGTTAAATATATCACCTGCATGCCATGCAGCATTATTGTGTTGGTCCTGACTAACAGCAGAAAAGGTTTGCATCAGCATCATCACTCTCCCAGTCTTCACAAGGGGCGATCGAGATTTGACATGTCAAACTTTCATGAAAATGACCCTATCCATCTCGATTGTCAGAGGACGTATCTTTCTCCACTGTATTCTATTCAAGGAAAAGCACTTATTGCAAATATATTTGCGATCCATAACACTAATACAAATGTGTCGTCTTGTTTATGTAGTGTAAATCCATCATATTACTCTGCGTTGACCAGGTGAGAAGTATCTTATGGTAGAAACTTACTTATCTGATGGCTGGATTATGTGTTAGATATACTGAAATTAATTTACAAAATTTGTGGATTAAGTGAAGTCAGGTTTTAAGAGGGCCTGTAAGTAAGGGAGTCATGCCACATTTAATGAGAGTTCTTGCACATCATTTGATACACGGGTTTCGCAAAACAATTTCAGTAAATGTAGCGTTATTCGCAATTTTAATGCTTCTAAAAAAAAAAAAGTACGTATAATTCAATTTGCATGTGTATTGAATCATTTGATTCAAATGGATCTTTCGACTGGATATGATTGAAAGCATAAATGGAGATTGTTGTGATGGTCTTTGTGAAAAATTGGTTGACGATCATTATATCAAGAATTAGAGGGTTGGAGTAGGTATTCTTTTATTGGTTAATACCATGGAAAATCCTAGCTGATACATTTAAATTTACCTCAAACTAACTTTTTGACCTAAAAAAAACCTCAAATTTGTACACTTATGATAAATTTATCAATTCCTTAAATTTTAAAGTCAAATTGCTTAGCTAGATAACATATGTCAGTCGATAGGTGTACCGGTTTGGAGTTTTACCCTATATTTGTCAAAGGTGTACTAGTTTGTAATTTTTCGTGGTATTAATCCAATTTAATGGAAATTAACGGAGGATATATTTGTTACAAACATATTAATTTGAGGTTTTTGGTCGTCAATTAATTTGAGGTAAATTTGTTACGATGTATTAATTTGGAATTTTTTGTGATCAATAAATTAATTTATAATAAATTTATCATAAGTGTACGAATTTGTGATTTTTTTTTTTCGTATTAACCTTTCTTTTATAGCATGAAACGCACTCAAAGATTAAAATATACAATTACGACGTGATCTCAAGAACTTGATATACTTTGATTTCTCTTGTTCCAAGCACTCAGCGACTTACCCAGATCTGCCCGTCGTTTGGTATTAGGCCTCCAATTTGAACATTATGCTTGGATCCATAAGCCGCCATGTCCAATTATTCGGACCAGTTCGAGCATATTTGTTCGCCAATCTCCAGATGGCCCTGATTTATTGCTGCAGTACACTATGAGCTGGGACTTCTGATTTGACAATCCAACCGTTAGAATCTATAGATGGAAACTCTACGTCATTATGATTCATTGTTCCATGGCTTTTAGGAAGGGCTACTAAAATGGATCACAAATCTATATTTTAATCTACATTTATTTCAATGTGTCACTTCAAACTCAAAGTATGAGTGATGATGCATTTTAAGGTTAAAAGAGTAAAATAGATGGGTTTTAGTGGGTCGGTTGTAGACCCATTTTCAACTCATTTAATAAAAAGTCGGGCTAAGCGCATTTTGGTCCTTGATTAGTATATTTTCTCTCCCTCTTTGATTTTGTGACTCGTGACTTTCTCTATTCGTTTGCTCTGCTTCCTCCATCGTTAGGTTTTCTTTAACCTTCGGCTTGCAACTTCATACTACCGTGACAAATTGCACTTTTGAGTAAATCCAAATTTTCATCAATACCTTCATGGCTCGGTCCATAACCCGACCGCCAAACTTCCTCACTAACTTGATAAATTGGCGAAGGGAGCAGCCCACTCTTCTTCTTCTTCTTTGGGTTGAAACCCATTTTTGCCCACTCTTCTTCTTCCCCATTCTTCAAAGGTAACAATTTAAGGAGAAAAGTTACTAAAAATACTTGTTTGACAAGTATCCTTCTACGTTTGCTTCTACAATTTGCGTCAACATTATCTAGTCATTAACATATCCCTTCCTATACATGTGTAGATCTTGGTTGCCAATGATTTCTTCAGGTATGTAGTTTCTTATTCTCTTTATGATCCATACTCAATCAGATCTATTAAATACTCAAATAAGTTTTGTTGTCATCCAAAACCAGTTAAAAAGGAAGATTTTCAAACATACATTAAATGGAAAAGAAAAAATCTCATGAATATCAACGGGCCAGAGACACGTCCAATATAATATTATATCTAGAAAGATTTTCCACATATATTAGTTATCGGAACTCAAACAATAATTCAGTCACTAGCATTACAAATGGAAAGATTCTCAGTTACCCATGTCATTAATTATGAAAGAGGATTGTTCATGATTTCCACGATACACATCCTCCAACTATCTGTTTAGCTCTAGCTCTAAGAAGCGCATTATATATATATATATATCTATACAATATGTATACATCTACACATGTGTACATGTACACATGTATACACACACTCACACACACACACATATATATAGCCAACGCATGGATGATGATCAAGGACATAAATGGCATCCGAAGAGTATTTATTCTATATTTTCTGAGATGATTCTTCTTGGGCGATGTCTGGTGGAGTGGCTCTACTATAATAGAGTTTTTGATGTTGTCTCCAATTAAGTCTGTTTACCTCAGCGATTGAAAACCCTCATCCTTTCAAGCTTCAAGCTTTCTTACCTTGTATCCCTTGTTATAAAGTAAGTTTGTTTGTTTTCAAATACATCTAGCATAGTTCATACAGGGTTACCAACTCACACAATAGTTGGTTAACCATTTCTTGTAATACAAACATCAATACTCCCTGGAGTGCGGATTACCGCCCTAGTAGATGACTTGATGCTCTAGTTTCCGCAAATATAATATTACGATAAAAATCAACAATAAGTTTATTATTGAAACAACATCACTCTTTGATACATGGGCTGATCTCAATTGTATCAAAGAAGGCATTGTCCCAACAAGATACTTTGATAAAACATCAAAATCTTTAAAATAAGCCTCAGGAGACAAACATACTGCAACATCCTCAAAACAATGCTCTCAGAAGCGGAAGGATCACAATGTGGATCCTCCAAATCACAAGACAATCTTGACAAATCCTCGCAGTCACATCACAGTGGAAATACCAATGAAGATGACTACTACGGGATCAACCTAGACAGAGATTAAAACCAAGACATCACATGCCAACACTATTGCATATATATGTCACCGAATTTTTAATTTGATGTATGTAATGTCATTGCCAAGGTCGCATGGCCTTTTGCAGTAAAATATATTTACTTTCTGCAAATCTTGCATGGGAACTTGGGCACGACACCAAAAGTTATTGCACTCCCACAAGTCAACGGTAAAAGACTGCGTTTATCGTGCTGCTATTATTTAAGTTCTCGTTCCCTTCTAAATGAATGGGAGCAGCCATTGACACCTAATATTCCAGTTTTTTCTATAATTAGGCATCGTCATTGGAACCAGAATAGAAAGACGTAATTGGCTTGTCGTTGATGTGATCAGAAAGCAGAAGGGTAGTATCGATTTTGACTACATATCCACAACTCATGTTCTATTTAATGTTATCATGCTTGCTAAGTGGGTTTGTAATCATAGAGTAATTAAGCTGAAATTAGTTCTTCTGAAATAATTCCAATGCTTATGAATTGGTTCAATGAATCGACGCTCTCTTATGTAATTGTTGAAAAAATTTCGAATGAAAAATGATTTGAATAAGTTGGCAGAGAAGAGCGTATGGATAATATGAACCCATTGGAAATTTGTATTCAAGCGATGTGAGCCTCTGATGATGTAGTTATCTGAAAAAAGATAGAAAGAGCTTCCCTTTTCTATCTAGTTAAAATGCGCACAACTTTAAGTTAAAGAAAAACACTTGTTCGATCAGTTTATTTAATTACATATACGAGTTTTCTCCCATGCACGGCATAAATCCAATCTGGTTTTGATGCTGTGTTAATCATGTACAAGTATCACAGTAACTAGCTAGGTTTGCATGCATGGTGGAAGAACAACAGACACAATGAAATTTAGAGAATGCCAATAAACAACATAAATGGTTTAAAAGAAATTGGATTTACACAAATTGTTGTGGATGGATCCATGCCAAGCCTACTAAACTAGTTTAAATTAAAATTGCAGTCACAAAATATCTAGAGTAACTTGTGCAAGTCAAAAGTTACCCTGATTGTGCTTGAAAAGTAAAACCCTAGATATTTCTTTCTTAGTACATTTGCAAATAATTTGTAGCATGAAAATAACTTCAACGGAAGAGTTCAATTAATAGCATTGTACATAATCCAAAACGTAAGCAGGCTTCTCCATTGGCTTCTTTCCATTAAGACCATAATGGCTGCAATCTCCGGTTGCATCATCAATGAGGAATTTTTAGGAGTAAGCGAATGTTATGTACATGAAAATTTCTGTACATCATACTGCAGTTCGCAGTGGAGCATTCATTTAGGATCAACGGCTGCAGGCTTGTCTATGCATATAGCCAAAAAAAAAAATATTGCATACATCCATTCATTAATGGGCGATGCAGTACATAATAAATCACATAAGAGAAGAACTGGATGAGAACTTCAGCTCATGAGATTCAGTTTGAAATCATATTCAACATTTAACAAGAGTTTAGCACGGCACTCACTATTTTTACCTTTTGAATTGATGTTAACATGCCTAACATTTTTCAATTTTCTATTCTTGTGTTCTTGCAACGTTGTAAGCCCGACCATCATATGTGGTCAGAAAACAAGCGCACATTCAAGTACGCTGTGGCCGTTCGAGAAAATAAGTATGCCCTAACTAAAGAGCAAAACCAAAGACCAAACGTTACTAGGCAAAGGGGTCATGATTTTAATCAATAACAAGCAGCAGAAATTCAATTCCGGTGCGTCCACATCCATCGACTTTAAAGGTGAGAATCAGAGGCATATGAATAAAAACAAATGCGCAACCCGGATTTGAATCGCGCCATAACTGCTGGTGCTGTCGGCTTTGTTCATTTACTCGCCCCTCTCGCTCTAGAAAGATTTGCGTGTGATCCCATTTAAATGCTGGAGGAGAAGGATTGGGGCCGATCACGGCACCAAGGACATTTAATGTCCAACATGGTCTTGCATGATTTGGCGAGATGCCGCGTTATTTTTGGTTTAGGAAAGTAGGCCGACGAATTGATACGCCACCATGCTTGATCTTATGATTAATCTGTGAGGTTTCGTTACGATATACCGGTTCTACGCGTTTTATCTTACATGAGAGCTATGTTGAAAAATCGGAATCTTTCGACATGCAAGCCACTTGACAATTGTGAAATGAAGAAGGCGGCGGAATTTTGAGAGATCCGGTATATTAGGATCTCTCGAGTAACTAATGTCATACTCATTTGGAGAACCACATCAAAGAACTAGCGGCATTGAAAATCATAATTTCATGGCAAAATTTCGAGATCCAAGAAATGAATAACAAGTGCATAGATCTCTAAGTTTTATCAGCATACATATCAATGTTCTAATATGATTTGTAAAAATAGTTGTTTCGTTTATATGTTGGTCGAGATAACTGAATTTTTAATGGATGTTTATGCTAACACCATAGATGGAACAAAAATCCATCAATGGAGATCTTTGTACAGTGGTCGACTTACACACCTCGTACGGACGGCTCTACGATAATTAAGGTGGCTCGAGATATTTAAAAGGTTTTATCCCACGGTATTACTATGATATTATCAAGTATATGAGTCTTTAATTATGTTCCTCCCTCGGCTTCTCTCTCTCTCTCTCTTTCTCACAAAACCCTAGCGAGTCCCCATCTCTGTCACTCTAGGTAAAAGTAGCTCCGCCTTCCCCTCAGCCTCTGCGCTTTGCAGCCTCCGCGGTTTAGGCTGCGAAGAACTCCCTGCCCTTTGTACTCACTCATCTCCTAACGGTAAATAATAAGCCCAGTATTCAAAAAAAAAAGAGGAACGAAAAGCAGTAGAGAGAGAGAGAGAGAGAGAGAGGGGGAGGATGTTGATGGTGATAGTTTAGTCACTCTCATATTTAGTGCAATTGGCATGCCCATCTCCCTTTCTTTATTTCGACAAAAATCTTGCACGTATCTTCATGCCCCCATCTCAGTCCTTTTCCTTATTTCTCACATCCCTTTCCTACCTGTCTACTAAGTTGTCTAGCTAGCCCAAACCCTCTCTCAGAGTCTCAGTATTATTCTCTTCGGAAGCCAGCAAAAACCAGCGGAGGGTTTCACTTCTTGAGAGAGAGATGTTGTGCGACAGCATGTTCTTTGAAGATCCAGAATTTGTCGACCCCACCTTCGGAGGAGGAGCCAGTGGGGATGATCTCTTCAGTATCTTGGAGAGCTTGGACGCTGAGTTCCCCCTGCCGGCTAATCCTCCTCCTCCTCCTCCTCTTCCGGCGTTGGACGAGACTGCTGTGTTTGGCTCGAAAGAGTGTGACGAAGCTTCTTCGCCTAAGAGCAAGAGACAGAAGGTCATGAATGGCGGCGGTTCTTGTTCAGACTACGAGAACCAGCAAGACGGTCAACAGCAGAACCGGATGTCCCACATCACCGTGGAGCGTAATCGCCGGAAGCAAATGAACGAGCACCTGTCTGTTTTGCGGTCGTTAATGCCTTGCTTCTACGTCAAACGGGTAAGCCGATGAAGACTTTGCTGTTTGCTTTGCTTTGCTTTTCTCCGGTTTGGTTTGTCGCAAGTACAATTTGTTGGAATCTTTCTCAGATAAGTTCATTCTAGGAAACGTTGAGTTGCATCTGGGAATTGTTTTTATTCTGTCTTTGGAAATAAGAAGAGAAGAAGTTAAGAACTTAGTTATCGACCACTTTCAGGGACCACCGTTTCTTTTTGATAAATTGACATCCAGGAGGTAATTTTTAAGGACTTTCATCATCTTCTTTGAAAGAACAAATTGATATGCCATTGTTTAATTTCTCTCCTTTGGCCCGTAATCTTGGCAACAAAAAGTTCCTTTAATTATCACCCAAATGAACACTTATGGTCAATTCATCAGCAACTGTAAAGTGTCAACTGAAATTTGCAAACTTAATTTTCAGGGAGACCAAGCCTCCATAATTGGAGGTGTGGTGGACTACATAAGCGAGCTACAACAATTGCTTCAATCGCTGGAAGCCAAGAAGCAAAGAAAAGCATACAGCGAAGTCCTGATCAGCAGCCCAAGGCCATCCTCGTCCTCAGTATTGAGCCCAAGGCCTTCACCGCCGGTGCTCAGCCCCCACAAACCGCCGCTCAGCCCTAGGCCGCTTGTGAATTTACCTATAAGCCCCCGGACCCCACAACCCACCAGCCCTTACAAGCCCAAGAACATGCACCAGAGCAGTAATTTCATCTCTGCCTCTCCGTCGCCGACTTCGTCCACGTCCTCATCCATCGAGAACAGCATCTTCCCCAACAGCAATGAGCTTGTGGCCAACTCGAAATCCGCCATTGCTGAGGTGGAGGTGAAGTTCTCGGGTGCCAATGTCCTTTTGAAAACGGTGTCTCCTAGGATTCCTGGACAGGCATTGAGGATAATGTCGGCCTTGGAGGACTTATCCCTAGAGATCCTCCAGGTCAGCATCGGCCATGTCAATGAGAACACAATGGTTCATTCCTTCACCATCAAGGTAAGTTTCTTTGCTCTACCAAAGTGTATTGGAGAGAGTTCCTCTTCATGTTGAGTAAAAATCACTTGGGTGTGCATTTATTTTCTGTGAGAAAAGATGCTAATCTGATTTCATCATAGTCCGATTTTGTCGAGGAGCAATAAACCTAGGTTTTACTTGGAGCAGGAAAAAGTTGGGTGTCATTCGTTTAAAATTTGGATTTAGTTATAGAGTGCTGCTGGTTAGTATGTTAGTTTGTGAAGTGCGTAATCAACATTTAGAACTTGAAAGCCCTTCTATAAAGCACGTGCAAAACAAGCTGTCTAGAACCGGAGATGCTCAGCGATAAAATCCTTGATTTTTTCATGATGATGTGTACAATAGATATTAGGTACATGTCACTTTAAATATAAACAAGGTTTAGCATGTACATAAGCAGTGGACAGGACTAATCAGTGGCAAGAATCTCATACCTACTTGAATATTTACCATTTGAATCATTGTAGAGCCATATGTCATCGTCGCGAATCCTATAGCTTCTAAAACCACTCAGAGTACGTGGTTATAGCAAAACTGTCCCATAAACGGAATTAGAGGATCAAGGTTTTGGGTCATGTATGGCTTCGAGAAAGAAGACAAAAGAGTTGAAGACAGACATACCTTGATTTGTCGCTCATTGAATACACAAACAGTAAAACCTAGCTAGATTCCCTTAGGTTAGCTGGGAAGGCGGGGAGCTCATAAATTCGTTTCCCTACCAGGCATGTTTTTTCCCTGAAGCCCTAATAACTGCACGGTTCATTCAACCCCATAAATTGTCGATGCTCCAGGATCTGTTACCAGGGCATGACATCATCCACAAGGAAAATGTAAAAAAGAAAAAGAAAAGAAAATGGCAAGACTCGCTTCTATCCGTTGAAAAATAAACAGCAAAATCAATAGCCAGACAATTGTAAAAAGGTGAACAGTTTCGTGATTGTTCTTCGGGTTCTGGCACGGTACACCGAAATCATTTCCTTTTTTAAATAGAGTTAAATGACCGCTGACATCGCCGTACCAAGGGAGAGGTACTGATGTCCAAGTCTATTTCTTTACGATGACTCTCGGAAACCACGATGTTTCACTGAAAACTAGGACAATCCCGCGTCTTAGTTATGGAAAAGGAATTGTCATTTGGCTAGAAATGACAATATTTACTCCCACAGCTAACGATTGCGGTTTTGGTTTTTCCCCTCTTCCACAGATTGGAGTCGAATGCCAACTTAGTGCAGAGGAGCTCGCTCAGCAGATACAGCAAACCTTCTGCTAATGTGCTGGTGATGACGTTTTAGCGACGGTCCCAACCCTAATATCGTAGCTCTCTCTCTCTCTCTCTCTCTCTCAAACTCTTTTACTAATAATAAAGAAGAATGCGGGAAGGCTCCTTTCATCACCCTTCTCTCATTAACATTCATGTAGAGTACTCATCATAGATCACTCGTAACTTTAGCATTTGTTGTGACCCGCTCACCAGCATGTAAGTCTTTATCTTGTACTCATTGAGCAATTAGTGTAATGCCTTTCTTGAGTAATCACGTAATGAGATTCTACCATCAGCTTGGTTACCTCCACATGATTTTCCCAATTACTCTCATTTTTAGTTCATTTACTTGTTTTGTGGATTTGCCATAGCTTGCCGATTTGTTGGAGGAATTTCTTTTTGAAACTGGCACAAGTTATCAGACAATTATCTGAATAAATGTTTAGGTTCTTTAGGGGCCACGAAAAGCAACGATGTTGACAACGGGACACACTAGAAGAAGTTGTGTGGTCATGATCATTTTCTTCTGGGTGGAGCCACTGGCATAAGTAGAGATGCAGAAATGCATTGTGCATGTGCATGACGATGGAAGCATAAAGCTTGCCATTGCCTTCGCCTATCTTATGATCAGAAGGTGAAGACGATAAGTGAAAGCTGTCCCACTAATTATTTCTATTTTTCGAAGGAAAATTATAACAAAGCCTTCTGCAACTTTTATCATGATATTAGTTTACATCCTCTTCTTTCAAAACCACCATTTCGCACACCGTCTTTGTAGATTATGATTCTTAAAACGATGTATCATGCCGGGCAAGGCTTCAAACAAGTACTCGATTCCACTCTTTTTGTTGTGGAAAATGCTAAGATGCACAAAGCAATCTTACTAAAGCTTACTTCTTAAGGGATGTGTCAAGTTTCAATCGAATATTAAAATGAGTGAGATTCGTAGATTAAATGACGGATTTCTCTAAACACCCAATTGAAAATTTCCACATCATTTGATGAGTGGTAGGATTCCCTGGTATGTGTAGCATTGCCCGTTTGTTCTTTTGGATGAACACACTTCATGTGAAATTTATACGTACATGTATGTTATTGTATGGATGTACGTATGTATGAATGTGCTAAGATGCTTGAGTTCTTATTATTAATTGTCCTGTTGCCATCGAAATATTAATGACCTTGCTTAGATAGCGGAATGAAAAGGCAGAGGGCAAAGAGCAGACCCCTTTACCAAACTCAGTAATGGTCGTATTCGAAGCAGTGTAATGCCACTAGTTTGGTGTTGAATCTCATATACACTTTTGCCGCTGCTGCTGCTGCGGCAAACGTGATTTAGTCACTGGGGCATGAATCCACGAATTAAGGAGCAAGGCTAGATTTGTTCACAAGACCCCTTCTTCGAAATGAAGGTATAGAGATGTCCAAAGGTTATAGCATGTTGCCATACATAAATTGTATCTTTCGATTGTTTTTGCCACAAGCCACTTTTGTTGCTGCTAAATATCTGTACAACTACTGCTAAAATAACATGCCATTGAATCAATGATATCAAAGATGAGTTAATAAAAAAAAAAAAAATTAAGTTTGTGCACCATTTGAGATCTTACTTTTACCTTTTTACGTTGCCTATCAAATTCTCCTTTTCACCGGTGAGCATGCGATTGATCGTAGACATCATAATGAATCTGTACATCCACGGAAGTCTCCCCAGAGCTGGGGCCATTGTTCCATGAAAGACAAAAGCAAAATTCAGGTCTAATCTGTCCACAAGTCACTCATTTTTCTGGTAGATCCAATTCCTACATTAATGCCATTGGCTCTTCATATTATCAATTATTCTTATAAAAGGA
Source organism: Eucalyptus sp. ANBG9806169 (assembly GCA_014182395.1). Lineage (NCBI taxonomy): Eukaryota > Viridiplantae > Streptophyta > Magnoliopsida > Myrtales > Myrtaceae > Eucalyptus > Eucalyptus sp. ANBG9806169. The sequence continues at coordinate 39,451,912 of CM024573.1, read as the reverse complement.
GTTTGGTCTTTGCTTTGCGATTAGTTCTTTTAGCTACATTGATTGCATGGAGATGTATCTTCATCTATAAAATCTAGCTAGCTTGCCACTTATGGATGGCTAGGTGTAAATTGAAAACGTACAACCTAGGCTAGATAATGCTTATGTAGCGAGTCCACCTACACGACAGCATTATTTATTCTTTCTCTGCATTATTAGAGTCGTTCAATTACACTGTTGGCAGTTGGTGTCCCCTTTGGTTTGGACATTCTCGTTGTCGCTCCGCCCGAGCGTTAGATCCTTGTCATTTGGCGTAGGGGTGACGACCCTATCTTGCTTTTCTTCAGCTCGTTCGATGAATTCACTTGCTTTTTATTAAGTGCATTAGTTGCGTTCTGTGCACGAGATTGAAGGTATGTGACACCAAAAGGTCTCGAGAGAGTTTCTGGTTTTTTTCTTGTGAAATGGTATATGAAAACATACCTGATCTTCCCCCATTGACGACTTGCATATCTCTAGTATTTGAATTATAATATAAGAAATTCAAAATAACAAAAAAATAAAAAATATTTTTTAATTTAATCTTATTTTTATTTATCTATTCAAATGTTATTCTATCTTATAATATAAAATTCAATATATAAATATATATTTATATCTATTACGTATTATAGGTATTTTAGTATTTTAGGTATATTAGTACAGTTTTCTATTAATAAAATTTTATTAGAGAATGATGAAAGGGGAAGAAAGAAATAAAAAAGAAAGGAAAATAAAATAAAAATAAAGTTGACAAGAGTGTTACGAGAGATTTTTACTATATTCGTCTGTAAAATATGTGATTAATTTATATTGATATGTCGTTTTAACCAAGCATTATATATGATACGATGTGAATATATCCAATTTTATTACTATAACGACCAAAAGGTAGATAGGATATAGTAAAATCTCCTAAATTTCATATTCAGTCATATCCAATCTTATTCTAGTTGGAAATTCAGACGACCAAACTAGCCTTTAATGTGGTTGTGAGTTTGATCAGCTGGTACCTTAAAATGTCGACTAGGTAGTTTGCAATTCATTCGCCTAAGATAAGAAAAATGGTTAATACTTTGAAAAACCCAAAACTGGTACGTCTGTGACAAATATACTCCAAACTAATTTTTTGACTACGAAAAATCCCAAATCGGTATACTTATGATAAATTTACCTCAAGTGATTACAAAAAACCCTAAATTGGTACACTTGTGACAAATTTACCCTAAATTAATTTGTTCGACCGCCACAAACCCTAAACTGTAAATATACCATCTGTTAAATTTGATTAATAACACAAAAAACTGCAAAAATGTTGCAACTATAACAAACATATAATAAAATCCCAAATTAATACATTAGTTCACTGTCACGTGTCGTTCAACTCAATAATTTGATGTAAAATTTAACGGAAACTAACAAATGATAAATTTGTCATAAGTGTACTAGTTTAGGGTAAATTTGTTAAAGGTATATTAGTTTGTGATTTTTCAGGATATTAATTCTAAGAAAAATCAAACCGGTCATTTTTTAACGAACAAATCGACTTTGGGAAAATCTTCCATGCACCCACTCAACCACATTTTCTAATGTCTTTTCTTAATTACAGTCATTTCCGACATATTTGCTAAAACTTTCCTTCAAAAACAAATTGTATCTGAAAAAAGGCGGACCATGTTAATGATTCATGCACGAAAGTCGTTTGGACGTGAATACATGTTCGAATGGAAGTTCCGTCACTATCCTATGTTTGCAGTGAAATTGGTAAGAAGCTTTTATCAAAGGAAAAAAGTTAAAAGAAAAAGGAAGATAAACATAGGATTATTGATGGGTGAATCTTCGAAAGGAAGGTGAAAATTGAAAATATGAGAGAGAACAGATATGATGAATTCATTTTTTGTTTCTTTGGTCTGCAAAAGATTTGAATTCACATAATCATTTTTTAAGGTTATATTTTTTTCCGGTTCACTACAAAGGTTGTGCGAGCAATATAGGATGTGGAACATCCTCTCCCAAATAATAATGATAAAACCCCACAAATTTTCTTTAGACTCGTGAAAGTTTAATTTTCTAAGTAAAAAGAGACTATTTGAAAATCTAAGTGTTAAAGTTACTTTGTGGTTTAAAATTAATCTGACTTGCAAGAGCACTTCAAAATGTTTTATCCTTCTTCTTCAAAATTGGAAGATGCCTGTTTTTCGTGATGAGAGATTTCACTTACGAGGGTATGTGTATATCTTCAGCTATTACAACAACAAGACAACTTAAGAAATGCAATAACATCTCTCAATTTTGATGCTCTATAATTGATGTCTCAACTTTGATATTTTCCTATTATATTCAGCAACCATACAAATAACCATGATGAAGTTTATTTCACAGTTATTTATAGAAAATAAAAGCAATTTTTTTAAAATTATTCTTAAAACTCGTAAACATATGTGCCGAGCATGCGTTCGTTCTGTGTTAGCTATCATAGTAGCAAACAAAGGAAGAATCTAAATTCCATTTGTTTGCTGGGAATTTTTTTAGGTAACCATTTTCTTCATTTTTCGATATTTAAATTGCTAAAGAAAATAAGTCAATGAAAAACTAATGCTTAAGTTTAGGAAAAATGATTTTCTTTTTTCAAAATTAGAAATCATTTTTTTTTTTTATAAATATGACAATACATCAACACTTGGACCACATATTTTACATTTGGGCACAAAAATCCTAATGCCTATTCCTAAGTCCCAAGCCTATCCTCTATGGTCACGGCCCAGCCTCGATTGTTGCAAGCCCAAGCTTTTGTGCCCTACTCCTCAACTCTCAATCTAAGTCCATAGAAACCGGGCTCAGGACTCCGGTGCTCATGCTTGATCTCTTAATTGCCTATGCCCTAGTAACTCCCGTGTTGAGTAATGCATGTTTATTTAGGGAAATAAGAGCAGATTTTTCTTTTTAGATGACAAAAAATACTTTTCAATTGATTTCTAAACTTGAGCTAAACATAGAAAAATATTGTTTTTTTCTTTTAAAAAATTGTTGAATTTGCGAAGCAAGACGGAGCATCACTCAAAATGTCTTCTTTTTAATCAGAGTTAAGAGATCCACGACAAATAATTTCTCAATGGTCGAGTTTCGAAAATTTATTCTAGTGGCCACGATTTTATAGGTTTCTTAAGCCGAGAGTCTCAAAATCAGAACCCAAAAATTTATCGAGGGAAAAACAATAAAAAAAAGGGTCTCGAAAATGTATAAAAGAAATTCCACTTTTTCAAGTGGCCAGTGTTAGGCTACGTACGCGCGGCAAGCGCCTGGGACCCACAAACTCGTGTGACACACGAAGGCGCCAATCACACAGCCAACCACGTCTATCAATCTAATCCATGAAATAAAATCCAGCTCCCACGCCCAAAAAAGGAGAAAAAAAAAAGAAAAAGAAAAAGAAAAATCTTTTTCTCCTCCTGCAAAATTCGCCACGCAGATTCTTGGCTCTCTCTCTCTCTCCCGCGCTGACTTGTGCGTCGCATCCGCCCTCGATTTCTCGCGCCATGAATCCCGGCCGTCCATTCGTTCATGAGCGGCGATTTAATTTGTGGACATGGTGATCTCGAGAATTCCTGCTTCGTGCGGTATTAAACTCCAAAAATCTCCCTCGCCGGAGAATCTCTCCTGTGTCTCTCTGCTCCGATTCGAGCTCGACGTTTCTGTCTTTCGAAGCGAAATTCAGACGTGCGCCGTAAGGTATCTTCGGGTGTTGTTGTTATTGTTATTGTTGTAATCGTGATCTGAAGTAGTTCCTCTGCATTGCTTCGTTGACTCTTGCGTCCGTCGGATGAATCGGTTGTGTCGCTTCGGTTCGCTAGCTGTGTCCCATTCGCATTCTGCAGTTCCGAGGGAAGTGGTGAACTTATTTTCTGTCGGGTCAGTTTGTTTTCTCGCCGAGGGAGAGAGTGCACGGTCTGATCGCCATTTGCGAGTGTTGCTGGTTGCTTTTTTTCCAGTGATGTGGGTTGGGTTGGACTGGTTTAGTAGGCGAATTTGTCTGTTTTTTTGTTATATGGTGAAGTTGTTGTGTGTAGGAGTTCTCCCATGTAATTCGATCAGGTATCAACTCTTGCTTAAATGAAATCTTCGGGGATGTGAAACGATGATCCTAGTTTGGCAGCGGAATCAGGTTCCTTTTTACTTTAACCAGTCGAACTTGCTCCAACCCCAACCATGTCCTTCCAGAAGTCCCAAGTTGACTTACCTTTCATTCAGACAACCCCACCGTGCATGGTCCACTTGATTTTTCTCGCCACCATGTTTCTTCCCTTGTCTGGAATTGAACTCCTCACACTCGTTTGATTCCCACTAACGGCCTTGTTTTTTTTATCTTTCTTCGATGTGCAAAAGGACTCGTGGTTACATCAACTGAAAATGGTCACATGAAAAAGTACTGATTTTTGATTCAGTGTGGATCGGGTTTGTTTCGCCTTTTGCGCTTTCTGCATATCATCCCAAGACTTTTTTTTTTGCCTGAAATGAGTGCAAGTGATTGACAGAATTTCATGTGCTTTTTTCTGGGGCCAAAATGCTTCCACATGTCTAGTTGCACATGTTTTTATGCGCCTTTACTTTAGATAGTTGCCATGGTATGCCTTTCTCTTTGGACAAGTGTGGACGCTTCATAAAGTCTGCCGCAATTCAGGAATTAAAATCTCATTTTATGTGTTTAACTGGAGCAGAATTTTTTGCAGAGAGAAAGCTTCCATTTATCAAATTATATACTCTCCGACAACTCGGAATGGGAGTTGTGACTATCTCAAGCTCAGCTTCTCGCACACCACTTGGATTTAATGCGAAGTTTTCAACTAGCAGATCTGCAACGAAAAGACCCTTGATCATAGCATTCAGAGCGGATAAGAACAATAACACAGCTTTGCTGACGCATCATGAACAGACATACTATCCTGTAGAAACCACTAAGGAGCAACAGAAGAAACAGAAAAAGGCAAGAAAACCATCGAGAAAGGCTGTTTGTACAGATGAAATTTCTCCGTCTACCTTGGAAGTTGATTATAATGATGCCGCGGCCAAACTTGAGAATATATACAAGCTGACACCTGCGGCAGAAACCTGTTATGGTGAAGATGTTGATCATGTTGTGAGGAGACGCAGACGGAAGACGAAGAAGACTAAGGATGTTGATAAGGGAGGAGAAAGTAAAACTAGTAGAAGAGTGGTCCGTACCCGGAATAGAAATGCAAAACGCTTGAGCCTGGATGGAAGGATTGCACTAAAAAGGAGAAAGGAAGAACAAGCCACCTGTTCAGTTCAGAGGAAAAGAGAGGTTCTGAACGAAGAAGAGAAGATTGAGAAGCTTGTTAGGGACTATTCAGCTTCAACCGATTTGGTCAGCTTGGACTGGAAGAAGATGAAGATTCCTCCTGTTCTTCCTTCTACGGAACATGCCTGGTTATTCAAGTTGATGCAACCAATGAAGGTGAGACTTTTTATCATTTAGCAGTCCAACTGAATGATTAAACAACATAAAAAGCTTCCTGGTCCATGTGGGATTGATTTAGATTTGGTTGTCCCTTTGGTGAATTGAAATTGGAGTGCTGTCATGCTAATCTGTGTCAACTCAATTTCAGGCTCTTCTTCAAGTGAAGGAAAATTTACACAATGATTTGGATAGGGAGCCAATAGAAGCTGAATTGGCTGAGGCAACAAATATGAGCGTAGCTCAATTAAGAAGACAGTTGGAGGTTGGTCATGCTGCCAGAAACAAACTTATTAAGGTACATGCTTCTCCTTACTTCTTTAGATCTTAAGTATCCCCTGAAATTTGGATGCAAGTGATCGGATTCTTATAGAAAGTTGATGATGCTTTGATGCTTGTGAGGATATTAGAACTTCGGGAGGGAATTAACTGTTAACATTTCAATGTGTGTTGAGCTATTTCTGTCGCTAAAAGTGATCCTCCACCATGGGTATACTTGATAATCTTAGAGTTTTAGGTTCCTGTATCCAAGGCTTGTTGGCCGTGGATCTTATGCGTAAGTTTCATCTGATTTATGGATATCTGCTTATTGTGAATGGAAAAGAAAGAAAATGGGAAAACCTAACTTTTTGGCATGGTACAATGCATAAATTGGTGAACGAGGAACTTTTTTAGAATCCTGTTCATGTCTGACTTCCCTCCTGAGGAGCTCCAAAATTGAACAACCTTGTTTAATTCAGTTCAATTTGTTTAAACTGCCCAAGGATGTTATGGTTTTTTTCTGTTGCTATGGTGGTCCCATTCCGTCATAGTTATCTCTTACTCATTATTCCATTGTAGTCTTTTGCCGGTCAAAGGATGGTGCCGATGTTCTTTTTAATGGTTTGCTGCACAAGTAGTAGCTGGATTGTCTTTAGATTTACTTTGATCTCTGCAGTTTTAAGTATGAACAATATGCCAATGTATTAAGTAAAGTTTATTGACTTCTAGCATTTATTGCAGCATAATCTTCGGCTTGTCCTGTTTGTTATGAATAAGTATTTTCAAGACTTTGCAAATGGTCCGAAGTTTCAAGATCTTTGCCAAGCTGGGGTAAGAGGACTTATCACAGCGATTGACCGTTTTGAACCACAAAGGAGATTCCGGCTATCTACTTATAGCCTCTTCTGGATCAGGCATGCCATTATACGTTCAATGACCGTTTCTAGCTTCACACGTGTCTCATTTGGCCTTGAGTCGGTAAGTCTGTTTTCCTTTACCGCTGACAGTTTTATGTATTACATGAGCATGGATGCATGCTCGCTGTCCGTACCCTCTAGAGAGAAGATTCAGGCAAGTTAATGTTTGAGATCTCTCATGCATCATAGACAGTGCCTCAGTTGTTGCCATGGACGACTAAAATATGTTGACAAACCTTGCTTATGGAGCATATCAAGTGATTGAAGTTGCTGTGACTGCAAATGGTGCTTGTTTTTTGTTTGAATTGCAAATTCGAAGTTTCATATTGCCTTTCACAAAGAGGGAGGCTCATTAATGGCTCTGACCAATTGTCTTTCGGTTTGAGAGACAAGAAACTTTTGTGGAACTAGTGGAATGAACACCTAAAGATTGCCAATCTGAAATGATCGAAATGTTTGATGAGTTTGATAATTTTGCAGGTCAGAGTTGAGATCCAAAGGGCCAAACTTGAGTTGATGTTTCAACTACAAAGATTGCCAACAGAGGAAGAGATAATTGATAAAGTTGGTATCTCACCTGAGAGGTACCGCGAAGTTATGAGGGCCTCAAGGCCCGTTTTCTCTCTTCATTCTAGGCACTCGGTCACACAAGAAGAGTTCATTAGTGGAATTACTGATGTTGATGGAGTTGGAGGAGACAGTAGGAGGCAACCGGCTCTTCTCAGGCTTGCTCTTGATGATGTGGTAATCAAAGAAAGCTTGCACAACACTGCCTACTCTTTTCTTCAATTTATCTGGAAGTGTGTGGCATAATAAGATTTCTGATTTTGTTCGGATGTGAAAGTACTCTGGTATAACATCGGAGATTGACTGCGGAGAAATTATGTATGCCGCCAGACCACTTGATTAGATTCGTGACATGTTAAATCCAACTCTGGCTATACTAGCAAACAAGCAGAACTCAAACTAATGTTAAATGATTAGAATCGTTGGTAGTAGGAAGAACGATGTAGCTATTTATAGCCACTTCTGACGATGCATGCTAGATGGGGCTGAAAGATTTTCTGCTTGTTGGTCCTCATTTGAGATGGTTTTGACTGCATATTTTCTTGTTGCAGCTCGACTCCTTGAAGCCTAAGGAAAGTCTAGTCATCAGACAGAGGTACGGGCTCGATGGTAAAGGTGACCGAACATTGGGAGAGATCGCCGGGAACTTGAACATATCCAGAGAGATGGTCCGCAAGCATGAAGTGAAGGCGCTCATGAAGCTCAAGCATCCGGCTCGAGTAGATTATCTTCGCCGCTACATAGTCTGAACCTGTCCACTGTACATATCCTCACTTTCCTATATCTCCCCCGGCTTCTGATCGATCATAGCCTGATCAACTGTCTGCATATATATTCTGCACCATACCCTGTTGACTACATGCCGATACACGTCTTAGACCGTTTTACTACGATTCAGAGGCGTATAATATTCCAGAGCGGACAAGAAATAACATAGTTCTCTCCCCTGTAAAGGTTCTATATCTACACCGAACAACACAATTTTCATAACAAGTATCAGTGTGGAAAGGTTGTGTTTTCCATACCAATTCCTGCTTGCCTGGTTCTTCCACCTCTTTTCCTGTATTTGCAGCACTTCCAAATACAGTTAGAAAAGTTTGTCAACTACATTATAAGATTTGGCCGGACCTATCTTGGGTCACGAGAAAATATGCACGTTCTTATACATATTTTTAGTACAAACGACAGAAAGACGTCGACTCCATTTCTGGATAATTGTATTTACTACCTAAAACAAGTTCCTGTCGTCCAAGCTGTCAGCTACAACACTTGGAGAATTTTTAGTTTCGGCAAAAATCAAATTGCAACACGTCGGACGCTGAAAGGCAATGGAGGCTTTTTAGTCACATTTAGTCAAGCGAAAAGGAAGAGGACCAATTCCTCGTATTCACATTCAGTTTGTCCCTTCGCTTTGGTAATCTATTATCGTCACATCTTCCATTTAATGTCTACTCGAGTAACTGTGGGTGAAAGCATGTCTAAATAAACTTGCATATCTTCTATTTACGTTATGATCTAATTTATTTTCATTGCAACGTGGTGAGTAGGACATTATCAATCATAAAGAAAATATACATGCACGACTTTCCGATTAATGACAATCTTTAATGACCGATAAAAAAATACCTAATCCAAGAAAGAATCAAACAACTTTGCCATCTTCCACGAGGAAAAAAGTGAATGGTGGCAATAAATATAGTGGGTGATGTCAAAATCTCATATAAATTTGGAGCATATATCATAAGTGTAACATGCATATACATTTAGCGGGACAGGTATTGGATCGCCTAAATTTGCACCACCTACAAATCATTGTAAATTGTCCATGATTTCATCTGACTTCATCACCTTTGACAAGTTTATATCGACAAAACTGTCGACTTGTCGCTTGAACATTTCTTTTTTGTGTTGATGAAAACCAAAATTGGTAATGAAACGAATAAGAACTCAAGGATAGCAACCGTTCAACAAATGATAAAGCCTAACCTCAATGCCTGCAGATCCTCTCTTGCATTGGCCCAAAAAGACCTCAAAATGGGACGTGTGGGGGAGACGGTGCAAGAATAGAAATTGATCACATCATGGTTGACAATGTACTAAAATTATGATCTTTTCCGTAATTTAAAGCAAAAGAAGACATTCATGATCTTATTGATATTTTTTAATCAATTCAGTTGTGCTTAAGCATTTATATTAACTTATTAAACATGTCAATTTTGTGAAAAAAATAATCTTAACTGCTAAATCTCATCTCAAAATGCTATTTGCATTGTAGGGTCACGTTCAGATTGGATTGGCCAAATTCGACATGCTATGCTAGGGATGTTTGTATTGCCTATTCAATGAACACAGTAGTGTGTTCTGGTTGAACTTTCCTGAATAATGAAACGTGTTAGTTTTGAATTGACCAATATGCCCCTAAGGCTGCGTTTGTTTTCGTTTCTTTTTTCTATTTTTAAACAACTTTTTTTTTTGTTCATGGGAACGAAAAAGAATGTAAACACGTTTGTGTGCGTTTTTGTTCCAAAATTAATTTTTATTCCCAAAAACACATTCGAATGTAAAAACAAAAAAAAAAAAAGTTGTTTCTTGTTTCAAACAAAATTTAAGAACACTTTTCTTCTTCTCTCTTTTTTTTTCTTCTTCTTCTTCTTTCTTTTTTTTTGGCCGGTCGCGGCCTCGCCATGGCCGGCGACCGGCCGTCGAGGGCCGCCGACCTCGCCGGAGCGTCGCCCGCCCCTGGCGAGGCTCGGCCTTGCCGGATTTGGGCGAGCTCGAGCTCGCCCAGCCAAGGCGAGGTCGAACCTCGCGCCGGGTTGGGCAAGCTTGATCTCGCCCGGATCCGGGCGATGCCGAGCTCGCCCGGCCGACCGGCGAGGCTCGGCATCGCCGGGCCACCGCCGGGCGAGGCTCGGCCTCGCCTTGGCCGGGCGAGCTCGCCGGCCCCCGTCGGCCGGTCGCCGGCCATGGCCGAGGCCGGCGACCGGCCAAAAGAAGAAAAAAAAAAAAAAGAAAAAAATAAATAAGAAAGAAAATAGAAAAAGAAAATAAAAGTATTAAAAATTAAAAGAAATAAAAAAAATTATACAAATTTACCAAATGTGTTTCTGTTCATTTTTTATTCCTAGAACAAGTCTACCAAACGCGTTTTTTTTGTTCAAAATTGTTTCCTGAACAAAACACTTTTTTCTATTTCTATTTCCTGGAACAATTTTTAAACAGAAACGTTACCAAACGCACTCTAAGTTGATGCTAACACCAACACGGAAACGTGGAAATTAATTGACACTCATGTCATTGCACATCACAAAGATGACGTTGATTAAAAGAAACGTGAGATAGTGATACAAATGGTTCTTGAATTTTGATTTAATGTGCAATGTGATATTTAAACTTTTAATTTGTTCAATATAATTCATAAACTTTTAGCCCAACATGCAATGTGACTCTTAAATTTTTAATTAGTTCAACATGATAATGAGACTTTTAATATATGTATGAAAATATTTAATATTATTTTTCTATTAATTTAAGTTGAGGAATAACATTGAACATCTTCGTATGGTTCAGGCATCGCATTGAACAAATTGAAAGTTTACGGATCATATTGTACATCTGGTCATAGTTCAAGGATCATACTGAGCAAATTAAAAATTCATGGATCATATTGCACATTGAATTAAAATTCAAAGACAATTTGTGTCATTTTCCGAAAAAACATTCTCCTTCTAACCCGGCCCAAAACATTCCCTCCGAAGCCCGGCCCACAGCTAAAACCCTGTGGGTTAACGACTGGCGATGGCCGGGACCGACCGACGAACGGATGAGCAAAGACGCGCAAAGCAGCAAAGGTCCCCTCTCCTCCGTTGGCTTTGGAGTCACTTCCCTGTCCCTCTCCACTCCCACTTTTTTCTCCTACCTCCTTCCTCCTCCACCATTTTCTTGCGCTTCTGGTCGGCGATGGCGATGGCGATTGCTGCTCACTGCTTCTCGTGAAGGCGCCCCGCGGAGCTCCAGGAACTCCCGTCGCCTCAAGGCCTCATTTCCATCTCCCGATTCCGATTGCATTGCCCTCCCCCGTGCCTGAGCGCTGCAACTACCTCAGGTCTCTCTCTCTCTCTCTCTCTCTGTTCTGGCAGTCGTTTGTCCTGGTTCGTCAATGCATTTCATTTCGTTTCGCCGGCCGGTCGCGGTTCGCCTTCATCGATGCTGCGCGGTTGGAGGAGCGCGCGTCGTTAGCGGCCCTTCGATTCTCGATTCCCTTTTTATGCGCGCGCGGCGTTCTCTCTTGAGTCGCCGGTTGCTTGAATGGAGGCAGGATTTGGAGGCTAGTTTTTTTTTTTTATTCCTTAATGTAGGTTCCTAGTTCGGACTAGATTGGTTCGTGTTAACGAGAAGCGCTTCCGGAGATGGGAGGGGCATGCGCACGGGTTAGATTGTAGGAACGGCGGTCATTCTTAGGGAACTAGTGCAATTCGCTGTTCGGTTCGAGCTATCTATTGTTTTTTCGACTCTGAGTAGAGGACATTAATGGTCATTGGAATTAAAGCCAGTTGCTTGTCTCCTGTAATGCTCGATTCTCTGGAGAGGACGGTCTTTTGTCATTTCTGGTGAATTGTGTGAGCTGATAACTTCGTTAATGAGATTATTCTTGCTCTGTCGTTAATTTGCTGCTATCTTTAGACAGGTATCTGCTGAAAATCTGTATTTAGCCAATTTCAACTTCAGCCTCTCTGTCCGTTGAATTTGGGAGGAAACTTCCTGGCCACCTTAACATATCCAGGGTATCCTTCTATCCATTCAGACATGTCGACCTGTTTATCGACAAATCTTGCACCATCGGTTGGTGGAAACCGTAAGGGAGTGTCGAATTTAAGAGGAGGCAGAGTGTTGGTGGAGAATCGGTGGTTTGAAGTGAAGTCCGGGAAGATGATTGGAACAAAGAAAAATTTTCTGGGTGCCAACATGAGGTCTGTTCTGCCTCAAATTATGTGTTCGACCAACTCTCATAGTGTTAGCTCATATCAAAGTAAAGATCCCTTTCTGAATTCACACCCTGAAGTTGCCATGCTTAGAGGGAATAAAGGCGAGGGAAATAACACAGCGAACAAACAGAATGATGGTTTGGGTGGAAATGTGGTGGAAAGCTTAAGAGACACATCCAACCAAAGTAATCACAGTGAAGCTAAGATAAAGGTTATAGGAGTTGGAGGTGGTGGGTCAAATGCAGTCAATCGCATGATAGAAAGTGCTATGAAGGGCGTGGAGTTTTGGATCGTGAACACAGATATCCAAGCCATGAGAATGTCTCCTGTGTTTCCTGAGAATCGTTTGCAGATTGGTCAAGAGCTGACTAGAGGTCTTGGAGCAGGGGGGAACCCTGAAATTGGCATGAATGCTGCCAGAGAAAGCAAAGAAGCAATAGAAGAGGCACTTTATGGCTCAGATATGGTCTTTGTCACGGTAGGTTGTACTTTACATGGTAATCTATCTTTCAGCTTGCAGTTTCAGTTCCAGTCTACTATAGATAGTATATGCAGAGTGTTTTCAAATTGTCGTTTAAATTTTCTCCCCTGCTGTTTCTTTCTGTTGACTCATAAAGTGGCTCTAAATGTTGCATCCTGATTCATAAATGGTGATGAACTTTAAATATAGAGCTAGTAAATGTTATTTCCATTCATTGAAGAATCATCTCCGTTGATGTATCTAGGACCAAGGTCTTTGATATGCCAATATTATGGTGGTTATCAATCATCACTTGAAACATAATTTTGTGTGGAACTACCTTGACCTTAGCGCTAAATAATTACTTTAGAGATATGGTTGATTTGGATGGCAATGCACATAGAGAGTGATAATATGGATGGACTAATGTGCTACTTAGCGTAGTTGACGTCCTGTTGTGCCTTTTGCTTATTCATCATCATCAAGGATTGATTTGTCCTCCATTATACCTTTCATGGTGATTAGGAACAGTGTTGCAACAATGATATCCACTTCAATTAAATATCATTAGTCAATGGCCCATATTGTAAAGTAGATGTTTATTTGATTTCCTTGTTCCTTAATTATCGTGTGCAGGCTGGAATGGGTGGAGGAACTGGCACTGGGGGTGCTCCTATAATTGCAGGAGTAGCAAAATCAATGGGTATATTGACCGTTGGTATTGTGACAACCCCATTTTCTTTTGAAGGACGAAAGCGAACTGTTCAAGCCCAGGAAGGAATAGCATCTCTGAGAGACAATGTGGACACTTTGATTGTTATTCCCAACGACAAGTTATTGACTGCAGTTTCGCCATCGACCCCGGTCACAGAAGCATTTAATCTGGCTGATGACATTCTTAGGCAAGGTGTTCGGGGAATCTCTGACATAATCACGGTATAGACTTCTACCACCTCTTTTGAGGACTCTTAAGTTTCTCTTCTTTTGTAATGCATTGGACAAATGGAAGTTTCAAAAGAAATACACAGAGTTTGGGATTATAGGTTGAGTTACAGCCACTGCATGATGAGATGCTTTTTGGAAGCTCTTTAATAATTAGGGCGAAATTCCTTCTTTCAAGACTCAGTGTCACTTAGATGAAGCATACTAGCAAGACGAGAAGAGGAGATATGCCAAGAGCTGTCAATGTTCATGATGTGCTGGATGCTTCAAGCCTCATTTTTCTTGAAAAGACATACTGAATATGATCCCTTCTATTCAGATCTCCTTCTAAAAACATATTAAGGAGTCAGATCAATGATTCCTCTTCTGATTTTGGTCCCTGTTATTGAGAAGTTTGAAAAGTCCTTTCATGCTAAAGGTTGTGGCAAGAATACTTTGTTTAGTATTTTGGGCTCTAGTACAACTTATTAGAGGTAGAAGAAGAAAATTGTATAAGACAATCAACGTGCGCACATGCCAAATTATGTCAAATTATGCGGAACATATCTCTGTCTTGCAATTACTATACACATTGCATATCTACTGTATAATACTACATTTAGCTGTTACACTACTCACTCTCACCACAAGTAAATACATAGAACAATGTGCTCTTGCAAATTGACCCTTTCTACTCTTTATTTTCTTGGACACTCTCTCAGACATTTCTGATTCAAATCTCTCTGTAGCTCAGTTCAAAGATCATGCGAAGGTTGGTAATCATAAATTGCTTCTCTGACCCTGGTGCACAAGAAGCAGCACAAAGATATTGTTATAGCCACTAACGTGGAGCATTTACAATTTCACAATTTCCTTCTTTTAATCTTGGATGGCTAGAAACTAACTTAATTCCTCTTTCCCCAAGGTTGTATATGCTCATCTTCATTCTATAGCTAAGTTAAGCATTGCTTTGTCGGTGTTGACTTTGGTCATCCTAAGCCTCCAATCACCAGGACTTCATTTGTCCTCCACTGTGATTTGGTTGAATCAACAGTTCTTTTTTGCAAAACCTTTTGCATCATCCATTTCAGATGATGAACTAATGTTTTTGTTGAAATTATCACTCTTATGGACTGGTGTAGTTGTTTTACTCTATATGATGCTGAATGATCTTACATGCAGATACCGGGGCTGGTCAATGTTGATTTTGCTGATGTGCGGGCTATAATGGCTAATGCAGGATCTTCATTGATGGGGATAGGGACTGCAACAGGTAGTATTCAACTTAGCTATCTAAAAGTTTTTCTTTAAGAGATTATTCTCAAGAAGATAGTAAAGTTCTTAGAACTAGGATGACACAAAAAGCTCAAAGTTGACTATATTACTTTCATATGCAAGACAGATACCCTTTTTCATGAAGCATGAGCTTCAGTTGACCATAGAATATGAAATCTGCATGAAGCACTACTGAAGCAATATATCTGCCCATGTTGTGAAGCCATATATATCCATAAAATGGATGACTTATTTTACAATATAATCCAAGTATTAATTGCTAAGAAAGAAAATACAGACTTTTTAATGCAATGCGGTTCTGACCGATGGCTGGTTTTGCTGATTGCCAAGAATCAATAGGAGGATCTTAAGATATGCCAAGCATGATTCCAAACAAATCCATATTATACCGGATGTATCTCATTGTAAGTGAGTAGAACTGCACTTAGTTATGAAACCAGGGGGTCTTTGAATTTAAATTAAAAACTTAGGATGATGAGGCCATCTATCACTTAATTCTAATATGCTTTGCATGCAAATTACGCATGAGTCTCTACTTCAAGTTTGTATTGCGCAAAACAGTATATAGCTAAGATAGTTGGCTGCGCCTTTTTTTTTTTTTTTTTTTTTTTTTTTTGGGTTTAAGGGATTTCCTCGCGTGCACAAGAGCTCCACATGGACTCTCTTACCGTTCTAGCAAAATTGTATATGATAATGGAACTTGTCGTGTATAAATGAAAATGAAAAAGAATAGTTTTCTTTTCATGGGCGTCATTTAATAAAGCCACTTCTGCTTTCTCACTTAACTCATTAATATTCTTGGGTGTCATTTTCTTTTTTTGTCAGGGAAGACAAGGGCAAGAGATGCTGCATTAAATGCCATCCAATCTCCATTACTTGATATTGGTATTGAGAGGGCTACTGGAATAGTTTGGAACATAACTGGTGGAAGTGACCTGACCTTGTTTGAGGTATTCCCCTACCATCCTAGTTTGAGGCATTCCCCCCTTGCTTTTCTATCCTCAACCCTGGCTCTTTAAGCCACAAGGACACTTAAATATATGAGTCACATTATCTGGCAATTTGTTATTATTGACTTTCAATTTTTTTTTATTTTTTTTTTTGTGAGAAAGCTTATCTGGAAATGCAATGTTTTTCCGTCCCCAATATGATTCATTTAATTTTCTGCTGCTAATTAAGCTTTCAGTAGGCATTATAAGTGACACAGACTTCTGCTAAATTTCTTTACTAGCAAGAGCAATATGCTTGATAACGAGACGCTTCTACTTTCATTTTCGAACGGTGCAAAGCATGGTCAGTAGCAGCATAAAGAAATTATAATATGAAGTTAACTGTTCTATCTGGGCTGTACGCATCATGAATGAAGGATTAGCCGCAGTTTGGGCTTTTGATTCTTGGGTCTATCCAACTGATGAAGGTTGGGTGCATCCAAGTCTCTAGCTCAGTGATAATTCGGTTCCAATGGACCTTTTAGAATATCTTTTCCAAAATGCCCAAGTCTCTTTTCTTTCATTGCTAGAAAAATTGGAAAGTTGGGCCCTCATTGAGCAACAATTTGGTCCCTTGATCTTTTCGATGCTGTAGAGTACTCACTTGCTAAATCTTGATCTTGACTTTCCCTTGTCCTGTTGCTTATGTGG
Organism: Eucalyptus sp. ANBG9806169; assembly: GCA_014182395.1. NCBI lineage: Eukaryota > Viridiplantae > Streptophyta > Magnoliopsida > Myrtales > Myrtaceae > Eucalyptus > Eucalyptus sp. ANBG9806169. The sequence goes on along the minus strand of CM024573.1, from coordinate 39,435,374 downwards.
CCATCATACAGGTCAATGCTGCTGCAGAGGTCATATATGACCTAGTGGATCCAACGGCCAATCTGATATTTGGAGCAGTGATTGATCCATCACTGTCTGGCCAGGTAAGGGCGTTTCAGGGACTATTTTGTTGAGCACTAATAGAGAGGCATTATTATGAAGATATGCTTACAGAAAGCGAATTTATGGTAAACATTCCACTTAGGCACAATAGTGGCTAACGGTGCACTTATTGTGTTCTTTGGAGTGGCATCCAAAGCTATTATTATCCCTAGAACTGGTAAACCCTGCATACATTAATAAGATCACAAACAGGTTCATCCCTTCCCCATTTTTCTTGTAACTTATGCTTTTGCCGCCTGAATGTATTCCACAGAAGCAAAGTATGATTAGTCATTCTTGCTTGCAATCAGATGTCAATGAAGAGAAGAATACTTTCTGATGGGACATTTGTCTTGTTTTGCATCAGGTCAGCATTACCTTAATTGCAACTGGATTCAAACGCCAAGAAGAAAGCGAAGGAAGGTCGCTTCAGGTTTCTACCTTCCTCCCCAACCATCTAATCCCTGAAGATTTTGCTCCTTTATCTTCTTATATCTCCATTTGTGTGCTTGTTTTTTATGCATGTTTGCTTTGGTACTGAAGCTGAATCGTTTCCTTGAAAATACAGTCAAGCCAGATACAAGGAGATGGACTAAATAGGCGGCCCTCTTCATATGGTGAAGGCACTTCAGTGGAGATCCCTGAGTTCCTAAAGAAGAAGGGGCGATCACGCTTTCCAAGAGCTTGATCTTATTAGGATGTGTTTATATTACCATAAAAAAGTTGCCTCCTTTGCGATTTCCTTTTCTTACCTTTCAGGAGAGGTTTAAGTTTTGTAAATCGTGTATAGTTCTCACGTGACTTGAGGTTTTGTTTGAGATGTAGCCAAATGTTGGTAGTATTTCGTTTTCTATAGGTATTAGAGTTGCCTTTTGTTCTATCTGGACGGCCATCGGATGATAGTGTGGTGCAGCTTTTGGCTGTCACATGCTTGAGCTGCATCAACACGTTTGAAAGTCTTAGGGTTGGCTACAGTTTGTTAGCCTTAACTACTTGTCAGTATATTCATCAAAAAGTTAGCTTATCTTATTTCTTTAGATGAAAGAGATATAGACTATTGTACTTTGATCGTGGAGATGGTCATCTGCCGTTGTGGGCTATTGGCATGTGATAAATGGCGTGGTGACAAACTCCTGAACTCTTTCTATTCGTTGTCATCATGATCTAATTGCCAAGAATTGGTTTTTTGTGCCCTTGGTAGTTGGCACTTCATTTCCTGCTTGTTCGCTGGGACTCTGGTTTTTGTGTGGCTGATGTGTTACATTGTTGATCTTCTCCGCCATGCTATCGCTTTTCATCACTTTTTTTTTTCTTTTTCTTTTTTTATGGGTTTAATAGATGCAACCACCTTTAGGTTTCTCCGTTGTTTATTGGGGTTACGCTCTTCAGTAGTTCAAACTCTCACTTTGCTGCAATTTGATGGTTTTGTTCAAGCAACGTGCCTGCCTGACCGGGGCTGGCAATTAGCTGTGGATCACGGGAGGATTCTAGTCGTCTGAGCTTGGGATTGTTTCGCCATGTTAGAAGTTTATATCGGACGATAGGGTGCACTTGGATAATATCTTGTGAGTTTCATGCTTCAGCTGCATATATCGCACGTGCCATTTCGAGTGTGTAATGATGATTCCTGGGCTGTAGACGTATTCGATGTCGAGTGAGGATAGTAGTTACGGAGTCCATAAGTTACATGGGGATGCAACGATAATGGGGGAATGCATCGATGGTTTTCCGAGTCTTCCTCACTTTCACTTCTCAGCATTTACATGAACAGACTTTGATATCCATAATTTTTCTTTTCCCAATTAAGAGAACATGCAAATATTTCTCGACTGTTTCATACATTTTTATCTATGCATATTTATGTCGGCACGTCATCGGCAAGCATTTTGCCGCTGAGTATATTTGATAGAGGACTTTGGTTAATGAAGTGGATGGCTGCTCTCCTCTTTTTCGCCCGACCCTTCATAAGCTGGTGTAGTTGATTTTCTTACTTTCCTAATGCCTGCGGAGCACCTTGACTCAGCAGATGTTCTATTTTCTCATGCTGTATCTCCACAGAAGCATAGACAAAAGTAGTGGTGGAAGAGTTTCGGTTGTCTTCCCTTAAAACCGATTGGTGGTGAAAATTTAGATGTGCTAACACGTCCAATCCAGCCAATTGAAGGCGAAAGATACGACAGGAAAGTCCTTGCCAGTAACATATATAAATTGCCCCTTAAAAGTTTCATCAAAGGCGTCGATTTGAGATGCCACTCTTTTATTTTATACCATGTTCCTACCTCTAAAAGAAACATTGGGATCAATGTATGTCTCCGAGGGTAACAACTTAAGATTATTTTTAAATATGCAGCTTGTATAACCTTTTTTTTTTTAAAACAAAATTTACATTTATTACATATATTGATGGTGATAGAGATGAGTTTCGTAAGGGTGCATTTAGTAATCATTTTGTTATTGAGAATAATTTCCGCTTAAGAATGATTTTTTTTTCATTTTGTTTTTGAAAATAATTTTGAGTATTTGAAGGTATTTGGTAATTATCCAAAAAATTTATTCCCAAAATAAAAATGTGTTTAGTAGAATTCTTAAATTTTTTTTGTTACTTTTAATTTTTAATACTTTTATAATTTTTCTTTTTCCTTTTCTCCTCTTCTTCCTCATTCTTTGTGACTAGTTGCCAGCCACGGTAGCAGTGGTGGCATCCAATTTTGACCCCTCCATCGGAGGGCCCATGACCCTCGCCTCGCTAACCTTCACCCTTGGTGTGGCCGGTCGGCATCCACCGACAAGGGCTAGCAGTGGCAGGCGCCATTTTACTTGTGAGTAAGGGCAAGAGTCGCATCCTCGTGCAATGGTAGCTCCGTGATTAAGCATGTACCCTCGCTACAAGTTGCTCGACCATGGGTCGTGCCGTTTGAGCCCTGCGAGGGTCACTTACTGATATGCTTTGGAACGGAGTTGATCGTCACGTCAGAAACAAATCAAATTGATTATGGGGACAGAACTCAGTCCGATTCAAAAGGTGTAAGGGCTTAATTGAACGAAATTAGAGATTCGAAGGGGCCAATGTAGGACTATCTTTCGCACTTCCCCCTAGACTAAGATTTTCCACGGACGAGGGGATGAAAATTGAAAAATAGTAGCGCACTGGCGCTCGGATCGGCGGCGGCGGCGGCGGCGGCGGCGGCGGCTACAAAAACTGACTGGGACTACGAATTCCCTTCCCGTTTCGTGTCGTGGTTCTTCCGACGAGCAAGCCGACAGCAAATAAAGAAGACAACCTCGAAAGGTCGAGTTCGACATCGTACCTTGTAACCCGAAAGGAGGAAATCGAAACACACAGAGAGAGGGCAAAAGAAGCTTCCGTCTTTCCAGTTTCAAATCTATAATCTACAAGAACGAGGATGAGCAGCCTCCGCGCCAGCTCGATTCCCGATCTCAGCTCGCCCCGTCTCGGCTTCCGCTCCTCGATCAGCTCGCGCGACGGCTACTGTTGCATCCCGACTATACCCATTTCGAGTACGTACGGTCTCTCGCTGCGCGAGAATGCCGAGCGTTTCTGGGTCATATCGCAATCCTCAAGTCCTTATTTATCTTATTCTTGCTTTTGCTTTCGCCCAGGATCCTCCGCGCGAATGTCCGTACGGTGCGCCGTTCGATTCCGTCCTTGCATCGATATACACAAGGTGCTCCCTTTTGGCAAGGGCCTTATGATGGTCTTGAGTTTCGATGGAGTAGCTTCCTTTGGTTGTTTGTTGTTAGTGCACTTCATGTATGTTCAGAGTATCTGTTCTTCTAAGAGGGGCGCAAAAGTGGGGAAAAACATTGCGGGGGGGTTTTGCTATCAAAGCTTCTATCTGTATGAGCTTTCATGGAGTGGTGCTTAATAGGTGTATGAATAACTGGTTCGGAAATTTGTTTCGGAAGTGCTGCGTTGAAATTTGAATGGGTATTGGTGGGTCTAGCATTGCTCTTCAGATATGGTGAATTCCCAGCTGGAGACTGCTTCGTTGTCCCCAAAATGCATCTTTGATTTTGCATAAGGGTGTTGTGGTTACCGGAAGTAAAATTTTTTTCTTTTGACTTATCTGATTTTAGGAGTCAATAATGGCTAATTTGTTTCTCCTTATTCACTTCGCATTGACTTAGTTCATTGGTCAATTATTCCATCCACATTTTTGCGTCTTTGACTGCTCCATATATTGCATCTATGCCAAGAGCTTCCATAAGAATGAGTTCCATTTGCCTCTTTAAGTTGCCTCAGAAGTCAATTTTGCTTAAATCATTGTTTAACCTGTTCTGTTGCCTGTTGTTTTTCATTGGGTTGAGAAGGCCAGTGCTATGGTTGAATGGAGGATGTTGCTTGTTCCTTTCAGTTAGATGCATCATTTGTTGTGTGGTCTTCCATGGACACAATCTGCATCTTCACTTGGTTATTGTAGCAGCCAGTTGATCAAATTCAATGTATTATTATCAGGGTAAAGTGAAACAAATTGTAGGGTCGACCCTTTGTGATTTGAAGGACAATGAATCTGCTCCTGTGACCAATTTTGAATCAGACGCATCTTCAGCAGAGTATGCAAAATTATACCGAGCAGATGGGCTAGTAGGTGGTCATGTAATCATGCTTGGAGCAGATCCTCTAAGCAATGCTGCAGCAATTGAAGCATTGCATGCATATCCTGGTAGGTTGAGGTTTTTTTTTTTTTTTTTTTTTTTTCCATTAATTATACATACTTGCACCGTTACTTATATGCAATTTGTACTGTGGCTTAAGGTTTTTGCTACAAATACAAACTCAAGAGAGTATTAGGTGTTTCCCATTCCATCCTTATACATTGTCCTTAAATTATAAAATGAATTTTCCTCTAGTTTCTTGTTTTGCAATTTAGCTACCTGTGTTTCGCTAGTGCCGCCCATAGAAAATGTTCATGCTTTTCCATGTGATTCTAAATGAAAATCTGGGGTTATGAGGTACTAAGGTTGATGGCTGTTCTCCTCAATAACTTCTCCACCTTAGATTAGCAGACTATTTATATGCAAAAGTGAGAGAATGTTCTCCTCAAGGCGTGCATAAAGTATATTGTTCCATTCTATTTTTGAGCATGTTTCTCTTCATTAATCATGGTTTGGTGGTTAAAAGCCTGTGACTACATTCCTTCTTATCTTATGGTGGATACTATCGCCTGAAACTTACAGATGTTTCCTCTGCTGAACTTATGGTGAGGACTTCCTTATGCTAGGCAGTCTGCAAGTAGGAGGTGGAATCAATTCAGAAAATTGTCTGAATTACATAGAAGAAGGGGCAAGCCATGTCATTGTAACATCGGTATGTCATTTTCACTTTAGTATTTCCTGTTCTCTTTTGTGGAAAAAAAATGCTCAGCATTTTTCATATGACAGTCCTTTTCTTGTTCTTATTTCCTTTCACTGTATTGCTAGGTATTTAGTGAAAGCAGGGGATTAACAGAGCAGTAGTTATGGGCTTTTTGAAAGGATAATTAATTTCCAGATCTCACATGAACATGTTGATTCAAACTGTCTGGTCATACAAGATGTAGCTTTTCTATGGTATCATTCCCATGCTTGTTTACACTCACAAACTTGCAGCATAAAAGTTTGCACATTTCTGATAGATGGGAATGAAATTGAACATTATAGCTGTCATACTTCCGCATGTTATCAAAACTGTGCTAGTGACTGCAATTGAGCTCTTTTCTTTTGATATTCTTGTTACAGTATGTGTTCAATAATGGACGAATGGACCTTGAAAGGCTTAAGGATCTTGTGCATGTGGTGGGAAAAGATCGTCTGGTGTTGGATCTTAGCTGCAGGAAGAAGGTTTGATGTAGTTTCTTTTGCATAAATTTTGTCTAACTTAAGCTTCTGCGAGGAGATTAGGCTTAAACAGTTGGCATAGCTTCTTTGGAGGAACTTCTGATTTCATTTACTTTCTGAAAGTTAGTGCCATGTGCTGAGATATGGGTGAATCTTACTTTGGTGTCAAACTAGCTGAACAAAGTTTTCATCAAGGCCAATTTTCAGTTTGGCTTTCTTCTTTTTGGGTTCAGCGAGTTCATTAATTGAAGTTATGTTATCTTCGCTGCTTGTTTATGTCCAGGAGGGTAAATATGCAATTGTCACTGACAGATGGCAGAAATTTAGTGATGTGTATCTGGATGAGAAGATATTAGAGTTTCTTGCCAGCTATGCTGATGAGTTCTTGGTCCATGGTGTTGACGTGGAAGGAAAAAAGTATGTACCTTTGATTCCTTCTCCACCTATTGTAAAGGGAAAACCCTTCTCTGCTTTAGAACTGCACCTCTATTAATGCCTTGGTCTTGTTTTTGTCTACTGCTATTAACCTATCATATGTGACATTTTTTAGGAGATGGCAGTTGTTATTAGGTGTCACTGTATTGAGTCACCTTGAACCGTGATTAATTATTCTTACTGCTGGAGGACTAATAGGTGGAAGAGGAATTTTGGTTTTCTGTGCTTGATGCTGAGCCTTTGTTTTTTGACCGCATTATAAAAATAAGTCAATCTGGTAAAAAGTATTATATTTCAATAGACATGATATTTTACAAAAGATAAACATGATGTTTTTTCAAAATAAATGTTTTTATTATTTTTCTTCACACTGACCTAGAAGCTATCAATTTTTTCCTTGTTGGTGTTCTGAGCTTCATGTTTACTTTCTTTTTAAGTTGCAAAGCACTTCTAGAGTGGTACTGGAAAAACATTCGTCTCACATGCTAATCAGTCTCTTCTTTGTTCACCAATTATGCAAAAAAAAGAAAAAAAGAAAAAAGAAAATCTACATAAAGAACATCTACTTAACCAACTACACATTTTGATTTTCTCATTGATAAATAAGGAAAACAAGTTCCTGGTTGCTCTAATGTTTTCCATTTAATTTGTGGTTAATCTGCCATGAAATTCAGATTTTGGTTGTCATGACTCATAGCTTCTTAATGTGAATATACCTTAGTTCATTTTTCGCTCCCATTTCTCTTTTCAGTCAATGGCGTTGAGTTTCCTTCATAGAAATCTTTGAGTAACATTAAACAAGTCCAGGAGCCATCTCTTACCAATCTCTTAAGCAAATGGATGCTCTTTACTCTTACAAGGACATGGACATGTTCTTTGCAATATTATTTTTTATTGTACTGATAAAATAGTTCCGTGATTTGTTTGTAAAATGTGGAATTTTATCACGGATTCTCAACTAATTACTGTTGGGCAGTGAGTCCATGCTGTCCGTGTCAATGGTCCCCTTGTGCTTTGCAACTTCAACTTTCTCTATATTTTAAGCGAATTGTCCCTTGTGCTTTGCAACTTCGACTTTCACTACATTTTATATGTGCTGATCTCCATGATTCTAACCTTGAATGCTTGTTTACTACAGATTAGGAATTGATGAAGAGCTTGTGGCTTTGCTTGGCAAGTACTCTCCGGTAAGTAGTACGTCAATTACCACTTGGCGAGTTCTTTGCTGGTATCTATGTTTTTTAATTATGATTTGGTTGATAATGTTTCCTTCTAGACTCGTGTTAGAAATTCATTCAATTTGCCATAAAGATAAACATTTTGCATGTTTAGTGCATAGATAGACCAAGACCTGAAGTTTCTTGACTCGTCTGGTGGTGAGCCTCACCTAGGCCTCAGTGGATTTTAAGACGTGGCAGGACATGTGGTGGCCTTTTTCATTTTTGGAACATCCTAGTGCATTTTTGAAACTGTGGAAATGCTCTTCTTTTTTCACTCTGTTGGCAAGACGTGTGTGTTTCCATTTCATCACCGAAAAGCATTCCTTTCCTTTTCACTTTGCCGTTTCTGTTGGTTGCTGGGCATCGAGTATGCATGTTCTGCATGCAAACATTGACGCCAGCCTGTTTTGGACATCAGATTCCAGTGACCTACGCAGGTGGTGTCACGGTAATGGAAGATCTGGAGAGGATAAAAGTGGCCGGCATGGGACGTGTGGATGTGACGGTAGGAAGTGCTTTGGATATTTTCGGGGGCAACTTGGCATACAAAGACGTTGTGGCATGGCATGCTCAGCAGCAGGCTTTGCCTGTTTAATCATCTCTTGACATTATCTTGTGATTCTCTGTATCGTTTCGGCCATTGGACATGATCGCGTGCAACTACCAATATTGGGTTCTTGCTCGCCTATACAGAAGAGGCTGTTTATTACACTAAAGATCATGTAGACAGTCGAGCTATGAACCAGATTGAGAGAGGCCTTAGTTTGGATTGAGTTTGATTTGTTCTTCATCTTCTTTATGCTTAGGATTTATCAGCATGGATACATGAACACAGAACCCTTCGAAGCCCGAGAAGCAAATGACTTAACAAGCTTGCCAATCACTGAAAGCAATTGATTTGGCTAAATCTTACGTCGTGTCCAAAATATTAAAAGTAACTTTGTACACTCAGCATGATAATGAATTCTCAGCTTGATGAAAAGAGTGCTTGATTTTTATCTTTTTCTCGATTGATGTACGGTGTTGGGATCTCGTAGGGACCCGGTTAATTCCATCGAGTCAAGACGGTTTTCTATTTGCGGCAAATGTCTTATGTTCTAGATCCTATAATCCAAATGGCGATTTTCCAGGCGCGATTTGCTGTCAGGCTTAGGCCAGAATTCAATTTGAGGAACTCTGCAATGTACCAAATGCGATCCTCTGAACCTGAGGCAATTGTCGAAAAGATAAATAGGGCCGTAGAGGAGTTTCTGCAACTTAGGAAGAGTGCTGTTAAATGTTCAGATAAAGTGATGACTGGATAGATAATTCGAAGCAGGCTGTAGCAGGAGTGGTAGCTCAAGATCACAAGGGAGCTTTATCAACATTTGCCACAAATTCAAAATCCTCATTTGAATTTTCGTAAATTCAAAAATCTAATATGATTTTCCCCCAAAGTCACACTCTTCCTCTTCACGAAGTCGCCTGCACATCGAGGTTAAACTTTTTTCCTTGCCTCTGGTGGAATGCTCATGAGATTGTGTTTGCAAGCGAAGAAAGCCAAATTTCACAGGTTAACAGATGATGGCTTGATCGTGATTCGTGAGTTGTGAAGATGGTAATTTGTAGAGAGCAAATGAGCCGCCGAAATTGGTGGGCACACAAGGAGCATGAGTCACGATGGAGCGTATTGTCAAATATCAGGTGCCAAGGGACGTGAATAGCAGCTACAAAAGGACTCCCTAATCCAGCAGCTCTCAGCTCGCCTGAGCATCGATGGAGACCCGAAGGTGATGAATGTATGAATCGAGCATGGGCGTAAGCTGCCGAACGGCTGCTGCTCCTTGCTCGACGTGCTGGCGACGTTTGTAGTGGCGACCTGTAGCTCCTTTGCTTGCTCCACCACCCGCTGCACCTCCTCCTTCATCCGCCTCTCAGCCTCTTTGGTGCCGATGTCATGCGTGAAACAAAAAAAAAGACAAGCAACGATTGTTTTTGGAAGGCTAGTCATTTTTTTTTTTGTCGGTCCTACTCTATTAATATTTTAATGCCCATTCTCAGACTTTTGTCCTGTCTCTTTGTAAGGTGTGGGTGTCGAAATCCACTTGCCTTGTCTCCTTGCAAGGCGTGGGAGTCAAAACCCATTCCTGAAACTACAGCGTCTCCACTTCATTCTCCTAAGAAGGTAGAAATTCAAACCTCCCACTTCGTCGTTCCAAATTGGAAAGGTGGCCATTGGAGCAAACCCATAATTAGGCTAGCCACTTGACTCGTGCAAGGTTTATAAAATATGCAAACTCATATTAAAATTTTATTTATAAAACTTATGTAATCACATTGACCAAAATTTCTTGTTGATAACATTTAAATGACCATTTTTATCTGATTTGATAACGGAATTTTTTAGCATTTTAATATATAAAGCCCGTGCGTTTCCCATTGGAGCTGCTCGTCCAGCAAGACTGAAGATGGCGCATCCCATCTTCTTCAAAACGTTGTGCTTGCTCCTGTGGTCGGGAAGAGACCACCTTTGAGTGTCACGTCCTTTGTCCTTTACCGATAGCCGAGAAATTTCGGGCAAAAACGAAATTATATTGTTAGATTCTGAGAAATATCAAGGAGCCGACAATACGCGCGCGCGGACGGCTACACGAGCGAAGGCGGTTCCGGGGAGAAAAAAGCCATAACCGCCACTCGTCCTCTGCAACTGCCATTCTCTCCGCCGTAACCGAAATTCGAACACTCCGTCGCTCCCCACCGCAGACCCCAAAATCCTAAACGGCCATGTCTCTGTGCGAGCCCTCGTCGTGGCTCGGCCCATCCCTCTCGAGAACCCTCCTGCCGACCTCACCATCTCCCAAGCGATCGAGGAGCGCCGGCCGCGCCGCCGTCATGTCCACGGCCGCCCCCAACAGAGCCGCCGCCGCCGTTTCTCCTCCGTCGCCCAGGCGGCCCATCTCCGCCATCGAGGCTCGGGTCTCCCTCGTTTTCGCCCTCGCTTCCCAGGCCTCTTCCGTCTCCCAGCGACGTACATGTTCTCCCACCGAACTCCCTCTGTCTTTTTCCATATCGTTTCTCGAGCGCGAGTATATGTGTCGGGCTCAATTTTGGTCTTTGTAATCTGCGGTGCAGTTCTGGTTGATTTGGCGACCGAAACCGCGAAGTACGTGTTCCCGAAGAGGTTCGAGAGCCGCAATTTGGAGGAGGCTTTGATGGCAGGTACTCAAGTTTGCCTTTTCGTGGTGGAAATGAGCTTGGGATGGTGTGATTGGGATAGTTCAGAAGTCTAAACTGTGTTTTTCCGGGGCTTTTTCTTTTCTGTTGCACTGTCCTGTTTCAGTTCCGGATCTCGAGTCCGTGAAGTTCAAAGTTTTGAGCAGGAGAGACCAGTATGAAATAAGAGAAGTGGAGGTATAAACTGCACTCGGCGTGCACGTCCTTCCTCTTTGAGAATTTATGTTCCCTTCATTTAGTTGTACCTGCGATAAACGGCACAATTAGGATTCTGGTTAAGTTTTTCCTGCTTCCGGGCTTTGTTATCCGATCACTGCTCTTGTCCACACTTTCAGTTGGTACTTGTGGCTACTTACGTTGCATTTGTGACTGTGAACAGCCTTACTACATAGCGGAAACAACAATGCCTGGAAAGACTGGATTTGACTTCAATGGGGCTTCTCAATCCTTCAATGTCTTGGCCGAGTACCTCTTCGGTAAGGTAGTTAAGCAATCCTTTCAGTTACCTTCTCTATCACGTCACCAAAATGACCATTCTGTTAGTTAATATGCTTATGTGGATCTTTGCTTAAATCAGAACACAACAAAGGAGCAAATGGAGATGACTACCCCTGTTTATACACGCAAGAGTCCATCTGATGGAGAGCTAATGGAAATGACGACACCTGTAATAACAAAGAAGGTGAGTTGTCCAATATCCTTGTTGACGTCAAGTCTGATATTTAGAGAGGCTGTTGGCTAGATAATCTGTGGTTGAGTCTATGCACATGCAATCCCTGTTAACTCTTTAAAATAGAAGGGCATTGGCTGATTGTTCTTGACATTTGGGGGGCACATTGATCTATTGACATCAATAATGGTTTAGCTCTAATTTGGGAATCTCAAAACTCTTTTCTCTGCAATATGTTCTAAGTATTAGTTTAGAGGATACTTTACAGTTTCCAGTACCTTATGTTGAACTATGACAATTATAATGGATTCTCCTCCTTTGGTTATTAAGAACTTAACCTGATGTCGTGTTAATTTTCTTTTGAGCAGTGAAGTATTTATGCTGAGATGATTCGGCATTTTCATTTCAAAACTTATTTGCTTGTTCATTATTGAATCTAGGTGGAAAATGAAGGGAAGTGGCAGATGTCCTTTGTTATGCCCTCAAAGTATGGTGCGAATATACCATCACCTAGAGATCCATCAGTAAGGGTTAAAGAGGTTCCAGGGAAAATTGTTGCTGTTGTTGCCTTTTCAGGTTCGTTCTCTCCATAAACAGATAAAGCTCAACCTACGCAGCTTTTGATTTCAATGAAATTCCTTTCTCCTTGGAAATAGATTTACATCCCGAATTGCATGAATAGAAGTGGTCATAAGTGAAGTCTGCGTGATGTGTAAATCAATATTGACTGTTAAGTTAATATGATATGTGACATATATGCATTAGTCATATGCACATATAAACGCCATCTTTTTCTGGGGAGCAATTTTTTCTTTCGGTAGAAGGTGTGCAATTTGATAAGCATGCACCCTTTCCCATAACTATTTTTGAGTCGCCATTTGTGCTGCTTTTCTTCTTCTGGGCAATCTGTCTTCAGAATCAACATGGACACTCACTAGTTACATAGTATGGTGTTTTTGGTAATAAGGAATTCTAAATCATAAGTAGATTGTCTATCTCTCTTTGAAATCAGGTTTTGTTACTGATGAAGAAGTTATACAACGGGATTTAAAACTTAGAGATGCTCTGAAAAGTGATGGAGAGTTCAGGGTAAAAGAAGGTGCTTCTGTGGAAGTTGCACAGGTAGGTCCAGCATAAATTTTTGGGATGATCTTGTTACTGCAGACTTTTAGTAATGAAAGGTTCTCAATCTTTTATCTTTTGTTATATGATTGCAGTACAATCCACCTTTTACGCTACCTTTTACACGTCGTAATGAGGTTGCACTGGAGGTGGAAAGGAAGGAACAGTAGCTCTTATCTGGAAATCCTAGAACTTGGAGGAATGGTGTATAAAGAACCTATTATCCTTTGTAAAGTAGAAAGTACCTGTATATAAATAGAGGCAAAGGTGGGTGCTTTGAGCTAAATATATTTTGTAAAGCAGGACGATGGGGAACTGGGCGTTCTGAATGACCTGAAAGACTACTGAATATCATGTCAACGGAAACGATTTCATAGCTAATTGTGTGCTTAAATGTGCAATCATCTTGTTATCTCTAGCTATTAACGTGGGAAGCCTCATGCACCTAATTCGGCCAATTCTAAAACCGTCGGACCAGAGGAGTCAAATTTATTGCATGATCCCGGTGCATGAGCACAGCTACTTTAAGCTGTCCGTCACGTGGGACTCAATGAGATGCACATGATCCAATGGTTGTTATACCCTGCACCAGCCCCTCTATTGATTAAGGCTCATGTTCCTTCACTTTTTCCTTGCTAAAGAAAGCCCAAAAAATGGCTCATGTGCACCAGAAGCATGTAACTACTCCTCTCAAAGGAGGGGTTGATAGTGGTGATAGTAAATAATGTCTAAATTTTTCCTTAGATCACTAAATCTTATGAATATCATTGCCAGTGTCTGCTTAATTTAAGATCATCCTGTTAAGCCATGATCACGTGGCATATACTAATGTCTGCATGCATCCTATGGAGCTCTGCTGTTGCTCCTCATCCTATCATTACTGGCTATTTGTCCAAGGTGAAATAACTAACGTATATATAGTAGGCTGTACATAAAGGCTTCCTTAAGTCTTCAGTTCTTGGATCCTTTTGCCAAGTGAAATCCATCTTTGGCTAAACAGTTATTTTGTTTAGCCATTTGGGCTCTGCTCTAAAGGAAGCTATGGCATTGTCTGCCTTCATGATAGCCTCATTACACTTATTTTTTTTTGATCGTCTGTCTCATAAAGCTTTCCACAAGAAAGTGGAAGACGGGTCCCTAAAAGTGGCCCGGTCTGGTACTTTTATTTTTATTTTTTCCTGACCTGCTTAGATGGTTAAGAATGACCATCAAGCATCACTTAGTTATCCCTCTGGCTTTTTGGGGCTTTGCATACGTGTAGAGAACATTCGCAAGAAGTATTGAGACTATGAAATTCTCCAAGTCTTGGAGTAAAAACAATAGACAAGGAGACAAAATGTACAAGAAGGCAAACCTTTGTCAAAGTGTTAAAGCATGGTCATAATTGATGTAATAGTAAACTAAATGAAGAACAGTTAGTCAATTGCTAGTGATCAAGCCTTCAAATAGTTCATGATTGGCCAAATTGAAAGGAAGAAAAAGAAAAAAACCATTAAGTGATTGACAAAACTTTAAAGGAAGAGTTCAGTGCTTTCTTTGTTCAAATCTAAACTTTTCCACCAAGTTGGCAAGTGGGGAGACGCCCCTCAAGGTTGAAAGTGCTGCTGCATTTTTCTGTTGCCCTGAGCTAGGTATCCTTTAGTCATGGTGACAATGGCGTTTCTGTATATTGGTTGGTCTTAAATCACCTGGTGCAAACACAGTTTTGATTGATAGCAAACTCATCGACTGATAATTTCTGACTTGCTAGCATGATTTAGTTAACTTGAGCATGTATTTGGTGATATGGGCATTTATATTCATATCGCATGTTCCATGCTTTTTGCCTTCTCCATTTTCATGTCTTTTTGATTAGCTGTGACTTACTTCTATCCACACGGAGAAAGGGTGTCCCAACGAGACTGAACCAACCACAGAAAAGCATGGTTATCTTTTAAGACTAATTGTTAGCATATTCTTGTGTTGTGGTACGATTACAACAAGAGACACTCAACTACATAACAATGTCAACTAACTTTTAAAAATTCATTTTCTTATGTCATTAATTGCAACATTTTGTACTTGGCGTTCTCAGATCATTGAGAGAGAGAGAGAGAGAGAGAGAGAGAGAGAGAGAGAGATACTAGTCTACTTCAGGTATACTTTGTAATATAGGCTTCCATCCGTTGCAATGACCTCTGTCATCAATGTTGACTTTCTGCATAGTCTGTTCTCTCTCAAGAAGCAGCAATCCCCGGTCACCTACTGAAACTGCTCCTTCCTGTAGCATCTGCTGCAGTTCTCTTCTACTGATTATCAGCTTCACTCTTGAAGGACCAGCTTCCTCGTAATCCTCGATCCGTTGATCTAGAAAAGAAACTTTCGCCTTTTGGACTTTTAGTTCTGTCCTATACTCAAGGACTTTACCTTCTGTTTTCACAATCTTGATCTCCTTTCTCAGAGCTAAGCAGTTGCCCATGCTTGTGCTTGGAAATGCTTCTCCGAAATTTTTAGTTCTTGGGCAGTCTGATGAATGTGGAGCTTTGCATATAAATAATGACTTTGTAGTGCATGTTTGATTACGAAAGGGACTGAAGATCATTTTGGAACCCATCGTGCTGATTGTTTGTCGGTTTGTGAATGGGACTTATCTGTCATGGCATCTGATGGTTGACTTCCATCATTGAGGTAATTATCCACTTTTATGATTCCATTTGATGAATAAAAAGGACAGACCACTATAAGTTGCAAGTCCACAGCAATATAAGTGCATTAGTTTAGCTTTGGGCTGCATCTTGGTGGTTTTTTAAGGATGATTATCCATTTGTTAGTGGCTTAGAACACATAAGCTCAAGCTTTTCTTGTTGTATTCATCTGTCCACAACCAGTAGATGAGTGAGTTGCGAAAATTATTGGTGCAGTTTTGTTTTCAGTGTCGCTTAGATTTTGGCGGTTCCTTCATTCAGTCTGTTCCCATATAGGGAACTTGTGTAGGGCCAGGATCAATCTTCGCTAGTGCCCCTCAAACAATATGCAGACCAGTTCAATTTGATCATTGACCATAGTGAGACACACTATGGCCGATCAAGCTCCAACTTTAGAAACGGAGTCAACCACCAATTGGTAGGTCGACTAATTATGTCGCGCAGTGTTGACCTCTTTTGCTTCATCAATTTCCACCAAGATATTTGTGACACAGAGAATTGCTTCGGGTTAGGTAGGTAGGGCACGAAATTGCGTTGCAGCTATCGTCTTGGTGTTCAGCTGCCTAATAAAGTGCTGTGCACAGGGAGCGCTTCCATTGCTTATCCTGGAGCGGGATTTAATTTACAGAGTTGTTGCTTTGGATGTTCTGTGATGTGGGGATTACGAAAGGATGATGTAGGCCCACTTTGGAAGCAAGAGCATCGAATCATTTCATGAAGTGGGGTGTTCACCAGGAAAAAACTGTAGCGTGGTGCTTGCTGGTTTTCGTCAACAGCACCCAATAACATACACTTGAATGCTAGTTTCTCCATTAGTGGAACGCCGTGTTTTGCATTCCAGTGAGAGAAAGCAACAAGTGTTTCACATAGAGAGAGAGAGAGAGAGGTTGCCCATGGACCAATCATATTGACGAAATATCGCTCTGTCGAATGGTTGCCGGTTGACAGTGCTACGCATTTAGATGGATTTTGAAGAGAGAACATTTTCTGAGGCTGGGTGCTTTTTCCTTTTCACATTATGCAAACGTCTTTGTCTTTCTGCACTTTCAGTCTTCAGTATCATAGGCTAATTGTGCGCGCTCGTGCGTGAAGCGTGAGCAAGTTGTGTTCTTTTTAGCCCTTTCAGACTGAAGAATGACAGCGGAAAATTGCCGGAAGCAGAGTATTAATAAACAAAAGCGGTGAGTCTCAAACGAGTATTCTTCATTTCCGATAATTCAAAACTCTTACTCAACGACCATTAGACAGATGACCTGGTGACGATAGATCCCGACCGAGGAGTTGAGTGGAAAACATGCCCAAGTATGGGAAAAAGAACTGTTAGTAAGGAAAAGTACCAAAAAAATCTTAAATCTATTGTATTAGTATCAATTCAGTTCTAAATTTTTCAATTGAATCAATTCAATCCGAAATCTTTTCATATTGATACCAATTCAGTTCATCCAATCAATTTTGGCCGGTCGGCACTGATGTGGACGCTGACATGGACAATGGCCGGTGGCCGGACGCTGGCTGGTGGCCGAACGTTTACATAGCAATTTTTTAATAATTTTTTTTCAAATTTTTTAAATGAATTTTTTCTTTTCTTTTTCTTTTATCCCTTCTTCCTCTTTGGACTATCCTCCCGGTGGCCGACAAGCCTCATTGAGCGAGGGCCACAAAGCCCTCATCGGTCGTCGGTGAGGGTCGTGGCCCTTGCCTGGCCTCGCTGATTTTGAGGAAGTCGCCTCACCAACGGCCCTGGGTAAGTACTGCGACCCTCGCCTAGTGGTTGGCGACAACCAGCGAGGGCTTCAAGGGCCACCGGTGGGAGGCTCGCCGACCACCATGAGGACAGATTGAGGAGGAAGAAGGGAGAAAAGAAAAAAAAAAAGAACAAGAAAAAGAAAAATTATTAAAAACTGCCATGTCAGCATCCGATCACCAGTCAACATTCACGTCAATGTCGACTAGCCAAAATTAGCCAGATGGGCTAAATTTGTTCAAATGTAAAAAGGTTTAGGACTAATTTGATTCAATTGAAAATTTTAGAATTAAATTGATACAAATGCAATAAGTTTATGACTTTTTTGGTACTTTTTTCGTTAGTATTTGGTTGTGTAGACAACAAGTTGACGTTTTATAATACGAGCTCACTCGAACGCAAAACACAATCAAGGTTTGATTTATGACACATACGCACTCAAATATTTCGAAGTTGAAACAATAGAACTAGACAGTGTTTTTATAAATAAAATAAAAAATCCAGAGAAGATGTTAGATGCTGGTCTTCCGGTGCCATCCGCATTGTAAGTCACCAACGAATGCAATAGCTAGCCTTACATGGCAACTCCCAATGTAAAAGCAATTCTACTTTATGGACGATCAGATATTCCTTTCTCAGGTCCTATCGAAGAAGTTTGCTTCTGTCAACAAAACTCAGAACACCACTGCTTATTTTCTGCACCACGCTGCCACTCCACTCGACGCTTTATGGATTCTAGATTTGGGGTCACAGATAAGGAGCCCATGGTCTAAAAGTGGTTCACGTGCAATGGGTTTGTCCAATAGACATCGGAGTCGATGATCTAGATACATCGGTGACGCAACATCCCCATCATTAGATTTGTTAGAAATGGACGTGAGTTGTGTTAAATAAGTATTTTCTAATATGAAGGTATTGGGCTTACATCACACGCTCTCAATAAATGGTATCAGAGTCGATGATTGATTAGTGACAAACTCCCAATGTATATTGGTATTTGATAAATATCTCAAGCGACGTGGGCCTATTGGTAGACTTCGTGGTTAGGTTTGAAAAAAGAAATCAAATATAAAGTAAGGCGTCATAAATTCAAGTTGAGATAAGTTGATTTAGAATGATACCTAAATTCTAACATTATCACACGTGAGGAGGAGATTGTTAGGATACACATGAGTTATATCAAAAAAGTCCCGCATTGGAGAATTAGTATGGTGTTGAATAATTAATATCATAATTGACCTATAACTCATCGATTTAAGTTTTGAGTAAAGGTGGATCCAACGTTCGAGATTCAAGTTGAGATGAATTGATGCAGAAAAATATGTCACACATTATTAAGGGTGCCTCGCCTTGCTATTTACAGTGTAGTAACTAGAGGTGAGCATCGGTCTATGGTCAACCCTGGACCAACCCTGGACCAGCCCAACCCTGCCGGTCCTGATATGGTTTCCAGGAGATCGGGTCGGTCCTTGGTCCTGGTATTCCTGGACGAACACTATGCGGGTTGGTCATCGGTCCTAGGAGTTTAGGGTCGATCTAATCCGAACTAACCTTAATTCTATATATATATAATATATTATTTATAATTTTTTTATATAGAGAAAACTCTCAAATAAACGACGTCAACAACATTAAATAGCTCCTTAGTGAGGAGTTCAAGTAATTTTACACTATTTTTAATAACTTAGATCTTTTAATGTCTTTTACGACGTCAAAAGCCATAATTTACAAAAGAGAAATATGTTTTTGTGAGGAGTCCTCACGGCGTTCAAAATGGCATAAATAACTCCTCACAACATCCTCCTTTAATACTTGTTTTCTTTTGTCCTATTTGTCCTCTTAGTCTTTAATTTGCCAAAATCAAAAGAAATAACTTCTCCGCTCGCCACTTGATACTCGCCTCACTCGCTTTGGGTCACTCCTGCCGCTCGCCGCTAGATGCTCGCTTGGCTTGTTGCTCCTTGCTTGATGCTTGACGCTCACCCCACTTGACACTCATTGCTCGCCTCTCTTAGCTGACCTCGCTTGTCACTAAACCCATAAAGTCAGTTTGGTCCTTGCTCGCCTTTTCAGGGAGTACAAAAAATGAAACAAAAAATTATTGGTTGGTCTTGGGTTGACCCTAGAATCGGACCAAACTCATTGGGTCAGTCCGGTCATCAATTGCCTTTTTAGATAGTACAAAAAATGATATAAATAAATATTGGTTGGTCCCGGGTTGACCTTAGAACCAGATCGAGCCCACTGGGTCGGTCTGATCCTTAGTCCCAAGCTTAATAGGGTCGGTTCTCGGTCCCAAGAATTGAGGACCAATATTGTGTGGGTTGGTCCTAGGGTTAGGGGGTGGGTTGGCCCAACTTGGACCATGCTCACCCCTAGTAGTAACTCAGCTCCAATAGCCTATTGCAGGCCCTCTCTGAAAGACTCCCGTGTCGATTCCTATTGATGTACGGCAGAATTAGCGATGAACCAGCTCGGACTTACGTGGGATGTGTCATTAGTACTTTGTCGATGGGGATTATTATGTCTTGTGTGTCGCAACTAGAAGAGCTTCTCTTCAGAATAGCTTTTGAGAAGACTTAACACTCTGTTTGCCTGCAATACTAGTCTGCGCCTATTGCGGAATGATTTCATTGTCATGGCTAATGTTAAATGTATTCTCACTACTGTTCCAAACAATGCAATTCTAACTTCAAGGGGTAATTTTTGATATTGTAATACTATTCCTTTTCTTATTCCATTCGCTACTCGTAAAATCAAACACTATGCCAGGTATCACAGTACTCAAACTAAATAAAATGATAGAAATTTGTAGTTTTATTTCATTACAACGTGAGAATTGGGTTGTTCACTACTTTTGTTGTCCTACGAGGTTGTACCATTTGGGGCTTGTTGGCTTTGTTGATTGTAAGGAGGGACTTGGCTCTTTGAGAACTTCTTGTCGATATTGTCAATCACTTCAGAATTCGAGGTCGAGTCTTTTTATGGTTTTGTACTTATCCATACCTTTTGATCTAGTAGTAGATTATGATTTCTTTAATCTTAGTTTGTTATGTTCTTATTCGTGAGATTGCTTATTCGTTAAACATAACAAAATCCAGAGTATTCTCTATTGCACTTTTGTAAGTGCGCGCCATTATGCATGTCGTGAGTTGCAACTCTTGTCTATCTGTTCTTCACTGCGTAGCTTATCTAGCAATTTTCATACTAAATGGGGTCTTTTTTTCCATTTTAAGTCTTGGTGTGCTGTTCCCTCTAGATTTCATTTCACCCTCGTTTGTTCTGAGTCCTTTGATGGTTGTCATTGCTACTTGGTTCAGTTCCATCCGTACCTCGTTCCTTGGGCTTGAGACCAATCTGAAATCCAATGGTTTTAGTTGGGTTATTCGTATGGCAGATCTCTCGGGACTTGATTGCTTTCGAAATCGAGACCAGCCCACTCCCAGCAATAATAAGATTTAGGTCCATTCCATTTTTCGAATTGATAAAAAGACCAAGAGAGAACAGAGATTGGAAGCTACGTAAGCAAGGTGAGAAATAACCAAGGGAAGGCATCGTATTATTCTAATGAATGGCGCTGGAGGGGTGCTCTTTATCTTTTTCGAATTATGTTTAGGCCCCAATTTTTCGGATATTTTACATGTTCATCCCTAAATCTTGACCCCACCAAAATTATCCAATTTCTTTACATTCCAAAGTTTAAGGAAGTATTATTATTAGGAATTATTAATTAAAAATCAAAGAGTGGTATTTTACAACAGTCAATGGAAGGCTTTATGGTTCCACACCGCTTACCGCTCTTCTGGCTTTATACGAGTGTCTGCGACTGCGACCCCTCCTGCTTATAGCTTTGTATTAAAATTGTTTTACACAATCTTTTATTCTAATGGTTTCTTGACGCCCCACCGGAACCGCCCACAAATCTCCGACGAACTAATCTAATTCAACCCATTGACCCTCTTAATAAATTCTCAGCACAAAAACTGGGGCACCAAAACGCAAAATGGTCCCGACCCATCTCTTTCGATTTTTCCTTTCTTGTCTGGGAATCAGGCATTAACACGCGGGAATGCCTGTAGAACCTCTCTTCACGGGTCGAGTAATTATGAGAAATCGCGTGCTTTGTGATGTGATATCGGAAAGGCGAAATACGAATCACGAAATTGCAGGTATGACATCTCACGCTAATTGAAAAGATAAAAAGGCAAAAAAACAGATTTATACACACACGACCTTTTCGCTCTTTGTATACACATTCGAAACGACGCCGCCGGCGCCGCCTCCTCAGTTTCCCCTCTCCCCGAAAAGCCTAGAAGGCATTTGCAATTGGCGACGCGCCACGTCATCCCAACGAACGCACCCTCCTACTCGTCCGGTCCCATCCCCCAACGACTTTGGGCCCCACGCGGTCAGCTACTCGCGGCTACCTATGAATTTTCTCCGGGCCGGGCCCACCCCCCCGCCAACCGACGTGTCAACCGCGCCCTGGCCAATCCCCTCACGCCACGTTGTTGGCCCACGAGTCCGGCCTCCTGCCGGACCTGAACCGCTTCACCCCGCCCAGGCCCGACGGCGGCTCGCCGCCCTCCGCCGCCGGCGGATCCGGAGGCGGCCCGCCCGCGCCGCTCGCCGGCGGGTGCTTCCTCGCGTCCCGGGAGCCGGGCGACGCCGCCCGCGGCACGTCGGCCAGGACCGCCGGCCGATTCCTGCAGCCGGTTCCCAGTATCGCGAGGAGGCTCGCGAACAGCCCGGTTCTGCTCCTTTCAGCCGGCTCGTCGCGCCTCTTCCGCCGGTTCGCTTCCCTCTTCGATCTCACCCTCCCCATGCACGAGACCTTCGGCGATGACGGCTCGACCGCCGGCGGATCCGCCTTGCCCGCCGATCCCGACCGCTTCGGGAAGAACCCCGCGCCGCCTCCCGCCTTGCAGGGGCGCCGGTTCTTGGCGTCGACGAAGCACGAGCTCTGCGGCTTCGGGAGGCCGAGGATCGACGCCTTGGACATGAAGTTAGTCGACGACCGCCGCGAGTTGGAGTTCGTCGGGGAGCTGAGGATCGGATTCGAGGCGGCGGCGGCGGCGGCGGGACTGGAGTTGGCCTTGGTGGAGTCCCGGCGCTCGTAGAAGGCGTTGCGGTCGTACCAGTCGAACTCGGCGTCCTTGGAGAGCAAGACGGAATCGGGAGGGAGATCGGGAGGATCCTCCGCCTCCCGACGAGCGTCGCCGCCGCCGCCGCCGCCGCCGCCGACGGTCTCGCAGGAGATCTTGCCGTCGCGGGCGCCGCCGGCGCAGGCGGAGACGAGGGCTTCCAGATCCACCTGCGGCATCGCGAGGAAGAGAGAGAGAGAGAGAGAGAGAGAGAGAGAGAGAGGGATGGGAGTGTTTGGGACGAAAACCGTGAGGAAGCTGCCGAGCTTATATCCGCCTGTGGGAGGGAGAAAATTCGACCGAGTTGACTCGTGCTTCGCGGGTCGGATGGGCGTGATGGACCCCGAGTCGGGGCCGGTTCAATTTGCCGAGTCCGGTCGGTCGACGAGTCACGCCTCGTCTCGTCCTCGTTGTTCTTTCTTTCTTTCTTTTTCTTTTTCTCTTTTTTTTTTTTTCAAAGGTTGGGACCGGAAGCCAATCAATCAAACGCTCGGTCAATCGGTCTTTAAAACATCGTGGTCAACACTCCACGACTCCCTTCCGTACGAGGGTTAAAGCGTAAGGTTCGTGTGGTCTCCTCTTCCGCGTTCCTTCTTCTTCTTCTTCTTGTTATCTTCATGTAGTCTCGGAATGCATTTAGGGCGCGGTCCTACAGGGGTCGGGATCGATGCCCCGGGCCCCAAAATCAGCGCCGTACCACACACGTCGAACTTGATCTCGCTAGCTTTCGAGTTCAGCTCGGACCTTAAGCCGTTGCAGGTGCGCGAGTCTCGCCCCTTGCTTCAATTGTGCATATTTGGGCATTACCAAGTTCTCGGAATATCGATTAGTTTCAACTAATGTGTTTAGGCATGACCTTAAATTCGTGCTTCCACCAAAGGAAAATTTTCCCAAGAAAAAAAAAAAAAGGAGTTGGTCGATACACTGTAAATACAGCTAAAGGGACTTTCGCGAGTGCAGTGATTAGTGCGAAGTTGGTAACTGACTTTTTTTTCATTTTCGTTTTTATCCGCTTTTTTTTTCTTTTTTCTTTTTTGGTAGGTTGTACCTTTTTACTATTTAAAGTTAATCTGCATTAGAATATTTATAGTATATGTGTAAATGAGGGCTAAGTGGGAATTAAAAGCAAAATGAGTGGTCATGTGTGGAAGCTGGCGAAAGTAGAAAGTTAATAAAGGGTAGCACTAATTTCACTTCGTATATGTCTAATAAAAATTACCCTCTATAATTTAATTACAATTTAAAATGGTGATCCGAATTTATTTTTTTTCCTTTTTAAAGTTTGTTTTATATATATATAAGATCTACTTGCCAAAATTAAGAATTTCACATGTCTAGTTCCTGTCTATTGTAGGTTTGCAAAGGCACTATGTTTTATTTATTATTAGATATTACTTTGATAAAAATTAGTTTCATCGAAAAGAAATATTTACAAAAAGAGATATTTACGAGAAACCTACGTCTTTTGTACATTGTTGAGCAAATTTATGGATATTTTCAAGTAGAGTCTAGAAATTTTTTTTCTTTTTTTTTTTTTGTATATCACAATCAAACTTTGAAGATTTTCTAGAATAAAATCACAATTCCATTCTCCAATGTGAAATTTTAGAAGATGAAATTTAATTAAACAAAAAAAATCGCATTGAATAATTTTTCTTTTAATTGCTAGTGAAATATGATTATTTTGGATTGACAAAAATTAATATTATCCATGAACTGTTTAAGTGAAAATATTAAGATATCTCATGGTACATAAATTTTTTAGTGTATTCGAGATACTCCTCTAACATCATACATGCTTTGTTAAGTATCTTGCCAATATAATAAATAAAAAGAATAAATTCTTTAACATGAAAAGAAAGTTCACCAACAAAGTGAGCTTTTGAAATAAGAGGGAAAAAATAAATAAGTTGTTATAATATCAATGATAAAGAAGAGACATGAGTCTACAAAATATGTTGTCTTGATTGTTTTATCATGTCAATCAAAGGGGTGGATAATTCGTTTTTGTAAGATGAGTACATTTAAAGTCCTAAAATTGATTATGAAAGTGCAATTGAATCCTAAAATTTGTTATGAGAAGTGCAATCAAGTTTCAAAACTTGTCAAATTGATTCAATTAAATCATTCTATTAATTGCATTTTTTTGAGAGTTTGAAGAGTTGATTGCTCCTTTTTTTTTTTTTTTTTGGCCTAGTGGAAAGGAAGGGTCATAAGCAGAAGTAAACAAAGGGACAAGCAGAAGTAGACAAAGGGATTCAGGCCTTATCTTTGAACGGATAAATTCAATAGACGACTTGACTCTTTCTTTGTCTATTTTTGCATATATAAGTTGTCATAAAATCAAGGATAAAGAAGAGACATGGCTCTACAAAGTATGTTGTCTTGACTGTTTTACCATGTCAAACAAAGGGGTGGATGATTCTTTTCTCTCTCTCTCTTCATGAGTATACTGGAAATTCTAAAACTTGTCATGAAAGTGCAATTGAGTCCTAAAACTTGTTAAATTGATCCAATTAAATCTTTCCGTTGACTGTACAGTTTGAAAGTTCGATCACTTGATTGTTCTCTCTTCTTTTGCCCAATGAAAAGAAAGTTGAAGGATTGAAAGTTTGAGGACTTCTGCCACATATATATGCCAAAGCAGAAGTAGTCAAAATGATCAGCTGAAGTAGACAAAGGAATTCAAGCCTTCTCTTTGAACATATACCAAAGGGGTAAATTAGAAGACTCGAGTCTTCCCATGTTTTGCCCCCATCATAATCATAGGAATGCTTCATAGCATGTCTTTGTCGTTCCCATCGCTGTTCGAGATTTAGACACCGGCCTACGGTCCACGGCTCTGTGCGGGTTTCACGAGTCGTGAGATTTGGTAATGGTGGTTGACTGGAGAGACTCTTGTGCTCCTTCCATCATCGTCACTTTCTACATATTATCGACCAGTGGAATTGTCTTTTCAATCCTTTGGGCATCGTGAGCTAGTCATTGGGTAGTGGGTACTCGTAAATTACGACGAAACTAATAAGAGAACTGCGCGCCAACTGTGTAAGGTTGTG
Organism: Eucalyptus sp. ANBG9806169; assembly: GCA_014182395.1. Taxonomy (NCBI): domain Eukaryota; kingdom Viridiplantae; phylum Streptophyta; class Magnoliopsida; order Myrtales; family Myrtaceae; genus Eucalyptus; species Eucalyptus sp. ANBG9806169. The sequence goes on along the minus strand of CM024573.1, from coordinate 39,410,146 downwards.
AAAATTTTACAGGCGCGGTCTTATTCATCCTGATTCAAAGGTTTTCAATTATTGATTCTCCCGGAAATTGTCGAGTCAAGGGTAATGAGACATCTTGTGGAAAAAGATATGTAAACCGACTGTGTATGTCATAATTGCTTGTTTTAAGGTCCAAGGAACAGTTTGTTCGATGTAGATATGATGATAAGGGTTGATGCTTCAAGATCAACTAGTAAATATGACTTTGGGGAACAAAAGAGAGAAGCATTTCGTCTTTGTTCCTAAGTTTAGAGAAGCAAATCTCCATTCTTTGTAGACCGACGACGTGATGATCTATTCATATTCACGGTCTCTGAAAACTTGAAGTCGTTTAATGGAACATATGTTATAGGTTAACGAGTCATGTGAAAGACATAAGTAAGTTATGAGTGAAATTCTGTATCTACCATTCAAAAAATCATATTAAATCCTAAATTTCTTAGTCGACCATTGGCCTGGCTATGGTATAGTTTTCTTTTCCTTATTGAATGAATGAAGCGACATGTGATGACCACGAAATGATTTCTCAATCAGAACAAATGCCAACATTGGAACTAAGTGAATGCTTTCAAGAAATCAACCAAGAATTAAACTCCTGGATGTAATGGTTAGGTGAAGGGGAGGGATCAAGAAGAGGCAAATTAGGTACAACCACAAGATATAGGACGGGACAGCATCGGAGGAAGAAAAGTCCATGATGCCTTAATCAAATTTCGTCGCTTTTCGATTGTTTCTCCATCCGCGCTTTGATTCCTCTTTTGGCTTTTTTTTTTTTTTTTTTGGCCTTCACCAAGCATTTGATTTGAGTACAATGTAATTAATGTGAGTTTCACTGCAGTAATTGCACTTTGTTTTTTTTTTTTTTTTTTAAATTTTCCCATAGTGCAAAGGAAATTTCTACTGCGCACGAATGATAACCATCTTGATTAGATTTTGATTTATGAATGAAAATACACATTTGATAACGACACAAAATTTCTATTTTCGAAATAAAAATTCGTTTAGTAACAATATAAAATTTCTTCCTCCCAAGTGGCGACATACTAGGGAGGCCAGCTAGCGGGGTGGCAGGCGACGGTGGATGACGGCCGGTTAGTAGCAAAGATGAACAATAGGAAAAGTTTTTATTTTTATAATAAAAAATTGTTCTAGAAATAGAAAAAATGAAATTATTTTACTAAAGGGATTTACTCTCGGAAATAAGCCTGAAACAGAAAAATAGTTATGAAATAAAAATAGAATGGTTATCATGTTCGTCCTTAATAGAAAACTTCAATTTACAATGGGTTTATGCAATGTAGGGACGAGATCACATCCCTCGCCCTCGCCAATGCCTCTATGCCCTAGGTATAGAGCTTCGAGGGGCTGCCACAAGGTGTGCCCGTCCTTCCGTCGCTGGACAAAGAAACGAAACGGAAATGGAGAAAAAAAATGCCTTTTGACTTCTCGACCATGTCGTAAGCATGTCGTAGGAAAATGGTCAGAGTTCAGGGACCGCAATTAAAATTCCAAATTTTGTATCTAAGAAATGGCCTCAAGGTTTGGCTTTCCGGCAGCATTGTTGATTGTCCGAATCTTTCATAGAAGAAAATGTTCTTATATAAGACCACGAGAGGACGTCTAGTCTTATTCTATTTTTCGATCGACAACGAAGTAGATGTGCTTTAAAATGCAATACTTTTTTTTGGCCAAATTTTTATACCCATGATATTCCTTGTCCAAAAGAAAAAAACTATGAACATGGAAGAAAAAGGGGGTACATTTCACACGCTCTCTGATCTTGCCCAAACCTAGTTCTGATAATGTTCTGATCGTTCTCCAAAACATCCCAAGTTGTGACATGGAATTTCAAACTCGCGGCCTAAGTAATCGTGCGCAAATTGCATGTCTATAGCCAATATTATATTGTGATAAATGAATCATCTTAAAATTTAAAATAAACCGCCTTGATTTTGCAGCCACATTCAAAACCTCTTTTGTGTGTATATATATGAAATCTCAAATTAGAAAAATCATAAACACAAAAACCAAGATGGTAAAAATTCAAGATTAAACAGTAGTAAAAAGAAATCTATCGTCCGAATATCCTTACATGAGAAACTAGACTTTAATGCTGGCAATTGCACAAAAAAAGAAGTTGTTGGGCAATAATTAATTTTATTTTCTACGGTTCATACGAAATCACATAGATAACTTCAGCATTCTAAAAAAAAAAAAAAAAAAAAAAGCCAAGAGAATCGTGAAGGGTTTCTAATCTGTTTCCAAATCTGTCTTACAACTTACAAATCAAAATTCTTTTAACCCCAATTAAAGTCAGTACGACTAGGGAAAATACAATTAAACCCAATCTACTTTCATCCCTATTTTCGATATAAATACTATAGACAACCAATTTGCTCGCTTCTTTAATGGCTGCAGAGGATAAACTTGTAAAGTTGTAATGTATGGCTGAAGGTAGGAACAATTGACAATTACATTAGTCAATTCCCACGTTAATACGTAATTTCCCCCTATTTAGAATTTGCTGATGTTGAGCATATACCATCTTAAGCTTTTTGCATTTTGCATCTAGTGCATTGACGACCCCTAAATCTCATTGCATCCGTTAAAACCTTCTGTTTTAATAATCATGTGGTATTCCAATCAGTTTTCGCACACCTCAATTGGTCCGCTTCTTTGAACAATCTTAAGGGTACACTTCTCGATTGATTTTTTCTATTGGAGCTGTTTCGATTTTCTCCATAAGGTAGTGCATGTTAGCAAACGAGAGGATTCTATTGTTTGTTAACGAGAAAGAATTTAGAGAGTGACACTATTATCATAATACGCGAGGACTTGAAAGTACTTATAAATAACGGGATGGACAATTTTGACCAAAAGTAATGATAGAGGGAAGGACAATGGAGCCGAATGAATAAGAAGATTGTTTGAATGGACACGAATTATATTATATGAGGATCCCTCTACATCTTTCATGAAGATTACAAATTGAAAAAGAAGATTAAGACTGCGTTTTGGGATTTGCCAAGGCTAATTTTGACTCAAAATGTCATAATTTTCACCCGAGCGACTTCAAAAGCTACTTGACAAATCGTTGGCAAACACACATAATCTTTGGGCCATAGTTCTACTTTCGATTATCGTAAACCCGACATTCAAATACTTTAAATCTCTACACACGAAAAAAAATCACGCTATAACATTAACAAATTAAAAAAGTCTCAAGGCTCGGTTATCCACAGCTAACTTTAGGCAAAAGGTACTACTTTTTACCTTCCCACCAACATTTAAAACATGATTCCAATTTCAAAATATAAAGAAGAAAAAAACGTGTGAGTCTAATAGTCGTAAGAGTTTCGAGGTAATGCGCCACTGACGGATGCCTCTTACGGAAGTATTGTCTTTTGTTTGGTATTTATGGATTTTCAGGAAGGAAAAGTCAAATTTGTAAACAATTTGTCGCGGAGCGAAGGGCCAAAAAGCTAATTTCCAAAAGCTGTGGGGGCTGCGAAAATAAACGCCACGGGTGCTTCCGACAAGACACGCACTTTTCATTGTGCTCATGTGTGCCACTCCTGTTTTAACATTTTCATTTAATCCTCCGCCCGCATTCGAATTTTCGACCGTTGGGGCCCGTTTTCAGACAGGCCAACGGTTACCATCCCGACACAACACTCCCAAAAAAAAAAAAGACACCTTGAACAAAACCCGCTCACGAACTCGAAGCCAGAGAAGATTGCAGAGAGAGGAGCAATGGGCTGCGTCTCTTCCAAGCACGTCCGGAAAGAACGGGAACGCGAGGATCGCCGGCATCGTCCTCGCCACGGTCACGGTCACGGGCAGGCCGTCTCCGATGATGGCGGCCGCCACGCGACCCGCGCCGCCCCCGTGCCCGATCACGTCGTCTCCCTCACCTCCAGCACTTATGGGGTCCTCAGGCTGGACAGCGAGAAGCGAGGGTTGCCGTCGCCGCCGCAGCGAGGAGAAGCCGCTGCGCAGAGCAAGAGATTGAAGGGCGGGTCGCCGGCTCGCGGCGGCGGGGAGGAACCCCCTGAAGTCATCAATGCGTGGGAGCTCATGGAAGGCCTCGAGGAGGACGGTGCAACGGCGCCGGCGCCGGCGGACCGGGACAGGAAGACTCCGAGCCCGAGGCCGCGGGGATTGCTCCGGGGCCTCGTGGGCATGGACGCGAAGACCCCGCTGAGGTTCATGAACCAGATTGGCTCTCCGAGGAAGGCGAACACCTATGGAGGCAAGGAAAACAGGGGGAGCGCAGGAAATGGGTCGAACCGGGTCGCGGGGAGATCCGACGTAACCCCGAAAGAGGCCTTGAGATCGCACAAGTCGTTGGAGAGTTCGTGCAGAGCGGCGAAGAATCTGAGAATTTCGACCGTTGGGATTCCGTTTGGTGGGAAGAGGAACAGCTTCGGAAGTGATCACGGGGTCACGTCCCGGCGGAGTTTGGGCCCTCTGTTCGATCCGGCGCTGCTTGATTCGTACGAGAAAGAGCTGTCTCAAGGCGAAGAACAGATCAAGAAGATGATTTCGCCATTGGCCAAGATCAGAAAAAAGAGAAATTTCAAGGACCCCGAGTCCATCCTCCGAGCGTTCCAGCAAAAATGCCCGCCCGGTGGAGACAATGCGGTGGTCATATACACCACCACGCTGAGAGGAATCAGGAAGACGTTCGAGGACTGCAATGCCGTGAGGTCGGTGATGGAGTCGCACTGCGTGCAGATGCTGGAGAGGGACGTGTCCATGGACTCGGGGTATAAGGAGGAGCTGAGGAAGCTGGTGGGCTCAAAGGAGGTGAAGGTGCCGGTGGTGTTTGTGAAGGGGAGGCTGATTGGAGGAGCTGATGAGGTGGTGAAGCTGGAGGAGGAAGGGAAACTTGGGGTTCTGCTCGATGGCATTCCAAGGACTTCAATGGGTTGCTGTGAAGGGTGTGGGGGAGTGAGGTTTGTGATGTGCATGGAATGCAGTGGGAGTTGCAAGGTCTATGATGAGGGAGAGAAGAAGGCTGTCAGGTGTGGGGAGTGCAATGAGAATGGGTTGATTCATTGCCCCATTTGCAGTTGATTTGAGCTGGATTGGATTCATCTAGCTAATTCTGTTTTGGGGTTTTTCTTTTCTTAATTATCTGATCTTGTTCCATCTGATGTAAAGACTGAATTAGGGGGTAGGAAGTGTGAGGGTTGGTTGGGATGTGAGTGTGTTCTTGAGGAGTCCCTCCTGTTTTGCTAATCGTTTCGATTGCAGATTCTTTCTATATTACTATCTGATGTAACAATCTTTTGATTGTGAGAGATTATGGTTATCTCCACAGGCTCTTTCAATAGATGATATGGAAGTTTGTTTATTTCTCTGCAACTGTTCTCAATGTAACAGCTTACTGTTACGAGGGGCTTCCAAAATGTTCATCTCTTGCTGCATTTTCTATGGTTGGAAGTTCTGGAACGTTGTCTCTGCAATTCTAACACAGGAAAGCCCTCTTGTGCCATTTGATTAGTTTGAGTTCCGTGCTGCTGGCCACTCCCCGAGGCCATGGACGGGTATTGCAAGAGCTGCAACCTGATACATTTTCATTATCTTGCCTATCCAGAACCCGCACTTCATTTTTTTCGAGCTCAACCTTGAGTGCCAAGAAACTCCACCAGAGGTGACGGTTGGAAGACCTCCTGTCTGAAGGGGGAGTTGCCTTATTGCCAAGAAAGCTGGCCAAGGGGCTTACTTGACTAAACCATTTAAGGCGTATTTGATAAGCATTATGCTTTGAGGAACAATTTTTTATCAGAAATGATTTTTTCTGATTCTGCTCCCAAGAACAATTTCTTAGCAAAAGAACACACTTGATAACTGTCCAAAATTTTTATTCCCGGGATAGAAATGCGTTTGATAAAATTCTTAAATTTTTTTAATTTTTTTCTTATTTTTTTTTTCTTTTTCTCTTCTTCCTTCTTCTTCTTTGTAGCCAATCGCTAGTCATGGCGGTGGCCGACGACCTCACTGGGCGAGGTCTGGCGAGCTCGCCAGAGCCTGGTGGTGGCTCGGCGAGCTCAGCTTCGCTGGATCTGCGCGAGGGACCTCGCCCAACCCAACCAAGGCAAGACCAAGCCTTACCCAGCCACAGCGAGGCTTGGGCTGACGAGCCTCGCCGTGGCTCGGCGTCAACAGGGGCCGGTGACGCTTCAGCGAGGTCGCCAGCAAAAGGAAAGAAGAAGAAAGAGGAAGAGAATAAGAGAAAAAAAAAATAGAAGAAAAGAAAAAAATAGGAACTGATTCTAGGAATTATTCTTAGGAACAAGAAGCTGTTTTTTTTTTTACTTAATTCTGTTCCAAATCAATTCCCGAGAACAAAAAAATAAATTTTTGGAACAAAAGAACAAAATTAGACACTATTTGGAATAAAAACAAACAGACCCTTACTGCAATGAAGTTGTGGTGACGTCAACAGCTCAAACCGAAACAAGAGCAAGGGGTGACTCCTCAATTCCCAATTCCCAGAAAGACCATTATTCAGGCACTGTCTCCCGCTGGTCAAAGCGTCTTCAAACCAGTGCTTTTGACCACTCGGCCACTCCCCTCCCGGGCCGAGCAAATCACGCAGTTAATCATCTGGATTCAAAGTCAAGGTCTTGCTCGGATGTTGATCCAGTGATTGCCTTCTTTGGAGGGCTTCCAAATCAATCTGTTGCTGTATGTCCCTGGCTTTTTCTAATATTTCTATTACCAACTAATTCGTTCGGGCAAGACATCTTACGGATCAAGATGAAAACTCCTTTCATGTCGGTCTACTTTTGCTACCTAAACATTGGCCAAGAGATTCCGGGGCGAGTCGTGGTAAGGGAAGTAAGTTGAGGAAGTCAAAAAGTGGAAGTGCTTTATTGACAAGCTGAAAAGGTCAGTAACTAGCGCTCTATCTATAGTCAGAAGGTGAAGACTAGGACCAGGATTTCGATGACAACTTGAAGCCAGTTCCCAGGTTCATGGACAACAGACGATGAGTAGCGGGCAAGAACGGATACCTGTCCCATATGCGAATTGGACCCTTGTCTTCGAGCAATAAGCAATAAGCACCTTATTCATGGGCATGTTAGAGAGTTTGAGGCATAGTTTGGGTGCTTAGAGGGCTCTCCCCTCTCTTCCATTACTTGTTTGTTCCGCTCCTAATAAAAGAAATTCGCTTATGCGACCGTGAAATTACGTGGTCTTGTATAAGCTAAATGTAGAGAGATTTCACTTTTGATACTTGGTAAGCTACCTTAACACTATCAATTACCATGGAGATTGTCAGTCCAAGTTACAGTCGAAAGGCAAAAGGATAGTTGGCTCTTTTGCTATCTCTTTGTACATGATTGATAACCACAAAAGGTTACTCTTGTAGACAAATGCCCTAAGGCTCAGCAAAGCTCACACTTCCAGAATGTTAACCTGTATAGCAGATGTCTGGGATCCTCTAATTTTCCGATAAAGATGATGGTGCGAAGCTAAATGAGTACACTTCTGTATAAAAATGAGTACACATCTGTACAATTACTTTCATGGATAGGTATGAATATGATGTCACGTGAACTTCAACAAAGCAACTCTGAACAGTTCGAGTAGTACACTTTTTCCTCTGGGAAAGGAAAATTCAGGAATAAAACAAATGATGTACCTTGTCTCAATAATGTGGCTACACTGCTTCCATTTTATGCAGCATAACTCAATGCTGATAAGCATGTGCTATATCTTTTTAGTCTGCTTTGCCGAAAGAAATCTCCAACTCCTTCCACTAACCAACAAGAACAACAGAATCCCGGCATCTTTGCTGAATGCAATTTTTGACACCAGCACCATTTCTGTGCACCTTCATAGCTCTTGCCCAGAAAATTACATTATATCACGAGACCTTCTGATTCTAGAGAGTTTAGGTGACCACCCAAAAGAGCTGATCGAGTCAGCTCTTGTAGCCTCCCATCATTTAGAGTGAATATTCTGTTAGCCATGAGAACTGTTTCCAGGCGATGAGCAATCACCAACACCTATCAAGTAATGACATTAAACTGACTTAGCAACTGGGACGGTGGCCCAACACTATCACTATCACCATAGAAAAGGAGTGAAACTTGGACAAGCTGAACGGAAAAATTCAATACTAACACCAAAAACAAGGAAACATTTTTTATGCCGAAATAAAGAAATGACCAAATTTATTTATTTACCATTCTTAGTATTGGTGGGTTTTTTTGTTTTTTCTTTTGGGGGGGGTTGGGGGTTGTGTGTTGAAGGGAAGAGGTAACCTTGAAGCTTGGAACACAAGTTGGCATGAATTGGTCAAACCAGCATGAACACCCAGATGGGAAGAAATACAATTAATATCACTACCTTAGCTTCATAAGTCCTGATCAACCATAACCGATAACTGTAAAATCCAGTTCTATATTAGAATGGGTGAAAACGGTCATTTTTTCATGAAGGTCATAAAAATGATTTCCCTTCTCAGTGAATTGTGATAGTGAAAGAATTACAAAGGATATATTTTATGAACAAACAAAGGGAGCCGATATGATGATTTCGGGAATTATCATAAGGTGCCTAGTCTTCTCTACCATGCAACAAAAAAGGTATGATGATTTCAGGAATTATCTTCTCTCTAATCACCACCAAGCAGGAAGTGAAAACTTGTTGAGAAAAAAATCTCCATTAGTAACAAAGACTACCATGTCGACAAGCATCTTTACCATTTGCCAATATGAAAGCTTGTTGGCCAACTCAACCTTCTACAACTGTAACAACTCTGGGCCATTAGAATGATTCCAAGTTAACTAGACAATTCTACCAAGCCACCAGAACTCTTTATGAGGGAAAACTGAGCTTCCACTGACATGATTGCTGGTTTTAGGCACTCGTTAATGAAACCCGTCTCTGCAAGGATATACCCTATATATGATTTATTTACAGCTCAGACATGCTTTTGTTCAGAGAAGTAATGAGAAGTTTAGTAGACAACAGGCTGGACTCTTTCTGTAGCAAAGCCTACAGAGGGACCCCATATAGCATCCAACACTAATTAATGCTCGCCAACCAAATCAAGCAAGAGTCGATATTGAGGCGCCACTTTCTATAAGGACCTTAATGTGCAGTATGCGTTGTACTTACAACTAGTGTTCTGACATAAGGAAAGTAATAGGCACGGTCCAGCTTCAAAAGTCACTAGACTAAAAACCAGACAAGCAGGAATCTCATAAGCATCCAACACTAATTAATGCTCGCCAACCAAATCAAGTAAGAGTCGATATTGAGGCGCCACTTTCTATAAGGACCTTAATGTGCAGTATGCGTTGTACTTACAACTAGTGTTCTGACATGAGGAAAGTAATAGGCACGGTCCAGCTTCAAAAGTCACTAGACTAAAAACCAGACAAGCAGGAATCTCATAAGCACATGTTGTATAAGTTCTACGAAGCCTAGGTTAAAAATGGCAACATACTTGACAAATGGCTTTGATAATCTGAGAACATCCGGATACATCCCTGTTAAAAGAAAATCTTGGAGAAATAAAATTAGATATAGGACTCACGGTACGAGTTTCCATCAACCGTTGCAGGGCTTGTCTCACCAATAGCTCAGACCTACTATCCAATGCAGAAGTTGCTTCATCTAAGATCAATATGGAGGGGTCCTGATAGACTGCCCTTGCTATAGCCAATCTGCACTTAAAATAAGGAAAAGCTAATGAAACATGACAGCTTAGACTCTTTGACTAACTACTTTGAATTTGCCATGACGTGATAAGCTACATTCCTGTTGCCAGTCATTTAATTCAACAACAGAGGTGACTTATTGACGTAAGCATCACCTTTGCTTCTGACCACCACTCAGAACTGATCCCCTAGGTCCAATATTTGTGTTATAACCCTCAGGAAGATTTTTAATGAACTCATCAGCATTTGCAAGTTGTCCCGCAAGCTCCACTCTATCCATGTCGATACCATTAATCAAATCTCTGTACCCAATATTTTCGGCTACTGTTCCTGAGAAAAGAGTCTGGACATGTGTGAAGGTTAGTCAAGTTTGCCATCCTTAAGATGGAGACAATTAAAAACATAAAAACAAGGAGAGAAAGGGACCAAAACACACACACACACACACACACAGATAGATCAATAAAGTAGCCAGCACTAGGCCATGGAGCTAGACAAACCCATGTTAATTTTCTAAGAAATAGACCATTTTTCATCTGACTAACCCCCTGTAACAGTCACCTCATCCTTGATGACTTTAATAATATAAAAAAGGCAAGCAGAGGAATATCCTCTCCACTTCACTTACAGAGAAGGGGGGTATTATCAAGTACAAAGTGCGGAAGCTCTAGCTAAAAAATATAAGACTTATTTATGTGAACAAAGACACTATTGAGTACATATAAAATAAACCTTCTATCACCAATTACTTACAATATCTTGAGAAACAAGACAGACATGTCTCCTCAATGATTTCAATTGAATGTTCTGTATATTGTAGTTGTCGACACAAATACAACCTGTTAACATGAAAACTGAATAAGATTACATAGAGTGATAAAAATGAGTATAATGAAGAACACAGCTCATCATCGAAACATTCACTTTGTCAACATAGATAGATCTTCATCTAAAGTAGTGGCCAACCAGATGAGGGATCATATAGGCGAAGAAGCAGTTTCACTAGGGTTGTCTTTCCTCCTCCAGAGGGACCAACAAGGGCAACTGTCTCTCCAGCCTTGATATGGAGGTCCAGCCTATCTAAAACAAGTGGCATTTTGTCACTATACCTAAAAGAGACGTGGTAAAATTTCAATTCTCCAGCCACATTATCTAGATGGATCGCATCTGGTTTCTCCATAACCTGTTCTCCAAATTTACAAGGTAAATAATTAGACATCATCTAAGCATACCAAAGGGAAGAAAATATCAAAAGAAAATTAAATCACAAAGATCTTGCCAACCACAAAGTTCTGCAAAAGGAATCTCAAATGTTTATGATGTTGCCAAGGCTTATTACTTGACTTTTCAGAAGTAAAAGCTAGTTCAATCGTGCATCAATCATAAATGGACTTTTAATTGTATATAAAATTTTTTGCTCGATTTACAAGGAGGAGATTCCCATGGTTTGTGCCCTCAAATAAATTGTGACTGCTGCATCAAATACTTTTTCTCCAACTATTGAAAAATTCTCCCAGTTATTGGCCAAATCACATCATTCGTAAAAATAAGGAAAGCCTGTACCAGATTGCATTAAGTAGAATTGTTTACATGAAGTATGAGCTTTTTCAGGGAGTTCAGACAATCCACGAGTTGAAGATTAATTTTACAGAGCCTTTTGAAAATGAGTTCCCACGTACTCTGAGATAACTATCTTTCTTATTCTTTCTGTTTGACCATGCACCATGCCTTGTGCCTAAAATTACTATTTATCAAAAGAGAAGGGGCACACGCCATAAAAGAGATCAGACATTTTTCTAAATTAACACAATAGATCAGGCGTGCATAATATTATTGAAGCACATGCACCTTATCCCAGCTTTCAAGAGAAAAGCTATACAGATGAAGCAAGTGCCAGGATTTCCAGCTGGCCTGATGTGAAAAAACACTTTAAAAAGTACTAAAACCAATGAGGAGGCATAACCATTTCATTGTGTGCTCCAGATTCTTACTCTCCAATTACTTTCTAAAAGTCTTCATTTAAAAGATCAAAGTATCACTTACAAACCCCAGACTGTACCTTGGCTTTGAACCTCCCCAACTCAAACAAGCGCTCAATAGCTGGTTCTCCTTGCTTCAGTTCATTGTATGCTTTTCCAACATCCTGTGGTATTCTTTATTTTCAGATTGATAGCTTAGGATAGCTGCTAAAAGGTTGAACAGCACTTTAGCAGAGATAACAACAATAAATAAAATTAATTTAAGGGGGGTATAAAGAGCAATGACAAGTGATGCACAGATATTAGTGAAACTAGTTTAGTCATGAAATATTGATGCAGAAAACAAAAGCTGGAAGGAAGATCACTTTTTCACAAATACGAGGTCAGAGAACTTGTAATTAGATGCATGGAATATTTAAACATGAAAACCGTGTGAACAACAAAAATTAAAAAGGAAACGAGCATATGAGTGGCTGATTCCCAATATCTCACCTGGATTGGTTCAATAATGAGAACCAATGATGTGACGAAAGAAACCATGTTACATCCATCGAAAGAGCCTTTTGAAAGTAACAAAGATCCAGCACAAAAAATGAATAAAGCTCCCATGTAAATTGACTGTATAATCTGAGGAATGAGGGCCTTCATTTTCCTTTTTTTCAAACGTTCAGTGAGATCAACACGAGCAAGCCTCTTGAATCTAGCAATCTCACATGTTTCTGCATTGTTTGCTTTCACAAAAACAATAGCAGGAAGAACCTGAGCCACAAGCATGGTAAGTGTAATAGCTAGTTAGCATCATCATTAAAAACATGGGAGCACACATGGAGTTCAAACGACAGTTGCATCCAGACGCACCACGTAGCTGACAGCCCTCATATATACCTGTACTGCAGCTCAGAAATCAAAACTGAAGGGAACATAAGAAATTAAGTTTTTGACAACCAGAATCTTAATGTTGTCAAAAAGTTATCCACACAGAAAAAAAGTCTTATCTTTTGTTGCAAAACTCTGTTCTTCCCTTACTTCCAAGCGATCCAAAAGTCAAATGTGATCTTAACAAAGAAGTCTTTTCCCCTACTACACTAGAAACAGCATTTTCAAGAAGGCAACAAATTGTGCCGAATTATTCTAAGTAGGTCACTCTCACAATAGACAGATATAAATTTTAATTCTCAGGATTCTTTAGGTTTGTCACATGTGAAATTTAAGTTATGCCATGAGGATACCTCGTTCAAGTAGGCAGAGAGAGCAGCAATGCTGAGATTTGCCTTCTTAGATATCTTGCGCAGCCTTTCTCCTAGAAAGGCAATTACAAGAGCCACGCATGGAATTATCTACAACCAAACATGACTACGTCAATATAGCACAAAATCAGCTAGTGTAAAATTAGAAAGTCCCCGAAAGAATTCTCACCCACCACAGCAGAAATAAGAGAGAGGGCAGGGCTGATAGTCAACATTTGCATTGCCATCGCAGATAGCTGAAGAGTGCTGGGTACTATAGTCTACAACAAGAAAAAGAAAGCAATAAAAGCACGTGAATCGACAACCTTCAGCATTCTTGAATTACTTTATCATTACCGACTCATCCCTATCTTACCGAGCATAGAAAAGAAAACCAAACCTACATTGTCGGTGCCCATCCAATTTTCTACCGCTCTTGCTTGACTTACCCAAAACCTTACAGTTTCTCAATTCACCACACAGATGGCAGTCACCTTCTCTGCCCTAACAGAAATCTAGCCCCCCAATCTACTCATTACCCCATATGAAAGTTATTAAGCAAGTATTAGCACAAGCATCGCCGCGGCATTACTTACATTAAGAAGAGCATAAATCGTGTCAGCTACATCAGAAGCCTCGGCCGTGATCCGATACGCAATGTCCCCGGCAGAAACCCCACGCCTGCCTTCAAAGAACCCCAAGTCCCTCTCGAGAACCCTTTGGAACACATCCACGCGAACCCTGTACACAGCATTCAGCGCGGCGTCCCAAAGAAACGCGTGCTGCAGGTAGCTCGACACGGCCCGAGCCAGCAACAAAACCCCCAGCGCGAAGCCCTCGCCCCTCAATTTGAAAACATCGGCGCCAGCAAAGTCGGAGGAGAGTTTGCCGATCCGGGGGACGAGCTTGGAGAGAGAGAGCGCGGAGACCGCGCCGCAGAGCCAGCCGAGGAGCACGGGCCCGGACTGGGAGAGGAGGTAGGGCTTGAGGGACCGGAGTGGGAAGGGTTTGGGAAGGGGAAGGGGAGGGGGTTTCGGCGACGGAGGGCGGCGGTGGACTGAATCGGCGGCGGCTAGGGTTCCGGCGTTGAGGCGAGGGGCGGCGACGGCGACGGCGACGGCGAGACGGAGGCGCGTCGATCGGAGGTGAAGTTTGTATGGTGGAGAGGAGGAGAGGTGTGGAGCGGTGAGAAGATAGGAGGTCATGGTGAAATGAGGAAGTTCGTTAGGGAGCGCGGGAAAGGCAACGGCATTTGCGAGTGAGTTCGCCGGCTATTTTTTCCCCTTGTGCAAATCGCAGTTTCCTCGCTTAGAGCACATGACTTCCAGCAATTCACTTTTGTACCTTTTTTTTTTTTAAGAAATGTTTTATTCTAGAGAACATTACTATTTTAATTATTTACTAAATAGGTTTTGCAAAAAACTGTTGTCATGGCACTTATTAAGTGATCAGATAAGTGAGTGTACTTATTTTTTTTCCTCATGAAGTGTGCAATTGGTATTTTGAAAAATCAGATAATTACGCTGCGAATGTGTTTATTAAGTTTTCTAAAGTTTTCGTATGATATTCGTTAATGATACATTTATGAAATTAAGCATAATTTGGGAACGGAGTACTCTGTGCAATGGACATAGGGAATGTTTGCAAATGGTAGAGCAAGCAAAAGAGGGAGCATTATTTACCATCATTCGTGTGGTTGCCCCTGTTATTGCACCTCTCGCAGCTCACATTGCAGTAACAACTACACCGCGCGCCTTTTGCAGTTCCTCTCGCATTTCTAATTCCTTGGGTCGAGAATTCGAGATTATTGTATTTGAATAAAAACAAGCGAGTCCTTCTTCATCCTTGTATTTCGATCACCATATGCATGGAAATTCTGGAAATTAGTTTGGCCTGGTGACCTTTGCACAGTGCATGGTAGGGTCAGGGTATCCTCGCTGTCCGAGGCAACTCAGGTAAGCAAGAGGGTTTTCTTTCGTTTCAAACCCCAAGTTTTTCATAAACTTTTCACTGCTCTCTTTCTTTTTTCGCTTTTTTTATCAATCATGTGTACGTGCGCCAGAAGATTGTGCTCAGTACACAGTTTACTTAGGACACACGATGTCAGACTTTAAATAAACCCCAAACTCAGCACGCCATTGGAAACCTGAGACAATGCACCACGGTAAGGAGTTGATGTTATCAAGGAGACCTCTTTTTACGCATTTTTACACGTTACATACACCGCCCAGTTGCTAAAAATTTATGAGTAACATCATTCGATGTGAGGATACAATAACAGCTCGGGAAACTCTCAAGATAAAACCGTATTACAGCTACTCGTTTAAATCTGACTACTTGTCCTGAAAGCCATCCTCATTCCATGCCGGCAATGGCAGTTCTAGGAGTGACATCGTGAACCATTTCTTCGACTTGCTCAAAACTGAATCTGGGTAGCCATGTGAGCTATGACAATGAAATTTACTTGGCCCCAAACCCACGAGGCCCGGGCCTTGTTGATGCTGAGTCCGCGAATTTCCTCCTTGATTCCGATTTTCTCCTTCTCCTTGCAGTCCCAGGGGGAGCCTAGAATCACATTCAGATAACTAATAAGAAAGCTGAAAATAAGAGACTAACAATCTTTTAGGGAAAAGCAATGACACTTAGACAGGTCATATGACGCCTCAAGTTACAGGCTTGCAGAAGCAAGTATACTTGTCATTATTACTTCAAATGTAATGCTATGGAAACAGATTCTCAACATGGTCAAACGCAAACCACTGGCCACAGACATGCTTAACCATACAAGTCCAGGTTCTGCATAGCAAGCATCTCAAATTTGAGCAGCGGAGACCAAACGGTCCAGAAGGCAATACAATCAACCATTACTGCCCCTAAAACAAAGTTAGCTCACCTTTTCTTCAGATTTAAGCGCTTCCTCCAGATTGTTCAGTGCAGGAATGGATCCACCTTCCATTATGCCCATCAAATTCTTCATCCGTACACGCATTTGAAAGAGTTGAGCAACAAGTTGACTCACCTAATGTTGATTTCATTTGTTTTAGTAAGCATGGATACATTACAAATTCAAGGGGAAGTACAATACTTCTGGGGTACGTGAGATTGCTGCATCAAACATAACTTCCAGAAGCAATCACAATTACCTGTTGCTCTGTTTTTCCAGAATCTTGAGCGACTCTTTTCCTCCTAGTCTGAGATTCAGCTAGAAGCTCAGGCTTCTCCCTTTCCTCTAAAAGAAGACAGAATAATCAGCAACCTTTGACAGAACCCGTTTCAGTAAATGATAGAGGAATGAAATTATTCTTCTGAGAGGATGAATTCTATGATCAGCTTGACCACGACAATATTCACACTGAATCTATTTGAGTTTCACTGATCATACGAAAAAGATTGACAGCTTCAAGTTGACCACTAAGCAAAAGTATACTAAGAGAAATGGAGTGCCCATTCCACAGAGAGCGACATGGCCCACATCACATGCAAGGGAGATCAATCTATGAAACTATCAGGGGCTGGTGGCATGACAGAATCAAGTGCAATTTAACTTAGAATTGCTGCTATATGCTGATTTACTATGATAGATATGAAGAACACACAAAGCTCCAGTATGATTGAAGAAAGCACTACAAACTACCATGTTCAAGAAAATATGAATAAGTCACCGCAGCTTTGCAATTGCCACTTCTTGCAGTTTCTGTGTTCTGTTTATTGTCCTCAAAATTGCTACTTCCCTTTTGGCCAAAAAAATTGATTCTTCCCTAACATCCTCATATAATCCTACATGTATTGAAGTACTTCCAGAAAATCTAATGGTTATCTATAAAGTGGGATCAATTGAGATTTATCAGAAGAAAAAGTACAAACCAGGAGTCATTGCTTCAATCATTCCCTCCATAACCTTTAAGTTCTTCTCTGCTTCTCGAACTTGTGCAGGAGTGACCTGTTTGGTTCCAAGTATTTAGTTGACCTTCTATCCAGATATTAGAATCAGGAACAGAGCAATGTATTAGGTAATATCTGATCAAGCATTGTAGTCCTGGTTTTAAATGGAAAGAAGAAGGATCAAAACTGACAAGCCATTTGGTTCAGGAGAAGCTATTCAATCCGCTATAAGATATCTCACTACATTCTTTTATTGTTTTCTCCAGCCAAAGTTGAGGTAAAAGAAAATATTTTCCAAATTGTTTCCTTTTACTCTGATTTAAGAACCAACAAAGAATAACATTTCACTTCTAGCAAAACTGTGAAGAACTTTCTGATGAATTAAAAAAGTCCATCACACTTTTCTGCAATTTTTCCATACTGTACAACCTAATCCTTGTCCCTCAAAGTGGGATGAGCTAATGGATCCTTTTATTCCATAGTGCTGAAAAATTTTCATCCTTATATGCCGTTTTGGCTATATGAATCCTTCTACAACTCGGTACTCAACCAATATCTTCAGTTTCCACATAAAAATAATATTTTCCTAGGTGAATCCTGATATACCATTAATCTCAGCCAAAAAGATACAGTAAATACACAATTCGTCATACCTTTCCCATGCCAGGTATCATCCCTATGACCCTGGTCATTGAACCCATTCGTGCAACAGCACGAGTTTGCTTCAGGAAATCATTGAAGTCAAACTTTGCACTCATTATCTTCTTTTGCAATTCTTCAGCATCTTCTTGACGCATCTACCAAACCAAATAGTTAGACCCAAATTAAGAGAACCTAGTAGTTTTATAGAGAAAGCATAACATGTAGGATGAAGGAAGAGGACGCAGCACCAAACGCATCATTTCTGGGACAGATCCTCAGATATTTTGGTACTTCTCCTCCAATATAGTCTTGATGAATATCACACAAATAGAAAGTGTTATTTGAAACTCACAACTTCTTGAGCCTTCTCTACGAATGACAGAACATCTCCCATTCCTAGTATACGCCCTGCCATACGATCTGGATAGAAAGGTTCTAGATCTTCTAGACGCTCTCCCCGTCCCACAAGTTTGATGGGTTTTCCAGAGACCTGCCACCATCCAAGTATCATCAATACACTTCTGAAATGAGAGTTGGAAGGGAAACTTACTTCGTCAGTAGACAGAAATATTTTTGTTGAACAATAGCAACCATATGTGACGGTAATATCATGCATTTCAGACTTTTAATTCTATCATGGCAAGAATACAGGAAAAAGAGAAAGGTACAGATGAGGAGCCACCAAATTACACAAGCAGTATTGAAATACATGAAAACTAGAATTCCTGAGGCTAAGTAAAACAAGTGCATTGGCATATCATCCAATCAAAAAGAGTTCCTCCAAGAAAGAAGAGGATATGAGTGGATTTCTTGTCATTGTACTTCAAAATTCTAGATAGTTTTTCTTCAAAATTTTGAACGTGATTGTTTCATGTTGAAACAGTTCTGTCGGGAAAAACAAGTCAATGTGGTATGCACAGTTTTAAGACAAAATGCTCCTAGTCCCAACCATGATGGCCATGGACGTATCGTATCTTACCGGAGGAACTTTGGCCTCAATAGAAGAGTCAAGAGAAACAAAGCTGTAGAGACTGCGAAGGGAACTGAACTGCCTCTGACAGGCATGTGATTCTAACTTTTGTGGGGCTGTGCCAAACCAAATGTGCTTAGAAAAGTAAAAGCTCGTGAAGTCATATGACTTTAAAGGGCAGATCATCATATGCTGCGATATTATATTATAAGAAAAGAGAAAATTGGTGAAGACAAACCTCTTTGACACTCAAGGCTGCGCCTCCTCTGGAATCTCCATCTAATTTCGTCAAAATGGCACCAGTAATCCCTATCTCAAGATTGAATGTTGTGACCAGGGCTGCATAAGAAAGAGAGAGATGAAACCACATAAAATGATTTAACAACTTCGTTTCTTTTAATAAGTCATTACAATATAAGGATTGTCCTCTAACTAGCAAACACAACAGCAGCAGGAAAACAATGCATGTCTTGAAAACTAAGACACCCCAATGTGATAGATCAGCGTTCATATAATGAAATCAGACATCTATACCATTTAAAATGGATAAGGTGGCGTGACAATTATTCACATGTACATTATGAAAGAAAGGACACAGGACGATAAAATCCATTGCAATTGAGATGGCACTGTAAGTTTTAAAATGTAAGAAGGTTTGAACACCTGCAGCTTCTTGTCCAGTCATTGCATCCACAACAAGCAACACTTCCGTCGGATTTAGTGCACGCTTCACTTCTTTCAACTCATCCATCATCGCTTTGTCTATCTATTTGTTAGAAAGAGAAGGTAAAGACATGCCAACATACAAATCGGTATCCAAATTTTCGT
Source organism: Eucalyptus sp. ANBG9806169 (assembly GCA_014182395.1). NCBI lineage: Eukaryota > Viridiplantae > Streptophyta > Magnoliopsida > Myrtales > Myrtaceae > Eucalyptus > Eucalyptus sp. ANBG9806169. Next base: position 39,390,915 of record CM024573.1, on the reverse strand, counting down.
TTCTGGATGATAAATAGTGCCCAGTATATAGTCATATTTGATTGGTTATGCATAAAGAACAGCACCTGAAGTCTGCCAGCGGTGTCCACTATAACCACATCCATGTTCTGCTTTTTAGCCTCTTCTAGACCTTGCCTAGCAATTTCTGAAGGTTTAACTTCAGTTCCCGCAGAATAAACTGGCACATCTACCTGTATAAAGATCCATATTAGTAGATAGAAGGATGCATTAGATTTCCATATTAACTCTTGATTTGGATTGGCAGAAGTCAAAATATTACTGCTTTGACAACTTAAGACTTCCTCAAGGATCATTGTGGTACCAGTCATGATGACGGTACTCTTTGCCATGCATGCCAGCTTACCTAGTCTTATGCTAGTCCTTAAAAAGAACTGGCATGATTATTGATTATAAACCCATCTAGTTAGAAGAAGATAACGAGGATCTTTCTTTACTTATCACATGCTCTTTTACAAAAGAACAAGTAGACAACATGTCTTTTCCCTTAGAAATAACTTACGAATAGACTCAAAATTAATGGCAATATTAGTTGGAATTTATGAGATGCTGCCTAAGAAGCACTACAGTGAATCTTCCAAGAGTTTCAGACTTGCCATACGTTTTTCAACTCAACTTTAGGATTTATGAACGTCATTTCAAGTAATTACTAAGTCTGTCATCTCGAAGAAGGAAATCAGGAACATCTGTCAATTTGCCCACCAGGAAAGCACCTCTCTATGTGAAGGCTAGGTTGCTTCTCCAATAGTTAAAAGTGTAATCTCATGCTTTCAACACAACAAAACTACAAGCAGCATAGTAGCACCGTTCATAGACCACAAAAAAAAAAAAAACATAGGTCCATGATAAAGGTACAAGAACTATAAAAAAATTTATATAAAAAATAAAATAAAATTGAACAACAAAGCTCTTATATTTACTTGGCAGTTAAATAGAACGCAAATGAGAATTCGGTACCTGCTGACCCAAAATGACAAGTTGGTCAATAGCAGCAGGTCTGTATACATCTCCAGCAACCAGCATGCAACTCTTTCCCTGCAACCAAAGAATTGCTAATCATCTGAGCAAATCCGTAGAATACTGCCCCATAACTGCATGGAAGCAACAGCCAACACAGTGATATGTGAGAGAGAGAGAGAGAGAGAGAGAGAGAGAGAGAGAGAGAGATACCACTTTCTTTAGATAGTAAGCCAATTTGGCACATACAGTGGTCTTTCCAACTCCTTGTAAACCAGCCAACAGTATTACAGTGGGGCCAGATTTCGCAAATGCCAGTTCAGAAACCTCTCCACCCATTAATTTGACAAGCTCATCATGGACAATCTGAAGAAGATAATGATTCTTAGTTGTGTCCTTCGCAATCATCATGAAATGTCATCTTTCATCAAGCATTATACATTATTCTCATAACCTTATTAGAGTGACAGCTTAGCTTTGATGAAATTCTGGATCTTTGAGAGAAACTAAGAGTCTTATCATACAAGAGATATATCAGAGTTTTTTCGCACCAAAAGAAAAACTTAACTAAAAGCTTGTGAGAATAGAATAGACTAGCAAATGTTCGCAAAATTTAGGAAAAATATAACACAACAATATGATGACATTATTTTTTTCTGTTTCCTCTTCTTTCTATTCTATATTTGCAAAGGCTTTTCATTAGTAGCTAAAATAAAGATATAACTAAGCTCACTTTTCTTTCAACTTAATAACCAGTACATTTTCATAAACAATATAGATATCCTACCTTGACCAGTTGTTGATCTGGCTTTACTCCACGGATAAGGCCGACCCCAACAGCTTGGTCACTGACAGCTTGCACAAACCTTCTAACAACTGGAAGGCTTACCTGTGAATATAAGATGCAACAGTTATGCGTCTTGCTTCCAAAGAACCAAATTCAGTTCAAGCTAACAAACGAACACACTCACATCTGCTTCTAGAAGTGCTCTTCTTATGTCCCGCATGGGTTCAACAATGTTTTCTTTTGTCAAAGTTTCTACAATAAAATTGCCATGGTATGGTCAGTATAAAAGAAAGGTACGAGAGAGAGAGAGAGAGAGCTATAAGTGAGAAAACAATTGAAGACAACATTTTGCTTGGATACGGAACAGTTCCCTTCGTGCATCAGATCTCATTTAGTCAACCCAATAAAATGTAAAATCTTCAATTGGATCTCACAGTACTTGGAATCAAAGTCATGATTTTTCTTTCTTTTTTCTGGGCTGAAAGGTCGACATTGACTGAGAAATATTACAGAAACTCAAATTATAGAAAAGGAAAATCCTATATGCTATAGTGTTTTACGTTGGTAGAAAACTATAATCCACACACATTATTCTTGCTGAAAGGTGATTTCATTCATCTGCAATTTGTATGATTTTCAAGTAATACTCACACTCATACTGACTAATATAGTCTTTGTAGAACATACTCAATGACTATGCAGCTGCATGGTAACAAGAAGATGGAGACGGGGAAATTGGTAGCTTCAGTTAAAATGTGAGCAACTATATGGCATCAGATCACTACATGCCTTTGGAAATTTCTTATTTCTTTTCGGTTTATTACTTATAATTTTATTGTGTTAGCAATTTAGGGTTATTTATGTAATTGCATGAGGCTTAACACTAAGCCTATAAATACTTCTTTTGATCTCAATATTAACAATATGCTCTTTTACCAACAACTTTAGCGACAATCATATTTAATTAATTGGAACCAGCAGGAAAAATTACAGATCATTGTGTCTTGCACTAAAGCAGCAAAAATAATAAGAGCAGAGATGTGAATGATGAGAGAGAAACGTAAGATGTTCAGATCAGGAAATGAAAGTGCTCCCTATACACATTTAAAACAACTACATTGTCCTTCATATTTTCTCATGCAAAATTATATAACATCATATTCTGGAGTCCTCGCAATTTCGGTAAAATTTCTTGATGGGGAGTACCACCAGGAATTTGCTCAAGGTGTAGCAAAATATTGCAGAGATGTTATGAGCCTTCTCTCCAGTGGCTGCTACCACCAATGGTCCTTTAGATTCTGCTCAAGAAAACCATACCTCAACTACAAGCACACTTCAGCAGCAATCCCTCTCCTCAAAATTGAAAGGGATTGATTTAGTGATAAGAAAAGCTGCTAAAGATAGCAAGGGATGTCAAGTTCAAGATTGAAATGCTTATTACATGGTGAGATAAGTAAATGTCTAGATTGTATATTCCACACAAGTGTCCAATCATTGACAGCAAGCCTAACTGCATCCTCTTCTGGCCAAGCAAGTTTGATCCAATACAGCAAGCCAATGGCAATATCCAAAATGCAAGGAAAATAAATAAATCCAACCTTCTCCTTTGAGCTTGTTCCAGGCTGCTTCAAGGCCACCCGTTAACTGCCCAAACATTTCAGCTCGAACAACGTTCCGCATATGTCTCCTGACAGTGACGCTCTTTGAGTTCACCAATGCCCATATCTCCCTCTGTATGCAATTGAAAACAGCAATTAGAAACAGGAGCAAAACCAAAACCAATCCAATTCTTCATTCATGCGCCAAGAAATTCCCCGAAAATCCCTACTCCTGCCACTGAAAAATTGCGAAAGCAAAGTTAACTAACACCATACTTGTCACTTTTCCTCTCTCCAAACAAGCTAAACAAGTTCCACATCAATTTTCCTCAACGGTCCAACAGCGACCAAGAATCGATACGGCAGTTCACGCAGCATCAGATTCGACTCACGGCAAAGATGACTACTCTACTACTAGCTCACACCATTTAGTTCACTCTTGGGAACAAATTAAGCAGGTTCCACAAGAACGATCGCGCCAAAGACAATTTCCTAACGCCACTTCCTAGCTAATCCCGAACACGATCGAGCCAGCCGCGCGAGCAACAAACTTACGGCGAAGATATTCCTCGAACGGAGCGAAGCCGAAGTGCCGAAGCCGGTCCAGGAAGAGCAGAGCTTGGGCGATCGGCTCGCGCATTTGGAAGAGCGGAGGCCTCTGCTCGCCGAGTGAGTTTGCGCGGCGGCGGCGAAGTGACGGGAAGCGGCGGAAGAGATGTGCACGGCCTCCATCGCCGCCGGAGGTCTTGCTCCCGGAGCGAAGCTCGTTTTGCCGCTTCGCTGGTTCGTTGCTTGCTTACTTGCTTTGTCGTCTGTGCAGTGTGCTGTGTTATCCACTGGAAATCCGTTAAGTTCTATCTCGTTGCTGCCCGGCGACGCGGTGTTTCGCGTTCCATGACATCGGTTTGCTTCGCAAGATCGCAGCCGTTGAAAACGTTGACTTGGGGAGTTCGTCAGCTGATCGGGCGTTTCCAACGGCTCGCGTGTTTACCTGTACTCGTTATATTTTCATGTCCATGAGTATGATAGTTTTGAGGCTAGAGAAAATTCTTAATTTCATTTGGCCACACCAATTTTCAACTCCTATTATCTTGGCGATTCCTCAATTATTACCAATCACATTATTAATAAAAGAGATAATGACATGAATAGTTCTTAAATTTTGGTTGGGTTCCATAAACTTTAGTTTGTTAAACGTGGTTTTTGAATTTTAACCAAATGTGAAATGTGATCCCTTAATTTTTTATTTGTCTAATATGATCCATAAAATTTTGATACATATTCAAAATAGTTCCAAAATTATATGAAAATGGTCAAATTGTCCCAAACAACATTGAACATTTTCATATAGTTCATGAACTAAATTAAATATGATAAAAAATTCATTATTGCATAACAATTTATGTCATTATTAAAAATTAAAAATGTTCCACTAATACAAAAGAAAACAAGCTTCATTTTTATAGTTGAAATTCCAATAAGGGAATGCCATTAATATAAGAGTCGCTTACATGGATAGAAGTCATAAGCAAGTGTCATGATTTGCAATTTTGCATGCCTTTCAAAACAAATTATTGGTATACATCTAAATTAGTATTTGTGAAATATGATGATCAATATAATTTCTAAAGAAAAGTATATTCTCCATAATAAAACTTCATGAGACATAATGCAATTAGTGGCATTCAAACCCGCATTGCATGCGTGCACAATCTATCTTTCTTTTTGAAGATGTGAAAATTCGATTACATAGCAATAGAGAACGATTCCCTTTCTTAAAATCCATAAACAGTGAAACCGTGTGGGAGTTGGGATCAATGGAGTAACCAATACATATGGAAGTTACATACTACTAAAAACCACGTTTACTTATGATTTTATCCTTTACATTAGCTCCTCATTTGTTCTAGTAAAGACATAGTTAGGAAAATACTAAGGTAAGGCGTCAAGAATTCCTTTCTGATTACACATTAGATCTTCTCGACTTTTTTACAGCAAAATGGGACCAAGCCCTAAAATTACAAAACAATTGTTTTGAATTATTTTTTAAAATATAGGGGACACATTTAAAATCATGTCAAATCAGCTTTATTGAGACGAAGTTGCTCACTTTAGGGGTTATTTTGAGATAAAGTCCTTTTTTGGGTGAATTTTGAGAAATTGGCATTTTTTTCAGGGTTTTTTTTTTGGGAATTTTTCCTGGTATTTGCATCATCCCTCCTTTCAGCGCGCGGCGGATTTGCATTTCCTCGCTCGGAATTCGACACGAACGGGAAGAGTCGACTCGCACTGTTATGCTAAAGCAATGCGCCAAGAAGAAGAGCCTCCTCCCCCGCCGCGCCCTGCCTCCTGCCGCCACCTCCGCCGCCGTCAAACCCGCTCGACTCCACACCGGCCCGGCCGCCCCGACCGCCCCATGGAACACCCGCTTGCGAGAGCTCTCCAAGCACTCCCGCTTCCGCGAGGCCCTCGCCCTGTACCGCCAGATGCTCCGCTCCGGGGCGTCCCCGAACGCCTTCACCTTCCCCTTCGCGCTCAAGTCCTGCGCCTCCCTGTCGCTCCCCGCCGCCGGCGCCCAGCTCCACGCGCACGTCCTCAGGGCCGGGTGCGAGGCCGAGCCCTTCGTGCTGACTTCCCTCATCTCCATGTACGCCCACTGCTCCCTCATTGACGACGCCGGCAAGGTGTTCGATCATTGTCCCCAGTCGAGACGCCTCACCGTGTGTTACAACGCTCTGGTGTCTGGGTACACGTCGAATTCCCGGTTCTCGGATGCGGTTTCGTTGTTTAGCCGGATGAGGGAGATGGGCGTGTCGGCTAACTCGGTTACCATGTTGGGTTTGATCCCTGTTTGTTCCCTCCCGGTGCATTTGGGCGTCGGGACGTGTCTGCATTGCTGCTGCGTGAAGCTTGGCTTGGACCGCGATTCGTCGGTTGGGAATTGTTTGCTGACCATGTATGTCAAATGCGGGTCCGTGGAGGATGCCCGGGTTTTGTTCGACTCGATCAGTTGTAAGGTTTTGATCACGTGGAATGCAATGATTTCTGGATATGCGCAGCATGGACGCGCTAGTCATGTTTTAGACCTTTACCGGGAGATGAAGTCGTGTGGGATTCGACCGGACTCTGTGACTCTCGTCGGAGTTCTGTCGTCCTGCGCTCACCTCGGTGCTTACCACATTGGCTGCCAAGTAGAAAGGCAGATAGAGTTGAGCGGTTTTAACTCCAACCCGTTCTTAGATAATGCGCTTGTCAACATGTATGCCAGGTGCGGCAAATTGGCAAAGGCTCGGGCCGTCTTTGATGCCATGCCCGAGAAAACTGTTGTTTCTTGGACGGCCATCATAGGTGGATATGGGATGCACGGACAAGGAGAACTTGCAGTCAAGCTCTTTGAAGAGATGCTGCAAGCAGGAATAAGGCCCGATGGAGCAGCATTTGTTAGTGTTCTGTCTGCATGTAGCCATGCGGGGTTGACTGATGAGGGTTTTAAGTACTTTAATGCGATGGAAAAGAACTATCTGTTGCAGCCTGGGCCAGAGCACTTCTCTTGCATGGTGGATCTTCTAGGTCGGGCAGGTCAGCTACAGAAAGCCCTTGATCTCATCCATACGATGCGGGCACATCCTGATGGTGCGGTCTGGGGTGCTCTGTTGGGTGCTTGTAAAATCCACAAGAATGTGGAGTTAGCAGAGTTAGCCTTCGAACGTGTCATTGAACTTGAGCCTACCAATATTGGCTACTATGTTTTACTGTCGAACACCTATAACGAGGCTAACAACATGGATGGCATACTTAGGGTCCGGATGATGATGAGGGAGCGGAAACTCAAAAAGGAGCCTGGCTGTAGCTATGTAGAACACGGAGGGAAAGTTCATCTCTTCTTAGCAGGGGATAGATGTCATCCTCAGACGAAAGAAATATACAGGATGTTGAATGAACTCGAGGATTGGTTAAAGGCGAATCACAATTTGGACAAGAGTTATCTGGAAAGAAGAGACGATGAACGGTTGTCTGGCACAGGGGTTCACAGTGAGAAGTTAGCGATCGCATTTGCACTCTTGAACACGAAGCAGCATGGGAGGGAGATTGTCGTGATTAAGAATCTCAGGGTTTGTGAAGATTGTCACTTGTTTATAAAGTTGGTAAGCAAGGCAGTGGATCGTCAATTTGTTGTCAGAGATGCGACTCGCTTCCACCATTTCGAGGGCGGTGTCTGCTCTTGCCGAGATTATTGGTGAAGTGATGAAATGTAACTCAGTAGAAAACACGAGCTTGGAAAGACAAGGCAGCTTTTTGTCAAACCTGAGTGCAGGAGACTTTCAAGGTTCTTTCGAGTTGGTAATTTGGTAGTGTTTTATGGAATGGAACTTCCAAGATTATTGAGAATTTTGATCGGAAATAGTTGCTCATATTCCTGCATTGCTGATGCCCCAACTCAACTGATTCCTTGTCGCTATTAAGCCTTTCTATCTCTTCCTTCAATCCTTGTGTCTCTGCTTCAGTTGGAGGAAAAGAACTTTCCTGATTTTGGATTTGAAGGGAATAGCTGTAGACTGGTTTCTGATGGATTTTCTTCAGAAGCTGCAGTTGACATAGTCAGTTTGTTAGCCAGATCCGAGCTCAACACGTTGGATCCGAGATGCCGAGCCAAGTGCCGGCATTGTCGTCCTTGGGCAATCCTGGATCTGGTGTCGCCCAAGGCCGCAATGGGTGGCTGTCACGAGTGATTGAACTCATGCGGGCCAACAGGGATGTGAGGCGATGGGCGACAGCAGGAGTACTCCAAGTCAGGGCTGACGGGATGGGGACGTGGCACAATCGCCCGCGGTGACAGAGAGAGGAGGAGAGAAAATGTAAGACAATTAGGTTAGTCAATTTAAGTCAATTGTTTCACTAAACTCAACGATAAAGGAAAATCTTTCCCGAAAAGTATTTTTCAAAAATATAGTTTGTTTTTCCTTTTTTTTTGGTGATATATAATTGAAAATGTTTTCTACCGTTTAGATTCCATTAAAAAATAATTTCGCACTTCATCATAGGAAAAAAAAAAAATAAATTAAAAATTTGAATTTTTAATATTATTTTTTTTATTTACTTTTATTTTCTTTCTTTTTATTTCCTTTTTCTCTTTTTCTTCTTCTTGTCCATCAATCCTTAGCTTCCTCATGCCATCCCTTCTGCTTCATCTGGCAATTCGTTCCTGGTAGGCTTACAAAGGGTAAGCTCCAAAGATCGTTGGAGGTGACAAGCTCATCGCCAGGCCGCTAAAGGCTACGAGCTCGCCCAATCTAGCAAGGCTTGAGCCTCATCGGATGGAGGCCACGAGCTCACCTGATCTGGCAAGGCTTGAGGCTCATCAACCTCGGGCAAATTCAAGCCTTGTCGTCGAAGGCCATGAGATCACTCGATTTGATGAGGCCAAAACTCATTAGCCAGCCTTATGGCCAGTGATGGGTGGAGAAGAAGCAAAAAGAAAAAAAAAAGGAAGAAAAGAAAAGAAGAAGCAAAAAGAAAAAAAAAAAAGGAAGAAAAGAAAAGAAGGAAATTCGAATTTTTTATTTTATTTTTAAAACGTTTTCCAAATTTTAATTTTTTTAAAATCGAATTCAATTTTTAAATAATATATTTTTATAAGAATAATTATTTATAAACCAAGTATCAAATCTAAGTTTTGATAGATTTGGAAAATGTTTTCCGATCCTTTCAAAAGGGAAATCATTTTCCTAAATTTAAGCTTTGTTAGGAAAACGTTTTCTGTTAACTAGAAAAATGTTTTTCGTTGACTCATTTTCCTGAGTGAACCAAATATCGGAAAATGAGGAAAATGTTTTTCTTGAAAAGGTATTCCCTGAAACAAACACACCCTGAGCGTGGAATGTCAACACAATTGACCAGCGCCAGACTTTAGATACCGTCAGAGAATTGTTTTTTGATGACAAAAAGTTTGGGACTGAAATTGCAACCCGAACTAAAGTTTGTGCTTTTTAAGTGAGTTAGGCATGAGGAAACATAAACTCTATATTTTGCCTTCTCTTCTTCGTTAATGCAATTATAAGTTTAGTAATTGATTTGTAATATCGTGCGCTTAACCGTTCACGGTCAATACACGGGAGCATACATCCTTCCACACTCGCAAAATCTTTTGTATATCAATACACTTCTATTCTTAAGCGGATCAAGAACATCAGACGGACTATGGATTTGACGCCCACAGTAGTGAGATTCTTGCTGTCAACCATTGCAGCGCAGCATAAGTAGCAACAAATGTTAACTGAAGGCACAAATTATCAGTCCTCAAGTCAAGCCACTTATTACAACGGCATCGGGTCCAGAAATAAATTCATCTCGCACGTATGGTATCGTTTTCCTCACGGTTAACTTCATAGGAGTAGACACTCCGCCTGTAAACAACAGCAAATATCGACCATTACGACTATTATTTAGTCCTACTCGTGACAAAGACCTACATTTACCCCTAGCTGAACAATGAGAATTACAATCTTACCTTCAACGGCTTCATCCTTTTCCATGCAGATGGCGGCGTAGTGAGAGCCTGCTAATTCCAGCAGAGCAAACTGCCAATTGCTGCTGAAGTCGTTAACGTCCTCAAGAGATTTCACAATTATCTCACCCTGAGCATATTGTAACGTTACATGTAGGTTTCACAAAGAACAGGCTTCATTTGATGAATCGTAGAGATGGAAATGACCAGAGTAGGATATAATCAAATCAGAAAGTCATGTTATAGAGAGATTTATTAATTTCATATAAACCAGATCGACACCCCACCAGGGCCATCCACATAAAGAAGGAAAAACGCGCGTGAGAACATTTTCAGACGGTTTATGTAAAGCATACTGGTTGAAGTATATTAGAAGAATAATTTCAAATGAGCAAATAGAAGAATGAATCTCAAGGCATGAAATGTAGTGCAAGAGAAGCTCATCAAAAGTACTTTCTATATTGCTATTGTGTTTGCCATAGTCATGTAATAACAAAATTTGAGGTCTCAACAGGAACACGAGGAAAACAGGTAATTTCAGCAGCTATACCGTAAGAAAATGATGAAAAGCATTCCAGATATGTGACTTGCAGCAGAACGTATAGATTTAGGTCATGGATGGGAAACAAGAATTATGATGGGTAGCACAAATTTGTGAGTGAAAGTCAAAGCAGAAAGCTGAAGGAGGTGGCAGTTCCGTAATACTTCTCCTTTTCATACCTCCTTATTTGTTTCACCAGATGTCCAAGAGTCTCCCTTCTCTGCATTCCCAAACTGTATGGTAAACATTTTGAAAGGTAGTCCAGAGAAGCCTCTTCCCAGTGCTTTAACATAAGATTCCTGGAGAAGAAATTCATATAAATCAAAGATTTTTAAGAAAAAGCTACTTAAGCCTTGTGAAACTTAGTATTATCTTCATAAAAGTGACATGATTATGTCCTCAGCACCAAGTCAATAATCTGATCAGGAGCATTTGCAACAATTCTTTTTGAAGTAACATTTGCATACACAGTTTCTTCAAAACTTCACACCTTACGTCAGAATAACACAGAAGCATCAAATACAGTATATATTCACAAATTATTACCAATTCACCAACAACTAATTTTCCAGGCAAAAGCAATAGTAAACAACACAGAAGGAGGTATCGTTGCCTTTAGAAGGACAGAAAAGAAGAAGAAGAAGAAAATGCATCACAGATACAACTATCTTCTCAGTTGAAAGCCACATGGCACAAAATTAAACTAGAAGTAATGAACAGAAAAAGAAAAAGAATCGGAAGCAGATGATCATTTTAAAATATCTTAAGAAACCATTAGGAACTTCCAATAACATAGAGGATCTGCGTACCTTTAGAGTCCATAATTTCATAAAATACTGATGCTGAACTCCAGGGTCTGAAATTGAACTCAAAAATTTCACTTCATGCGGAGTGAAGTACCTCCTAGCAAAGGCTAAAATATCGTTCTTCAATTTCCTTTGCTTTTCTTCAAGATCAACACCAATCTACAAATTAGAAGAGAAAGTTGCAGGGAATCAATATCATCTGTGGACTATCAAAGAAACTTAAGATGAAGCAGAAACTTATAATTGCTTTGCGAGTTTAAGAGAACACCAACCGGTGAATCAACAGTTACTCCGCAAAGTATAAGAGAAGAAGTGTGTGAGATGTTAAATTGTAGCCTTGACACACTCTGGCATGGATCGTCATTCCACTCCAACTACCACAGGGTATAGAAAATCACCAAACAAGTTGCTGCAACAGAAGTTAAAATCTCTAGCCATTGAAGTGCAAACTCACCTCGGGTTTTCCATGGATGTTCTTCTTAAACTTCAAGGATCTTGGATCAACTTGGCCATTAATCTGATCTAATACAAAAACTTACTGCTTAAATGCATCACATTACCTTAACCTATTACTAAATGAAGAAGATCAGAAACTAACTATGCGACTACGACACGAAAATAAAAACTCTAGTTGTAGCAGCACAGAAATACACAATCTCCATAAAAAAAAGCATTAAACAGGTAAAGAAAAAGTTCTTTTCTACTGGCAAAGAGTTGATTGGATTCACCGACACCGATCGCAACTGATAGAGAGCTGGACGAGACGAGGGCAAATAAAGAATCAGTAGCAAAGAGCTTACATCTTGCAATGGTAGTTCGAACAAGGGCACGGGCCAGCAAAGCTGCCTTCTGGAGCTGCTCCCCCCGCTTGCGGGAAACATTCTCCTTCTCACATGGCGATAAAATATCGCAATAATCGTGTAAAAGGGATGAGCTTTTCACTTCATCGGGCACAACATACCAGAGATGCGCCTCCCTATCAAAAAACGAAGAGGAGGAGTTCCTGACTGGCTCGATCATAAGGTTATTCCAATATAAAAACCATAATTCACAATGAAAAAAAAAGAGGGTATGCCGCACAAATCGTATTCCCATTTCTACAAATTGCACACACAGTCGACATCCCAAGGCCTCCAACGTAATTAAGGAACGCATAATGAAGGTGCTAATTCATAAGGTTATAAGGCATACGGAAACTATAGTTCACCAGAATAAGACAGAATGCCACAAACTGCATTCTCATTTCCACAGCATTATACCGACGATGTCCTGGGGTATGGTTATCAGTGACGCCTCCGAAGCGGAGGCGCCTAAAGAGTTTTCAGCTCCATCGGGCTCGGAGCGGTGGAAGAGGATCTCACATGCGCGAGGGGAGTTGTACCGGGACCAGCGGCGGCGACGCGGCGGCGAAGGTCCTCTGGAAGCAAACGGCATTCATGGCGAACGTCACCACGCGCCTGAACAAAATCATTCAGCGCGCGACGAGGGTGCTTTCCCGATCACGTGCTCCGGTGGGGACAAATTCTACCTGCAAACGGCGACAGCGACGACGGCAACGGCGACAAGCGATGAGCCACACGAGAAGACAGCAGAGCCGATCCATGATTCTTCAACAAAGCAATTCGCGAACGCTAGAAAGCCCGCGCGCGGCGTGGGGAAGCGACCCTCACCTCGGTTTCGGACCGCCGACCGGCGAGCTCGCGGCGGCGATTCGGGGTCGGCGAGCCGCGGGAAGACGAGAGAGGCGGAGCTGGGCTGCTGCTGCGAGAGGGAGCGGGAGAGAATCTTGGAGCCTCCGACGGAGAAAACAAGCTCATCGGTTCCGCTCCGAAACCGTCTCCGATCGAGGATGCACGATGGGCCTCGTGAACTTATGGGCTTCTGATGAGCTCCAAGGGCCCATCACGTCTCTCATTCTAGAACCTTTTGTCCCTCCACCTGTCTAATATCATACTTATGATTTTGTAGATTTTTCAATTGGAGATCTTACGATGACGCCTGAACTTTGAACAAATAGTTTATTTTGCAAATTATATATTTAGGGTGAAATGCTAATCAATTAAGGAAATTATTCAGACAGTTTGCGGGCGCTCGGCTACTTTAGAAAGTCCGATTTTCAAATTTCATGTTAAAAGCCCATAATTGAGGGTGTGCAACCAGACCGAGTTTACGTAAGAATCGGATCGGATCACTCGGTAAATAAGTATGGAAGTAGGTTCTTGTTTGAATTGGTTCAAAAACAAGTTCCATTTTTTGGGAATCGGTTGAAACTGATCCGATTCTCGATTCTAAGTAAAGGCTTATTCAGGAATCGGACTGATTGGATCAGTTCTGGAATCAATTTTTACTGGTGTTTAAAAAAAAAAAAAAAAAAAACCTAGTCGCCTTTCTCTCTCTCACTTCATGCAATTTGCCTTCTTCTCAGTTGCCCCTCTATCTTAGTCTCTCTCTATATGCCCACCCACCATTCTAATTGCCACCATAGATGCCGCAGCCTGCAAGAATGCAACCTAGCTCACCTCTCATATTGTTGTCACAAGGCTTGCCACCATCACTGATGTAGCACAGATTGAGTAAATTGAGTTGGATTTTTTTTTTAGCCTTATGGGTCCTTAATTTTTTGTTTAGTCAAAAAATTCATTATGTGTGCTTAATGTTTCAATATAAATTAGGAGAATTACGTTGCATTTTCGCGTATTTACATAAAATTCAAAGTCGTATATGATATCAAAATAGGTTCCCGTGCAAACAGGATAGACCATAGAATCGGACCGAGAAAACATAATAGGTTCCAAAATAAGTTCCACTGCAAAAAATGTAGTATACGGGATCCAAAAAAGGAAAATCAGTTATATAGGATGCAAGTCTCAAATCTACTCATCCTGAAACCGATTACCTCTACTTGTGATGGTTTGGGAGCGAGCATAAAGTTAACATGTTGGGTGTGGGACAAGGACTGCTACCCCAGATCAGTCCCTCTTACATCCCCCAGTGAGTCGAGTGATAATTGGGATTATGCTATCTTTATGATTTCCCCAGTGGCCACCCTTCCATCTTGGAAGGGGGAGGTTGGGGGTTCAAATCCCCACATTCTCAGAAGGGATTGGGGTGAGGAAGATTTCATTTCAGGAGTGGGTTTCGACTCCCACGCCTTGCAAGGAGGCATGGCAAAAGCTTGAGAGTGAGTGTTAGAATAGGATTAGAGTAGGACTGACAAAAAAAAAAAAAAAAAAATGAACCATTGACTAGACTACACGCATTCACTTACAGGGGAACTAAGTTAGGCGTGAGCAAAATATCATGGGAGCTAAAAAGTTGGGCTCAGCCCAGCCCCATTTTCGGGGCCGAATAGGTCAGAGCCGGGATTTTAGGTCTGTCTTATTTTTTAATTTTCAAGCACGTGGTAGAGCCAGAACTTCGGCTTCTCAAGCTAGAAGCTCCTTAGAAAAAAGGTTGGTGTAAGAGAGCAGAATATGCGAAATCTCAATGTCGTCGCGCAAAAGAACCAGAGCCCAGTGGCAATCGGTGATCCGTTGGCGGACATGTCTGCTGGACAAGGAATTTGGTCATTCATGGACCATCACTTGGGTGGGATGTACCCCTATTTTCATTTACGAGGAGGACTAGGCAAGAGAGCCTCCCGTTGTACGGGTGTTCTTGGACAAATGAACTCCTCCGCCCCCAAGTAATTTTAGAAAACATAATTTAGCGTGAAGTGATGTGCTGATGTGAGTTGAATTCGAAAACTAGACCTGTTAAACGGATGGGTCAGGTCATAAATGGTTCGACTCAAATCGACCCATTTAATCTGTTTATAACCCATTTATTACAGTGCAAATTTTTGATCCATACCTGATCCGACCCGACCTGTACTCGACCCATACCCGACTCATTTAACGAAATCTAAAAAAGCTTATATATATATATTTAAAATGGTATTGCTAAAATAGTTTTATACAACACAAATTTAATGGACAATTTTTATCATAGGATAACGCCCATTGGAATAGTTATCATTCCTTGCTCCCACCTTTCACTTGTCATAAAACACTTTTCGTCTTCTTTTGAATGGGGCATGTAGTGATGTATTATAATTCTTTGTTAACTTTACGGAATTGGCTTAGTGGTTAAAGAACGAAGTTTTGCATGTAAATTAGATGCACATGACACAAGTTCGAGTCCCTCTACAACTAAATGCAAACAATACCAACTCGGGTTTTGACCGTCATTTCAACTCTATCGCATGGTAAGTAGGGTATTTCAAGTTTAGCGATGTAAGGCGAACTTGCTGATGATCAGAGAGGGAAAAAGAAATATCCCTTGTTAGAACTCATCATATGTGCAAGTTCTCATCCATGCGTCTTGCATTTTTGCATACGCAAGTTTACAATTTCCAAGCCATGGAAACTTCAGAGCACGTTTTTCCATCTTTTGGTCAGAAATCCTTGTCTTCGGATGCAGAAATTGTTCATCAGTTCGATGGTTTTACTGGTCATATCGAAGAATAAACTAACACGACTCATTGTATTGTTAATTCAAAGTCTACGTGGAGCAAGGGTCTGCTTGCCTTCACGTTAACTGAAAGAAAGGACTGGATCTAGTCCAAGCCTAGCACCATGTTAGAAATGCACAAGGGACTGCTCCACACGATGTGAGGGATGCTCCAGAACATCAACAGATAAAAAGACCACTTTCTACAAGCACACGTTGAGATTAGAAACAAAAGCACTTCTCAAAGGACAATACACAGCATGCCAACTTTGATCAGTTGGACGATTTCCCCCGACCCGGATCGAACCCGCCTATGAACCCACCAGACCCCCTTCATCGCCAAGCCTCCCTTAACTCCGCCCTTGGATTTATGTTGCCGATGATATTGCCCTTCTCGGCCGGTGATGCTTTCTGAACAACCTGCTCCTCTTTCACCTTCGTCAATCCTCTCCTGAAATTGGAACTGCTCTTCGGAATGATCCTCAGCATGGCCTCGTTTGAACCGCCCGAAGGACCATTGCAGACTTCACTCTTTAGCGAATGAGTTTGGGACACAGCTTCCCAGGGGCAACTGTCGACTAGAGCGTGGTTTCCATTGGAGATTATATTCTCTATGGAGGATAACTTTTGAGGCTCACTTTCGGTTATAAATTCGTGTTCAGCAGAACGAGAAGAACACTCTGCAGCAGGTTCTTCCTTCACATGAAGTTCCTCTTTTCTGCATCCCTCTTCACCTTCGGCTTCTCTGGACAATGGGGCAGAAGAACTCTGCGGCCCGGTGCCATCAGAAGGATCCGCATTAATAGGAGGCGGATACTCAATGGGGGAGTCGCCTCTTTCTTTCAGTGTCTTCTCGATAAGAGTTCTCAAGAAGTTCATCACTTGAACAGCATACATCAAAGCCGTTAAGGGATCAGCCATCTGCTCAAACAGCACAACGATAATAACGTATTAGACTATGTGCTCACACAGATAATTCAAACAAACCTTACTCCTGTTAGAAATGAAGAATTGCGGTCCCATTAAAGTCTGACTTCCATTTGAATTTGATAAGAACAGAGTATTGTATTGGTTTTACAGTGAATCTATCGACAATCATGCAAGACCATCGATCCTGTGGACTCCAAATTTAAAGGCCCTTAGTGCACCAGCATGCTAACTCACCATCATACTGAGAACAAAGTCTGCTCACCTGTGTCATGTTGGGTGCGAACACCACTGCGACGTTGCGTGCATTCATCTTGTTCAAATGTTCAAACTGAGTAACGTCGGCCATTAGATTGATGGCCCAATTGAAGAGAGCGGCTTCCATTGGGGGGAGGAGTGTCACGAGCTGAGCACAATCCTCTTCTGACTGCGAATGCATTACCTGTTCCGGGGAGAGCGAGTCCAAAACGCCACTGGGGAGTTCTCTAAACCAAGCCTGGACAAAGACCAATTTCATTCATCGAGAAAAAAAAGACACCGGCAAATTTCAATCACAAACCAACCTAATGACCTTGAAAATACAGGTACATAAAACAACACGTGAAAATTGGTAACCCAATGCATCCATGAGGCTAGCCAGGCAAGCGCACATAAAAAATTTGATCTTGAGAGTACTTTCTGTAAGAAATCAAAAGCTACCCACTTAAAGAAAAGCCAAAAAGTCACCTTTATAAGACCAGCCAAACAGTGCACGTCAATGCCGTCGGGTACCACTCCCCTGTTCAATTGCTCTCTAACGTATTCCTCCTGGCCATTGTCAGCATTTATCCTGAAAATTCCCTCTGCCTGAACAATAAAAGACAACATGGTCATAGATTGCAGTTAAGGAGATCAATAGACCCCACATGTTTTCCTCAATATGCAGCAATCTTCCCAAAAATATACCACAGTGGTTATGCTCAATGAAGGCAGGCACTCATAGGAAAGAACTGAAGTGAATGTGAAAGGTTCTAAACCAAAAGAGAGTTATAGGTACCTTTAGGCCTCCTAGAGCATACAAATGCCTCTGCATCAGAAGTAGTATCGTAGGCACGCTATTCCCTCTAGAATCGAATGAAAGTTGCATAGACTCCGTCGAAACACCAAAGACAGTCGTGCTGCAGATACGAAATGATAAACGCGTTATTGAGCTTGCCAACAAAAAGCTACAAAACGGAATGCAGACATTTTCTGGCAGAGTATAAATAACCAGTTTGAACAATCTTTCTTTGTTGGGCCAGGGTACAAGAAATTTTCTTTTGTTGCATGGGAATAGGCCTTGATTAGCAGAGGAAAATGAAAGATCCAGACTGCAATGACACAGAAAAGAAAACATTTTGCTCCAACTTTTCTCTATTATTTTGCTTGTTAAAACTGATTTTCTCATCATAGTTGTTGCGATCCTTCTGAAAACAGTAAGTGTCATCAACGAGATGATTTTCATGCTGACAAAGGAGTGGTTAGTCTAGCTGATAGCACATCAAAAGGCCAGAAAGTCAATTTTAGATGGCTTCCACCATGAAATATCCACATAAAAGTTGCAGTAAAATTGCCAACCCTTGACAGGTAATTCATTTATGTAGAGAATAAAACTCAAACCATTGATTGGTAGCGGACAATAACAGTGCACAATTACAACAGGGCGAGCTAATTTTTTTTAGGCCAGATGACATCGTTCATTCAGTAATGGAGTTTCAACATGAACAAACACAACTCATGGTGGTTTACATCTCCATTCGGCTATCAAGAAAGCGGCTGATTCAGCTAATTGACTTAATGTTTTAGACTTGGAGAAATATTAAGGCCCTTGAGCAATGACACGTCACGAGTGAAGTTAGAATTCAGACATAGACCCCAATAATTTGCAAAAGGTGAAAATATAACTTTGCTTTGGAGAAAAGTAACACAGTGTTAGGTGATAATTATACACATGTTGACAGATAAGTAAAACAAGGAGATAATTGGGACACTGACAATCAGCTCACTTGATAGCTGAAATTTGAACCGAACAAACAATTGCTTTCCGCAAACTTACACAGATAGGCCATACATGGTCAGACAACCGCATCCTACACCATCTTCCACAACGCAATATGAAAAAGCAAAAAAAAAAATAAAAAAAAAAGGAAGAAGAAGAAGAAGAAGAAGAAGAAAGGAAGCATTTTCAACTATAAATTCTGGTGACTGAGAATGAGCAAGAAATCTAATCATCAAAGCCATTCAAGTTACAAGCAGAAAAGGGGGAGAATCCATGTATCTGACTGCCCGACAAGACTTCTAAATTCATGCATGAGAAGAGAACATCAATCTCAAAATATGAACTAGAATTACCCCAAAATTTGCACTGGAATGCTCCTTTTGTTCGGGAAAAGCACAATCATCAGACCCTCATAATACAATAATCAAAAACCAGATAAAGCACAAATGATCAGACCGGCATAATGCAATTTTAAAAAACCAGGTAAAGCACAATCATCAGACCCCCATAACACAATTTTTAAAAATCGACTCAGAAAATGCCAGTATGTATTATACCCCTAAATTCGAATTCCCAAAACAAGAAAGGAAAATACCAACTTCAGAATGCATTTGATCAAACAACCAGGCCTCTTCCCAAGAAGAACAATCGACCCATCAATGAGAGAATTTTCAAAAAGAGTCACCTGGCACTAGGGGCTCTTCTGGGAACCTCAGGCTCAAACTCAACAGGAAGGCCAAGAAACCCATCGAATCTATCAAAGGTGACATGAGCAACATGCCTAACATCAGTGGGCACACCAATCTCCATTGCTGCAGCACAGATATCTCTGCTGCCCCCACCCCCGCTAATGCTGCACCCAACCAATGACTTCCTAAATGCAGCCACCAAAAGGGCCAATACAGACAGCTGATCTCCCTCCTCTCCCTCTCTGTCCCTTTCTCTCTCCTCCTCCTCCTCCTCCTCTTCTTCTTCTTCTATTTGCGTTGGTCGTGTATTCAACCCTCTCTGTTGTTGTTGGGATGCTACTAGGACTTGTATTGAAGGGCCAAGACCAAGGCCGTGTTGGCGGTGGTAAGAGTCATGATGGGTATTATTATTAGGGGGTGCACATGGAGCTGAGGCCGAGCTTGTTGGTGAAGGGAAGTGAGATGGGGATTGGAGTACCTCGGTCATTTCTTGAGGCACCCACGAAAAATCAAGAAATTTAATTAATTTCTTTGCCAAGAAAGAGTCTCTCTCTCTCTCTCTCTCTCTCTCTATCTCTGTCTCTCTCTGCAAATTGAATGATAGGCCAAGATGTGGGAATTGAATATGGAGCAAGAGTTGGATTGAAGTAAGGTCTTTGTATGGTAGGACGTGACTATCATCACTTTACCCCTCTGTATTTTATTGCTCCTGCACTCTTCATACTCGCTTTCTTGGCTGGCTCAGCTATGGACACTTTTGAAACGGCAACAGGAGCGGTGGAAGAAGAGATTTTCATATGGAGAGAGAGAGAGAGAGTGTGGTTGGTACAGAGAGGATGAGGAAGAGTCTTGAGAGAGAGAAAGGGTCTAGATTTGTTCCATGTTCTGTATATTCTATACATAGCAGGACCACAGGGTGCAAATAATAGATAAAGAGAGGATCAAAGCAGAGAGAGAGCGTGTGCGTGCGTGTGGGGTCATCAGATCCATACAAGTTTGCTCATCTCTTGCGGGCAATTGGAACAGTTCTGTCCATTTGGTTTGGGTAGAGATAAAGATTACTCTTTCTTTCAAGAAAAAAAAAATATAATTTGGATAGAATAGAGCCAACTTTATATTCCTAAATTCTTAATCACCCAATTCCATCGAATCTTACAGCACACTAGATTTGGACCGTTACGTATTTTTTTTTTCAGTAAATATGTGATATCTCCAATCGCTTTTCACATAATACCAAAATGATTCACTAAAGACGCGAACTTGGCTCCCATACACGTCCATTCAAGATTCTTCATTTCACATGAAATTTATATAATAATCCATTCTCATCAGGCGGCTGAAGGAAGATGGTATGTCTCTGTTCAGGATGAAGGGATGACAGGGTGTTCTCTCATCCTCCCCATGATAATGACATGATTTGATGCTTGCCTTGTATAGGGTTAATCCACAAAAAAGGAAAAGCTTAGGCTTTGCTTGCAGAGACTCGGTCTTGACAGATAAGAGACCCCGAGCCAGAGATCTTAGCCAAAATGATGAGAGTCTTCAGCTCTCACGCCTAGTCCTTCACTATAAAAATCTTGTCTTGGACGCGTCTCCATGGGGGGCCACCGGTTTCCTTGTATCGCAACAACCCTGTGCCTTGGTCTTCTTAGCGTCATAGCAGCACACTAGTCCTAGGACACATTGTATCCGGTTTGGAGCGTCGACAGGGACAGTAATGGGCCGGGACGAGGTGAGGTTAGTATTCCGACGAGGAGGGGAGGAGAGGCGAGGCGTGAGACGGGGACCGGCATTTCCCGACCTCGTCTTTCCCTTCTAATTCTTTGATTGGGATCGATGGAATGAAAATGCTAAGTTTTTTCCCCCTTGAATCAACTTAAAAATAACAATGAATGATAAGGAAAATTATAATTAATGATAAATCATGACACTAAACTCCGAGTAGCGAACTCACATAATTCAAGTGCCTTACTAATCTTTATGTCATCAACCCCTACCTCGTAGCTTTGATATGAAGGCAAACGATTGATGTTCCGCGACTCCATCATTTTCTACAGAGGGTTTCGACAGAACAGTATTTGCACTTGGATCTTCAATGGCAGAGCTGCCTTCTCCCACTCTGCCTACGTTGTCTTGGCTTTGTTAATGGAGTGGTTGTAACAACAATCAAGCTCATCATTCTGAATAGGTTCTTGTCCTGTTGCAAGATCAAAACATCGAGCTTCATTGGTTGCTTTGGACATATGGATAGCAACAGTGACCAGATGATATCCAGCGGCGGTTTAAGAAATTCTCTGAAGACAATCAAAACTCGCTTTATGAACCGGTACATGTGCACCGGAGGGGGCGCGAAAGCGACTTCTCGAGTGCCATTAGTAAAAAACCGCGCGATTACTGAATGATTACTTAAAGTTCAACATGAGTGTGTACCTGTGTGATTGACATCACTTGCAAAAGAGATTATTACCAAGGGCTTTTGGTGGATGCGACAATCACACCGTCTGCTTGTCTTTCGTTTGTTTCCTCTTGTTCTTTTCTTGAGGGGGACCGACCCCATGAAATGAAGGCGTCTACCAAAGCGTCCCTTGCGGTTTCTGTGGAAGTTGTGTTGGAAAAATGGGGTCATCCTTCAGCAACATAGGGCCGGGATTTGCTCGTGCTGTGACCCAACTCACGGCACACGAGGTGGCTCGATGTGCGAACCATTTGTGTCCAAAAGCTTAAGGGTGAGGAGATTTGGTACTGATAAATTATAAAGAAAAAAAATCGTATATAACTTTAGCTTACGTTCTTTAGTGAAGGTAGACTAGATATATTGATGGAATCGGATTTTGATTTCCTCTTAATGATATTCCTAGATCGATGTATCGGACTACTGCATTGACCCAATAAATGGTGTCAATGCCAATAGTGGATTGGTGGGCTCAATATAAAGTGATGTTTGATCAAAATCTAGAGGAAGGAATCTCGGATGTGACTACTTGTAGGTGGCAAATGACAAGGCGACTTGAGGTGGGGTCCGAAGGGCAAATGTTATTCTTCACTCCAAGGTGGAGATTCAAATTGAGATAACATTGTTGTTGAAGGAATATGTGGAGTTAATATGGAACAAACTTAACATAGAAGGCACACGTGAATGACAGATTTTTGTTAAGATGCGCATGTGAGGGGTGTAGGGCAAAAGAAACCTAACACCGAGGATGTTATATACCGGGGAACGATGGGTTTGATTTATGAGATTGAATTTGGTTTAAAAAGTCAAAAGAAATCGAAGCAATTGATTTGATCACAAGAGCACATGAAGAGATTTTTCCCTATGTTGAGTGGGACTCTTATTCTATCGAGCGGCATCATATTCTGAAGCCCGTGACTACCTGCCCGGTGGAGTCGTTGACCCCCACGATGGAATCAATTCCCTCTTCTCCAATTAAAACAAAAAATATAATAAAATATAAATTTCTTTTGCTTCCTATTACCTTCGTGAGAGTAAGGGCCATGTTGGAGGTTGTATGATGCGACCGTGGCGTTTGACTTTATTTTCTTACGGATGACGTTTGATTTTTGGCTTTAATTTTGTGACTCGATGGACGTGATTGTCAGATTCTTTACTCGAAATATATATTGAACTATAGATCGAAGCATGTGATCTTGTTCTCAATAAATTAGATATATCATATACACTAATTGTAAATTAAAAACGCTCTTTACAAGTATTTACAATTCAAATATGAAAAAGAGCGAGGCAAAAGCGATGAAATAAGTGGCGACTTCTAATTTAAGTCATTGAAAGTAGAATTTTTCTCAAGGACAAATACCTAAGCATGCTCTAGATTATTGAGGTTCTTGCTTCCAGCTATAATTCGGAACCCCATCGGAAGATTCCAAATAGATTGGATTTACTATTTGTCTCTCTTTTCAAATATAAGACGTTAAACTGCGTTTGACCATTAGACGAGAATTATGTAAGGTTACAATAAAAAGATAGTGAACCTCAATCTGCATATCCTATGATTAAAATTCTCCTGATGATACATGGTGAAATCTTCTTTTTTTCTTTTCATGACTTGCCCGTTGCAGAAAGGAAAAGCGACAACTTCCGTGGATCTTTACTGCTGACGAGGGGGTGGTGCCTGGTGCCCTAAATGTCCCAGAAGACCTCGGAAACGCAGAAAAGAGAAAAGCGAATTGTGGTGAGGAATCGGAAGACGTTGCGCTGTGCACTGGCTCAAAGGCAAAAAAGCAGCTTTCAGAGAGAAGAAAAAACAGCCGTTGCGCGACTCCCTCGAAAATCATCACACTGTTTTGAATTCAAATTACGCTGCTCCCCCGGCCCCGATTGGCAGCGCAGAGTTCCTCGAGAAAAGATCGACTTTTTCCAGCTAAGGAAAGGAAACAGACAATGGTGTTATGCACTGTTTTTGCAGTCCCTCTCTCCGACAAACTGAACTGCAAGTACACTGAAGAGCGCAGCAGAGCTAGAAATAATGTAACTTTTGCTGTTTAATGATAGCCTCTGGTCTCAAATCAGAAATGTTCAGCACCATGAACATCTGGATTAGGTTTAATTGTAGATCAAGGAAGATGTACAAATATTTAGGATCCACCCATTTCGTGAAAAATGAGCGATTTAGATTTTTTTTTTTAAAAAAATGATTGATTATATTACTTGGAATAATTAGTTAACGATAGATATTTCGTTATTCATAATAGTCTATGTCTAAATATTTTTGTGGATGATGAAAATATTTTTTTATTCATACATTTTTATAAGCGATACAAGTGAATATTTTTAAGAAAATATTTTCTGAAAACGTAAGTTTTCCAGGAAACAGATGAACCCTTAAAGTACGGTTTTTTCCTATCCGAACAATTTATTTTTAAAAATTTTTAGTTTCTTATTACTTGATTTGCTCGTTTGCCTTGTAGATCGTTCTTCTTTTTGGTTTGTGGGGGTACTGGTGCTGTATAAATGGAGTCGGCTCAAGCTGGGATTCTTTTTTTTATTGGGTCATAAGCTTAAGCTAAACCGCCGCGGGTCAGTGTTCGTTTCTCATGTGGCCACAGTGGCCAAAGGCCCCATTTTAATTCTTTTTGGGCTCATGCGGTCACATTTGACCCAATAATCTTTTTTGGGCTTCGGCTGGCTCAGGCCCATCCGCAAAGTGGCCCGGGAGCGAAGGGGCTGAGCCGGGCCGACCCGGTCCCTCACATGGGGGACCGTGCCAGGTACAGGCCCAATCGTGCCATGCTTGGGTCAGCAATGGCCAATGGATTGGCCATTGCTAATCAAGGAATGTGACGGAGTTTGAATTTTGGTGGGGTTTTAGGGAAAATTAGATCATGGACCTATGGACGGGCGAAGTTGCATAATGGGCGAGGGAGCAAGTTTGACTCCTCATGCCACAAAATGCAATTAGTTTCATGTTGTGACCCTGCATTTTGACTTCAACATGATCCACGAGATTGATGAGATTTTTGTCAAGCCCGAATTCATTTACTTAGATACAGCCAACTCAGAAGAGCTCTTGTTGATCTGGGGAAGGATCGAGTGTTCCACCTCAGATGAACTCCAGTGGATGGTTGGCTTGAGTTATAATTCACCATCCTCACCAAATTAACCCCCTTAACTTATTTTACCAGTTGAGATTCATGAGATGGCAGGAATTCTGTGGCGCTCCTGAAGTTTGATTTTCTGGGCTACTACTTGTCGCTGCCGGCTATTTGTATATTCTACTTATGCAGATCCTCCGTCCACATCAGTGTCTCTAAAATGATGTTCTTGCTCTTGATTTCAGAAGAGGGAAAATTTGTACGATCGAGTTAATGCTATCCATAGAAGGTTCAGACCTTAAGTTTCCTCCTCTTTTTCGCCGAAGCTTTCTAATATTTGAAAAAGCATCTCACAGTTGTGCCATGCCAAACTCGCGGTTTCCTGACCAGTATGTCCATCAGTGTAGTAGCAAGGGAATGCTAGAACGGCACAATTCTTCTTTTAAGTGTTACATGCTTGTTTGATGCTGAATGCAAGATTCCATTTGAGTTATCAGTTGTTCAGTTTTATATTTTTGGCCCTAATCATGATGTTGATTCGTCCAATAAGAGTTAAGAGGGATGTCACCATCAATAGACATTAAAAACGATGAATTCTTAAACAATTTGCTAGAGTCATCAATCATAGATTATTAATCTCAAGCTCTCTCTCTCTCTCTCTCTCTCTCTCTCTCTCTGGGTCGATTGTTCTTCATTAAACTGGAGAACAAAGTGTCTGTGCACTCCCTAACGCAGGTCCAGAAGTCATTAATCGTATCCAAGCGTGGTGTATGCAATTCACAGGTTTTTGGTATATCACCGTCATAAATCAGAGTTGACTTTTTAGTTTTTTCACTCACAGAATCTTTAAGCCAGAAATTCAACAAGTGCTGAGAAAGAGGATGAAGGCTGTGGTGATAACAAGTTGACTTTTTAGTTTTTTCACTCACAGAATCTTTAAGCCAGAAATTCAACAAGTGCTGAGAAAGAGGATGAAGGCTGTGGTGATAACAAGTGAAGGTGGTCCAGAAGTTCTCAGGATCCAAGAGGTGGGAGACCCAGAGATCAAAGAAGATGAGGTGCTGATCAGAGTGTCAGCTTCGGCATTGAACTCAGGTGACACATATCAAAGGCAAGGCCTCTATCCTCCTCCACCAGGATCGAGCACATACCTGGGTCTTGAATGCTCCGGTGTCGTAGAAGCCGTAGGCAAGAATGTCTCTCGCTGGAGAATTGGAGATCAGGTGATTCTCGATTTGGCCAACGAATTTTGCTTTTAGTGCTGGGATCCTGTCTGTTTGCTCAATGAGAGATTAGTCTTGCCTGTTTGGGTGATTCATGAAATTTTTATTGTTCCCAAAGGATGATGAATGTTTTAAAAGGTGCTTAATCGTGTACAGTGTCTGTGAGGAAAAGATATCTCCGTAGGTGACGTTTGATGCATTCAAGAGGTGATTGATCCAGAGGTGTTGCTCATGAAATCATGACTGCTGAAATGGCGATGTCATTCCTTTTTCTGAACCGAAGTCTAGAAAAATTACGAGCAGAAACCCAAAAGCCGGAAAAAGATCTGCAATTTTTCCTGCGTTATCCATTTGAGGATGAGGCAAAAGTTCATTAGAAAGGATTGAAGACAAATTAAAAGATGATATGAGCAAGACATGAACGATGACACTAATCATGATATTGATCAGGATGCGGGGATCATGGGTTTGATTCCATTTTGAGTGCGAAATTTTGTTCTTTAAGATGAATATGTGAAAGTTTGATCCCCTGCGTTTTAGTTCATTCCGGAATTTGTGACCCGGTATTGTTCGTTCAACGAGTGATGTGATTTATTTGGATGATTTAACTACAGGTTTGTGCTCTTCTCAGCGGGGGAGGATATGCTGAGAAAGTTGCTGTACCAGAGGGACAAGTGCTTCCGGTTCCGCCAGGCATCTCTGTCACAGATGCGGCAAGTTTGCCGGAGGTGGCATGCACCGTTTGGTCCACTGTTTTCATGATGAGTCGGCTCTCCGCAGGAGAAACATTCTTGGTAACTTTTCTCAGCTTGCTTGTCGAATCATTTGGTGTATTATCTAGAACTTCTGACTATATATTTAGTTAAAGCATCTACTTCGAAATAATTTTTCATCATCGCTTCGTTTATTCTTAATCTTTGCAAAGTTTGGTAGAATGTAGGAGTCATTCAGTGAAGCGACTATTGCAGCTCTTTTGTTGTTTTCATTTCAGCAGAAGTTCATCAGTCCTTGTATTGTCAAATCGGTACAATCCGTTCTGTAATAGAAAGCGAGTGCACAAGCGTCCGATGTTATAGCGTCCATTATGCTTTTTGCCCAATGAGTCTCTCGTGCACAAATGACTACATAAGCTGTGAACTGATGCCTTATGATGTCTAGGTTCATGGAGGTTCCAGCGGAATCGGCACATTCGCGATCCAAATAGCGAAGTACCATGGTGCCCGAGTCTTTGTCACGGCAGGTACATCAAAATTTCGTTTTTTGCAAACTAATTGTACGAGTTTTATGCTTGCTGATCTATCTTTGCTATTTCTTGAACGCCAGGTAGTGAGGAAAAGTTAGCTGCTTGCAAGGATCTCGGAGCTGATGTATGCATCAATTACAAGACCGAGGACTTTGTCACACGAGTAAAGGAAGAAACAGAACAGAAAGGTATACGACGCCCTCTTCTAACTGTAATTTCCCTTGCCTCCACGCTCAGAGTTCTTATCATTTGCATGACGTCTTTCTGATTCATTAAAGATTCGAGATTTTCATAAAGAGCTACGCATGGAAACTTCATCAGATGATGATATGACCGAAAAAGCAGTGTGTGGAGGAATCGCATTGATTTCTTCCTTGATTACTCAGATTTTGACCACTCTTACAAAATTCTCAAGATATTAGTCTGCAAATGACGTTGAATGAAGTCGCAGCATGGCAAGATGCTTGTGTTCAGCTAGCATAATTGTTCAAAAGGCTTGCCACTAAAAGAACTGCTTCTATAGCAGGGGTCGATGTCATTCTGGACTGCATCGGAGCATCCTACTTACAGAGAAACCTCGATTGCTTGAATTTCGATGGGAGGCTCTTCATCATTGGTTTTCTGAGCGGAGTAGCGACGCAGGTCGATCTGAGAGGTCTGCTCGCCAAACGTCTGACAGTCCAAGGTACTGTAACTGCTACATTGTTACTGGATTTTAACTTCAGTTTTCTTGTGGTTTCTGGTCATTATATGAACCAACATTTGCGCTCTATTATGGTTAATTTCGGTTCATAACTAGTCTCTAATGCATGTATCATTTGAAAGAGTGGATCTCATCTTATAGAAAAAGAAACTTCTCCGCTGGTAGATTTGCATTCACTTTTTTTCCTTCTGCAGAAACATAGACGTTGTCCCCCTATTCATGTCGCTTGTATACTATTATATGATGGTATTGTTATGCATTTGTAGCCGGTGGCCTGCGATACAGAAGTCCAGAAAATAAAGCCACGATCATGAAGGAGGTCGAGCAGAATGTTTGGCCGGCAGTCGCAGAAGGCAAGGTGAAGCCTGTGGTTTTCAAGTGTTTTTCTCTATCCGAAGCAGTGGAAGCGCACCGGCTCATTGAGAGTAGCAAACACATTGGCAAGATACTGCTCCTTCCCTGAAGTCGCAGCACATGTGCAAGTGACCCGAAAACAGCATCTGGATACAAGCTTCTTAAAGAGTTGTGAGTGTACCGTCGGCTTCAATGAACATGACAAGTTCGTGTTGAAGTTGTAACATGGGTGGCTACTTGTGATGGAATTATGAACATAAGAAAGATTTAACGTGCCCTCTGCAGCTACTGCTTTTGTGTTTGGAACGACAGATAAACTCGTTGCACTGATCGCATGGCAGAAGAAACCAAACAAGTGATTTGTATAAGGGTTCCTTCTATAAAGTTGAAACAGATAGAAAATCACAATAGCAGTCGACTCCGATAGATGCAAGCCCAGGTTAGGCTTTCTCAAACAATAGGATCGGGAGAGTGACTCGCACACGGAAAACAGGACGAACAGAAATTTCAGCACTGCGCAAGCTCGGGAGAACAGTTGTATCTTTGTCGATACAGATCGGATCGACCTGATTCCAAAGCCAAATGAACAAAGACTTCTGGATCTACAATTTCTCTGTTTTGGGTTTTCTGACATAAGCACGGTAGGATGGTCGAATTTGGGTTGGAAATAACGAACAAAACAGGAAAAGATAGAAACTTCGTTGGTTGCTCTTCTAGGCCTCCAAGGAAGTTGAGGGGGCACCGATTCTTCTAGATTGATGACTGCAACTCTTCAAGGATGCAGATTTCGAAAGCTCCGACTCTTCAAGGACGGAGTGAAAATTCTTCTAGGTTTTCAAGGGTATGAACTCTACAAGCTTCACGATACTTGCTTCAAAGCAAAGTTTTTCATTTATCAAAAGTCGTTCGTCTTCTACAAGAAATTGGATGGCTTATATTGTTAATGAAATAAAAACAGAGCGTTGAAACTAGGAAAATAATAAATAGCATAGAAACTAGAAACTAGTAAAAGCGTCTTCATGGCTCCCAAGGTGTCTTTCAAACTTCCGGGATAGACTCAAGATAACGATACGGCTTCTCGGTTTCATCGAGCTTGAATGCGGGCCGATCTTCTTGGCCGAGAGAGTTGGTCTTCAATGCGGGCTGCATCACTGATGATCCTCTGGAGCTGCAGTTTTGGCATCATTAAACATATATATACCAAAAGGGCATAAGAAAAGAGTGTTGTTACAAGAAACTTTTATAGAATTGTAATGTTTTACCCAGTTGGATACACAATTCATAAGATATAAACACAAAAAAAAAAAAAAAAATAGTTCATTGAAACCTATGTGCATCCTTAAAAGTCAATTTATGCAACGGTTGAGAGACCTTATCTGTCAATCACAGAACATCAAAAATGAATTCCCTCGGCATTGTCATAGTCGGACAAAACCTATGTGCACCCTTAGATGAAATCTTTTTTGTATTCAAGGAATTAGCAAAATCCATCAGATCAGGCTTTCGACAAACAGAGAAGAGCAACCTTTTGTGCACGAAAGACAAGAAAGCACCATTTCCACTAATTTCGTCTCGAAAGTGAAGGGGTTTTGCAAATTTACTTGATTTCACTCAGACTTCATGCCGAAACGTAAGATGAGAAGCCTTAGATCTTACAGCCTGGAAACCGTCACATATCTGCCACTGACCATAGACAAGCTTCTCTCTCTAATGCTCGTTTCTCCTTCATCCTCTTGAATAGTTCCTTCTCAAATCCTGCTTTAAACAGCAAAACAGGATAAACTATGCGAACGCTATATGACAAACATGTAAGACATAAAAATCAAATTGCGGAAGCTAGGATCGATTAAAGACAAACCTTCAGTCATTGTTTGTAATCACGTTCGTCTGAAAAACCTGAAATCAAAGAAATATTGGGCATACACTACTAACCCAATTCACTCTCGTATTGATGGTGTATTCTGAATGAGAGAGTTTGTGTTAGACCTCGTCATCACCCGTCAGAAATGAACGTACGTTCCTATTTATACACCGTCTTCCATCAAGACGGTTACCAAATGGGCGATTGTCACGAAAGGGTACGAAGCGTGGAAACACTTCATGTTGAATAGTCGCAACTTTAAGAGAAAATGTGGGATCACAAAAAAATAAATAACATTCTCCCACTTGATCCCATCATTTTCATCATACGGATTATCCAACTAATTCCACGAAAACTTTATGCTTAAAGAAAAGAAACAAAACACATGGATCATGGCGACATGTCCTCTAAGAGTGAGTAATATCTTCCATGTATCACAATGCATCTTATTTCTTTAATGTCAGCCTATATGTGACAACATATCTTAATGAATAAACCACATGTTTATTCCAGAACCAAGGATAAATGTTATTTTCATAAACAACATAATGTGTACACCAAAATTGAGAATTAACATTACAACTGAATAAGAGTTTCATACAACAGAAATCGTCCATATGACGACAAATTACATTATGGGACCTATTCCCATACTAGTTACATGATCCTTATACTTCATTGGTGGCATGCCTTTAGTTAAAGGATCGGCTATCATCAATTCGGTGCTAACGTGTTCAATGACCACTTTATTCTCCTTAACACGTTCCCTTATGGCTAAATACTTAATGTCGATATGCTTACTTCGACTGCCACTTTTGGCATTTTTAGCCATAAAAACCGCAGCTGAATCGTCACAATATATTCTTAATGGCCTAGAAATAGAATCAACAATTCTAAGCCCAGCAATGAAACTCTTCAACCATACACCATGCGAGGTAGCCTCAAAACAAGAAACGAACTCAGCCTCCATAGTGGAAGTAGCAGTCAAAGTTTGCTTGGCACTTTTCCATGACATGGCTCCGCCAGCTAACATAAAAATGTATCAAGATGTTGATTTTCGTGAATCAACGCAGCTTGCGAAGTCCGCATCCGAATAACCGACCACTTCCAAGTTGTCAGTCCGTCTATACATAAGCATGTAGTCTTTGGTACCTTGAAGGTATCTCATGACTTTCTTTGCAGCTCTCCAGTGGTCTAAACCTGGATTACTCTGATATCTTCCCAACATTCCCACAACAAAAGCGATGTCAGGTCGAGTGCAAACCTGAGCATAAATCAAACTTCCAATAGCAGAAGCATATGGGACGTTGTACATTTGTTCCCTTTCTAAATCGTTCTTCGGGCATTGGTTCAAATTGAACCTGTCACCCTTCACAATGGGTGCTATACTTGGTGAACAATCTTTCATCCGAAATCTCTCTATGACCTTATTGATATAGGTTTCTTGAGATAGTCCTAAAATACCTCGAGGTCTATCTCTATGGATCTTAATGCCAATGACATAAGATGCCTCACCCATATCCTTCATATCAAAACTCTTAGAGAGAAATTGTTTCACCTCATGTAGCAACCCTTTATCATTGGTTGCAAGTAGAATATCATCTACATATAGCACAAGGAAACAAATTTTGCTCCCACTGACCTTCTAGTATATACATTGATCCATGACATTTTCTACAAAACCGAATGAAGAAATGACATCATGGAACCTTAAGTACCATTGGCGGGAGGCTTGTTTCAAGCCATATATAGATTTCTTAAGCTTGCACACCAAATGCTCACCTTTACTAGAGGGGAATCCTTCGGGTTGTTTCATGTAAACCTCATCCTCTAGTTCTCCATTGAGGAATGCCGTTTTCACATCCATCGATGTAATTCCATATCGAAATGGGCAACCAATGCCAAAACAATACGAAGAGAATCTTTCTTAGATACAGGAGAAAAGGTCTCCGTGTAATCGATTCCTTCCTTTTGAGTGAATCCTTTGGCAACAAGTCTAGCTTTATATCTTTCAATGTTACCCAATAAATCCTTCTTAGTTTTGAAGACCCATTTACAACCAATGGCCTTCGCACCATCAGGTAACTCAACCAAATCCCAAACTTTGTTAGATGCCATAGAACTCATCTCTTCCTTCATGGCATTGTACCATGAATTGGAATTATCACTATCCATGGCTTGTGAAAACGTTTCAGGATCATTCTCAGCTCCAATATTGTAGTCAGACTCTTGTAAATACACAATATAATCACTAGGAATAACCGATTTCCTTATTCTAGCAGATCTTCTCAATGTTGTATCAACATTCTCTTGAGGAGCTTGTTGCTAAACTGGTTGTTCAACAGTTTATGCTAATTGCTGAACAACTAGATCTACTAGATCAATATCAGCAGGTTGTGGAACTTCAACAATTGGTTGTTCAATAGCCGGTTGACTGAAGGGGCACTATGAGCAACAACCAACCTTAAACTTGAGGTGGAAGGTTGAGTATCTGTATGATCTTTCTTAGGATCAAGGTCCTTCGATTGATCGCTTTCACTAATCAAGTCATTTTCAAGAAATTTAGCGTTTCTTGATTCCACAATCCTAGTGGTATGAGATGGACAATAAAACCTGTATCCCTTAAACCTTTCGGCATATCCAATGAAATACCCACTTATGGTCATTGGGTCCAACTTCTTTTCTTGTGGATTGTAAACTCTCACTTCAGACGGGCATCCCCAAACACGCACATGATGCAAACTTGGTTTCCAACCCTTAAATAACTCAAAAGGAGTCATTGGGACAGCCTTGGTCGGAACTCATTTTAATATGTACATTGCCGTCTTAAGTGCTTCAGTTCACAAGGATTTAGGAAGTTTGGAGTTGCTAAGCATACTACGCACCATGTCCAATAAGGTCCGGTTTCTTCTTTCCGCTACGTCATTTTGGTCCAGAGAACCAGGCATAGTATATTGGGCAACTATCCCATGCTCTTGAAGAAACCTTGCAAATGTACCATATGCTTGTCCATCTTCAGTGTATCTACCATAGAATTCTCCACCTCTATCTGATCTCACAATCTTAATTTGCTTATCGCATTGTTTCTCTACTTCCGCCTTAAATACCTTAAAGGCATCTAATGCTTCATATTTATTATGAATCAAGTAGAGATACATATAACGTGAGTAATCATCTATGAAGGAGATGAAGTATTTCTGACCACATGAGTTCATATCCGGACTACAAATATCCGTATGTATGATTTCTAATATTTCTGTACTCCTCTTGGCACCTTTCTTAAACTTGTTGGTTTGTTTTCCCTTTATGCAATCCACACAAGTATCACAATAAGTAAAATCTAAAGTATCGAGTACTCCATCATTTACTAATCGTTTAATTCTTTCTATGGAGATATGTCCCAATCTCTGATGTCATAACATAGAGGAATGTTCTTTCACAACACATCGTTTCATACCAGCTTTATCATGAACATGCATCGCATCATAATAGGCATTGTCTTGTAAATTAATTCGAAAAGACCATCGACAAAGTACCACTCCCAACAATTTCAGATTTAAATGATAAATAGAAGTTTGAATCTGAAAAGTTAAAAGAGTATCCCAAAGGTACAAGTCTTGAAATTGAAATTAAATTTCTAGAAAAACTAGGAACATAAAAGATCTTTTCCAAATTCAAAACAAAGCCACTATTGAGAACTAGTCTACATGTCCCAATAGCTTCCACATGCGAACGCATCTTGTTTCCCTGAATAGATGCTTTGTTCACTTCCTATTGGCTTCCTGTGGTTTTGAAAACCCTGCAAGGAATTCGAAATATGGATTGTAGATCCAGAATCAATCCACCAAGTGTTGTGACTTACATCAGTCATATTAGATTCATAACAAACACAAGATATTGGATTACATTCTTCTCAAGCCAGACCTTAAATTTGACACAATCCTTCTTTATATGTCCTTTCTGTTTACAGAAGAAACATTTGGATTCTTTCTTAATGTCAGCTTGGAGAGGTATTTTACCCTTTCCCTTATGCTTGCCATGGCCCTTATTCTTTCCTTGTGTTGCCAAATGTACACTTTCTCCCAATTCCATAATCAGTCTTTCTTCCTCTTGAACACACATGGTCATGAGTTCATTAATTGACCATTTATTCTTATGTGTGTTGTAAGAGATCTTGAAAGGTGCATACTGTTGTGGGAGAGTGTTCAGAATATAATATACAAGAAAGGAATTAGATATCTCAACCTCAAGGTTCTTAAGTTGAGCTGCTATGTTCCTCATTTGCATGATGTGCTCACGCACACCTTTAATACTAGTGAGCTTCAATGATGAAAACTTCATAATCAGGGTCATGGCATGCGCCTTCTCAGAACTCTCAAACTGCGCATCTATGGCCTCCAATAAAGCCTTAGCATTGCTATACTAAGCAACTGAACCACGAATACTAGGAGATATTTTAGCTCTTATAAACATCGCACAAATGCGGTTGGACCGCTCCCATTGGTTATAAAGAGCTATCTCAGCTGAAGTGCTCGAATCAGTAGGAGCAGATGGTTCGTCTTTCCTTATAGCATAGTCAATGTCCATCCACCCCAATTGAAGAAGTACTGACTCCTTCCAAACTTTATAGTTCTCACCATTCAGTATGGGAATATCAAACTTAAATTCAGAGAAATTCACAGGTTGCGAAACTGCATATCAAATAATCATGCTTATGTCATAAAATTTGAGGCAAATATACATAAATAATGTTTTACCAATGTAAACATGTCATAATATGAATCACATAACATAAAAACTACATGTGGGCTAAGTTTTTAATTTAAATAGATTCATAATTACATCATGAAGAAACTACCATATTATATACCTTTTCTTAATCCTTGTGGGTAAATTAAAAAAAATATATATGATATTTCATCCTAATTAATCATATTAATATAATTAATTACAATTAATGTCCATTTCTAAATATGACCAGGAAGCTCTTAATATATAATTTAATTAATTAAAGATGCTGTGGCTACTCGCTAATAAATTAAATATATGAATCATTGGACATTTAATTTCATGCATAAAATACTCATAAAAAAATGCATGAAATGACATAATAAATAAATACATCAAGGGCATAACAGTAAATAAATAAATTGGCCAAGGACAAGATTGCAAAAACATAAAAATTTGAGGCAAAATCAAAAATAGAAGCTGCGGAAGAGAGGACGACAGGCGCGTGCTCGGCACGCGCCAAAATCCGCGTGGGCGCATGCCGCGCACGTGCGCGGTTCACCGCGCAGGCGCGTGTGTTGCACGCACCTGCAACTGTCGCGGACAGTTCGCGCGCGTGGGCCCCACGGGCCAGCGGTTGGCGCGCAGCGGTTACCGCGCGTGGCGCGTGGGCTCCACGCGCCTGAAACCGCAGCGCGCGCGTGGGCTCCACGTGCCTTCTTCCTCGTGCCCAGGACGAATTTCTTCGTCGTTTTTCGCCGTTTCGCCGGCCGTTTCTTCTCCGGCAGCCCATCTAAGACCGAAATAAATTATGGGTTTTGAAAAGCATGCCGGCACGACTACATGGGTCCGAGTTACGGCGAAAATGACCAAGAAATTGGCCTCAAACCAAACGAAAAACTCCAAAAATGCAAATCTTCAACCACCATGACTTCCGCCGCCTGATTAGCCTCCGGTGAACACCCATATACCGGAAAAACTCATGGCTAATGATCCTCATGGCAGTGCGACCGTATGGGTCCGAAATCAAGAGGTGGGTCGCCGGATTTTACCCGGAATTTGCGAGTTTCTATCTTGGCCTCAAAATTCGAAGTTACTGTTCATGTTCAAAAGTGCCCGAAAATACACCCAAAAATCCGAGAAAAAATAAGGCAGGGGTAAACATGCTCTGATACCAAATGCAAGACATAAAAATCAAATTGCGGAAGCCAGGATCGATTAAAGACAAACCTCTAGCCATTGTTTGTAATCAAGTTCGTCTGAAAAACATGAAATCAAAGAAATATTGGGCATACACTACTAACCTAATTCACTCTTGTACTGATGGTGTATTTTGAATGAGAGAGTTTGTGTTAGACTTTGTCATCACCCGTCAGAAATGAACGTACGTTCCTATTTATACACCGTCTTCCATTAAGACGGTTACCAAATGGGCGGTTGTCACGAAAGGGTACGAAGCGTGAAAACACTTCATGTTGAACAGTCGCAATTTTAAGAGAAAATGTGGATCTAAAATGTTGGATCACAAAAAAATAAATAACAAAACATGCTTATGAACTCTAAAGCTACAACATCTCTCCCTCCCTCCCAGGTTAAGGAACGAAATAAGAGTTTCCTGACTCCCAGGAATTCACAGAAAGCATGAAGTGGAAGAGTAGGAAGCATCACCACGATCAGCTCCATTCCAGTGTCTTCCTGGCCTTACACCATGTCGGTTTCGGGAAGCGTCCAATCCCCTTTTCAACCAGCCGTGACTAGGAATGTCCTGGGGAGTTTCAAATCCCGATTGCATCGTCTTCTCATCATCCCCTAAATTGGCAAGCATTGGCTCCAAATGTTTTTTTTTTTCTTTTTCTGTAGAGGAAAGGAAAAACTTGTTAAAATAACAACTGCTTGAATCGTGATTTGTCAATGGTAACATTAGTAACTTGATAAACCGCATTTACTAATTATACGTCCAAGCATGCACAGTTGTCCCCAACTCATGCAGAGAGTCATTTTCAAACGATCTTATCCGCTGCTAACGTTTCCAAAATACAATTGAAGAAAGATGACAAACGCGTTCTCATATGATCGTCAATCCACGTATTCCCTCCTCATCAAAATTCTAAACAATATTCTTAATGCCCACAAAAAGGATGAAAGTATCACAAGAATGAAGAGCATGCCGGTTACCAGGACTCGGCACTGTGCTCCTCCCCCAGGCCCGACTGGCTTCGACACGACAAGATTAGTATACCCGTGTTGGGCGCTTCAGATATCGCTCGGACTCGTCTTGGACAAAGCCTGGCAAGAGCTGCGTGCGCCATAGCTCCTTTTACTCGGGAAGTGTAGTAGCTCTAGGAGGAGGACGAGGAGAGACCACAGAATGCATTCTCCGAAACGACAGATTTGTATCCCCTGAAACGACAGAAGCGCTTGACGTAGCGAGGAAGACAACCCCGCACGTGCTGCACTAAACATAAGCATCACGTGGACAACCTTATCTTGGGCCTAAAATGTTTTAGGGCCATGTTTTCCAGGTCGGACAAAATCTCTCCGGTCGTACTTGGTGGGTTACATATATATAAATAGCGTGCATATTTTAATTTTTGGTTAGTTTTGCACATGATGGATGACATTGACTCAATTTCGATTTTTGAGAAGCATCATCATCATCCAATAATAATATTTTTTCATTTAAAAAAAAAAAAGATTTGAAGACCTATTAATTCTAATAATCTTCACATGTTTCGTTCAACTTCTTCATGGGTTGCGTCTGATTTCTTCATATATTGTATTTATGAATTGATGATTTAGATCTTTTGATTTATAGATGTGAATCTCGGACCTATGAATTAGGATATTCCCGAGCGTCGTAGTAATTAAAAGTATGATTGAATGGAATTTTCTCAACCTACGATTATTGGGAAGTATTGGCCCACGTTGGATCCCTTTGACCTAGGGCCTAAGACAACTGAACATTTAAGAGGCAAATTAACCGGGGACTACCATGTTTTATAAAATGAGAAAATTATCCAATAATTTGTAAACCTATTGTTTGGTGGTCAATTCAATCGAAACCTTTTAATTTTGTCAATTCAATCATAAATCTTGTGGCAACTTACTAATTTAGTCATTAATTTTTTGATTGTACCAATTTAGTCTTAAAACTTTAAACGATTTATCAAACTAGTCCTTAATAAATTGTTAATTTAGTCATTCTAGCTAATTTTGATAGACCATCTGACATGGCAGCCTAGCCGGCGATGACATGGACAATATTTTTAATTTTTAAAAAATTCTGAATTTTTTAATTAATTTTTAATTTCATTTTATTTCATTTTCCCTCTTTTTACACTGTTGGCCATTGGTTGAGAGTTGGCGATCTCCATTGGCCATTGAGGGTGTTGCGAGCCCTTGATGTGGTTGATGAAGGTGTCGTGAACCCTCGTGGGCCCCAATGTGTGCTTGGGCGAGGGATGCCAAGGGCTTGGCGGCTCTCGATCAATAGCTAGCGGCCTCGTCGATTGTGTGTAAAAAGAGAAAAGAAAAAAAAACAATAAAAAGTTAATAAAGAATTTGTTTTATAAAAAAAAAATAAAAAAATTATTCACGTCAATGCTGGTGGGAGAAAGTAGGATGGACGGCACTAATTGGGCCACCATATTAGTGATGTTGGCCAAAATTTGCCAAAAGAACAAAATTGGCAATTCGTTAAAAATTTTAGGACTAGTTTGATAAATTGTTTAAAGCTGTAGGACTAAATTAGCATGATAAAAAAATTTAGGACCAAATTGATGAATTGTCAAAAGTTTTAGGATTGAATTGTGAAAAATTTAGGACTGAATTGGCCGTTGTATATTATGTATAAGACTTTTTCGATAATTTTTTTCTTTATAAAGTTTAGAAAATTGGCCCAAACTAATACCCACTCCCTTGGAAAAACATAGAAGAGGGTCGACCGGTACGTGATATGAGAGCTGTATTTTTCAAGAATGAACCGGTTATATGCTATACAACAGGCACGAGCTTAAGCTTGAACCCGAGGGCGCCTAAGTACGTGTCATAAACGCGTCGTGACTCGTGACTAATTAATACGCTGGGCGCGGGTCAAACCAACGTTCGTAATTTACGAAGAGATACGACAATTCTAAAGCACAATAGGAATCGTGAGCAAGTGAGAAAAAACTCCTTCAGTGAAAAATAAAGATCAAGTAGTGCTTTCTGTTTTTTAGAAAATGTTGAAGAATATGAATAATTATAATAGAAGCAACTAATCTAAGTAGTATCATAAAATTGGTGAAACCCATGAAATTATTTAGTTTTCAAAATCAAGGGATCTAGTCGTAGATCGTAGAATTATTAAAATTCGTTCCTAAAATAAGGGATGGATCGTGTCAGGTAAGAACACACGCGTACACACAAATTTGACCCGAATCTTACAAACCTCTATTTTCTTGCTTCAAATTTATTACGCAAAATTAAAGAAGGTTTTGGTATGATTAGTTGGCGATGAAATGTAGTGACCAATTTCAACAAATCGTTTTTCTTATACAAGAAGATAGAGGATACTTGTACGTCATCATCGAATATTCCAAGGAACAATCTAGCCTTCGGTGTTCTCTATCGTGATAAGCATCATCCGTGAAAGTCAGAGAAATTGAAGATTAAGAACATCCTATTTCTATACTCACGCGTTTCGGACTATCATGTTTTAAGGAGAAATTAATTTAAAAAAATCCCAAATCCATTGTATGATGGCATGAATACTTTAATTATGTTAATTTAGTTCTAAGCTTTTTAAAGATTTTGCTGATGTAGTCTTTTCCAATCAATTTTGGTTGGAAATTTTGCTGACGTGGATATCAATCGTCTTATGTTGCAGAACTAGTGTTGACATCGATAATTTCTTTAATTTTTAAAATTTTTTTTGAATTTTTGTTTTTTTTTTTTTCTCTCTCTCTCATTCTCACTCTTTAGCGAACGAGTTTGGGACACAGCTTCCCAGGGGGCAACTGTCGACTAGAGCGTGGTTTCCATTGGAGATTATAGTCTCTATGGAGGATAACTTTTGAGGCTCACTTTCGGTTAGAAGTTCGTGTTCAGCAGAACGAGAAGAACACTCTGCAGCAGGTTCTTCCTTCACATGAAGTTCCTCTTTTCTGCGTCCCTCTTCAGCTTCCGCTTCTCTGGACAATGGGGCAGAAGAACTCTGCGGCCCGGTGCCATCATAAGGATCCGCATTAATAGGAGGCGGATACTCAATGGGGGAGTCGCCTCTTTCTCTCAGTGTCTTCTCGATAAGAGTTCTCAAGAAGTTCATCACTTGAACAGCATACATCAAAGCCGTTAAGGGATCAGCCATCTGCTCAAACAGCACAACGATAATAACGTATTAGACTATGTGCTCATACAGATAATTCAAACAAACCTTACTCCTGTTAGAAATGAAGAATTGCGATCCCATTAAAGTCTGACTTCCATTTGAATTTGATAAGAACAGAGTATCGTATTGGTTTTACAGTGAATCTATCGACAATCATGCAAGACCATCGATCCTGTGGACTCCAAATTTAAAGGCCCTTAGTGCACCAGCATGCTAACTCACCATCATACTGAGAACAAAGTCTGCTCACCTGCGTCATGTTGGGTGCGAACACCACTGCGACGTTGCGTGCATTCATCTTGTTCAAATGTTCAAACTGAGTAACGTCGGCCATTAGATTGATGGCCCAATTGAAGAGAGCGGCTTCCATTGGGGGGAGGAGTGTCACGAGCTGAGCACATTCCTCTTCTGACTGCGAATGCATTACCTGTTCCGGGGAGAGCGAGTCCAAAACGCCACTGGGGAGTTCTCTAAACCAAGCCTGGACAAAGACCAATTTCATTCATCGAGAAAAAAAAGACACCGGCAAATTTCAATCACAAACCAACCTAATGACCTTGAAAATACAGGTACATAAAACAACACGTGAAAATTGGTAACCCAATGCATCCATGAGGCTAGCCAGGCAAGCGCACATAAAAATTTGATCTTGAGAGTACTTTCTGTAAGAAATCAAAAGCTACCCACTTAAAGAAAAGCCAAAAAGTCACCTTTATAAGACCAGCCAAACAGTGCACGTCAATGCCGTCGGGTACCACTCCCCTGTTCAATTGCTCTCTAACGTATTCCTCCTGGCCATTGTCAGCATTTATCCTGAAAATTCCCTCTGCCTGAACAATAAAAGACAACATGGTCATAGATTGCAGTTAAGGAGATCAATAGACCCCACATGTTTTCCTCAATATGCAGCAATCTTCCCAAAAATATACCACAGTGGTTATGCTCAATGAAGGCAGGCACTCATAGGAAAGAACTGAAGTGAATGTGAAAGGTTCTAAACCAAAAGAGAGTTATAGGTACCTTTAGGCCTCCTAGAGCATACAAATGCCTCTGCATCAGAAGTAGTATCGTAGGCACGCTATTCCCTCTAGAATCGAATGAAAGTTGCATAGACTCCGTCGAAACACCAAAGACAGTCGTGCTGCAGATACGAAATGATAAACGCGTTATTGAGCTTGCCAACAAAAAGCTACAAAACGGAATGCAGACATTTTCTGGCAGAGTATAAATAACCAGTTTGAACAATCTTTCTTTGTTGGGCCAGGGTACAAGAAATTTTCTTTTGTTGCATGGGGATAGGCCTTGATTAGCAGAGGAAAATGAAAGATCCAGACTGCAATGACACAGAAAAGAAAACATTTTGCTCCAACTTTTCTCTATTATTTTGCTTGTTAAAACTGATTTTCTCATCATAGTTGTTGCGATCCTTCTGAAAACAGTAAGTGTCATCAAAGAGATGATTTTCATGCTGACAAAGGAGTGGTTAGTCTAGCTGATAGCACATCAAAAGGCCAGAAAGTCAATTTTAGATGGCTTCCACCATGAAATATCCACATAAAAGTTGCAGTAAAATTGCCAACCCTTGACAGGTAATTCATTTATGTAGAGAATAAAACTCAAACCATTGATTGGTAGCGGACAATAACAGTGCACAATTACAACAGGGCGAGCTAATTTTTTTTAGGCCAGATGACATCGTTCATTCAGTAATGGAGTTTCAACATAAACAAACACAACTCATGGTGGTTTACATCTCCATTCGGCTATCAAGAAAGCGGCTGATTCAGCTAATTGACTTAATGTTTTAGACTTGGAGAAATATTAAGGCCCTTGAGCAATGACACGTCACGAGTGAAGTTAGAATTCAGACATAGACCCCAATAATTTGCAAAAGGTCAAAATATAACTTTGCTTTGGAGAAAAGTAACACAGTGTTAGGTGATAATT
Organism: Eucalyptus sp. ANBG9806169; assembly: GCA_014182395.1. NCBI lineage: Eukaryota > Viridiplantae > Streptophyta > Magnoliopsida > Myrtales > Myrtaceae > Eucalyptus > Eucalyptus sp. ANBG9806169. The sequence goes on along the minus strand of CM024573.1, from coordinate 39,348,602 downwards.
ATACACATGTTGACAGATAAGTAAAACAAGGAGATAATTGGGACACTGACAATCAGCTCACTTGATAGCTGAAATTTGAACCGAACAAACAATTGCTTTCCGCAAACTTACACAGATAGGCCATACATGCTGAGCAAGAAATCTAATCATCAAAGCCATTCAAGTTACAAGCAGAAAAGGGGGAGAATCCATGTATCTGACTGCCCGACAAGACTTCTAAATTCATGCATGAGAAGAGAACATCAATCTCAAAATATGAACTAGAATTACCCCAAAATTTGCACTGGAATGCTCCTTTTGTTCGGGAAAAGCACAATCATCAGACCCTCATAATACAATATTCAAAAACCAGATAAAGCACAAATTATCAGACCGGCATAATGCAATTTTAAAAAACCAGGTAAAGCACAATCATCAGACCCCCATAACACAATTTTTAAAAATCGACACAGAAAATGCCAGTATGTATTATACCCCTAAATTCGAATTCCCAAAACAAGAAAGGAAAATACCAACTTCAGAATGCATTTGATCAAACAACCAGGCCTCTTCCCAAGAAGAACAATCGACCCATCAATGAGAGAATTTTCAAAAAGAGTCACCTGGCACTAGGGGCTCTTCTGGGAACCTCAGGCTCAAACTCAACAGGAAGGCCAAGAAACCCATCGAATCTATCAAAGGTGACATGAGCAACATGCCTAACATCAGTGGGCACACCAATCTCCATTGCTGCAGCACAGATATCTCTGCTGCCCCCACCCCCGCTAATGCTGCACCCAACCAATGACTTCCTAAATGCAGCCACCAAAAGGGCCAATACAGACAGCTGATCTCCCTCCTCTCCCTCTCTGTCCCTTTCTCTCTCCTCCTCCTCCTCCTCCTCCTCCTCCTCTTCTTCTTCTTCTATTTGCGTTGGTCGTGTATTCAACCCTCTCTGTTGTTGTTGGGATGCTACTAGGACTTGTATTGAAGGGCCAAGACCAAGGCCGTGTTGGCGGTGGTAAGAGTCATGATGGGTATTATTATTAGGGGGTGCACATGGAGCTGAGGCCGACCTTGTTGGTGAAGGGAAGTGAGATGGGGATTGGAGTACCTCGGTCATTTCTTGAGGCACCCACGAAAAATCAAGAAATTTAATTAATTTCTTTGCCAAGAAAGAGTCTCTCTCTCTCTCTCTCTCTCTCTCTCTCTCTGCAAATTGAATGATAGGCCAAGATGTGGGAATTGAATATGGAGCAAGAGTTGGATTGAAGTAAGGTCTTTGTATGGTAGGACGTGACTATCATCACTTTACCCCTCTGTATTTTATTGCTCCTGCACTCTTCATACTCGCTTTCTTGGCTGGCTCAGCTATGGACACTTTTGAAACGGCAACAGGAGCGGTGGAAGAAGAGATTTTCATATGGAGAGAGAGAGTGTGGTTGGTACAGAGAGGATGAGGAAGAGTCTTGAGAGAGAGAAAGGGTCTAGATTTGTTCCATGTTCTGTATATTCTATACATAGCAGGACCACAAGGTGCAAATAATAGATAAAGAGAGGATCCAAGCAGAGAGAGAGTTACCACCGGCGTGGTGGTTCCGCTGGATAGGCTTCAGTGATCCCTTGGGGAGGGGAGAGGGGTTCGAATTCCGGCGTGAGTAGCTAGGTGTATTAAGCGTGATGCTGTGGTGGTGGGTCTGCGCTGGCGTCACCAGGGGTTTACGGCGCGGCTGTCGACTGCAAGCAGTTCTGCTCCTCCCGTCTCAAAAAAAAAAAAAAAGAAAAAAAGAAAAAGAGAAGAGAGAGAGAGCGTGTGCGTGCGTGTGGGGTCATCAGATCCATACAAGTTTGCTCACGTGCGTGTGGGGTCATCAGATCCATACAAGTTTGCTCATCTCTTGCGAGCAATTGGAACAGTTTTGTCCATTTGGTTTGGGTAGAGATAAAGATTACTCTTTCTTTTAAGGAAAAAAAAATATAATTTGGATAGAATAGAGCCAACTTTATATTCCTAAATTCTTAATCACCCAATTCCATCGAATCTAACAGCACACTAGATTTGGACCGTTACATATTTTTTTTCAGTAAATATGTGATATCTCCAATCGCTTTTCACATATACCAAAAACACGCACGCGAACTTGGCACCCATACACGTCCATTCAAGATTCTTCATTTCACATGAAATTTATATAATAATCCATTCTCTTCAGGCGGCTGAAGGAAGATGGCATGTCTCCGTTCGGGATGAAGGGATGACAGGGTGTTCTCTCATCCTCCCCAAAGTTTGAAGTTACCAAATCACTTGTTCTTCATCGATTGCGCTTACAACTGTACTCAAAGAGAGAAAAACACAAATGAGTGACTTAGTGAGAGAGAAAGAAACTCTTCACTGAGTGATTGTACTCAAATTTCTGTAATTCTCTTTTGATTTCATAGTGGAATCCAGCCAGAAGGCTGTTAGCGTGGAAGAGTGGATGTAAGCTTGATTTAAGCCGAACCACTATAAATTCCGTGTTCAATTTTCTCTTTCCTTAACTCATTTAAATTTGATTACTGCAATATTTTTCTGTGTCTTGCTAAATTTCAAAATATCTTACTTGAGTCTGAATTAAACTTAGAAGTCTGATGTTAATCAGACCTTATTTGAGAAAATAACTTTTATTGCTTTTATTGGTCAAATTTGTCTTTACACCTATTCACCCCCCTCTATGTGGTAATACTAGCACTTTCAAAAAGGAATCTTCCACTAAGTGTTTGCACTCAAAAAAATTGTACTTCTCTATTGATGCTATAGTGAATTCCAGGCAAAAGGTTGTCAGCGTGGAAGAGTGGATATAGGCTTAATCTAAGCCAAACCACTAAAAATCTCGTGTGCAATTTTCTCATTCCTTAACTCTTGAAATCTGTTGCATTTTTTTAAGTATCGCAAAAATTCTATTCCATCTCTTATCTGATTCTGCTGGTGACTTATTTATCAGATTATGTTTGGTTCTCAGACTTTGTTCAAAAATTTATTTTATATTTCAAAAATTCTTTTAAACAACTATTCACCCTCCTCTAGTTGTTTGTACTAGCTTTATCAATAGGGACCAGATCGGTCCGACTATAGCGGTCATTTCTTGATCCTCCTCTAGTACCACTAACCCTGTTGCGCCCGCCATATCGATCACCATTTCGATCAGGACCATAGCGCCCATCACCAACGTCCTCCACCTCCATACCTGTCATCCCTTCCCCATACCTACCTACTCCGCCCACTTCACTAGGACACTCCCTTGCAAAATGCCCAGGCTTGCCACAAGCACTCTCCACCTCCACCTCCACCTCTACCTCCACCACCATAGTCCCTATTAGGGCCACGATTACGACTACGATCACAACTACGATCACCATCTCTATCTCTACCTAAACCTTGAGGCCGAGATTTTTGCACAATGATATCTCTCCCATCCAAGTCCATCCCATCATAGCCTTAATAGCCTCATCCATTGCTTGCTGCTCATAAAAAATTACAAAACCAAAAACACGAGAGCGTCCAGAGAACTTGTCAACCACCATCTGCACTAACAATATTTTCTTGCATTTAGTTTGTATCATGACAGGGAAAATTATAAATACCATCCTTGACTTTGCTCCTCATATCAAACAACCCATTCTCACATTTCAAAACCTACGATTATCATTCTCACTTTCTGGGTGTAGATCTCAGGTGTGCATAAGTGCAAATTGGTCAATTTAGGTAGGGGAGATGCACAATGTAGATTTTGAAATGTAAGGAGGGTATTTGATATGAAAAGCAGAATTGAGGGCATTTGATATGAAAAGCAGAATTGAGGATGGTTTTTGCAATTATGCTAATACGGTGTTAATATGCTTACTTTATCACTGCATTATCATATCAAGGATTGTAATAATACCAAATGAAATTTCATGAAATTGCAGCAGAGAAGCATCTCATGTTCCAAAAAATGAGGAGCTTAGGTTTCTAGAGTTAATTGATCCTAAGCATACAAACTAACCATAATGCTAGAGCAGTTGTAGCCCATGCTCACTGAACTAGACCTTACCAATCAAATTACAAAATACAGGGGACCCACAGTAGATCACAATGGAAAATACAACTACTCACACATTTTCCATTACTAGATTTGTTGTGTCGGCTTTCTATAATAAGAGTCTTCAATTTTTTAAATAGATGATACCAAAGCAATTTTTAGGAAAGAGCACCAATCCAAAACTCGGTGAGTTCAGCCAATGAACACAGAGTATCAACTCTGATCCATTTAAAAATCAATACTACTAGCCTCTAAAACTACCATAATAGATATTTTATTCAAATTCAACTAGGGACCCGCATCTAAGTGTTCAGCAAGAATAAGCAACAGGGGCTCTCGGAGACTAACGCTACCTATCAACTTAAATTGTTCAGTCAAATCAGGGACCTCAATTCAGTCACCAGAGCAACGAATGTGGTTCTTCCATCAGAAAAGCTAGCAAAAGGCACATATTGTATCCTTCACAATTTGCCCCTTTTTTTCTAGCTAGCTTCTTAGGGTTTCAGATAGTAAGATCAATACTATGCATAAGTTTAGTAAGAACTATAAACTTTTATTAAGTCCTCTCCTGTCATGCATAGTGACTGCCAAATATCAACACTTAAATAAGTACAGTATTTGCTATATCACCTGATGGTGGCATTCTGTGGTTTGTTAAATCCCAATCTCCATGAGCAACAGAGATTCAGCCTCCATGTTGAGCAAAGTGGATGTAAGAATTACTGGACTAATCTCAATGAGCAACAGAGATTCATAAAGCCAAGGCTGACCAATGACGTGAAACTTGAGTCAAGATGAGATAGGAAAGGTATAGTTATTGCAAGCACCATGTTGGACTAATGTAGCAACTCAAGGGCTGGCATAATTTGGCAGGCAACATCTGTGAACTAGCGACAACTCTAGTCTTGGTTTAATTGTGATCGAGATTACCCATAAGCTCCTAAAGTTGCCAGTTGATCAAAGAAAGCCTTTTACAGGAATCCCCCACAGCTCCTTCCTTGTTAATTTACCTTCCACCTTTTTTTTTTTTGATGACAAGGGACCGTACCTTAATTGAGTAAACCCCAACTTGTGATATATACCAGTGACAAGCCAAAGAGATATAAAAGCTTGTACTTCCAACTAATAGATGGAGTCATCAACACAGGAAGTAAGTGATAAAAGGTATGTCATGTGGCAATGATATTCACGAATGTCAGCCAAACCTCATTCAACTGCAACAAGCAGATGGTGAATAAAACAGCTTACCTTGAGGGTTAGACTTAAGCCACAATTTGTCAAGTGTTTTGCAAGTGTTTCTCCCAACTCTTTTTGGCAGTTAGGTCCAGCCTTGGCTTCAGATACAGGCCATACGATTGCTGTCTCGGTTCTAAGATTGACGCTGGCGGCAGATGCTTGTAGCTGTCCAACGTTAGAGCAGAAACAGGAAAAAACACGCTTGGTTCAAATGTCACCACAAAAGATGATGAAAGCCAGCTCTCCTGCAATTCTTTCCACCCACACGAGATCATTTAACACCTTATTTCTCTTTACATTTATGAGAAGACAAAATGGACAAGCCAGTAGATGACTATTCTGTCACACCTATCACCCACATAAGCCATATGGACTGCCACATGGCAATCATAGAGGTAAAGTTTGCCACGTGGAGATCATAGTAACTCACATTCTCTCAACTCCGGCTTTATTTAAGGATGTAAGATCAACAAATATCGATATATGTAATCACATATTTCTTTTCGTAAGCCTTTATAAATTTGAACATTATTTAACTTTTAGAGGAAGTCATTTTTTAGGTTCTGTTTTAAAAGCCAAAACAAAAAGGCCAAGTTTGCAAGAGAGCAAGACAAAAGTCGATATTACTAGATGTCTGGAGGTACTTATATTAGGAGCCATGCTATTGTGGCTCTCAAACAGGTTACATTTCTATCTTTTGTGCTAAAGCAAAACAAAGTACATTTTATTTTTCACACAGCTGAAGGACAGTGATCTTTTGCTTGAAACAACATAAACTATTTTGATCTTCCTTGGGTTGCTAAGTCACTAGTCTCCATCACTTGTGGTTTTGCTCTCGCCATATTCAAATTGTCTACGAATGGCCAAATTTGGCCAAATTCCACATCCTAGTCTAGACAAAGCAATGACCATGAAGACCACATGACTCTATATGAAATTCAGATTTTACATCAACTAGGCATTGGCAATGAACTCAAGAAGTTTCTTCTTGATTCCTTGGAGTTTAGTCAATGCATCGCCCATGTCCATTCGTTCTTTTGGAGACTCGGAAGAGCAATTGACTCCTAGTTCGATGATTGAAGCCAAACACTCCAAAGTACTGAACCAGCTTTTGTTCTTTCCATTCAGAGCGACGGCTCGTCTCTTCTCTGCCTCCTGGTTTTCCTGAAGTAGAACAGGATCGATTACCTTTTCCACTCTGTCTACCAGAGCTGCCTTTGCGAAGCCATAAAGGTTCAGCCCATTTTCAAACATGTCATCGGTCGGCCTCTTGCCTGTGAACATCTCCAAAACGAGGACACCGAAGCTATACACATCCCCTTCTGTGGTTACTGCACTTCCCACACCGTACTCTACAATAGTCAATAGAGAGCACAGTGATGCATATTGAATAATTGAGATTGAAAAATAGTTCGGTGATGTTTAATGCCTATGCATTTTTGTCTAAGTATTAGTCTCCAATTGCGTGTTCGATATAAGGAAATAAACTAAAAGGCACAACTTCTGCATCATTACCTGGAGCCACATAGCCAAAAGATCCTTTTACTCCAATAGAGCTAGATTGATTGACCAGTAACTTATGTGTTGCTTCTGGGAGGAACCTAGCAAGGCCGAAATCACCTATATGTCCAATCATTTCATTGTCGAGAAGGACATTGCTTGGCTTAAGATCACAATGAATTATTGGCATTTCACAGTGATGATGGAGATAATCTAGTGCACAAGCAACATCAATGGCAATGTTTACTCTCTCAAGTAGACTCAACTTGCTTTTGGCTGTATATTGCGATGTAGTTGGGTGCAACCAGTCATCCAAGCTCCCGTTCGACATGAATTCATAGACTAGTGCTTTGAAATCATTGCCATTAAAATCAAACCCAGAACATGCCGTGATTACCTTCACAAGATTACGGTGTCGGATTCTTCTCAAGGCCTCACACTCGGCTATGAAGCTCTTGGAAGCTCCATGACGAGTAAGGTCGAAAATCTTGATGGCCACAATTGACTGGGTCTGATCAAGAATTCCTCTATACACAGACCCAAAACTGCCTACACCAAGCAGATTGGTGGAGGAGAATCCACCCGTCGCTTTCAGTAGACTATGATAAGAAACTTGCAAAAGCCCATCTTCAGAAGAGCTTGACGTTGACGCTTTCTTATTGTGTCTACCCCAAAAGAAGTATAACAAAGAAAGTATGCAGGCTACTCCTACGAGAGCAAAGGCCACGGATATCAGAATTTTTGCAGTTTCGCTTAATCCCGTTTGTTTTGACTCTTCGTAGTCACATGGTGGAAGTTGAAAATTAGGTAGTCCCCCGCAAAGTTTCTTGTTTCCAACAACTGAAGTTGAAATTGCACTTTTGAAAACTCCTCCTATAGGCAATGCACCCTCGAAATCGTTATAAGATAAGCTCAAATTCGTCAAATTCAGTGATCCCAGAAATTTTGGGATTTGGCCAGAAAGTCGGTTGTTGGAAACATTCAAAACCTGAAGGCCTCTCATGGAAGTCATAGTCAATGGAAGAGGCCCTTCCAAGAAGTTATCCTGCAAATATAGCAGTTCCATAGATACACAACTACCAATACTGCTTGGAATCTGCTGAGATAATTTGTTCTCGTAAAGATATAATTCGCCAAGATTTTTCAAGTTTCCAACTTCTGCTGGAAGGGACCCAATCAAGCTATTTTGAGACAAGTCAAGATAAATGGACAAAGATGAGAGGCTCATAATTTCTGGGTGTATGTAACCACTAAGGTCATTGGTCGAAAGGTCTAAGAGCAATAGATTCTGACAGTTTCCTAGGGACAACGGTATTGAGCCGTGGAGATTATTGCTGTTCAAGTTCAATTTGATTAACTTCCTCAAATTGCCAATGGATTATGGTATTTGCCCTGAGAAATTATTTTGGTGGAGATCCAAATCCTTCAGATTGTTCAGATTTCCGATCTCCAAAGGAATGTCTCCTGAGATGTTATTGCCCCACATATGCAGATACTCCAAATTGGTGAGATTTCCAATTTCAGAAGGTAAGGTTCCAGAAATATAATTTGAACTTAACCCAAACTGCAAAAGGGAAATAGAGAGGTTACCGATGCAGTCAGGGATTGGTCCTCCAAAAGCATTGCTCTCTATGGAAAATATTTCCAAGTTTGTGGAATTGGTTAAAGAGCAGAGGAAATCAAGATCACCAGATTGTCCACTTCCTAATTTGTTTTGGCCAATACTAAACCAATACAGTCCTCTCATTTTTGAGAAAGAAGGAACTTTCCCGATAAAATTGTTCAACACAATTTCGATTTGACCAAGATTAGAGGCATTCGATATTGACTCGGGAATGGGTCCGGTGAGGTGGTTGTCGCTCATCCCGATTCTCTTGAGATTTGGAAGAGTGAAGCCTAAGTCACTGGGCAAGCCCCCCTCTAATTGGTTTTCAGCTGCATCAAGGGATGTTAGAGTGGATATATTGAAGATTGAGATAGGAATCGTACCGACAAATTTATTTACGCCGAGAATGAGGATATTTAAATTTTTCAACTGGCCGAGAGTTTCTGGGATCACACCATTGAGGTTATTCAACAGTATTGTGAAGACTTGAAGAGAGGATAAGTTTCCAAAGGACAGCGGAATGTTTCCCGTCAAGCTGTTGACTTCCAGTATGAGTACTTGGAGCTTGGACAAGGAGTCGAGTTCTGTAGGCAAATTTCCTTCGAGTGCATTGAAGCCTAAGTTAAGATTGAGCAAATTAGAGCAATGGGAGAGATTCGAAGGGATTTTTCCGCTAAATGAGTTGTTATTTAGGAACAATTTCTGCAACCGAAACAAGCGCCCGAATTGTGGGGGAATTTCAGAGCTGAAACTATTGTTCTGTAGACGGACTTCCCTCAAAAAGCTCAAGTTACCAATATGTGGCGGCATGGCCCCAGACAGATTCTTGGAGTGGAGGTCCAATACTGTGACTCTCCGGTGTCTATGACCGCATGCAATACCATACCACTCGCAGAAGTGGACAGTATCATTCCACGAGCTCAAAACCCCGCCGGGATCGACCACTCGGGCCTTGAATTCCAGCAAAGCAAGCCGATCGGTCTTGTCCACGCCAGTTTTTGCTAAAGCTAGGACACTCCCAAATAGAAGAATGATGGTAGTTACGCATGACACTAACCTGGATAAAACCCGATCTCCATAGGGAAGGTCCATGAGGATTAGTAACAAAGCTTTTTCAGCTTGATTCTCTTTGTATGTGCATGCGACAATGTTTCGAAACAACTGGTGTAATATATTAACAGGCAACAAGATCTTCGATACTAAGACACGTGAATGTCATCAATGCAAGAATAGTCATGACAGATGGAGCACGCAAGTTGAGAAAAATACAAGGCTGTGAGTTGCAACTTGCGACGAAAGTATTGATAGTCAAGTCTGCCAACGACAGCCAAAGCATCACGTGGCTTACTTTTGTTCCTTATCATTTGTGTCCTTATCCTACAAGGCCACAATCTACCCTCGAATCTCTGAATTGCCCGCACCGGAAAGTTTGGGCGACAACTTCAGCCGTTTCTGCGCATTTAAATTTTTTTAACCTTCCAGTACATAGAACGCAATTATCGTGAGTTTCAAGAAATATCTTCTTCCCAATCACATTGAGACAAAAACTAACCGAAGTCCAAGCTTAGTGAAATTGTTATATCACCAATTCCTGCTGTGTGTAAAGTGAAAAACATAGAGAAAGGTCAAAGTTGCAAGAGAAGTCAAGTATTTGAGATGATCTTTTCTACGAATTGCAATGTTACGATAATACAGTCCATTTCTCCACACGATGTCCCTTATGCGGTTGGAATATCGTTTTTTTTTTTTTGAAGTTCGAAATGGTGCTTTCATTGAAAAGGAGTGCAAAATCTATGCCGTTTGAACAAGTATATATTTCAAAATAATACTTTTTTAGACTGATTTTGGACCGGTATTTGACGGGAAAAGTGCTAGAAAAGTCATAATGTAACATCCTGAATTTTCGACCCGTCCCGAATATATGAAATGGGCATCTCGTCGGCACGTCTATGGTCACTTTTCTCTGAGCTGATCACTCATGAGTTAACCAATCTATTGGGTGAAGCTGTTAAAAAGGATATAACCGCGGCAAAATCCCTAAAAGCTACCCGGTAGGTCGGATCGGACTAAAATCGCGTTCGATCGATTTTAACCAAGAAATTGAATTCAGTTTCGGAATTTGGACGTTCGAGCATGTCATGGTTCATTTATAGGATGTCGTCTTGTCTTTCGGAGAAATTTCGTCGAGTTTGGGATTTTTACAGAAAATCGGTTTGGACGCTGCGGAAAATTAATGGAAATTGCACGTGGGTTCGACGACTAGATATTCCATTGTGGGAAGTGTACCGTATTAATTGATTGACCGGAGGATGGTCCGATTGACATGTAATCGACTGGTTCAATTCGTTTTGAGTGAGTGGGTGCCTATTATGAATTGTGTTGACTTACAGGTGAGATATGAGGCCAAGGTAAGCCCTCTAACCTGTGTGTGCTTAGGCAGCCCGTAGTGTATTTGTTTACTAATCGGGTCTTAGGGGGTAGAACTCGTCGAGACGTGGTCTCATTGGTTATTAAATAACCATTTCAGGTCCGTAGAGGGACCGGAGGAGGATGAGGAATGGGGTGTAGCAGAGGAGGTACCTGAAGATGAGCTGGCATCTGAAGTCGAGGATGAGCCTGAAGAAGAAGATGAAAAACTTGAAGAAAACGAGCTCAGTGAAGAGGAATTAGAGGAGGATCAGGATGATCTCGAGTATGACCCGGATGAGGATTGAGATCCCATCCCCTTTGTGAACCCTATCTTTGTGTAGATAAGTGTGAAACTATAAAGTTGTGAATAGTATCGTAAAATATACTATGAGTTGTGCTGAATATAAAAGTGTGGTTGTGAATTTCAATATGAAAAATATGGCTTGCTTTTCTATCCCATTGTTTTATTGTTTGGGGATTTATAACTGCTTTCGCATGTGCAAATAAAAATGAAAGGGTCGGCGATACATAGCTCTGGGATATCGCATTCTAAAATCGACCAAGTAGAAGGATGGGCGCGTCCCTGAGGATCGGGGCGTGACACATAAACCTATTGCATTTATATCAATTTAGTTCTAAAACTTTTATTGGTGTCAATTTAGTCCTAAACTATTTGATCTAGTGCTAATTTAGTCCTTTCGGCTAATTTTGGCTGGATATTACTAACGTAAACGTTGGATGTTGACAACTTTTAATAATATTATAATATTTTCAATTTTTTATTTAATTTTTCCTTTTTTTTCCCTTTCTCTTTCTCTTTTTTTTTTCTTCCTCTTCCTCTAGCCAGTCACTAGACCTTGGCGACCAATCGAGGCGAGGGGCCTCACTGGCCTCTGGCCAACCTTGATGACCATTGGTGAGGCTCGAGCCCTTGCCAGAGGCCGTGAGGGCCGCCTCACGTTGGGTTGGCTAGGTTGGCCCTCATGGAATTCAGCAAGGTCGAGCCTCGCCCAGCCCTTGGCGAGGCCACGGCCTTGTGATGTCTAGTGAGAGCGAGCCTGCCAAGGGCTGAAAAAGGCACAACCTTGCCGGATTTGGTGAGGTTAGCCAGAGGCCAGCTAAGTCCCTTAGCTCTAGTTGATTGCTAAGGTCCGATGACTGGTTGGAGGGAGAGAAAGGCAAAAAAAAAAAAAAAAAAAAAAAAAAAAAAAAAAGAAAGAAGAAAGAAAGAAAGAAAAGAAAAAAAGAAAAAAAGAAAGAAAAACAAATAACAAAGTTTGAAAAATATTAAAATATTATTAAAGGTTGTCTACATCAACATCGACCGTGTCATGTAAGTCATTCGGCATCTATGTCAGCAATATCCAGCCAAAAATTTAGAACTAAATTGACACAAATGAAATAGGTTTCGGACTTTTTACACACTTTCCCAATATTTGACTTTTATAGATGAATTGCTAATTAACAATCACAATGCCCACACTATCGTAACATGAGTATTAACATCTTGCTAATGTCACGTTTTCGTTTCAAAATATTATTGCAATTGTAAAAAGAAAACTTGTTATGTATTTAACCCCGCAGGGACAATTCTAGTTAGAAAAGTCAGCATGTTGCAGTTGGCAGACGCGTTTGATTGAAGAAGTGCAAGAGTTCAATTCAAGTCATCGACGTGCTTCTTCTTACTCGGACAGTGGTAAGCAAGACAGCTCACATCGAAAAAGTCGTAGGAAAGTCGACCTGACTGGTGTTCCACGGCAAAACCTCCACCTTGCATAATTCCACTGAAAATCAAGAGTTCAATTCAAGTCATCGACGTGCTTCTTCTTACTCGGACAGTGGTAAGCAAGACAGCTCACATCGAAAAAGTCGTAGGAAAGTCGACCTGACTGGTGTTCCACGGCAGAACCTCCACCTTGCATAATTCCACTGAAAATCAAGGGGTGAATGACACTAAAAATGTCAAAAGTTATATATAACATTCTCTTTAATGCCAAAAGTTTTTCTCGGCTCACTTAAGTGCTAAATTGGAGAAAAACAATCACTTAAGTGTCTCTGATTAGAAAGAAATTACGTGACTTTTATAATTAAAATTTTTATATGAGATGGCATTTTTTTGGTATTGAATTAGTCACTTTTTAACATGACTGGCATTTGAGTGATCACCTTTATAACCTGTTACACGATATTGTTTAGCAGTTATATGTTGATTGGCCATGCCAGCGAGTCACGTAACATTGAGAAATGAATATAATATGGCAACATCGGATTTTTGGCTACCCAGATTAGGATTGACACTTAAGAGATCATTTTTGTAAAAAAGTGACACTTAAATGATTTGAAATTTTTTTTTTTGATACTAAAGTGAGCGTCATACACAACTTTTCATACTTCTAGTATTTTTCTTTCGAAAATCAAGTGTCGATTGGTCTTGCAGTGTGGCTTAGCAACCACTTATCCAAAGCACCAACTTGTCATGGCAACGTCCACACATGTCGAACCAAACCACCACCACCCGTTTCAAGTTGAAACTTTCAACCATATCATGTCGAACCAAACCACCACCACCCGTTTCAAGTTGAAACTTTCAACCATATCATGTTAGGTTAGCGACCACTCGCCCCTCCGGATAAGCTTGTCCGTAAATGCTGCTCAACGGACTCATGTAAAGTTTCTAGTACTTAGCTCATTTTCTCCTTTTTAAACTCATTAACTTACACATTTTTCTTCCTTCACTTACTTAAGCATTTGAGGGCCAATCCTGATAAAAAAATTCAGACGCTTTAACCCGTGTACGTTCGCATTGCCTCATTTCTAGGCTGGAGTTTCAGGAGATTCCTCAAGACTATATTACATAATAAAGAGAAAGTGACATGCTTCTCTACCATAGGGCTATTATTATCTCCATAAATATGACCTATGCGTTGATATAAATGTATAATTGATTTTGGATTAGATTCTCGTGACTCATCGGGGAGAGTTGTGCAAAACGCTCCTATATCGTAGATTTAGTAAGAAGAGAAATACTACTTATATGACATGCTAAAATTTTACATCGTAGTTATAGTTGATTTAGTAATTAACAATCACAATGCCCACACTATCGTATCATGATATTATTAACATCTTGCTAAAGTCACGTTTTCGTTTCAAAAGATTATTGCAATTCTAAAAAGAAAACTTGTTACGTAATTAACCCGGCGGAGACAATGCTAGTTATAAAGTCAGCAAGTTGCAGTTGGCAGACGCGTTTGATTGAAGAAGTGCGAGAGTTCAATTCAAGTCATCGACGTGCTTCTACTTCTTCGGACAGTGGTAAGCAAGACAGCTCTCATCGGAAAAGTTGTAGGAAAGTCGACCAGACTGGCGTTTCACGGCAAAACCTACACCTTGCATAATTCCACTGAAAATCAATGGGAGAATGACACATGACACGTCAAAAGTTGTGTACAGTGTTTATTTTAGTGCCAAAAATTTTTGCCGTCTCATTTAATTGCTAAATCGGAGAAAAATGATTATTTAAGTGTCTCCGACGAGAAAATCTGGCTAGAGAAATTACGTACTTTTTATAATTAATTTTTGATATGAGGTGGCATTTTTTTAGCATTGAAGTAATTACTTTTTAACAACAACTGTCATTGAAATGATCACTTTTTAACAAGATTAGTACTGAAGTTATAACCTTTTTAAACTACTACATAACGTCATTTAGAGGTTATATGCATGTAGTCCCACATCGCTTGGGAGAAGTTCTCTAAATTGCTTTATAACCGTTGCAGCTCCCCTCACCTCACAAGACATCTTTTGAGGCTAAGTCCCTCCTGATCAGGGTCAAGTTAAGATGGATCCAGATGTATGCTGATCCCTGTTCGGTTGCTACACAAGGCAGTCCCGTATCCCTTGGGAGAAGTGAGAATTGGTACTAAAGTGAGTATCGTACACAACTTTTGACACTCCGAGTATTCTTCTTTGGAAAATCAAGTGTAATTTCAAATTGCTACGCTTGCACATTTCTCTTGGGGCACCCTAAGGGCATGATCCATGTATCTTCGATGCTCTCCATGGTGTGTGGGGCAAGGGGACCACCATTCTCAATGACGACTAGTCAAGTGCTCTGCCCTTGCTTCCTCTTTGTTATAAAAAGAGAAATAAAATAATTACTCGCATGCGAGATGATTGACGCTAACACTATTTGTGGGGAAAAATAATTGAGGATAGAAACAATGTTTAGGCAATAAAAAATAGAATAGAGAAAAATGCAAAATTCAAGATTACGATATGTCAGTTCCAATTTATTAGATTTGGAGATGAAAGGACTCGATTGAAAAAGCTGTACAAGTTCAATGACCAGATGAGACAGAGTAGAAGTTGGAAGGATTTGTGCTCGAGTTTGGAAACCAAAAGTATTGTTTTATCATTTTAATAAAGTATATGGGGAACATGAAAAATATTAACTTACCCTTTAAATGAGGACGGACACACACACATATTATATACATATATATATATATATATATATATAGTTAATCAAACAGAAGGATCACATTGCTTTGCCAATAACATGAATGAGCATGAACTTGAAGGGGAGAGAGAGAGAGAGAGAGAGAGAGAGAGAGAGAGAGAGAGAGAGAGAGAGAGATATCCGCATGGGCTTTACGTAGGCGAGGCTCTGTTAGCTGTCAAAGTATATACGATTTCCATGACCACTTCATGCATCTGGGAAGCTGTATGCAGGTATCTGCATTAGTTAACCCCAGCTTCAAGAGAGAAAGAGAGAGAGATGGTTGACTAGCTTTCTCTCTTCTTTGTGCATATTATATGCTAGGTAATGTCATGGGTTGCCATGTTTGATGCACTTCTCTTTAAAGCGCCAAATAAGAAATATGATTGGGGAAGTTCCTGTTTAGGGTTAATATAATAAATAATGCCACTCGCATATCGAAATAATAAGATTCACATTAGATCCTACTAAAAAGCACAAGATTTTGTATAGTTTCAATATATTGTAATTAACTCTATCCACTACGTCATTATAAAAATATTCAATATTTTTTCTTTCAGTCATTCCCCCATACGTGAGGTATGCTTCCTCGTTCTTTCCCTCCTACATCAAGCTAAGCCCCACTCCCCGACTTAGGACTTCACCAGGCCACCAAGCCTTCAGGGTGTCGGTGAAGCAACCAAATGTGGAGGCAATCGAAGACAACCGATCCCCTGCTTCCGACTTCCCCGTGCCAACCTTCGGAACGCCATGTCCCAGCATCCCAATAATGTGGAGGGCGTCAAAACACCAAAAGCATTAACAGGCAGCGGCAGATAGCAATGGCCGATGAGAACTATTCATCACGAGTCACATCCCGAGCATTGACTTCGATTCCTCCCTCACCGCCTTATGAGTGGGGAGAGTTCACGGGAACAATGAAGACACTACCTCCTACCACTGCTCGATCTGCCAATACGACCTCCGCCATAAGTAAGCCAATCTGGTGGCGATGGTGAAGCACAAGGACCATGAGCGCCTTCTCACATTGTACTAGTCCCTGACACAAGAGCGGAGCCTGATTTGTGACACGTGCCTATTGAAATAGTTTGTTATCATAAAAGATATATCTCTTGATTAAGAAAAGACGTGACTCTTGATTAGAAAAAGATGTGCCTTTTAATTAAAAGAATACGTGATTCTTGGTTATGAAAAGAGATGTCTCTTGATCCTAAAAGGAGATTATCAGTAATTATGAAAAGAAGTTATTCTTGACATGAAAAGTGGCGATGATTGGGGAAAATATACCTATTTTCAAGAGATATGTTGATTGGTTGTTTGTAGATAGAGACCAATTCACATATTATTTATACTAACTACAACTATTCATAAATGTTTTTTCTTCAGAATTCTCTCTTCTTCTCTTTTCATATACACTACTTTAACACATTCAAGGTGAAATTCCAAGAGAGAACTGAGTAATTGCTGAACTCATTTTTTTTGTGGCTTTGGTGT
The DNA here is from genome assembly GCA_014182395.1 of Eucalyptus sp. ANBG9806169. NCBI lineage: Eukaryota > Viridiplantae > Streptophyta > Magnoliopsida > Myrtales > Myrtaceae > Eucalyptus > Eucalyptus sp. ANBG9806169. The sequence continues at coordinate 39,331,819 of CM024573.1, read as the reverse complement.
ATATTCTAAAGGTATATTTATTCTAAACCCAATAGCAACAATAGTGGGGGCAAATAATATATTGAGGATAGTGATTGTCATCACGTATCAAAGCATCAAAAGATCTATTGCTACTTCTCTATCTTCATCAGCAATCAAATTTTCCCAACAATCTTAAGGTATTATTGTCATGGAGATGGAGACATCAGCTGTATTAAATGCTATCACGACCTACCCCTCGGGGGGAGGGAACAAGTTTAAGGATATTGTCTAAAGAATGAAACTTAGGCCCATGATTAGGCGCGAGCTCTCCCAAGCCCATACCTCGCATGACATTAGGGTAGTTTCAAAGATTTTTGCAATAAGTAGTCGCCACTAGTCTATTGGGGTTGGCTAGAAACCAAGTGAGATATGGGAGTCTACCTCACTTCCTATGCAACCAGAGAATCTAGGTGGGGGACTTGATTACATTAATTGACCAATTAGTGCCATTTTGGTAACTAATCTTGTTCATTTTAAAAGAAAGATTTTTGTCAGGCAATTTGGATTGATTTTATACCTATCCACTAACATGTAAGATGATCATCCGGGTGCGCAATCATTAAAGTAACAATTATAGCTACTAAGATCCTAATTGCAATAAAATTGAGCGCGTGCAATTAAACATAATTAAAAATACAAATTAAACATACGATATAATCAAAATACGAGCAAATAAATGCCTAATTATACTAAGAAGGCAAAATATGGCAATTCCTAACCAAACCCTACATTTTTTAATTTTCGAAAATTTTTTATTTATTTATTTTTTTTTTTTTAAAATATATTTTTTAAAAAATATTATTTTAACATTATACTATTGTAATATATTTAAAAGGACCCGGGTGGATCCCCAGGTTGGGCCCGACCTGGTTCGTTGAAAAGATGACCCAAGCCCAGACTGGATTGGGCCAGACGGCCCGAGCCCCGACCGAACCGGGCTGCATGATCCAAGCCGGCAAAAACCTGTCGGGCTTGGCCTGATGTGCAGGCCCAGTCTGGTCTAATTTTTTTAAAATAAAGACCACATGCAAAAAATAGCTCAAACCCAGCCTGAATTGTTCAAAACCCTATCCGATTTGCGACCCACGCCCGACCAAATTTTTGGCCGAAACCCTAGGGCTTCTTGGCGGCGCTGACAATAGTGGCGATGGGCTTGACGACGATGGTGAGGGGGACAGCGGTTCAAAGCTACAAGCAGCATTGCTCGGAAGGGGCTTGGAACGGCGTGCGGGGGGTGCCGGCGTTCTATTCGAGACCTGCTGGCGTCGGGGGGAGCGGCGTCGAGTAGGGACGGTGGCAGCAAAGGAGGCGAGCAGCGCTCGGTGATGGGCAGCAGGCGCGGTGACAAGCCGACGCTGCAGGTCGTGCGGCGAGGAGCTCAACTGTTGGCATCGGCAGAGCTGTGCGGAGACGAGGCAAAGCTTCGAACATAGGGCAGCGTAGGCAAGGGCTACTGGGCGTCGGAGCAGAGGCAGAGGTGCGTGGTGGCTCGGCGATAGGTTCTGGCATCGCGGGAGGGTGCTTGTGCAAAGGTGCTGCTGTGGCAGTTCGGCAGAGGGGAGTGGCGGACCAGCAGCGACGGTGGTGGAGGTGAAGGCGTGGCGGCTCGGACGGCGTCGGGTTGAGGCAGCGAGCTCGGACGGTGACGGGCAGGGGCGGCGAGGCCTCCTCTCTCCCTCGAGCTCTCTCTCTTCTCCCGTCCCTCCTTCTGCAGCTCTCTTTGTGCTCCCCCCCTTTTCTCCGGTCCCTCCTCTTCGTCTAGAGTTTCACCATGAAGAGGAAGAAGACATATGGGATGGGCCACGAAGTAGGAAATGATGCTGGGCTGGGCCTAGGCCCATGCGAGGGGAAAGAGGAAAAGAGGAGGCGCAGGTTGGGCCAAGGCCAGATTCGGCCCGACCCGGCCCCTCTCACGTCTTTTGTTTTTTGTTTTGTTTTGTTGTTGTTGTTGTTGTATTTTTTGTTTTTGTTTGTGTTTTTTTTTTCTCAATTTTAAAAATGGGTGTCAACAAGTGCTTGAAATCTTGACAAATTGCAAATTGATCCTCACGATGGAACTGATTCCATCGGTTCGAAGGACAATACGATACTTCTTTTATTTGAATTGTTAATCTTCTACATCCTGGACCTCAACTTCCCGCTATCCTTAATCTAAAGGATGATGATTTGTGCGACAATGGAGTCAGAGTTGATCGTCGGAAGTAAAGGTTCTTGGTGTACGTGGGTAGGCTGCATCTCAGTCACTCGCAGGACATGTTGGGCAGACACTTTGTTGCTGGTGGTGCGAGCATTGTAGGATAATTTGGTTCTCTTCGAGTTGGCCTCGGTCTACTTCGAGTTGGCCTCGGTCTAGTTGGCGAAGATTGTGGTCGTGTGTGAGGAGTTAAGGACGCCGTTGATGGTGCGGGTTAAACAAAGGATGTAAGCAACGCAAATGGAACCCTCTTCTTCGTTCCATGGACAAATCTCTCTTTGGTCATTATGACATTCATCCCCTCTCATGGTGGTAGTCGTGGCTCTCTCTCTTCTCTCTAATGCAAGTAGAATTCTTGGTTATTTAAAGAAACTAATGCATTATGGTCTATTTTATAAAAGACAAGCAGCAATACTAGAAGGATATTTAGATGCTAGTTGCATAACTAACACATTTGATAAAAAAAGTCAACATCTTGATGGGTTTTCAAGCTTGCAAATGGTGTGGTCTTTTATACATCAAAGAAGCAAACATATATAGCCCATTCAATGATGGAATCTGAATTTATATTACTATCGGTAATAGTAGAGAGGCTGAATAGCTGTGGAATTTGGTATTAGATATAGAGTTGTGGCCACAACTAATGGCAGTCATATCTTTACATTGTGTTGGGCACGTTCGGATCCCCGAAAAACCGGATTCGGCACTAAACCGAACCCCTAAATCATATGCGGAAGATAAGCCCGGGAATGTCACGTATCACCGATCAAAAAGCACACCACGGATTCGAGCGTACCTTGTTGGCCACAGATTAGACACCGATGCCGTATTGAAGAAGAGATTTCAGTTCCGTTCGATCCGATGTCGAAGATTCGCCGTGGAGTGGAGATGGCGTCGCCTCTTGGCCTTGGAGAGAGAGAGAGAATCTTGGGAGAGAAAAATGAACGTACTAAATGCGAAAATGTGCGTTCATTCTCTTTCTCATCCATTTTATAGGTACCCTTTTCCACGGGCCTAATTCCCGTGGGCCGGGCCCTTAGGCCCATCGAGGCCGGGCCGACTTAGGCCCATGATTAAATCCTTCATCTCCCACTCGCACATGGTGGTTCAAAAAACCAGCATGGGCGGATAGGCCCAACTTAGGCCCATCAACTGAAAATCCCTCTTTTCCTTTTCAACATTCATACCGGTGAATAATCCGTGCGACCAAAGATACTTTGAGAGCTCGTTGCTATACATCTGTTAGGAATATATAGCAGCTCATAATGGGCATCATTTTCCGAGTAAAAATAGTATGCAGTACCCTAGATCGATCGATCACATTTATATCTCTCTTAATCTCATTTAAACAATGATATATATATATATATATATATATATATATATATATATATATATATATATATATATATATATATATATATATATATATATTGTATTCACAATTATGATTATCCCAAAGACAGTCATAATTGGTCGACCTGTGAATACAAAACTACAATGTGATCCTACAAAAAAAAAAATCGATCTTCCTCTTTCCTTCAGACTCTCAATTTCAGTTCAACTTGCTTTTCTAGAAATGTCCCATTAGATCGAATCAACTCATGACCATTGGCAACATTCTAAGATAGCAAACACTAAATAGAAATCTTGAGAATAAGTAAGAGTCATGAGGGCACTAAAAATTGAGGAACTCTATTCCTCAAGAGTCTCACACGTCATAAAAGTTGAGATCAAACTTTGTCACTCTTTTAGGTCGTCTCATGCATACGTAGTATGAAATACGTATTACGATATTAACTCCTTTCCTATGGAGCGTATGTCTACACAATCAATACCGTACAGATGATAGTTCGACATACCCAATGTCTAACTTGAGTTCACGTATTTACTCATTCACAAAATTCATCGAACTCACATCTCGGCATCTTAGACAGATAAAGTAAAATGTGTGGGTTATTTTACTTTCGGACATCGTAAGCATTATGTCCTCATCTTAACACTCGCTTAAGGCGACATATTTATTTTAAGCTTAAGCTCTCGATTATCACCTAGATAATAAGCTTAAAAAATCGTCTCATCTCTATTTATCATATAGTAAATAGAGGCGATTACCCGTGTGAGAGGGCTAATCTCTTATCTGTCCGACATACTTCCTTAACATAATATAATGTACTAAGCATTAAGATGCATAAAGATCAAACAAAAAGATTCATAGGCATTAATAATGAAACAACACTAGTTCTTACATGTGAACAACTCAGGGAAATTACAATCCAAGACATCGACTCTACGCAATCCTAGAGATTTCACATGACCACAAAACACATCTCTAGGTATTGGCTTTGTCATAGGATCTGCTACCATTCTATGCGTAGATATGTACCGCAAGTTCACATCCTTTCGTGCAACCATATCTTTTACAAAGTTATACTTGGTATCTATATGTTTGGTCTTGCCATGATATTTTGGATCTTTAGTGTATGCTATAGCTGCTTGGCTATCACAGCTTAACCAATAACGGATATGCAGCTTTCTCAACAATACCTAAATGATCCAAAAATCTCTTAAGCCATACTCCTTCTTGTACCGCTGCGATAATGCCACGAACTCAGCTTCCATCGTGGATAAGGCTATACACGTTTGCTTCTTACTTCTCCATGATATGGCACCATTGTTCAATAAGAAAGAAAAAAACCAGAGGTAGATTTCCTTTCATCTAAATCTCCTCCCCAATCAGCATCGAATAGCCTTCAAGTCGCAGATCCTTTCCTTGATAATTCAACTTGAAATCAGCAGCTTCCCTTCGATACCTCGGTATTCTCTTTACAGCTTTCCAATGTGCTTTGGACCTGGATTGGATTGGTATCTACTCACCATTCCAACTGCAAAACATATGTCGGGTCTTGTACACATCATAGCGTACATCAAGCTCCCAACTGCACTAGCATAAGGAACATGTTTCATCTGTTCCTTTTCTTGTGGAGTCCTCGGACACGCCTATGGCTCAATCCTTCACCTTTCGCAATAGGAGTGTCTATGGGTTTACTATCTTGCATACGAAATCGTTCAAGAACTTTATTTATATATGTTTCTTGCGAAAGAGACAACGATCTCTTCGAACGATCTCTTGAAATCTTAACTCCAAGAATGTATGCAGCCTCACCCATATCCTTCATTTCAAAGTTGGAAGACAACCAACTCTTGACAAGATGAACAAACTCCATATTGCTTCCGGCAATCAGTATATCATCAACATATAATGATATGATCACAAAATGATCCTTGGATCTTTTGATATATACACAATGATCCTCATCAATCATTGTAAAATCATATGCCATTATGGCATTATGAAAACGTATATACCATTGTCTCGATGATCGCTTAAGGCCGTATATCGACCTCAAAAGTCGACACACATTTTCTTCTTGGCCTTTTACCATGAAACCAGTTGGTTGTTCCATATATATTTCTTCCTCTAATTCTCCATTGAGGAAAGCAGTCTTTACATCCATCCGATGTAATTCAAGATCCAAACTAGATACTATTGCCGAATAATGCGAATCGAGGTAAATCTAACTACAGAGAAAACGTATCTTCATAATCAATCCCTTCCCGTTGATTATACCCCTTCGCTACAAGGCGAGCCTTATGCCTTTCTATCGAGCCATCAGCCTTTCGCTTTACTTTGAGAACCCATTTGTTCCCAATAGCTCTGCGTCCTTTTGGAAGATCAACCAGCTTCCCGGACTTGGTTTGATTTCATTGACTCCATTTTCTCTTCCATTGCATGAATCCATTTTTCCTTACTAGGGCAATTTAGAGCCTCATTAATATTTCTAGGCTCATCCTCATCTTGTGGAGCAACCATAAAAGTTTCCCCTTCAATGTCAAAACGTCGACGGGGAATACTTTGGCGACTTGTTCGCCGTATGGGAGTTTGTGCTCATTGCACATCATTCCCCATTATGCTCCCACTGGGATTAGATAATGATGTCGTCTCATCATGTGGTTGCAATTGAGAATGAGTCGAATTCAATTCATTACTTCTCATATTACTCCCACTTGGACGAACTCCACTAAGATCATTATCTTGATCCGAGGTTTCAAATAGGGTGTTGTCTTCCCCTATTTCGCCCTTCTTAGGAAATTCATCCTCTAAGAATGTGACATCCCGTGATTCAAATTCAGTTATACTCCCACTTTCCTGCTCACCTATGAACACATACCCTTTTGAGTGTTCTGAGTATCTTATGAAAATACTCTTCTTTCCTCCGGGACCCAATTTCCCAAACTTGTGAGAGGAATCAAGTGTATAGGCAGCACAACCCCATGGCTTAAGAAAACTTAAGTCTGGTTTTCTACCTGTCCATAACTCATATGGAGTGGAAGCAACTGATTTGGAAGGCACACGGTTAAGTATATAGGCAGCGAGATAACAACGCATCACTCCAAAAGGTGATAGGCAAGTTAGCATGCGCCATCATGGACCTAACCATTTCTAGTAGGGTTCTGTTTCTTCTCTCTGCAACACCATTTTGTTGAGGAGTATATGGAATAGATAACTGTCTTTCTATTCCTTTTTCATCACATAATTTTCTGAACTCATTAGATGAATATTCTCGACCTCGATCGGATCTCAATGCTTTTATTTTCTTGTCTAATTGATTCTCTACCAGGTTCATAAACCTTTTGAAACAACTTATTGCTTCAGATTTGTGAGAAATTAAATAGACATATCCGAATCGAGTATAATCATCTATAAAAGTGATGAAATAAACAGCCCCATGCCTTCCTCTCACATTCATTAGACCACGATATCGAATGGATTAAATGCAGAGGAAACTCAGCTCTTTTACCTTTTCCAAATGGTTTCCTTGTCGTTTTCCCTTCTAGGCAATGCTTACAGATAGGCAAATCGACTTTTTCAATATTGCCCAACAAGCCCTCTTTGGCTAGTCTATTCATACGCTGTTGGCCAATGTGACCAAGTCTAGCATGCCATACATTCACATCCTTATCATATATGTTAGGAGACGTGAGAAGGGAATAACAAACATTTGTATTAACATAATCAATATCTAATACAATGAAACCATCCAGAAAATATCCACAACCATAGTAATTTGTATTCAAAAACAAATCCACACCTCTATCATAGAAGTTCAAATTAAAACCTAATTTAACCAATACTAAAATGACACTAAATTCCGACGAATCTCCGGAGTATACAATACATCATGAAGGAACAAAGTGCGTCCACCACGCATATTCAATTGGCATGTGCCAATTCCTTTCACTTCAGCTCTGAGTTGTTTCCCACATAGATCCACTTAGTTCCAGTTGGTATTCGTCGAAATTCCACGAAGGATCCTCTATCCTTCGCTACATGGTCCGTCGCTCCCGAATCCACAAACCACGAGGGATTAGATTCAGTCATGAATACAGAACTTGACACATATGCAAAGTTCTGAAAAATACAAGGGGTGCTTACCTTCTTTGGCTCACGACAATCGCGAGCATAGTGACCCTTCTTGCCACAGTTGTAGCATTTCACCCTTGTTAGCTTTTTCATGCGAGGACGCTTTCCTCTTTCATGTTGGTTAAACTTGGGTTTCTTCCCTGAAGGACCTGCTTCCTTGCCTTTCCCTTTATCAAACCAATTAGGGCGCTTGCGCTTGGAGCCCGAAGCTCCATTTGAGCTAGAACTAGCATGATAGAGTTCAGCTTCCGCTTAGCCGCCAACAAAGGTCATCTTCCAGCTCAAGATGACGCAATGCATCCTCAAAGGTTTTGATATTCTCATTATGAGTCGGGTGCACCTTCATATGCTCCCAACTCGAGGCAAGGAACGAATCACTTGCTTGCACTTGCTGCTCATCCGTCGACATGGCCAGCATCTTTAAGCTCATTAATCATGTTTGACATCTTTCTAAGATGTTGCTTCATGGTCGACCATGAGGCTTCTTATAAGAGTCAAACCTAATAGTGAGTGTCTTAGTCTGGGTCACCGAAGTATGACCAAATCTTGCCGCCAATGCTTCCCACATGTCTTTGGCATTTTCAAAACGCCTAAACTCTCGCATGACGTCATTTTCCATGCTGCTCAAAGAACGTGATGCGAGCAAGAGAGTTCTTTCTTTTCCATGCAGCAAATGCTTCTTTGTCTCTCTTATGCTTTGTGCGGGGTTCCTTCTTCAGGTTCTACCATGGTTAGGACAAGAGTCTCAAGTGCTTCTTGCTCTTCCAAGACATACCGGATTTTCATTTGCCGATTTCATAGTTGTCACCATTGAGCTTTTCACTTTTGTTCAGCTCGGCAACTATGCTCTTTGTGGCCAAGCCATTGATCCGAACACATCGAGACATATATGCACGAGTTATTAATGCCTATTATTTATGCATCTATTTTGCACAAACCCATCATATTAATTAATAATTTTAAGTAAGGTTTCGAATCAAAAGGTCACTATGTTTCCAATCATCCTCCAAAAATCCTAACTTAAAAACTATCATTAATATGATTGTCATATGCAAAATCAATTCTATGAAGCTACAAAAAAAAACTTCTATTACTACCCACAGCTACCTACCCACAAAGAATCGAATCACAGAAAGCAACAGATAATTGACATACAATATAACAATAAGGCTTTCATATAATATGGCTAACATATAGGTTGCTACAACAACAACAACAATCAGGTAGATAACATTTACATAGGATGTCCACATAGCACACTCAACAAAAAAAAACAGCTAATACATCTTACAAATAACCTTCACACGAACTGGGAAAGATCCTATTTTGGTCAATTTCTTGACCTTTTCCCTTGCAACAATGCAGTAATATTCGTTTACAAAATCTATCACAATTTTCTTATATGAAGCAAAGACACCGTTGACATCCCATATGCGATTCAACACATCTTGCCATTCGATGGAAGAGTGTTAATGAAAAATCGCACCATCTCTCGATCACGACATGGGATGACCATTCCATATGACCTGTTGAATCTTCCCGTTGACTTCAAGAACATGATCAATTAAGTCTCCTTTCTCCCATCGATAATCGCCAACTCAGCTATCAACTTAGAAAGCTTTGCCTTTTGTTTATCGGTAATCACGCGAATAGGCGTACGTAATCGAAGGGGAGGCATTGTTCCCGCAACAAATGCAGAACAATATTGGATTACTTATAATCCACATAGACATAATTGAAAAAAAAAAAATCATTTTTTTGGTCAACGGTCAACGGTCGTCGGTCGTCGGTCAACGGTCAACGGAAGTCAACGGTCAACGGAAGTCACCGGTCGTCGGTCAACAGTCAACGGTCAACGGAAGTCAACGGTCGTCGGACCGGTCGGACCGGCCGGGCGGGTCGGACCGGCCGGGCGGACCGTCCGCACGTGCCGCGCGTGCGCGGCCGACGCACGCGACGCGCCGCACGTGCCGCACGCGTGCCAGCGTCCGCGGGTCGGTCGGGTCGGGTCGCCGATCGCCCAACGGACGTCAGCGACGACGTCACCCCGGCGGTTACCGACCGTTGGGTGACGTCAGCACGCGTCGGTCCGTGGACTGGCGCGTGCCGGCGCGCCGGCCGGCGGCGCGTAGGCGCCGGTTGGTCACCGGCGCGTGTGCCGCACGCGCCGGACGAACCAGCGCGTGCGGGCGCGTCGCGCCCCACGCGCAGCGGCTTCGGCCGCGCGTGTGGGCGCGTGCGGTGTCCCCGGCGCGCGCGACGTGTCGCCGGACTCGTCTCGACGTCGCCTTCCTCCCTGTGCAATCAGATTTTGGTTTCGACTTACGAAAAATCGAAAAGATATGCGAACAACTCTCGGGGTGTCGGGATTCCTTGCCCCGATCCGTACGGCCGAAGTTCATTTGCGAAGAAATCAATCATAAAACATCATACAACATCATAAAACATCATACAAGTCGGGAAAACGCTAACACGGGCTCTGATACCAATGTTGGGCACGTTCGGATCCCCGAAAAACCGGATTCGGCACTAAACCGAACCCCTAAATCATATGCGGAAGATAAGCCCGGGAATGTCACGTATCACCGATCAAAAAGCACACCACGGATTCGAGCATACCTTGTTGGCCACAGATTAGACACCGATGCCGTATTGAAGAAGAGATTTCAGTTCCGTTCGATTCGATGTCGAAGATTCGCCGTGGAGTGGAGATGGCGTCGCCTCTTGGCCTTGGAGAGAGAGAGAATCTTGGGAGAGAAAATGAACGTACTAAATGCGAAAAGGTGCGTTCATTCTCTTTCTCATCCCTTTTATAGGTACCCTTTTCCACGGGCCTAATTCCCGTGGGTCGGGCCCTTAGGCCCATCGAGGCCGGACCGACTTAGGCCCATGATTAAATCCTTCACATTGTGATATTGAGGTAACTATGTCTGGGGCATACAATTAAATATACAATGGAAAATCTAATCATATTAGTTTGTGACATGAGTATGTTTGACGATTAATTATGGGAGGAATTATTTTAGTAATTTATGTTCAAACAAATGATAACTTGATAGATCCTTTCACTAAGAGACTCTCAGAAGGTTCAATAAGTAGTATTGCCAAGGGAATGGGTCTTAGATAAATTGATAATCATCAAACATAGTGGAAACCCAACTTGTTATTTCTAACAAAATTATTAAAGTTAAATAGGTAATAATAAGCTATTGTAACTTGACGGTGATCAAGTACTGGGGCACAAGGTATGTACTCATGGAAAGTTAGGGGGTGAGCATAAGAAAAAACTCTTGACAAAGTTCAAGGTTTGAGCAAGGCAATGCTAGGTTAACAAACCTAGGAACTTCACCTATATGAACATAAGAAGTGGTGCTACTTTTAACAAAAGTAGGATGAACTTTTGTAAATGTTCATGATAGTAGAAAGAGCACAAGGCCATAAAAGTGCTTAGGCATAAGACATTTTTAATCGAATGTGTATAAATTTATACATGAGATAATTTGATTAATAAGTGAAATCATGGTTCGAAGTTTTATTTACCACTTATTTCGTTAATGGAATTATTTACACTAATTGAAGGTTCAAATCTTAATAGATATCTTCTTGTATGTATGAATTTATATAAATTAGTGTAGATAACAAACTAAGTGGGGGATTGTTAAAATAATTTGTTATCATAAAAGAGGTGTCTCTTGATTAAGAGAAGGCATGCCTCTTAGTTAAAAGAAGACATGACTCTTGGTTATGAAAATAGATGATTTTTTATCTTAAAAGGAGGTTATCGGTGATTATGAAAAGTTGTATTCTTGATATGAAGAGTGGTGATGATTGGGGATAAGATACTTATTCCCAAGAGATACGTTGATTGGTTATTCGTAAATGGAGACTAATTCACATATTATTTATAATAACCACAACTGTTCATAAATGCTTTTTTTTTTTTTCAGAATTATTTCTTTTTCTTTTTTCATATATGCAACTTTAACATATTCAAAGTGAAATTCCAAGAGAAAATTAAGTAATTGCTGAACTCAATTCTCTGCGGTTTTGATATATATCTTGAAGGTATATTTGTTTTACACCTGATAGCAATAATAGTGGTGGAAAATAATAACTTAAAGATAGTGATTGTCATCACACAATTAATACATCAAATGATCTATTTCTACTTCTATATTTTTATTAGCAATTAAATTTCCCCAGCAGTGCCAGCAAAGCATCGTCGAGGGTTGCTGGTGCTACTATTGCAAAGGTAGCGATTACAGGATGCACTTGGACTATGTGAAGGCTGAAGCAATGGAAGCATCGAAAGATAACGAAGGAGATGAGATTGAAGATATAACGCTTATGATGATGAAGCTTTTGCATCGGATGAAAATGCTGTCCATGCTTGCTAGTATGGTCTCCTCTTCCCTTAATGAAGCCAGACTTTGTTAACATTAAGGATGTGTAAGATAACCATCCTATTTCTGACCAAATCTATTTTTCTATTCCTGAGAACAGACTTGAAGTAGAAATTCATATGATAACGCAATTTCATTTTTATATTTCTTAAGCAAATTTTTAGTCTATAAATAGGTTTAGAACAAAATTGAAAAGTAAAAATTTTATACTTTTCTATTTTTGGAATAGAAATGAGAAATAAAAATTTTTCTCATTACTTACTCTCACTACTACTTGGCCGCTCATCTACCACTACCAAGCTTGCCATGCCCATTGCCATCCGCCACCCCCTACCACTGTTTGCCATTGTTGCCCATCCTCTGCAAAAGGAAAGATCGCTCAGGCCACAAGAAATCAAATCGATGCTTCATTTGCAATCATAAAGGACATTTTGTCAAAAATTGCCCCTAAGCAAGAAAATGTCATAATCGAGTGATGATATTGGATCAACAATTATCTCTTTTGAAAAAAATGTTTTGCAAACAGCTTGAATTTATCTAAGAGAAATTATCTAAACCTATAATCAATTAAAAAAAAACACGCAATCTTATCCTAACATTCAATGACGTGCAAAGAATGCCCTAATTCTACATGACATATGCATGATAATTTTTGTGTTTTTTTCATAAAATTCGAAATTAAAATTGACACATAATTAAACGTGCAATTTAAATTTAAAAAAAAAAAACTAACATCCTAAAAGAATGCATTTTTTTTGGATTTTTTATTTTTTCAAAAAAAATTCGAAATAAAACTCCTATTCTAAATATGCGAGATAACCCTAAGACGAGGAATATTCTAAAACGAACCTAACCCTAATTCAAATATTTTTATTTTTATTTTTTCCTTTTTACGAAAACAAAATCGACTTAAACCACACAACGGCAAATCAAAGCAAGATAAAATTGATATCCAAAAATTGACAAACCATATCTCGTGCATGAGATCGGGTTGGTCAATTTTAAATAAACCACGAATCGAATCTTGAGTGTGAGATTGGATTGGCGATTTTCCAAAGAATTGCAAGTCGAATTTTGGGCGCAAAATTGACTATCAATTCCTAATTTAAAAGGCTACTTCATGTCGAGAATTTCAATCTTAAATTGGGGAATATTTCAAATAAGGAAACAAAATAAATAATAATAATAATAATAATAATAATAATAATAATAATAATAATAATAATAATAATAATAATAATAATAATAGTAATAATAGTAATAATAATAATAGTAATAATAACAGTAGTAATAATAGTAGTAATAATAATAATAGTAGTAGTAATAATAATAATAATAATAATAATAATAATAATAATAATAATAATAATAATAATAATAATACTAATAATAATAGTAATAATAGTAATAATAACAAAGTAGTAATAGTAATAGTAATAATAATAGTAATAATAGTAATAATAATAGTAGTAATAGTAATAGTAATAATAATATTATTGTTAGTAATAATAATAGTAGTAATAGTAATAGTAGTAATAATAATAGTAATAGTAGTAATAATAATAATAATAATAGTAATAATAATAATAATAATAATAGTAGTAATAATAATAGTAATAGTAGTAATAATAATAATAGTAATAGTAGTAATAATAATAGTAATAGTAGTAATAATAATAGTAATAGTAGTAATAATAATAGTAGTAATAATAATAATAATAATAGTAGTAATAATAGTAATAGTAATAGTAATAATAATAATAATAATAATAGTAGTAATACTAATAGTAATAGTAGTAATAATAATAATAATAGTAATAATAATAATAGTAATAGTAGTAATAGTAATAGTAATAGTAATAATAATAATAATACTAATACTAATAGTAATAGTAGTAATAATAGTAGTAATAATAATAATAATAATAATAATAATAATAATAATAATAATAATAATAATAATAGTAATAATAATAGTAATAATAATAGTAATAATAGTAATAGTAATAATAATAGTAATAATAATAATAATAGTAATAATAATAATAGTAATAATAATAGTAATAATAATAGTAATAATAATAATAATAGTAATAATAATAGTAATAATAATAATAATAGTAATAATAATAGTAATAATAATAGTAATAATAATAATAATAGTAATAATGATAGTAATAATAATAATAATGCTAATAATAATAATAATAATAATAATAATAATAATAATAATAATAATAAATCTACCTAATTGGGATTTTGGGCTCCTAAACTAGGGTTAGCGAACGGCGAGGGAACCGGCAACGGTAGTGGCTGGTGGTGACGTCGCTCGAGGTTCGGACCAACGTACAAGGGCTGTTGTGGTGGTGGGTCGCCAAGGGTGGTGGTTCACTGTCGGAACTCTAGGGAGGAGGACCAGCATCGAGCGGAAGAAGGTACGGCAGTAGAGGGGCAACACTCAGGCGGAGGGCACGGCAGCAAGTTTTGGCGTCGCGGGTCAGCAGTAATGGTGGCGGACGCATGAGCCAGTAAAGATATATGGAGAAGGGGATGGCCGGCAACAAGAATCGAAGCTGTAAGGGACGGTGAGCAATGAGCAGGGAAGGCCGGCGTCGCAGGGACGAGTCGGCAGAGGCATAGTGCTCGTGGAGACGCGGCAGAGGCGGATTGGCACGGTGGTGGTCGGTGGCTCAAGCAACAGGGGACGCCAGTGCAAGCGCGGGTTGTTGCAACTAGTTCGCAGATGGAGACCATGGCAGCAATAGTGTCACAGCTTCTGGGCAGTAGCAACGACGCAAGCTCGTGGGCAACGGAGCAACGGTGGCAAGGCGGCAGCGGTGGGCGCGCAGCCGACTCGGGCGGCGAGGGGCTCATTGAAGAAGAAGAACAATAAATTTGCTTTTTTTTCTTTTTTTTTCTCTCTCCTCTGCTGGCCTCACGTCTCCCTCTCTCTGTTCTTTGTACTTTTCTGTCCTTTTCTGACTTTTTCCTCCCCTCAGCAGACTTTTCTCTTCTTTTTTTTGTGTTTCCTTCTTCAAAGGAACGAAGGAAAAGATGAAGCCCCAACCGAAGAAAGCAAGAAAAGTTTTTCTCTTTTTTGTGTTGAATTTTTTACCTAAAAAACCAAGAGAAAAAGCCCATTTTTAGACGTGATTAAAAAAAAACCCCCTTTTGTGCGGCTATATATTCAATGTGTGGCTTCCCAAAACCCTACATGAACAACCTTTTTATAGGCCAAGGATTAGGGTTTTAATTTTTCAAATCAATATCCACGAAAATTTCTTTTCCGAACGCAATATTTGTTTTTGATACGATTCAGGATTGCAAAAGGTTTTTTTCTTAAATTTCAAATCCTGCAAAGATGAGCTCGCAATATTTTTTGTCACATTTGCCCTATCCAAAGATGTTGAAAATTATCCCAACATATCCTAGAAAAATTTTAAATCTTTATTTTTCACGAGATAATTTTCAATCATTAAAAAAATGGGCTTGAGCCAATTTGCTCCCTTCGTGGGCTTAGTCCAACCTATCAATTTAAAGTTCAGAACCACCAAGTCGAACACATCCATCATCAGTCCAATGTAAATGCAAATTAAAAATAAATGCACATAAAATTATATGCTATGCAATTAATCAAAAAAAAATTAGGGGTTAAAAATTTATCCCTAATTTTTTAATACAATAAATAAATAAATAAATAACTGGGTCATCAAAATTTAAGTGTCAACATGTATCTATTTGGCGTAACTTCATATCAAAAATAAACTATTAATGCCACGTTCACTCTGAAAAAATCTTTAAAAATATTATAAAGAAATAATTATTTCTTCACTATTAACTATCCACCCCTCTTTCAAAGTGAAAATTTTAACTACTAGTTTGGCTTTAAATTCCACAATCTTTCTTTGAAATCCTTTTAGTTTTGTACGCCTATTTGCAACTAATGAACTTGTGGTCTTTAGGCAAGTTAGTAAATTTCCAAACACGATGATATTTCATAGATTGCATATTACCTTTTGTGGCATCTAATCACATATTTGATTGAGGATAAGAAACAACATTTATATAAGTCGCTAAATCAACCATGTAGTAGATATTACAGTCATGCTCTCACAAATAGACTATATAGTCCGATGGTATAACTGATCATATTTCCCTAACAAATCTCCTGAGTAAAGTTACAATCACTTCATTCTGCACTTAAGAGGTTTGAGAAAGTTCATCATAAACTATATCAAGAATAGTACCTTGAACCTCAACAAGTTTAGTCTATGGTACAGGAGATTCCATAATTGTCTTTATAGGCAAAGACAGAGACATAGTAACCTCCATCGTACTATTATCCTTGATAGTCTGAGAGCAACTACGTCGAACTCTAGAAACTTTACTATCTGTAAATCCATAATTCTTGTATCTTTATTAAGGCCATAAAATCGATACTCCTTTGAACAATCTGGGTAAGATACAAAATAATTTTAAGTGGATCTAAATTCCAACGCACTTAATATTGGATTAGATAACCTCACTTCTGTATGGCACCTCTAAATTTAATATGATTCAAGTAATTTACGTCCAGTCCATAACTCAAAAGAAGTTTATGAAACAATTTTGGTAAGAAACACATTTTGTATGTGAAAAGGTTGCTTTCAAAATATCAGCCCACAGAAGACTGGATAAATTAGTCTTACTAATCATACTCATCACCATGTTCATTATGGTGCAATTATGCCTTTCGGCCAAGTCTTTTTGTCAAGATTTTTAGGTATAGTAATTAAGTTACCACCTCAGAATTTACCAAGTATTTGACAAATGACCCTTTAAGTTATTCTGCATTGTCATACTTGCCAAAATACTCATGGCCACTATTAAGTCTGACAACCTTTAAGACTAATTCTAATCAATTTATTCTTTATCTAGGTCATTTTACTTCCACAATAATCTATAGAAGTCTTTAGATAACCATTAAGAGTAGATAGAATATCAACATTGTTAACTTTTCTACTCTTTCTTTAGACATGTGTGAGATTATTCCTTAAACATAAAACTTTTAGAACAACTTTTCCAACCTTATATGAGACGTATATATCATTAGGACTTAAACACAATCTTTGCAAATGTGTCCTAATTTCGGTATTAGACAAGACATAATTTCAAACCACTATGGCTTCCATCATTTGCTTAGCAGCGCAGCCTGCATGCAAACCACTTTTCAAGTGTTCCTGAATGGAACGCTTCATGGACAGTAAGCAAATTTTATTGCTCTTTTTATAAGCAGCAAATCATATGTCCACTACTAAAAATTTGAAGCAGTAAAAACCTCAGTAACGGTGGAGTTATTAATTACAGAAAATGTGACTGAAAAACAAGCAATGTATATAATTAGTATCATGTGAGCATTGTGTAACTTAACGTACAAGTACACATCCAGAGAGTTACACACATAATCATATAATCACCTTTAGGTAGAATATATGACATGTAATTGTACACTCCCCGCATGATAGCGGTTATGAGAATATATTTCAATCTTTGTGAATTCATCACCTTTGGGCATATGACCCACTAGAATCAGTCACTTCGCCACCACACGATCATGTATCCCTCCATGAACTAATACAGAATCACCTCCTTTGGGAGTATGAATACACATTAGACCATGAGACATCCCAATCAATATACAAGACCGAAATTTCTCAAACCTAATCAAGCATGCCACTTTGACGGTCACAACTCAATTGAATCATTGAAACTCTCTCATACTAGGGATATAAACTTTACTTCTCACATATACCATATTCATGTGATTTTAACTTTAGTGGTAGGGGCAGTAAATCACTAAAACCACATATCATGCTAATTACACTGATTTATTCATTGATAATATCTTTATTCATTAATAAAAATTAAAATATATAAATATATATTATCAATTAATCACACTTTGATAATGTTTATGTGATAACATACCAATAACCCAATACCTGTATTTCCAAAATCACAGAAAAATACATGAAAAATACATGAAAATACACTAAAAATACATGTATTTAGGGTTTCGTATATATTTTCACATCCATAAAATCATCAAACATGTAAAATAAATACAGCAAAACATAGAAGATGATCATACGAACCTAACGCCGCCAGCCATGCGCCAATCAAAGGCTTCACGCACTCGCACGCGCCGCCTGAGTGCGCGGCGCGTGGAGCTCACGCGCGAGCATATCTTGACTGGTCAAAACCGGTCCGACCGGCAGTGGTCCGATCGGTTCCTAACTCGATCGTCCGGTCCAAAAGCTCGGTCCGACCGGTTGACCGGTCCGGTCAATAGTTGACCAAGTCAGGTCGAGTCAACGAGTCGGGTCGGGCCGGGCCGGGTCGCTGACGTCATTGTGACGTCAGCACCCGCATGAGACGCATGCGCGAGCCACGCCCCACGCGTGGGAGCGCGTGATGGCGCGTGAGTGCACGTGGGCGCGTCTCCAATGCCCTGGTGGCGCGTGGCCGTGCGTGGGGGCGCATGGGGCCTCCCCCGACGACGCGCCGCCCATGGATTTGCTCGTCTTGACAAGCCCAATATGAATTTGTAATTTAATTTGATTTTTATTGAACAAAAAATCACAAAATTAGGGCAAAAGTTCTATGCGTTCGAGTTCTAGGATTATGGTTGTTCTGATACCACATGTTGGATGCAAATCATGCAATCCCAAGATCTCCATAACTAGAACAAGAGCATAGATGATCGAGTAGAAAAATTATCGCATATGTTTTGGGATCCATCGTTCTTGATGCAGAAGCAAAAAAGCGATGATCCATGCATCAAGTCATTCTCCTCTATTGCCCTCCGTATCACTGGCTCAATGAGACGGCCCCCTTACCCTTTAACGCTAGGTTAATGCTTCTTATGTAAGGATACATGTAAGAATTTGGGTTAGAGGAGAGACTTGAGCACTATTTATAGAGTTTCCAACCAAGCGCTCTCATTACGGGCCAGTCTCAATTCGGCCCACACTAGCCAGCCCCATATTAGACTAATTAAGAAACCTTTTATCTCACCTTAAACCAATCCCGTAAAAACGGTAACCGTAAATAGTTAATTACAATATCAATTAATGTAGTCCACATTAGGAAAACTTTTATATAAGGGCCATGTTGGAGTTTGTATGATGCGATCGTGGCGTTTGACTTTATTTTCTCGCAAATGACGTTTGATTTTTGGCTTTAATTTTGTGACTCAATGGACGTAATTGTCGAATTCTTTACTCAAAATATATATTGAACTGTAGATCAAAGCATGTAATCTTGTTCTCAATAAATTAGATATATCATATACACTAATTGTAAATTACAAACGCTCTTTACAAGTATTTGCAACTTAAATTTGAAAAAAGAGCAAGGCAAAAGTGATGAAATAAGTGGTGACTTCTAATTTAAGTCATTTAAAGTAGAATTTTTCCCAAGGACAGATACCTAAGCATGCTCTAGGTTATTAAGGTTCTTGCTTCTAGCTATAATTTGGAACCCCATCGGAAGATTCCAAATAGATTGGATTTATCTATATTTTCCGACTCCGATAAAGATTCAAATGGTACATTTACTATTTACCTCTCTTTTCAAATATAATATGTTAAACTGCGTTTGACCAACTACTGGGATTCGCCTTAGTGGCCACCCTTCCAACATGGAAGGGGGAAGTGCGGGGTTCAAATCCCCACCTTCTCAGGGGGGGATGGGGTGAGGACGCGTAAGTTTCAAAAGTGGGTTTCGACTCCCACGCCCTGCAAGAGACAGGGTAAAAGTCTGAGAGTGAGTGTAGAATAGGAATAGAGTAAGACTGACAAAAAAAAAAAAAAAAAACTGCGTTTGACCATTGAGATAAGGATTATATAAGGTTATGATAAAAGATAGTGAACCTCAATCTGTATATCCTATGATTAAAATTCTCCTGAAGATATATGGTGAAGCCTTCTTTTTTCTTTTCATGATAGACAAATCAAAAAGGAGCATTAGCTATAGGGAGATTTTGTCAAATGACTTGCCCGTTGCAGAAAGGAAAAGCGACAACTTCCGTGAATCTTTACTGCTTACGAGGGTGGTGCCCCATGTCCCAGAAGACCTCGGAAACTCAGAAAAGAGAAAAGCGAATTGGGGGGGACGCCCTCCTGCCGATGGAGGAGGTGGTGAGGAATCGGAAGACGTTGCGCTGTGCACTGGCTCAAAGGCAAAAAAGCAGCTTTCAGAGAGAAAAAAAACAACCGTTGCGCGACTCCTCAAAAATCATCCCACTGTTTTGAATTCAAATTACGCAGCTCCCCCGACCCCGATTGGCAGTGCAGAGTTCCTCGAGAAAAGATCGACTTTTTCCAGCTAAGGAAAGGAAACAGACAATGGGGTTATGCACTGTTTTTTCAGTCCCTCTCTCTGACCAACTGAACTGCAAGTACACTGGAAGAGTGCAGCAGAGCTAGAGAAATAATGTAACTTTTACTGTTTAATGAGAGCCTGTGGTCTCAAATCAGAAATATTCGGCACCATGAACATCTAGATTAGGTTTAATAGTAGATCAAGGAAGACATACAAATATTTAGGATCCGCTCATTTCATAAAAACTGAGCGATTTAGATTTTTTTTTTTTAAATGATTGATTATATCACTTGGAATAATTAGCTAACGATAAATGTTTCGTTATCCATAATAGTCTATATCTAAACCATACTCTAACGATACAAATGAATATTTTTAGGAAAATATTTTCTTAAAAAGTAGGTTTTCCGCGAAACATATGAACCATTAGAGTATGGTTTTTTCCTATCAGAACAATTTACTTTCAAAAAATTTTAGTTTCTTATTACTTGATTTGCACGTTTGCCTTGTAGATCGATCTTATTACTTGAGGCCCCATTTTAATTATTTTTGGGCTCATGCGGCCACATTTGACCCAATAATCTTTTTTGGGCTTCAACTGGCTCAGGCCCATCTGCAAAGTGGCCCGGGAGCGAAGGGGCTGAGCCGGGCCGACCCGGGCCGACCCGGTCCCTCACATGGGGGACCGTGCCAGGTATGGGCCCAATCGTGCCATGCTTGGGCCAGCAATGGCCAATCCGTTGGCCATTGCTAATCAAGGAATGTGACCGAGTTTGAATCTTGGTGGGGTTTTAGGGAAAATTAGATCATGGACCAATGGACGGGCGAAGTTGCATAATGGGCAAGGGAGCAAGTTTGACTCCTCATGCCACAAAATGCAATTAGTTTCATGTTGTGACCATGCATTTTGACTTAACTCGCATTTTACTTAACCCACGGAGATTAAAGTTTGAATTTTGGTGGGGTTCTAGGGAAAATTAGATCATGGACCTATGGACGGGCGAAGTTGCATAGTGGGTGAGGGAGCAAGTTTGACTCCTCATGCCAAAATGCAATTAGTTTCATGTTGTGACCATGCATTTTGACTTAACTCGCATTTTACTTAATCCACGGAGATTAAAGTTTGAATTTTGGTGGGGTTTTAGGGAAAATTAGATCATGGACCTATGGACGGGCGAAGTTGCATAATGGGCGAGGGAGCAAGTTTGACTCCTCATGCCACAAAATGCAATTAGTTTCATGTTGTGACCATGCATTTTGACTTACCTCGCATTTTACTTAATCCACGGAGATTAAAGTTTGAATTTTGGTGGGGTTTTAGGGAAAATTAGATCATGGACCTATGGACGGGCGAAGTTGCATAATGGGCGAGGGAGCAAGTTTGACTCCTCATGCCACAAAATGCAATTAGTTTCATGTTGTGACCATGCATTTTGACTTACCTCGCATTTTACTTAATCCACGGAGATTAAAGTTTGAATTTTGGTGGGGTTTTAGGGAAAATTAGATCATGGACCTATAAACGGGCGAAGTTGCATAATGGGCAAGGAAGCAAGTTTGACTCCTCATGCCACAAAATGCAATTAGTTTCATGTTGTGACCCCGCATTTTGACTTCAACATGATCCACGAGATTGATGAGATTTTTGTCAAGCCCGAATTCATTTACTTAGATATAGCCAACTCAGAAGAGCTCTTGTTGATCTGGGGAAAGATCGAGTGTTCCATCTCAGATGAACTCCAATGGATGGTTGGCTTGAGTTATAATTCACCATCCTCACCAAATTAACCCCCTTTAACTTATTTTACCGGTTGAGATTCATGAGATTGCGGAAATTCTGTGGCGCTCCTGAAGTTTGATTTTCTGGGCTACTACTTGTCGCCACCGGCTATTTGTATATTCTACTTATGCAGATCCTCCGTCCACATCAGTGTCCCTAAAATGATGTTCTTGCTCTTGATTTCAGAAGAGGGAAAATTTGTACGATTGAGTTAATGCTATCCATAGAAGGTTCAGATCTTAAGGGTGTGTTTGTTTCACGGAAAATGTAACATTTTTGGAAAATGTTTTCCGAGAAATCATTTTCCAGGAAAATGGTTAGTTTTCATTTGTTTGGTAATACGTGATTAAAAGTATTTTCTGGTGTTTGGATCGCATTTGAAAAATGATTGGATGACATTTGATCTAACAATTGACAATAGTGTGCCTCTTACTTCCAAATTAATTTGTTGAGTCCATGACCTTTTTAAACTTTATACAAATATTTTTTTATAAAAATCGAGATTATAATTATTTTTCATATTTCAATTTTTTTTTTCTTTTTCTTTCTTTTTCTTCCTTCCTTAGCCGGTGGTTGGCGGGGTGGCGACGGCGACAGGCCAAGCGAGGCCCGAGCCTCGCCGGATCTGGCGAGACTCGAGCTCGCTAGCATTGGCCGGGGCCTCGGCCTCGCCGGATTGGTGAGATCGAGCCTCGCCAACGTCGGGCGAGGCCTCGACCTTGTCGGATCGGCAAGATCAAGCCCCGCCGGACGCCGGTTGTCGTCATGGCCAACGGCCGGCCGAAGAAGAAGAAAAAAAAAAAGAGAAAAGAGAAAAAGAAAAAATAATTATTAAAAATAAAAATATATATTTTTAAAAATAAAAATAAATAAAAATTATATTAAAAATTAAAAATTGATTTTTTAAAAATATTTTAAAAAGAATTATAAAAATTCGAAAATATATCTTTATAAGATTAATTGTTTGTAAACTAAGCATTAGATTTAAGCTTTGGTAGATTCGGAAAACGTTTTCCGGTCTTTTCAAAGGGAAAATCATTTTCCTGAATTTAAGTTTTGTTAGGAAAACGTTTTCTGTTGACTAGGAAAACGTTTTCCGTTGACTCATTTTCCTGAGTGAACCAAACGCCGGAAAATGAGGAAAATGTTTTCCCCGAAAATGTATTCCGCAAAACAAACACACCCTAAGTTTCCTCCTCTTTTTCGCCGAAGCTTTCTAATATTTGAGAAAGCATCTCACAGTTGTGCCATGCCAAACTCGCGGTTTCCTGACTAGTATGTCCATCAGTGTAGTAGCAAGGGAATGCTAGAACGGCACAATTCTTCTTTTAAGTGTTACGTGCTTGTTTGATGCTGAATGCAAGATTCCATTTGAGTTATCAGTTGTTCAGTTTTATATTTTTGGCCCTCGTCATGATGTTGATTCGTCCAATAAGAGTTAAGAGGGATGTCACCATCAATAGACATTAAAAACGATGAATTCTTAAACAATTTGCTAGAGTCATCAATCATAGATTATTAATCTCAAGCTCTCTCTCTCTCTCTCTCTCTCTGGGTCGATTGGTCTTCATTAAACTGGAGAACAAAGTGTCTGTGCACTCCCTAACGCAGGTCCAGAAGTCATTAATCGTATCCAAGCGTGGTGTATGCAATTCACAGGTTTTTGGTATATCACCGTCATAAATCAGAGTTGACTTTTTAGTTTTTTCACTCACAGAATCTTTAAGCCAGAAATTCAACAAGTGCTGAGAAAGAGGATGAAGGCTGTGGTGATAACAAGTGAAGGTGGTCCAGAAGTTCTCAGGATCCAAGAGGTGGGAGACCCAGAGATCAAAGAAGATGAGGTGCTGATCAGAGTGTCAGCTTCAGCATTGAACTTAGGTGACACATATCAAAGGCAAGGCCTCTATCCTCCTCCACCAGGATCGAGCACATACCTGGGTCTAGAATGCTCCGGTGTCGTAGAAGCCGTAGGCAAGAATGTCTCTCGCTGGAGAATTGGAGATCAGGTGATTCTCGATTTGGCCAACGAATTTTGCTTTTAGTGCTGGGATCCTGTCTGTTTGCTCAATGAGAGATTAGTCTTGCCTGTTTGGGTGATTCATGAAATTTTTATTGTTCCCAAAGGATGATGAATGTTTTAAAAGATGCTTAATCGTGTACAGTGTCTGTGAGGAAAAGATATCTCCGTAGGTGACGTTTGATGCATTCAAGAGGTGATTGATCCAGAGGTGTTGCTCATAAAATCATGACTGCTGAAATGGTGATGTCATTCCTTTTTCTGAACCGAAGTCTAGAAAAATTACAAGCAGAAACCCAAAAGCCAGAAAAAGATCTGCAATTTTTCCTGCGTTATATCCATTTGAGGATGAGGCAAAAGTTCATTAGAAAGGATTGAAGACAAATTAAAACATGATATGAGCAAGACATGAGCGATGACACCAATCAGGATATTAATCAGGATGCGGGGATCATGGGTTCGATTCCATTTTGAGTGCGAAATTTTGTTCTTTAAGATGAATGTGTGAAAGTTTGATCCCCTGCGTTTTAGTTCATTCCGGAATTTGTGACCCGGTATTGTTCGTTCAACGAGTGATGTGATTTATTTGGATGGTTTAACTACAGGTTTGTGCTCTTCTCAGCGGGGGAGGATATGCCGAGAAAGTTGCTGTAACAGAGGGACAAGTGCTTCCGGTTCCGCCAGGCATCTCTGTCACAGATGCGGCAAGTTTGCCGGAGGTGGCATGCACCGTTTGGTCCACTGTTTTCATGATGAGTCGCCTCTCCGCAGGAGAAACATTCTTGGTAACATTTCTCAGCTTGCTTGCCGAATCATTTGGTGTATTATCTAGAACTTCTGACTATTATATTTAGTTAAAGCATCTACTTCGAAATAATTTTTCATCATCGCTTCGTTTATTCTTAATCTTTGCTAAGTTTGGTAGAATGTAGGAGTCATTCAGTGAAGCGACTATTGCAGCTCTTTTGTTGTTTTCATTTCAGCAGAAGTTCATCAGTCCTTGTATCGTCAAATCGGTACAATCCGTTCTGTAATAGAAAGCGGCTGCACAAGCGTCTGATGTTGTAGCATCCATTATGCTTTTTGCCCGAATGAGTCTCTCGTGCACAAATGACTACATAAGCTGTGAACTGATGCCTTACAATGTCTAGGTTCATGGAGGTTCCAGCGGAATTGGCACATTCGCGATCCAAATAGCAAAGTACCATGGTGCCCGAGTCTTTGTCACGGCAGGTACATCAAAATTTCGTTTTTTGCAAACTAATTGTACGAATTTTATACTTGCTGATCTATCTTTGCTATTTCTTGAACGCCAGGTAGTGAGGAAAAGTTAGCTGCTTGCAAGGATCTCGGAGCTGACGTATGCATCAATTACAAGACCGAGGACTTTGTCGCGCGAGTAAAGGAGGAAACAGAACAGAGAGGTATACGACGCCCTCTTCTAACTGTAATTTCCCTTGCCTCCACGCTCAAAGAGTTCTTATCATTTGCATGACGTCTTTCTGATTCATTAAAGATTCGAGATTTTCATAAAGAGCTACGCATGGAAACTTCATCAGATGATGATATGACCGAAAAAGCAGTGTGTGGAGGAATCGCATTGATTTCTTCCTTGATTACTCAGATTTTGACCACTCTTACAAAATTTTCAAGATATTAGTCTGCAAATGACGTTGAATGAAGTCGCAGCATGGCAAGATGCTTGTGTTCAGCTAGCATAATTGTTCAAAAGGCTTGCCACTAAAAGAACTGCTTCTATAGCAGGGGTCGATGTCATTCTGGACTGCGTCGGAGCATCCTACTTACAGAGAAACCTCGATTGCTTGAATTTCGATGGGAGGCTCTTCATCATTGGTTTTCTGAGCGGAGTAGCGACGCAGGTCGATCTGAGAGGTCTGCTCGCCAAACGTCTGACAGTCCAAGGTACCGTAACTACTACATTTGTTACCGGATTTTAACTTCAGTTTTCTTTTGGTTTCTGGTCATTATGTGAGCCAACATTTGCGCTCTATTATGGTTAATTTCAGTTCATAACTAGTCTCTAATGCATGTATCATTTGAAGAGTGGATCTCAACTTATAGAAAAAGAAACTTCTCTGCTAGTAGATTTGCATTCACTTTTTTTCCTTCTGCAGAACATAGACATTGTCCCCCTTTGTATACTACTTTATGATGGTATCATTATGCATTTGTAGCCGCTGGCCTGCGATACAGAAGTCTAGAAAATAAAGCTGCGATCATGAAGGAGGTCGAGCAGAATGTTTGGCCGGCAGTCGCAGAAGGCAAGGTGAAGCCTGTGGTTTTCAAGTGTTTTTCCTTATCCGAAGCAGTGGAAGCGCACCGGCTCATTGAGAGTAGCAAACACATTGGCAAGATACTGCTCCTTCCCTGAAGTCGTAGCACCTGTGCAAGTGACCCGAAAACAGCATCTGGATACAAGCTTCTTAAAGAGTTGTGAGTGTACCGTCGGCTTCAATGAACATGACAAGTTTGTGTTGAAGTTGTAACATGGGTGGCTACTTGTGATGGAATTATGAACATAAGAAAGATTTAACGTGCCCTCTGCAACTACTGCTATTGTGTTTGGAACAACAGATAAACTGGTTGCACTGATCGCATGGCAGAAGAAACCAAACAAGTGATTTGTATAAGGGTTCCTTCTATAAAGTTGAAACAGATAGAAAATCACAGTAGCAGTCGACTCCGATGATCCTCTGGAGCTGCAGTTTTGGCATCATTAAACATATATATACCAAAAGGGAATAAGGAAAGAGTGTTGTTACGGGAAACTTTTATAGCATTGTAATGTTTTGCCCAGTTGGATACACAATTCATATGATATAAACACAAAAAAAGCTAGTTCATTGAAACCTATGTGCATAAAGTCAATCTACGCAATGGTTGAGAGACCTTATCTGTCAATCACGAACATCAAAAATGAATTGCCTCGGCATAGTCATCGTCGGACAAAACCTATGTGCACCCTTAGATGAAATCTATTTTGTATTCGAGAAATTAGCAAACCCATCAGATCAGGCTTTCGACAAACAGAGGAGCAACCTTTTGCGCACCAAAGACAAGAAAGCACCATTTCCACCAATTTCATCTCGAAAGTGAAGGAGTTTTGCACATTTACTTGATTTCACTCAGACTTCATGCCGAAACGTAAGATGAGAAGCCTTAGATCTTACTTCCTGGGAACCATCACATATCCGCCACTGACCATAGACAAGCTTCTCTCTCTAATGCTCGTTTTTCCTTCATCCTTTTGAAAAGTTCCTTCTCAAATCCTGCGTCAAACAGCGAAACAGGATAAACTATGTGAACGCTATATGACAAACATGCTTCTGTACTCTAAAGCTACAAAATCTCTCCCTCCCTCCCAGGTTAAGGAACGAAATAAGAGTTTCCTGACTCCAGGAATTCACAGAAAGCATGAAGTGCAAGAGTAGGAAGCATCACCACGATCAGCTCCATTCCAGTGTCTTCCTGGCCTTACACCATATCGGTTTCGGGAAGCGTCCAATCCCCTTTTCAACCAGCCGTGACTAGGAATGTCCAGGGGAGTTTCAAATCCCGATTCCATCATCTTCTCATCATCCCCTAAATTGGCAAGCATTGGCTCCAAATGTTTTTCTTTTCTGTAGAGGAAAGGAAAAACTTGTTAAAATAACAACTGCTTGAATCGTGATTTGTCAACGGTAACATTAGTAACTTGATAAACCACATTTACTAAGTATAAGTCCAAGCATGCATAGTTTTCCCTAACTCATGCAGAGAGTCATTTCAAACGATCTTATTTTACACGGGAAGTGTAGTAGCTCTAGGAGGAGGACGAGGAGAGACGACGGAATCCATTCTCCGAAACGACA
The DNA here is from genome assembly GCA_014182395.1 of Eucalyptus sp. ANBG9806169. Taxonomy (NCBI): domain Eukaryota; kingdom Viridiplantae; phylum Streptophyta; class Magnoliopsida; order Myrtales; family Myrtaceae; genus Eucalyptus; species Eucalyptus sp. ANBG9806169. The sequence continues at coordinate 39,303,680 of CM024573.1, read as the reverse complement.
GAAGCGCTTGACGTAGCGAGGAAGACAACCCCGCACGTGCTGCACTTAACATAAGCATCACGTGGACAACCATGTCTTGGGCCTAAAACATTTTAGGCCCATGTTTTCCAGGTCGGACAAAATCTCTCCGGTCGTACTTGGTGGGTTATATATATATATATATATACACGTGCATATTTTAATTTTTGGTTAGTTTTTGGACATGATGGATGACATTGACTCAATTTTGATTTTTGAGAAGCATCTAATAATAATAGTTTTTTTTATTTTTTCAAATAAACGATTTGAAGACCTATTAAGTCTAACAATCTTCACATGTTTCATTCGACTTCTTCACGGGTTGCGTCTGATTTCTTCATATATCGTATTTATGAATTGATGATTCAAATCTTTCAATTTATAGATGTGAATCTCAGACCTATGAATTAGGGTATTCTTGAACGTCGTAGTAATTAAAAGTATGACTGAATGGAATTTTCTCAACCTACGATTATTGGGAAGTATTGGCCCACGTTGGATCCCTTTGACCTAGGGCCTAAGACAACTGAACATTTAAGAGGCAAATTAACCAGGGACTACCATGTTTTATAAAATGGGAAAATTATCTAATAATCTGTAAACCTATTATTTGGCGGCCAATTCAATCATAAACATTTCAATTTTGTCAATTCAGTCATAAATCTTGTGGCAACTTACTAATTCAGTCATTAATTTTTTGATTGTACCAATTTAGTCTTAAAACTTTAAACGATTTATCAAACTAGTCCTTAATAAATTGTTAATTTAGTCATTTTAGCTAATTTTGGTAGACCATCTGACAAGGCAGCCTAGCCAGTGATGACATGGACAATATTTTTAATTTTTTTAAAAAAATTCTGAATTTTTTAATTAATTTTTAATTTCATTTTATTTCCTTTTCCCTCTTTTTTACACTGTCGGCCATTGGTTGAGAGTTGGCGATCTCCATTGGCCATTGAGGGTGTTGCGAGCCCTTGATGTGGTTGATGAAGGTGTCGTGAGCCCTCGTGGGCCCCAATGTGTGCTTGGGCGAGGGATGCCAAGGGCTTGGCGGCTCTCGATCAATAGCTAGCGGCCTCGTCGATTGTGTGTAAAAAGAGAAAAGAAAAAAAATAAAAACAATAAAATGTTAATAAACAATTTGTTTTTGTTTTTAAATGAAAAAATTATTCACGTCAATGCTGGCAAGAGAAAGTAGGATGGACGGCACTAATCAGGCCACCATATCAATGATGTTGGCCAAAATTTGCCAAAAGAGCAAAATTAACAACTCATTAAAAAGTTTAGGACTAGTTTGATAAATATTTTAAAGTTATAGGACTAATTTGGCATGATAAAAAAATCTAGGACCAAATTGATGAATTGTTAAAAGTTTTATGATTAAATTGTAAAAGATTTATGACTGAATTGGCCGTCGTATATTATGCATAAGACTTTCTCGATAATATTTTTCTTCATAAAATATAGAAAATTGGCCCAAACTTATACCCACTCCCTTGAAAAACATAGAAGAGGGTCGACCATTACGTGATATGAGAGCTGTAATTTTCAAGAATGAACCGGTTATATGCTATACAACAGGCACGAGCTTAAGCTTGAACCCGAGCGCGCCTAATTACGGGTCATAAACGCGTCGTGACTCGTGACTAATTAATACGCTGGGCGCGGGTCAAACCAACGTTCGTAATATACGAAGAGATACGACAATTCTAAAGCACAAGAGGAATCGTGAGCAAGTGAGAAAAAACTCCTTCAGTGAAAAATAAAGATCGAGCAGTGCTTTCTATTTTTTAGAAAATGTTGAAGAATATGAATAATTATAATAGAAGCAACTAATCTAAGTACTATTATAAAATTGGTGAAACCCATGAAATTATTTAGTTTTCAAAATCAAGGGATCTAGTCGTAGATCGTAGAATTATTAAAATTCGTTCCTAAAATAAGGGATGGATCGTGTCAGGTAAGAACACACGCGTACACACAAATTTGACCCGAATCTTACAAACCTCTATTTTCTTGCTTCAAATTTATTACGCAAAATTAAAGAAGGTTTTGGTATGATTAGTTGGCGATGAAATGTAGTGACCAATTTCAACAAATCGTTTTTCTTATACAAGAAGATAGAGGATACTTGTACGTCATCATCGAATATTCCAAGGAACAATCTAGCCTTCGGTGTTCTCTATCATGATGAGCATCATCCGTGAAGGTCAGAGAAATTGAAGAAAAAGAACATCCTATTTCTATACTCACGCGTTTAGGACTATCATGTTTTAAGGAGAAATTAATTTTAAAAAATCCCAAATCCATTGATGATGGCATGAATATTTTAATTATGTTAATTTAATTCTAAGTTTTTTAAAGATTTTGCTGATGTAGTCATTTCCAATAAATTTTGGTCGGAAATTACTGACGTGGGTATCAATCGTCTTATGTTGCAAAACCAGTATTGATATCGATAATTTCTTTAATTTTTAAAAAAAAATCTGAATTTTTGTTTTCTCTCTCTCTTTTCTTTCATTGGATTTTCCAGCTAGTGGGGTCGAGCAAGGGCTACCCTCACTTGATCCGACCACATAGAAGTTAGAATAGCCAGAGCCGGCTAAATTGTCACATCAATAATTGTTTACTAAAATTGGCTGAAATGACTATATCGAAAAATCATGAAAATATTTAGAATTAAATTGACCAAATTGGAGAATTTATGATTGAAAACGTTCGAACAATATGTTTAGAAATCTTTTGGCAAAAAAAAAAAAAAACTGTTATATTAATCCGCAGTCTAATATTTAGATGTTATGCTACTTTTGTCTCAAAAGATTTGAATTCGTGACCTCGTACTTTGCTTAATCCATTAGAGATGATTATGCAGTTTAATGTTTAAATATTCCTAAACATTATGGTCCATATAGCTTACACTCAAAGCAGGCCGGTCAAATGCTCGAGCATTCCTTCTCTCTTTCTCAAAAGACAAAGAACGCGTTGGAGGCCGGCGGATAGAATGGCGTGATAAGCTATCGGATCGCTCAAAGACCCGATCAAATCAATATCATAGAAGAAGATGATCCATGTTCAACATTGGCCACAAAAATCTATTGAAACAAAACAAGGGAATCTGGCAGTAGGTAGCCCTAAATTTTCTAGAAGGATCTGACCGGCTGACCACAGGAGCGCAGAAATTCGACCCACTTCGCGAGTATTTCTGTTAATTTTCCTCAATTCAAGTTCCTCGGCGGAGCTGGGCTTAGCATATAATAAGACAAGGATTATCATCACGTTGTTCGTGGATAAGAGGGTACAGCTTTTCAGTCCGGAGGATGATTAGAAAATACACAATCAAGCCCGTCCATGTACGACCTTTGACTCCGCCTGCGTCCCCTTCCACCCGTCGCATTCGATCCCACTTGTTCGTTCTTGCTATTTCGTGGTGTGCGCCATTACGGTCGTCCCGTTCACACCCTTGAAAGGACACCCTCGTACTCGCTTGTCGTCTCCTTCCAAAGCGGAGGCTCCTCCTCCATTGCCAATTACTCCTCTCCCTCTCCTACTCTCTCTCTCTCTCTCTCTCTCTCTCTCTCTCTCTCTCTCTCTCTCTCTTTCTGTCTCTCTCGTGGCCAATGCCGGGACTTGAATTCTGCATGCAACGTTTCAAAGCAAAGCGGTTCTCCATCTCCATCGTTGATGTTTCTTCTCGTCAGAAGTCACGCGGGAATTCCATTTTTCTATTATTTTATGTCGTTTCTTGGTTGTTGTTCTTAATCTCTATTTTCAACTGCTTCTTTGATTTGCTTCGTAGTTTGCATTATCATTGTCACGCCCAAACAGCCACACGATCTCTCTGTCTCTCTCTCAGTCTCTTTCCGCTGAATTAGGTTTATGGTTGAAATTAGGGGGACAAAAGGAGAATTATAAGGCCTTTCACACTCTGGTAAATCTTGGGTTTGAAGGACTTTTGGTACACAATGACGATCGATGAATATTACAGTGTGTTCCGTACTCTTCGCCCTTCGCGAAGGACGCGACGTCCCATCTCTCCGAGTCCAAACACCGCCACAATCGAAAGTAGATAAGATCATGACCGATGAGTGGGGGGGAAGCTTTATCTTGGTCTTAGGTTTAATTATATCATTTTTGAGAGATGATTGTGGTTGGTGCTCTAGGTGCGGCGTCAATTTGGTCTCGTTTACGAGGGATGTGCATCTATTGCACGCTGAATTATTACTAGGAGATTTTACTATTTAAGCCTATCGATTCGACTTTCTAATCTAGATCCTGTGGCGCATTTTGTTGTATTAACTGTGATAGTCTATGATGCCATAATTATGAGAAGAGAAACGAAGAAAGCGTCAATGAAGACATCAGCAGCCGTGTCATGCGCAAGCTAAATTGAAACAAAGCGTTTCTCCTTCTCTAAAGTCCACGGAATGGATGTAGTCAGACGAGCAATATAATACACACAAGCCGAGTTATTAAATGGGGTGCGAGAAAAGTTGAAACTAGGCCATAATACTATTTCAAAAGATTCAACTCATATAAATTTATGTCATTTTGAATAGTAAATTGATACGTGTATGCAAAATTTAAGACAAAATCATATGAAATGATTCTTGGCATTCTTTCATTGATACAAGCTAGTCGGAGAATGGCGGACTATTCACTTCTTTTCTCAATCTTAGGCACATGCCGCATTTCATGTTGACCCAAAAAAAAAATATATATATGGTAACCCCATACATTTCGTAGGACTTTGCCTTTTAGGCCAACAATGCACGGTCCTCGTCAAATGCCAATATGGACATGAGACAAAAAGAAAAATTCGTGGTTTCAAATTTATACCAATGTCAAATATCATCCTCTTCCTTCGACACCAACAAAAGAATGCAAAGAATTTCATAGCCACAGAACAAATGCATCAACACGACAATGGTGACCCTAAGTGCTGCAAGGTGGTTGTATGTGTTGTCCTCCATCATTGTCTTCTCATTAAATATAAAAATCTCACAAAAGAATTATTTATAAATTGCTTCGATCTATTTGAAAGTCAGAAAGAAGAAAACTCCACCACTGGTCAGAGATTCTCTCTCATATGTTCCTGCAAAAAGTCAAAGGTCGACCCTTCTTGATGATGAGACATTCCCTTCTTTGCCATTTATTACCTATCGTTAGTATAAATCTCTCCTGCCCATCCTTTACTTCTAAGCAATAGTTTAGACATCAGATCACCATCTCTATATTTCTCCACCCACTTCAAAACTCTCTCTCTCTCTCTCTCTCTCTCTCCTTCCTTCCTTCCCAATCTAACAAACTGACATATGTTGGGAAAAAAGATGGTTTCCTTCAAGAAACTAGCAAAGAAGGCCAAGACGAAGGGCAGCGGAGCAGACCGTGAGCAGTCGACGCACCACGAGTTCCTGCTCGGCGAGGCTGAGGAAGAGGCGTCCTCGTCCCCGACGACGCCCAATGGCTTCTTCGCGGTCTATGTGGGAGACGAGCACCGGAGGTTCGTGGTGCCCACGGGCTTCCTCTCGCACCCTCTCTTCAAAATGCTGCTGGAGAAGGCGTCCAACGAGTTCGGGTTCGAGCAGCGTGAGCGGCTGGTGGTCCCGTGCAGCGTGTCTACATTCCAAGAGGTGCTGGGTGCCATCGAGGGATGCAATGGGAGGTTTGACTTTGGGAAATTGGTGGAGGAGTTCATCTAGTGTAAGGATGTTGAAGCTACCAGATGTTGAACAGAGAGATTTTGCATTAGAGGGGTGTTTTTGTAAGGGAGTTGAAAGTCTTTTGGGGGAAGCAAAATGATCTTTGGTCTCCCCTTTTTTTCTTGGTGTAGAGTGTCATGAACATACTGGAAATGTATCATATGTGATCTAGCGTCTGCTCCCACCATGTAATCAATTCATGGTCGAGTTAAAATGGCGAAGGAATGAGAAAGTTTCTCTCCATTCATGAATCCTCCAGGTCACGAAAAAAAAAAACAGAAAAGCATTGCTACAACCGCATTATGATGTCAACTAAGTTAAGCTAAAAATTAGCAGCTAATTTTACGAGGGAAAGAAAGAGAGGAGAAAAATCTTAGCAGCTAAATCATCTTACAAAGCGATTTGCTTCAACTTTCATGTGTTTTCTTATGTCCAAAAAACATGCGAAGGGGAGGTTTTCTTGTTAATTATTTAGTTGGTTGTCGGAAACGAAGGTAAGTCTATTGAGGCGTGAAGCAAGCACGATGCCTAATCAGGATTTGGCGTTTTGTTTTGTGTTTTAGTTCGTGAATCTGATTTAATTAAGGATAGTTTCTTCAATTTGCCAATAGAGTCTTGTTTGTGTTCATGATAACTTTATAAAGATCCTTTACCCCACGAGATGCTTCTATTGGTGCATCAACAAATCTTAATATTTAAACAATCTCATTTCATAAGTCAACGGCTGAGATTTATCGAAATACCGAGAGAAGTCTAGTATACAGTAAAGAATTTCACGTCTATTTCTCACGGCCAATAATCGCCTTGAAATTACATCTCAAAATCTTTACCAAGAAATAAGAGTCTGAATTGAGCTGGGAGATCAACACTTGGTCCAAGGCGCACATCTCGAGGTGCCCCTGGTGCGGGGAAGGTAGGAGACAAGGTGCTTGAACCTTCGAGACCCATAGACTGGCAGAGTCAGGCAGGCACCCGACCCAACTCGGATATTTCATAAGAGAGGAAAAAAAATCCTAATTAGAGCAAAACCTACTCCTACAAGTCTAACCTAATTTCATTTTTTACCCGAAATCACGTCCCCCACTTTCGAACTTTAAATGGTCAACGGAATGATTGAGTTCCCATACTCTCCCAAGGTTGGACACCCGCTATGTAGGGCTAAGAATAGAGATTTGAGCGCATTAGCCGCGAGCAATCAACCACTACATCAGTAGTACTAGTAGTACTCGATCGAACGGAAAGTTACGGGCGGCACTGTCCGAAAAAGTTCAAATGGACTTCGAACTGAATCCGCCCCCCGATCGAGTGCGCCATCGATGGAGCGACTTCAACTGCAAAGTTCAAGCGAGCATTCAGTCAACTCATCTTTCCTTTTCCAATCGATTTCGATCGCGTTTGACCTTGCACAAGAGGGGCTGTGGGCTCGTTTGCGACTTGGGACAAGTTGGGTTTGAGTTGAAAAAGGAGCGAGGGTTCACGTTCTACGGCTAATAATAATTCCCTTGTATCCCCAACTTCTTGCTTATGCATATGAATCAAATTATGCCGGCACTGGAAGAAATAAGAAATTAGAAATAAAATAAAATGAAGGAGACCTTTGAAAAGCCAAAGGGCGAGACTTGGTTTGTGCCTTTGACGGGGTCAAAAGAAAAGTAGAAACCACAAGGGAATCCTCTAATATAGGAAGATCTTCTCAAAATTGATTTTTCACCTTAATTAGTGAAAGTGTCTCTGCTAGATTAGTGCCAGGTTCATGAAACATTCTTACTATGACTTACGGATCAAGAAGTTACAAGCAAGCGGAAGTCAGTCGAGAGGGATAGCTGCAAATATTTGATACCGAGGAGAATCAAACTCGTGACGTGTGCCAAATGCATGTATACAAGTCTCTTTTTTAATCATTGATTAAGCAAAGGGCAAGAATTAATTATTGTCTGATCAGCAGTCGCCGCAGTCATTGAAACGCGTGGCGGCATTGCACCGCTAGACAGTCACCGGATCGTGTTTATTCTTTTGACACTTGATTTTAATTGCGACCGGATTCAAGTGCCCAATCTAACCAGGGTTTCGGAATTGACTGATTGGAGACGATAAGCTTTGAGCTGCGAAAGATGTGTGCAATTGCATTCGTTTGTTCCCTCGGTTCAAATTTCCCACTGAGCGGTTCAACTTGTGCATGTGCTGATGTCTCTGTGAAGCTTTCGATCGGCGACAAGTTGGTTCCGTGATCAGTGTTTCGTGATCTTGCCATGAGTTTGCTCAGAACTCTGTTTTGCCCCCATGGACAGACACCTGAAAACTCAGTTACCAAGTAAATGAACTCATCTAATCGGAGCTTTCTTGCTCTTGGTCATTTTAGTTGTGTACGCGATGCGTGTGGGATCGGAGGTGGCATTCTCTTTGCGGGTTTTCTCACCAATTTCGTTTGATCGGAGATGGAGCGTGACAATACTAGCCCTTCTCTTTGATCTTTTTGTCGGGCGCTCGATCGATCGAACGCTCGATCGAACGCTAATTCTGCAATCCAATGTTCTATGCGCCTCGTACTGTTAATGGAAGGATTGCTTTGAAGCCTCCTGAAGAGGTTATGGATAAAGGGTATCGAGAAATGTTGTAACAGTCTTGTTGTACAAGTCTTTGGGTAAGGGGACCAAGTCTTAATACGATGCAATCAATCGCGAACCGTGTCACTTCTCCTGGTCGCGACGGTGTTATTGATGTTTTTGATCATGGAAATGGGATGTACATCTTCAAATGCTTGCAATTCGATCCCATTGTTCCACGGCATATCTTCAATCTGCCGTTATTATTGCCAAATCGGAGTCCTAATATGGATAGGCCAGAGTTTCAAGGATGTTCGCATGCAGGTTTTGGGTGCGAGGGCGTGAAATTCCTCTTCAATCAATCAGCTTCTGCAAGAATTCTCTTCATATCATCAATCAGCTTCTGCATCTGCTCCCTCGAATGCAGAGGAGACGGGTAAGCGCACGCGCAGTCCAGCTCTCCATCCCGTATGGTGTCGAAGAACGCGATGGACGGGCCGATGCCGTGGACCGAGGCGCACCCGATGTAGTCTCTCACTCCAATCTCCTCATGCAGCGGATTCGACTCCTCGAAAACGGTATCCTCGAACACAGAAACAAAGGCTGTTCTGAGGGACGAAGAAACGGTGAGGCCCGGGTTGTCGATGGCCTTGGTCATGAGGAAGTTGAGGTCGCCCATGTCGGTGAAATGCTTGTTCCAGTTCTTGGCGTTCGCAAAGGCTGTATAGGTTCTCTTTGCCAGGTCCCATAGCTTTTCGCTTCCACATATATCGTGCGTGTTGAGGATGGCTGAGTGATAGAACCCTGAATCGAAGTCGAGCAGAGCATGAACAATTTTTCGGGTTAGAGATGAAGTACGACGACTTGCTACATACAAAAATGCGGAGGGACTAGCTTGCTCTAATTGCATCACATGATGCAGCATGAACAGAGCAAGCCCAGGACTCCATCTTTGCCTAAAGAACATGAAAGAGAACTAAAAATGCCAATCGGTTGCAGACCATATAACACCAAGCGAGTAGTTTTCACTCCCCTTGAACAGACAAAAGGTACCTAAAAAGATTTCATCTGAGAGGAAACTCCGATTAGGCTTACCAGGGTGTTCAACAGAAAGAGGTGGGTCGAGATATGAACGGCAGTCGACAAGGGTGACGACAGCATACTTCTCCCATTTGTTATCGGCGGGTTGTTGCTTAGAGGTGTGTGCCGCGATCAGGGCGGCCGCCGCCAAAGCGCCGCACAGTTTGATCTCTCTTGACTTGCATCCCTGCAGTACTTCGCAGCTTAGTATGTATGAGCAAAACATACCACAGATGAAATCACACGTCGAGCATCACCAGAATCCACTCTCCTGCAGACAGCAAGACGTTTCCTATTCCAGCGATAGCCGTCAAGAACTCACACAAATCTCGCATCCGATACAAACTGTTCGGGCAACCCGAGAATCCTCACGGAGAATGCCCGCCGCTTCTCCTAGAGGCATTACATACACAACACACATCCTGTCTGTTGGTCTATATCAATAGCGGCTTCATCAATGCTAATAGCTAGGACCCGAACAATGGGATCGTGGGAGTTCTCCCTTTCCCTGTAGTAAGTACTCGGAAATTCTCTTAACCCAATGGTCACGATTCAGTCATTTTAAAGCGTGTCGAAAACGCCTAACAACAAGTACTCGAAGCATTCTAATCCTTCAAGATGGTCAGCTTATGCGTGATCCCATCCGTGGGTCGATGATCGGTCGGAAGGTGATTAGCGACAATGTGACATGATCCTAAACCAAACGGTCACTATTCAAGGCCCCTCTCATCCGGGATAACGAGCGGATGTTCGAATGAGTTCATATGGATTCCGTCTGTCGTGCTAAGAAAATTACACCAAATTCCAGTTTCTGCTGGATTCTACGTAGTGCATGAACAAAGGGAAAAGGTAAAAAGGAAGCCGATCGGAACTCACCTCGATCAGCCTCTGGGTGTCCTCCCTGTTCATCTTCAACCTCATCATCCGGGAACACCTCGGCGACTCGGCGTCCACGAAGTCCAGGTGGGCGAGCCGGAACGAGTTGAGGGAGTACCCCAGCAGGTCCATCCCGCGCGCCCAGAACGGCTTGTTCGCCTTCCCGCTCGGAATCAGCTCCTCGATCCCCCGATTAGCGTCCGCCGCCTCCTCCTCACGGTCCCCATTTCGCCCCTCCTCCTCCGCCGCCGCCGCCAGCAGCAGCCTCCGGAGCAGCGCCGCCGCCGCCGCCCGGTCGCACGCGCCCGTGTGGAGCCGGAGCGCCAGCGCCCACCGGTCCTCGCTCAGGTGGTACAGGCTCGCGTGGAACACGTCGGTGCCGGCGCCGTCGCCGGAGTCGCTCCACACGTTCCGGTTCATCTCGTGCTCGAGGATGCGGTGCAGCGGCATCGCCCCAGCGGCGTCCCCCTCCCCGGCGGCGCCGCTGCCTTCGCCTTCGCCCCCGCCACCGCCTTCGCCGTTCAGGATGCGGGACGTGGACGAGAGATCGAAGGGCACGATCTCGAGGTGCGGTGACGAGGGGATGACGAAGGAGAAGGCGTTGGCGGCGGGGTCGAAGCGGATCCTGGAGCGGAGGATGGGGTGGGACCTCTGGAGGCCGTGGAGGGCGTTCCGGAGGAGGGACAGGTCGGGCGGTTTGGCGAGTAGGAGGGCGAGGACGGTGATGCCGGTGCCGCCGGGGACGGCCCTGCACCAGCTGTACTCGGTGCCGCCGACGGGTCGGGTCACCGGCTCCGACGGCGGCGGCGGCGGGGGGTCGGGGCTTTCGTCGGACATCGGCGACCGGGGCTTTGGATATCAGAATCGCAAATGCTGGCGAGACCCGGAATGAGAGAGTTTCGGACTCACAGTAGCATCAAACAAGCTCTGCAAATCGCAGTACAAAAAGCATTTTTCTTTCTCTTTAATATATGATATCCATGTCCAAAAAATTGTATTTTTCGGACAGAGATGTGACGTATGATTGGAAGCATGCGTGAAATAAATGTGGTGATTCAATTATTCGCATCTTCCCGTTTGTAATACTTCTTTGTCCCTTTCCTTCTTTGCTTCACATGAGTCCAAGAGCATCCTATCTTCTTGACTCTTGAGGGGATGCGTGTGGGAGTTTTCTGGTGCAAAATTTCTGTGATTTTGACGTTGGAGCTGTACTCCCGAGGTTTCCCTTCTCGGTTCGAACGTGAAATTTGAGCTACGCGTCAGGGGACAGTAACTGTGGGGAAAGAAACAGGGGAGGATGAGAATCTCCTTTTGGCGCCTGAATCAACTTCCTAAGCTCTGTCTCTCTCTCTCTATCTTTGCTGCGAAGCTGAAGTAGAAGATCGGACCCGTTTTGGATTTGATGATTAGACGGAAAGGCCGCTGCTTTCTTTCTCTTTAATATATGATATCTATGTCAAAAAATTGTATTTTTCGGACAGAGATGTGACATTGTGACGTATGATCGGAAGCATGCGTGAAAAAAATGTGGTGATTCAATTATTCGCATCTTCCCATTGTTGGATGCAAATTACGCAACCCAAGATCTCCATAACTGAATGTGAATATGCATAATTAAGCAGAAGAATTAACGCACCTGTTTTGGAATCCATTGATCTTGAAGCGGAAGCGGAAACACAATGTTTCACGCGCAAGTCATTCTCCTCTATTGCCCTCCGTATCACTGGCTCAATGAGGCGGCCCCTCACGTTTAGCGTTAGGTAAACGCCCCTTAGGTGCGGATACATGTGAGAATTAGGGTTAGAGGAGAGACTTGAGCACTATTTATAGAGTTTTCAGCTAGACCCCTCATTACGGGCCAGGCTCAACTCGGCCCACACTAGCCAGCCCATATTAGACTAATTAAGAAACCTTTTATCTCACCTTAGACCAATCTCCGTAAAACGGTAAACGTTAAACGGTAAATTACAATATCAATTAATGTAGTCTACATTAGGAAAATTCTTATATTCTCCCACTTGGACTATATTAATTGAAATCGTACTGTATGTGCGCACATTGGTCTAGAGATAATTCTTAATAGTCAATCATATCCCATAAAGTCTCAAACACCGAATCATGGCGGAATCGCATGTATACACACAGAGCCTTCCATGGTCACGAGTGTTCTCAACTCTATTGATATGGATCCAATATGGTAGTGTGTCAAATGGATAACATCTCTCATAGAGAGATCTCATTTGTCGATTAGCATTCTCTTACCTTAAGCGTCACAAAAACTTGTGCCACTAGAGAATGTCCATTCTCTTACCTTAAGCGTCACAAAAAATTTGTGCCACTAGAGAATGCATTTATGGTTCCATGAACCCACATATGTCTTGTCTTTACGGTTAACCATTCTTTATGTATAACAAGACATATGGACAAGGCTAATAACCGGATGCCCCTAGCCTTCACTCAAGGTTTATACAATACCTTGAGACTTTATCAATATGTATTCAACATAATAACAATACATTCAAAAATACTTTATTGAATGCGAAAGTTGATACATATCAAACCGTTACAAATGTAACGAACATAGATGAAACATTTATCAAAGTAAAACCAAAATAGCTCCCACTAAACAATAGCATCTTGATTGATGTCTGCCTAGAAGTCCCGTCATAAAGACGATATTTAGTCTAGTGCAAATTCAAGCATACATTATACTTTTAAGTGCACTGACACAAAGTACATATTTTAATTAGATTTTCTCAATATCTAAATAAGGACAATATGATAAATTCAGTCTATCGCCCTTAACAACAGGAGCAATTCCTAGCTTGCAATAATGTATATTGAATATTTCCAATATACAATCAGCAAATGTCCTCCGAGAAAATCTAATATAATATGGCAAAAACAATTCTTACAAACCTTAGTACAAAGGATAAAAGATGCCTCAAGGTCATTACTTGTAAACAAAATATCATGTACATAGTGAACATAGTGTATGAGAAAAATAAATTTCCTCCCACTGACCTTACAATATATTGAATTACTTTGTTCCCAATTGAACAAAATAACAACACTATGAAACTTTAATAATATTGCCTGGAAACTTGCTTAAGACCATGAATTAAGACTTTTCAGTCTACATACAAGTTTACTTGAATCGCTGCAAAATTCTCCAGGTTGCACTTATATAGATTTTATATCTCTTTGATGTAACTCCATATAAAACTATCAATGCCACGTTCACTCTGAAAGAATTAGTAAAGAAATAATTATTTATTTATTCACTAACTATCCACCCCTCTTTCAGAGTAAAAATATTATTATCCTTTTTTTTTATGGCGTTTAATCACATACTTAATTAAGAACAAGAAACGACATTTATATATGTCGCTAAAACAACAATGTAATGGATATTGTAATCATGCTCTCACAAATAGATTATATAGTTTGATGGTATAACTAATTGTCTTTCTTTAACAAATCTCCTTAATAAATCTGCAACCACTTCATTCTACACTTGAGAGGTTTAAGAAATTTCATTATAAACTATATCAAGAATAGTACCTTAAACCTCAACAAGTTTAGTCTATGGTACAGGAGATTCCATAATTATCTGTATAGGTAAAGACAAAAACACAGTAACCCCCATCATACTATTATCTTTAATAGTTTGAGAGCAACTATCCTTTACAATTACGTCGATCTTAAGAAACTTTAAAGTATGCGATTCCATAATTCTTGTATCTTCTTTAGGGTCATAAGATCAATACCCCTTTAACAATCTGGATAAGATACAAAATAATACCGAGTGGATCTGAATTGCAATACACTTAAAATTGGATTAGATAATCTCACTTCTGCACGACACCCCTAAATTTAATATGATTCAAGTAATCTATGCACAATCTATAACTCAAAAGAAGTTTATAAAACAACTTTGATAAGGACATTCTTTATCTCGGTCAATTTTACTTCCACAATAATCTATAGAAGTCTTTAGATAACCGTTAAGAGTAAATAGAAAAAATTTTGGAAACAACTTTTTCATCCTTATATGAGATGTATATATCATTAGGACTTATAAACACAATCTTTGCAGATATGTCCTAATTTCAATATCAAACAAGACATAATTTCAAGCAACTAAGGCTTCCATCATCTTATAGCAGTGCAGTTCGCAGACAAACCTCTTTTCTAGTATTCCAGAATGAAACGCTTCATGGATAGTAAGCAAATTTTATTGCATTCTCAAGCAACAAATCATATGTCAACAACTTAAAATTTGAAGCAGTAAAAACCTTAATAATAGTGGAATTATTAATTACAGAAAAAATGACTGAAAAATCAAGCAATGTATATAATTAGCATCATGTGAGCAATGTGTAACTTGACACACAAATACACATCCAGAGAGTTACATACATAATCATATAATCACCTTTGGGCAGAATACATGACATGCAGTTGTACACTCCCACATGATAGCGGTTATGAGAATATATTCCAATCTTCGTGAATTCATCACCTTTGGGCAGACGAACCACTAGGATGAGTCACTCTTCCACCACATAATCATGTATCCCTCCATGAACTAATATATAATCACCCCATTTGGGAGTATAACTACACATTAGAGCAGGAGATATCCCAATCAATATACGAGACCGAAATTTTTCAAATCCAATCAAGCATGCCACTTTGGCGGTCACTACTCAATTGAATCCTTGAAACTCTCTCATACCAGGGATATAAATTTTACTCCTCACATACACCATATACATGTGATTTTAGCTTTAGTGATATGGGCAGCATATCACCAAAATCACATATCATGCTAATTACATTGCTTCATTCATTAATAAAAATAAACTTTATTGTAAATTATTGATGAATAACACTCATAAAATTTCATGTGATAACATACCAGTAACCCAACACTTATATTTTCAAAATCACAGAAAAATACAAGAAAAATACGCAAAAATACACTAAAAAATACGCATATTTAGGGCTTTGTATGTATTTTAACATCCATAAAATCATCAAAAAATTAAAATAAATTCACCACAAGATAGAACACGGCCTTACGAATCCAACGCCGCCAACCACGTGCCGATCGGAGCCTCCACGCACCCGCACGCGCCGCTTGAGTGCACGGAGCGTGGAGCCCACGCGCGGGCGTCAAAAGGCTGGTCAAACTGGTCCGACCGGTGGCGGTCCGACTGGTTCCCCGGTCCGACCTTCCGGTCCAGCCGCCCGGTCCGACCGGTTGACCGGGTCGGTCGGGTCAACGGGTCGGTCGGGTCCCGGGTCGGGTCAGTCACCATCTGGGTCGGGTCGGGTGCGGGTCGGGTCGGTCGCTGACGTCAGCGGGTCGGAACCCAGCTTGACGTCAGCGTCGACGCAGCGGATCGAATCCGAATCCGAATCCGAGTCCAGTCCGGTCCGGGTCGCCGACGCCGCGTGACGTCGGCGCCGCGTGCGCGGCACGCGCGTCCAGCGCCCCGCGCGTGGGAGCGTGTGAGGGCGCGTGAACGCGCGTGAGCGCACGTCCTCGACGCCCGGCGGCGCGTGGCTGCGCGTGGGGGCGCGTGGGGCCTCCCCCGGCGACGCACCGCCCACGGTCTTGATCGTCTCGTCGAGCCCAATCCGAATTTGTGATTTAATTTTATTTTTTATTGAACAAAAAATCTCGAAAATCACAAATTATGGCAAAAAACTTATGCATTCAAGTTCTAGGGTTATGGAGGCTCTGATATCACGTGTTGGATGCAAATTACGTAACCCCAATATCTCCATAACCAGAACAAGAATATGCATAATCAAGTAGAAGAATTAACGCACATGTTTTGGAATCCATTGATCTTGAAGCGGAAGCGGAAACATAATGTTCCACGCGCAAGTCATTCTCCTCTATTGTCCTCCGTATCACCGGCTCAATGAGGCGGCCCCCTCACGTTTAGCGTTAGGTAAACGCCCTAGGTGAGGATACATGTGAGAATTAGGGTTAGAGGAGACTCAGCATCTTTATAAATTTCCAGGTTAGCCCCTCATTACGCTGCCTCAACTCGGCCACACTAAAAACCCCATATTAGATTAATTAAGAAACCTTCTATCTCACCTTAAACCAATTCCCGTAAAACGGTAAACGTTAAACGGTAAATTACAATATCAATTAATGTAGTCTACATTAGGAAAATTCTTACACCCGTTTGTAATACTTCTTTGTCCCTTTCCTTCACGTGAGTCCAAGAGCATCCTATCTTCTTGACTCTTGAGGGGATGCGTGTGGGAGTTTTCTGGTGCAAAATTTCTGTGATTTTGACGTTGGTGCTGTACTCCCGAGGTTTCCCTTCTCGGTCCGAACGTGAAAAATCAAGAAATCACGCTTTTTTACCGCTGTACATTTGAGCTACGCGTCAGGGGACAGTAACTGTGGGGAAAGAAACAGGGGAGGATGAGAAGCCCGACATAAAGGAGTCTCCTTTTGGCGCCCGAATCAACTTCCTAAGCTCTGTCTCTCTCTCTTTGCTGCGAAGCTGAAGTAGAAGATCGGACCCGTTTTGGGTTTGATGATTAGACGGAAAGGCCGCTGCTTTCTTGTTGCACCGAGCAATGGGAAGCTTCGTTTTGGCTCGACTTCGTTGGCTCGTCCAGCCCCTGAGGCTCTCCCTCACTCTACTGACCCTCGAGCAACTTTGCTGAATCCCCGTACGCATCTACAATGTAAAGATGCGAACTTTTCCGTACCCAAGTTCTGCATTTCGTCTCTACTGAACTGTCAGGGAGTTTCCACGATCAGACAAGTTCACGCGCTCATCGCCGTCACTGGGATGCTTCCTAACCTGTTTGTGGTGAACAAGCTCCTCCACATGTATTCTTACCATAGAGCTCTAGGGGATGCATATGCACTGTTTGGTGTAATGACAGAGAGAGACCCTGTTTCGTGGAGTGTGATGGTTGGTGGGTTCGCTAAAGTTGGCGACTCTTTCAGGTGTTATGAGACTTTTAGGGAACTCATTCGTTCGGGAGCTCAACCCGACAACTACTCATTGCCTATGGTGACAAGGGCTTGTAGAGATACTTCAGACTTACAAATGGGTCGAGTGGTTCAAAGTGTTGCGTGGAAAAATGGGTTGAATTTGGATCGGTTCGTGTGCGCGGCATTGGTGGAAATGTATGCAAAGTGTGGGGTGATTGAGGACGCGAGGCAGTTGTTCGCTGAAATGCCAGACAAGGACCTCGTGACGTGGACTGTCATGATTGGCGCACTTGCAGATTCTGGCGATGCTAACGAATCACTGGAATTATTTGATCGGATGACACGAGAAGGAATCGTTCCCGATAAGGTTGCTATGGTAAATGTTGTTCATGCATGTGCCAAGTTCGGTGCTTTGCATAAGGCTAGAGAAGTCCACAACTATATACGCATGAAAAATATAACTCTCAATGTGATATTGGAGACTGCTATGATCGACATGTATGCAAAGTGTGGCTGTCTCGGTTCTGCAAGGGGAATTTTCGAGACTATGAGGGAAAAGAATGTTATCTCGTGGAGTGCCATGATTGCGGCTTATGGGTATCATGGGCAAGGAAGGAAAGCTCTTGACCTGTTTCCAATGATGTCAAGTAGTGGGATTTTTCCGAATAAGATCACTTTTGTTTCGTTGCTGTATGCATGTAGTCATGCAGGTTTAGTTGAGGATGGTCTTCGAATTTTCTCTTTGATGCAAAATGATTATGGTTTAGAACCAGATGTGCAGCATTATACTTCAATGGTTGATCTTTTAGGCCGTGCTGGGAGATTTGGTGAGGCCCTAAATTTGATAGACCATATGATGGTGGACAAGGATGAAGGTCTGTGGGGAGCCCTTCTGGGCGCATGTAGGAAACACAGGAACATAGACTTGGCGGAAAGAGCGGCAAAGTCGCTTCTTGAGTTGAAATCAAATAATCCAGGGCATTATGTTTTGCTCTCAAACATATATGCAAATGCTGGTAGATGGGAAGACGTGGCCAAGATTAGGGACCTCATGACCAAACGGAGATTGAAAAAAGTTCCTGGTTGGACTTGGATTGAAGTGGCCAACAAGGTTTATCGGTTTGCCGTTGGGGATACTAACCATCCACGTTCTCAGGAGATTTACTTGCTCCTGAAGAACTTGTGTGAAAAATTAGAGTTGGCTGGCTATGTCCCTGATACAGATTTTGTACTGCATGACGTTGACGAGGAAGTTAAGATCGGAATTCTATCGACACACAGTGAGAAACTGGCAATTGCATTTGGCCTTCTTGCAACTCCTGAGGGTACTTGTATCAGAATCACAAAAAATCTAAGGGTTTGTGGGGACTGCCACACATTTATTAAGATTGTATCAGCAGTCACTAAGAGGGTGATTGTAGTCCGGGATGCAAACAGGTTTCATCACTTTGAGGAAGGTGCTTGTTCTTGTGGAGATTATTGGTAACTGATCATTTGACTTTCTGCACATCTACGACTTCTTCTCCTTGGATGCAGTTTCATCCCCAGAAAAAGAGAGAGGTAACAGAAATCAGAGGAAAAAAATTCTTTGAAAAGCATTTAAATTCGTTGCTTGTGGAGCATGATAGAAGTGAAGTTGTCAAAATACTTTGGTTGGCTCTCCAGAATGCATTTCGATTCATTTTGTAGCATAATTAAACGAGACATTTCAAAGTGCTGTTAGAAACTTGTGAGGATTCAGGTACCATGCTTTCCTCCCCTAATGTCATTTTTTTCATTATGTATTTACGGAGCCACTGTTTAGGATTCAAACAGATAGGCTCTCATGGCACTGATTGAAATGTTATCTAGCTATGTTGATCTCATGTTGATG
This sequence comes from Eucalyptus sp. ANBG9806169, assembly GCA_014182395.1. NCBI lineage: Eukaryota > Viridiplantae > Streptophyta > Magnoliopsida > Myrtales > Myrtaceae > Eucalyptus > Eucalyptus sp. ANBG9806169. The sequence goes on along the minus strand of CM024573.1, from coordinate 39,284,609 downwards.
TTCCTAACAAAGAGATGCTAGAGTGTCGATTGGTGAGATTGCTCGCTTGTGAAAGAAGTTCTAGTCAAGCTTAAAAAATAACAGTTCAGGGATGTACAGGTAGCAATTATCATTTTCTGCTCACAATGTGACATACTAATATTCTCCAGTTGAATGACTTCAAACTTTTAAGTTTGGAAATACCTATGACCTTGGTAATAGAAACTCGGATAATCACCTGTGTTTGAAATATTATTACAGTTCCGGGGAATCTATGGTAAGTTACTAGTACTCCTATTTTATCCTCTAATAAAAGGGATAGAAAATGGGTTGATTTGAATCTAACTTTTGTGAGGAAATGCCTCTCCTTCTTCCTCTAAATGCCGAGTAGTTTAAAGTCATGAATGGAGAGCAGAAACTTCACTTTAGCTTGATAATCATCTCTGCATAATACTTGGCTACTCAGCCTTTTGTCGACGCATAAATGGAATCATGAAAGAAATTTTTAAGTGGCAATACGTCCAAGGAGTTAGAGCTAACAAAAGAACTGCAGTCTAGGTGAAGAATTCTTAATGCACTCCTTTATATTCTGTTCTCAAGCTCATGGATTTAGAATGCTTCAGCAGGTCCATTGTATACCAAAGCGTGCAAGCGCATCCTCATCATTTCAGGGGGAGTCCTTTTCAATCTGCTTGATGTGAACACACCATTGTTGGCCCAGATTCCCCGACATTGTACTGCAATGGATCTATATGAGCCCTCGTCTCTGAGAACCCGAAGATTCCTGCTGCAGGAAAGAGTAGCAGCAGCGTGAAGTTTTAATATGAACTCCCGGATTGTTTTCTGCCTCCCCTAGAAGAATGAATGGCACTACAACTACATCTTCGCCACTTTCACAGTAGACAAAAGATGAATGCAGAACTGCCGGCTAATAGCCGATGCCTTCCTGAGCACTCTATCTTATGCTGATGTGGTTACCGTCACTGTCCCAGACTTCTCGAATTTAAATGCGGAAGTTGCTCCTTTTTTGACTCTCTCTAGCCTCTTCTGCTGCAAGCTTTGGTGCAGCCTCAAAGGGCAGCATTATATACTTTGATTTCTGCATTATGCTCAGAGAATATAGGGGAGCAAGCAGACCGGGCCGGGATTAGAGATATTTTCAGCCTGGCCTGAAAGATAAGAAAGGCCTAGATCAAACCGAGTCGGTGAGGGCTAAAGCCCGATTTTTTCTTTAATGTTCTAATATCGTAGTACTCAATATCAATCTGAACTCTCATGTACGAGTCAAGCAATCGACACCAAGTTATTTGATAGTTTGTAATTTCCATTTTGGATTCGCACACAAAATATAACTTCTGATTACCACTTTTCTTTGGTGCATTTGATGTTTGGTCCTTAAAAACAAATTCCGGGTGCAATTGAAGAATTGAAATAGACCCAAAGAATGCCTTGGCCATTTCAGGCGGGCCGGTATGATTTGGATTTTTCCGGGCTTAGATTTTTTAGATGCACCAGTTCCGTCCCATCAGAGATCATGTTTGGCCCGGGGACCGAAAGGACAGTTTCGCCAAAATTCTTCCAGCGATCGTATCGGTCCTTTATCTTGCTGAAGCTGACATAAATCTCTTCGCTAATATTCTAGACAGCGACAACTGACAAGCAAGGCGAGACTCACTAGGCATGCGGCCAGTGGTAAGGGAGTTGGGTGCGGTGAGGCGTCGATTTCATCCATGCTCACAAAAAGACAGATTAAACTCTGCAAAGAGACATAGTAAGAGAGAGAGAAAAAAAATCTCTTCTATTGTTTGAAATAATTTACTAATAAGAAATATTTTCATTATCCACAACGTTCCATGTCTAAAGAATTTCGTGTATAATAAAGATATTTTTTATTTATTCATTTTTTTAAGTGATTCGAGAGATTATTTTTGAGAAAATATTGTCTAAATCATTTGTTTCCACAAAATAAATGCACAATTAGATTAGGACAAACCCAAAAAAGAAGAAGAAGCAAGACCACGAATTGACGGCACTGAGATGGATAATGAAATAGGAGTCTCCATTGATGTTGTGTGGCTTACTTCTTGCAAACGGTCGCTTGTACCTGGAAAGACAGCAACTTCGTCGGGCAAAGTTGTCGACGATGTCGACCGGAATGTTCCTAATCTGATGGGTGAGAATCCATCTCCATCCGGCAGTCGACTATCATTCTCATTGATCTGACGGTTATTGCCTTGCGCGATAGTTTGGCGTGGAAAACACATGGGCACTGTAAACAAGCCCCGGTCTTGCAATATAGAGAGGCACTGCATGGAACTTCAGTTCTATGTTCTATAGCCTCATAACATCTCCATTACCAGTTCAAACAGCGAGACCTAGAATTCCAGATTAAGTTAAAACGATATAAACTCCACTACAATGTCCCATAGAAAAAACAGGTGAAATTAACTCGGCTTCCGACTGTTAACTGGGTCAAAGTTTCAATTTTTAGAATACCGACTAGGAAATCAATACATTGGAAATTACAGTAGATTCTATCTGTGTCAATCCAAAGGGCTTTCAGTTTTTTTTTTTTTTTTTTTTTTTTTTGGGGGGTGGCTCTAGTGATCCACGAGAATAGTGGCAGACAAGAAGAGGGAGTGGACTCCTATCACCAGCAGTCTCAGTGGTCGGCGTGCATTTTCTGCTCCGTTCATTCGCACGAGTCTTTGCCTCACCCTACAAAAACACTGCATAATATCTCACTTTTAAGCCATGGCTTTTCCAACTTGCCAGATATGAATAGTTGAATTGATATGTCTTGGGTTAAAAACATGAAAAACATGAAAATTTTGCCCCACCCCTCAAAGTCCTTTACCAGTACTTTCAATAGACGAAATGGCCAGACATTGCCATGAGAACTTAAATCACGGGAATAGCTGGAGCATATAGGCCAGGCAATCAAATTTGTATAGATGCCCATTGACACCGAACAATCAACTTTGTTCGATCGTGCAAGCCCCATGAAATCAGTAGCGAGAAAAAGAAGATCTATATGGACCCTGGATCGATGTAAGAACTTTCCCTAGACAGCCTGATGTCCTAAAGCACATTGGATGGTCGCCCAAGTGCCAAGTCTCCAAGCAAAAATTAGCAGGCGAAGACCAGACAAGAGGTCGATCTTGCTGGCGATCCATATGGACCCGGATCGATGTAAGAATTTGCCCTAAAGACAAGCTGATGTCCTAAAAACAGATTAGATGGTCAACCAAGTGCTAAGTCTCCAAGCAAAAATTACAAGGCGAAGACCAGAGAAGAGGTGGGTCGTGTTGCTTATGGTCTGCCGCGGCACTTTAACCTGTCGAGACCTTCTAGGGATTGCGCTTGGGGATTGGAGCTTGCACGGAGCGTGGGTGGTGTTTCCCATGAAAGTGGAAGCGAGCGAAGCACCTGATCTGATAACTTTGCGCTTTCCCAATGAATTTCACACCCTCATATTCTTTCCTTTGTCTTGAAAAAATGAATTGGACGGTGTCTAAGCTGTTGTAATTATTGTTATATTATGGTTTTCAATAGCTCAACGTTAGGGAGGCGCGCCTTCATTTAACGTGACTTTTTGTTTCTAAATTAAATCTTGAGGGTTAACAACTCAATTGATGTGAGCATAATCGACATGACTCTTGACTCTTCGTTCCGCTACAAATTCTGAATTTAATATTGAAGGTTAATGATTCAACTAATTTAAGCATAACCACTATGACTCTTGAGATTTTGTCCTTTTAGTCTTCTGCAACTATTTCCCTAGTTTATAATACAAACAGTTTTGTGTTGTGTTTTGGGAGGTATAGTCCGTGAAGCTATTTAGCACCATTGGTGGAAACTAATCATCTCATAGAGATGCGGTTAGTCATATCTCACCTCTTTTGTTGAATTGCTGATTAAAGCGATTTGATTGGCCATACCTCAACTCTTGTATTGAAGTTGCCAATTATATGAAGAAGTTATCGATTCAAGGGCAAGTTGTCGATTGACTATCGATATACCGATATGCAAGTTTATTATCAACTTAGAGAATCCCGATCGAATACCTAGTGATTATAATTTTATTACAATCAAGTAGGTTTGTATTTGCTTTGTAATTCAACATCTTTATTTGTAAAAATTATACATTGACTTGGTCGTTATTGAATTTGTTATTGCTCTCTCCGAAAAATTATTTTTCTGATTACAACAAACAGTATTGTATATTTTTCCTCTTATACGTAGTCTCTCTCTCTCTTAAATTCGTAGCATCTTTTTTTTTTTTTTTTTTTTTTAATCGAGCATCACTATCTCCAGTTTTGGGAATGTTTTTCATGCACGCTCCAATCCTTACAGAATTTCGCAAGGGAACCCTGAGCCAAATCTCTAATCAAAATTCTATCCGGTTGCGATTGAGAATTAGCTTGGGGCTAGTTGTTGTCGCCACCACCTATCGGGTTGGCCATCGAGCTTTAATAGATTCCAGCAGAAATGATTCCTAGAGTCGTTATGACATCGAGTAGAGAAGAGTTTATGCAGTTTATTCTTAAGTCGGACAACTATCTTCAAATGGTCACCATCGAATACTTCCTCGAGTTGCATTCGCGGTCTCGAATCCGGACCAGAGTTTCCACCAAGGCATCAGTAAGGTGTCCACGTCCAACACGCTGAAAACAATTTTTCCACGCCGACATAAAAGCATGTCAAAGGCACAATGAAAACTTTACTAAGGTAGCTTTCTGGCACTTTGACGACCCTCACCCAATACTGCTCAAAGCGTCGACGTCGAGATGTCAGTGTCATGTGAACGAAGGCAGAAACCTCAAAGCGGGAACGGGGCCGACCAACGTGTGTTTCGTGCTGGAAAAATGATGAACCCGACAAACCGATCGCAATCGGGTACTTCGAATCTCTAGGTTATAGATGCTCTTTACTGATACGAATGTAGAAATAATCGGCAGTTCGGTGTAAGCAATGTCCGCAAGGGGACGTGCCCTAAATCAACTCATCAACTTCAGCGGACTGACCAAGAAAGAAAAAAGAACGAAAAAAATTGGAGAAGATAGTCGGTATAAGCAAAGGTCCAAAAGGGTAATTAACCTAGGGTTAACCAAGGCGTGATTAACCTAATTTTGTTTACCATATTTTTCATCCATCGGTTCGTTATTTTCCCCAATTTCAAAACTGATATGTTATTTCATTATTTTGGCTATACACAGAGTCGGATTGTTTTATCGTCTCTCACTTTTTCTGTGAAAATTACCCATTGAGTTCCAAACTTGTAATACAAATGCCAATTCAGTTATAAATTTTTCAATTTCATCAATTTAATTTTAAAATTTTGCGTGAAATTTTGATATAGTTATTCTAGTTAATTCCCACCGAAAATTGTTGATATGTCGGTCCAATCATCGTCAGCCGCACACCGCCATTTCAGATATTTCCTACAACAATTTATTGGAAAGACTAAAATAGAATTTCATGCAAATGTTTAGAATTAGGTTGGTCAAATCGAAAAAACTAAAGCTAAATTGACATTTGTACAATAAGTTTATAACTAATTGGACAATTTTCCCTAGTAATATACTGCTCATTTTTGTTTTATAAGTAATAATTTATCATTTATTCCGACTTCACGAGGTTTAATTAAGCAATTAAGTAATTATCCAAGGAAATTCTTTACCTACGATATGAACATCTCTCATCACGAAATTCTATCTCGCTCTTGTGTTTTGAACTCATTACCCTTAAGCAGGCGTGAAGTCTATTAGGCTAATCACGCTTTGTGCTGATAATCACTCGACAGTTTATATCAAGGAAATTTAACAAATCCTCGAGCTAATTCCGGTCAAATAAGAGATTATGATAGATCAGATAAGTCCTTGGTAACTGTAGATTGCAACCAATTAAGTTACGCCATTATCAATGTCGGCATAATAATATATTCCCACAATATCTTAATAACTATAAATTGTGTCCATTCAAACAACCCACTCATCTTTGTATTTTCATGTACATCAAAAGAGTGCAAAGGAAAACATTTTTTAGGATTATGATGTCAAAAAAGCAAATTAGTTCTAATTATGATTGAAGAGAATTTTCTGCATACCGACTGTGGGATTGCACTAAATAAATTATTTAAGGAATCGAATCTATGCCCGTGCAATAAGATCGACGTTGCTTCTACTAATATTTTAACCATAAATAGACTGAAAAGAAGAATTTGGAATCCTCTCTCAGTTTAGGGTGCATATAAGATTTAACTAAATCTAAAGCCTACCATCTCATGGAATGTTTAAATCGAGGCAATCTCTTGAACGTTTTCTTTATTTAATCTAATTCCCAAACTTTTAAAAAAATCCGGTCAATGTAGGTAGTTCGTCAAGTATATTGCCACATCGCTTGCATTTGCCCGACGTGAAATGCCATGTCAGTGTTCGTTGAGCTAATATAATGATATGAATTGCCACACTATTTTTCCTAAATCCGTACATCTTTTTTTTTCATCTCTTCTTCTTCTTTTTGTGGCCTTCTTTTTGGGCCAAAAGAACGGTACATACATATATGACGTGGATGCCACGTGAACGGTAAAATGGCAAACCTAAAGTTAAGTTAACAAAATGGCCACGTCGGTTGAAAGTGTTAGGAGTTTCAAATATAGGGCTACATCTACATCGAGTGGGCATTATCAAAAGCTTATGAATTAGATTGGACTTAAAAAAAAAAAAAAAAAAAAAAAAAACCCGTTCTGGGGCTATGGAATATTCAAAAGTAATTAAGGATCGACACATGTAATCTGTAGCCCTCGAAGATAAAAACAAAACCCTACCTAAATAAGTGCGAGGATAATCCAAAAGAACCTCCTTATTTTTCTAAACGACACTTTCTCTTCTCTCTCCCTCCCTATAAATAAGCGAGCAACCCTTCATTTAAAAATCACCAACCTCATCCGTAATAACTTCTCTCTCTTTCACGCTCTTCCCTTTGAGCCTCTTCTTTCGCGATGGACGTTTCACGGTTTCTTCGAAAATCTCCTGCACTGGTCTTTTATCTTCTCCTCGTGATCGTAGCTTTCGATTTCGGCGACGAGAACTGCGCCGTCGAGGCGCGCCACAAGGTTTATCCTGAGTACCAGTCCCACCCGGCCGTCTCCGTGAAGCGTGTCCATCGGACCGGCTACCACTTTCAGCCTCCTAAACACTGGATCAACGGTATGGCTTCTCGCATATTGTCGAGTTCTTTCTCTGGAACAGGACATTACTTTCGTTCATCTTTTATGTTCTTTTCGTGTGTTTCATCTGTTCGGTGTTATTTGTCCTTTTGGATGCTGATTGTCTAGGGTTGAGAGCCTTTGACTCTCCTTGTCTTCCGGGAAACCTTCGTCTTTAAAAGCCTTCCCTGACACATTATCGTACAATGTAGGTCAGGTATGCATGGAACTACATTATATTCGACGAAGTCATCCCTTGTAGAGATCTGATCTAGCAGTTTTCTGCATGAGTTTTTCTTTTTTTGCGTTTTTAATGAGTCATTCTTCTTCAAATTTTATTCGTTTTTTTCTATAAAAAGGGTTATTCATCTTCCGGGTATTGGGTATAAGAGCCAGTGGGAGGTGGGCTGGGATCGAAGCGGTGAATGTGTGGACCAAAAAAAAAAATCAAAAGGCACCCTTATCTTCAACCATCTAGAAGGAGGGAAGGCAACTAAGGTGTCCTTTATATTCCCATCTACCTTTTTCCCATACTTAGTCAAAGAAATCAATTTTATAAGACATCAAATAGTAGATGATGGCTTAAGTAGGAGGCCACATTCAATGGAGAGGCATCTTTGCCATCACAATGATGACAAGAACTTGATGGTGAAATGCTTATTGTAGAGAGCTGAGACCTGGAACAGCTCTTCTTAACGATCTCCCATCCTGGTTTGCACTTTCTAATCAGAAATTATGCTAGAGACATGACAATTAGAGATAGTAATCGTTCAAGTTGTGCCGTGGATTAATGCGATAGTCACCCCAAGGATGATGAATCATTACAATCGCATCATTTCTAAATCACGGTTTGTCCGGTACACCGTGCACAGCTCCTGTTTGCAGCTGCTACTGCTGTTTTCTTGATCCAATTGGTACCTTCACGAGGACCACGAGAATCATGCGATTGGTCAATGGAGGTCTGGATCATTAATCGGGCTGCGGGGCCATCACACCATATGTCTTTTCTTTCTTTCCTTTGGCTTTTGCTTTTTGTTATATTTGGATTACTTCCGATCAATAGGACAAATTAAGATTGTTTTGCACGTTTCGTTTTGCCTGCAAAAGTCCTGCTTTCGCACCTAGGCGGCTCCTGCATTGGCATTAGACTCCATAGACGGTGAAAGGGTTTTTGATTATTGTTGAGTTCTCAAGCGAACGGATCGCTTTGACAGTCCCATGACTTTCTGCCTTAAAGGGTTTTTCTTAATCTTTCTTTACTCTCTTTCTTTGTTGCTTCTTTTCTTGGAGTATGTAATGTCCCTCAGGCTTTGGGAGAGCCCAAAAATAAATCGAAGGGGAATGATGAATTGATGTGGGAAGTGACCAGAAAATAGCGATTGAAGAAAAATATCGGGAGAAAAATGCCACTGTAGATATATTACCTTTAGCTTAAATCTTTGAAATGCTGCATGAATGAAGTGAAAAAAACAATATTATTTTTATGAAAAAAAAAATCACTAAAAATTTCTTTTGTGCCTGGCTTAGCATTATCCTTCGTGCCTTAGCTTCGGGACATAAATATCTGGAAATTTTCTAAGAGAACCATCATGAGATTCATGTTTTGCTAATCAGAAGTGGATGTGGTTGACATAAGGACGATACAACGTTGGTTGATCCCCATCTTCGGAAAGTTCACGACCACAAGTTGGCCGCAATGAAATGTTGGGGTCGACTTCGAAGATAAGCTTTCGGTGCGACAAGGATGCAGCGTGCCGTGCGCATCTTGTGGTGTCTGTTGGGTCTTAGCACGGAAGCAATTAATAAGGATGAATTTAGGAAATAATTTTCGTACTGCCGCATGCCTGTTGTTGCTGTGAAAAAGGAGTCGTTGATGAAAACACCATTTTCCAATTTAATCCATCTGATGCTATGATCTATGCTCCAAGGTTTTTGATTTGAATTTATATTCATGCAATATCTCTTGCTCTAACTAATCGCTACTTACTTTTTTTGTTTGTTTGTTCTCCTCTCTTGTTTCGCACTCCAAATCTCCACCTCGAATGTAATGATCCGGCAGATCCAAATGGTAATTTCCGTACCCGACTTTTCTTACATATGTCTATTTGTATTGGTATTGCTTACTATATACTGAGATTCATCCTTAAATTAAATGTACAATTTGATTTGTTATATTCTTACAAGACATCGAAAAGTTCTTTATTCAATTGCTAACTTAAATCCATCACGTTGTTGAGTATATCAAATTTGTGAACATCCCATTTTTTCCTATCTTTCTAATTTTAACCTAATTAAGTTTTGTAACCATTCCACATTACATTAATCATATAATTTTTCTCTATGTGAGTGAAATCAAATGGTTGAATTGAGCAGGACCCATGCACTACAAGGGATGGTACCATCTCTTCTACCAATACAACCCCAAAGGGGCGGTGTGGGGCAACATAGTGTGGGCCCACTCGGTGTCCAAGGACCTGGTCAACTGGCGGGCCCTCCCTCCGGCCATCTACCCGACCAAGCCCTTCGACATAAATGGGTGCTGGTCCGGGTCCGCCACCGTCCTTCCGGGCAATCGCCCCGTCATCCTCTACACCGGCATCGACACCAAGAACCACCAGGTCCAGAACTACGCTGTCCCTGCCAATGCCTCCGATCCCTACCTCCGTGAGTGGACCAAGCCCGACAACAACCCCATCGTCGACCCTGGGCCTGGCGTCAACGCCAGCGCCTTTCGCGACCCGACCACCGCGTGGTTCGAGGATGGGCACTGGAAGATCCTTGTTGGCAGCAGAAGGAAGCATCGGGGGATGGCATACTTGTATAGGTATGGTGAATAATTAGTGGTGCGACCTATTTACACGATGTGGAGTAAATCATTTTAATTGTGTGCTCCCCTCGCTTTCTAGTAGGATCGGAATCTATCCACGAATTGGTTGATTAGAATCTATTATTGTATATATTATGGACACTAAACACATTTTTGTTTTTCATATGTTAGGTCCGATTTGATATTTAAAATATGTTAAAACTTCTCGGCATCATGCAATTCATTATTCAATTGTACATATATAGAGGGCGTTAGGACTAGGTTAGGCTTATCATTTAACAGTGACATGGTTATAACACAAAGATGTGAATTTTTTATGCAGGAGCAGGGATTTCATCCACTGGACCAAGGCAAAGCACCCGCTACACTCGGCGCCGAAGACCGGCATGTGGGAGTGCCCTGATTTCTTTCCAGTTTCGAAGAACAATGCCAACGGGCTGGACACATCGGCACTCGGCCAAGGTGTGAAGCATATCTTGAAGGTCAGCCTCGATCTAACACGGTATGAGTATTACACGGTTGGGACTTATCACCCTGACAAGGACAGGTATGTGCCTGATAATACCTCGGCCGATGGGTGGAGTGGCCTGAGGTACGATTACGGCAACTTCTATGCTTCCAAGACATTCTTTGACCCGGTTAAGAACCGGAGGCTCCTGTGGGGGTGGGCCAATGAGTCCGATGCTGTCCATTCTGATGTCCAAAAGGGATGGGCTGGGATTCAGGTGATTAAAGAGATTTACCCTATCTTCTTTTTGGCACAATCTATTCATTTTCTTGATTATCATTTCTGAAAAGTTGTTTAGTTAAAACAACACAAGACCAAAATTGATTTATATGTTTTGCGACTCAGCTTATTATCATTTTTCTTATGATTATCGCACCCCTCCTTATCAGTTGATCCTACTTCAACATTTTGTTTTTTTAGCGGTAGGGATTCCACTGCATAAACAAATGACATAACATGATGGTAGCAATGAGCCTTCTCACTGTAGCTGATTTCGTGATTTGTGACGATGGACGGTCGCTTATAACATGTCCTCATTTTCTAGACATGCTTTCATTTTAGTTATTCAATTTATTTTGTAAGTGGAATGGACTAGAATGTTGTTACATTCTATGGCTTTGATGCAGACGATTCCAAGGAAAATATGGCTTGACAGCAATGGCAAACAACTGTTGCAATGGCCTGTTGAAGAGATAGAGACTCTGCGGAGACAAAATGTTCACATGAGCAGTGTCAAGCTCGACAAAGGCGAACATGTTGAGATTAAGGGAATTACAGCAGCTCAGGTTCACATATTTGCTCCATGGTCTTTAGTCCAGCGCGCCAAAATTTGATTCATGATTTTTACCTGACCGAGCCTTAGCGTTTGTTTCCTATATTGATTGGTTCGCTTAGGACAAATTAGGATTTTGAAGATTTCTGCATAATGACACAAGCTTCAGTGAAGAAAGTTCCTATAAGTTTATATTGTCATTGTCAATGTTGGCAGGCTGATGTGGACGTGGTGTTCTCGTTCTCGAGCCTGGACGGGGCCGAGCAATTCGATTCGAGCTGGGTGAACGCACAAGACCTCTGTGGCCTGAAGGGCTCGGGAGTTCCAGGCGACGTTGGGCCTTTCGGGCTCTTGACGTTGGCTTCTGAGCACCTGGAAGAGTTCACCCCTGTCTTCTTCAGGATCTTCAAAGCTGATGACCAAAACAAGCACAAAGTGCTCATGTGCTCTGATGCAAGGAGGTCTGTCATATTTGATTTTATATTATGCGATCTTTCTTGTTCATAATAAGCTTCTTGATGGACTAGAATTATGATTACGTCTTTAATTCCTTTTTTTGGGGTAAATGCAGCTCGTCTCTCAAATCAGGAATCTATAAACCATCTTATGCTGGTTTCGTGGACGTGGATTTGAGCGATGGGAAAATTTCTCTCAGGAGTCTGGTAAGTGATATGGTCCATCCTCAATCCTTAACTCATTTCTCCTCCCAGTTGGAGGGTCGGTAGCGAAATCGCCAAAATTGGGCGGAATTTTGCGGACGCGCATCCATTCAATTTGTAAACGAAATTGTAATGTCCAGATCGATCATTCCGTGGTGGAGAGCTTCGGGACCGGAGGCAAGACATGCATCACATCTAGGGTGTACCCGACACTTGCGTTGCTCGGCAATGCCCGTCTCTTCGCCTTCAACAACGGGACTCAGACGATCACGATCGAGACTCTCAATGCCTGGAGCATGAACCGGCCGGTGATGAACCAAGCTCTTGAGTAGAGCAAAAAGGCCAAAACGCCAGTATGTCTTCGGCTCTAGGCAACATTAGGTAGAGGACAGGGCTGTGTTTGATGCCCAATGTAAATAGTAAATAATCGCCCTTTGACCGAGAGGTGATAGCTAGCTAGATCTTGTTTGTGGACAGCTGACGAGTAATTTCCTTGCGCAAATAAATTAATTAGGGTGTTTATTTGCTCCAAGAATATATTTTTCTTCAACGGGCCATGCATGAAATTGGTTATAAATAGAATTATCATTACTTGGGTGGTGGTAATTTTTAGTTCATCAAATCTGCTTACGGGGAGAAATGGTCAATACCCAATAATATTTTTAATTTATCATCATAATGAAGATCAGGACAGAGAGATTCATCGCACCATGAGCGAGAGACTGCAAATCTTATTTTGGTCATCTAAATGAATTATTTTTTTAATTATTCAATTTTCTTTTAATTACTTACTAATGTTGTTTGATCTTTTAATTTGTCAGTTTTGTTTGAAATTGTCAATGCTACATTTATCGATTACCGTGCGAAAATACCATTTTTTGTGGATAAAATATTGGGTAGACCTTACTTGTTAAGTTAATAATAAATTACTCAATTCATTAAAGGACAAGTATTCGGTGGGGTCCACCTTTCCCCCACCTTGTCTTTCTACGCTCTTCTCCATCCTTCTCCACTCACATCTTTAGAAATCGGATACAATTTGGATTTGCTTTTGGCCAAAATAGTGAGTTCTTTATTTGACGTTATGTTTTTTTTTTTTTTTTCCTAGAGCTTGGGAAGTAGCTATGGTGATGATGATGCCGATGATGATGAGGTAGATGTACGGAGGCTCAACACACGAGAGAGATTTAAACCTTTTAGAGATCGACGAGATGGAGGGCTTCAGAGCTAGAGCCCTGGGAGTATGGTGGTCGACACAGCCATACCATTAGCCAAGAGCATCCAAGCGCTCGAAGAAACCACCATTTTTGGTGCTGTGTTGAGCTTTAGTGGTGGAGTGAAAGTGGCAATGTCAATAGTGTTGCGTCATAAACTTGCCTCTTTTGTCTCTTGTTATGGAGAAGGAAAGAGTGATGGAGACGAAAGATGGAGAAGAGAGTAACGGAGGAGAGAGATAAGGTGTGGGATGTTGATGGAAGAGAGACGATGAGTAAGAAAGAGATTTTTGAAAAAATTGAAATGTGAGCTCATTAAACACGTATCCATCAATGAATGGAGTGATTTATTGTTGACTTGGTAAGTAAGGTGCTCAATATTTTCTCACTTTTGCGTGTATCTTTCCAACTTTTCTCTGATTAAATAATTTCTTATTTTGGATTACCTACTTTTATTTGAATAGATTACTAACTTATATTTGTTTTTCTTTTTAAATTGACAACTTGTTTACGTATGCAACTTTTATTAGCCTTGCCAACCCTTTTCAACATTACGTTATCAACTAATTTTGCATTAGTAACCCTTTTAGAAAGTTAATCAGCAACCGTCATTTGTTTTTTTTTTCATACTTCTTTCATCTCTATTTAAAAAAATCTTTTTATATATACCGATTTTTATGAAATTTTTTACCAACATCTTAAATTTACCAATGGTTATATAAAATTACTAACATTTATTTGGTAACTTACCATCTTTTTTTCTACCAAGTAACCCAAAAGAAAAGTAGATTATTTAAAAAAAAAAAAAAAAAAAAATAAGAATGTAATTGACTCATATGAGGATTGAAATTAGAATTAGTTGATGAATTTATCAATAAATAGCATAAATTTAAGTTAGTAAACTTACTAAAAGTTGGTAAATTAACAATGTAATTGAGAGATGCATACAAAAGTTGATCTAAGATAAGGAAAATTGGTAGTTGAAAGAAAATTAAACTTGATAAGTAATTCAAATTAGAGTTAGTAAAATAAGAGTGTGACTGGATTGATTTATGAAAAGTTTTCTTCTCATGCGTCGCCATTTTGCATATTTAAATACTCACCTTATGGTGCATTGATGCATATGTTACTGGAAAGCATTTCTCCTTATGTTATATAGTACCATCGACATGGTGACACGAGATGATGCGGATAATCCACAAGATGTTGTCATTTGTTAGCAACTTACTTTTTCTCTTTTCATCCTTTAGTTAAGATATGGAGATCGTTTAAGGAGCCATATGCATGTACTTGATGTATCCATATCGCATGCATGTGATCCTTAACCCCCTTTTTTTTTTTTTTTGTGGGGAGAGGTGGGTCGGGGGTCGCTGTGGTCCATGACTTTTATTCATGGACCACGCTTTTAGGCATGATGTGCCACCATGATTGTGGCCATTGGACATTCTTGATTCATTTGTTCTAGATATGTACAAGTCCCTCAAATCATAATCATATCTCATATGTCAACCCGAAAGCAAAGGTTTCCATCTTCCAATTTGCCACGCATTAAAATTTAATTGTACGACACAAAGCGTGAAATCTCCACATTACCTTTTCAAATACTCCAAGATGTGATATTTTCTAGTTGTGCCAAATAGATCTCCTGTCCTGTCTTGTGACGTATGCATGCACCAGCACTTATCAATAATTTTGTATATCACATGTAACACGACTTGTACTAACAGATAAATCATATTCATAAGTCAATGATTTTAACCAAATAATAGTATATATGCAAAAATTAGGTTAGCTGTTTATGAATTATGTTCTAGACGGGCATGCGTCCCTACATAAGATTGCTCTGGTCCCGTCTTCTCAATTGCATGATTCTACTGCCGTAATAATGCTGCGTATGCACTTAATAAACAATGAAATCTAAATTATCACATTATTATTTTGCAATAATCAAAAGCTTAAAGCGTACTTCAAATTTTTGGTAAGAAAAGAGAAAATTTTTTGCTTTTACACTTCCTTTTTTTTTTTTCAATTTGACCATCCGCACAGCACGCTGAACATGGTATAAAGTCCTTGCACGTTTATGTCTTTGCCAAAGCAAGCAAACGAATACTCTGATATCGCCAATATTAGAATTACAAACACATTTCATCAAGCCGATCGTAAAAGCTCGACATCAATGGCGGCCGCCACAGCTGACACGACTGCCCCGGCCTACGACCGGATGAAGGCGGTGAAGGAGTTCGACGAGTCCAAATCAGGCGTCAAGGGCCTCTCGGACTCGGGCGTCACCTCCATACCTGATATCTTCGTCCACCCTTCAGACACTCTCTCCGACCTCAAGCCTTCCTCAAACGCCGCCACCCTCTCAATCCCCGTCATCGACCTCTCCGACCTAAACTCCACTGACCGCCGCCCCATGATCGTTGCCCAGATCAAGGAAGCAGCCCGAACCTGGGGCTTCTTCCAGCTCATCAACCACGGCGTGCCTGTCTCAACGATCAACGAAACCCTAGACGCCATCAAGGCCTTCCATGAGCAGCCGCAGGAGGCGAAGTCCAAGTACTACAGGCGTAACGAGAACCGCGGAGTCATGTACTCGAGCAACAGCGACCTGTACCGGTCGAAGGTGGCGACGTGGCATGACGCGCTGCAGGTGTGGATGGGACCAGATCCACCGGAAGTGAAGGAGATACCGGAGGTATGCCGGGGGGAGGTGGTGGCCTGGGACCGCCACGCGACGGAAGTGGCGGAGAACGTGATGGAACTTCTGGGCGAGGGGCTGGGGCTGGAGAGAGGGAGGTTCAAGGAGCTGACATTCTCGGAGAAGAGGATGTTCGCGGGGATATGTTACCCGCCGTGCCCAGAGCCGGAGCGGACGGTGGGGCTGACACCGCATAGCGACACGGCGTTCTTGACGGTGCTGGTGCAGAACCAGGTGAAAGGTCTGAGGGTGAAGCACGGCGGCGAGTGGGTGGAGGTGAGCCCTGTGCGCGGAGGGCTGATCGTCAACGTTGGTGATTTCCTCCAGGTGCACTGCTCTTATCTTTTATCTCCAGTTTGGTGACTATCATTAATCTTGCCTACTGAAACCAGTGCAATTGCTTTGTTCATATGACAGATCGTGTCGAACGGAGAGTACCAGAGCGTGGAGCACTGCGTGGCCGCAAACTCGGCTGAGGAGCCGAGGATCTCGATCGTCATGTTCTTCAACCTGGTGGAGTGGCGGAGCGGATCGAGCAATTACTATGGACCCTTGCCCGAGTTGCTGAGTCCCGAGAGGCCTGCCATCTACAGGGACTTCACCGAGCAGGAGTGCTTCGACAACCTCTTCAGCAAAGGCTTCGACAGCAAGTCCCTGATCGCAAAGATCAAGATCCCAAATTGAATGCGCTTGAGGTTATTTTCACAATAAATTAAGGATAGTAACATAAGCATTTCTCGACAATAAAACTCCAATCCCGTCTGGTTGATTATGCCACGCTCTTCTTTAGGACGGACGAGTGCGACAGCATGGGATATGGAAAAAAGTAGATGCATCACGAGGTTTCTCAACCTTAATGTTCTTTTTACTGGATTTTGCTTATACAGCATGCTACTTCAATCTCTCTTGATCGGCCTTTGGTTTTTGGTTTTGCTTGATTCAAATCTCGTAACTCACGTATTTTTATTTTTTTCAAATATAAAATTTCTGAAATTTTCAGGACACCGAAATATTGACACTTAATTCTACATATGATTATTCCATAATTTTCCGAATTTGGAATGATAATTTAGGTCCAAACCAATAGATACTCAATGGTTGAGATATCCGAAAGTTTAGACATGCGTGCCTCACCACGTAAGAAGATATTTTTGAATGATTCACCGTATGGAGGCATCAACCTCTCCTATCTAATATCTTCCCTAGTTGATATTTCTAGATATAAGAACTTATGTATGAAACTTGAAAAAATAAATTAAACAAAGCATCGAGTACTATTTAGTTAGTTAATATGTACGATGAGATGCTCTTCAATAAAATCTTCAGCAATGAGCTATCTAACTAATTATTGCACATGAAAAGATTACTATAGTAAGCATAAGATGGCAAAGACATAATTAGAATAATGAGTCTCCTCCGTCAAGAGTACAATAGCGTCACGCCAATTAATGCCTTACAGACATTCAAATCGATTGGTGAGTCACTTTTGAAAATGATGAGGTAGGCTCCTTATGGGTAGTTTGAATATGTTCTGCCTAACTCTTGGAATTGTCCTCAGTTAGAGCTCGCCTCGATTTTTAGTTATCGGTATCGATCACTGCTTCCTCTCCCCTTTTCTATAGCAAAAGGTTAAAAAAAGGGCACCTTCTATGACAAGTCTGTATCCCGGGCATTACTCGTAATCCCATACGTGAACCATAATGCACAACCTAACTGGGAGCGTCACTTTTAGAAAGGGATAACCTGGCCAGAATGATTTTCATTTCAGTGGGAGTAGGTTTTGACTTTTAATAGCATCCGCACAACGGTTCTAACAATAATTAAGGGTGTATTTGTTTGTGTTTCTATTCTTTTTTTTGTTCAGGGGAACAAAAAAAAAAAAAAAAAAAAAAACTATTTCATTCCTAGAACAATTTTTGACCAAAAAAACACATTTGATAAACTTGTTCGGGAATAAAAAAAAAAAGAACAGAAACGCGTTTGATAAATTTTTGTTCTTTTTTTTGTTTCTTTTAAATTTTTAATATTTTTATTTTATTTTTCCTTTTTTTTTTTTTTTTTTTTTTTTTTTTTCTTCTTTTGGCTGGTCGCCGGCCTCGGCCATGGTCGGCGACCGGCCGATGAGGGCCGGCGGCCTCACCCAGCCACAGCGAGGCTCGCCGGCCCCCCAGGCGAGGCCGAGCCTTGCCGTGGTTGGGCGAGGCTCGGCCTCGCCTTGGTTGGGCGAGCTCGGGCTCGCCCGATTCGGCAAGGCCGAGCTTGCCCAGCCATCGGCAAGGCTCGGCCGGCGCGGGGCGAGGTTCGGCGAGCTCAGGCTCACCCAGATCCAGCGAGGCCGAGCTCGCCCAGCCAAGGCGAGGCCAAGCCTCGCTAGGGGCCGGCGACGCTTGGCCTCGCCGGGGCCGCGACGCTTTGGGGAGGTCACCGGCCCTCGACGGCCGATTGCTTGGCCATGGCCAAGGCCAGCGACCGGCCAAAGAAAAAGAAGAAGAAAAAGAAAAGAAAAGAGTGGAGAGAGAAAAGTTGCTCTAAAAGTTGTTCCATGAACAAGAAACAACTTTTTTTTATTCTTATTTCTGTTCTTTTTTTTGTTCCCTGAACAAAAAAACAGATTTGGAACAAAAACGCAAACGAACTCGTTTTTGTTCTTTTTTTTGTTCCCGAGAACAAAAAAAATATATTTTTTTGTTCAAAAACAGAAATAAAGAACATAAACAAATGCAGCCTAACTCTCTCCTATCCATTTCTTTTTTGTTTTTTTTAACTATTTCTTCCCTGTTAAATATAAGTTTGAGAAGATTGAAATTCCGAAAGCGAAATTTAGTTATTACTAAACCCGAATCTATGTAGTTTTGATATATATCTTGGAGATATGTTTATTTTAAATGTGACAGTAACAGTAATAGGGACAAATTTTATCTTAAGAACAGTAATTATAATCATGTATCAAAATATCAAAAGAACAATCAAACATGCTGGATCTTCATTAGTCATCAAATTCCTCCAACAGCTGCCACCC
Organism: Eucalyptus sp. ANBG9806169; assembly: GCA_014182395.1. NCBI lineage: Eukaryota > Viridiplantae > Streptophyta > Magnoliopsida > Myrtales > Myrtaceae > Eucalyptus > Eucalyptus sp. ANBG9806169. The sequence goes on along the minus strand of CM024573.1, from coordinate 39,265,720 downwards.
TCTCGATCCCTGTAATTGACCTCTCCCAACAGAACTGCACCGACGGCCACCCTGGATAGTCGCCTAGATCAAGGAAGCGGCCAGAACCTGGGGCTTTTTCTAGCTCATCAACCATGGCATACCCGTGCCTCAGACTTTGGGGAGAGCCCAAAAATAAAGGGGAATGATGAATTGATGTGGGAAGTGAGCAGAAAAATAGCGATTGAAGAAAAATATCGGCAGAAAAATGCCACTGTAGATATATTACCTTTAGATTAAATCTTTGAAATGCTGCATGGATGAAGTGAAAAAATCCATATTATTTTTTATGAAAAAAAATCACTAAAAATTTCTTTTGTGCCTGGCTTAGCATTATCCTTCGTGCCTTAGCTTCGGGACATAACTATCTGGAAATTTTCTAATCAGAAGTCATTGTGGTCGACGTAAGGACGTACAACGTCGGTTGGCCCCCATCTTCGGAAAGTTCACGACAACAAGTTGGCCGCAATGAAATGTTGGGGTCGACTTCGAAGATAAGCTTTTGGTGCGACAAGGGTGGAGAGTGCCGTGCACATCTTGTGGTCTCTGTTGGGTCTTAGAACGGAAGTAATTAGTAAGGATGAATTTAGGAAATAATTTTCGTACTACCGTGTTGACACCTAAATTTTGGCGATCTGATAATTTATTTATTGCATAAAAAATTAGGGATTAATTTTATCCTTGAAAAAATATTAATTGCATAGCATATAAATGCGGGTGCATTTATTTTTTATTTACATGTTTTGCATTTATTTATTGGATTGGTGATGGGTGGATTTGAATTAGTAGTTCTGAATTTAAAATTAACAGGTTGGACTAAGCCCATGAAGCGAGCAAATTGGCCCAAGCCCTTTTTTTTTTTTTTATAATCGGAAATTATCTCATAAGAAAATAAGAATTTGAAATTTTCTAGGATATGATAAATTTTTCGGATAGGACAGATGTGAAAAGTGAATATTGCATTTGGAAAAAAAAATTTCGTAGATATCAATTTGGAAAAATTAAAACCCTAATCTAAGAGTTATAAATAGATTAGTCGTATAGGATTTTCATGGGCTACACATATTAATACATACGGCCACACGAGGTTTTTTTTATCAAGTCCAAGGAGGGTTCTTATTTTGTTTTTTTGGGTTTTTCTTTTAGGTGAAAAAAAGAAGACAAAAAGTGAAAAGTAAAAAAGGGGCAGAGAGAGAGTACAGAGACAGAAGAGGAGGGGGTGATTAGACACTTTTTTTTTTTTTTTTTCAGTCCTATTCTATTCATATTCTAACGCTCATTCTCAGACTTTTGCCTTGTCTCCTTGCAGGTTGTATGAGTTGAAACCCACTCTTGAAACTACAGCATTCCCACCCCAACCCCCCTTGAGAAGGTGTAGATTCGAACCTCCCACCTCCCCCTTCCAAGTTGGAAGGGTCTTGGAAGGGTGGCCACCGGAGCAAACCCCAGTGATTTGGTGATTAGACACTTACTATTCATTGTCTTCCCCACGCTTGCTGCTCTATATCTGTAACCGACCGGCTTCTCGACCCCAGCAGCGGAGCTGCGCCTCACCGCGACCCAGCTGCGCCCACCGTCTGCCTCGCTCACAGCTTCGCCGGCGTCCATCCGCACCTCCCTGTCCTCGCCGCGGCCGCACCACTGCGCTTCCGAACGCCACCGCCATCACTGGTTTCAGCCCGCGCCTCCTCCGCGAGCAACTCGCGACCTCCTGCCGTCTGTGAGCCATGCTGACTTTCATTGAGACTCCATCAGAGCCAGACCCGAGCAAATCTGCAGCCACACCGTCAGTCACTGCCACTCCGCCGGTCGTCCACGATCGCCCAACATCCAGCGATCCGGCGTCCCTGATCTGCCCCCTGTAGGGAAGCCGTTTTTGCCCACGACCCAGCCTCATTACCGGTCACTGAACCGTCTGCCAGATCTGCAATCCTCCGCCTGACAACCACCACCCGCGGTTGCTATTTCTACATCTGCTGCTGCTCGATCAAGCCTAAGCTTTGCCATCGATGTTGCTGCTCAACCAAGCCGACGTCGGCGCTTCTCACCGTCTCGACGACCCGCTGCCTTGATCTCGACGCACTGCTCGACGACGCCACGACACCTGCAGCGTCCGCCAAACCTCCACGAGCAACAGCCGTGACACCTAACGCCGTTGCCTCGAAGACCAGCGATCGACGTCCCTGCTTAACCCGACGCCCTGCTGCCCGGAGCCGAAGCCCTGCGACCTACCTCCATTTGCCCGCGCCCCTGCGAAGCCGCCACTGCTCTCCGCCCTTGGTGCTGCCGTCGGTCCGCCCGCCACCCTTGCCGGAGTTTCCCCTGCCGGACCTCCGATCCGCCGCCCCTCATCGGAGCCGGTGACCAACCGCACGAGCACAAGCCCTCTTTTGGGAAAAAGACAAAAGGAAAAATCAATTAGGTAGTTTTTCTTTTTTATTTAATTTATTTTTTTTAATGTTATTTTCATTTATTTACTTTTTTTAGTAGAATTATTCATGAATATATGATTGAGATTCCGACATGAAAAAGCTCCTCAAATTAGGGATTGATAGTCCGATTTTCGCGCCCGAAATTCGACTCACGATCTCTTGCAAAATCGTCAATCCGATCTCATGCCTGAATTCAATTCGCGATTTAGTTTAAAATTGACCAACCCGATCTCATGCTTGAGATATGGTTCGGCAATTTATGGATATCAATCTTATCTTGTTTGATTTGCTGTCGTGTTGGTTGAATCAATTTTATTTTTGTAAAAGAAAAAATCCAAAAAAACATTTGAGTTAGGATTAGGTTTGCTTTAGAATATTTCTTGTTTTAGGGTTATCTAGAATAGAGATCTTATCTTGAATTTTTAATAAAAATAAAAAAAATGCATTCATTTAGGACGTTATTATTTTTTTTTTTTTGAATTGCACGTTTAATTATTTGTCAATTTTAATTTCGAATTCATAAAAAAAAAAAGAAAAAAAAAATAGAATTAGGGCATTCTTTGGACGTCATTGCATATTAGAATAGATTGCATGCTTATTATGAAAATAAAATAAAAAATCATGTGCATATCATATAGAATTAGGTTCATGAAATGCATGTAATTTAGTCATTATTGCTAGGTTCATTTAATTAGAAATTGCCCGTCATTAGGATTAGTACATTTTGGTTAATTTAGATTGCATATTTAATTATTGCACGTTTATTACAAAAAACAAAAAAAAAAATTACTTTACTCATTCATATAGTTTAGGCTATACTGCTATGTCATTTCATTTCATGTTAGATTAATAGCATGCATTGCATAAAACATTTTTTTTTATTAAACAAGAGAAAATCATGAAAAAAAAGATTGAGTGATTGCGTGTTAATTAGAAATCATATCTAGGATTGGCGATGTGAATTCTGATTTAACATCGCAGATGCTTTCATTGCTATGAGGTAAGTCTTGCAATTTATTCATTACTTTATCTGGGTGTTAAATTAGTGGTTTTCGCACCCGCATGGTCACCTCATATGTTAGGGAATTAAAATCAATTCAAGTTGATTGCCAAACATTTTTCAAATAAAAGAGAAAGGTACTGAAAGGGCGTTAGAGACATCTAACGTAATCAAGTCCCCGTATCCAAAAATCTCTAGTTCGTAGAAGTGAAATAATTCTCCTATTATTTTACTTGGGTTTCTAATCGACCCACTAAAAATAGATTAGTGACAACTCTTAGTTAAAAAAATCATTTGTATGTTAAGAATTTGAACCTAAGTCACGAATTAGTATGGGCTTGAGAGAGCCCGAGTTAAGTCTAGACTTAACGATCTATTAGCCAAACTCTAGGTGATGCACCCGAAAATTTGGTCACGACATGCCGCATGCCTGTTGTTGCCGAGAAAAAGGAGTTGTTGATGAAAACCCCATTTTCCAATTTAATTCACCTGATGCTATGATCTATGCTCCAAGGTTTTTTATTTGAATTTATATTCATGCGATATCACCTGCTCTAACTAATCGCTACTTACTTTTTGTTTGTTTGTTTGTTCTCCTCTCTTGTTTCGCACTCCAAATCTCCACCTCGAATGTAATGATCTAGCAGATCCAAATGGTAATTTCCGCACCCGACATTTCATACATATGTCTATTTGTATCAGCATTGCTCACTATATGTCCTTATATTTAATGTACAATTTGATTTGTGATACTCTTACAAAACATTGAAAAGTTCTTATTCAATTGTTCACTTAAATCCATCACGTTGTTGAGTATATCAAATTTGTGAACATCACATTTTTCCTTTCTTTCTAATTTTAACCTGATTAAGTTTTGTAACCATTCCACATTACATTAATCATATAATTTTTTTCTATGTGAGTGAAATCAAATGGTTGAATTGAGCAGGACCCATGCACTACAAGGGATGGTACCGTCTCTTCTACCAATACAACCCCAAAGGGGCGGTCTGGGGCCACATAGTGTGGGCCCACTCGGTGTCCAAGGACCTGGTCAACTGGTAGGCCCTCCCTCCCTCCCTCCCGCCATCTACCCGACCAAGCCCTTCGACATAAATGGGTGCTGGTCCGGGTCCGCCACCGTCCTCCCGGGCAATCGCCCCGTCATTCTCTACACCGGCATTGACACCAAGAACCACCAGGTCCAGAACCACGCTATCCCTGCCAATGCCTCCGACCCCTACCTCCGTGAGTGGACCAAGCCCGACAACAACCCCATCGTCGACCACCGCGTGGTTCGAGGATGGGCACTGGAAGATCCTTGTTGGCAGCAGAAGGAAGCATCGGGGGATGGCATATTTCTATAGGTATGGTGAATAATTAGTGGCGCGACCTATTTACACAATGTGGAGCGCATATCATTTTTGTTGTATGCTCCCCTCACGTCCTAGTATGATCGGAATCTATCATTGAATCGCTTAATGGGGCCATCATATATCATTTTAATTGTATGCTCCCCTAGTGTTCTAGAAGGATCGGAATCTATCCATGAATCGGTTGACCTGAATCTATTATTGTATATATTATGGACACTAAACACGTTTTTGTTTTTAATATGTTAGGTCCGATTTGATATTTAAAATATGTTAAAACTTCTTGGCATCATGCAATTCATTATTCAATTGTACAAGTATAGAGGGTGGTAGGACTAGGTTGGGCTTATCATTTAACAGTGACATGGTTATAACACGAAGATGTGAATTTTTTATGCAAGAGCAGGGATTTCATCCACTGGACCAAGGCAAAGCACCCGCTGCACTCAGCGCCGAAGACTGGCATGTGGGAGTGCCCTGACTTCTTCCCAGTTTCGAAGAACAACGCCAACGGGCTGGACACGTCGGCACTCGGCCAAGGTGTGAAGCATATCTTGAAGGTCAGCCTCGATCTAACACGGTATGAGTATTACACGGTTGGGACTTATCACCCTGACAAGGACAGGTATGTGCCTGATAATGCCTCGGCCGATGGGTGGAGTGGCCTGAGGTACGATTACGGCAACTTCTATGCTTCCAAGACATTCTTCGACCCGGTTAAGAACCGGAGGCTCCTGTGGGGGTGGGCCAATGAGTCCGATGCTGTCCATTCTGATGTCCAAAAGGGATGGGCTGGGATTCAGGTGATTAAAGAGATTTACCCTATCTTCTTTTTGGCGCAATCTATTCATTTTCTTGATTATCATTTCTGAAAAATTGTTTAGTTAAAACAACACAAGACCAAAATTGATTTATATGTTTTGCGACTTAGCTTATTATCATTTTTCTTATGATTATCGCACCCCTCCTCATCAGTTGATCCTACTTCAACATTTTGTTTTTTTAGCAGTAGGGATTCCACTACATAAACAAATGACATAACATGATGGTAGCAATGAGCCTTCTCATTGCAGCTGATTTCGTGATTTGCATGTTCTCATTTTCTAGACATGCTTTCATTTTAGTTATTTGATTTAGTTTGTAAGTGGAATGGAATAGAATGTTGTTACATTCTATGGCTCTGATGCAGACGATTCCAAGGAAAATATTGCTTGATAGCAATGGCAAACAATTGTTGCAATGGCCTGTTGAAGAGCTAGAGACTCTACGGGGACAAAATGTTCACATGAGCAGTGTCAAGCTCAACAAAGGCGAACATGTTGAGATTAAGGGAATTACAGCAGCTCAGGTTCACATATTTGCTCCATGATCTTTAGTCCAGCGTGCCAAAATTTGATTCATGATTCTTACCTAACCGAGTCTTAGCGTTTGTTTCCTATGTTGATTGGTTTGCTTTAGGACAAATGTTGGTGATAGCGGAAGCGTGTGTTTGATGTGTGTGCAAGGGAGTGTTAGAAGATAGTACAATGGAAAAAAAAGTTTTTTATTATTGATTATAGTATAAAGGGAAGGGAAGGAGCTTGCTTACATTTGTTTGTTTGCTATGCTCCCCCTTCTTTCCTATTTATAGGGACTAAATACAACATTCTAGATTTATGTGGAATGTTGTCCACTTAGGCTTCTTCTAGGAGATTCTAGTTTGTAGTTTATCCTCTCTTCTTCTAGAGAGTTCACTTAGGCTTCTTCTAGGAGATTCCAGTTTGTAGTTTATGCTATGTTCTTCTAGAGAGTTCTACACATGTGTTTCTATATTTTTCTTTGCCATCTAAGATAGATTTTCATTTTTTAAGGATTTTTCTTGTCTTTTCTAGCTATCATCGATCTTGAAGTTTCTAGAAATTGGATCAACAATTCAACAACAAATTAGGATTTTGAAGATTTCTGCATAATGACACAAGCTTCAGTGAAGAAAGCTCCTATAAGTTTATATTGTCATTGTCAATGTTGGCAGGCTGACGTGGACGTGGTGTTCTCGTTCTCGAGCCTGGACGGGGCCGAGCAATTCGATTCGAGCTGGGTGAACGCACAAGGCCTTTGTGGCCTGAAGGGCTCAGGAGTTCCAGGCGACGTTGGGCCTTTCGGGCTCTTGACCCTGGCTTCTGAGCACCTGGAAGAGTTCACCCCCGTCTTCTTCAGGATCTTCAAAGCCGATGACCAAAACAAGCACAAAGTGCTCATGTGCTCTGATGCAAGGAGGTCTGTCATATTTGATTTTATATTATGCGACCTTTCTTGTTCATAATAAGCTTCTTGATGGACCAGAATTATTATTACGTCTTTAATTCCTTTTTTTGGGGTAAATGCAGCTCGTCGCTCAAATCAGGAATCTATAAACCATCTTTTGCTGGTTTCGTGGACGTGGATCTGAGCGATGGGAAAATTTCTCTCAGGAGTCTGGTAAGTGATATGGTCCATCCTCAATCCTTAATTCATTTCTCGTCCCAGTTGGAGGGTCGGTAGCGAAATCGCCAAAATTGGGCGGAATTTTGCGGACGCGCATCCATTCAATTTGTAAACGAAATTGTAATGTCCAGATCGATCATTCCATGGTGGAGAGCTTCGGGACCGGAGGCAAGACATGCATCACATCTAAGGTGTACCCGACACTTGCGTTGCTCGGCAATGCCCGTCTCTTCGCCTTCAACAACGGGACTCAGACGATCACGATCGAGACTCTCGATGCCTGGAGCATGAACTGGCCGGTGATGAACCAAGCTCTTGAGTAGAGCAAAAACGCCAGTATGTCTTCGGCTCTAGGCAACATTAGGTAGAGGACAGAGCTGTGTTTGATGCCCAATGTAAATAGTAAATAATCGCCCTTTGACCGAGAGGCGATAGCTAGCTAGATCTTGTTTGTGGACAACTGACGAGTAATTTGCTTGCGCAAATAAATTAATTAGGGTGTTTATTTGCTCCAAGAATATATTTTCTTCAACGGGCCATGCATGAAATTGGTTATAAATAAAATTATAATTACTTGGGTGGTGGTAATTTTTAGTTCATCGAATCTGCTTACGGGGAGAAATGGTCAATACCTAATAATATTTTTAATTCATCATCACAATGAAGATCAGGACAGAGAGATTCATCCCACCATGAGCGAGAGACTGCGAATCTTATTTTGGTCATCTAAATGAATTATTTTTTTAATTATTCAATTTTCTTTGAATTACTTACTAATGTTGTTTGATCTTTTAATTTGTCAGTTTTGTTTGAACTTGTCAATGCTACATTTATCGATACCATGCGAAAATACCATTTTTTGTGGATAAAATATTGGGTAGACCTTACTTGTTAAGTTAATAATAAATTACTCAATTCATTAAAGGACAAGTATTCAGTGGGGTCCACATTTCCCCCACCTTGTCTTTCTACGCTCTTCTCCATCCTTCTCCACTCACATCTTTAGAAATCGGATACAATTTGGATTTGCTTTTGGCCAAAATAGTGTTGGGAAAAAAAAATATTTGCGGAGAATGCCCAGATAATTTTCCCGCTACTATTTATGTGAAAATTAAATAGGATATTCAGTGAAAGCAGTAAATATGAATAGTAAATAACACCAGAATTTTAACGTGGAAAACCTTCCAAGGTGAAGGGAAAAACCACGGGACCGTAGTCCACTTCAAACTTCCACTATAATAAATAATGGGATACAACTTCACCCAAAGGTGGATCTCTCGCTGTCTTCAATTTGTAGATCTGAACCTCTCACAAATTGGATAACTCTCAAAGATAACTCTCTTTCTTGGAAGAAGAAAACTGTTTCTTCCGCTACGCTGCTATGATATTTTTGCTCTGTGTCGCATCTGCTCCCGTTGAGGAGGACTCCTATTTATAGGAGCAAAAGCAATCACAATTGGAATTGTACGATATAAAAAAAATCACGTAGAATATCCCCTAATCTCTCGTGATTTTGTAGATCTGAGAATATCACTTTTTCCAATCTCCTTTGATTTTCTGGATGTAGAATATCACGTTGATATATCTCCCGACCTCTTTTGATATCTTCTTTTTCTTTTTTCTTTTTCTCCCTTTTTTTTTTTTTTTTACTTTTACACACTCACTACTATATATATTCTACTATAGATATACATAATTGTGTTGGCATCTCCAATTGAGAGTGACCTACTCAACAAATAGTGAGTTCTTTATTTGTCGTTATGTTTTTTTTTTTTTTCCTTAGAGCTTGGGAAGTAGCTATGGTGATGATGATGCTAGTGATGATGAGGTAGATGTACAGAGGCTCAACACACGAGAGAGATTTAAACCTTCACGAACTTAGAGATCGACGGGATGGAGGGCTTCAAAGCTAGAGCCCTGGGAGTATGGTGGTCAACACAGCCATATCATTAGCCAAGAGAATCCAAGCGCTCGAAGAAACCACCATTTTTGGTGTTGTGTTGAGCTTTAGTAGGGGAGTGAAAGTGGCAATGCCAATAGTGTTGCATCATAAAGTTGCCTCTTTTGTCTCTTGTTGTGGAGAAGGAAAGAGTGATGGAGATGAAAGATGGAGAAGAGAGTAACGGAGGAGAGAGATAAGGTGTGGGGTGTTGATGGAAGAGAGATGATGAGTAAGAAAGGGATTTCTGAAAAATTTGAAATGTGAGCTCATTAAACTCGTATCCATCAATGAATGGAGTGAATTAGCTAGTATTCTATTATTCCATATTAAGAAAAAGGGATGTTATTGCATGCTGTTAGTTCAGTTGGTATTGATGAGAATTCGATATATATATATATAACAGCCGGTACTTTCTAACGTTTAATTAATTATTTATTTATTTATTTATTGAGTTCCACCGTTTATTTGCCTTAGCTAGTAACTCTTATTTACTAACCTTACTTTAGAGATTGCCGACCTAAAATAGTGTAACTCACCATTTCCAATTCAATTACCATCTAGTAATGGGTTAACAACTTTCAGTTGCGTGACATACATGCACTTATTTGACTTCTTCTTCTTTCTTTCTTTTTTTCTAAAAAATTTTCCAACATTTTTTATTGTTTACATATTTTTATCTGCATTTCTTAGCAACACCTTTATATTTTCAACGTTTTAGAATTTACCAACCTTAATTAAAGGGACTTACCAACTATTCTCTTCATCAGTTAGCTTTAGAGGATATTTGTTTATGTTTCAACAAAAAACCAAAAACAATTTTTTTCCCCACCAAATTTCAATAAATTATGAAAAAGTTATATGTGAATTTTAGTGTCAAAACTTGTATATATTGAAATTTTTGGTGTTATAGGGTAAGAAAAAGCCAAAGTATGTCCGTTGCAAAATTTGAATTAAGCAAATAGCAAAAAAAAAAAAAAAAAAACCAATCAAGTCGCACCCTTAGTTTACTAACTCTAATTTGAATTACTTATCAAGTTTAATTTTCTTTCAACTACCAACTTTCCTTATCTTAGATCAACTTTTGTATGCGTCTTTCAATTACACTGTTAATTTACCAACTTTTAGTAAGTTTACTGACTTAAATTTTTGCTATTTATTGATAAATTCATCAACTAATTCTAATTTCAATCCTCATATGAGTCAATTACATTCTTATGTTTTTTTTTTTTTTTTTTTTTTAAATATCTACTTTTCTTTTGGGTTACTTGATAGAAAAAAAGATGGTAAGTTACCAAATAAATGTTAGTAATTTAATATAACCATTGGTAAATTTAAGATGTTGGTAGAAAATTTCATAAAAATTGGTATATATAAAAATATTTTTTTTAACAGAGTTGAAAGAAGTATGAAAAAAAACAAATGACGGTTGCTGATTAACTTTCTAAAAGGGTTACTAATGCAAAATTAGTTGATAACGTAATGTTGAAAAGGGTTGGCAAGGCTGTGGCATACATAAACAAGTTGGTCAATTTAAAAAGAAAAACAAATATAAGTTAGTGATCTATTCTAATAAGAGTAGGTAATCTAAAATAAGAAATTATTTAATCGGAGAAAAGTTGGAAAGATACACGCAAAAGTGAGAAAATATTGAGCACCTTACTTACCAAGTCAACAATAAATCATCTTAATTGTGTCAATTTAGTCATAAACATTTTAATAATTTGCCAATATAGTCATTCTAACTAATTTTGGTCGGAATGGCTGATGAGACAATTCAATTGGTGCCTACTGTTTTACCTCACATGACCATGATGACGTGGACAAATTTTGAAGTTTTTGAAATTTTTATTTATTGTTTCAATTTGGCATTCGGCTGCGTAGATTTCTGCCGCGAAAAATATTCATACGTGAATGCCATAAGGAGATCATGAATTGGCGAGAAAATGCAGTAGATAACTACATCCAAAAGATGATTTACAAAAAGAAAAGGACCAATTGAGAAATTATCAAAATAAGTGCACAGCTCGAGCAAAAGTCGAAGTGCGATGTTATGTCGATGAGATGTCTGTCTCGGGACATACCAAGCAAGGCTGATGGCCGGACCTAGGATGTGAATGACAAAGCACGTCCCGGATGGTGCATTAACTCGGGGAATAAACAGCAGAGCGCGCACAATTAATAAAACAAATAAGGTAGTCGTTGCGGATACATATTCTTTTACGACAGTGATGCCTATCTTAGGTAAGTAAATTCCGAACTTATACAAGTAACCTTACTAATTTATAGATTAGGAAGATGTCCAGTCCAAAGTGGAGAAATGATTATATGGCAATTTCTAATCTACTGTGACAATAATAATATATTATAGATCATAAAAAATTAAATAATAGATAATTATAGATTGTTATAAGATTTACTCATTTGAAAATTTGTGACTCATAATAAATTATTATTCTCGTAATTTTAAATTATAATACTCTAAGCGGTGGTGTGTTTGAAGATGTTCCCGAAGGGGATTTGACTACAGACCGCTTCTCGTGGTAGGTGAGTCAGCGATGCCTTCTTCCTCTCATTAGTCCCGCTGTCTATCTTTGAACCGCCGTGGGAATCTCGTCCTTTTTCTTCGTAAAAACTATACTATATATATAGTGTTGATGGGTAGCTCTATTATTGTCCTCGATTCGCCGCCAAAGTCGTGTGATCCGCGAGAGATCCCATCTCCAAACTTTCTAAAATAAGATCAGTACATTTTGCTTATTATTTTACGCCGTTCTCATAGAAATTATCATTTGCCGGCAGTTCTTACGTCCTTTTAGAGCATTTGAGCCCATTTGACCATTCTATCGAGTGTGGCTAACGTAATTTAATGGCTAAGATCAAGTGAAATTACGTCCTTTAGGCGAATGTAAGTACGCCCATGTCTTGCTCTTTGTTCGTATATTCAATCAACAGTAATTTTTTTCCTTTACTAAGGTTCGATTTGAAAAAGAAATAAAAGAATCTACGCAGAACTTCTTGAGCTCTCCATGGAACTGAAGTAAGATCACTACATAAAACCTAGTGTTCGTGATGGCTTACAAAGGTTGAGCAATAAGCAATTGCGAGCTCTACAGCTCTTGGTCATGGGCATTTATGTTCATTCCATCGATTAGAGGAAGGATTTTTATATTTACTTATATCTACTATCATTGATTACATAGTCATCATATTCATCCGACGAAAATGAACGAGATAGCTGGTAAGGTCACCATTGTCGATTTTTGTAGCCCAACTTTGTCGGATCATATTTATTTTCAAAGAATATTGATCGGAAAAATACAATTTTATGAAAAGTTTTCTTCTCATGCATAGCCATTTCGTCATATTTGAATACTCACCTCATGGTGCATTGATGCATATGTTACTGGAAAGCATTTCTCCTTCTTAATGAATTATGTTCCAGATGAGCATGCGTCCCTGCATAAGATCGCTCTGGTCCCGTCTTCTCAATTGCATGATTCTACTGCCGTAATAATGCTGCGTATGCACTTAATAAACAATGAAATCTAAATCATCACATTATTATTTTGGAATAAACAAAAGCTTAAAGCGTACTTCAAATTTTTGGTAAGAAAAGAGAAATTTTTTTTGCTTTTAAACTTCCTTTTTTTTTCAATTTGACCATCCGCACAGCACGCTGAACATGTTATAAAGTCCTTGCACGTTTATGTCTTTGCCAAAGCAAGCAAACGAATACTCTGATATCGCCAATATTAGAATTACAAACACATTTCATCAAGCCGATCGTAAAAGCTCGACATCAATGGCGGCCGCCACAGCTGACACGACTGCCCCGGCCTACGACCGGATGAAGGCGGTGAAGGAGTTCGACGAGTCCAAATCAGGCGTCAAGGGCCTCTCGGACTCGGGCGTCACCTCCATACCTGATATCTTCGTCCACCCTCCAGACACTCTCTCCGACCTCAAGCCTTCCTCAAACGCCGCCACCCTCTCAATCCCCGTCATCGACCTCTCCGACCTAAACTCCACTGACCGCCGCCCCATGATCGTTGCCCAGATCAAGGAAGCAGCCCGAACCTGGGGCTTCTTCCAGCTCATCAACCACGGCGTGCCTGTCTCAACGATCGACGAAACCCTAGACGCCATCAAGGCCTTCCATGAGCAGCCGCAGGAGGCGAAGTCCAAGTACTACAGGCGTGACGAGAACCGCGGAGTCATGTACTCGAGCAACAACGACCTGTACCGGTCGAAGGCGGCGACGTGGCATGACGCGCTGCAGGTGTGGATGGGACCAGATCCACCGGAAGTGAAGGAGATACCGGAGGTATGCAGGGGGGAGGTGGTGACCTGGGACCGCCACGCGACGGAAGTGGCGGAGAACGTGATGGAACTTCTGGGCGAGGGGCTGGGGCTGGAGAGAGGGAGGTTCAAGGAGCTGACGTTCTCGGAGAAGAGGCTGTTCGTGGGGATATGTTACCCGCCGTGCCCGGAGCCGGAGCGGACGGTGGGGCTGACGCCGCATAGCGACACGTCGTTCTTGACGGTGCTGGTGCAGAACCAGGTGAAAGGTCTGAGGGTGAAGCACGGTGGCGAGTGGGTGGAGGTGAGCCCTGTGCGCGGAGGGCTGATCGTCAACGTTGGTGATTTCCTCCAGGTGCACTGCTCTTATCTTTTATCTCCAGTTTGGTGACTATCATTAATCTTGCCTACTGAAACCAGTGCAATTGCTTTGTTCATATGACAGATCGTGTCGAACGGAGAGTACCAGAGCGTGGAGCACTGCGTGGCCGCGAACGCGGCTGAGGAGCCAAGGATCTCGATCGTCATGTTCTTCAACGTGGAAAAGTGGCGGAGCGGATCGAGCAATTACTATGGACCCTTGCCCGAGTTGCTGAGTCCCGAGAGGACTGCCATCTACAGGGACTTCACCGAGCAGGAGTTCTTCGACAACCTCTTCAGCAAAGGCTTCGACAGCAAGTCCCTGATCGCAAAGATCAAGATCCCAAATTGAATGCGCTTGAGGTTATTTTCACAATAAATTAAGGACAGTAACATAAGCATTTCTCGAAAATAAAACTCCAATCCCGTCTGGTTGATTATGCCACTTTCTTCTTTAGGACGGACGAGTGCGACAGCATGGGATATGGAAAAAAGTAGATGCATCACGAGGTTTCTCAACCTTAATGTTCTTTTTACTGGATTTTGCGTATACAGCATGCTACTTCAATCTCTCTTGATCGGCCTTTGGTTTTTGGTTTTGCTTGATTCAAATCTCGTAACTCCCGTATTTTTGATTTTTTTCAAATATAAAATTTCTGAAATTTTCAGGACACCGAAATATTGACACTTAATTCTACATATGATTATTCCATAATTTTCCGAATTTGGAATGATAATTTAGGTCCAAACCAATAGATACTCAATGATTGAGATATCCGAAAGTTTAGACACACGCGTGCACACCACATAAGAATATATTTTTGAATGATTCACCGTATGGAGGCATTAACCTCTCCTACCTAAAATCTTCCCTAGTTGATATTTCTAGTTATGAGAACTTATGTATGAAACTTGAAAAAATAAATTAAACAAAGCATCGAGTATTATTTGGTTAGTTAATATGTACGATGAGATGTTCTTTAATAAAATCTTCAGCAATGAGCTATCTAACTAATTATTGCACATGAAAAGATTACTATAATAAGCATACGATGGCAGAGAATAATTAGATTAATGAGTCTCCTCCATCAAGAGTACAATAGCATCACGGCATTTTACAGACATTCAAATCGATACGTGAGTCACTTTCGAAAATGATGAGGTAGGCTCCTTATGGGTAGTTTGAATATGTTCTGCCTAACTCTTGGAATGGTCCTCAGTTAGAGCTCGCCTCAATTTTTAGTTATCGGAATCGATCACTGCTTCCTCTCCCCTTTTCTGTAGCAAAAGGTCAAAAAAAGGGCACCTTCTATGACGAGTCGTCCGTATCCCGGGCATTACTCGTAATCCCATACGTGAACCATAATGCACAACCTAACTGGGAGGAGCCGCCACTTCTAGAAAGGGATAACCGGGCCAGAATGATTTTAATTTCAGTGGGGGTAGGTTTTGACTTTTAAAGCATCCGCACAACTCTCTCCTCTCCATTTCTTTTTTTGAACTTTTTCTTCTCTGTTGAATATAAGTTTGAGAAAATTGAAATTCGGAAAGCGAAATTTAATTATTACTGAATCCGAATCTATGTAGTTTTGATATATATCTTGGAGGTATGTTTATTTTAAATGTGACAGTAACAGTAATAGGGGCAAATTTTATCTTAAGAACAGTAATTATAATCATGTATCAAAATATCAAAGAACAATCAAACACGCTGGATCTTCATTAGTCATCAAATTCCTCCAACAGCTGCCACCCTCTCGATCCCTGTAATTGACCTCTCCCAACAGAACTGCACCGACGGCCACCCTGGATAGTCGCCTAGATCAAGGAAGCGGCCAGAACCTGGGGCTTTTTCTAGCTCATCAACCATGGCATACCCGTCCCTCAGACTTTGGGGAGAGCCCAAAAATAAAACGAAGGGGAATGATGAATTGATGTGGGAAGTGAGCAGAAAAATAGCGATTGAAGAAAAATATCGGCAGAAAAATGCCACTGTAGATATATTACCTTTAGCTTACATCTTTGAAATGCTGCATGGATGAAGTGAAAAAATCAATATTATTTTTTATGAAAAAAAATCACTAAAAATTTCTTTTGTGCCTGGCTTAGCATTATCCTTCGTGCCTTAGCTTCGGGACATAACTATCTGGAAATTTTCTAATCAGAAGTCATTGTGGTCGACGTAAGGACGTACAACGTCGGTTGGTCCCCATCTTCGGAAAGTTCACGACAACAAGTTGGGCGCAATGAAATGTTGGGGTCGACTTCGAAGATAAGCTTTTGGTGCGACAAGGGTGGAGAGTGCCGTGCACATCTTGTGGTCTCTGTTGGGTCTTAGCACGAAAGTAATTAGTAAGGATGAATTTAGGAAATAATTTTCGTACTACCGTGTTGACACCTAAATTTTGGCGATCTAATCATTTATTTATTGTATAAAAAATTAGGGATTAATTTTATCCTTGAAAAAATATTAATTGCATAGCATATAGATGCGGGTGCATTTATTTTTAATTTACATGTTTTGCATTTATTTATTGGATTGGTGACGGGTGGATTTGAATTAGTAGTTCTGAATTTAAAATTAAAAGGCTGAACTAAGCCCATGAAGCGAGCAAATTGGCCCAAGCCCTTTTTTTTTTTTTAATCGGAAATTATCTCATGAGAAAATAAGAATTTGAAATTTTCTAGGATATGATAAATTTTTCGGATAGGACAGATGTGAAAAGTGAATATTGCATTTGAAAAAAAAGAATTTTCGTAGATATCAATTTGGAAAAATTAAGACCCTAATCTAAGAGTTATAAATAGATTAGTCGTATAGGGTTTTCATGGGCTACACATATTAATACATACGGCCACATGAGGTTTTTTTTATCAAGTCCAAGGAGGGTTCTTATTTTATTTTTTTGGGTTTTTCTTTTAGGTGAAAAAAAGAAGACAAAAAGTGAAAAGTTAAAAAGGGGCAGAGAGAGTAGAGAGACAGAAGAGGAGGGGTGATTAAACACTTTTTTTTTTTTTTCTAACGCTCATTTTTAGACTTTTGTCTTGGCTCATTGCAAATCATATGAGTTGAAACCCACTCCTAAAACTATAGCATTTTCATCCCAACCTTTCTTAAGAAGGTATAGATTCGAACCTCCCACCTACTTGGAAGGGTGGCCACCGGAGCAAACCAAACCTCAGTGATTTGGTGATTAGACACTTACTATTCATTGTCTTCCCCACGTTTGCTGCTCTACATCTGTAACCGACCGGCTTCTCGACCCCAGCAGCGGAGTTGCGCCTCACCGCGACCCAGCTGCGCCCACCGTCTGCCTCGCTCACAGCTTCGCCGGCGTCCATCCGCACCTCCCTGTCCTCGCCGCGGCCGCACCACTGCGCTTCCGAACGCCACCGCCATCACTGGTTTCAGCCCGCGCCTCCTCCGCGAGCAACTCGCGACCTCCTGCCGTCTGTGAGCCATGCTGACTTTCATTGAGACTCCATCAGAGCCAGACCCGAGCAAATCTGCAGCCACACCGTCAGTCACTGCCACTCCGCCGGTCGTCCACGATCGCCCAACATCCAGCGATCCGGCGTCCCTGATCTGCCCCCTGTAGGGAAGCCGTTTTTGCCCACGACCCAGCCTCATTACCGGTCACTGAACCGTCTGCCAGATCTGCAATCCTCCGCCTGACAACCACCACCCGCGGTTGCTATTTCTACATCTGCTGCTGCTCGATCAAGCCTAAGCTTTGCCATCGATGTTGCTGCTCAACCAAGCCGACGTCGGCGCTTCTCACCGTCTCGACGACCCGCTGCCTTGATCTCGACGCACTGCTCGACGACGCCACGACACCTGCAGCGTCCGCCAAACCTCCACGAGCAACAGCCGTGACACCTAACGCCGTTGCCTCGAAGACCAGCGATCGACGTCCCTGCTTAACCCGACGCCCTGCTGCCCGGAGCCGAAGCCCTGCGACCTACCTCCATTTGCCCGCGCCCCTGCGAAGCCGCCACTGCTCTCCGCCCTTGGTGCTGCCGTCGGTCCGCCCGCCACCCTTGCCGGAGTTTCCCCTGCCGGACCTCCGATCCGCCGCCCCTCATCGGAGCCGGTGACCAACCGCACGAGCACAAGCCCTCTTTTGGGAAAAAGACAAAAGGAAAAATCAATTAGGTAGTTTTTCTTTTTTATTTAATTTATTTTTTTTAATGTTATTTTCATTTATTTACTTTTTTTTAGTAGAATTATTCATGAATATATGATTGAGATTCCGACATGAAAAAGCTCCTCAAATTAGGGATTGATAGTCCGATTTTCGCGCCCGAAATTCGACTCACGATCTCTTGCAAAATCGTCAATCCGATCTCATGCATGAATTCAATTCGCGATTTAGTTTAAAATTGACCAACCCGATCTCATGCTTGAGATATGGTTCGCCAATTTATGGATATCAATCTTATCTTGTTTGATTTGCTGTCGTGTTGGTTGAATCAATTTTATTTTTGTAAAAGAAAAATCCAAAAAAATTTGAGTTAGGATTAGGTTTGCTTTAGAATATTTCTTGTTTTAGGGTTATCTAGAATAGAGATCTTATCTTGAATTTTTAATAAAAAAAAAAAAAAAAATGCATTCATTTAGGACGTTTTTTTTTTTTTTTTCTGAATTGCACGTTTAATTATTTGTCAATTTTAATTTCGAATTTCATAAAAGAAAAAGAAAAAAAAATTAGATTAGGGCATTCTTTGCACGTCATTGCATATTAGAATAGATTGCATGCTTATTATGAAAAAAAAAAAAATCATGTGCATATCATATAGAATTAGGTTCATGAAATGCACGTAATTTAGTCATTATTGCTAGGTTCATTTAATTAGAAATTGCCCGTCATTAGGATTAGTTCATTTTGGTTAATTTAGATTGCATATTCAATTATTGCACGTTTATTGCAAAAAAACAAAAAAAAAAAAATTACTTTACTTATTCATATAGTTTAGGCTATACTGCTATGTCATTTCATTTCATGTTAGATTAATAGCATGCATTGCATAAAACATTTTTTTTTATTAAACAAGAGAAAATCATGAAAAAAAAGATTGAGTGATTGCGTGTTAATTAGAAATCATATCTAGGATTGGCGATGTGAATTCTGATTTAACATCGTAGATGCTTTCATTGGTATGAGGTAAGTCTTGCAATTTATTCATTACTTTATATGGGTGTTAAATTAGTGGTTTTCGCACCCGCATGGTCACCTCATATGTTAGGGAATTAAAATCAATTCAAATTGCCAAACATTTTTCAAATAAAAGAGAAATGTACTGAAAGGGCGTTAGAGAAATCTAACGTAATCAAGTTCCCGTACCCAAAAATCTCTAGTTCGTAGAAGTGAAATAATTCTCCTATTATTTTACTTGGGTTTCTAATCGACCCACTAAAAATAGATTAGTGACAACTATTAGTTAAAAAAATCATTTGTATGTTAAGAATTTGAACTCAAGTCACGAATTAGTATGGGCTTGAGAGAGCCCGAGTTAAGTCTAGACTTAACGATCTATTAGCCAAACTCTAGGTGATGCACCCGAAAATTTAGTCGCGACATGCCGCATGCCTGTTGTTGCCGAGAAAAAGGAGTTGTTGATGAAAACCCCATTTTCCAATTTAATTCACCCGATGCTATGATCTATGCTCCAAGGTTTTTTATTTGAATTTATATTCATGCAATATCACCTGCTCTAACTAATCGCTACTTACTTTTTTTGTTTGTTTGTTCTCCTCTCTTGTTTCGCACTCCAAATCTCCACCTCGAATGTAATGATCTAGCAGATCCAAATGGTAATTTCCACACCCGACATTTCATACATATGTCTATTTGTATCAGCATTGCTCACTATATGTCCTTATATTTAATGTACGATTTGATTTGTGATACTCTTACAAAACATTGAAAAGTTCTTATTCAATTGTTCACTTAAATCCATCACGTTGTTGAGTATATCAAATTTGTGAACATCACATTTTTTCCTTTCTTTCTAATTTTAACCTGATTAAGTTTTGTAACCATTCCACATTACATTAATCATATAATTTTTTTCTATGTGAGTGAAATCAAATGGTTGAATTGAGCAGGACCCATGCACTACAAGGGATGGTACCGTCTCTTCCACCAATACAACCCCAAAGGGGCGGTCTGGGGCCACATAGTGTGGGCCCACTCGGTGTCCAAGGACCTGGTCAACTGGTAGGCCCTCCCTCCTGCCATCTACCCGACCAAGCCCTTCGACATAGATGGGTGCTGGTCCGGGTCCGCCACCGTCCTCCCGGGCAATCGCCCCGTCATTCTCTACACCGGCATTGACACCAAGAACCACCAGGTCCAGAACCACGCTGTCCCTGCCAATGCCTCCGATCCCTACCTCCGTGAGTGGACCAAGCCCGACAACAACCCCATCGTCGACCACCGCGTGGTTCGAGGATGGGCACTAGAAGATCCTTGTTGGCAGCAGAAGGAAGCATCGGGGGATGGCATATTTGTATAGGTATGGTGAATAATTAGTGGCGCGACCTATTTACACAATGTGGAGCGCATATCATTTTTGTTGTATGCTCCCCTCACGTCCTAGTATGATCGGAATCTATCATTGAATTGCTTAATGGGGCCATCATATATCATTTTAATTGTATGCTCCCCTAGTGTTCTAGAAGGATCGGAATCTATCCATGAATCGGTTGACCTGAATCTATTATTGTATATATTATGGACACTAAACACGTTTTTGTTTTTCATATGTTAGGTCCGATTTGATATTTAAAATATGTTAAAACTTATTGGCATCATGCAATTCATTATTCAATTGTACAAGTATAGAGGGTGGTAGGACTAGGTTGAGCTTATCATTTAACAGTGACATGGTTATAACACGAAGATGTGAATTTTTTATGCAAGAGCAGGGATTTCATCCACTGGACCAAGGCAAAGCACCCGCTGCACTCGGCGCCGAAGACTGGCATGTGGCAGTGCCCTGACTTCTTCCCAGTTTCGAAGAACAACTCCAACGGGCTGGACACGTCGGCACTCGGCCAAGGTGTGAAGCATATCTTGAAGGTCAGCCTCGATCTAACACGGTATGAGTATTACACGGTTGGGACTTATCACCCTGACAAGGACAGGTATGTGCCTGATAATACCTCGGCCGATGGGTGGAGTGGCCTGAGGTACGATTACGGCAACTTCTATGCTTCCAAGACATTCTTTGACCCGGTTAAGAACCGGAGGCTCCTGTGGGGGTGGGCCAATGAGTCCGATGCTGTCCATTCTGATGTCCAAAAGGGATGGGCTGGGATTCAGGTGATTAAAGAGATTTACCCTATCTTCTTTTTGGCGCAATCTATTCATTTTCTTGATTATCATTTCTGAAAAGTTGTTTAGTTAAAACAACACAAGACCAAAATTGATTTATATGTTTTGCGACTCAGCTTATTATCATTTTTCTTATGATTATCGCACCCCTCCTTATCGCTTGATCCTACTTCAACATTTTGTTTTTTTAGCGGTAGGGATTCCACTGCATAAACAAATGACATAACATGATGGTAGCAATGAGCCTTCTCATTGCAGCTGATTTCGTGATTTGCATGTTCTCATTTTCTAGACATGCTTTCATTTTAGTTATTTGATTTAGTTTGTAAGTGGAATGGAATAGAATGTTGTTACATTCTATGGCTCTGATGCAGACGATTCCAAGGAAAATATGGCTTGATAGCAATGGCAAACAACTGTTGCAATGGCCTGTTGAAGAGCTAGAGACTCTACGGGGACAAAATGTTCACATGAGCAGTGTCAAGCTCAACAAAGGCGAACATGTTGAGATTAAGGGAATTACAGCAGCTTAGGTTCACATATTTGCTCCATGATCTTTAGTCCAGCGTGCCAAAATTTGATTCATGATTCTTATCTGACTGAGTCTTAGCGTTTGTTTCCTATGTTGATTGGTTTGCTTTAGGACAAATGTTGGTGATTGCGGAAGCGTGTGTTTGATGTGTGTGCAAGGGAGTGTTAGAAGAAAGTACAATGGAAAAAAAAGAACTTTTTTATTATTGATTATAGTATAAAGGGAAGGGAAGGAGCTTGATTACATTTGCTTGTTTGCTATGCTCCCCTTCTTTCCTATTTATAGGGACTAAATACAACATTCTAGATTTATGTGGAATGTTACTTAGGCTTCTTCTAGGAAATTCTAGTTTGTAGTTTATCCTCTCTTCTTCTAGAGAGTTCACTTAGGCTTCTTCTAGGAGATTCTAGTTTGTAGTTTATGCTCTGTTCTTCTAGAGAGTTCTACACATGTGTTTCTACATTTTTCTTTGCCATGTAAGATAGATTTTCTTTTTTTAAGGATTTTTCTTGTCTTTTCTAGCTATCATCGATCTTGAAGTTTCTAGAAATTGGATCAACAATTCAACAACAAATTAGGATTTTGAAGATTTCTGCATAATGACACAAGCTTCAGTGAAGAAAGCTCCTATAAGTTTATATTGTCATTGTCAATGTTGGCAGGCTGATGTGGACGTGGTGTTCTCGTTCTCGAGCCTGGATGGGGCCGAGCAATTCGATTCGAGCTGGGTGAACGCACAAGACCTCTGTGGCTTGAAGGGCTCGGGAGTTCCAGGCAACGTTGGGCCTTTCGGGCTCTTGACGCTGGCTTCTGAGCACCTGGAAGAGTTCACCCCTGTCTTCTTCAGGATCTTCAAAGCCGATGACCAAAACAAGCACAAAGTGCTCATGTGCTCTGATGCAAGGAGGTCTGTCATATTTGATTTTATATTATGCGACCTTTCTTGTTCATAATAAGCTTCTTGATGGACCAGAATTATTATTACGTCTTTAATTCCTTTTTTGGGGTAAATGCAGCTCGTCTCTCAAATCGGAATCTATAAACCATCTTTTGCTGGTTTCGTGGACGTGGATCTGAGCGATGGGAAAATTTCTCTCAGGAGTCTGGTAAGTGATATGGTCCATCCTCAATCCTTAATTCATTTCTCGTCCCAGTTGGAGGGTCGGTAGCGAAATTGCCAAAATTGGGCGGAATTTTGCGGACGCGCATCCATTTAATTTGTAAACGAAATTGTAATGTCCAGATCGATCATTCCGTGGTGGAGAGCTTCGGGGCCGGAGGCAAGACATGCATCACATCTAGGGTGTACCCGACACTTGCGTTGCTCGGCAATGCCCGTCTCTTCGCCTTCAACAACGGGACTCAGACGATCACGATCGAGACTCTCGATGCCTAGAGCATGAACCGGCCGGTGATGAACCAAGCTCTTGAGTAGAGCAAAAACGCCAGTATGTCTTCGGCTCTAGGCAACATTAGGTAGAGGACAGGGCTGTGTTTGATGCCCAATGTAAATAGTAAATAATCGCCCTTTGACCGAGAGGCGATAGCTAGCTAGATCTTGTTTGTGGACAGTTGACGAGTAATTTGCTTGCGCAAATAAATTAATTCGGGTGTTTATTTGCTCCAAGAATATATTTTCTTCAACGGGCCATGCATGAAATTGGTTATAAATAGAATTATCATTACTTGGGTGGTGGTAATTTTTACTTCATCGAATCTGCTTACGGGGAGAAATGGTCAATACCCAATAATATTTTTAATTTATCATCACAATGAAGATCAGGACAGAGAGATTCATCCCACCATGAGCGAGAGACTGTGAATCTTATTTTGGTCATCTAAATGAATTATTTTTTAATTATTCAATTTTCTTTTAATTACTTACTAATGTTGTTTGATCTTTTAATTTGTCAGTTTTGTTTGAACTTGTCAATGCTACATTTATCGATTACCATGCGAAAATACCATTTTTGTGGATAAAATATTGGGTAGACCTTACTTGTTAAGTTAATAATAAATTACTCAATTCATTAAAGGACAAGTATTCAGTGGGGTCCACCTTTCCCCCACCTTGTCTTTCTACGCTCTTCTCCATCCTTCTCCACTCACATCTTTAGAAATCGGATACAATTTGGATTTGCTTTTGGCCAAAATAGTGTTGGGGAAAAAAAAAATATTTGCGGAAAATGCCCAGATAATTTTTCCCACTACTTTTCTGTGAAAATTAAATAGGATATTCAATGAAAGCAGTAAATATGAATAGTAAATAACACCATAATTTTAACATGGAAAACCCTCCAAGGTGAAGGGAAAAACCACGGGACCGTAGTCCACTTCAAACTTCCACTATAATAAGTAATGGGATACAACTTCACCCAAAGGTAGATCTCTCGCTGTCTTCAATTTGTGGATCTGAACCTCTCACAAATTGGATAACTCTCAAAGATAACTCTCTTTCTTGGAAAAATAAAACTGTTTCTTCCGCTACGCTGCTATGATATTTTTGCACTGTGTGTCACATCTTCTCCCGTTGAGGAGGACTCCTATTTATAGGAGCAAAAGCAATTCCAATTAAAATTGTACGATATAAAAAAAAAAAAAAATCATGTAGATATATCCCCTAATTTCTCGTGATTTTGTAGATCCGATAATATCACTTTTTCCAATCTCCTTATTTTCTGGATGTTGATATATCTCCCGACCTCTTTTGATATCTTCTTTTTCTTTTTTTCTTTTTCTCCCTTTTTTTTTTTTTTTTACTTTTACACACTCACTACTATATATATTCTACTACAAATATACATAATTGTGTTGGCCTCTCCAATTGAGAGTGACCTACTCAACAAATAGTGAGTTCTTTATTTGTCGTTATGTTTTTTTTTTTTTCCTTAGACCTTGGGAAGTAGCTATGGTGATGATGATGCCAGTGATGATGAGGTAGATGTACAGAGGCTCAACACATGAGAGAGATTTAAACCTTCACGAACTTAGAGATCAACGGGATGGAGGGCTTCAAAGCTAGAGCCCTGGGAGTATGGTGGTCAACACAGCCATACCATTAGCCAAGAGAATCCAAGCGCTCGAAGAAACCACCATTTTTGGTGTTGTGTTGAGCTTTAGTTGGGGAGTGAAAGTGGCAATGCCAATAGTGTTGCATCATAAACTTGCCTCTTTTGTCTCTTGTTGTGGAGAAGGAAAGAGTGATGGAGATGAAAGATGGAGAAGAGAGTAACGGAGGAGAGAGATAAGGTGTGGGGTGTTGATGGAAGAGAGACGATGAGTAAGAAAGGGATTTCTGAAAAATTTGAAATGTGAGCTCATTAAACTCGTATCCATCAATGAATGGAGTGAATTAGCTAGTATTCTATTATTCCATATTAAGAAAAAGGGATGTTATTGCATGCTGTTAGTTCAATTGGTATTGAGGAGAATTCAATATATATATATATATATAACAGCCGGTACTTTCTAACGTTTAATTAATTAATTAATTAATTAATTATTGAGTTCCACCGTTTATTTGCCTTAGCTAGTAACTCTTATTTACTAACCTTACTTTAGAGATTGCCGACCTAAAATAGTGTAACTCACCATTTCCAATTCAATTACCATCTAGTAATGGGTTAACAACTTTCAGTTGCGTGACATACATGCACTTATTTGACTTCTTCTTCTTTCTTTCTTTTTTCTTTTTAAATTTTCCAACATTTTTTATTGTTTACATATTTTTATCTGCATTTCTTAGCAACACCTTTATATTTTCAACGTTTTAGAATTTACCAACCTTAATTAAAGGGACTTACCAACTATTCTCTTCATCAGTTAGCTTTAGAGGATATTTGTTTATGTTTCAACAAAAAACCAAAAACAATTTTTTTTCCCCACCAAATTTCAATAAATTATGAAAAAGTTATATGTGAATTTTAGTGTCAAAACTTGTATATATTGAAATTTTTTGGTGTTATAGGGTAAGAAAAAGCCAAAGTATGTCCGTTGCAAAATTTGAATTAAGCAAATAGCAAAAAAAAAAAAAAAAAAACCAATCAAGTCGCACCCTTAGTTTACTAACTCTAATTTGAATTATTTATCAAGTTTAATTTTCTTTCAACTACCAACTTTCCTTATCTTAGATCAATTTTTGTATGCGTCTTTCAATTACACTGTTAATTAACCAACTTTTAGTAAGTTTACTGACTTAAATTTTTGCTATTTATTGATAAATTCATCAACTAATTCTAATTTCAATCCTCATATGAGTCAATTACATTCTTATGTTTTTTTTTTTTTTAAATATCTACTTTTCTTTTGGGTTACTTGGTAGAAAAAAGATGGTAAGTTACCAAATAAATGTTAGTAATTTTATATAACCATTGGTAAATTTAAGATGTTGGTAAAAAATTTCATAAAAATTGGTATATATAAAAAGATTTTTTTTAACAGAGTTGAAAGAAGTATGAAGACAAATGACGGTTGCTGATTAACTTTCTAAAAGGGTTACTAATGCAAAATTAGTTGATAACGTAATGTTGAAAAGGGTTGGCAAGGCTGTGGCATACATAAACAAGTTGGTCAATTTAAAAAGAAAAACAAATATAAGTTAGTGATCTATTCTAATAAGAGTAGGTAATCTAAAATAAGAAATTATTTAATCGGAGAAAAGTTGGAAAGACACACGCAAAAGTGAGAAAATATTGAGCACCTTACTTACCAAGTCAACAATAAATCATCTTAATTGTGTCAATTTAGTCATAAACATTTTAATAATTTGCCAATATAGTCATTCTAACTAATTTTGGTCGGAATGGCTGATGAGACAATTCAATTGGTGCCTACTGTTTTACCTCACATGACCATGATGACGTGGACAAATTTTGAAGTTTTTGAAATTTTTATTTATTGTTTCAATTTGGCATTCGGCTGCGTAGATTTCTGCCGCGAAAAATATTCATACGTGAATGCCATAAGGAGATCATGAATTGGCGAGAAAATGCAGTAGATAACTACATCCAAAAGATGATTTACAAAAAGAAAAGGACCAATTGAGAAATTATCAAAATAAGTGCACAGCTCGAGCAAAAGTCGAAGTGCGATGTTATGTCGATGAGATGTCTGTCTCGGGACATACCAAGCAAGGCTGATGGCCGGACCTAGGATGTGAATGACAAAGCACGTCCCGGATGGTGCATTAACTCGGGGAATAAACAGCAGAGCGCGCACAATTAATAAAACAAATAAGGTAGTCGTTGCGGATACATATTCTTTTACGACAGTGATGCTTATCTTAGGTAAGTAAATTCCGGACTTATACAAGTAACCTTACTAATTTATAGATTAGGAAGATGTCCAGTCCAAAGTGGAGAAATGATTATATGGCAATTTCTAATCTACTGTGACAATAATAATATATTATAGATCATAAAAAATTAAATAATAGATAATTATAGATTGTTATAAGATTTACTAATTTGAAAATTTATGACTCATAATAAATTATTATTCTCGTAATTTTAAATTATAATACTCTAAGCGGTGGTGTGTTTGAAGATGTTCCCGAAGGGGATTTGACTACAGACCGCTGCTCGTGGTAGGTGAGTCAGCGATGCCTTCTTCCTCTCATTAGTCCCGCTGTCTATCTTTGAACCGCCGTGGGAATCTCGTCCTTTTTCTTCGTACAAACTATTCTATATATATAGTGTTGATGGGTAGCTCTATTATTGTCCTCGATTCGCCGCCAAAGTCGTGTGATCCGCGAGAGATCCCATCTCCAAACTTTCTAAAATAAGATCAGTACATTTTGCTTATTATTTTACGCCGTTCTCATAGAAATTATCATTTGCCGGCAGTTCTTACGTCCTTTTAGAGCATTTGAGCCCATTTGACCATTCTATCGAGTGTGGCTAACGTAATTTAATGGCTAAGATCAAGTGAAATTACGTCCTTTAGGCGAATGTAAGTACGCCCATGTCTTGCTCTTTGTTCGTATATTCAATCAACAGTAATTTTTTTCCTTTACTAAGGTTCGATTTGAAAAAGAAATAAAAGAATCTAGGCAGAACTTCTTTGAGCTCTCCATGGAACTGAAGTAAGATCACTACATAAAACCTAGTGTTCGTGTTGGCTTACAAAGGTTGAGCAATAAGCAATTGCGAGCTCTACAGCTCTTGGTCATGAACATTTATGTTCATTCCATCGATTAGAGGAAGGATTTTTATATTTACTTATATCTACTATCATTGATTACATAGTCATCATATTCATCCGACGAAAATGAACGAGATAGCTGGTAAGGTCACCATTGTCGATTTGTGTAGCCCAACTTTGTCGGTTCATATTTATTTTCAAAGAATATTGATCGGAAAAATACAATTTTATGAAAAGTTTTCTTCTCATGCGTCGCCATTTTGCATATTTAAATACTCACCTCATGGTGCATTGATGCATATGTTACTGGAAAGCATTTCTCCTTGTGTTATATAATATCATCGACGTGGTACACGAGATGATGCGGATAATCCACAGGATGTTGTCATTTGTTAGCAACTTACTTTTTCTCTTTTCATCATTTAGTTAAGATATGGAGATCGTTTAAGGAGCCATATGCATGTACTTGATGTATCCGTATCGCATGCATGTGATCTTGGACCTTTTTTTTTTTTTGTGTGTGGGGGAGGTGGGTGGGGGGTCGCTGTGGTCCATGACTTTTATTCATGGACCAAGCTTTTAGGTATCATGTGCCACCATGATTGTGGCAATTGGACATTCTTCATTCATTCGTTCTATATGTACAAATCCCTCGAACCATAATCATATTTTATATCTCAACCCGAAAGCAAAGGTTTCCATCTTCCAATTTGCCACGCATTAAAATTTAATTGTACGACACAAAGCGTGAAATCCCCACATTACCTTTTCAAATACTCCAAGATGTGATATTTATCTGGTTGTGCCAAATAGATCTCCCGTTTTGTGACATATGCATGCACCAGCACTTATCAATAATTTTGTATATCACATGAACACGACTGTACTAACAAATAAATCATATTCATAAGTCAATGATTTTAACCAAATAATAGTATATATGGGAAAATTAGGTTAGCTATCTATGAATTATGTTCTAGATGAGCATGCGTCCCTGCATAAGATCGCTTTGGTCCCGTCTTCTCAATTGCATGATTCTACTGCCGTAATAATGCTGCGTATGCACTTAATAAACAATGAAATCTAAATTATCACATTATTATTTTGCAATAATCAAAAGCTTAAAGCGTACTTAAAATTTTTGGTAAGAAAAGAGAAATTTTTTTTGCTTTTACACTTCCTTTTCTTTTTCAATTTGACCATCCGCACAGCACGCTGAACATGTTATAAAGGCCTTGCACGTTTATGTCTTTGCCAAAGCAAGCAAACGAATACTCTGATATCGCCAATATTAGAATTACAAACACATTTCATCAAGCCGATCGTAAAAGCTCGACATCAATGGCGGCCGCCACAGCTGACACGACTGTCCAGGCCTACGACCGGATGAAGGCGGTGAAGGAGTTCGACGAGTCCAAATCAGGCGTCAAGGGCCTCTCGGACTCGGGCGTCACCTCCATACCTGATATCTTCGTCCACCCTCCAGACACTCTCTCCGACCTCAAGCCTTCCTCAAACGCCGCCACCCTCTCAATCCCTGTCATCGACCTCTCCGACCTAAACTCCACTGACCGCCGCCCCATGATCGTTGCCCAGATCAAGGAAGCAGCCCGAACCTGGGGCTTCTTCCAGCTCATCAACCACGGCGTGCCTGTCTCAACGATCGACGAAACCCTAGACGCCATCAAGGCCTTCCATGAGCAGCCGCAGGAGGCGAAGTCCAAGTACTACAGGCGTGACGAGAACCGCGGAGTCATGTACTCGAGCAACAACGACCTGTACCGGTCGAAGGCGGCGACGTGGCATGACGCGCTGCAGGTGTGGATGGGACCAGATCCACCGGAAGTGAAGGAGATACCGGAGGTATGCCGGGGGGAGGTGGTGGCCTGGGACCGCCACGCAACGGAAGTGGCGGAGAACGTGATGGAACTTCTGGGCGAGGGGCTGGGGCTGGAGAGAGGGAGGTTCAAGGAGCTGACGTTCTCGGAGAAGAAACTGTTCGTGGGGATATGTTACCCGCCGTGCCCGGAGCCGGAGCGGACGGTGGGGCTGACGCCGCATAGCGACACGTCGTTCTTGACGGTGCTGGTGCAGAACCAGGTGAAAGGTCTGAGGGTGAAGCACGGTGGCGAGTGGGTGGAGGTGAGCCCTGTGCGCGGAGGGCTGATCGTCAACGTTGGTGATTTCCTCCAGGTGCACTGCTCTTATCTTTTATCTCCAGTTTGGTGACTATCATTAATCTTGCCTACTGAAACCAGTGCAATTGCTTTGTTCATATGACAGATCGTGTCGAACGGAGAGTACCAGAGCGTGGAGCACTGCGTGGCCGCGAACGCGGCTGAGGAGCCAAGGATCTCGATCGTCATGTTCTTCAACGTGGAAAAGTGGCGGCGCGGATCGAGCAATTACTATGGACCCTTGCCCGAGTTGCTGAGTCCCGAGAGGCCTGCCATCTACAGGGACTTCACCGAGCAGGAGTTCTTCGACAACCTCTTCAGCAAAGGCTTCGACAGCAAGTCCCTGATCGCAAAGATCAAGATCCCAAATTGAATGCGCTTGAGGTTATTTTCACAATAAATTAAGGGCAGTAACATAAGCATTTCTCGAAAATAAAACTCCAATCCCGTCTGGTTGATTATGCCACTTTCTTCTTTAGGACGGACGAGTGCGACAGCATGGGATATGGAAAAAAGTAGATGCATCACGAGGTTTCTCAACCTTAATGTTCTTTTTACTGGATTTTGCGTATACAGCATGCTACTTCAATCTCTCTTGATCGGCCTTTGGTTTTTGGTTTTGCTTGATTCAAATCTCGTAACTCCCGTAGTTTGATTTTTTTCAAATATAAAATTTCTGAAATTTTCAGGACACCGAAATATTGACACTTAATTCTACATATGATTATTCCATAATTTTCCGAATTTGGAATGATAATTTAGGTCCAAACCAATAGATACTCAATGATTGAGATATCCGAAAGTTTAGACACACGCGTGCCTCACCACATAAGAAGATATTTTTGAATGATTCACCGTATGGAGGCATTAACCTCTCCTACCTAAAATCTTCCCTAGTTGATATTTCTAGTTATGAGAACTTATGTATGAAACTTGAAAGAATAAATTAAACAAAGCATCGAGTATTATTTGGTTAGTTAATATGTACGATGAGATGTTCTTTAATAAAATCTTCAGCAATGAGCTATCTAACTAATTATTGCACATGAAAAGATTACTATAATAAGCATACGATGGCAGAGAATAATTAGATTAATGAGTCTCCTCCATCAAGAGTACAATAGCATCACGGCATTTTACAGACATTCAAATCGATTCGTGAGTCACTTTCGAAAATGATGAGGTAGGCTCCTTATGGGTAGTTTGAATATGTTCTGCCTAACTCTTGGAATGGTCCTCAGTTAGAGCTCGCCTCAATTTTTAGTTATCGGTATCGATCACTGCTTCCTCTCCCTTTTCTGTAGCAAAGGTCAAAAAAGGGCACCTTCTATGACGAGTCGTCCGTATCCCGGGCATTACTCGTAATCCCATACGTGAACCATAATGCACAACCTAACTGGGAGGAGCCGCCACTTCTAGAAAGGGATAACCGGGCCAGAATGATTTTAATTTCAGTGGGGGTAGGTTTTGACTTTTAAAGCATCCGCACAACTGTTCTAAGAATAATAACTCTCTCCTCTCCATTTCTTTTTTTAACTTTTTCTTCTCTGTTAAATATAAGTTTGAGAAGATTGAAATTCGGAAAGCGAAATTTAGTTATTACTAAACCCGAATCTATGTAGTTTTGATATATATCTTGGAAGTATGTTTATTTTAAATGTGACAGTAACAGTAATAGGGGCAAATTTTTTTGTGGTTGAATAAATTAGTTTTTGGTAAATTTGTCATAAATGTACCAGTTTAGGGTTTTTTATAGTCAGTCAGGATAAATTTGTCACAAGTGTACCAGTTTGGGATTTTTCATGGTTAAAAAAATAGTTTAGAGTAAATTTGTCGCAAATGTACCAGTTTGGAGTTTTTTAAGGTATTAACCCCTTTAACCTTTATTCGAAGCATGTCCATATTAGCGATTTATCAAATTTTGTGCTACCATAGTTGGCTTTTAGGAACTGCAATTAGTTACCTAATGTGCACAACAAATAATTAAAAGAATCTCGATATGAGTGGGTGTAAATTGCTTTAAGAGTTAAACTGAATTTTAAAAAAATAAGAAGAAGAAGAAGAAAGAATTGGGGCTAGGGGAGGCCGGGAGGAGGATCGGAGTTGGATTGTGACGACCGCCGCGACAAGACTATCAGAAGGTGAAGCTTCCCTTGAGTCAAGCTCGAGAGATGTTGGTTTGAGGGTCGGACCCTTAGATAAATGGACCTCAGGCTAGCGACCCTCGCCTGAGGATCACTAACCACAGGCAAGAATTGCTGCTTGAGGCTGCAAGCTATGGCCACACTCACCTTAGCTTATGACCTCAAGCGGCACTCATCTATAGGCACATCATCGAAGAATGAGACAATTATCTAATCAATCATAAACCTATGATACGAATGTTAATTCAGTTATAAAATTATTTTAACTTTGTCAATTGAGTCCTAAAATTTTTTACAAAATTCTAGTGTAATTATTTCGGCAAATTTTTGCCTGAAATTGCTAATATAGCAGCATGCCACATACTATGGTCATCACCGAAACCATTGATGAGTGAAAAGGAAAAGAAACTAAAAAAATAAAAAGAAATATATTTGCTAAATATCATCAACGTTAATTTTTCTAACTATAATTAACCGGAAGGATTACATTAAAATCTCCAAAAGATTTAGGATTAAGTTGGTCAAATTAAAAAGTTTATGATCAAATTGACTGCCGCACAAAAAATTAGAACATTTTAGATAATTTTTCCAAAGTAAATTTGTTAAATATATAAGTGTAATTATGTCATACACTTCAATAAGAAAACGATATTAAGATCCACTGAAATTCATGCGATATTAAGATGGAGATTATACTTGATTTATTGAAAAAAAATTTAGTAAAAATTTTATTTTCGGAGGCACCGTATCATGAGTCTTTGATTTGCGGCATCTCTATTAGGTTAGCGTCTTTCACTTGAGAAAATATTGAGATCTGTCCATGTCAAGTCCACGTCTCCCACTTCTCCTGCGCACTCCTCTGCGCCCTGGCCCACCTACGCTCTCTCTCCTCTCTCCTCTGCTCTCCTCTGCAGACCTCTCTCTCCTCTCTATCTCTCTCCCCGTTCTCCCCTCCGCCTCTGCTGGGGTGCCTATCGGTGGGGCTCTGAAAGGCGACGGCGTCGGCGACGTCCGTGTTCAGGAGCAAGGGCGCTTCGTGGAGGAAAGAGAGAAAGAGCGAGTAGAGCGATCTTCACTCGCGGAGAGGGAGGCCAAAACGCGAGCAAGGGTTCGTCAGCATCAGGGTTGGCCAGTTAGGGCGCTCCGCACAAGAAAGAGGGAGAGAGCAGAGCAGAGGTCGCGAGAGGGAGGCAAAGGGGCGTCGGCGTCGGCGACGGAGGCAACCGGCGGAGGGGCGTCGATGTCGGGGGCGACGGAGGCAACCGGCGGGGGGCGTCGTCACGGTTTGCTAGAAGAGAGGCGTGACTTCGAGGACGAAAGAGAGAGAGTGGACTAGAGGTCACAAGAGGGAGGCGGAGGGGCGTTGGCGTCGGGTTCAGGGGTGGAGGCGGAGTCTGCGTCGGCATCGGCATCGGAGTCAAGGGCGATGGAGGCAACCGATGGAGGCAGAGGTGGAGGGCCGTCGGCGTTGCGTTTCGCTGGAAGAGAGGCACGACTTCGGGGGGAGGGAGAGAGAGAGAGCACAGCGGACGTCGCGAGAGGGAGGCAGAGGAGCGTCAACGGCGTGGCGTCAGGGAGGGGGGCGATGGAAGCAATCAGCGGAGGCAGAGGGGAGAACAATGAATCACGCCTTTTTCAAAGCATTAGGGAGAGAGTGAGAAGAGAGAGGAGAGAGAGGAGCGCTGCGTCGAGGAGAAAGAGAAAAACGAAGAGGACGCCTGGGCCCACCCCTCCACGTGGCACCTCGTGAGTGGCCGGGGACCACGCTGATGTGGAGGTCCCGGACCATCCAATATTTTCAACAGGTTGGGTGATTCATCCCATGTTGGATGAGTGATATCTTTACCCATATAACAATTATAAGACCTCGCTCATAATCATAGCTCACACTTGCGTCTCAACCTCACAACCTAAGATCGAGTATGGCCACCGCAGCCGACGCAACTCCGCCGAGCTACCGCCTGGCAAAGGCAGTTAAGGAGTTTGACGAGTCGAAGATGGGCGTGAAAGGCCTCTCGGATTCAGGCATCACCTCCATCCCCGAATTCTTCGTCCACCCTCCACACACTCTCTCCGACCTCAAACTCACCTCTAAGACTGCCGGATCGCTACCCATCATCGACCTTGCCGGCCTGGAATCTGCCGACTGCCGCCGCACGACCATCAACCAAGTCAAAGAAGCAGCCAAAACCTGGGGCTTCTTCCAAGTGGTCAACCACGGCGTGCCGGTCGCCATCCTCGATGACACGATCCGTGCCGTGAGGGCCTTCCATGATGAGCCACGCGACGTCAAGGCCAAGTACTACAAGCGTGAGGAAGGGCGGGGCGTGATGTACGCGAGCAACAACGACCTGTACCGGGCGGAGGCGGCTAGCTGGCATGACTCGCTGCAAGCGTGGATGGGGCCGGAGCCGCTGCCGCCGGAGGAGCTGCCGGAGGTGTGCCGCCACCAGGTGGAGGCATGGGACGGCCATGCGAGGGGGGTGGCGGAGAAGGTGATGGAGCTGCTTAGCGAAGGGCTGGGGCTGGAGAGAGGGCGGTTCAAGGAGCTGACCTTTTCGGAGTCTAGGACTTTCGTGGGGCACTGTTATCCGTACTGCCCCGAGCCGGACCGGACCATGGGGATCACGCCGCACACCGATCCCGGGATCGTGACGGTGCTGCTGCAGAACAGGATCAAGGGATTGCAGGTGAAGCATGGCGGCGAGTGGGTGGAGGTGAGCCCCGTGCATGGAGGGTTGATCATCAACGTTGGTGATTTTCTTCAGGTGAGTAGGATCTGTCTTCTTAAGTTTCTCCATGGGCGTTCTTGTAATCTCAAGTTGCATGTATTACACGAGGTCTACATCTATACCCTGCGCGTTTGATTTACCTAACGGTATGTAAACTTTCGAAGTGAGATTTCTTTGAAGAAAAGTAATTCTTCCGAAGGTTTAACTTGGTAGTATATTCGAAAAACATTTTTACAGTATGAACTCTTTTGGGCATGAATTCACTAACGAAATCTGAGCCTCGAAATATTTCCATCTTCCTAAGCTCTCACATGTATTCGACAATAGAAATGAAGGATCTGGATCTTGGGAGTTTTTTCCTTTACCGTCGCAAGCTTGAGCTCGGGATAGGTATGGACATAGATGGATGATAGTCAAAGAAACATTCAACGCAATGCGTGTATATGCCTACGCTAAATACGCACTGTATCTAACTTTGGGCGACAGTAGCTTCGGTGTCGGCCGACGACTAGATTTTTGCTTTTATCACAGGTGTTTCTCGAAGAGTCAAGAAATGATAGATTACATGGTCATTAGATTGGAATCCTATATTGTAATCCTCAAAAGACGAGACCTAGCACAATTACATGTTTTTTTGTCGGGTTCTCTAGGAGAATAATAATCAAATCAAAAGCTTGCTCCCAGCATAATCAGTTAGGTCGTTACAGTATTCAATGTATCAAGAAACTTCGCCATCCTTTGAAAAGTGACATAACACCAAGCTGTAGAGAAAGCTGCTCTCATCTCTCTCTTTGTGGTGAGAAGAACCCTATGCCCTAAAACAGAGAAGTGTCCATTGAAAAACACGACAATAAGCAACGAAACATTGACTATTTTTCGATGGGTCCTTGCCTTATTATTCACGTGTTTTTTTGGTACTTTGGTGACGATGGGGGCACAGATAGTGTCCAATGGCGAGTACAAAAGCGTGCAGCATCGGGTGGTGGCCAACTCGGAGAAGTTCAAAAACATTTGCGATTTTAAATATCATCATGTTCTAGATCCTTAAAGGACACAAGGGGAGACATGACAATTAAAATGATATATGATGAGACCCTATCAACCGATTCAATAATAGATTCTGATTCTATTAAAGCGCGAGGGGAGCATATAATTAAAATGATATAACCCATTCAACATGTCCACATCGTGTAAATAGGTCACGCCACTAATGATTCACCATACCTTTACAAATATGCCATCCCCGATGCTTCCTTCTTTCTGCTGCCAACAAGGATCTTCCAGTGCCCGTCCTCGAACGACCAACAAGGATCTTCCAGTGCCCGTCCTCGAACGACGCGGTGGTCGGGTCACGAAAGGCGCTGGCACTCTCCATCCTTATCGCACCAAAAGCTTATTTCGAAGTCCACCCCACCATTCCATTGCGGCCGAGTTGTGGACGGGAACTTTTCGAAGAGGGGACCAACCGACGTTGTGTCCTCCTTACGTTGACCCCATCTACTTCTGATGAGCAAGCACGAATCTCATGACGGTTCTCTCAGGCAATTTCCAGATATTTATGTGCCCAAGCCAAGGAAGGATAATGCTAAGCATGGCGCAAAAAACCGCGAAGTGTGTAGTGAATTCTCCATAAAAATAACATTGTTTTTTTTTTTCACTTCATCCATGCAGCATTTCAAAGATTTAAGCTAACGGGATATATCTACAGCGGCATCTTTTTCCGATATTTTTCTTCAATCGCTATTTTCCAGTCACTTTCTGTTATATATAATGTGATAACACATTTTGAGGGATATGATTTTTTAAAATAAAACTTGTCCTTAGGCATTGACCCACTTTTCTCTTTTTAGTGACGGTTATCCACCATATGATTCCACATTTGTACCATTTTGTGACAACCGCCCTTTGGTAACCACTTTGATGGAAAGCGGTTTATAAAAGACAAACTTTCATTTACGTAAGGGCAAGCACAAGGTCTAATGCAAACCCTTTCATTCGAAAAAAAAAAAAAAAAAAAAACCATTAGTATGGGAGGGGATTAGGTTAATGGAATGTGCTCGTAATTCTGTTGAATTTCCGTGGATTTCTGACGAACACAAACTCGAATAATGGTTGGAGGGCATTTTTATTTTTGATCCTATTTTCCACATATAATTCTAATCTAATAACTCTATAAAAATAGAATTATTTTACCTATTTTAGGCAACAATTAATGCAATATCTATGAGAAAATATTTGGATTTCCTTCTTATTATTTAAATTTTCCTTATTTATGCAGAATAATGATATATGGAGAAGATAAGGAAAAAAATGGCAAAACTGAGGAATTTAAATCAAGCAGCAATGGGAGATAGATATCAAATCAAAATCCTCTGATTTACTCCCTGATTTTGTGCGCAATTACTTGGAGATAAGGATCTTGGATATATCCTATGAAGAGGAGAATAAATAAAGAGAGAAGCTAGTTTTTCTGTTAGATTGTTTTTTTTTTTTTTTCATTCTTCTGAGAGTTTTTCAAGTACTTTGAAGAGAAGACAAAAGTGGTGACAGAATTCTTGTTCTTTGATTCAGGATGCTGAGTTTAATTTATTTTATTTTTTTTCATCTGCTATGTTCTAATTTTCTTTTGTTAGAGCTACGATGTAGCCTAACCATGATGATGTGAATTTCATAATTTTTATGTTTGCAATTGATTTCATTCATGTGAGTTATATATTATTGTGCGTAATGCTTTGGAATGACTGGCCACCACTTGAATGATCCGATGTGCATGTTTGAGACTGAGAAGTGATAATATGCAATTGTTCATTATAATATATAACTATGAATTAAACGTGAATAGAGGGTATACCGCATTATTTGTGTAGCTTTCGGTGATAAGGTGATCCAAAAGACTCATTGTAAGCCAAGAATATTCAAGTTTTTAATGCACTCATGTTTATTTTAATTCACATAGAGATACAGTGGATTAATAAACTGAGTAGGTTTGTTATATCTAGAGATATGATAGTAAATAGGTTAAGAAATTCCGCTATCACATGTTTGATATCGTTATTGTATTCGCAATAATCTGAAATTCATATCTAATGGTTATGGTGAAATCGGATGCTCTAACATATTTATCTGATCGATTTACTACATTTGGTCTACAAATTTTGTTTTTAATTTATTCTCAATTAGATTTTGATCTGTTAGATAAATTTTAGAATTAATCTATTTTAGTAGTTAATTAGTTTATTAATCATCAATCTCCGTGGGACGATACTTTTTCTTATCATTATATTACTTATTCGACACGTTGACTTGTGTTTAGAATTTTACGAACATAATCAATGCTTGAATTTTTTTCTTCAATGCGTGATTAGAATCGTTAGTTTATGTCTAACATTTGGTATTAGAGCACGTTGGTACCTCTACCTTGTTTATTTCGATTATGGGTGTATATTTTTGTGGGTTTTTCAATGAACTGTAAATCGGGCATTTTGGGGCCAAAAGAGACACTTGTAGTTTCCAGCCAAATTTCGACAACCCATTGCCTAGCTTCAAAGCAATACAGTCGCACTGCCATACGGAAGAATAGCCGTAAGTTAATCCAACATATCGATGATAGCCAAAGGCTAATTAGGCGGCGGAAGCCATGGTGGCTAAAGTGTTTGCATAAGGGGATTTTATGCTTGATTCAAGGTCAATTTCTTGGCCGTTTTCGCCGATTTTTTGGACCTATGTGGTTGCCCCGGCTTGTTCTCCAAAACCCATCAATTATTTCGGTCTAAGGTGGCCTGCCAAAGGAGAATAGGTGGTGGAAGCGGCAGAAACAAGGCATGAAAGATGAAAAACAATCGTTCACACAAGTAGAAAGAAGGCACGTGGTTCCACATGCACACTGCAGTTGCAAGGGTGTGGAATCCACTCTTCACATGCTCCCATGTGCATGACAACTGTTGGTGCGTGGGCGCCACGCACGTACAACTATTGGCGCATGTGGGCCACATGCCCGCAACAATTGCTAGGCGCATGCGGGCCACACGCCTGCACAGATGGTAGGCGCATGCACAACACGCACCCGATGCACTATTGTCCCCTCATATTACCATTTTGCCGTTTATAATTTAAAATTCTTGTTTTGCCTCTTTCTGCAATTTTACGATTCTACCCTTGGCCGGCCTATTTATTGTTTTTCCCTTTCATGTATTTTGTGAATATTTCATGCATGAAATAAATGTCCGGTGATCTATATATTATAATTAATTAAGGAGTAGCCACAGCATCTTTAATTAGTTAAATTATATATTAAGGGCATTTGGATCATATTTAGAAATGGACATTAATTGTAATTAATCATATTAATATGACGAATTTTATCCTATAAAAATTTTCATTATATTAATATGATTAATTAAGATGAAATATCATTTTATTTTTCTTAATTTACCCACAGAGATTAAAGAAATGAACATAATATGGTAGTTTCTTCATTATATAATTATGTTACTATTTAAATTAAAAACATGCCTATAGATATTTTTATGTTATGTGATTCAAATTTGTAACATGTTTTATCAATGTAAAACATGATTTATATAAATTTTGCCTCAAATTTTATGACATGAGTATGATTGTTTGATATGCAGTTTTGCAACCAGAGAATTTATCTAAATTGAAGAGTGACGTTTTCATACTAAATGGTGAAAAGTATAAAGTTTGGAATGAGTTAATTCTTTTTTAATTGGAGTGCATGGACATTGACTATGCTATAAAGAAAGACGGATCACTTACTCCTACTAATACGAGCACTACAGCTGAGATAGCCCTTTATGAACAATGGGAGCGGTCCTACCGCCTTAGTACAGTGTTCATAAGGACTAAAACATTTCCTAGTATCCATGATTCAGTTGCTCAACATAGCAATACTAAGCCTTTATTGGAGGCCATTAATGCTCAATTTGAGATTTCAGAGAAAGCGCATGCCATGATCTTAATTATGAAGTTTTCATTATTTAAACTCATTAGTATTAGAAGTGTGTATAAGCACATCATG
This sequence comes from Eucalyptus sp. ANBG9806169, assembly GCA_014182395.1. NCBI lineage: Eukaryota > Viridiplantae > Streptophyta > Magnoliopsida > Myrtales > Myrtaceae > Eucalyptus > Eucalyptus sp. ANBG9806169. Next base: position 39,225,729 of record CM024573.1, on the reverse strand, counting down.
AAGATAATGGACATCACATCTCAGCTAAAGAACCTTGAGATTGAGATATCGGAACCTTTTCTTGTGTACTATATTCTGAACATTCTCACATCATAGTATGTATTTCTCAAGATCTCTTACTACACATAAGAATAAATTATCATTTAAGGAACTTATGACTATGTGTGTTCAAGAGGAAAAAATATTGATTATGGAATCGGGAGAAAATACTCATTTGGCAACACAAGGAAAGAATAAGGGTCTTGGCAAGCAGAAAGGAAAAGGTACAATGCCTCCCTAAGCTGACATTAAGAAAGAATCCAAATATTTCTTCAGTTAAAAGAATAAGGAATTATTGTGTCAAATTTAAGGCATAACTCGAGAAGAAATGTAATACAATCTCTTGTGTTTGTTATGAATATAATATGGCTGATGTGAGTCATAACACTTGGTGGATTGATTCTAGATCTACAATTCACTTTTTAAATTCCTTACAGAGTTTTCAAAACCATAAAAAGCTAGTGAGAAATAAACAAGACATCTATTTATGAAATAAGATGCATTTGCATGCAGAAGTTATTGAGACATGTAGAATAATTCTCAAGAGTGGCTTTGTTTTGAATTTAGAAATAATCGTTCATATTCCTAGTTTCTCTAGAAATTAATTTCAAGTTTAAGACTTGTACCTTTGATTACTCTTTCAACTTTTTGGATTCAAACTTCAGTTTATCATTTAAATCTAAAGTTGTTGGGAGTGATACTTTGTTTGATGATATTTTTTAAATTAATTTACAAGACAATGCCTATTATAATGCGATGCATATTTATGATAACGTTGGTATAGAACGATGTGTTATGAATGAAGATTTCTCTATGTTGTGGCACTAGAGATTAGGACATATCTCCATAGATAGAATTAAACGATTGATAAATGATGGAATACTCGGTACTTTAGATTTTACTAATTGCGATACCTGTGTAGACTACATGAGGGAAAGCAGACCAATAAGATGAAGAAATGTGCCAAGAGGAGTATAAAAATATTAGAAATCAAACATACGGATATCTGTAGTCTAGATATGGACTTGTATAGTCAGAAATACTTCATCTCTTTCATAAATGATTACTTATGTTATATGTATCTCTACTTACTTTATAATAAGCATGAAGCGTTAGATGCTTTTAAGGTATTTAAGGAGAAAGTAGAGGAACAATGTAGTAATCAAATTAAGATCGTGAAATCAGATAGAGGTGGAGAATTCTATGGTACATATACTAAAGATGGACAAGCACTCAATCTATTTGCAAAGTTTATTCAAGAGCATGAAATAGTTACCCAATACACTATGCCTAGTTCTCTAGACCAAAACAGTATAGTAAAAAGAAGAAATCAAACTTTATTGAACATGATACAAAATATGCTTAGCAGCTCTAAATTTCCTAAGTCTTTATGGATTGAAGCTCTTAAAATGCTAGTGTATTTATTGAATCGAGTTCCAACCAAGACTATCCCAAAGATGCCTTTTGAGTTGCTTAAAGGTTGGAAATCGAGTTTGCGACATGTATGCATTTAGGGATGTTCGTCTAAAGTGAGAGTCTACAATCCCCAAGAAAAGAAGTTTAACCCAATGACTATAAGTAGGTATTTCATTTGTTATGTCGAAAGGTCTAAGTGAAACATATTTTATTATCCATCTCACACCATTAAGATTGTGGAATCAAAAAACGCTAAGTTTCTTGAAAATAACTTGATTAGTGGGAGCAATCGATCAAAGGACTTTACTCCTAAGAAAGATCATTCAGACATTTAACCTTTCACCTCAAGTACAAAGTTAGTTATTGCTCATAACACCCTTTCAGTTCAACCAGCTATTAAACAAACAATCATTAAAGTTCCATAACTTGCTAATATTAATCTAGTAGATCTAGTTGTTCAATAATTACCAAAATCTGTTGAACAACCAGTTAAACAATATGCTCCCTAAGAGAATGTTGATGCAATATTAAGAAGATCTACTAGAATGAAGAAATCAGTAATTCATAATGATTATATTGTGTATTTATAAAAATTTGACTATAATATTAGAGCTGAGAATGATCCTGAAACGTTTTCACAAGTCAAGAATAGTGATGAATTCAATTTGTGGTATAACGCCATGAAGGATGAAGAAATAGATAAGTTCTATGACATTTAATGAAGTTTGGAATTTGATTGAGTTGCCTAATGGTGTGAAGGCTATTGATTGTAAATGGGTCTTCAAAATTAAGAATGATTCATTAGGCAATATTGAAAAATATAAAGTTAGATTCGTCACTAAAAAATTCACTTAAAATGAAAGAATTGATTACATGGAAATTTTTTCTTCTATATCCAAAAAAAAAAAAAAATCTTTTTGTATTGTTTTGGCATTGGTTGCCCATTTTGAAATAGAATTACATTAAATGAATGTGAAAACGGCATTCCTCAATGAGAAACTAGAGGAGGAAATGTACATGAAACAACCTGAAGGATTCTCCTCTAATAAAGGTAAGCATTTGATATGCAAGCTTAAGAAATCTATATGATTTGAAACAAGCATCTTACTAATGGAACTTAAAATTCCATGATATCATCTCTTCATTCAGTTTTATAGAAAATGTCATAGATCAATGCATATACCAGAAAGTCAATGAGAGCACAATTTGTTTCCTTGTGCTATATGTAGATAATATTGTATTTGCAACCAATGATAATAGGTTGCTATATGAGGTGAAACAATTTCTCTCTAAGATTTTTGACATGAAGGATATGGGTGAGGCATCTTATGTCACTAACACTAGGATCCATAGAGATAAACCTTGAAGAATTTTAGAACTATCCCAAGAAACCTATATCAATAAGGTTTTAGAAAAATTTTGGATGAAAGATTGTTCATCAATTATAACACTTATTGTGAAGGGTAACAGGTTCAATTTGAGCTAGTGCCCGAAGAACAATCTAGAAATGAAATAAATGAATAATATTTCATATACTTCTGCTGTCGGAAGTTTGACGTATGCTTAGGTTTGCACTCAACCTAACATCGCTTTTAATATGAGAATGTTGAGAAGATATTAGAATAATCTAAGTATGGACCATTGAAAGATGCAAAGAAAGTGATAAGAAACTTTCAAGGTACTAAAGACTACATGCTTATATATAAACGGACTGACAACCTGGAAGTATTTGGTTCTTCGGATGCGAACTTCGCAGGTTGCATTGATTCTCGAAAATCAACATCTGGATATATATTTTATGTTAGCTAGCAGAGCCATATCATGAAAGAGTGCAAAGCAGACTTTAACTACCACTTTTGCTATGGAAGCTAAGTTTGTTTCTTGTTTTGAGGCTACCTCGCATAGTGTTTGGTTGAGGAGTGTCATTTCTGGGTTTAGAATTGTTAAATCTATTTCTACACCATAAAAAACATATTGTAACAATTTAGCTGCGATTTTTATGGCTAAAAATGCCAAAAGTAGTTGTCAAAGTAAACATATCGACATTAAGTATTTAGCCATAAAAGAACATATTAAGGAAAATAAAGTCGTTGTAGAACACATTAACATTGAATTGATAAAAACTAATCTTTTAATTAAAGGCATGCAACCAATGAAGTATAAGAATCATATAACTAGTATAGGAATAGATCCCATCATATGATTTGTCGTCATATAGATAATTTTTATTGTTTGAAACTCTTATTCCGTTTTAATGTTAATTCTCAATTTTGGTGCACACATTCTGTTGTTTATGAGAATAATATCTATTCTTGATTCTAGAATAAGCATAAAGTTTATTTATTAAGATGCGTTGTCATACATAGACTAACATTAAAGAAATAAAATGCATTGTGCTACATGAAAGATATCACTCGTTACTAGAGGACATGTCGCCATAATTAATGTGTTTTGTTTCTTTTCTTTAATCATAAAATTTTCATGGTTTTGGTTAAATAACCCATGATCAAGTGGGAGAATGTTATATAAAATGTGATTCTACTTTTTTAGGGAAATGATTTTTTTTTAAAATAAAACTTATCCTTAGACATTGACTTACTTTTCTCTTTTGCGTGATAGTTATCCACCATACCATTTCCACATTTGTACCATTTTGTGACATCGTAAGGCTTAACACAAACCCTCTAATTCAAAAATACATTATTAATACGTGGGAAAATTGGATTAGTAGAGTATATCCATAATTCCATCGAATCTCCATAGATTTCAAACAAAAACAATCGAACAATGACTGGAGGTCAATTTTATTTTTTATCCTATTTTCTGCATATAATTCTAATCAATGTTGATTTTTGTCCTTCAATACGTGACTAAAATCGCTCGTTTATGTCTAACACTTCCAACATCAATTCATCATTCCCTTGGTTTTATTTTTGGGTTCTCCCAAAGTTTGAGGGACATTACATCACAGGGTACCCCAACAAAAGAAGCATCAAAGAAAGAGAGTGAAGAAAGATTAAGAAAGACCCTCGAAGGCAGAAAGTCATGGGACTATCAAAGTGATCCGTTCGCTTGACGACTCAGCAATAATCCAAAAAACCTAGGCAGTCTAATGCCGATGCGGGAGCCGCCTAGGTGGGAAAGCTGGACTTTGGCTTACAAAACGACACGTGTAAAAATATCTTAATTTGTCCTATTGATTGGAAATAATGCAGATATGAAGAAAAGCAAAAGCCTAAGGAAAGAAACAAAAAGACATGGTGTTATGGCCCCGTCGCCCGATTGATGATCCAGACCTGCTCCAATGACCAATCGTATCGTTCTTGGGGTCCTCTCGAAGGCGCGCACGGCGTACCGGACGAGCCATGATTTAGAAATGATGCGATTGTCGTTATTCATCATCCTTAGGGAGACCATGGCATTCATCCACGGCCCAACTTGATCGATTACAATCTCTAATTGTCATGTCTCTACCATAATTTCTGATTAGAAAGTGCAAGCCAGGACGGGAGATATTAGCAATAGGGCTCCATGCTCTATGGCTACATGTCTTGTATGGTTACCTTCTAAAAATACATCTACCATTTCCCAAAACAAATTGTTACGTTCCGCAAAACATATGAATACTGTTGATAGCAACCTACATTTGTAACTTCAATTTGACAATAAATTATTTACATGAAAACGAAATTCAAAACCATTTTCGAGTACTAAAAGTAAACTTTAAAATCCTTTCAAAAATTGGCTTCACAGAATTGCAATTCGCCACTTGATAATGACCAACCCGTATCCCCCCATCACTTAGGTAATGACCCTTGATCCCAACCCAGTATCACCGTATCACCGTTCATTTGGACCAGGATAGATTGTGTCATTCATGAAAATCAACTGAACTATAAATCGACTCAGCTGACAAAGTTGAAGAACGACGGTTAATTTTGGGACCATTATAACCTCTTACGCAACTAAAAACTGCATGGAGGCTAAGTTGAATCCCGTGCCACGATTCAATTCATTCGTCAAAATGAGTTGGGCAAAATTTTCAGAGTTGAAAAAAAAAAAAAAAAAAAAAAAAAAAAGCGCAAATTAATGCTTCTAACATAATATTCATCAGGTTGTATTAATTCAGTTTGGCAACAGACTACCATGCTAATCAATTAAATAAAATGGAGGGCAATCCCTTCTTCAGTAAGAAGAAAGTACTTCAGATCAGATGCGTAACAAAAGGAACCATCAACAAAGCATCAAATCCTCACCGGGTGCATCCAAGAACTATGGACGAGAGAAGTGAATTACAGAGCACCAATCAGCAAACTTCCATGGCAGTTGCAAGACGAGAAGACGAGGCCCAAGCTCTAATCAATGGTAAGAAACTAGATCCAAAACTTTTGTCTTAAACCAGCTCAAGAGATGAATTTTAACATCCACATATAACCCCTAAGACTAATCACAATAACAGCAACAAAAGTGAGAACTTGCTTCTAATGCAGAACATGGCAGAAAAAGAAGCAGCATAATTGCATGCCTGATGCCAGGAGTAATCACAGCCTTCTACCCCTTCTACCACCCTTTCTGCGAGTACTGTCCGTTGGTATCGGTGTCACATCCTCTGATAACCAAGCAAAAGAATTGCATGAGCACATGATTGAGTAAGAAACAAAAAAGAGTAGAGAACCACATTATAAAGCTAAAACTACATATCCCTTGTCAAACTCATTGCTCTGAAACCCACTAATAATGATTATAAAAATGTAGTACTCAATCCCCAGCTCAGCAGATTCAGTACAATTAAGTTATTCACAACCAATTATATACATGTCCCCCTCCATCTTGTCTTAGAATCTCATAGAAATATCATCTAACACAAACACTGAAGTAAACACCGAAAACGCAATGTTCAAATTGGACTCGCGACAAAATGTACTTGTTTATGACAGTTCATATGCTTGAACATAGTAACACGAGAGTATTTCACAAAATTTCTGAAGCAAAATACTGGTGCGAAAAGCAATGGTAACTAGTCAGAATATCAGCAAGCCTCATGATATTGAGATCATGAAGAAATTGCCGTTCAAGCATCTAATTCAATCATCAATCTGGATATCATGTTTGATGTCCACGCATCATCCAAGTTTGATTAAAAAGTTAAAACCGACGAAGGACCCAAGCACCTTGGTTTGGGTAAAGACAATCTAAAATGTAAACATATGAAAGCTCAGAAGCACAACAGCATCCCCATAATAAACAAGAATAACTAATAGAAGTGGCAAGTCAGAATATCAATAAGCGTTAAGGAGTTAAGATCACAAGGGATTTTATCCCTTCCACATCTTCATTTGACTCATCATTCTCGCCACATGCAATTAATTAGTAGTCTCAGAATTTGCAAGGAATAACAATTAAATTTAGCTAAGTTGGAGTGAGTTATAATCATCAAAGTAACGAAGTATAGAGTGGAATCAATGTCCCCTACCGCGAAACAAGACATTCACAAACTTTCATTGGACCTGAAATCCCACAAATTGAAGAACCCATGATATAGCGAGTAAGCTACAATCAGCGAATTCCAAAGTGTGAGATTAAAGATCCTGAGCTAATGTCTTGCATAAAAAGATTGAGGCAGGAATGAAAAAGGGAACTCTAGAGGAAAACCCTAAAGAGTGAACCCAAAAAGTCATCTTTGATGTTGCGCAGCTATGACTCAAAACGCTTCCATCGAGTACTTTGAAAGGCGATCTTAAGGGCTGCGCTTCAAAAGAAAGCAGTGAACAAAGCAGAAATATTTTTGATGAGAAAGTCAAACTGAAGACAGACTTGAGAGAACCAAAGGAGAGTGCGAAGAATGTTCAAGGAGAATTTAGTGTTTAGAGCTTGACCAAGTACTCACAGAGAGGGTTAGAGAGGGGAGAGAGAGGAAGAGATGTGGCAGTAAAGAATAACAATATAACCCAAGACCAATGTGCCTGAGCCTAGTAAGATACATTTACAAGAATAGGCTGGCCTAATAAGTTATCCAAGAGATCTAAGGAAACATTTCAAAAAAAAAAGGCCGGCTATCATAATGATACGGTCTAACTTAAAACAAATGTGTTCATAAAATCAACATTTTTAACTAAATAATTTGGACAGAGGGGTATTCTAGGAGATCACTACTCACACCACTGATCAGTACCAAATGCCAGAACGACAAGAAATATACCTATGCGACCAATTTTCATGCCAGAACGAGCAAGGGCTCGAAGTGCTGACTGAGCACCTGGACCTGGGGTCTTGGTCTTGTTTCCTCCGGTGGCACGAAGCTTAATGTGAAGAGCAGTAACACCAAGTTCCTATAAAACACATCAGAGCAAAGTTACATCAACAATTGACAAAACTGGATTTATCAAGAGGGGACAAGGACAGAAACGGAAACGGTAACAGATCGCACTTCGAAAAGGATAATGCATACAAACAATTTCACACAATCAGGAAACGGGTTTTTGACTAAAAAGAAGGGGAAACCTTGCATCGCTGAGCCACATCTTGGGCTGCAAGCATGGCTGCATAAGGCGATGATTCATCCCTGTCAGCTTTCACCTTCATGCCACCTGAATATACGACAAATTCAAATAATTAGAGAAAGAAATTAAGTAAAGGGGTAGAAGCAATGTGACCTTTTAGCTAAACTACCTAGCTATAGCAGGACCTCATGGCTAAACAAGCTGAACACCTAATACATCGACAACCCGCAATCAAACACTGACTTGCCCCACGGAGCGGATAGACTGCGCAAGCGAAGGACAGGCAATACGAAGGAACTTCACAGGACACACTGCGCCCTTATCTCGAGAAGAACCCTACAACCGTTGAAGTAACTAGAAAGTAGAATTACATGAGGGAAGTACATTTCGCTTCCAAAAAAAATTAAAACTTTCGACTGCTACTGTAAAAAGAGTTAAAATTATCGAAGCCCATCTTCGTTTCCACACCAACCGACCAGCAGCCAGAGATTCACAATGACAAAGTCGCACACAACAACATCCGCGAAACCTCCCAATTCAATTCACGACGCATCTGGAGGCAAAAAAATGAAAGGAAGCACAACACACCGCAAGCCAAGATGACGAGACGTACCGGTGATGCGGACGAGGGTCTCCCTCCCGGAGAGGTCGGTCACGTGCTGCAAGCGCGGGAACCAAGGGGCATCGTCAGACCCCGGAATCGAGGCAAAAACGAAGCGAAAAGAGAGGACGAGAAAAATATATGCTTACGATGAAGGTGTCGTTGAAGGAGGCGAAGATGTGGGCGACCCCGAAGACGTACTCGCCCTCGCGCACGGCCGGGCCGAGCGTGACGTTCTCCTCCTTGGGCTCCCTGACCTTTCTCTTAGACTGCGAAAAGAACCAAGCAGACTCCGCTGTTAATCACCGAGGTTTCGGAAAAAAGTTCAGTACGACGAGACTGATCGGAGGCTCTTACCATGATGGAGATTTGGGGTCGGGCGAGAGCGGAGGAGGGTCGCAGGAGAGATCTCGAACGCCCGCGGAAGAAGCTGCGACGAGACGGCTCTGAGCTTGGAGTTTTGAGAGAGACGGCGAGTTTTATAGAGAGAGGGGGGGAGGTATTAGGGTTTTGGAGCTCGGCGAGGGATGCGAAATTACGCTCGCACCCCGCATGCTGAGGAAAGGAAAATAGTAAAAAGGAAAAATAAATAAAAAAAGTTTGACAGCTGTGGGATTTGAACCCACGCCCTTTCGGACCAGAGCCTAAATCTGGCGCCTTAGACCACTCGGCCAAACTGTCTTTGAATGAGATAATAATGATCTTTTTTATCTTTATTCTCTAACGAATTTCGTTTAGGTCGCCCTCCGCGATTTGTCTTCGCCTATGAAGGCGTTAGCTTCCTTCAAAGACTAATGGGCCTTTCTGTACATGTATAAATTCTCGCATTCATAGGCTGTTCCAGATTTCACGACGACGTTTCTTAGCATCACCTCTTGGTTTCGGATATATGTTTTTTAGGCCATTTTTTATGACTTTGCTCCCCCAAAAAAAAAAAAAAAAAAAAAACGATAACTTATGGAAAAGAGTTAAAATTGCTTATCCGGTGATAGAGGGAATATTTAGGTTTAGCTACAGTTACCATCGTGTTGTCCATTACATGATGTGCTAGGTCAAAGCCTTATTATATGTACGCATCTCCAATTCAGTCATAGCATCGCTCTAGTGAAGAGTTTTGCCGATGACCCGTTCAATTTGCACAATTTCTATTTTAGGGTCTGGGGAGAGGAAGAAAGCCAAGGATGGAGCCGCTCTGGAGAAGAAGATAGGGTTTTGTAGGATGAGAAAGCCTATATCAATTTCTATTTTAGAGTTTTGTAGAATTCATAATCGAGTCGAGTCTCATCAGAACCTGAAACCAAACCAATTCCAATTCTATCTTAGAACCATACTTACTCTTACTAGAAAGGTTGTCTCGCTCATATACGCGATTGTTATGTAGTTCGGAAATGTATTTCAATTCCATTTCTCTTATTATTACTCTTGTAGTATATAGATGGCCCTCTCGATGATGAGTATTTGTTTGTTGAAACTTCAAATAAGGTACTCACTCATGGTACATGCCATGTTGTTCATTTCGTGGTCAGCTTTACATAATTACAATAAGGTTGATATAATTGCAATAAACCCATTATAGACATATAAATATGTTAGTAGTGTCATTGAGATTAATCATTGCAGTCCTACCTAGAAGCAAAATAATAAATAATAAAAATTACACAAATAGCACCATCATTCTCAATTCAACATCGTTGCCAATCTAAGCCAGCGAAAATTGTATTTTTTTTTCTTTTCCAAATTCAACACATTACGCGCATCAATAGTTCAATACCACCAATAATACAACTAGGCATTCGAAATAAATCTACTTCTCTTCCTGTCGGGACACTTCCACTTGTATCTTCTTGTTCCATCGCTTACTCTTTTCTAGCCGCATCGAGAGAATGTGGACTTCCTCATCCGATACTTTCACCGATTTTCCATATTCTATTTTCCAAGGCTTCCTTGTCATTGATCAACCCTAAAATCACTTCCCCGTCATTCAATGAAGGTTCAGGATCAACCCATTTGAAAAGATCAACACAAGCGAACTATTCAAATTCTAGCAAATGCACGCTTTACTTGACACGAACTTCAAACTTAATAGTGCACAAAATAATGCATAGCGTATTAGGTTGATCTATTGGGTGACACTAATACTTATGTAAAACACTAAACTAACCATCTAGAATCCACAACACAGCACTAAACTGTCTCATAATTAAATGGCCAATACAAAGGACCATGCACTAACTCATCAATTCTTAATATATTGCACAAAATCGACAAATTATCACCTCCCATGAAGAGCAACAATAGAACCACCGGCTCAGGTGGCTCCGCTGGGTAGGCTCTACAATGTCCTCCTCGGGGAGGTCGGGAGTTCGAAGCCCTTGCAACGCAAGTTGCAGAGAGGCTGGCGGATCATTAGGCGATTTAAGCGTGGCGTCAGAGTGGGGGTTTATAGCGCACTGTCGGTGCAAGCTGATTCCTCCTGCCACAAAAAAAAAAAAAACAAAAAAAACAATAGAACCTGTTTCTCGGATTTGTGGGGTCCAAGCCGTGCATACGTTGACATGCCCGTCCATTGTTACACAATAATGGGCGAACGTCATTGCTGGAGCTATTACGTGATGCACCATCCATGGTGCTACTCCCAAATCGAATCTCATTAATAACTCTAGCCAAAAAGAAAAAAAGAAACTAAAGGTAAATGGAATGATAATTATAACCATTCCTTCAATTTAGGTAATAATTGGATTACATAATGACTAAAAACAAAATCATCCTCGCTCATTCAGGATTATCAATTATGCAGAGCAACTTGAAATCAATAAGGGAAAAACACTATTAATGTCAACACATAGAGGCAACTCTCATGAGATCTCAAGAAGTACTCATATTGAACCTCTCCTGATGTCCCACTGCAGACTTCATTAGCAACATATTTTTATTACTGTCAAGAAGCACACTAGAATTGCAAAATTAACAAAACCCTCATAAATCAATTAAACTTCAAGCACACAGTATTAGGTATTTAGGTATAGGACATTATCAAAATCATCCATCACTCGTTAAATTTTATTATCATCATGAAAGGCTGCAGGAAGAGCCCTGATTTTTTTTGGCAAATCGGTAAGGACAAAAAGGGCAAAAACAATTGAAATTTCAATATGGAATATTGAAAAAAAGAATTTTATATTAAAAAAATATTTATTATAATTTTAATATACGAATTAACGAAACTATTCTATTAGTTATAATAAACTAGAATATTAGTTATATTAGGGCTATATGGACTCGAACCACAGACCTTCTCGGTAAAATAAATGTAGGGGGCGGTCGCATCTCTTCTTTTCTCTTATTGTATTTATTGTTTGTATTCATTTTTTTTTATTAATTTATTCCTTTTTGTATTATTTAAATTTGAATTTTTTTTTATAAGTTCTATTTTTTTCATTTGGCAAATCGGTAAGGACAAAAAGGGCAAAAACAATTGAAATTTCAATGGAATATTGAAAAAAACAGAAAAGAAAAGAAAAGAGTAGACGTATCGCTAGAAGGAGGGCTTGAACCTCCGACCTTGTGGTTAACAGCCACACGCTCTAACCAACTGAGCTATTCCAGCTTTGTTGAGGCTCAATCTATTAAATATATTAAAATAATATCGCTCAAACCGAGAACCGTCTAAATCAAACCAATTAAACATATATTTATTTATTATTTCTTTAAAAAAGTAGTAAAATGATAACTAAACACTATTTTGGTCCAGTTTAAGAAGTGGGAAAAAAATAAGTAACCAATTTAATTAGACCGGATCGGATGTGTCCGGTGTGGTCCCCAATTCCGAACTTTGGGAATTGGTCCTCCCGATCCGATTATATTGATTTTATCTTGGAATCGGACTGAGAACTAATCACCTCTAATATTTGGACATGCATTTCTTGTTCGAAGAATCTAATAACAAACCTCATGCACAAAGATTTTTCTAGCTGCTAGAATCTTGATGGAGGTACTAAGGCTCACTAACCCAGGACTCCTTTGAGTCATGAATGATTAGGAATAGCGAAGGCTTAATCCAATGATTCCATAATGAAAATGAAACCTTGATAATAATACTCTTTTAAGGGAAATGATATCTTGATAATAATACTCTTAAAGGAGATCGTTAGTGCTGATCAGCCCTCATCGCCCTTTTAATTTGTGAAACGCACGGACCGGATATGGCCATGAAACTGAAGTAACCTTGGACCTCCCCCTTCCTTTTTTCTAACAAAAGTATGACGTGAAAAAAAAAAAAAAAAAAAAAAAGGACGACAAATTCCTAGAATATCTGCCCCCGAAGCAGAGGTCTTTCGACACCAAGGAGAGTTCATTACCATTTTGGAAGTGGCCGGCTTCCGCTATCTAGCTGCTGAATCCCCTATGTCTTTCGGTTGCGAAGCCATCATTCTGCTATCTACATTAGTACCGTTTTACGAATCACATTCGGTCAAGGATAGATGGTTTTTGCCCAGAGTAAAGGGGGGAATTTCTTTGAAAGGGTCCGTTCGTTTCGTGAAAAATGACTTCCGGAAAAATGTTTTTCGGAATTTCTAGTGTTCGTTTCACGGAAAATGAACTAGTCAAGAAAATTATTTTCCATCATTGGAAAAAACAACCTTTAAAAGTGAGGAAAATGTTTTCCACTTTTCAAAAATGAAAACATTTTCCATAACTTCCTCCATCTTGCTTCTTTTTACTAATACATTTTCATTTTATTTTATTTTTTTAAAAATCGTCTTTTTAATTTTGTTTCCTTTTCTTTTTTTTTCTTTCCTTTTCATCTTCTTCTTTGGCCTTGGTCGGTTGCCAACTACTCGAGCCTCACCCCAGGCCGACGAGGCTCCACCTAGCCTGATTTGGTGAAGTCGAGCTCGGGCCTCGCCAGATTGGGCGAGGTAGAGCTCTCGTCCGCCTGGGGTGGAGCTCAGGCCTCGCCGGATAAAGGCGAGCCGGGCGAGGCTCGGGTGAGATTGGTCAAGCCTCGAGCTTGCCGGATCTAGTGACCTGGATCTTGGTCGGCTGCCGAGCGATCGGCCATCATCGGCATGCGGCGACGGAGGAAGGAGGAGGAAGTGGCGGAGGAAGGAAAGAAAAAGGAAAAAAAAAAGAAAAAGAATAAAGAATAAAAATTTCGATTTTTTAAAAATTTAAAAATTTCGATTTTTTAAAATACTCATTTTTAAAAAAATATACATATAAAAATAAAACTAATTTTTTAGTAAATTAAAAATATTAAAATTCAATTTTTGATAATTTTTCCCAAACAATTAAATAACGAACGATGGAAAGTATTTTCCATTCAAAGTTTAAGTTTCGGTCGAACACTGGAAAATAGAGTTATTTTCCTAGAAAATGACTTCTAAGAAAATATTTTCCGGAAAATGGACCCTAGATGTCATTCCATTTTAACAGTAACGTTGACAGATCGGCATCATAAATCCACCTTGAGAAATTCAAGCTCTATCCTCATAATAATAAAGTCAAACGATGTATTTTTCCCACTATAGTATTCCAAATGATGACAATGTTACCGAAACATTGACTCTGCTCTGTACACAATAAGAAAAACATGAAGCGAGTCACTCATTTCTCTGGCACAAACTCGCGGGGACTGTTCCCACAAAGCCAGAGCCCCGTCATTCAGGCAAAAACCGCCTGGTTTTTTACCGACACTTGTATGATCAGTTCACCCCTAGACAGAGCAAGCTTCCAGTTTGGGAAGGAGACTTCGCCAAGCATCGGCAATTCCATTCGCCAGACGTGCCTGCCCTTTGGCAAATTCGTGAAACGCGACTCCCATATCTATCGTCTTCTGGTCTTGAAAGCGTACCATCTCTTCATTCATCCGTCTCACTATTGTTTCGAATCTTCTCATTGCTTCCTCACTTTCTGCTTTCAGCTGCATCGATTCCTATTTTATCAGCAAAAAGCAAACCTGGGAAGCAATTTGGACAAGACCAATTACGTGAAGTGACTCACCTCTCTGTATTCAATCTCCGCGTCCCTCACCTTATCAGACCGTGTCAGCATGAGTTTATCCCTGAAAAAGAAGCAGGAGCAGAGAACCATACATGACCTTTAGTTAGGTTCATTAGTGATGATCAGGGTATCAAAGTACATTAACCAATTGTGCTGACAAACACATCAAGTCCATTGGCTGAAGGGCTCGCTATCATAAGTGCACATCCTTACTATACATCCTTGGTTAGTACTTAAAGTTTCCGAACTTTCAATGCAACAAAGGAATTATCACGTTTTAAAGACAATGACATCATCCACCACATCTTCCTAAAACCTGAAATCATGCAATCTACAACGCACACGCACTTTGTAACTTCTTTATTAGGTAAAGAAGGCGAGAGAGAGAGAGAGAGAGAGAGAGAGAGAGAGAGAGAGAGATCAACAAGACGGGAGCAGAAACATACAGATTTATCTCTTTCAATTTTATTGTTTCAGCCAATTCACACTGCTGTCTGAATGCGATGCCTCGATCTGCTATGGTGGCCTGTTTCACAACACACAGGCCACAATATTAGCTCATGAAAGTCAGAATTACAGAGAAAAATGAACACATCCATGATTTCCAGCAGCCAGAAAATAAGTCCCAAGTCCAAGAGACTCTGTAGTGACTCCATGGCCTTCCATAGTATGAGAAGAAATATGAAGTTAACCTTAATAGACTGCACAGCACGAACATAATCCTTCAAAGGTTCTTCAAAATGCATTAAGAGCTCATGAGCCTGCGTGTCAAATATACCAAATAAGTACCAACAAAATTCCCCAACTTTAGAAGGACAAATAAAAGCAAGCATGAAAAGACATATACACAAAACACTATTTAAGAGTCCAATATTCTTAAATTCAATTACAGTCTTACCTCCTTCTGCAGCTTAGCTGATACTAATTCTGATTTTGCTCCCAGTTCAGAAAATGCCTTCCCAAGAGCATTTTCTTCACAGGCACCAAGGAGTTTGACTGCGTTGCCAAAATCTGAGAGAGATTTCCCAAGTTCTGCAGGAATTCAGACAAAAGAATACACCTAAATCAGTAATTTCTGCAAGGCAAAGCAGAAGATGAAAGCCCAAAAGTAAAATCCAAAAGCATATTAAGATCAAGCAAAGCATTCAGAATCACTACCCCTGTGCCTCTTTACAAGTCGATATGCCTGCTTCTGTGCTTCAGCCAGGTGGTTTTCAAGCTCAAAGATATAGTGTTTCATCTTTTCATATTCAGGATGCGACTCTTCCACTGGTTTCTCCTTTCCTAAAACCACATCGGTCACTCTGGATTGTACGTCCTGTCAGCAACGGAGACCAGGTCATCAAAGGTCAAATAGTTACAGCCCTTATTGGAATGGTAACTCCCAATATCAATGTAGTATTAGCTTCATAGGGCATATCTTATTCATTGACTCTGCAAAGCATATGCTGAAGATATTCAATGTAGATCACTGTCAAATCATTACCTTAAATATCTGCATAAGATCTGCTGGCTTCTTAAATATGCCAGTTTCATAAGACCTTAATCTCTCCATTACCTGATAAGAGGGAACAAAACACATTTAGAAGCATATTTCCAACATTCCAGAAACAAAAGAGGGTTTTCTCCATTGCCAACTACTTATGCGAACTTACTACACCTCCTGATTAATGAGGTCATAAGATCCTGACTTCTGAACTTTTGCTTATGAACTTTGATCAGTGAGCCTTTTGAAAGGAGAGCATATTTTCCACATGATTGAACTTAGGAATTTGACTATCCCATACTATGAACTATCCATTGAAAGTTCAAAACTCTCATCTTGATCATTAATTTTTTATTATTTCGGACTTACATATTATTCAGCTTTGAGGTATTGGATTCCTTGGTTTACTAATATTGAACTATTCCTTGAAGGTTTTTGGAGTATATAATGGAAGGTTTTCGGAGTATATAATGGCGATTAGATCTCGCAATATTGAATTCTAACTTAAATTCAGTCTAATATTAGAAGGGAGTGCCCATCCCTCGGGGTGTGGTTAATTCACTGAGCGTGCAACTCACCCTAGTGTTTCTTTTGTTATACACCATTTAAGGTTGATAATATCGTAATGGCAACTACTGGAGTCTCAGACTACACTGATGACGAGATGCTTATGGATGATCCCCTACTAGTTTACTTGTCTTTCCAATCGAAAACAAAAATTGTAGTTGAAACAATAGGTGTCATTGACATGGATTTCCAGTCCTATCAGGCTCAAGTGCATCTTTCCGAGTTAGAGCTTTGGTAATTGCTTATTTAATTAACTTTTGAATGTTTTACATATTCAATACTACCAATTTTTTTTTTTTTTTTCATAAAGTTGTCAGGAGATTATTTCGACCAGGCTATGATCTATAAGTTTTAATTCATTCCTTATTTTTCTCTTCCATTGTAATTTGTAAATATACTGGGTTATGTAAAACGAAAAAGCAAGGCCTCCTTTTGCTAAAGAATAAATGGTCTTTATTAAATAATCGCATCAGGATTTGAGAGTGTCACGAGGGTAACAAGAATGCAATACAACTAGACTACAGGTTAGAGTTACGCAAATGCTTACAATATATGACTGCAATTATAAGGTGAAACAGTTAGACTCTTTAATAAAAATAAAAGCATTATATATTGTCCAATGCCTCCTTATGAGGTTGTCACAAATGCATTAGACAAAATTAGAAATAATGATCTGTGTAAACCACTGGACTGCATGAATTTCCTTCTAAAACATCACAGATAAAAGAGTAAAAAAAAAAAAAGAAAGCTACTCTTAATGATATTTATCCTCATTATTCAAGCATATACAATCACAACCACCACCAGGTTGGCTTCAGCAAAATCCTTATTGGTGTAAACTAATCCTTGTATTTTCTGGAACAGTATTATTTTTTCCCTCAGAAGCATTACTATGACATATTTGGAAACCTCCTCGCGAGCACACTGATTCCTATAACTACTTCATTTGATGGGATTTACAGGGAGGACTATAGTTTATAGAAAGCAGCACCCAAACATCAAAGAGTGACCGCAAGATTTGGTTGGAGCCTCTGCATAAAGGCAAGGCACCTCAGCAGGAAAACTAGTGCATGCTTGCATATTTATTATTTGTATCCCAACATGGACATATGAACAAGTGCAACATTATGTGTGCATTTTGGCTAACACAAGCAGCCAAAAACAGAAATTCCACCTTGTTTGATATTTCAAAATATGGAAAAAACTAGAGATATTACGCTACTTGTGGACAACTGCAACATTATGTGTACATTTTGGCTGACACAAGCAGCCAATAACAGAATTTCCACCTTGTTTGATATTTCAAAATATGGCAAAAACTAGAAATATTATGCTACATACTTCTCCAGGTGAAAAGGAAATAATTTGATCATCACATGACATCAAACAGTGAATGACTCACCTCTTCATCAACCTGTAAGAAGGTTCTTAGGTCCTCACTTTGCCGCAGCTCGTGATGTGAAGCTATCCGGTTAACAAATATATCTAAAGCTTGACGCCTCATTTCAATAAATTCAGCACTAAAGCGGAATTTTTCTGCATCAAATACAATTGCATTAGAATATTAGTCGCAATGCTTTTCCAGGGTAATTATGGTATGATCCTCAGGAATTAACATGAGACAGAAGCAAACTGTTCTGAAACTCCAAAAGGTTTCTAAGAGCTCTCTGGAAGGAAAAGGCTGAGGGTTTGCTTTAATTTAATTTGACTAATTAGTCAGGATTAAATGCTTGAATCTAACAGATAAAACTATGTTCACAAGTTCTGATGTTTGAAGAGTGAGAAAGACAGAGATATGAGTAGGGTGATTTTTTTTTTTTTTTTGGGTGGGGGGTGGTGGGGGAGACAAATGCAATTGTTTAATCCCCTTTATTCAAGTATAACCGAGATTGAGCTTAAATTTGACACATGAACTACTCAAACTCAAATAAAACCAAGTCACACTCCAGTTGCAAATAGCTTGACCCTTGCACACCTAGAGCCAGCTCCATGATCATCATAATTGATGATTCAGTCAAAATAGGGCGCCAACATGCCTATGGGGACACTGGACATGCAATAGCGGTCAAGGCAAAGGGCAATGTCACCTTAAAAGTGGGGAGAAAAACAGATGATACAGCCTACACAATGTCCAAGAGGATACTGGTATCAAAAAATCACCAAGAAACTTTCACTGCACAACTTAACAGAATGCAATTCATACAATCCCATCAGGTGCCACAAATATTAACAACAAATACAGAGGCGTGTATTGACTTGTTACCTACAGCACTTTTCTCGGGCAGAGGAGGGATGAAAATGCCCTTGTAATTCTCAAAAAGCCGATCATGTAGCCAAACAAAATCGCTGTACCTTCGAATGACAATCTTCTCCGGCCCCAGGTACTCCGGTAAGTTCGTCTGCAGAAGGGTATTTCTCAAATTACACAAGCAACAAATCATTATTCGCCAAACTCCTAAACCTCCGACCCCGTCAAGATAAACTAAATAAAGATCACAAGCTCATAACTTATGAGATAAAATTCGAATACACGAATCAATCAAAGCAAGCCGGATCACAATCAATCCAATTTCAAAAAAGCGCCACCGATACACGCATCTCTCTTCTAATTTCGACATTGACGAGCATGCATTGACCCCGCTCTCTTCCTCGGAATTTCCTTCCGCCGGCAAAAGTCGACCAATTCTCTCTCCAGGTCCCATCATAACAACAGCAGAAGCAGCTAAGACGGCACACACGCGACAAACCCTAGACCCGGGGGATCCGATCCGACGTTACCTTGGCGATGACGCGATAGGAGATATAGGCCTGGACGCCGTTCCCGAGCTTGACGGGATCGGTGACGGAGACCGAGAGGTACGGCTGGGCGGACGGGGATCTGGGGCTCTGCGACGACCCCGAGGGACTCCGCTGCTGTTCCATCCACATTCAATCGGCGTCGAATTCTCCCGGGCCTCCCCGATTGGACGTCTCTCGAGCGAGATTCGGAGCGACCGGGGTAGGAGGAAGAAGAAGATGGCTATGGAAGAAGCAACGCCGGAGAGAGATTGCTTGCAAGAGTCGAAAGGTGCAGATAGAGAGAGAGATTGAAGTTCAGGTGAGCTCCACGCTTCTGGTTAGTTTGAAACAGGGAGGATGCTGGAATTTGCGCAGAGGAGAGAGAGAGAGAGAGGGTGGGCGGGTCGGATAGTCCGTGGAGCGATGGTATGGACCGGGTTCGGACTGACCCGGTTCGGACTTACTAGCTCTAACAGCAAGTCATGGCATTGGCAGGTGGATGTGATCCATGCCTTCTTAGATGGGGAGTTGGGTTGAGACATGTACATTGAATAGCCGAATGGTTTAAGAGTAAGATTCGTTTGAGTTACCTTTACAAATTAAAAAAAAAAATGCTTTATGATGGTACAGTTCTTGTACAAAATGGCTACTCAATAACATCAGTAGGCTCGAACTTGTTCTAGAAAAATGCGAAATGCTTGTTATGGTACTAAAATATGTGGATGATCTAATCGCCATTGGAGACGATGAAAACGAGATGTACTGAATTAGAGCCAACTTATCTACGCAATTTTAGATGAAGGAGCTTGGATAACTTAAGCACTACTTAGGACTCGGGGTTGAGCAAATTAGGAAGAGTTATTCCTATGTTGATAAAAGTATGCTTGAGATCTTTAGGAGAAGCTTGGATGCTTGATTGCAGGTCGATCTCTATGTGTATGGATGGAAATATAGAGCTTGCATGGCTAAAGGAAGAGAATTAGAAGAGTCAACTATGTACTGGCAGTAGATAGGAAGTCTCATCTATCCAACTACAACATAGCCTGACATCACTTTTGTAGTAGGAGTAGCAAGTTGATTTATGGAGAAATCACCGAAGCTCACTCAGTTAGACACATATTAAGGTATGTGGAGGGAACCTTTGATCTTGTATTTCTCCATAATAAATGTGTAAACTGCGAGGTCAATATTGTGATGTTGACTATGTTGGTGGCCATGACAAATAATGCTTAAGTACTATTTTAATGTGGATTAGGGGTAGCGTCAACCCACATTATCACTATCAACTATGGACGTTAAGTACAAAGCAGCGGCAATGGCGACTCAAGAAAATACATGGTTAATTGAACTTCTAAAAGAACTACAATAGCTTATTGACTATAATCAATCAACCACACAATTGATAGAGAGCTTGATCTTTCGCGTAAGAACTAAGCATGTAGAAGTACATTATTACTTCTTGCGTGAAAAAAATACTACTGGAAGATATAAAGATGGAGCATGTGAAGAAAAAGTGATTAAATCGAAGATACTTTCACCAACGGACTAGCATTGCAAAGTTTGTTGCTAGATCCACATCGAGAGAAGAGTAGTCAGCAAGGGGACGTACTGAAGAAAAAGTTGCACTGTGTCTCTTCTCCATAACTCTAGGTATCTCTACACTTCTCTATTCCTTTGATGATCTAGATTTTTCTTGAGGCAAGATAGGAGAAAATATAGCAAGAAGAGTGAAGTGGCTAAATAGATTGGCTAAATCTCGTATTATTAGTCGTCCCTAAAATTATCAGAGAGATGGATTTCTAGAAATATCTTGGGAGGTAAGATCATCTCCTTGGTAGGGCTGTGATAGCCAAGAAACGTCCCATACATAAGCGTGTGGAAAAAGTCCTAAACATTATTACGAGTGTTTTCTTTAATCGAGCAATGAGTCTTTCTTAGCTGTTCATTAAGCATAATGGCATCCCCACTCTTTGCCCTGTAAATAGAACAAAGCACTTCCATGAAGTTGAGGATCGAGTCACTTCGAAAGGCCATCTCAAGAACTGCGCTTAACGATGAGAAAAGAAAGGCAGCGAAGACGATACTGGGAAGTTCTTGCTGGAAAGTCGCAGGAGAATTGCTCGAGAGTTGAGACTTGGGAGATAAGTTGGATGGGCCTGAGATGTGATCACAGGGTCCAATATCATCTCATGTCCACTGGGCCTGTCCAACATACAAGACGGGCCTAAGAAAATGCTTTACCATGTTTTTTTTTTCCTCCCGTTCCTCCCCCATACATCAACCATACGGACAATCAAATACAACTGATCAATCATAACGTTCGCGTGATATTTACCCTTACTGATTTTGTATCGAATTTTGAGAATTTGATTCTTTATTTAGTTCGCTTCTTGATCCCACATTGTTTATTTAGTGTGTACAAAATATCACCTAATGTGATTGCTTGTCTGCAGCAATCAAGTTGTGATGGTTGAGTCTCCCATGGTGGTTGCTTGAGACCAACACAATAAATGGAGAAATAATACATTAAGATCCAAATGTTGTATCTATATCAGCTATGTGGCTGACTATTGTTGCAGTGGTTGCCTGGACAGGGTAACCAATCTTATGATGTATTATAGATCAATGGCGACCATCGCGATGGTGGTCTTAAGAACCAGCGCGGTGGTCAGCCACCCTTAAAACCAAGAACAATAGGGTAGCATCGCCATCATTGAATATCTAGGCTTATCTCAACAAAAGGTGTCTTCAAAAACTGAATGAGATCATTTTTATTCTATTCAGGCGACCAAACACGTGCATTTTCTGTTGATATTTCACCAAAAGTTGGCCAATGTCCTTATATTTCCAAACAAAAGGGAGATGAAATAGCATACAATTTTCTGAAGTTTAGGCTAAATGGTGCCTGACTGTGGAAATTACGCATAATATAGAGGTCAGTACATAATCATATTATGTAAAGGTAATGAAGTTGTTGAAGTGCTTGTGATGAATCTTATACATAAACGTCATATCCCATTCTTGAAAAAAATTGAGAAAGAGTGAGAACATCGACCTGATAGCAAAGACTTTCCACGAAAATTTCGTCTCGCCGGTCAAGAAAGGCAGTTTCATAGTATAGAATTGACAGTACTGAGATTTCTAAAAAATCTAATAAAAGTAAACCTATGTGAACGAAGAAGGAAATGACTACGAAGTTCCATTGATCTTAGAAGGTCAAGCAATGAGACGACATGTTAAGTCATTACAGCGACAAATATCATGTTGCCGACACCGCCATCGGACCTACTTCTTAAATCTCTGGAAAGGAAATAAGGTTTTGAGTCAATTCAAGTCCGTTGATTTTGGCCTTCTTTTATGGTGTGGAATCATGGAAAGATGCTTGATATGGTCAAAGTTCTTTTAACCCTTGTTAAGTTACCTACTAACCTCAAAATTCATCTACCCTCTCCTTCTTTTGGCATGGTGAAATTGTTTTTGCAACACGTGACTCGTTAACCCAAGTAAATGATTAGGTTGCGCATGACAAAATTTTTGTTTCTCGATTTCTCTGTTTCTCTCATTCCCCCGGAACATGTTTGGAAATGCAAACTCCGTTTAATAACGCATTTGATTTCTCTATTTCTGAAACAGATTTCTATTCCAGAAATAGAAAAATTGAAGAAATCAGAAGCTGAAATTTTAACTTCTCAGTTTCTGAAATAGAAATCAGAACTTGAAATCAAACCATATAAAAGAACCTTACGCTTTCTTGCTAACTTAATTCACTTAGAACCACAACTTCACAAATTATTGTTAATTTTCCTTTTCTTATTTTGCTCATGTTTTTTTTTTCATTTTTTTTTTCAAATTTTTTTTTTGATAACTTCCTCTTTAGGATGAAAGGCAATTGAATGGGTCCCCAAATTTAAAAAATGACAAAATTTTTCAAATGCTTACTTAAAAACAATGGGGCTCTTTCCTCCTAGAAAAGACACGCGCATGGCCAGTTGAAGAAAAAGTTTTTACGTAATAGATGAATAAAAAACGTGCCTAGAAATTTAACCTCGTTTCTTTACGGATTCAAAATTCTTGTAAAAATTAAATTGTTACACAATCTTGAATTTTAATTCGAAGGCAAGAGATTCAAGAGAATCTCTCTCTTTGCTATGCAATGGCCATTAAAGGTTCATTGAGCAACAATAAAGAAATTAGGGATGAGCAACTAGACTGATTTAATTCGAGAATCAAAATAAACTGACCTTCTCCCAATTGGTTCCTAACTATAAATGTTACTTCAAGGTAGAATTCTCATATATTCATTTACACCATCAATTTTATTTTGTTGATAATCTTGTATAATACTAGTCTTTGATAAAATAATAAGGTTGTATAGGCACCATTGATGGCACCCATATTCATGCTTCCGCAGTACTTGTCTGAACCTATGTAAGATGATCTTGCAAATGATACATTGACCAAGGAGGGAAATCAAATAAATACGCTTAGAAAAACCATTGCCAATAAAATGGCAAGGGATAATAATATGCCGGAAATTCCATGAAATTGTATTTTTAACTTTTGTAATGTATTAGTATTATTTCGATTATTATTTTGTATTTGAGGATTTCCTATGTTGTTTTAGTATTATTTCAACTATTATTTTGTATTTGAGGATTTCCTATGTTATTATCTAATCAATTTCTATTCCTAGAAATAAAAATTTTATTCTGTTATCAAACGGATTTTTGTTTCAGAAATAGAAATTTTGAGTCGTTATCAAACGGGTTTCTTTGCTCAGAAACTTGTCCAGGGAATAGAAATTGAGAAATTGATTTCTGGCCATAAATCAATTTCTGTTTCAGAAATTTTGTCATGCGCAGCCTTAATCATCTACCAAGATGGAGAAATGAAAAGAGATAACTCCGTTGCCACCGGTTGAGCTTTGCCGGTTGACCAGCAAGTTCAAGAAAGAAGACAAAGAACAGAGTTTTTTTAGAGTAAAAGAGGAAAACACGATTATTAATTAGGGCAATATTAGGAAAAAAAAAGTCATTAAACCTTCAAAATAACGTTCCGAAAATGCTAATATTTGGCTAATGAAGCCTAAAAAATCTGAACCAGACACCTTATAGTTTTCCCAGGGGGCTATGGGGACTCAAAGTCTCTACTAAATGGGACCTAACTAGTGAAAATGGCAATCAAGGAAAGCATCGAATTTAAAGCCACGGGACTCACTTAAACCAACTTCACTAGAAATCATACCAACTTGGGAGAAAATTCGCCTTCGTACGCATAGTATACATTAAAATGGAAATCTCTTCCCTCTCTTTGCCTAGCACCGGGCACCATCTCCATGTGTTGCCACCATCTTCACGTTGCTTGTCCATACATCTGTGTCTATGTAAGAGCACCTGAACGGCGCGAGATGCAACTGTCACACAAGTTGCGCGGCTAAGCCTGATGACCTTTGATTTGAGGTCGCAGCCTTAATGAGACCCATAGATTTGCTTGCTCAACCAGAGGGAGGGAGTTTGTGCGTGTGATGGCGGCTCTAAGGCCTGTGGACCTAGAGTTTATAATCGATGTTAGCTATGTTGGCCTGGTTATATGCCTAGAAGATAATTCGACGCCATAGGTTTATTTTGGTATGCTCTGACGGTGTGGATCATTGACGAATATCAATGATTAGCGAAATTCAATCCTTCACTGCCGTGAGCGAAGCTATGGCGATGAATTTTGGTATCGTCGTGGTAGCGTATCGATGGTCATGGAATTATATTTCGTCGTCATAGCCTGATTTCTTGTAGCATGGAGACACGCACACATACAAAACTGGCTCACCTTCCTTGTGAATGCTAGTTTTTACACTGACGATCCACTTTAAATGGTTTCACCAGACGGTGCATCTCTGATTGAATAACCCTTCTGGAAAAGAGGTTTGATCACAAATATCCAGACTTTTCTCCGATGCGTGGGTGGGCCTAATGAAAAGTCAAATTGAAATCTGTGGCGCACTTGTGCTGCTTTCACAGCCAAATTATAATTAATTAAAAAAACAGCTTGACCAGATTCATGCTATTACTAGACGAAGTCTAAGCCAAAGTCGTCCCCGTAATTCTTCGCACAGCGCGACCGTGCGTTTCAGTGTTGAAGGCATTCACACCTTGTAGACTAATTCCATTTCTTGATAGGCTTTGCTTCTCGTTTTCCTTGGATTTATGTCGTCTTGCAGCTTTCCACCTATGGATGGTTCCATGAAACTTACGTAACCGCGTCCGCTCTCCCTCGAACATGTCTTTTCACTAATAAAAAATTAAATATCCTTGGGAAAAGGTGAGGTCAAGGTAAGTCAACTCAAAAGGCTTGACCCCGTTCTCTCCATAATTGTATTATAGCGCAAAGTCGAGCAGATTTCACGCGCTAATGGACAAGAATAAAAAGCATAACAGGTTGTTTCAGGGATTACGCCAAAAGTTAAAGAGAGATTCTAGGAGAGAGAGAGATAGTTGGACAATGACTTAAGCTCTCGCGGGGCATCTATAGACTAATTTACATGAACCGCTAAATCGGGGGAGACCCCATTCATTTAATGATATTCGGCACTATCCTATATGAATGAAGTGTAAAGACCGATTCCATGAATGATATTGGAGCATCGCCCACCGTCCTATATGAATGAAGTATAATTCTATGCACGTGAACGAGACATTTTATGTACCTATGTAAGCATTAATCAAGTCAAAAAGTTTAGATACCTAGGTCATAAGAAAAGAAAGACAAATATATGTATAGTGATTTGCAAATTTTTGCATCATGACATTAGACATGATCAATTTAAGTTATATTTTTATATACAGAATCATAATTTTTTTTCTATAACTCTCTTATTTGTCAAGAAAAATTGTCACATTTCACCTTTTTGTTTTAAACTTTCAAATCTTGCGCCTAAATGCACTTGACTTTAAAAGACTCGAAACTTTAAAAATGGATAAATGTTGACACATATATCTAAATATAATTTTTTTTAACAGATGTGAATAATACTTTAGATTTCGGTGGAGAGCAAAAATTACTTTTGGCATTTCACATTAGGTCGCAACAAACAAATTATTGGTCCTTCCGGTCATGCAAATTTGTCCTGAATTTCAAACAACTATTTTGAAAAGTGAGGAGACAAAGTGAAGTAGCAGTGTAAGGAGAATCTTCGCTGTCGTCGGTATGTCTATTTTGCCGTTCTTTATGTGGGGAAAAGGTTTGTCTGTAACTTCGTGTACTGGTTTTTTTTAGTTCCAAATAAGAGCTCTCAACTTTTTGGTTGGCTTTTATTTTATGCCCAAAGATAAGTTCATTTGACAAAAGATGCTAAAAATGTACAGTTATGTTGAAACTGAGAAACATAAAAAATGAGTCGGAAATTGTTTATAACAATAGAAAATGCTAAACTTATTAATACCAGTTTATAACAACGGCCTATTAAATTACATGTCAAACTATTATCAGTTGGTGAATATAATCCATTTATAAAAGACCGGTGACAATTCGACACGTCGTTATATATTTTTTAGATCGGTTTTAATGAACCTAATGTTGCTATTTATTGAACCCATCGTCATGCAGAAATTGGAAGTGGAGACGCATCAATGTGGGACGTGAAATTAATATAATCGGTTTGATCGTTTCATTACCAAATGTGGCTGAGTGAGATTTGTGCAATTCCTCGTGATGGGGCATCCAAAAAAGCACTCGTGTCGAAGTCCATTTCAAGTCATAAAATGAATAGTGACTCACCATGCCCAAGTCAACTCCATCGGACCACGCACCACTGGAGTCTAGGCTCAGCGTCAAGACCGGTGAAGAAGATGATTATACCTGACAAAGTCAATCCTAACTAGCTACAACCATACGAGTATCATTTCCATGATGACCAAGGTCCACTTAAACCATTCTTGGGGCAAAGACGAGGCAGTGGTTATATTCCATTTTCTTTTTTAACTCGAAGACTCATGTGAATCCAATTAATTAGATTTAATCTATATAAAAGAAATAAATAATTATGTCCACCCAAAATTTTCTATAACGTAATTAGTTATGAGTTAGCCGTGTGTGTTCATAAAACAGTAAGTTTCCTCATCTTGACCCTACCTCATGTTCTTTTCCTTGGCCGAAGATAGAAGGACATGTTTCTAAAGCCCTTCAATGAGTCTTGATTGGCTGGCTAGCTACAAGGTGTGCAAAATGGACCATCCGAACTAAAAATCGTCTGGACCAGATTGGATTGGCCGATTTGGTATGATTTCTTGGAATGTCAGTTTGGTTCTCTAAAGGAGAATCGGACCAGATTGACTAAACATACTTCTTTTATTTTATTATTTCTTCAAAAAATTAGTAAAATGTAAACCAAACACTATCTCGGTCCAGTTCCAAGTAGTGGAAAAAAAAATCAATGATTGATTCCATTGGACCGGATCGGATCAATGGTGTGGTTCGGTTCCCGATTCTGATTTTTGAGAAACGAGAACCGATCACCTCTACTGACCACCATTTTAATAGGTGATAAAAATAAGAAGGGGCAACCAGTTTTGGCAGCCCCCTTTGGCGTTACTCTAAAGGTTCCATACTAGTGATGGAATGTTCTCATATGGTTAACAGACCATTTGACTAACTAAAAATTGTGTAAATCACAATTTACATAATATATCTTCCCTTCGGTTGCTAGCGAATATATATAACTTTCTCAATTTAACGTATATTTTGTCATAAATAAATAAAAAGAAAAAAAGAAAAAAGAAAGAAGCAAACGTAACTTTGTATCTTGAGAAAATAATATTTTGATATATAGTGCGTGGAAAACTTAATGCGATCACGGTTTAATGACATCATGATTCCATCAGCCTGAGATAAATCTTTTTCTAGATTGCGAAGAGGGTCAAGTCGAAATAAGGAGAGAAATGCCAGTGAAATTCCAAATTGATGTGGGACAATTACTTAGATTACAGCCTTTACAGGAAAGGCATGATGTGTATCGATGTCTTGATTAATATAGCATAGAGAAACATCTGATCTTAATTTAAGACGGCTAAGTCACTTGGTCAATAAATATACGTTTCTTCGCTGAAGTGCAATTTACTTGGAAATGGTCAACCATTTTCGTTGGAAGCGCGAAACTTCTGCCTGCATGCCTGCACGGGAGCTGTAGAGCAAATATTTGTTTGCTGCAGTTAGACTATATTATTTATAATCTAAGTTATCTGAGAGAAATTTAAAGGGAAAAAAAGTTAGAGAGAAAGATAATTATAGAAAAAATGGAGGCAGTAATTTGCTCTACTTTTTTGTAGGACATGAGAATTGAAACTCATACTTAAAATTAATCATCCCCTCCCTTACCTTTTATGAGAATGTGGAGATTTGAACCTCTCACCTCCATTTTTCAATGTGGGAAGTGATTAATTTCCCCAACTTGTTTTGAGGATAGATTTTAATAGCAAAACCATTAATTGAATTGACTTTGGTTTAACTTTCACTTAATTAAATCTTGTGGCCCATGTATTTTGATTTTCTTTTTTGCAACTCGAAATACGTAAAAATTTCACAACTTATATATATATATTGACACTTAAATTAGTATATGATTTTTCTATTTTTTTTTTCCTTCCAAAATTTGAGTGATACATTAAATTTTATGGTTATAAAGTAACATGGAGTAATGTTGGCTCACATGGCAGGAGATCTGAACTTCACAATATCCATGAGTTGTCATTGTACAGGGACTGGTGTTGTCTTACCGACATTGCTTAGAGAATGAATGTTCGAACTTAAATTTGCAGACGGATCTTCCCTCGATTTCACTCACGTTCCATCGATCCTAGACATAAGCGAGCTTCATCATTGTCAAAGTCCCGCGCAGACATCAGGAGCGATTGCAGGGTTACAGTCCTTACACACTTCGATCTAGAAATTGTCCCCGTTCGATGAATCGTTCGATTGGACTTGTGCCACAAGTTGATTAGACTGGTAACACGCGGTGGTCCTGAGTTTCATTGTCATGACGACCCCCCAGCAAAGGAAAAAAGAAAAAAGAATACACACCCGGGAAAACCCTATTATATTCCTGTACGGATACATAGGACGACTAAGTTTTTCCAGCACAAGCGCGTGGAAATTTGCAAGGAAAACCCAGGTCTCCCTCTCCCTCTCATTTCACTGCTCTTTAAGTCTTTCTTCTCTCCCTCTTCATCTCTCAATTTTCCCACGAGAACTCGATCTCTTCGCAGTGTGATGATTTCAACACGTCCTTCTTGTACACAGCTACAACCAACAGCAGGAAGATAGAAAAGGCAAAAGCAAGTTGTTTTGAGAGAGAGAGAGAGAGAGAGAGAGAGATGGAGGATTTGCCACCAGGCTTTCGGTTCTTCCCGACGGAAGAAGAGTTGGTTTCGTTCTATTTGCGAAGCAAGCTCGAGGGAACAAGAGGGGCTCCGCACGGGCTTATTGACCGGGTCATACCCGTTCTTGATATCTACGAGTTCAATCCGTCGGACCTTCCACGTATGTAGCAATCCTTGCTTCTTCTTCTTCTTGACAATGGTCGCTTGCTTTCGTGTTGCAAACACTTTCAAATTAAAAGATCTGCCTGCAGAGGGAGAAGATAAAGCATTGCAGTTTTTTTATTACTTAACCTCAGAGCATTCATTCTCCATCCAGCTCTTTTCGTTTTTCATGTGGACCTACTATGCATTTCTGCATGAATTTGCCATTCGTCCTTTTCAACTTTAATGATTTCTTGCATTTCTTTAAATCATAAAATGGATTCTCCTTCAAAACTCGGTTTCTTATTAAGTACCACGAGTTTGGGACGACGTAGTATGACAGATTCTATGATGGCCTTCACTTTTTATGCCCTTGTCTGAAAAGAAAATAACCAAAGAGAATTTGGAGAAATTATATATGCAAGTTGTACCTTTTAGGCACCAACTATTGATATGTATGCATGGTTTTCTTCTAAATAAGTATAACGCCATGGGCTTCAACTTTTTCACATCATTCAGGTTGTCGGATAGCTAATGAATGGAAATTCACCAAACTTATATATTAGCATGTAATTGATGGAATGATTCCATAAATTCTTGATTTATTTTCCCAAGCAGTGTTCTTATGCATCTGCAACATGTACACACGGTATGATTTCATGATATAGTTTGAATGCACGCGCATGTGTTAGAAATTGTGAAAAAATTAAATACACCCCTACCAACGGAAGATCATAAATGATAAGATCTATACTCTTCTATTATGTAACAAAAATATTCTTTTGGATCCAGAATTTGCAGGAGATCTATGCCGCAGAGATCCGGAGCAATGGTTCTTCTTCATCCCGAGGCAGGAGAGCGAGTACCGCGGTGGGAGGCCGAGGCGGCTCACGACCACTGGGTATTGGAAAGCCACGGGCTCTCCTGGTTTCGTCTACTCAAACAATCACATTGTGGGAGTGAAGAGAACTATGGTATTCTACACAGGACGAGCTCCGAACGGTGGGAAAACCGAATGGAAGATGAATGAGTACAGAGCCATTGAAGGGGAGGTTACTTCTCCTCAAGACATCCCGGTGGTGGTATGTGATGCTCTAATCCAATTTTTTTTTTTTTTTTTTTTTTTAACGAAAAACTGTTGGATAATCTATGTCACGCACGTATGGAATAGTTTAACATGGTTGAAAATGTTTCACGTGTAATCTTATTCTGGACATGGTTATGCTGGAGTGGTGGTGCAACTGCAATGGCATTAACAGTAATCAAGACAAAAAAAGATCCGCGTAACCTAAGTGCAAGTGCTTGTACCAACCTGAGCATACTCTCGTTCGTCTTTATTTTGAATGAATAGTTGCAGCCGACGCAAGAATTCAGCGTGTGCCGGGTGTACAAGAAAACAAAGATCTTGAGGTCATTCGACCGAAGACCGATAGGAGATATAATTGGAAGCAGCAGCCACACATTTCAACAGAACACCATGCCAAATGATGATCGACATCCTCGGGAAATGACATCTGATGATCGACATCCTCAGGATTTGACATCATCTCGTCGGGGTAGTCCTCCACCCACGGAGCGAGCAAGCTCCTCGGCAGACAGTTCATGCGCCTCCGGGGACCATAGGACAATTCCGTCGCAAGCAGGGGGATTAGGAAGCGGTATTGACATTGAGATGCTGCCCGGTGAGAGCGAATTGTCCTTGCACGACTGGGAACAGTTCTGGTCTGGTCCTAACTAAGAATGTTACTTCAATATGAATAAATAAACAATCGCAGATTCATGTTGTCATGATTTAAGTAGATGCTTAGTTCTTTCGAATTACCTCGGTGGTGCTAAGTAGATGCTTAGTTATTTCGAATTTTATAGTCCGTTCAAAGTGGGTTTGTATCTTAAATTCGACCATGGATGTAGAACTGATATAAATGTCTAGTCGATGTTTTCTCGTGTACCATATCATTTCTGTGATTATTTCTATGCGAAGTTCTCATGAATCAACTGGGTCCGTGCGTGCGTGCTTGTTATGTGAAGAATTGGTCCATGTGATTAATTGCATGTGTAATAAACTCTAGAACTCTAGAGCCCCGAAATGATTACCTGGGAATATGATTTGCTTCTAATCTCTTTCTTTTTTCGATGAAATTATCTCAGACGCATTCCACTAGATAGATACAAAAACTTTGCGATGTTGGTTCTGGTACATATAAGTTAGTATTCGCTGTTAATATTGAAAAACCTATATAATGGATAGTAATCAACATAACTGTCTTGCGCATCAGCCTTTATTAATTTTGGAGAACTTTTTGCCTTGAGATCATGTCTGATGATGTCTCATCTAGGAATAATAAATGGTTTTATACAAAATCGATCTACAAAGAAAAATTTATATTCTTGTTGGGTGTTTAAATATCATTTACTCAAATAGCTGCTTGCAATTTGCCACGCTATTATTAATTTCAGTATCCTTAGCATTATTCGTGCATGTAACCAGTGATAGAGTCGATGAATAGAATTAAAGCTACAACTCTGAGCTTGATCAAAGCTACCTAACTTATAATCACAATTGTGATTTCCAGGGTTCTTGTATACGATAAGCTAACAAATTCGTGTAAGGTTTCTTCATAGCTGCGTACCACCTTCATGCAGAAAAAGTATAGCATTTTGGGAAAATTTTAAAATGTTTAATATCCTGAAAAACCCCAAACCGATACACGTGTTAAACTAATTTTTTGATAATGAAAAATCCAAAATCGGTAAATCTTGTGACGAATTTACCCAAACTAATTTATTCGATCGCCAAAAACCCTAAATTGAAACACTTATGACAAATATACCCATCGTTAAATTGGATTAATACCACAAAAAATTACAAAAATTGTATAATTGTGACATACGGAGAGTAAAATCTCAAACTGGTACACCAGTTAACTGTCATGTGTCATTTAACTTAGTAAAATTTAACAGAAATTAACAGAGAGTAAATTTGTCACAAGTATATCAATTTGGGATAAATTTGTCAAAAGTTTATCAATTTAGAGCAGGCCATTAACCCATTTTAAAAAGTAGTCTCGAACCCTCAAAGTAAATTATTAAGTATTTTTCATGGAAAGATTTTTTGGAGTCGCAGCCTATTTTTTCCAAGTCAACAATTCAAAGCACCTGTCATTATTAACTTTTGTGAAAAAGACTTTGAAGTGTACATAACTGCTTTTCCGAATCTTTTCAAACTCGAAATGGGCTGTGTTACAAGTGAGCAAGACATAATTTATACTTTGTGAAGCATACCTATCACGACCTTTCTCGAGGTGAGCCAACGAGGGTTGCTAAGCGGGTGTTGACACGTAAAATTTACGCGACCCCATTTAATTATTTACTTCATATAAATTAGGAGTTGGTCAAAACCAAAACAAAAAAATTATTAATTTGTATTATATTACGAACATTTTAATCGTACACAGGCCCACGTTAATGGCATTTTAATTAACCAGGTGCTGAATAGGTTTAAGCAGGGAGGCTTTGAACTTAATTAAATTTTTAGGACTAAGCCCACAAGAGCAAGAAATTTGGCCCATTGAAAACCTATAGTCGCCGAAATTTTCATTCGTCTAGCACATGGGGAGTCTCAGACTGGAAAAGATCAAATTTTGAAGCAACAAGGGCATTATTTTTGAAAACTTTGGTCATGGCGAAATAAGGAAGAAAATATCCTAATTTCCTCATAAAAAAATCACATAATCTAAAATAGGATTTCTCTTGTTCTCGTAAGAGAACCCAATGCTTATGCCTATAAAATCCTAAACCTATTAAATTTTTGTTAATTAAGTCCTAAATCTTTATATGTTTTGCGAATTGAGTCCATTCAGAAAATTTGATTGAAAATAACTGAAGTAGACGTCAACATATGTGATATAGCTAGCATTAAATGAACAATTTATAATAATAATTCGTATTTTGTAAACTTATTTATTTTCTTATTTTCTTTGTATTTTTTCCTTTATTTCTTCTTCTTTTTTTCTTTTTTCCATTTTTCCCTCTGTTGGGCATTTTCAATGGCAAGGGCAACCCTCACTTGAGACCGGTGACCTTTGCCAACCATTGACAAGGCCTAGTGATGGCCTATGATGCACAGACACATTCTAAAAGCTTTCGTGTCGTGTCAGACATCTCGACATGCTTGGACACGTTCGGACACACGGTCAACACGTGTTGAAAAATCCAACACGCGGTCAACTCTTTCCGACACGCTTCTCGTGTGTCCGGAAATTGTGAGAAGCATGGTGGTTTCAAGGGCGGGTCTGCAAGTGCGAAGGTAGAGAAAAGTGTTAAAGAAGGTGATGGAAGGTGGATGCAAGGGCGAGGGAGCAGAGGCAAGGCTGCGGAGGCAATGGTGTGGCCATGATTGCAAGGAGGAGGGCCACAACTGCAAGGAGGAGGGCCGTGACTGCGATGCGCGATGCGCGATGGAGGACTGAAGGTTGCGGCTGTGGCTGCGAAGGAGGGAGGGCTGCAGGTGCGGCGGCAAGCGATTGCGACGAGGTGACCAAGAGAGAGTAGGGATCAAGATGAAGAGAATCAGGCGAGGAGGCGGAAGAGGAGGCCGCAGAGGAAGGTTTTAACTTTTAACAAGAAGAGTAGATGAAAAAAAAAAATTAAAATGGGGATTTTGGTGCGGAGGGATGGCTGAGAGGATGATTATAATTTTTAAGGGAAATGACAGCCTTGATGGGTGATGGGGGAAAGAAACAAGGGGAGAAACTGGGGCGAAAGGAGGGGTTTTTGGTGGAGTGGTGGGATGGCGGTTTTTGTGTGTGGGGGAGGGGGTTTTGGGGGATGGCGGTTTTTGTGTTCGGGGGAGGGGGTTTTGGTGCGTGGGGGAGAGGGGTTTGGGGGGCGGCGGTTTTTTTTTGGGGGTACTGAATATTAAATAATAATAAATTTTAATCGTTATAGAATATAATAGATTTATATAAATAAATTGATTCTAATCTTTTGTTAGTCGTTAGTTTCATTAATAATTTTTATTAAAGTTAGAAACATGTTTTTAAATATGGGTACACATTAACTATAGATATATCTTTCGAATTTCCTATAAATAGATTTATTAATATTATCGTGTAAATTCATTATAAGCTCTTTTTTATTATTTATTTATTTGTGAATTCGAATCAAATTAATTAAAAATAAAAAATTTATTTAATATATAACATATCCCAAATACGTCGGAATTATCTATTTTTGAAAAATGACGTGTCGTGTCGTGTCGCGTATCCGTGTCACGTGTCGGTGTTACTTAGGTGATGGCTGGCCGAGGGAAAAGGGAAAAAAGGACAAAAATAAAAGAAGAGAAGAGAAACCGAGAAAAAAGGAAAAGTAAAGAAGGAAAAGAGAAAAAAAGAAGAAGAAACAATTCAAAAATTCAAAAATATCAGGCCCAAGCCAAGGCAAGCGCAGCTGTCAGCATGTCATGACATCATTGAAGCCCCATCGTGCCATAGCCTGCTTGCTGCGCTGGAATCCTCGACACCATGAAGTCCTGCATCTTTAGTCGATTCAGGTGGCCTACTAGTCAAGGTCGATATCTGGCAGTGTTGGTTTCCTAGTGTCCACATGTACAATTTTTACATTTTTTTCGATTTCCTTTTTAAAAAGGAAAAAAATCAGAATTTTTTTATAAAAAATTATAAAAATCATCCACATTAGCGATTTTCGATCATAATATCACATTGATAAATCATTAAAATATTTAAAAATAAATTGGCTAAATAGAAAAGTTTATAATTAAATTGGTATCCGTTCAATAAGTTTAGGATTATTTTGATAATTATCTGTTATATTGCAAATTTATACATTTGTGATTGTGTATGGTCCCTCGAACGTTGCAACGTGCAAGGTTGACCCACATGAACGGCACGGTGCAGCTAAGCTTGATAACCTTTGATTTGACATCGCGACCTCAATAAGAGCCTCAGATTTGCACGTACAAAATTGGCTCACCTTACTTATGAATGCCAGTTTTTACAAGACGATGGATCTCTGATTGCGTAACCCTTGGAGAAAAAGGTTTAATCACATATATCCGGACTGTTTATCCATTGTGTGGGTGGGCCTAAGGAAAAATCGAATTGAAATCTGTGGCGCACTTGTTTTGCTTTAAAAACCAAGATATTATTTACTAAAAACGGCTTGACCATAGTAATGCTATTGATAGACAAAGTCTTAGACTTATTAAACTCAAGTCGTCCTCGTAATTCTTCGCACAGTCCAACCATCCGAATCAGAATTTAGAGCATTCGCCCCCGAATTATGTAACGGTGATGAACTTGTTGAAGTGCTTGTCGTCATTTCCCATTCTTGAAAAAAATTGAGAAAGAGGGAGAACATCGACTGGCTAGCAAAAAATTTCCACGAAAATATCGTCTCGCCGGTCAGGGACAACCTCCCGTCCATGTCCATGACAAAAAGGTCAAGTCATAGTACGGAATTGACAGTACTTATCTAAGAAATATATTACAATAAAACCTATATTAACAAAGATAACTTCAGTAACGTAATGACCCCGAAGTTCAATGGATGTGAGGAGGTCGAGCAATGACACGACAAGATAGGCAATTACCCCGACAAATACCGTGTTGCCGATACTGCCGTTGGACCTACTTCTTAAACCTCTAAAAAGTTAAAAAGGTTTTAAGTCAAGGAAAAATGCCACAAAAAACCCTAAATTTTATTTAATGTGATAAATTTACTCTGAACTTTTTTTTTCTATGATACAAAATATCCAAAAATCTCAAAACTTATACTCGTATGACACATTTACACAAAATTATAAGGTATTTTTGTCTTTTATGTTTTTCTAATTTCTTTCTTCTTTTTTTTTCTTCTCCTCTCTTCCCTTCATTGACCATGGTGGAGGGAAGTCGGACTCAGGCGATGCCACCCTTGTTGGCATCAGGCGAGGGTCGCCCTTACTTGGGCGAGCGAGGGCGGCCCTCCCCTGGGTTGGGCGAGGATAGCCCTTGCTAGATTTGGCGAGGGCAACCCTCGCTCGTTGCAGGCAAGGTGGCCTTCGCCATAGCCCTTGCCAGCCCAAGCGAGGGTGACACTCGCCCGACGCCGACCCTTGCTCAACGCCAATGAGGGCCGCCCTCGCCAGCCCAAGTCACCCTCGCCTGGGCCGGCTTCCCTTCGCCAGTAGAGAAGAAGAAAAAAGAAAAAAAAAAGAAAGAAAAACATAAAAAGGAAAGAAAGAAAAAGGATGAAAATGCCCTTCAGCCATAAAGTTAGGATGAATATGTCACAGTCGGTAAAGTTTGGGATTTCTTGTGTCACAAAAAAAATTGAGATAAATTTATCATAATGAATAAAATTTAGGATTTTTGGTGGCCTTTTCCCTTAAGTCAATTCAAATAGGTTGATTTTGGCCTTCTTTTGTGGTGTGGAATTTTTGGAGAGATGCTCGACACGGTCAAAGTTCTTCAACCCTTCCTAAATTACCGACTAACCTCAAAACCTCATTGATCGTTTCTAATAACCACACCCCTTCCTTCTTTTGGCGTGGCGTAATGTTTTGTGACCAGATAGAGAAATAGAAATAGATGGGCTTCGCTCTATTGCTACGAATGAGTTTTTCGCTTCGTCTTTTATATTCGCACCCTTGAATTATTGAAGAATTATATAATTTTCACACTAAAATTATACGAAGGGCGAAAGCCGAGCACATGAGCCTTTTAATTATGTGTTATGATCATCTTTAATTCGGGAATGAACTCGCATTTTAAGTTTGTTCTCTCTAACTAGTTGAGATGGAAATCAAGGAAAGGATCGAGTTTAAGCGACGCAACTCCCTTAGACCAACTTTATCAGAAATTATACCAATTTGGGAAAAAGATTCGCACCCATACACACATTAAAACCCTAATATGGAAATCTTTGCCCTCTCTTTGCCTAACACCGAGCACCACCTCCATGTGTTACCTTACTTTTTTTTTTTTTTTTTTTTTTTTTCACGAAAGGCTCAACTTACTTATAAATGCTAGTTTCTACACTGAGCATGCGCTTAAAATAGTTTCACTAGATGATTCATCTCTGATTGCGTGACCCTTCGACAATTGTTAGAAATATTTATCTTCCTGATTGACTATAATTGATTTCATTTTGATATTGTAATATTTTATTACTTTAGATAGTCATCTTGAACAATCTCTAAATAGGCTATTGTATCATTAGTATTAAAAACACAGGAATATATGGAAATTCTCTTTTCCACTCTATTCTATCGTGGTATCAGAGCCAACTTTTGTATGAGGAAGTGGTCGCCATCATCGTAGCTATGCTGGTATCCATCACAAAATCATCGCCTTTGATCACTACCTAGATAGTTTCGTTGCTTATTTCAAAAATCTATCACCATCATTAGATTCGTCTGTTTCATAAGAGTCAAACCTGGAAAATTCATCATCAATCGACACGGAGAGAAGCCGCAAGCGCCACCATGTTCACCACGCTACGGGACCACTGATGTCGTTAACTGTAGGTGAAACTTTCAAAGACAATACTTAGACTTTTCAACTGAAAACCACCAAAAATAGGTTCTACATTCTCCGGTGAGTCCAAAACAACAACGTGTTAGTCAATACATATTAAATCTGTATTGTGGAAACTTATAATAAACGCAGTGATCTTTTGATCTTCATGATTTTCACAAATAGATGAAGACATACATTTATCCATAGCGTTGAACTTGATAATTGTTGTAAAAAATCCAAGGAACTCGAACCAAAAGAAGAAATCCGATTTCTCTCCCTTAACCCACTATTCTTGATGTATTCTTTCGATAGAGGAGAGAATACCAAATTCCGTTAGGTTATGTTTGTTCGTTGTGGGTGGAAAGAGGACTGGACTCTATTTATACGTTCGTTGAAAATGTGCATTCCATCAAAGCGATATACCCTTTCAATTTATTAGAGTCGTAACTCCTCGTAACTCCTCGTAACTAATAATTATTTATTTTATAACATAACAATAATTATTAAACCATATAACATAAATCATATCACGTGGGCCACATTAATTCTTACATTCTCCCACTTGGCTCATATGATATTCCTTTTATAGTTTAATAAAGACTGTAATGTGCACAATAACATTATGCTATAAAATTTCATCAAATTGGCAATCACATAATAATCACAATTAAGTAAAGAAAACTAATGCGAGTCATAGCGGTTGTATGTCATTAATTGACATAGTCCCTTCTATGCACTACAACTATAGCACTTTACTTAACATGATCCATAAATGAGAAGTACAGTAATAGTCCAACTATAATGTTTCCTTAGAAACTATCCTGTTTAACATTCATCTATTTACATAATGTATACTAAATAGAAAACAGGAAATATCATAAACACGTAAGTGGGCTCAAAGTGTCAAATACATAAACTTAATATAATCATAATACAAACACTAATGACGTTCAATAATGCCCATCCTTTCAACATGCTCATTAAATGTTTTGGGCAGCAGTCCTTTTGTTAAGGGATCTGCTATCATAAGTTTGGTGCTAATGTGCTCAATTGACACTCTTTGTTTCTGAACTTCTTCTTTAACAGGCAAGTATTTGATCTCCATATGCTTAGCACCCTTAGAATACTTGTCGTTCTTGGAGAAGAAAACTGCTGCAGAGTTATCACAATAAATTTTCAGCGGCTTGGCAATACTGTCGACAATCACAAGCCCTGAAATAAAATTCCACAGCCATAATCCATAAATAGTGGCCTCAAAGCATGCCAAAAATTCAGCTTCCATAGTGGATGCAGCAATAACTGACTGCTTCGCACTCTTCCATAAAATTGCCCCTCCAGCCATAAGAAACAAGTAACCAAACGTTGATTTTTTTGTATCGGCACATCTGGCTAAGTCTGAATCCGAATATCCAATCACCTCGAGATGATCGGATCTTTTATAAGTAAGCATATGATTCTTCGTTCCTTGCAAGTATCTAAGAACTTTCTTTATAGCTTTCCAATGATCCATTCCAGGATTACTTTGGTACCTGCCCAGCATTCCAACAGCAAAACTGATGTCTGGTCTGGTGCAAGTTTGTGCATACATTAAGCTCCCCACAACAGATGCATAAGGAATATTTTTCATTTGTTCTCGTTCCAATTCACTTTTCGGACATTGCATAAAGCTAAATTTATCACCTTTCTGAATTGGAGCTATTCCTGCTGAACATTTACTCATATTAAATCTCTTTAAAATTTTCTCAATGTAGGCTTTCTGAGACAATCCTAATAATCCTTGTGATCTATCACGGAATATTTCTATTCCTATCACATATGTTGCTTCTCCCATATCCTTCATTTCAAAATTCTTAGAGAGAAACTTCTTGGTTTCATGTAACAAACCAAGATCATTAGCAGCAAGCAAACTATCATCAACATACAGAACTAGAAAAATAAACTTGCTCCCACTAATCTTCATATATATACATCGATCAACGGTATTTTCCTTAAATCCAAATGAAGTTATGGTATCGTTAAATTTAAGATACCATTGTCGGGAAGCTTGTTTAAGTCCATATATTGACTTCTTTAATTTACATACCATGTGTTCCTTTCCTTTAATTGAAAAGTCTTCGGGTTGGTCCATGTAAACCTCTTCTTCTAAATTCCCATTAAGAAATGCGGTTTTTACATCCATTCGGTGTAACTCCAACTCATAATGAGCCACCAAAGCCATAATGATTCTAAGTGAGTCTTTCTTAGAGACTGGTGAGAATGTCTTTTTATAGTCAATGCATTCTTTTTGCGTAAAACTCTTTGCAACAAGTCTGGCTTTATATCGTTCAATATTGCCTTTTGAGTCGCGCTTGGTCTTAAAGACCCATTTACACCCGACCTTCTTACATCCTTTAGGCAATTCAACAATATCCCAAACTTGATTTTGATGCATAGATTTTAACTCTTCTTGCATGGCATTAAACCATTCATTAGAATCTTCACATTCCATGGCTTGGGAAAATGAATTTGGATCATTTCCAATTCCTAAGTCATTTTCTGACTCTTGTAGATAAACCATATAGTTATTAGAAATAGCCGACCTCATTTCTCTTTAAGATCTTCTTAATGCTATTTCTTGTGACTCAGCTATTGGAGGTTCAATATTGACATCTTCATTATGGAGTGGTTGTTCATTAATTTGTCGTTCTTGATTATTGTTAGATTGTGCTATAATATCAGGAACAACAACTTTAGAAGCTTCGGGTATAGGAACTTCTACCCTTACTTCTTGAATGCAAGCATCACGCATTCTTTCACTCCCATTGATGTCACCATTCTCAATGAACCTAGCATTTCCAGATTCAACAATTCTTGTACTATGATTAGGACAATAAAATCTATACTCTTTGGATTTCTCTGCATAACCAATGAAATAACCACTGGTCGTTCTTGAATCCAATTTCTTTTCATGTGAATTGTAAATTCTTACTTCTACTTGACAACCCCAAACATGCAGGTGTCGTAAACTATGTTTCCTTCCCGTCCACAGTTCAAAGGGAGTCTTTGAAACTGCCTTACTAGGAACCCTGTTTAATAAATACGTAGAAGTCTTTAAAGCATACATCCACAAAGATAAGGGTAAAAATGAATGACTCATCATACTCCTAACTATTTCCATTAAAGTACGATTACGCCTTTCTGCTACACCATTTTGTTGTGGTGTACCTGGCATTGTGTATTGAGCACAAATGCCATGTCTTTCAAGGAATTTAGTAAATGGACCTGGACATTATCCCGATTTATTATACTTTCCATAATATTCACCGCCTCTATCTGATCTTACTATTTTCACATTTTTATCTAATTGCCTCTCAACCTCTTTAATATACACTTCAAGTGCATTTATTGATTGAGACTTATCATGCAATAGATAAATATAACCATAACGTGACAAATCATCAATAAAAGTAATGAAGTAACTTTCCTTACTAAAAGATGGAACATCAAATGGACCACATATATCAGTATGTATAATTTCAAGAAGTTCCGTGCTTCTTGTGGCACCTTTCTTAGTGTGCTTTGTTTGTTTACCTTTAATACAATCAATACACACTCCAAGGTCAGTAAAATCCAAATCTGGAAGAATTTCATTCTTCACTAATCTTTGCATTCTTTTTTTGGATATATGACCCAAACGTTTATGCCACAAGTAAGCAGAATTTTCATCCACCAAACTTCGTTTAGTGCCAACATTATGATGCAAGATCATTAATGTCTCAACAAATGTATTATTAAGTCTAAATTTGTAGAGACCATCACATAAAGTTCCAGTTCCAATAAGAGTATCACTCTTAAATAGACTGAAAGATTCAGAACCAAACTTACAATAAAATCCCGCCACATCAAGTCTTGGCAAAAAAACTAAATTGCGAAAAAATGTAGGTACATAAAGGGTTCGAAACAAATCCAAATAATGCCTAGTATCTAAGATCAAACGATAAGTGCCAATGCCTTCAACTGGAGCTTTGTTTCTGTTCCCCGTAATCACATAACTTTCATTTGGCTTTATAGTTTGGATCATAAGAAATCCCTGCATCGTATTTGACACATGAGTGGTGGCACCCGAATCAATTCACCAAGTATTATGAGGAACTTCAGTAAAGTTTGATTCAAAACATACTAAAGCACAAGGCTTACCTTTCTTTTCGAACCAAGCCTTACATTTCAGACACTCTTTCTTCAAGTGTCCAATTTTGTTGCAAAAATGACATTTAATAAGATTGTGTTCCTTCTTGTGGATTTGAGAAGCCAGGACGTGTAGTCCTTTTTTCTTGCTCCTTCCACCTTTTCTCTTGAAATTCTTTCGAACTTCTTGATGACTTAAGAGATGAACAAAATGAGCCTTTTGATTCTTTATCCTTGTTTCCTCTTGAACTAGCATACTGGCCAATTCATTTACATTCCACTTATCCTTTATAGTGTTGTAATTCATTTGAAATGGCCCATATTGTTCATGAGGCAAGGAATTAAGTATAAATTGTACTAAAAAGTACTCATCCACGTTCATCCCTAAAGTTCTTAACTTTGCTGCTAAATTCGTCATCTCAAGTATATGCTCATGCATGGTACGCGAACCATCATATTTCATGGTGGTCGGTGTACTCATTAATGTACCAAAGAAAGTGACTTATCGGCCAGTTTGAGAACGCTCTTTTACAAATGTCATAAATTCCTTAGCATTGTCAGTTTTGGGAAGAGAAGTCTTTAAATTGTTTGCAACTGTCATTCACATGAACATTAAGCTCAGTCTGTTCGATCTTTCCCAAGCTTTATAGAAAGACTTTTCATTATTGCTACTTTCATCAGTAATTCAGCTGGTTTCTCAGCTTGAAGCGCTAAATCAAGATCTAGGACACCTAAGTGAAACTGGACTTGTTCACTCCAATCAGGAAAATTTATCCCATTGAATAAGGGAACAGATGAGGCGTGCGAATGGAGTGAAACAGGTATAGATACTGCAAACATATGCAAGAAAATACTCATACATTAATGCCTTGAGAATATCACCTAATCGGATTCAAATTAAACTACACATGTACATCATAGTTCTCCTTTGGGCGATCCTATGATATACAAATATATAAAAAAACATAATAATGCTAATAACTTTTATTTGAT
Source organism: Eucalyptus sp. ANBG9806169 (assembly GCA_014182395.1). Taxonomy (NCBI): domain Eukaryota; kingdom Viridiplantae; phylum Streptophyta; class Magnoliopsida; order Myrtales; family Myrtaceae; genus Eucalyptus; species Eucalyptus sp. ANBG9806169. The sequence goes on along the minus strand of CM024573.1, from coordinate 39,182,155 downwards.
AATTGTAAATATATCTTATTAAAATTTATTTGCTATCTTTGGATATACAAACAAAAGTAATAAGTCATATTAATTATCAACCATAACATTAATGAATTATAGAAAATAATTAACCTTTGGGTTAATCCCTAAGTTCTTATAATAAATGAACTTCAATATACCCATAACTCCAATAATGATATGAAACATATCAATTACATAAATAGCATCAATTAATCATGGGTAATTGAATAAAATAATTTACAATATCAAAAATTCAAAAGACTTTAAGATTTGGCTACTTTGGTGACTAACAAACCATTCATAATATGAATTTTTAATATTGTAAAATACTAATATTTACCAAATTGCACACAAGGACAAAAACTTAATCAAAGCGTAAGGGCAAAATCATAAAATCATAATTCAATAAGGGCAAAACCATAAATTTATAATTCAGGGGCAAAATGGTAAATAACCAATAAGGGTAGAGCCGTAAAATCATAATTCCATAAGGGCAGAATAATAAATTTATAATCCAGAGGCAAAATGGTAAATAAATAGCAAGGGTAGAATCGTAAATAAACATAAAAGGAAGGGCAAAACAATAAATAGGAGCTACGGGAGAGGCAAAAGCGTAAAAAAGGGCCCCGCGGGTCGTCCTCGGCGGGCGCGTGCCCCGCACGCGCGTGCTCGGCGCGCAGGCGCGTGCGTCGCACGCGCTTGCCAAGCGTCGCGCCGTTTCATGCGCGCACGTGATCCCCACGCGCCTGCGGTTGGCGCGCGCGAAACGGCGCGTGGCGCGTTGGTTTCACGCGCCAGCAACTGTAGCATGCGCGTGGACCCACGCGCCTTCTTCCCCGCGCGACCAAAAACCTTTTCTTCGCCATTTCCTTCTTTGTTTCCCCTGAAATCTTCCATTTTTGACATTTTCCTTTTATGAAAACATTTATTATTCGGATTTTCTTTAACATAATCATCCGAAAACATTTCAACAACAATAAATACTACGAACATGATCATTTAACAAATCATCAAATATAAATCATAATATTTCTATAAACGGAAAAATCATGAGATCATAAACCATGCTCTGATATCAACTGTTAGTCAATACATATTAAATCTGTAATGCGGAAACTCATAATAAACGCAGTGATCTTTTGATTTTCATGATTTTCACAAATAGATAAAGACATACCTTTATCCATAGCGTTGAACTTGATGATTGTTGTAGAAAATCCAAGGAACTCGAACCAAAAGAAGAAATCCGATTTCTCTCCCTTAACCCACTATTCTTGATGTATTCTTTCGATGGAGGAGAAAATACCAAATTCCGTTAGGTTATGTTTGTTCGTTGTGGGTGGAGGGAGGACCGGACTCTATTTATACGTTCGTTGAAAATGTGCCTTCCATCAAAGCGATATACCCTTTCAATTTATTAGAGTCGTAACTCCTTGTAACCAATAATTATTTATTTTATAACATAACAATAATTATTAAACCATATAACATAAATCATATCATGTGGGCCACATTAATTCTTACACAACGAACGTAGCCGGAAAGTGAGCCATGCGCCCTCATGCGCCGCCCAAACCTTATGCGAGTGAGATCCACGTGCCCCCGCCTCGCATGTGATCCGCAGCATCCTCGAGCAATGACGCCATCACATGTCAACATGACATCATATCCATAGTCGACCGCTGTTAATCGTCGTTGACTGATATTGACCTAACCGGTTCGGCTCGATTCTGACCAGTTCTCAGTGTTTTCTGACCGGTTCGGCTTGATTCCAACCAATTCTCGGTGTTTTCCGACTGATTTGGCGAAATTCTGACGAGTTCACTTATTTTTACCACCAGTTCGGCTAGTTTCCAACCAGTTTGCTTGGTTTTCCAACTGGTTCAGCTAGATTCCAACTGGTTCTCAAGGTTTTCTGACTGGTTTAGCCTAATTTCAATCGGTTCTCAGGGTTTTTTGAGTGGTTCAGCTCGATTCTGACTAGTTCTTGGCATTTCCAGATCGGTTCTTGAGGTGTTTTGACATCCTCAGTCTACTTTTAGCCTTATTTTCTCCATATCAGCTCTACAAGTATCAGTTTTTCTCAAATTCATTATAGAATCTATTGAGTTTACTAGTACATTGCATAACATGGACAAGTTAGATATCTTAATGCCCATTCAGACCATCCTAAATGGATCAAATTATATTTTATGGTCTCAAGAAATATCCAGTTTTTTAAGGGGACGTAAGCTTTGGCATTATGTCACTAGAAGTATTCATAAGCCTAGTTAGGCTATCGAAGAGGATGATGATACTTTTTTTGAACGTTTGGAGGAGTGGGAGAGTAAGAATCACCAGATACTCACGTGATTTCGAAATACTTTGATTCCATCTATCAAACTTCAGTTTGGTCGCCTACATACAACAAAGGAAGCCTAGGATCTTATTGCTATTTTTTATTCCACATCAGACATTGCTCATCAATATCAACTATTAGGGAACTTACATCGCATGCATCAGGAGATAGGTCAATCTATTAATGACTTTATTTCTTCCATGCATGTTATATGAGATCAGCTAGCTTTATCTAAACCAATATGGGATTCGACTACTGATGCTCGTAAGTTTGCTAAATATCGTGATCGTACGCGAGTTAGGCAATTTCTAATGGCTCTCAATGATGAGTATGAACCTGTGCAAGCCTCACTTTTGCATCGAGATCCTTTATCTCATCTTGAGGTAGTTGTTTTGGAGCTATTAACTAAGGAAACCCGCCTTGCAACTTTAAAGGCACAACTTGCTACTCCACCGATTTCCACTCCTACAGATGCAGTGCTTGCCACTTCTGGTTCATCCTCATGGCGCAAGCCTTATTGTACACATCGTTGCCGACCTGGTCATCATACATTAAACTATTATCAGTTATAATCTAAGCAACTTACAATTGATCCCATTTAGAGGTTCGCCTGCATGCCACCCATCCACTGCCGCTTCTGCCATAGAGGATTCCTCTAACAGTTCATCTGTCACACTATCTTTAGATGATCTTCGGTCCACGGTTCGTTCCATTCTTCAAGAAATTGGTACTTCTAGCCCTTTTGCTTTGTCAGTCACTCTAGGTACTCCTGATTCATGGTTCTTTGATTATGCATGTTGTAATCACATGATCTTCCATTCCAATTTATTCAAGTCAAAATTGTACACTTCACAGACACTTATTATTCACATTGTTGATAACTCTCAGATAAAAGTTCATCATACAGGGAATATTTCAACATCCACCTTGTCCTTACCCGATACATTTATAATTCTTAAACTCTCATGAAACTTGATATCTATGGGTCAGCTATGTGAGCTTGGTTTTGACATTCATTTCTCTTGCAATGGTTGTCGTGTGTAGGATTCATGGACGAGACAACCAATTGGGATAGGCCGTGAAGTGGGACGATTGTTTGAGCTTGTTTCATTAAAGCTTCCCAACCCCTTCACTGGTTGTGCTGCCATAGTATCATCTGAAACTTGACATTCTCATTTGGGTCATTTTTCTTTTTCTCGATTAAGTCCCTTGCTTTCAAGTGGTCGTCTAGGTTCCATTAACAATAAAACCTTTGATTGTCTATCCTGTAAGTTAGGAAAACATCATGCTTTACTGTTCAATCTTAGTGAATCTGTCTCTTTTGCTCTCTTTGATCTAATTCATTCGGATATTTGGGGACCATCTCCTACTTCCGCTATGAGAGGTTCTCGTGATTTTGTGATTTTTGTTAATGATTATTCATGTTATATATGGCTTTATCTCACGAAAAATTGATATGAACTTACCCATATCTATGGTGATTTTGTTTCCATGATCAAAACACAATTTTCTCAAGATATCAAGGTTTTTAATACTGATAATGTCAAGGAATATAAGGACGAGAGTTCCTTAAAATTCTTTCTTAGAACGATACTATTATTCATCATTCTTGTCTAGGACCTTCCCAACAAAATGGTCGAGCAGAGCATAAACATAGGCATATCTTAGATATTGTATGCACTCTTCTAATCTCAGCATCTTGTCCAGAACAATTTTGAGGGGAGGCCTGTTATACTTCTATCTACACTATTAATTGTATTCAGTCACCTACTATAGGTAACATTTCTCCATACGAGCGCTTGTATGACAATGTTCCTTATTATGGTCTACTTTGAGTATTTGGTAGTGCATGTTTTGTGCATCTTCTTCCAAATGAACGCACGAAGTTAAAACCTTGTGCTCGTCTTTGTTGTTTCCTTGGATATGGCATTGAGCACAAAGGGTATAGATGTTGGGACCCTGTCTCCAATCGACTTCGTGTGTCTCGTTAGTTACCTTTTGGGAACATAAAATGTTCTCATCTTTACATTCTTTTGCATCTTCTCCCATTGTTCCAAATGGCCGCTTCTTCATCAATCATTCTGTCAATCTGTTTCCTGACGATGACATTCTTGCATATTCCTCTTTAGAATTGTCCTCTCCTAATCTTGATGTAGGTATCGCTGGAAATCCTACTTTGGCAACTCCTGATATGTCTATGCCATCCGCAGATTCACCACCCTTAGAAGTTCCTTCTTATCCTATTCGTCATTCCACTAGTGTAAATCAACCTTCTGTTCGGCTTTATGATTTTCACTGATATTCTACAATTGCCTCTTTTCATGAGCCTCGCACATATAAAGAAGCTCGTACTAATCCTCTTTGGCAACAAGCAATAGCAGATGAGTTGCAAGCATTAGAACACTCTCATACTTTGGATTTGGTTGATTTGCCTCCTGAAAAGTCAGCTATAAGTTGTAAATGGGTGTACAAAATCAAAACTAAGGCAGATGGTACAGTGGAATGCTATAAAGCTCGACGAGTAGCAAAAGGCTTTACCCAAGAGTATGGCATTGATCATGACAATATGTTTGCTCCGATTGCACGTCTTACTTCTATTCGTAGCCTCCTTGCTATTGTTGCTATTAAGCGATGGCCTCTATTCCATATATATGTTAAAAATGCATTCCTTAATGGAGATCTCACTAAAGAAGTGTATGTGGAGCCATATGGATATACTTATACTCTTGGTAAAGTGTGTCATCTACACTGAGCATTATATGGACTAAAACAGGCTCCTTGCGCATGGTATTTCAAGTTTAGTTCTATTATGGAATGCCTTGGATTTGCATACAGTCCCTATGATAATGCTCTATTTGTTCAACAAATATCTCATGGGAGTATTCTGCTATTGTCATTTGTGGATGACATGGTTATTACTGGCGATGATCACGAAAGCATTACAAAACTATAGCTGTATTTGAGTCAATAGTTTGAAATGAAAGATCTTGAAAGACTCAATTATTTTCTAGGATTGGAGGTTGCTTTAGATCCCTCTGGCTATTATCTTTCTCAAGCAAAATATGCCACTGATCTTCTTTCTTGAGTCGGACTTACTGATAACAAGACCGCTACCACTCCCATTGAGAATAATGCCAAATTTGATGAAAAAGATGAGACTCCTCTTCCAAACCCTACACTTTATCGACAGTTAGTTGGTAGTTTGGTTTACCTCACTGTTACCCGCTCTGACATTGCTCATGCTATTCATATTGTGAGTCAATTTGTGACTGTACCGCGGATGACTCACTTTGCTGCTGTTCTTCAAATTCATTGCTACATCAAAGGTACCTTATTTCATGGTCTTCACTTTTATGCTAACTCATCCTTAGAGTTAACAGCTTATTCTAATGCTGATTGGGCTAGTGATCCTCTTGATCGTCACTCTACTACAGGCTATTGCTTCTTCTTAGGAAAGTTCCTTATTTCCTGGCAGATTAAGAAACATATTACTGTCGCTCAATCGAGTACAAAAGCGAAATGTCATGCTCTTGCCCATACAACTTCGGAATTTTTATGGTTGCGATGGTTATTAGAAGACATGGGAGTTCATCATAATGGTGGAACGGTCATTCATTGCGATAACCGAAGTGCCATCTAAATAACTCATGATGACGTTTTCCATGAGTGTACCAAACATATTGAAATAGACTGCCATTTCATACGCTCTCATGTGCTTCGTGGTGATGTTCGTCTTGTTCCCACCTCCTCAATTGATCAGACGGCTGATGTTTTCACTAAGGCACATCCATTTGGGCATTTTAAAGATCTTTTCTCCAAACTCTAGTTGACCTCTTCTATGTCACATTGAGTTTGATGGGGATGTTAGAGATATTTATTTTCCTGATTGATTATAATTGATTTCATTTTGATATCATAATATTTTATTATTTTAGAGTCATTTAGAACAATTTATATATAGGCTCTTGTATCAATATCAAAAACCCATAAATATATAGCAATCCTCCTTTCCGCTCTATTCTTTCAAGGTTTAATCACAAATGACTACACTGTTTATCCAATTGTGGGTGGGCCTGATGAAAAGTCATTGAAATCTGTAGCGCACTCGTTCTGCTTTAACAATCAAATTATAATTTATTAAAAGCAGCTTGACCATTGCCATAGTCATGCTTTTGCTAGACAAAGTCTTGGTCTTGAACTCAAGTCGTCCTCGTAATTCTTCGCACAGTTCGACCATCCGTTTTAGAATCTAGAGCATTCACACCTAGCAAGCTACTTACATTTCTTGATAGCTTTGCTTTTCGTTTTCTTTTGACTTCTGTCCTCTTGCTCTTCCCATCTTGGGAGGTTCCATGAAACCTGCGTAACCGCGTCTGCCCTTTCTTGAACTTGTCTCGTCCCAGTCGTCACTATAAACGGTCCTGAATTTTGCACTAATATAAATTTAAAGATCCTTGAGAAAAGGAAAGTCAAGGTAAGTCAACTCACAAGCTTTCTCTCCATGATTGTATTTTGGTGAAAAGTCGAGCAGATTTCACGCGCTAATGGACGAGAAAAGACAATACGAAGTTGTTTCACGGATTGCGCCAAAAGTTAAGAGAGAGAGAGAGAGAGAGAGAGAGAGGAGTATTATAGAATGACTTAAGTCAAGCCCCACAGGAAGTCTAATCCTATGCACGTAACGAGACACTTTGCGTATAGTTGTGAGTATCAGTTGAGTCAAAAGTTTAGATATCTGGGCATAAGAAAGAAGAAGATAAATATACATAGTGACTTGCAGAATTTTGCATCATGCAGTTAAAGTCATAATTCTATTTATGAAACCATCATTTATTTTCCTATAACGCCCCTACCACAAATTTAAATCTCTTGTCATTCCAAGAACTCCCAAATCGAGAAATCGCAACTCTTACTGTCCTAACCTACCTTCTGCCATCATAAGAGGACTCTGGCTTGTAAAATCTGACTTTGCATTTTGGTGGTCGACAACTGTTTTGGCGGCCATGACAGGATGACTTGATGGTGCCAATGGCGGGAGAGGAAATTAGGGCGTGGGTAGGACATTTGGTGACTTAATTTTTTTTTTTGGATCGAAGACATTTGGGTGACTTTAGGCTCAAGGTTTTTGGGGGTGCCTTTTTACACGAATGGTAGTTTAAGGTATGTCTGGAGTGATTTTTATATTTCACCTTTTGTTTTTGAACTTTCAAATCTTGCACCCACACGCATTTGACTTTGGTCGATGCTTTAATTTTAATAAATGTCGACATGTAGATTTAAATATAGTGTTCTCTTTATAGATTTGAATAATGCTTTAGCTTTTAGTGGGAAGCGAAAAAGCTACTTTTGACATTTCATATTAGGTGGCAACAGACAAAGTCTTAGTTCTTTCGCTCATGTAAATTTGTCTTAAAATGCTAAATAATTATTTTCAAAATTGGAGACAAAGTGAAGTTAGCGCACAACGTAAGCAGAACCTTCGCTGTTTTCACTACGTAAGCAAAAAAGCTACTTTTGACATTTCACATTAAGTCGCAATAGACAAATTCTCGGTCGTTTCGCCCATGCAAATTTGTCTTAAAATGAAAAATAATAAAATTTATGAGACAAAGTGAAGTGAGTGCATAATGTAAGGAGGATATTCGCTGTTGTCGCTATCTCTACTTTGCCATATTTTTTGTTGTGGAAGGGTTTATTCGTAACTTAATTCACAATAAGAGCTCTCAAGTATATGGTTGGCTTTCATTTTATGCTAAAGATATATTCATTTGATAATATATTAAAAAAGTACACGATGAGTTGAAACTGAGAAATATAATAATAAAGAGAAATGATAAATTTATTAAGACTGATTTACTACATAAATCTATTAAATCATATGTCACTATTATTAGTTGTTCAATATGATCACTTATTTAATGAGTTGGTTACAGTTCGACACATCGCTCAGCATTTCTTAGACAAGTTTTAATGAAGAAGATACAAAGACCTGCCAGGTTCAATCCCAACCTACTTACACCATACGAGACATCATTTTTACGATGAACGAGGTCCACTTAAACCATTCTTTGGGAAAAGAGGAGGCAGAGACTTTACTTCGTCTTCTTTTTTACTCGATGACTTTTGCATTCCAATTAATTATATTTAATCTATAAAATATGAAGAAATAATTACGTCCACCCAAAATTTCTATATCGTAATTAGTTCTATGTTAGCCGTATTAATCACGTAACGTGTTCATAAAACAGCAAGTTTCCTCATCTTGACCCTACTTCATGTTTTTTTCATTGGCCAAAAATAAAATGATATGTTTTTAGAACCCTTCCATGGGTCTCTTGATTAAATGACTAGCTACATTTTTAATAAGTAATAAAAGTATGAAGGGGCAGCCAGTTTGGTAGCTCATTGAGCGTTATCATAAAAGTTCCACGTCCCTAACGAAATGTTCTAATGTGACTAACAAGCCACTCGACTAACCAAAAATCATGTAAGTTATAATACTACATAAAAAGTCTTCCTTCCGGTTCTTGGCAAGTATATATAACTTTGTTAATTTAAAGTAGGTTTTGTCATCACAGCAAAAAAGAGAGAATTACCCAAAAAATCATAAACCTATTGTAATTATGCTAATTGAGTCCTAAACCTTTTGCAATAATGCAAATTTAGTTCATCCGGCCAATGTTGACGTGGATGTCGGTCGGTGATGACCGTCTAGCGAACATTGATGTAGTAACTTTTTATTTTTAATTTTAATATTTTTTTGAATTGTTTAATTTTTTTTTCCCCATCTTCTCCTTCCTCTGGAGGGCTTGTGAGGGCGAGCTCACCCAGCAACGGTGAGACTGCTGTTGCTAGATTTGGCGAGGGTGAGCCTCGCCAATGCCAGCAAGATCGAGCCTCCCAAATCTGGCGAGGCCTTGCCCAACGATGGTGAGGCCAACCTCGCCATGGTTGGGCGAGGCTTGTCCTCACCAGTAGTCGACGAGGGTGAGCCTCACCATGATGAGGCTGCCCTCGTTGGCCCTCACCTCTAGTTAGTGCTGACTAGCTAGATGAAGGAGAAGATGAAAAAAAAAAATAATTAAAAGTGCCACGTCATCATTCGCCAGATGGCTACGTCATCGTTCACGAGATGACCACGTCAACGTTCGCTGATAAAATTTGACTGAATGGATTGAATTGATACAATCACAAAATGTTTAAGATTGAATTGACAAAAAGAAAAAATTTAGGACTGAATTGACATAATTACAATAGGTTTATGACTCTTTTGATAATCCTCCCCAGCAAAAAAGCAAAGTCACTTTTTTCCTTCGGCCTTAATGTTAATCTTTATCTACATTGCGAAGAGGGTGAAGTGAAATTAGGAGAGAAATGCCAGTAAAATTCCAAATTGATGTTGGACAATTACTTAGATCACGAGAAAGACATGATGTGTATCGGTGTCTTGAATAATGTAGCATAGAGAGAAATGTTGAATTTAACATGTCTAAACGAGTCAGTCAGATAAATAGACATTTCTTATAGACATTTCTTAGCTGAAGTATAGTTTACTTGGAAATGGTCAAACGATTCCGTTGTATGCACGAAACTTCTGCCTGCATGCATGCACAGAACATGTAGAACAAATACGAGTTTGCTGCAGTGAAACTAGGAGGGAAAAAAATAGGTAGAGAAAGATAATTGGGGCAAAATTGGGGCCGTGATTGCTCTTTCCCCAACTTGTTTTAAGCATACCGTTTAATAGCAAAACCCTTGAGTACTTGATTTTTTTTCTTTTTACTTAATCAAATTTTGCAGCGCCTGTAATTTTAATTTTTTTCCTTGAACTCGAAGTACCTAAAAACTGTTACAATATATGTTACTGACATGTACATTAGTCCATCATCTTTCATTTTTTTTTTTCAAAATTTGGCGGATGTTTTAAATTATGTGGTTTGTTTAAACTAATATTCAGTATTATTGGCTCAGATGGCAGGAGATTTGAACTTCACAATATACATGAATCACGATTTTACGGTGGATGTTATTGTCTTACCCACATCGCTTATCATTGGAATTTAAATTGCCTCATAGAATTTCATTTGATCCTAATTTCATTTCCTCACAAAAATCTGTTTTCTTATGCCTTTAGTGACCTTATAGCAAAGTGTGAGAGCATTTATTTGTCGATTGATACTTCCAACTTGAGTTTAGATGGATTTAAGTGGTTCAGTAATCCCCAAACGACATTGTTTTATATGAGTGTTATAACATTTATGTCAAACCACGCAACTTTTGTGTGCTAACAAAATTTAGAAGTATCGACAGCAGTCCTACAATTTTAGATATCGGAGAATACCTATAAACAAAAATAAAGTAAAATGATTTCATAGTTTATATCTTCCCAATCATTTACTTTTTAGGAGGGAAATTACAAAGTCAGCTTTTAATCCAATTGTATGGATGCTAATTTAGTTATAAACTTTTTAATTTTATCAATTTAATCATAAACATTTGTGTGAAATTCCTATATAATCCTTCAAATCAATATTCGTTCAACATGATTAGTTCAGTCATTGCTGGTGGTCCTACGTAGTGTAAAGAAAAGGAAAAAGTAAACTAACGTATTGTTAGAAAGTTCAATTTAAAAACCTACGCTGATATATGGACAGAGACCACAACATATAAATCTCATTGTCAAATAATGTGACATAAATCAACATATATCAAAGTCATTAACTATCAATAGTTATATGTAGGTCAAAATCAAACCAATATATATCCATATATGTCAAAATCACGGCTCACCTAATGAAGAAATTAACATAACGTCTAGGTAAATCACATGCATTTGTCAAGTGGGTTCTTTTTTTCAAAGATCATTTCATCAAGTTTCCACGATATGGCCATTGATAGACAATGACTTTGATGTGTTGATTTATCAACATTATTTGACAATGGAGGTGTATACGTTCTTCATGCATACATGATCTCTTTCTATTTATAAGCTTAAGTTTTTGAGTTGGGGATTCTAACAATACATTAGTTTACATTTTCCTTTTCTTTACACCAGCTTTTCACTATCTGATCTCATTGAATGCAGAATATCTGAAAATTTTCAAAATAAATAAACTTTGATTTGCAAATTGATTGAATCTATGATATCATATTGATCTTGACAACTTAGAATATTTGGAGGAATGTTGGTCGGTGGAGAATTCGCGAATGGAGCAGACATGTTGGATGCTGCCGAGATGGTATTGTCAGAAGAAGCTGCATCGAGATTGGAAGAAGGCAAATTTTGGAGAGGAAGATTCAAAAGTGGATGGGGTGTGGGTTCTCTAGAAGTAAATCCATTGAAGTGTTGGTGAAAAAGGGAACATGAGTCAACAATTTGAAGGGGTGAAGAAATGAGAGCATCTTGTATTCCCGAAATGTAACATTTGACAAGACACACAAAGACGGGTAGAAGAACAGCCCAAGTGCCATAACTTGGCACGGAGGGACACTTAAGTACCATAACTTCAAAATGGTACACTTGAGTGCCAGTTTCGAACTTAAATGGAACACTTAAGTGCCACTCCGGCGAAAATCCGGCCAAATGGCTGACGTGGCAACTTTCCGGCGAGTTTGGTCTAAAACGGCGTCGTTTTGCACGCTGACGTGGCGGAGAGAATACAAAAACGACACCGTTTCGCGTCCGATGTGTAAATAATTAATATAAAAATTAATTAAATTAAAATTAAAGATTAATTTTATTTAAAATATTAAAAAAAAAACTTAAAAAAAACTTAAAATTAAAAAAAAAAAAACTCAAAATTTTAAAAAAATCAAAATTAAAAAAACGTAAAATTTAAAAAACTTAAAATTTAAAATTTACAAAACTTAAAATTAAAAAACTTAAAATTTTAAAAAAAAAAAAATTAAAATTTAAAAAACTTAAAATTTACAATTTACAAAACTTAAAATTAAAAAAACTTAAAATTAAAAAAACTTAAAATTAAAAAAAAAAAACATAAAATTAAAATAACTTAAAATTAAAAAAATTAAATTAAAAACTTAAAAAACTTAAAATTTTAAAAAATAAATTAAAATAACTTAAAATTAAAAATATTAAATTAAAAACTTAAAAAACTTAAAATTTAAAAAAAAAAAACTTAAAATTTAAAAAAATTAATTTTTTTTTTTTTTTAAAGGGGGGCCGAAGGGGGCGGCTGAGGTGGCAATTTTTTTTTTTTTTTTTTTAATTTTAAGGTTTTTAAATTTTAATTTTTTTTTATTTTAAGTTTTTTAAATTTTAAGTTTTTAAATTTTAATTTTTTAAATTTTAAGTTTTTTTTTTTTAAATTTTAAGTTTTTAAATTTTAAGTTTTTAAATTTTAAGTTTTTAAATTTTAAGTTTTTTTTTTAAATTTTAAGTTTTTTAATTTTAATTTTTTAATTTTTAAGTTTTCTTAAATTTTAGTTTTTTAAATTTTAATTTTTTAAATTTTAAATTTTTAAATTTAAATTTTTTAAATTTAAATTTTTTAAATTTTTTAGAATATTTTAAATAAAATTAAGTTTTAATTTAATTTAATTAATTTTTATATTAATTATTTATACATAAGACACGAAACGGCGTCGTTTTTGCATTTTCTCCGCCACGTCAGCGTGCAAAACGACACCGTTTTAGACCAAACTCGCCGGAAAGTTGCCACGTCAGCCATTTGGCCGGATTTTCGCCGGAGTGGCACTTAAGTGTTCCATTTTACTCCGATATTGGCACTTAAGTGTACCATTTTGAAGTTATGGCACTTAAGTGTCCCTCCGTGCCAAGTTATGGCACTCCAGGTGTCCCACAGTCGATAGAATCCTAATATCTATACCTTTGTGCTCCACGTCATACCCGAGGAAGTAGCATAAATGGGCAAAAGGTTCCAACTTTGTGTGTTCATGTGGAAGGAGATGTAAAAATAAGCATTGCCAAAAACTTGGAGAAGATTGCAATTGGCAACACTACTATACAAGTGCTCATAAGTAGAAATATTATCATTGATAGATGACGAGATACGGTTGATAGTATATATAATAGTAAGACAAGTCTCTCTCCAAACTTGTTTTGTATAGGAAATAGAGATTAGAAGACTACGTGTAATATCTAACATATGTCTATTTTTGCGTTCAATGGACTAGTCTGTTATGAGGTTCCTAGAAAAGAACAATAAATAATAATACCATTTTGGGAGAGAATGCTAAGAATCCGTTATTTCTATATATCATGGCATTATCAATACCAAAAACCTTAATATCTTGAGAAAAAAATGTGTTTTTATCATGACAATAAAATTATGCTGTATACAAGTAAATTCATATCAATTTTTTATAAGATAAAACAATACATAATGAGAATGATCATCCACAAAGATTATAAAATCACAACGCCTCCCATGGTGGGGGTTGGAGATAGTCCCCAAATATCAGAGTGAATGAGATTGATAGGAGCAAGAGAAAAAAAATACACTGAGATCAAACGGCATGACATGGTGTTTTCCCAATTAACAAGCAGATAACTAAGATGTTTATTATTGATATAACATAATTAATCACTTAAAATCAAAGATCTTAATCAAGAGGAAGAAGCATGACTTAATTGAGAATGCCAAGTTTCAAAAGACATTGTGGTAACATTACCAACAAAAGAGTTAATGAATAATTAAGGAAATGAGCTCAAATAAGCATCCCACTTTGTAGCCTATTTCAATATTCTTTCCCGGTCATGATTCCTACCCATAACAATCATGAGAAGAGAAATGAACATTACAATCAACTTCACAAAATTGTCCTATCAAAGCTGAATTTGAGGAGAGTTTGGGAACCATAAAAGTATTAGACAAGGATAATGCAGATGTAGAAATGTTATAACCAAAAAAAAAAATTCCATTATCAAACAAATAGTACATGAACTTATTTATAGGCTTTACTAGATAACTATAAAACAATAAAAAATATCGATTGCAATCAATCGGAACCAATCATGCCAAATACACGGAATTTCATATAATCTCCTAAGTAAATCTCTAGTGGTACCAAAAGCCGGTCCAATTTGTAATATTGTGCTCATGGAATATTAGTTCGTGTCGTATTCTGGGAGCACGCGGTTGTGCTAAGTTTCACTGCAATGATGACCACCATTAAAGAAAAGAGAAAAATACAACCCGGGAAAACACTTTCAAGGGAAAGATTTCCAACTTTTTCTCCAACGCAAGCGCGTGGAAATTTCCAAGCAAAACCGACGTCCCTTTTTCTCTCTTCTCTCCTCTTTTTTTTCTTCTTCTATTAACCCTTCCACGAGAGTTCGTTCTCTTGGTCTTGGTTTCGCAATATATATGTGACGATCTCAACACGTTATTGTATATAACTGCAAACAAAAGCAAAAAGATACAAAAGCCAAAAGCAAGTTGTTGAGAGAGAGAGAGATGGAGGATTTGCCACCAGGGTTTAGATTCTTCCCGACCGAAGAAGAGTTAGTTTCGTTCTATTTACGAAACAAGCTCGAGGGAACAAGACAGGCTCTGCACGGGCTTATTCACCGGGTCATACCGGTTGTTGATATCTATGAGTTCCATCCGTCGGACCTTCCACGTATGTCCCAATCCTTGACACTGCTCTTCTTCTTCTTCTTCTTCTTCTTCAGCCTATTCCAATTGAAATCTATGCCTGTAGAGAGAGAAGATAAAGCATTGCAATTTCTATTTTAATTAACCTCAATATTATCATTCTCGATCCAGCTTTTTTTTATGCGGATGTACTAGGCATTTCTATGGGTATTTGCTATTTGCCCTTTTCGACTTTACTGAAACAGTGGCCTCAGATGCTTCTCATTTTAGTTTTCTTGCATTTTTATGAATCATAAAATGGACACTCCTTCGAAACGAAGTCTCTTATTAAGTAATACAAGTGTGGGAGAACATAGTACGACGGATAATAGCCGATGGGCTTCACTTTTTCTGCCCTTGTCTGAGAAGAGAAGAGCCAACGAAAATTTGGAGCATTTAACGCGGAAGTTGTACCTGTTAGGTCCTAATTTATGGATATAAATGTACGGTTTTCTTCTAAATAAGTTTAATGCGACGGGTTTGACTTTTTTGCAGCACTCAGGTTGTATGGTTTTCTTCTAAATAAGTTGGAGGATCATTCCATAATTTACGATTTTTATTTCCCCAAGCAGTGTTCATATGCATCCACAATATTTATGGACGGTATATAATCTCATGAACAATTTTGAACACATGCTAATGTGTTAGAATTATTTAAAAAACAGTTACAATTCCACCAAAGAAAGATTACAGATCTTTGATCCATACTCTCTATTCTATCATGTAACAAAATTCTTCTGGATCCAGAATTTGCAGGAGATCTATGCTGCGGAGATCCGGAGCAATGGTTCTTCTTCATCCCGAGGCAAGAGAGTGAGTACCGTGGCGGGAGGCCGAGGCGGCTCACGACCACTGGGTACTGGAAAGCTACGGGCTCTCCTGGTTTAGTCTACTCGAGCAATCGCATAGTGGGGGTGAAGAGAACAATGGTGTTCTATACAGGACGGGCTCCGAGCGGCGTGAAAACTGAATGGAAGATGAATGAGTACAGGGCCACCGAAGGGGAGGCTTCTTCTCCTCAAGAGATCCCAGTGGTGGTATGTGATGCCCTAATCCAATGTTTATCGAAAAAACTGTACGATAATTTAACATACTTTCAAATGTTGCGTAATCTTATTCTGGACATTGTTATGCTGGAGTGGTGGCGTCACTGCAATGGTATTAAGAGTAATCAAGACAAGAAGATCCAGGCAATATAAGTGCAAGTGCTTGCACCAATCTGGACAATTTCCCATTCGTCTTTATCTTTACATGTTCTATTATCGCATTGAGTTTTCAATCTAATACTCAACCGGTCGCTTCTATACGCAAATAGATCTACGCCAATTCTTGAACCGGAAAAAAATAAAACGTAATAGACCACAGCAGATTGGATTGTCTCTTTTGAGTCCTTGTTGTCAGAACACGCACGAGTCGAACAACGGCACATGACTAATGTCTCTCATTTGTGTATATGATTGCAGCCACGGCATGAATTCAGTGTGTGCCGGGTGTACAAGAAAACGAAGACCTTGAGGTCTTTCGACCGAAGACCGATGGGAGAAATCATTAGAAGCAGCCAGACATTTCAACAGAACACCATGCCAAATGATGATCGACATCCTTTAGAAATGACATCATCTCGTCGAGGCAGTTCTCAGCCCATGGAGAGAGCAAGCTCATCACCAGACAGTTCATGTGGCTCCAAAGACCTTGGGATTCCATCGCAAGCAGGAGGACTAGGAAGCTGCATTGACATGGAGATGCTGCCCGATGATAGCGAACTGTTCTTGCAGGACTGGGATAAATTCTGGTACTAACTAAGAGAGCTAATTTACTTTGTGTAACTAAACAATAGCAGATTCGCGTTGTCATAATTAAAATGGGGTAACTCTTAGTCACCTTGGTGATGCCAAGTAGATGCGTAGTTCTCTTGAATTTAATGTCTGTTCACGTTGGGCTTGTATCCTAAATTTGACCATCAATGTAGAACTAATATAAAAGGTCTAATCAACATAGCCATCTTGTGCATCGGGATTTATTAATTTTGGAAACATATTGCCTTGAGATCATATCTTGCTCATCATTTTCAGGGGGTGGCTATGACGTCTTATCTAGGAATAGTAAAGAGTTATACAAAATAGTTCGACAAAGAAAAATGTTAAGTTCTTGTTGGGTATGTAAATATCATCATTTACTCAAATAGCTGCTTTTCAATTTGCCACAGTATTATTAATTTTAGTATCCTTACCTATTCGTGCATGTAACTTGTGATAGGAGTTAATGCATAGAAATAGAGCTACCATGCTAAACTTCATCAAAGCGAGCTAACTTCTAATCGCAGTTGTGACCTGCGGAGTTCTTGGACACAATAAGGCAAATAAATGTAAGGTTCTACATAGCTATGTAGCACCTTCATGCAGAAAAATATAAAGCAATACTTTAGTTTGGGTAGATTTTTAAAAGTAGTGTCGGGCACTCAAATTCAATAATTAAGGCCTTTTGTGGAAAGTTTTGGTGTTTGATAAAAGTAATATGAAGTTCTTGGAGTTCAATGCCTATTTTTTCCGAGTCAACAATTTAAAGCAACTGTTGTTATCTACTTTTGCGCAAAATACTTTAGGAGTACATAACTGCTTTTTAAAATATTTTCAAACTTGCAATATTATGAACTACAAATATTGCTAGAAGTCTTGAAAGTGAATGACACTCTAACTATATCAAATTATTTTATACGTTGTTTTTTTTTATTTTTTTGTCGAAATATTGTTATCTTTCTAATGCCTAAATCCCCCATATACATATAAGATCCATTTCTACGTGAAAGAGAAAATGGGTCCAACCTGCGTAATTAACACTTCTTGAATTAAGAAAAGTACAACTCTATGGATTAGCTGACCCACCTTGCCGTGGGCGCATTGGCTCGGGCGGACTTTCCCCATCCCGCTTGGGGGGTTCGATTCTCTGCCTGTGCAATTGCGCGACTTAAGTGTGGCGCCGTGGGAGATGAGTCCCTGCACTAGCGTCGCCCTAGGTTTGCGTTGCCAGTTGCCGGCTGTACGGCAATTCTCGGGTCATAAAAAAAAAACTATGGATTAGTCTAAGCAGCTAGTAACATAAAAGATAATAATTATAGTAAGTTCTTCTAGGAAGTAAGTATATGAAGTGCGGAGTAGAACTTGATTGGTTGGTAAAAATAATCCACTCATTTAAAAGCCATCTGTAGATCGTCAAATAACTTAATATATCAAGCTTTCAAAGTACTCTTAGAATATGAAAAAAATTTCAATGAGAAAAATTATGATTTAAGGATCCACGTTTCCATATTTTTTATTTCCACTCTATTGAAAATTCTCATGAAATTCATCAGAAGAAAAGCTGTCATGGCGGTGGTTGGCTGCACGGGTCCGCGCATTTTATTCGAACGGACAAGCACATGCAATTTCAGTCGATATTTCACCAAAAATTGGTCGATTTCCTTCTATTTCCATAAAATAAAGAACAAGTCTTCGCAATTAAGTAGCATCAACAATGATACGCAACACGCAACACGACACGGCACGACATGTTGACATATTATTTCTCAAAAAATAGAGAATTCTAACGTGTTAAGATACATTATAAATTAAATGGATATTTTTATATACAATATCATTATTTTAATTCAAATTTATAAATAAATAAATAATAAAAAATCCTAAAATGAATTTACACTAAAAATAATAATCCACCATTTATTAAAATTATTCATTATTTTAATTTGACAAATTCAACTCTATGACAATAATCCATAAAACTCAGAGAAAAAAAAAGCAATTCACATTCTAGACTCTTGTATCAAATGAGTTGGAAGAAAAGAGAGGAAAGAAAAACTTGAGAGGTGAATTATATATGACGGGAAGTGAGAGTCAGAAGAAACTATATTTTTCTTCTTTTCCAATTAATTAATTTTATTACTATTTTTTATTTTTTCACACACACACATATATATATATATATATTTTTTTTTTTTTGACCCACCATTTATTGAAAATTTTTAAAATTGACCTTGCGTGTTGGAATCACATGTCGAAAACTCGCATGTTGAAATTTCAACTTGAGTATCGGAGAGTGTCGGGAAAGTTAATCAAGTATCGAATTTTTCGATATGTGTTGAATGTCTGAGAGTGTTGGATACATGTCAATGTTTAATACGACATGAAGGCTCTTAGAGAGTGTCGATACTTACTAGAGTATAGAGGCTAAATTGTGGCCTATTTAAAGATAATAAAGATTAAATGTGCAACTTGCCTATGCAAACAAAAGGGAGAACAAGCTTCTCTTTTGGAACGCTATGTCATATTATTTGGAACAACAAGAACAATATTCTCTTCCGAGAACAAGCTCTTTCTGTCTCGGCTATGAAGAATCATCTCTTTAAAGTGGTTAGAGATAAGACGATCACTGTTAGGAATGTTGAAGATAATAGCATGAATAGAAGGTTGTAGCAAAAATAAGGCATTGACCCGATCATCTTTTTTGGGGAGCGTTAATTCCCCCCCCCATTCAGCTGGTGCAGCTTGATTAAGGCAGTTGGTGTAGTTGGTGCAGTTGGTGCAGTTAGTGCAGGTGCAGTTGGTGCAGCAATTCTCTCTGAATCCGGAGGATGGTTCCTTCCCTACCTGAAGGCATTTTGTTTCTGTTTGCCGGTTGTTCATGTCGTGCTTTCCTTTCTTAGTTGGTAGTGGGTTGTCACGTCGTGGGCTTTTCCAAAGATCCCTCCACTCATTATGATCCGTTGTTTTGAGTGTGGGTTTTGATGCCGTATTCCTTTTCTTCTTTTTCTTTTTCTTTTTGTTCACTCGATCATTTTCAATATATTAATTGCCTTTCACAAAAAAACAAAAAACAAAAAACAAAAGGGAGACGAGATGACATATATTGTTCTAGTAATGGTGCCTAATAACAACATAGAGAAAATTCCAAATAATGGTCCAAAGTGCTATCAATTTCTTAAATAAGGTCTGAAGTAAACCATGTCTTAAATAGGGGCCTAAAGTGCTATCTTTTCCTCAAATAAGGGTTTGAAGTGGATCTTATTTAAAATAATGGCTTGAAGTGGCTATATAAGTCTCAACGAAGGACTTGGCCTTCAAGGGTATTTCCATCCTTTAGTTTTTCTTATTTTCTTACTTTTTTTCTCTTTTTCTATTTTTTCTTTTCAAAAAACGAAAAAAAAAGGCTTAAACTAAAAAAAAAAAAAAATTGAAAAAAGAAAACATAGTTCGCCTATCCCTCCCACCTATATTTTCTTTTTCTTTTTTTTAAAGAAAAGAATAGAAACATAAAAAATTAAAGAAAATAATAAAAAAGTAAGGAATGAAAATGCCTTTAACCAACCAATGAGGTTAAGTCCTTTTTTGAAACTGATATGACACTTCATGCCTTTATTTGATACAAAATTTACTTCAAACCCTTATTTGAGATAATGTTCACTTTGTACCATTATTTGAGTAACTGAGAGTACTTTGAATCCTTATTTGGAATTTTCCCTATATTATTGTTGCATACAATCCTATTTGTTACTCATATAATAAGTGAATACTAGACCTGTCAAAATGAGTAATTCAATTTTGAAGAACCTACCTCAAATGGATTTTAAACTTAAAGGCCAAAATAGATGGATCTAAGTGGGATAAGTTTAGAACTCATTTTCAACCCACTAGGCTCATCCACACACTCTCTCTCTTCAGCCTTGTAAATATATTTTTAAAAAATCAAATTACTTTTTATTTTTTATTTTTTCCTTCATTTTTTTCCTTTCTTCTTCCTACTTCCATCTTCCTTGGCCAGTGGCCAGCCATGATGACACCCAACTAGGAGAGAGGTGAGCTCGCTGGATGCTGGCGAAGCTTGAGCTTGCTAAATAGGCGAGGCCAAGGCCTCACCGATCTGGTGAGACTCAAGCTTACGGATCTGGCGAGGCCAAGACCTCGCCGGCCGTTGCCATAGATGGCCATCGCCTGAAGAAAAAGGAAAAAGAAAGAAAATTAAAAATTCAATTTTTAAAATTAAAAGATTGAATTTTTATAAAATAAAATAAATTAAAAATTATTAAAAGGAATGCATGGAGGAAAATCAAATAATATTTTTCATACTAAACAGTGGAAAACATTTTTCAATTTATTTTTCTTCACCAAAAAAAACATTTTTCAATTTATTTTCAAATTTCTGGTAAATGCAAAAAAAAAAAATTATTATTATTATTTTTCTAGAAATTAACTTCCTAAAAAAAAATTTTCAACAATTTTTTTGAAAAAAATTGTAAAAGTTGTCAACTAAATTTTTATTGAATGAAAGTGTTTTAGTAATACTATTTCTTTTTAAATCATAAAAAACAAGCTTTCCTAGATTTGGAAGTATTTTTAAAATATAATCTATAAAAAAAAAAAAATCATTAGAATGAGTTCCTTAATTGGGTTAAATATAGAAGTGTAAACAGATTAATGGGTTAATTTGTGTCGGACCATTTAAGACCCAATTCAAATTCGGCCTGACCCGATCTATCTATTTAAAAGGTCTAGGTGAGTACCTATCATTTAAAGGTAATGAAGCTGTTGAAGTGCTTCTGATAAATCTATACGTAATTGCTACATCACATGATATGAGAAATAGGGTTCTATAAAAAACTGAGAAAGAGTGAGAACACCCGAAGTTGATAGCAGAGACTTTCCACGAAGAAATCGTCTTGTCGATCACTGAATTCAACCTGCTGTTCGACTAAGAATAAATTAATGGTCTAGAAATTCTAGTACTTATCGAAGAAAATTTAATCAGACATATGACTTTAGCAGAGTAATGACCCCGAAGTTCTGTAGACGTGAAAAGGTCAAGCATTGATTGATACGACAAGTTAAGCTATTACCCCGACAATATCTTAAACCTCTAAAAGGAAAAGAATAAGTTAGAATAGGAATTTTTATCCGGTTGTCTACATTTGTACCCTTGAATTATAAAAAATGAAGAGTTAATTATACGAAATATATCAAATTGATACATTTGTGACAAATTTACTCTCCATTAATTTCTGTTAAATTATTGAATTAGATGACACATAATAGTTGACAGATACACCAGTTTGAGATTTTACTTTTTGTTAGTCACAAAAGTACTGTTTTTTTTTCGTGGTATTAATTAATTTATTGGAAACTAATGGATGAGAAAATATAATAGTTCAGGCTTTTTGGTGATTCAGGTAACTATGTCACATGTGTACCGATTTGAAAAGTTTTTTGTGATGAAAAAAAAAGTAATTTTAGGTAAAGTTGTCACAGTTATATCGATTTGAGGTTATTATGATATTAACCCAAAAAGGAATATATTTCATCTTTTCGCTTTCAAATTCTTCAATTGATTTTCATGTTAAAATTATATGAAGCGCAATAATTAAAGACATCGGCCTTTCAATCATGTTATAAATTTCGTCACTTATAGCTTGATTTCTTATAGTTTTGAAATGTGCAAACGAACAAATAGGGTCGCCTTACTTATGAATGCCTATTCTTTATGATGACGATAAACTTAAAAGTAGTTTCACCGAGTTAATTCGCAAGATGAGAGGAAAAGAAAAACTTCACACACTAACAGGTAGTAGATATACGGATCTATTATTAAAATCCAGCCCGTGTATCATGTGAAAATTCATATAATATTGTAGCCAAATCTATATGGGTGTGAAGCAAATCAATTGTGTTCGTGCCGTAATTGTTTTTCAAATGTGTGAGGTCGGCCCTTATTAAAAATCGAATTGAAATCTGTTGCGCACTTTTGCTGACTTTAACGACCCAAATATAATTAATTAAAAAACAGCTTGACCATAGTTGTGCTATTACTAGACAAAAAGTCTAGGCTCAAGTCGTCCTCGCAATTCTTCGCATGGTTCGACCATTCGTTTTGGAATTATTAGAGCAGTCACACTCTGTCCCGTTGCATTTCCCATCCATGGAAGGTCGCATGAAACATCCATAACCGCGTCACTATTAAGAGTCGTGGATTCTGCACCAATAAAAGTATTGAAAAACCTTTGGAAAAAGGGGAAGCCAAGGGGCAAGTCGACTCGGAAGCTTGACCCAGTTCTCTCCATGATTGTATTGCGGTGCAAAGTCGTGCAGATTTCACGCGCTAATGGACGAGAAAAGAGCATCGCACGTTGTTTCATGGATGGCGCCAAAAGTTAAAGAAAGATTCTGGGAGCGAGGGTGGGCCCTCTCTCATTTGATGATCTTGGGCTTCGCTAAGATACTTTAGGAGTAGGCAATTTTTTCTTTGAAATCATTTAAGGAAAGAGAAGCTATCCCAAAGTACAATATAAGAGATAATTACCCAATTAATTTTCAATTTACTCATAAAAATGTCAATTTTGCCAATGTTATTCACACTTTTGCGCGAATTTCTAATATAGTCTTCTCGGCCAATTGTTGATGCGGCATCAAGTCATTGCTGGACCGTCCTACATAGTATGCTGATGTAGATAATTTGTGGATCGCCACGTTAGTGATTTACAATGGTAATTGGCCAGAATAATTATCTTGAAATTTTGCATAAAAGTTTAGGATTACATTAACGAAACTGAAAAATTCAGGATTGATTTGAGTGTCATACAATTCAATCCTGCGCATCTCGTGGATAATCTTGGGCATCTCCTACCATCCCATATGAATGGAGTCTAATCCTATGGATGTATAGGAGATGGTTTGCGTATGTCAGTGCGCATTAATTGAGTCAAAGAGTTTAGGAACCGTGTCATAAGAAAAATAAATAAGATAAACATATGAAGAGTGATTTGCAAACTTCTGCTTTATGACTTTTCAAATTAGACACAATCAATTTCGGTTTCAGTTTTATTTATGAAATCATCCTTTTTCTTTCTGTCTTGCTGCGTTTTTGGTGGATTGACGACAATGGCGACCGTGGCAAAGTGATTTCTGATGGCAGCCTGTGGTGGTTAGAGGAGATTAGGGTGTGGGATAGGATTCTTGGGTGATTTTTGGGTTTAGGGTTTTTTGGTTGTCTTTTCGAAAGAATGTTAAATTAGAGTTTGTCTAACTGATTTTTACTTTTCACGTTTCTTCTTTAAATTTTCAAATCTTGCACCACACTCACTTGACTTTTTCTACTCTTCCAATCTTAAAGACTCAAAACTTTTACGATTAGATAAATATTGAAACATATATCTATGTATACTTCTTCTTCTTCTTCTTCTTTTATAATAAATTTAAATAATAATTTAGATTTCACTGGGAAAGCAAACAAGTCATTTTTGACATTTCATTAAGCCGCAACAAACAAATTCTTTAAAAATCAATTTGCGCATGCATATTTTTCCTAAAGGGCAATATGATAATTTTAAAAATGGAGGAGACAAAGTGAAGTCAGGGCATAAAATAAGGAGAAGCTTCGGTACTTTCACTATGTCTGGCGTATGTTTTGTTGTAAAAGGGTTTAGTTGGAACTTCTGTAGCATTTCTCAATAAGAGATCTCGACCATGTGATTGGCTTTAATTTTATGAATTAAAAAAAGTACAAGATATGTTAAAACTGGGAAATAAAATCGACAAGTTTGTAAGTGATTTCAAAGAGTCAAAAGGTAACTATGAGTTCTTGACAAGTTTCAATGTCTTATCCTTCTTGTTCATGCACATTGATCCCTTATGATTTATTCTCTTTTTTGTTTTGTTTGTTAAAAGATGTTCTTTTTTATGTATTTTTTTTAGTTTATACAAAAAAATTCCAATTAGTTATCTAAACAGCTAATTGATTGTCTTAGTCTTAATTGAAAGTCGTAGGAACCGTTTTCTATTTCGTTTTCTAGATTAATTTCATACACGCAAGTCATCTTTTGGTAATTTTTGTTGTGGAACAATTGTCTTTTCTAATAATTTTTCGTCAATGAAATAAATGATGGATTCCACGAGCTACAATAGCTGCATATTGTCTCACAAGGAAGAATAATAATTATGTTTCATTTATTTAAATGACAGATTGTGGCACACTTATTTATATAAGTACACCACTCAATATGTGTTTACCATAAGTAGCCATAATTTACAAAATTGGCACACTATGATATGATTTAACTTATTTAAACCGGGATTTCTTATGGTCTACTAGTTTTAAATGTCTACTTGTGGTCTACCACGGAAACTACTATACCGGTTTTCTCTTTTGATGTTAATATATCTAGTATTACTCGTCAATAAATCTAGTAATGAATAATTAACATTTAAAAGTATAATGCATCTTTTAGCACTGTGCATATGTGAAAAAGTGATTTGGAAACTACTTATACTAAAGAGAAGTGCTAAACTTATTAAAATTGGTTTACAATATAAGTTTACGAAATGATGTGCCAGACTATTAGAATATGATGCACTTATTAAAAGGATCATTCCCGATTTGACACGATACCCAGCATTTTTTATATCAATTGCTAATAAACTGAGAAATTGCCAAGTAATAAACTTGAAATAAGCTTGAATGTTGCCTATTGTATTTCAGAAATTGGAAGTGGAGATGAATCGATGAGGGACATGACGAAATCAACATACTCGGTTTGCTCTTTTCATTATTAAATGGGATATGTAAGATCTGTGCAAATCCTCATGATGAAGCATCCAAAATTACACCAAAAAAGCACCCATCACAATGTCTTTTCGAGTAATAAAATGAATTGTGATTCATCATACCCGCCCAAGTCAATTCCATTGGACCACGCACTCTAGAGTCTGGACTCAACGTCAAGACTGGTGAAGAAGATACAAAAGACCTGACAAATTCAATCCCAACTTAACTGCCGTATACGAGATTTCATTTCCATGATGAGCAAGGTCTACTTAAACCGTTCTTCGGGAAAAGAGGAAGCAGAAGCCTTACACCATCTTCTTTTTTACTCAAAGACTCTTGCATGTGAATCCAATTAATCTATAAAATATAGCAAATCATTTACTTCCAAAATGAACTTTAAATAAAGGGGATGACTTTTTTTTCTCTCTCAATTCTTAACGTAATTAGTTCCGCATTAGTTGTAACGATCACGATTCATACTCTTTTCATTGGCAAAAAAATAAAAGGACATGTTTCCAAAACTTTTTCACGAATCTCTTGATTGACTGACTAACCCCCTTTTTTCATAGTAATCAAGGTGGAAAAGGAGCAACCAGTTTTGACGTCCCCCTTGAGCATAGACAAAGAGTTCTTTCCACACTCTTGACGGAATATTCTAATGTGACTTATCAGCTACTTGACTAAGTAAAAATTGCGTAGATTACAAGATTACATAAAAACAACTTCCCTTTGGTAGTTGGGAAGTTTATATGAACTTCATCAATTCAGAGTGAATTTCTTCGTAACAAAAAAAGTGAGTATAATTATTTTTAAATTAATATTTTCTATATATTTTAGGGAACCTATTATGATGGTTTAATAATAATGTGATTCCGTCAGGCCCAAGGAAAGCTTCTTCTACATTGCGAAAAGGGTCAAGTCACAATAAGAAGAGAAATTCCATTAGGATTCTAGATTGATGGATGAAAATTACCTGGATTCCCGAAAGAAATGATGTGGATCGACGTTTGAAATTATATAGCATAGAGACAAACCGGATGTTGAATTTAAGACGTCTAAATGAGTTAGTCAAGTAAATTGACTTGGAAATATGGCCAAAACATCTTCGATATGACTTCTGCCTGCATGCATACGCAGGACATGTAGAACAAATATGAGTTTGTTGCAGCTACACCATATCTTTTTATTATACTGTAATTTTGTTGATCTAAGTTGTCCAAGAGAAATTAAAAGGAGAAAATATAGAGAGAAAAAAGATAATTGGGAAAAATCGAGGCAGTAATTGCAATTTGCCTAACTTGTTTTAAGGATACCTTTAGCAAAATCATTAATTGGATTGACTTTTGATTCTTTGCAATGAATGCATTTTATTTTTTATTTTTTTAACTCGAAATACTTTTTTTTTTTTTTTTTTTTTTTTTTTTTGGTCGAAGCAAAGAAATATTATATACTAGTACGAAAGGGGACAATGTTGGGCAAGTCCGAGTACAGAAGATCTAGCAAGAAAGGAGGAGGGTGTTGAGCCCAATCTGAGGAAATAAGAGAGGCCCGGTGGGCTTTCGCGGCCCGGTCTGCGACTGCATTTGCTGTGCGGCTGCAGTAGGCAATTGTAAAATTAGGGCACCGAAGATGCAGCCATCGCGCCTCTTGGATGATGCTCCTGGATTCCCAGGGCGTTGAAGTCGGATCTTGAATAGCTGCAGCAAGGGTGAGACAATCCGTTTCCACCTGAACGTGATCCCAGCGACGGCCGCTTTGAAGCAAGAAGTACAACGTATGAGTTAAACCAAGAGCCTCGGCCTGCAATGCCGAAGAAGCAGTCACCTTCCGCGTGAAGCCATCGATGAGGAGACCAGATGAATCACGGCACACGCAGGCGATGGAAGCGTCGTGGTGATTAGGTAAGAAAGCCGCGTCAATATTTACTTTAAGAGAGCCCCTGAGTGGTGGGTTCCATAGCTGATGTGCTTCGTGTTGTTGTCTGCAACCTCGTTGCCGGTCCTGTCCAAGACGTGAAGACGACCGAACCGCCGTCAATGCCGAAGATACAACTTGGTCGACATTTGGACGCTGATTTCGAAAGAGGAAGGTGTTTCTTGCTTTCCAGATAAACCAGAGGGTATATGCCCCAAGATCAAACCTAGGTACACTGTCCTGACCCTCTATAATGCCAAGTAACCAGTGTTCTATACGAGTAACAGCTGTAGGATCAAAGTGAAAATTGATCTCGTTATGTAACCATACCTGTGAAGTCCACGGACATAAGAGAAACAGATGCTCGAGGGTTTCGGGTTGCTGTGCATCACACAAACAGCAGATGGGGTTGGAGATGATTTGTCGTCGATATAAGTTATCTCTCGTCGGTAGGGCGTTGTTGCAAATGGCCCATAGAAATGAACGTATCTTAGGCATAGTATTGAGTTTCCATAAGGCAGTCCATAACTTGCGGGGCGGTTGAAATGAGGAAGATGCTTGAGTTTGGAGAAGGAGTAGTGGCTTGGTTCTAAGTAGATTATAGCAACTTTTAACCTGAAATCGTCCATTCTCGTTGTCTGTCCGGACAAGTTGGTCGACGTGTGGTGTGGCCGAATAGGAATGCTCAGAATTTCTGCCACCAATTGAGGGTCAAAACTCTCAGTAAGCTTAGGGTGGTTCCAAGTTTGCTGATCCTGTAATATAAAGTCAGCAACTCTGTGAGGTTCATCCCGAGGTGCAGGGCCGCCTATGACACCCCTAGGCAGCCACTTATCCTTCCTTATGTTGATGTGTGTGCCGTCCCCGACTGACCATAAAACCTTATCGGCAATAGTATCGCGTCCTAGCAGAACACTTTGCCAACCCCAAGAGGGTCGAGACCCTCGCGTAGCATTCCAGAAAGTGGTAGAGTGAAAGTAGAGCCCTTTTAGGATTCTGCTAGGGAAGGAGTTAGGGTGCTGAGCAAGGCGCCAAGCTTGCTTGCCCAGTAAAGCACGGTTAAAATCAAGCAAGTCCCGAAAACCTAGCCCCCCTTCATCTTTCCGACGTTTAAGAGATTCCCACTGCTTCCAATGAACCCCCTGCCGGCTATTATTAGACTGCCACCAAAACCGAGCAATCTGCCTTTCAATTGTCTTGCACAAAGTAGTAGGTATTTTGAAAATAGACATAGCAAATTGGGGTATAGCTTGCACTACAGATTTTAAGAGGACTTCCTTACCCCCTTTCGAGATCAATTTCTCCTTCCAACCCTCAAGCTTAGAATGGACCCAACTCAGAATCCACGAAAACATTTCTCGTTTAGAGGTCCCCCAGTCTGACGGAATGCCCAGATATTTGCCAGGTTTATACAAGATAGGGACTCTAAGTTCATGGGCAAGGTTAGCTTTCAAACTCCAAGGATAGCTAGGACTGAAAAACAAACCAGACTTATTTCTATTCACGGCTTGACCTGTAGCGAGGCAATATTCATGTAAAAGAGAAGCTAAGTTCTGACATTCAGTCAGTTTGGCATCCAAGAAAAATATCGCATCATCCGCAAAGAATAAATGTGATAGGACTGGACACCAACGGTTGAGTTGAATGCCTGTTATATTGCCAATCATGACTGCGTTGTTGATTAAGGTTGTCAAGACGTTGGCCAACAAGATAAATAAGTAAGGTGAGAGAGGGTCACCTTGTCGCAGTCCTCTAGACGGCGAGAAGGGGGGCAGAGATTCACCATTGAACTTCACCCGATAAGTAACTGTTGTCACACACTGAAGAATCCAATGCAGCCAAGTCACATGAAAACCCAGCTTGAGAAGATAGGCGCTTAGAAAGTCCCACTCAACCCGATCATAAGCCTTCGCCATATCCAGTTTGAGGACTGCCTGAAAAGATTTCTTGCGTTTGCTAATGCGAAGATGATGTAAGACCTCCTGAACAACAAGAATATTATCCTGGATCTGCCGTCCCCCTACGAAAGCACTTTGTTCAGGAGCTATTAGAGCTGGCAGCCATGGTTTGAGACGATTGGCTAGAGTTTTTGAAATAATTTTATAAATATAGTTACAAAGGCTGATGGGTCGGAAATGATCTAAACATTCTGGGTGAGGAAGCTTCGGAATTAAAGAAATATAGGTATGATTGAATTTCGGTGGCATGATTCCTGTAGCAAAGAATTGCTGCACTGTTTCAACAATATCAGCTTGTAGAATATCCCAATGCGACTGAAAAAATAGACCATTTAAACCGTCGGGGCCCGGCGCCTTAGTGGCACTGAGCTGGAAAGCTGCTGTTCGGATTTCATCAGAAGTAACCTCAGCAAGAAGTGCAGTATTCATGGCTGGAGTGACCACACGCTGACAAAGACTAAGAGTCGGTCCAAAATCTCTAGCCCCTGCGGTTGTATAGAGGTTCATAAAAAATGTAGAAGTCATGGCCTTAAGAGATATTGGATCACGAACCCATAAGTTATGTGCATCCTGAAGCATACTGATTTTATTATATTGTCGTCGTTGCACAGTCGTTGCGTGGAAGAACTTGGTGTTTCTATCCCCCCATTGAAGCCACTTTACACGTGATCGCATCGCCCAAAATGCCTCCTCCTGTTGCCATAAGCTATAAATCTTCTCTTTCAGGTCGGAAATTTCAGCAACATCAGATACGGCAGGGACTTGGTTTGTAAGAGTCTGAAGCTGATTCTTGAGGTAAGATAACTGAACTCTGGCATTACGATACCTAGATTTGCTCCACCGTATGAGGGCTGTTGAAACAGAATTGAGTTTGTAAGGGAGAGTGACCTCGCCAAGGTTATTCGTTGTCCAGGAGTTGTGAATGGTGGTGCGACATTCAGGGTCGTGTACCCAATATGCTTCAAAATAGAAAGATTTGTGCTTGGGATATTGATGTGGGGCTATAGTGGATAAGACAATAGGACTGTGATCCGATCCTAGGGCAGGGAGCGCCAACACTTCGGCCGACGGGTAAGTTAGTCACCCTCCTTTGTGCACAACATACGGTCAAGTCTTTCCTTGACCAAAGAATCACCTGGCCGATTATTAGACCAAGTGAATGCGCAACCCTTGTGGCCCAAATCCAGGAAAGAACAGTCATTTAGCAAGCCACGAAACAAATGCATACGAAAATGCATAGCAGGGCGCTGCCCGAATTTTTCCCAAGGATATAACACCTCATTAAAATCGCCAAAACATAACCAGGGTAAGGTATTGAAGTGACTGACCTGCTTTAATGCTATCCACAGATGCTGACGGAGCTGATAATTCACTGGAGCATGGAGACAAGTAAGGCGCATGGTGGTCCCCAAATGAAGATCAGTACAAAAAGAGTCTATCATATCTCCAGAAGTAAAAAGCACGTTCACATTCAAACGAGCAGTCCAAAAAAGGGCAAGACCACCAGCAAGACCCTCGGAATTAACAAAATAGGTGGCTGAAAAACCAAGTTTCCTCTGCAAAGGTAAAAGATGCTGATCCTGCTGCTTCGTTTCCATGAGAAAAACTAAATCAGGCCTTTCTTGGGTCACCAAGACCCTAAGTGCTCGAACTGTCAGGGGGTTGCCTAGCCCCTGACAGTTCCAACTGATAATTTTCATGGCAACCCGGGTGGCTTTTTAGGGCCAGCCACCAGGGCCCAGGAAGTGGAGTCTTCCACTTCATAGATAGGGGTTTCCTGCAACACAGAATCATTCAGATCTTCTTGAAGTTGATTACACATTTCAGGATTCAGAAGTTTCTTTGCCTTTTTAATAGGACCAGACCGTGCTTGAAGACGAGGATGCTTAAGTTTTTTGGAAGGAATAAGATTGGCTTTGATATTACTAGCCAATAACTTCTGTTGAGCTGTGGAATTGTCTGATGCAGGTGGTTTCAGGGACTGCCATTTAAGAGGAGTCGCTGCTATTATAGGCTGATTCGATTCCATTGCTACCAACGTCGCCTTACCTTTGTCTTTGGGAGCTGGGACAATAGCCGAAGGTGAAGGAGGAGTCTCTGGAACAGCCTCTTCAACAACTACAGGAGAAAGATTCTGCTAGTAAAAGGTACGCCAATACGGACTATGCTCCCGGACCTCCGCTCGTAACCATGAGTCGTATAAAAAAGACTCATCCTGGTCCATTTTCCTCTCATCATAGGGAAATAGGGCACAGTGTGTGGCATAGTGGCCAAGCTTGCCACATGAATAACAATAATGAGATAGGCGTTCGTATTTGAAGTCCAACCAGAAACTTTTACCTTCAATTTTGATTAATAAACCTGACAGAAGCTCCTGTTGAAGGTTGAATTCGACCCGAACTCGCCTTGTTTTAAGCATGGACCCTTCCTTGTTTTCAATACGCACTGATATGACTCTGCCTAAGTGAGCAGCAACCTTAGTAAGCATAGGTTCAGTACACCTTTCTAAGGGAAGGCCGAAAATTTGAACCCAAAACTCGCAAGTATCAAAAGAGTAACAGTGCAGAGGGGTGTTTGCTTGCCAGGGCTGTAACATGACCAGGTGATTAGCAAAGAGCCAAGGTCCATTCTCATACACCCTCTGTTTCACTTCCTCTGTTTTAAACTTGACAATATACAAACCCGAGTCACCCAAAGAGATGTCCACTAGTTCAGTTCGCCATGCCTTTTTCATAGAGTTCTGAAAAGCCTGGAAATTAATGGCAGGATTGTTTAAAATTTTACCAACCAAAACTAACTTACATTCCTCAATTTTCTCTGCAGGTGCTGCTTCGTCCCAGACCTCCAGCGGCTGTGTCGACCAGAGACGACCCATGCGAGAACAGAGTGCCCCCAGGCGAACTTCATCTGCAGCAGCCGATCGATCCATCCGCAAATTAAGTACCCAAACAAAAGCCAAGGAGGCTCAGGCAGCCAGTATCGAACAATGCATGAGAAGGACAACAAGGCAGAAACTATGCCCAGGAACCATCTAAGAAAAGGAAGGAAACGAAAGGGAGGCTAGTAGACGGCCCGATCATTACATGCAAAGCTCCAAACAGAGTCAAAGACAGCCATGGAGACAGAAAAGAACCAGAGAGAAAGAGGGGAAAAAGAAAGAGGTTGCGATGAAGAGAAGAGCCGAGCGGGGAACAACAAGGGAGAACGAACGGAGAAACCCATGTGAGAAAACTACCAAGGGGTAGAAGAAACTCTACATTCCGTAGAGAGAAAACCCAGGGGGAAAAACAACTCGAAATACTTAAAATTGTCACAATATGTAAATGCTTGCACATAGATTGATGTATAGCATGGGCAATGTTATATTGTAGGAATTTGATTTGCCTCATGAAGTATTGTTTTCTTCTGGCTTTATTAATGAGTTATGCAATCACAGTTTCACTTTTTAAGTAAATCATCTCCTAATCAATGTTCATGTCGAAATAAACTAAGATGAATATAACCTAATAGGTAGGTTTAATTACATACGGTTGTCCTCTATGTAGCACGCACACTCTCCGGAAGTCTTTGTGTCATGTCCGACACTCCGATACGTGTCCGACACGCTCCGACATGTCCCGACACGCTTCGACATGTGGTCAACGAGTGTCGAAAAATCCGACACGTGGTCAACTCTCTCCGACATGCTCCGACACGCGAGTCCAGAATTCCGACATGCAATTCCGACACCCACGGGGTCAATTTTAAAAATTTCTAATACTTGAGGGGTCAAAATATAAATATACACAAAAGAAGTAATAAAAGAAGTAATAAAATTGCTATAAATATACACGCAAGGGGTCAATTTTTTTTTTTTTTTCAGTTTTTTTTTTTTTTTTAGAATTTTTTATTTTTTTAAAAGTCTTTTACTATGAAAGAAGTAATAAAAAATATTATATATGATAAATAAATAAATTTAAAAATATCATTTTAGCATTTTCTTTAAACAATGTTTTTTTCCTCTAAATTTTGTGTATTATTGTAACAAATTAAAATAATGAATGATATTATTTAATATTTTTCGTGTAAATTAATTCTAGGCTATTATTATTTATTTATTTATTTATATATAAAAATACATTTAATATATAACGTGTCGGAACGTGTTGAAATTCTCTATTTTTAAGAAATGACGTGTCGGCGTGTCGTGTCGTGTCGTGTCGTGTCGCGTGTCCGTGTCGGTGCTACATAGGTTGTCATCAAGTTTCCACGACATTACTATTGAAGCTTACTTTCTCTTTTCCTTGACACCGGCCTTTCACTCTTTGACTTTTATTTATTGCAAAATATCTGAAACTTTCAATATACATAAACCTTGATTGGCAAATACATAGAATCTTTTTATGTCTGTTTTACCTTAAGATTGCGAAGAGATCTCCCCCCCGATATCATTGATCATAGATATAAATCAGCTTCATTGTTGTCATATTCCCAACCATACGTTTTAGAAGTGATTGCAGGGCTACAGTCCTTACATCTTTGATCTACGTATCCATCCCCCTTTCCCTCTTCCTGTCTCCCTCCGTCCTTCCCTCTGCCTGTCACATATCTAGGCTTGACCTCTGGTTGAGGTCGTTGGAAGTTATCGATCTGATGGGTTTTAATTATTTTTTTTTGTCGGTCCTACTCTAATTCTCACTTTCAAACTTTTGCTCTGTCTTTTTGCAAGGTGAGGGAGTCGAAACTCACTCCTAAAACTAAATCGTCTCCACCCCAACCCCCGAGAAGGTGGGGATTCGAACCCCCCACCCCCCCTTCCATGTTGGAAGGGTGGCCACTGGAGCAAACGTGGAGAGAGAGAGGTCTTAAGGGCAACGGAGACAGCTTGGTAGAGCAATCGCTCAAAGTTTAGCTTTGAGGTTGCTCAAGGACGTTGAGGGGGACTGATGCTAGCAGTGCGGGCAAGGCAGGCGAGAGAGGAAGGGACGAGAGAGAGTAGGGGGAGGGAGAGATGGAGGTTTAGTTTATGTCAGGAGGTATGGTGGAAACTCAATGACTTCACTACGAGAATCCCAAGGGAGAGATCAAATCCACTAAATCACTTTTCACAATAATTTCATTTTAATAGTGAGCGTTGAATCACCATGTGGCAAGGATACAACATTACATGAGTCAAAATTATTAAAATTTTATCCTACATGACTTGATAATAAATTTTATATGCTATTTATATACATGTGATTTCTATCAATTTTGAGTTTGATTTTCTAACATAATATCAGAGCAAGTGTTATTCCTTTAGCATAAGTGCATCCACCCCATGGCTCCTAATCCGGCTTAGTACGTGCTTCCACTCTCATGGCTCCTAATCCGGTTTATATATATATATACACACACGTGATACTATTTCAACGGATACAACCGGGCCCCCTTCTCCCATACAATTTGTGATATTGTGCTCGCGGAATAATAGTCCGTGTCATATAGACAGGCAGGCGCGCGGTGGTCCTGAGTTTCATTGCAATGACGACAAAATACAACCGGGGAAAACTATACCATATCCCTGTACGAAGATCATAGGACGAAAGGTTCTTCTCCTACACAGGCGCGTCGAAATTTCCAAGCAAAACCCTGGTGTCTCTCTCTTATTTCGCTACTATCGAAGCTCTCTCTCACCGACTCTCCCCCACTCCCCCCCAAAAAAAAAAAAAAAAAAAAAATTAGCTCTCTCCTCTCTCTCTTCCTCCCTCTTCGTCTCTCAACCTTTCCCCGAGAATTCGATCTCTTCGCTTATTTATATGTGACGAGCTCAACACGTTCTTGCATACAACTACAAACAAAAGCAAGAGGATAGAAAAGCCAAAAGCAAGTTGTTTTGAGAGAGAGACAGAGAGAGAGAGAGAGATGGAGGGTTTGCCACTAGGGTTTCGGTTCTTCCCGACCGAAGAAGAGCTGGTTTCGTTCTATTTACGAAACAAGCTCGAGGCAACTAGAGAGGCTCTACTCGGGCTGATTCAACGAGTCATACCTGTTCTTGATATCTACGAGTTCAATCCATGGGACCTTCCCCGTACGTCGCAATCCTTGCTTCTTCTTCTTCTTCTTCTTGATCATCTCTTGTTTTCATGTTGCAAAGCCTTTTCCCATTAAGAGATATGCCTGGAGAGAGAGAGAAAAACAAATCATTGCGATTTTCTTTTAATTAACCTCGGAACTTTCGTTATTGATCCAGCTATTTTTTCATGTGCATGTACTAGGCATTTTAAATGCATTTGCTATTTGCGCTTTTCAACTCTGGTGAAAGAATGGTCTGAGATGCTTCTCTTTCAAGATTTCTTGCATATCTTCAAATTGTAAAATGGATTCTCCTTCGAAACACTGTTTCTTATTAAGTATCACGAGCGTGGGAGGACAGATTACGACAGATAATGTTTGATGGGCTTCACTTTGTCTGCCCTCGTCTGAAAAGAAAAGAACCGACCAGAACTTGGAGAATTTCATATGGAAGTTGTACCTGTTAGGCCCTAATTATTGATATATATGTATGGTTTTCTTATAAATAGGTTTAATGCAATGGGATTCAACTTTTTTGCAGCAAGCTTATATTTTAGCATGTAGCAATTGGAGATATCATTCCGTAATTCATGATTTATATTTTCCAAGCAGTGTTCATATGCATCCACTATGTACACAAAGTCCATAATTTCATGAACAATTTCGAACCCATGCCCAAGTGTTAGAACTGTTTAAAAAGCAATTACAATTCCACCAAAAACAGATCTTTGATCTATGCTTTCTATTCTATTATGGAACAAAATTCTTTTGGATCCAGAATTTGCGGCGGATCTATGCCGCACAGATCCAGAGCAATGGTTCTTCTTCATCCCCAGGCAAGATAGCGAGTACCGTGGCGGTAGGCCGAGGCGGCTCACGACCACTGGCTACTGGAAAGCTACGGGCTCTCCTGGTTTTGTCTACTCGAGCAATCACATTATTGGACTGAAGAGAACTATGGTGTTCTATACAGGACGGGCTCTGAACGGCGTGAAAACTGAATGGAAGATGAATGAGTACAAGGCCATTGAAGGGGTGGCTTCTTCTCCTCAAGAAATCCCAGTGGCGGTGTGTGATGCCCTAATCCAATGTTGATCGTAAAAACTGTCGGATAATCTATGTCACACACGTATGGAATAATTTAACAGGATTTCAAATGTTTCGCGTGTGATCTAATTCGAGACATTGTTATGCTGTAGTGGTGTAACTGCAATGGTTTTAATAGTAATTAAAACAAGAAGATCCCAGTATCATAAGTGCAAGTTCTTGCAGCAACCTAGACATATTCTCGTTCGTCTTTGTCTTTACATGTCCTATGTCGTCTCGGAAGCAAAAGTAATAGTTTAATCCATCGCATTGAGTTTCCAATCTAAAACTCAACTTGTCTCTTTTATAGGCAAATAGATCTACACCAATTCTTGAACCCAAAGAAACAAAATGAAATTGAGCCACAGCGGAATAGATTGACATCGCTTTTGATTTCTTCTTGTTGTAAGAACACGAACGAATCGAGCAAGGACATGTGACTGATATCTCTCGTTTGTGTCTATAATTGCAGCCGACGCATGAATTCAGTGTGTGCCGAGTGTACAAGAAAACGAAGACCTTGAGGTCATTCGACCGGAGACCTATGGGACAAATCATTAGAAGCAGCCACACATTTCAACAAGACACCATATCGAAGGATGATCATCATCAGCATCACCGGGAAATGGCATCATCTCATCAGAGCAGTCCTCCTTTCATGGAGAGAGCGAGCTCATCGCCAGATAGTTCAGGTGTCTCTAAAGACCATGGGACAATTCCTTTGCAAGCAAGAGGACTAGGAAGCAATATTGACATGGAGACGCTACCCAGTGATACCGAATTGTTCTCGTCGGACTGGGAACAGTTCTGGTCTTAATTAAAGGAGGCTAATTTTCTATGCATAAATTAAAAAAAAGAAAGAAAGCATATTTATGTTACCGTGATTAAAATGGTGTAACTCCTAATCTCCTCAGTGATGCTAAGCAAATGTGAGTTCTTTCTAATTTTAATGTCTGTTTAAAATGCACTTGTATCCTAAAATCGACTATGGATGTAGAACTAATACAAACTGGATAGTCGATATCATTTCGTGCACCTTATTCATTTCCATGATTATTTCCATGCGAAACTCTCACGAATCAAACGGGTGTGTGTTTGTGTGTGCTTGTTATGTCAATAAATGGTACATGTAAATGATTGCATGCGTGCAATACACCGTAGAGCTCCCAAATGATTACCTGGGGATTTAATTTGCTTCTAATCTTTTTCCTTTTTTTGGTAAAATTATTTTTGAAGCTTTCCAATGGATAGATACAAATACTTTGCGATCTTGGTTTTTGAAGTATTATCACATTCGCGGATATTATGGAAAAGACATGTATATTGGGAAATAATCAAGACAACCATCTAGTGCATCAGGCTTTGGTAATTTTGGAAAATATATTGCCTTAAAATCAGGTCTAGTGCTTCCTTCTTTTTTTATTGGGGCTCTATGATGTCTTATTTTGGAAGAGTAAAGAGATTTGCACAAAACTTATTGACAGGGTGAAATGTGAAATTCTTGCTATGCTTAGCATTATCCTTGCATGTAACATGTAACTTAATCAAAGCTATCTAACTTATAATCACAGTTGTCACTTGCAGAGTTCTTGGACACAATTAGGTCACAATTTCATGCAAGGTTCTTCACAGCTGAGAGAGAGAGAGAGAGAGAGAGAGAGAGAGAGAGAGAGAGAGAGAGAGAGAGAGAGAGAGCTTGCTCATTTCTATTTTTGGCCCAAATAATACTTTATTTTAGGAAGATTTTTAAAAATGGTTTTCGACCATCAATTTCAATTATTACGTTCTTTCATGGGAAGTTTTGATGTTTGATAAAACTATTTAGAACTATTTAGAAGTGCTTTGAATTCAAATCTACTTTTCTCAAGTCAACAGCACAAAGCAACTGTTGTTACATACTTTTGCTGGAAAGATTTTAAGAGTGCATAACTGCTTTTCAATATTTTTTTCAGGCTTGCGATGTTCAGAACTACAGATGAATTGAGTAAAACATATTGCCGCAAAAGTGAATGACACACACACACATAGTTGTGTCGCTTATTGCCCTAAACCCCAAATACATGTGAGATTCGATTCCACATGCAAGAGAGAATGCGTACAACATGTGTAATCGATACTTCTTGAATTATAAAAAATATCACTTTATAGAATAGTCTAAGTAGTTAGTGAGATGAAAAACAAGTATAGTAAGATTCTTTTAAAAACTTAGCATATTAAAATAATAAATGTTTGGTAATTTTTAAAACTAATCCACTTACCTAAAAGGCAGTTATAAACCGTTAAATCACTTAGTTGGTCAAACTTTTAAAATACTCTATCACATTAAAAAAAAAAATTAGTGGGAAAATTTTTAATTTAACAATTTATATTTACATCTTCCTTGTTTCCACGCTTCCGAAATTTCTCATGAATTTCATTTAAAGAAATGTCTAAATAAGAAAAACCAAGTCACGCACAGGACAGCTCCTAGTAGCTAGGAAATCCCCCATCTTTTAAGTAGAGATTGGAGAAAATTAGAGATCTCTTCAATTGAATATATTTTTTAAATTCCGTGTCAAGTTAATTCAAGTAAACTGAAAGAGACATGCATGTGCAGTCCCAACTTGTTCAGTATGCATCTTGATGGGAAGTGTCGTCGAAAATGAGGAGGAGTGGGGAATGTTTCCTTGCAATTGCAGGGCATCGACAATCATTAGCGGACAACCAGATGGAGAGAGAGAAAGAAGGGGGGTTGGGGATGGGTTGCTTTTGGGTACTCCTAACCTATATCTCCCACGGGTCCCGCCGAATCTACTAGCCCGGTCAAAGTGAGCTAAAATAAGCTCGAAGTACCTAACAATTTTCACAAACAAACAGTTGCTCCATCTTTGCGTTATTATAGTCTAAAGAGAACTCTGGAGAAAGCAAGCAGCAACTAAGCAAAACAGAATCACCAACTGACTATACTATGATTTGGTGTTGAAGAAGCTTTATGCAGAGTGACTTGGCATCACTAGGACACGCCATAAAAGAACATCCGCTCACATCATGACTCATGAGCAAAAGTTAACTGTTGAAATCGCCAACCGAGCATATTTCGACAAAGATTTACAGGGTATAGAATTTGTATTTCTTTCCAAATGCACATCAGAGTCTCACGTTCGATCTGTTCGATCTAGCATCAGGATTTATCGCTACTCTTCATCAAGGTTGGCATGGTGAAAGCATAGTACCGTGAAGACAAATATGAAGAAAGATGTGAACTCAATGAACAAGGCTCCCGTGTTAATCAGATCATGGTGTCTGAAGATAATACGAATAGCTATGCTTCTCACAACTGATGCTTGGGAAAATTATCCAAATAGTGCTAAACTTAATGCACTTTTGCCAATTCAATCTTAAATAATTCAAATTTTTCAATTTAGTCCTAAGCCTTATTACATTTTGTTAATTCAATCTTAAACCATTTCACTTTTTGTCAATTAAGTTCATCTAGCCAATTTTGACCGAAAATTGCTAACATGGACGGTCGACGCTAATGTGACACTTTTTAAATAATATTCTAACAATATTTTATTTTTTTATAGTTGTTTTTTAACTTTTTTATTTTTATTTTTTTATTTTCAAGGTTTCAAATCTAGCTGACAATGGTTGCTAACCAACCCTCATCTACAATAGGGGAGGGTTGGCTGACTCTCGCTGGCTCTAGGTGAGGGTGTCGTGCTCCTCGTGAGCTTCGGGCGAGGGCCGCGACGCCCTCGCCAGATCTAGCCAGGTGAGGGC
The DNA here is from genome assembly GCA_014182395.1 of Eucalyptus sp. ANBG9806169. Taxonomy (NCBI): domain Eukaryota; kingdom Viridiplantae; phylum Streptophyta; class Magnoliopsida; order Myrtales; family Myrtaceae; genus Eucalyptus; species Eucalyptus sp. ANBG9806169. Next base: position 39,141,860 of record CM024573.1, on the reverse strand, counting down.
TTGGCAGCCCTCACTGGCCCCAAGTGAGGGCAGCAACCTTGCTCGGGGCCCTTGCCTGGCTAGATTTGGCAAGGGCTGGTGAAGGTTGGTCGACAACCCTTGTCGGCCAGATCTGAACTCCAAAGAAAAAAAAGCAAAAAAAGTTAAAAAAAATCATAGAAAATTCAACATATTATTAAAATATTAGTAAAAAAAGTGTCACGTCAACGCTAGTCATCCACTTCAGTAATTTCAAGTCAAAATTAATCATATGAACTAAATTGGTAAGAAGTGAAAATGTTTAGGACTAAATTAGCAAAATTGAAAAATTTAAGACTGAATTGGGAAAAAAACAATATGTTTAGGACATTTTGGACAATTTTCCCGCCAATGCTCCAGTAAAAAATTTAGAGCATCAATCTAGCTATTTACAACTAGCCAATTAAGAATTCTCAGATGTACTAGTTCTAGATCTGGACCAAGACGAACTATTGTAGGGGATTTATTGAAACCATTGAATTCAGAATATGGTAAAGTAGCTCCTAGATGGGGAACTACTCCTTTGATGGGTTCTTCCTATACCTATGAATTCCATTGGACCCAGAAATGATACATTGGAAGAATAGTAATGACCCAGAAATAATAATAATAATAATAATAATAATAATAATTATTATTATTATTATTATTAAGGCAAGATAGATGTTACCAACACAGGACATTAATTCATAGTAATTGAAAAGTATCCATGCAGTATAGGGTTAAGTAAAACGGATATAACCAATAGCAATAACATCTCTTTCTTATTGTAAAAGCCAAATTATATGAGCCGTGAGGTTCAGTTCAATCATTAATGGAGCTACAACAAAAGATAGGACAACAGGTGTGAGTAATATAAAATATCTTCCCTCGATCCCCAGGACCAGGAGGAAGCTCTTATGAAGTTATGAACTAAAGTGAACCTTTACACCTTCTTCTCCATTCATTAATTTCTATTAAATTAAATTAATATTACGAAAAACCTTAAACTGATATATGTATGACAAACGGAGCGTCAAACCCCAAAACGATACACGCATTAACTGTCATGCGTCAATTAACTTAATAATTTAGCAGTAAAATTTAACGAAAACTAATGCATGGTACATTTGTCACAAGTATAACAATTTGAAGTTTTTTGTGGTAAAAAAAATTAGTTTGTGGTAAATTTGCTACATGTATATCAATTTTGGATTTTTTCTTGGCATTAACCCTATCTATAAAATATCTGTGTTTTCATTTAGCTCAACCATTCTATTATGAGGTTCCTGGATGAGAACAATGAACAAAAATACCATTTCGGGATAGAATTTTAAGAAATTTGGTGTCTCTATATTCCATTGCATTATCATACGAAAAACCTTAATATCTTATGAAAAATGCGTTTTTATCATGACAATAAAATTATGGTGGATACAAGTAAATTTAGATCGATTTTTATAAGATAAAAACTATATATAATGAGAATGATCATCCACAAAGATTACAAAATAACGAGAGCCTTCCATGGTAAGGATTGAAGATGGTCTCTAAATATCATAGTGAATGAGATCGATAGGAGCATGAGAAACAAATTCACTATGATCAAATGGCATGGCAAGGTGTTTCCCCAATTGACAAAGTAGACATTTAAGATGATTATTATTGCCAGAACATAATTGACCACTTAAAACCTAAGATCTTAATCTAGAGGAAGAAACATGAATTAATTGAAAAGGTCAAGTTTCAGAAGATATGGTGAAAGCCTAACTAGCAAAAGAGATCAGGAATATTCAATGAAACAAGCTTAAATAGGCGTTTTACTCTACAGCTTGTCTAGTTTGTCCTGTTCATGGAACCTACCCATGACAACCATGAGAAGAGAATAAACATCACAATAAAGTACACAAAATTGTACTATTAAAGTTAAATTTAAGGGAAGTTCGGGAAACATAAAAGTATTAGGCAAGGATAATATAAAAATAGAAATATTATGACAAAAAAATGTGATATTTTATTCATTATCAAAGGAATAGTACATAAATTTATTTATAGAATTTATTAGATGACCATTTAAAGAAGCAAAATATCAATTTAATTAGGATTAACCATGCGAAATATACGGAGTTTCATACAATCTCTAGAAATATCGAAAGCCGGTCCAATTTGTGATATTTGCTCGTGAAATATTAGTAGTCCATGTCGTTATCTGGGTCACGCGGTGCTGAGTTTCATTGTAATGACCCGTAAAAGAAAAAGAGAAAAATACAACATGGAAAACTCTTTTGAGGGGAAGACTTCCAAGTTTTTCTCCAACGCAAGCGCATGGAAATTTTCAAGCAAATCCCATGTCCCTCCTTCTCTCTCTCTCTCTCTCTCTCTCTCTCTCTCTCTCTCTCTCTCTCTCTCATTTCACGACTAATGAAGCTCTCTTTTCACTATTCTTCTTCTATCAATTCTTCCACGAGTGTTCAATCCCTTCGCTTCGCTAATAAATGTGACGATCTCAACACGTTCTTGTATATAACTGCAAACAAAAGCAGAAAGATACAAAAGCCAAAAAGCAAGTTGCTGTGAGGGAGAGAGAGAGAGAGATGGAGGGAGCTTCCATGTACGTCACAATCCTTGACGCTGCTAGATGATCATCTCTTATTTTCATGTTGCAAAGCCTTTTCTAATTGAAAGATATGTCTGCAGAGAGAGAAGATAAATCATTGCAATTTTTAATTTAATTAACCTCGAAATTATCATTCTCGACGCAGCTTTTTTTTCACGCGGATGTACTTGGCATCCCAAAAAGTCTTTGTTATTTGCCCCTTTTGACTTTAGTGAAACAGTAGTCTCAAATGCTTCTCATTTGAGTTTTCTTGCATTTCTCCAAATTGTAAAATGGATACGCCTTCAAAACTGTGACGGCCCAAGCGACGGTGTGCGGGGAGGAGGGATGGCGGTGCGTCCGCGTCTTGGTCCCCAGCTGTGCGCAAGGAAGGGGTCCCTCTCTTGTCCCACATCGCTTAGGGAGGGAGTCCTAGGCTAGTTTATAAGGCTCAAGTCCCTCTAATCTGTGTAACGCATTTCACGTACGTTTCCGCTGCGCTGAAAACAAACCCGTGAGGGAGGACGGTGGTGGCCGGGCCTCCAAAGTAGACAATATTGGGCTGGGATGAGGGTGGCCGGAGTTCATGCCTCTACCCCAGACAACGGCGAACAATATTACACAGATGAGACAACGCATTTTAAAGTAGTGAGGACTCAGTATCCAAAGCAGACAATATTACACAGATGAGACAACGCATTTTAAAGTAGTGAGGACTCAGTATCTAAAGCGGACAATATTACATAGAGGAGCCCGGGTCTTATAAATGGTATCAGAGTTGACTCTTGACCGCGTGTGGGGCCAAAGCGAGGGCATTGTGCTCCCAAGGGAGGAGAGTGTGATGGCCAAAGCGACGATGCGCGGGGAGGAGGGATGGCGGTGCGTCTGCGCCTCGGTCCCTGGATGTGCACAAGGAAGGGGTCATTCTCTTGTCCCATATCGCTTAGGGGGGGAGTCCTGGGCTAGTTTATAAGGCTTGGGTCCCTCTAATCTGTGTAACGCATTTCACGTACGCTTCCGCTGCGCTGAAAACAAACCCGTGAGGGAGGACGGCGGTGGCCGGGCCTCCAAAGCGGACAATATTGGGCTAGAATGAGGGTGGCCGGAGTTCATGCGACACCACTTAAATGGGGATGTCACGCCCCGAACCCCGAGTGCGCGAACATCCCACCAAAGTCGATTTAAATGTGCGATGTTCCCAGGACGTGTTGCCGACCCAATCATTTTATATGTACATGCGGAAACGTATTATAAAACCCCTGACCATAAAATATGGGATAGAAAAGCAGGAAGCAATTTCACAACCAATCACTTAGAAGTGTGACGGCCCAAACGACGGTGCACGGGGAGGAGGGATGGCGGTGTGTCCGCGCCTTGGTCCTCGGATGTGCATAAGGAAGGGGTCCACATCGCTTTGGGAGGAGTCCTGTGCTAGTTTATAAGGCTTGGGTCTTTCTAATCTGTGTAACGCAGTACACATATGCTTCCATTGCGCTGAAAACAAAGCCGTGAGGGAGGAATGCCCCAAACCCCGAGTGCGCGAACATCCCACCAAAGTCGATTTAAATGTGCGACTTTCCCAGAACGTGTCGCCGACCCATTCATTTTATATTTACATGTGGAAACGTATTATAAAACCCCTGACGATAAAATACGGGATAGAAAAGCAGGAAGCAATTTCACAACCAATCACTTACAAGTGTGATGGCCCAAGCGACGGTGCGCGGGGAGGAGGGATGGTGGTGCGTTCGTGCCTTGGTCCCTTGATGAGCGCAAGTAATGGGTCCCTCTCTTGTCCCACATCGCTTAGGAAGGGAGTTCTGGGCTAGTTTATAAGGCTTGGGTTCATCTAATCTATGTAACGCTTCCGCTGCGTTGAAAACAAAGCCGTGAGGGAGGACGGGCCGGTGGGCCATGCCTCCAAAGCGGACAATATTATGGTTTGGGAGAGGGAAGGCCCAAGGGATGGCCCTCTGCCCTTGCATAACAGGACTCAGTGTCCAAAACGGACAATATTACACAGTGAGGCCCAGATCGTTATAAAAACGCGGTCTCTTATTAAGTTTTACAAGTATGGAAGAACATAGTATGACAAATAATAGATGACGGGCTTCACTTTTTCTGCCCTTGTCTGAAAAGAAAAGAACCAACAAAAATTTGGAGAATTTCATAAAGAATTCGTACCGTTTAGGCCCTAATTTGTGGATGTGTGTGTGTGTGTGTGTGTATGGGGGGGGGGGGTGTTGTTGTGGCTGCTTTCTTCTAAGTAAGTTTAATACGATGGGCTTCAACTTTTGGCAGCATTGAGGGGATATGGTTTTCTTCTAAATTAGTTGAAGGAGTCATTCCATAATTCATGATTTTATTTCCCCAAGCAGTGTTCATAATTTTGAACACATGCTCATGGGTTAGAACTGTTTAAAAAACACTTACAATTCCGCCAAAGAAGATTACAGATCTTTGATCTATGCTCTCTATTTTATCATGTAACAAAATTCTTCTGGATCAAGAATTTGCGGGAGATCTATGCCTGGAGAGCCGAAACAATGGTTCTTCTTCATCCCCAGACAAGAGAACGAGTACCGCGGCTGGAGGCTGAGGCGGCTCACGACCATTGGCTACTGGAAAGCTACGGGCTCTCCCGGTTTAGTCTACTCGAGCAATCGAATTGTGGGAGTGAAGAGAACTATGGTGTTCTATAATGGACTTTCATGGAAAGTTTTGGTGTTTGATAAAAGTATTATCAAGTTCTTGGAGTTCAGAGCCTATTTTTTCTAAGTCAACAATTGAAAACAACTATCGTTACCTATTTTTGCGCAAGACTTTTAAGAGTACGAAATTGCTTTTCAAAATCTTTTCAAACTTGCGATATTATGAACTATAAATGAATCGAGTAAAACATCTGCTTAAAGCCTTGAAAGTGAATGACACTCTAACATGTCAAACTATATTGTTATCTTGCTATTACTAATGTCTAAATCCCCCATATACATATAGGATTCGCTTCTAGCAAAAGAGAAAACGGGCACAACATGTATAATTAAACACTACTTGAATTATGAAAAATATAACTCTATGGATTAGTCTAAGTAGTTAGTGACATGAAAGATAACATTTATAGGTTCTTCTAAAAGTAAGTATATGAAGTGCAGAGTAGAACTTGATTAGTTGCTAAAAATAATCCACTCATTTAAAAGCCAATTGTAGACTGTCAAATATATCAAGCTTTTAAAGTAGCCCTAGAATATGAAACAAATTTAATGAGATAAATTATAATTTAGCGATCCCTGTTTCCACTCTATTGAAAATTCTCGTGAGATTCATTAGAAGAAATGCCTAAACAAATATAATCAAATCACGCATAATGCTGCTCCTGTTAGTTGGGAAATTCTGCATCTTTTAGGTAGAGATTAAAGAAACTAGTGATCTTTTTAATTATATATATATTTATAATGCCGAATTAATTCAACTAACTTGAGAGAGACGTGCATGTACTACCCTAGCAGATAGATGTTATATGTCTTTGATTGAAAGTGTCATAAAAAATGAGGAGGCAAGGAATGTTTCCTTGCAATTGCTAAGAGGCCCGCTGTCATGGCGGTGGTTGCCTGCACGGGGTCCACGCATTTTATTCGAACGACCAAGCACGTGCAGTTTCAGTCGATATTTCACTAAAAAATGGTCGATTTCCTTCTATTTCCATAATATAAAGAACAAATCTTCGCGATTAAAAGTACAGGGACTGAATTGTGATATAACTAAAGATAATAAGGATTAAATGTCCAACTCACCAATGCAATAAAAAAGAAGACGAGATAACATATATTGTTCTGGTTGTGGTAAACTGAATATTGTCTCAAATAGGGGTTTAAAGTGCTCCAATTTTTTCAAATAAGAGTTCAAGTGGTCATGTAAGAGTTCAAGTCTCAACAAGCTTGATCTCACCGGCTGGTCAAGGGCATTTCCGCCTTTTACATTTTCTTATTTTCTTCCCCTTTTTTCTAGTTTTTTCTTAAAAGAAAAACAAGGCTAAAACTAAAAAAGAAAAACACAAATTGGGAAAAAAATAAAATCCAGATGGAGGGCTGGGGCCAGCCCCCACGCATGTATATTTTCTTTTTTAAGAAAAAAAGAAAAATTAAAAATTAAAGAAAATAATAAAAAGTAAATGCGGAAAATTCCTTTGATCAATTGGTAAAGTCGGATCACTTGTTTAGATTAATATGGCCATTACAAGTACTTATTTGAGATATAAATGGTACTCCAGGTTCCTATTTGAGATAAGATTCACTTTAAACCTTTATTTGAGAAATTGATGGCACTTTGAATTGATACATATAAACTTGTATGTTACTAATATAATAAGGAAGTACATATTGTTTAAAGGTAAGAAAGCTGTTGAAGTGCCTCTAATAAATCTATACGTAAATGCTACATCACATAATATGAGAAAAAGGGTTCTTGAAAAAATTGAGAAAGAGTGAGAACACCGAACTTGATAGCAAAAAAAAAAAAAAAGAATTTACCATTTGTTAGTTTTCATTAAATTACACTGTCAAATAACTCTCATTTCTCACATGCGTATCAGTTGGGGGTTTTTTGTGATCACATGTATACTGGATTGAGGGTTTTTTGTGGTCAAAAAATTAATTTATGATAAAAAAAATTTCAGTTATACCAGTTTAGGATTTTTCATTATTTTAACCCAAAAAATAATGTATTTCATCTTTTTGCTTATCAAATTCTTAAATTAATTTTCACATTAAAATTATACGGAAAACAATAATTAAAGACACGAGCCTTTAAATCACCTTAAAAATTTCGTCGCTCATAACTTGATTTCTATGCACACGAAAAATAGGGTTGCCTTACTTACGAATGACTATTATTTACACCAACGATGAACTTAAAAGTAGTTTCACTGAGTTAATTCGTGATGCGAGAGGAAAAGAGAAACTTCACACACGCATCTCTAATTGCATAACGGTACTAGAATAAGGATCTATTATAAAAATCCAGCCCGTGTATCATGTGAAAATTCATATAATATTGTAACCAAAGCTATATGCGTGTGAAGCAAATCAATAGTGCTTGTACCGAATTTTTTTTTTTTTCAAATGTGTGGGGTTGGCCCTAATGAAAAATCGAATTAAAAAGTGTAGCGCTAGTGCTGGCTTTAACGACCGAATTATAATTAATTAAAAAGCAGCTTGACCATAGTCATGCTATTGCTAGACAAAGTCTAGGCTCAAGTCGTCCTCGCAATTCTTGGCGCAGTTCGACCATCCCTCTCGGAATTTAGAGCATTCACAGTCTGTCCTGTTGCATTTCCCATCCATGGAAGGTCGCAGGAAACCTCCATAACCGCGTCACTATAAAGAGTCGAGGATTTTGCACCAATAAAGATATTGAATATCCTTTGGAAAAAAGGGGAAGTCAAAGGCAAGTCAATTCGAGAGCTTGACCCTATTCTCTCCATGATTGTATTACGATGCATGGTCGTGCAGATTTCACGCGCTAATGGGCAAGAAAAGAGCATCACACGTTGTTTCACGGATTGCGCCAAAAGCTAAAGAGAGATACTGGTGGAGAGAGAGAGGAAGAGAAATTATTATAGTGTGATTTAAGTCAAGCCCTCGTAGGGACATATAAACTTTATCTTATATACACCTTCGAACCAGGTGGGACCTCTCATCTAATAGTCTTGGGCTAGCCGAGAAACTTTGGGGGGAGGCAATTTTTCTTTTTCACTGAAATCAGTTAAAAGAAGGAGAAGCAATCATTTGAGGGATAATTATCCATTTAGTCTTAAAGCTATTGTACAAACATCAATTCAATCATAAATTTTTCAATTCTGTCAGTGTAATAAAAAATTTTCGCCCGAAATTCAAATGTAATTTTTTTAGTTAATTGCCGTTGGAAATTGCTAATGCGATGTGTATCCATCGCCCACCATTATACATAACATGTTGACATGGACAACTTGTGGTTTGCTACATCAGCGATTTCCAACAACAACTGGCTAGAAGACTTATACTGGAATTTTGTGTAAAATTTTAGAACTATATTTGAATTTCAGCAACAGTCATTCAATAGGTTTTGGACAAATTGAATAATTTTTTCAAAATATAAAGAGTGATCTCGTGAATGATCTTAGGCTGCGTTTGACAGTCAGGATAAAATTTAAAATATGATAAGACAAGATAAAGACGAATGTAAGAGAGATATAGGCCAGATAAAATTATTCAATGGTGGAGGTAAGATAAAATATAGATAGGATTTATAATATCCATAATAGAAATGTTATTTTTCTCGAATACAAACTTCTTAAATTAACAAAATTAAATTATATTTCAATATAAGTTATATCTGAATTCTAATATAAGAAATTCAAAATAATAAAAAATAACATTTTTTTAATTTAATCTTACTTTTATTTATATATTTGAATTTAATTTAATATTATATAAAATCAATATATAAATATAAATATATCTTTATATTTTGGGTATATTAGTACAACTTACTAATTAATAAATTTTTATTAGAGAATGATAGAAGGGGAAAAAGAAATAAAATAATAAGATAATAAGATAAGAGAGGGAAAAAAATGCTAACAAAAATAAAGTAGGCAAGAGTGTCATGAGAAATTTTTACCATCTCCATTTGTGAACTTTTAGGTTTATTTACATTGATATATCGTTTATACCACACAATGTATATAATATGATATAAATATATTCGCCTTTATTATTGTGATTCACCAAATAATTGATAGAATATAACCAAATTATTAGATTTTATATCCTATCTTATTTAGTTGTTACCTGATTAGAATCCAAATGACCAAACATAGCCTTAGGGCATCACCCACCACCCCATATGAAACGAATCTAATCTTATGGACGTAAATGAGATGGTTTGTATAAATCAGTGGGCATTAGTCGAGTCAAAGAGTTTAGAAACCTATGTCATAAGAAAAAATAAATAAGGTAAATATATGAAGAGTGATTTGCAAACTTCTGCTTTTATCACTTTTCAAATTAGACACAATCAGTTTAGGTTCCAATTTTATTTAAAAAATCATCATTTTTCTTTCTATCTTGCCGCGTTTTTGGTGGATTGACAACAGTGGTGGCCGTAGCAAAGTGACTTCTGATGGCGGCCGGTTGTGGGTAGTGGAGGTTGAGGTGTGGGATAGGATTCTTGGGTGATTTTTGGGCTTAAGGTTTTCCGGTTGTCTTTTCGAAGGAATGTTGAATTAGGGTTTGTCTAGATTGATTTTCTCTTTTCACATCTCGTCTTTAAATTTTCAAATCTTGCACCACACTCACTTGACTTTTTCTCCTCTTCTAATCTTAAAGACCCAAAACTTTCACGATTAGATAAATATAGACACATATATATATATATGTATAATTTTTTTTTATGTAAATTTGAATAATAATTTAGATTTCAATGGGAAAGCAAACAAGTCACTTTTGACATTTCATTAAGCCGTAACGAACAAATCTTTAACAAATCAATTTGCTAATGCAAATTTTTCCTGAAAGGCATAGTGATAATCTTAAAAATAGAGGAGACAAAGTAAAGTCAGTGCATAAAGTAAGAAGAAGCTTCGGTACTTCCACCATGCCTGCCGTATGTTTTGTTGTAGAAGGTTTAGTTGGAACTTCTGTAGAATTTCTCAATAAGAGATCTCGACTATATGATTGGCTTTAATTTTATGAATTAAAAAGAGTACAAGATATGTTGAAACTAGGAAATAAAATCAACAAGTTTGTAAGTGATTTTAAAGAGCGAGAAGGTAGCTATAAGTTCTCGACAAGTTTCAATTGCCGAGGATGCCAAAGCAGTCCTGTCTTGGGCTTTCAACCTTTTAAAGACTTGCATTTGGCAAATGGAGTTCAAAACAATTTGCCAAAGACCCTTTATTTTGCCCAAATGGCTTTGACCACTCAAGGGTTTGGGAAGGCAGTTCCCAAATGCACCAAAATGTCTTATCCATCTTGTTCACGCACATCAATCTCTTATGATTTATTCTCTGCTTTTTTTCTTTTCTATTGAAAGATATTCTTTTTTTTTTATGTATATTCTTTTTTAGTTTATACAAAACAAAATTCCAATTAGTTATCGAAACAGCTAATTGATTGTCCTAGTCCTAATTGAAAGTCGTAGGTACCGTTTGCTATTTAGTTTTCTAGTTTAATTTCATATACGCATGTCATATTTAGGTCATTTTTATTGTGGAACAATTTTCTTTCTAATAATTTTTGTCAATGAAATAAATGATGGATTCCACGAGTTACGGTAGCTACATATTGTCTCACAAGGAAGAATAATAATTATGTTTCATTTATTTAAAGTAGCCATAATTTACAAAATTGGTACACGATATGATTTAATTTATTTTTACTAAGATTTCTTATGGTCTACTAGTTTAAATGTGTACTTATAGTCTTACCACGTAAACTACCATATCAGTTTTCTCTTTTGATGTTAATATATCTAGTATTGCTCATCAATAAATATAGTTACAAATAATTAACATTCTTCAGCACAACTTATTAAAACTGGTTTACAAAATAAGTTTACTAAATGATGTGCCGGACTATTATTAGTTATAGAATACGATCCATTTATTTAAAGGGCTGTTCCCGGTTTGACACAATACCCAACATTTTTTTATATCAATTGCTAATAAACCGAGAAATTGCAAATTTAATAAGCTTGAATGTTGCCCATTGTATACCAGAAATTGGAAGTGGAGATAAATCAATGTGGGACATGACGAAATCAACATAATCGGTTTGCTTTCTCAATTATTAAATGGGATAAGTAAGATCTGTGCTAATCCTCATGTTGAAGGATCCAAAATACACCAAGAAAAGCACTCATCACAATGCCTTTTCGAGCCGCAAGATGAATAGTGATTCATCATACCCAAGTCAACTCCAATGGATCACGCACTCTAGAGTCTGAACTCAACGTCAAGACTGGTGAAGAAGATACAAAAGACTTGACAGATTCAATCCCAGCCTAAATGCAGTGGACGAGATTTCATTTCTACGATGAACAAGGTCTACTTAAACCATTCTTTGGGAAAGAGGAGGCAGAGTCTTGACACCATCTTCTTTTTTACTCAAAGACTCTTGTATGTGAATCCAATTAATCTATAAAATATAGCGAATCATTTAATTCCAAAATGAACTTTAATAAAGGAAAGGACCTTTTTTCCCCCTCTCAATTTCTCAACGTAATTAGTTCCGCTATAGCCGTATCAATCAGATAATGTGTTCTCAAACTATCCTCACATGGACCCTACTTCATAGTCTTTTCATTGGCAAAAAATAAAAGGACGTGTTTCCCAAAAAAAATTGTGGATCTCTTAATTGACTGACTGACCACCTTTCTCCATAAGCATTCAAGGTGGAAAGGGGCAATCAGTTTTGACGTCCCCCTTGAACGTTATCCAAAGAGTTCCTTCCATACTCGTGACCGAATATTCTAATGTGACTTACCAGCCACTTGACTAAGTAAAAATTGGTGTAAATTACAAGGTTAATAAAACCATCCTCCCTTGATAGTTGGGAAGTTTATATGAACTTCGTCAATTCAGAGTGGGAGTCTTCATAACAAAAAAAGTGAATATAGTTCTTTTTTTCTAGAAATTAATTTTTTTCTATATATTTTACAGAACATATTATGATGGTTTAATAATAATGGGATTCCGTCAGCCCCGAGGAAAGCTTCTTCTACATTGTGGAAAGGGTCAAGTCACAATGAAAAGAAAAATTCCATTAAAATTCTAGATGGATGGATAAAAATTACCTGGATTCCAAGTAAGAAATGATGTGGATCGATGTTTGAAATTATGTAGCATAGAGACAAATCGGATGTTGAATTTAAGACGTCTAAATGAGTTAGTCAAGTAAATAGACTTGGAAATATGGCCAAAACATCTTCGATATGCGCCAAACTTCTGCCCGCATGCATGCGTAGGACATTTAGAATTAATATGAGTTTGCTGCAGCTATTCCATATCTTTTTATTATACTGTAATTTTGTTGATCTAAGTTGTCCAAGAGAAATTAAAAGGAGAAAATATAGAGAGAGAAAAAAGATAATTGGGTCAAATCGAGGTGGTAATTGCAATTTGCCTAACTTGTTTTAATGATACCTTTAGCAAAATCATTAATTGGATTGACTTTTGATTCTTTATTCTGACTTAGTAAGATTTTGCGATGCATGCACTTTTAATTTTTTCTCAACTCAAAATACTTAAAATTGTCACAATATAAAAATGCTCGCACGTAGATTGATGTATAGCACATGCAATGTTATCGTCTTACCCCCATCCCATATTGTAGGATTTTAGTTTGCCTCATGAAAAATTGTTTTCTTCTGACTTTATTAATGAGTCAATACAATCGCAGTTTCACTTTTAAGTAAATCATCTCCTAATCAATGTTTATGTCGAAATAAACGAAGATGGATTTAACCTGATAGATTGGTTTAATTACATACGGTTGTCATCGTGTTTCCACGATATAACTATTGAACTTACTTTCTCTTTTCCTCTTCACCGGCCTTCCACTATTTGCCTTTTATTTATTTCAAAATATCTGAAACTTTTCAATATACATAAATCTTGATTTGCAAATTCATAGGATATTTTTATGTCTGTTATGTAATTATGAAGGGAAAGGATATCTCATAGATTGTCAAAGCTTAGAATATGTCCATTTATGTTTCATAATTGTAAAGGGAAATCACGGTTCTTTCTTCTTCTTCTTCTTTTTAATTGTAGATAGGAGATAATTTTAAAAAAATTCCTGCTAATTTTTTTTTTTTTTTAAATTTAGTGTAACGAAGGCTTTCACACCCTCTACGAAATAAATATTAAACTTAAGATTGTGAAGAGCGATCGCTCAAAGTCTAGCTCTGAGGTTGCCCAAGGATGTTGAGGTGAGCGGTGCTAGCAGCGTGAGCAAGCCAAAGGCGGGCAAGAGAGGGAGGGACAAGAGAGAGAAGGGGGTTGGGAGAGATAGAGGTTTAGTTTTTATTAGGAGGTGCAGTGGAAACTCAATAACTTCACTATGAGAATCCCAATGGAGAGATCGAATCTATTGATCTCCTTTCACAATAGCTTCATTTAGTGAGTGTTGGATTGCCATTTGGCTTGAACAAAATATTACAAGAGTAAAAACTGATGAAATTTTGTCTTAAATTGCTTGACAATGAATGTTATATTCTATTTATATATATGTGATCTCCATTAATTTAAAAGTTTAAATTTTTGAATTGGATTTTCTAACATGATATTAGAGCGAGTGTTGTTCCTTTAGCATAGGCGTGTCCATCCCATGGCTCCTTATCCAATTTATATATATACACACACGGCAATATATTTCAACAAATACAACCGCGCCCCCTTCTCCCACCTAAATTTGTGATATTGTCCTCGGGGAATATTAGTCCGCGTCATTATAGACAGGCAGGCACGCGGTCGTCCTGGGTTTCATTGTACGGGAAAACTATACCATATTCCTGTACGGAGATCAGAGGACAAAAGGTTTTTCTCCTACACAAGCGCGTCGAAATTTCCAAGCAAAGCCCTGGTGTTTCTCTCTTATTTCGCTACTATTGAAGCTCTCTCCTCACCGGACAAAAAAAAAAAAAAAAAAATTATCTCTCCTCTCTCTCTCCCTCTCTCTTCGTCTCTCAACCTTTCCCCGAGAATTCGATCTCTTCGCTTATTTATATGTGACGAGCTCAAACGTTCTTGCATACAACTACAAACAAAAGCAAAAGGATAGAAAAGCCAAAAGCAAGTTGTTTTGAGAGGGAGAGAGAGAGAGAGATGGAGGGTTTGCCACCAGGGTTTCGGTTCTTCCCGACCGAAGAAGAGCTGGTTTCGTTCTATCTACGAAACAAGCTCGAGGCAACTAGAGAGGCTCTACTCGGGCTGATTCAACGAGTCATGCCCGTTCTTGACATCTACGAGTTCAATCCATGGGACCTTCCGCGTACATCGCAATCCTTGCTTCTTCTTCTCCTTCTTCTTGATCATCTATTGTTTTCATGATGGAAAGCCTTTTCCAATTAAGAGATATGCCTGCAGAGGCAGAAAAACAAAGCATTGTGACTTTCTTTTAATTAACCTCGGAACTATCGCTCTCGATCCAGCTATTTTTTCGTGCGGATGTAGTAGGCATTTCTAAAGGTATTTGCTATTTGCCCCTTTTGACTTTAGTGAAGCAATGGTCTCAGATGCTTCTCATTTGAGATTTCTTGCATTTCTCCAAATCATAAGATGGGTACTTCTTCGAAACACAATCTCTTATTAAGTTCCACAAGTATGGGAGAACATAGTACGACAGATAATAGATGATGGGCTTCACTTTTTCTGCCCTTGTCTGAAAAGAAAAGAACCAACGAGAATTTGGAGAATCTCATGAGGAAGTTGTACCTGTTAGGCCCTAATTTATGTATGGTTTTCTTCTAAATATGTTTAACGCGATGAGCTTCAACTTTTTTGCAGCAAGCTTATATTTTAGAATGTATCAGTTGGAGAAATCATTCCATAATTCATGATTTGTTTTCGCAAGCAGTGTTCATATGCATCCAGAATATGTATACACAGTCTATAATTTCATGAACAATTTTGAACCCATGCTTGTGTGTTAGAACTGTTTAAAAAACAATTACAATTCCTCTAAAGAAAGATTACAGCTCTTTGATCTATACTCTCTACTCTATTATGTAACAAAATTCTTTTGGATCCAGAATTTGCGGGAGATCTATGCCGTGCAGATCCGGAGCAATGGTTCTTCTTCATCCCCAGGCAAGAAAGCGAGTACCGTGGCGGTAGGCCAAGGCGGCTCACAACCACTGGCTACTGGAAAGCTACGGGCTCTCCTGGTTTTGTCTACTCAAGCAATCGCATTGTTGGACTGAAGAGAACCATGGTGTTCTATATCGGACGAGCTCCAAAAGGTGTGAAAACCGAATGGAAGATGAATGAGTACAAGGCCATTGAAGGGGAGGCTTCTTCTCCTCAAGAAATTCCAGTGGCGGTAAGTAATGCCCTAATCCAATGTTTATCGAACAAATTGTCGGATAATCTATGTCACACACGTATGGAATATTTTAACAAGATTTCACTTGTTTCATGTGTAATCTAATTCTGGACATTGTTATGCTGGAGTGGTGGTGTGAATGCAATGGTATTAAGAGTAATTAAAACAAGAACTCCCAGTAACATTAGTGCAAATGCTTGCAGCAACCTAGACATATTCTCGTTCGTCTTTGTCTTTACATGTTCTATGTCGTCTCGGAAGCAAAAGTAATAGTTTAATCCATCCCATTGAGTTTCCAATCTAAAACTCAGCTAGTCTCTTTTATAGGCAAATAGATCTACACCAATTCTTGAACCCAAAGAAACAAAATGAAATAGAGCCGCAGCGGAATAGATTGACATCGCTTTTGATTTCTTCTTGTTGTAAGAACACGAACAAATCGAGCAACGACGTGTGACTGATGTCTCTCGTTTGTGTCTATAATTGCAGCCGAGGCATGAATTCAGTGTGTGCCGGGTGTACAAGAAAACAAAGACCTTGAGGTCATTCGACCGGAGACCAATGGGAGAAATCATTAGAAGCAGCCACACATTTCAACAAGGCACCATATCGGAGGATGATCATCATCGGCATCATCAGGCAATGGCATCATCTCATCAGAGCAGTCCTCCTTTCGTGGAGAGAGCGAGCTTATCGCCAGATAGTTCCGGTGTCTCTGAAGACCATGGGACAATTCCTTTGCAAGCCAGTGGACTAGGGAGCAATACTGACATGGAGATGCTACCCAGTGATACCGAATTGTTCTTGCCGGACTGGGAACAGTTCTGGTCTTAATTAAAGAAGGCTAATTTTCTATGCATAAAAAAAAGCATATTTATGTTATCGTGATTAAAATGGTGTAACTCCTAATCTCCTCAGTGATGCTAAGCTAATGTGAGTTCTTTCTAATTTTAATGTCTGTTTAAAATGCGCTTGTATCCTAGAATCGACCATGGATGTAGAACTAATACCAAATGAATAGTCGATATCATTTCGTGCACCATATTCATTTCCATGATTATTTCCATTCGAAACTCTCACGAATCAAACGGGTGTGTGTTCGTGTGTGCTTGTTATGTCAAGAAATGGTCCTTGTAAATGATTGCATGTGTGCAATGAACCGTAGAGCTCCCAAATGATTACTGAGGATTTAATTTGCTTCTAATCTTTTTCCTTTTTTGGTAAAATTATTTTAGAAGCTTTCCAATAGATAGATACAAATACTTTGCAATCTTGGTTTTTGATGTATTATCAAATTCACGGTTATTATGGAAAAAGGATGTATACTGGGAAATAATCAAGACAACCATCTAGTGCAACAGGCTTTAGTAATTTTGGAAAATATATTGCCTTAAAATCATGTCTAGCGCATCCTTCTTCTTTTTTTATTGGGGCTCTATGATGTCTTATTTTGGAAGAGTAAAGAGCTTCGTACTTATTTACAGGGTGAAATGTTAAGTTATTGCTATGCTTAGCATTATCCTTGCATGTAACATGTGAAAGACTTAATGATTAGATATAAAGCCACGATGATAAACTTAATCAAAGCTAGCTAACTTATAATCACAGTTGTCACTTGCAGAGCATTTGGACAAAATAAGGTCACAATTTCATGTAAAGTTCTTCACAGCTACGCATCACCTTCATCCAGAGAAATAGATAGCGCTTGTTCACTTCTTTTCTTGACCCAAATAATACTTTACTTTGGGAAACATTTAAGAGTGTTGTTGGACCCTCGATTCCAATTATGTCGTTCTTTCATGGGAAAGCTTTGATGTTTGGTAAAACTATTTTGCAGTTCTTAGAATTCAAGTCTACATTTCCCAAGTCAACAACTTAAAGCAGCTAAAGTTGTTTACTTTCACTCAAAAGGCTTTAAGAATGCGTAACTGCTTTTCAAAAATCTTTTCAAACTTGCAATATTCTAAACTACAAATTAATCGAGTAAAACATACTCTATACTCTGCTAGAAGTCTTGAAAGGGAATGACGCTTTAAATATGCCAAAATTTATTAGATGGTATATATTTATATATAGTTGTCTCGCTTATTGCCTAAATTCCCTACATCCCTATATACATGTGAGATTCTACTCTACATGAAAGAGAGAATGACTACATGTGTAATTAACACTTGAATTATCAAAAATATAACCCTATGTAATAGTCTAAGTAGTTAATGAGATGAAAAACAAGTATAGTGAGATTCTTTCAAGAAGTTAGCATATTAAAATATTAAATGTTTAGTTATTGTAAAAAGTAATTCAGTTACCTAAAATCCAGTTATAGACCGCCAAATCACCTAGTACGTCAAACTTTTAAAGTACTCTATCACATTGAAAATCATTTTAGTGAGAGAAATTTTAATTTAACGATTCATATTTACATCTTTTTCATTTTCATACTTTTGAAATTTCTTGTGAATTTCATTAAAAGAAATGCCTAAATAAATAAACCAACCACGCACAACGCTGCTCCTAGTAGCTAGGAAATTCCCCATCTTTTAAGTAGAGATTGGAGAAAATTAATGATGTTTACAATCTAATATACAAATATTTCAAATTCCGTGCCAAATTAATTCAACTAAACTGAGAGAGACATGCATCTAAAATCCCAACTCGTCGGGTCATATCTTGATGGGAAGTGTCGTCGAAAACAAGGAGGGGGGGATGCTTCCTTGCAATTGCAGTGCAAAGACTTGACAAAAGATCCCCCAAGATTATTGGCTTGACTTGCTCTTACGAGTCATGCCATTATTATATTCGCAACCATCGTTTTCACATGCATTTATAAATATTATAAATATTATAAATATTTATCTCTTATACTAATTAATTACTTCTTTTAGAACTTAGGTTAATTCATTCTCGTCCGGACTTTGGACTGGTTGTCTTTCAATGTTGAAAGTTTCTAACTCTTGACTAATCAAACTTTGAAATATATATATAGATGTCGAGTGTGTACATGATCATGCATCACGTGTCGCTTTCCCTGTAAAATAAGACGAAATATACCGGTATCCTATGAGCGCAAAAAGGAATAAAAATCTCAACATCAATCATCAATTCGAAAACTTACATCAATGGTCCTACTCTACATGATCTGTTATTAGGCTAAACAAAGCAAAAAACTAACATCGACTAAGACATATAACATATATTCGATTCTTGGCATCATCAAGTGTGAATAATCACGTATTGGTGATTAAGGATAAAGCTTTATCTTTCAAGCACGTTTCTGACACTGACGAATAGAAGACTGCAGCAAAGTTGGGGATTGCCTTCGACAATTTTTGATTGATTATTCATTCTTTCCTTTTCTTGTTGCTGTTTGCCTTCCTTTGGCTTTTGGTGCGTTTCTTGTGGTTCCACGGAACCCCTATACTCTTTTGACTTCCTTGTCTTTTGAGTGTTTGTTCTTGTTGGTGATGGGCCTCCTTATTTGTACATTCTTTTGGTAAAATCTATATATTACTTACCTTTACCCAAAAAAAAAAAAAAAATCACGTATTGGTGCCATTCATCTAGCAATTGACTCGCATTTTACCTTGTACATGGGTTAGTGAGATATTCCTTCGACTCAGATTTTATTCATACCTAGGTGGTCTGTCACGTTGATCAGGAAATTAAGGGTTTATGGCGTATTTTGTTACATTAATAACGATAAGTTCGACCTCAACTGGCTTTTGTTTCTAGTCTTTTGTTAAATCTAACGTTTACGCAACCAAAAAGTATCATAATCATTCACAGGGAAAAACAGATTTCTTCTTTATTAAATCCGAGTTAGGGCAAATGAAAAGGTTCAGAAACTAAGACTCCCACCCCTCTTTCTAGGGAAGAGTTTTAGCTTGCGCAGCTACCCGATAGCAAATATCACTATATCTTATATGAGTTTGCAAATTTAAGTCATGTCGCGATATAGGTATTACTCCACTTGCTGTCATCTGACTTGCATATTCATGAGGCTGAGATGACAGAACCCTTCAAGTGATGAGCCAAATATAGGATGACTTGATGAGCCAAGGAAAACATTCTATCAAATCCTTCTAGTTACAAAAACTTAAACCTGTCGAGTGATGAACCAACTATATTTATCAATTGTTCAGTCCTTCACTAATAACCTGATGTAGGAATGAGTATCCCTAACACCCTCAACCTTCGGCCTTGACCGGGAATGAGGACTCTTCCGACAAGGACCACAGAGTATCTCTCCATCTGCGATCTTGGGCTATCTAGCACCAACACAGACACGTAACACGTGCGACACGACACTACATGATACATCGACACGTCATCTCTAAAAAAAATAAAGAATTTATACACGTTCCGACATGTTATAAAAAGAGCATAGAATTAATTTAAACTAAAAATATTAATCAAACATTTGTTAATATCATTCATTGTTTTAATTTGACAAATTCAATTACATTTCATTGCAATAATCTATAAAACTTAGAGGAAAAAAAAAACAATCCACATTCCACTATTTAATTTAGGGATATGTACACAACAAGTCCTAAAACTTATCGGAAAGTATAATTGAGTCCTAAAATTTATCAAATTGATGCAATCGAGTCCTTTCATTAACACTGTCAATTTATTTAACGGAAAATTTTGAAGTAGTATTTTTAAATTAATTTATTTATCCTAAATGGCATTTTTATGAATTTTTTTCTTTAAATATTATTTAAAGAATAGTAAAAAAAAAAAAACTTTTAAAAAGCTAAAAAAATTTTAAAAAATTGGAAAAAAAAAAAATGGGCAAGGTCGTGGTTACCTGGCTGGATAGGCCGCAGCTGCTACCACCATTGGAGGGGCCTGGAAGGGTCATCGTCCCTAAGCGGTGGCCTACGGCGAAGGGGGAGCAACCCTTGCTGGCCTAGGCGAAGCTTAGGCGAGGCTCATTAGATCCGATGTTGCCTTGGCTGGGGCTAGCAAAGCTCGCTTAGATCTAGGCGACACCAGCCCTCACCTATGGTCGGTGAACCTCCCCAGCCCTAGGTGAGGCCTTGCTAACCCCAGGTGGGGGCTAGCGACCCTCACTAGGCCTGAGCAAGAGTGCAACGTTGCCCAAATCTGGGTGAGCCTTGCTTAGGCCTCAGTCAAGGCATCACCCAAATTTGGGCGAGCCTCACCTGGCCACAATGGCCTTGCCTAGGCCAACGAGGGCCACCCCTTCCACCATCTCGCCAGCCCCCTTTGACAATAGCAGCGGCAATGGCGCCTAACCTTACCTTTTTTTTTTCTTTTTCTTTTTTGCGTATATTTACATTTTGACACCTCATGTATTGAAAAATTTTAAAATTAACCATGTGCATGTCAGAATCGCATGTCGGAATTCCGAACTCCCATGTTGGAGAGTGTTGAGGAGAGTTGACCACATGTCAGATTTTCTGACATTCATTGATCGCGTATTGAAGCATGTTGGAGTGTCGAACACAACATGAAAGCTCTCGGAGAGTGTTAATGCTTCTTAGGCCACGAGCCCGTTCTAGGGGAGTCCAACCAACCTCTTCCTACACCTAAATTAGACCCTCTGGGTCTTGCTCATCAACAAATAAAGAAAAAGATTTATTTGGTGACCATTCTATTTTTTATTTTTTTGTTCTTTTATTTTTCGAAACTAGAAAAAGAATAGAAATCCATTTTATTACATTAGTTAATTTTTCTATTCCTTGAAATAGACTAGTGGTCAGGAAATAGATTCGGAACAAAAATAAGAAGTAAAAAAGAATCCACTATTTTGTTTTCGAAAATAGAAATGGCAAAAATTATTTCTAAATAGAAATTATTTTTGAGAATAGAAATGTTATTAAATGCATCATAATACTTGGCATACATTGTCTTTCTTGATCTCACGCTAACGCAGAAGAACTCTCAGTCCAAGGTATCGACAATCATTATCGGTCATATAGGCCAACCAAATGGTAAGAGAGACAGAGAGAAGGGTAGTTTTTGGGTACTCCCAACTTATATTGGCCCGTCATGAGTCGTCAAATAATGTGGATCTCCCATGGGTCCCGACAAATCTACTGGCCCAGTCAAAGTGAGCTAAAATAAGCTCGAGGTACCTAACAATTTTCCCAAACAAACAATTGCTCCATCTTTGCTGTTATCATAGTCGAAAGAGAACTCTGGAAAAAGCAAGCAACGACTAATCAAAACAGAATCACCAAATGAATATATTTTGATTTTGGTGTTGAAGAAGCTTTATGCAGAGTGACTCGGCACCACTACAACATGCCAAAAAAGAACAGCCGCTCACATCATGAGCAAAAGTTAACTGTTCAAATCGCCAACCAAGCATATTTCAACAAAAAAAAAAAAAAAAAAACAAAAATTGGTCAAAAATACAAGTGATATACATTACTTAATGAAATTCGCTGAAAATACATCAAGAGCGTCAGAACATAACATATCAAAGAGAGCAAAGGGGTTGTTGGGGACCCAATTTTTGGGTAAATTATTTGACCTTTGGGCTTTGGCTAACCAATTTGCGATTCTATTTGAATCTCGGCTACAATGGGCTATGGTGAGGCCCAAAAATTTACTCTTCAGCTCCTTGGCCTAGTCCACTAGGGGTTGTACTTCGTAGTTCAATAGTTCAGAAGAGTTGATGCAATGGACAAGCACACGGCAGTCAGACTCAATTTGCAAGCTTTCGATAGATCTAGGTAGGAGAAAAGTTAGGGTTTCAACCAATGCAGAAGCTTCTGCTTGCTCGAACGAGTGAGCTTCAATTACTCTAGAGAATCCATCCAGTAGCCTACCGGACGCATCTCGGACAACGCAAGCCATGGCCACACGAGTTCCTCCTCTTTTCACCCCTCTGTTCGTCAAGGCTCGGGATGGATCTTTAGAAGCTCCAATGAACGAGGCATTCATGTTGATCGTCAAGACACCATATTCTGGTTTCTACCACTTTCGGGTATGATTTGCGATTGTTCTTCCTCCTTTTTTGTTCCCATTCCTAGTCTTGAAGTTATCATGATGGGCTGTTGCTCTGCCTTTAGTTTGTTGTGGATTCAGGGGCATTTTTCTGAAGATTGCATTGTTTCAGTCCTTCCATATACACCATAAGGTCGTCACAACGAGGTCAAACTGATGTGAGGTTCATGGGTCCTCCCTCAATTTAGTTAACCACTCGTCAAATCGAGTTAGACCCATTATTTTTATACAAATTTGTAGGGGATACTCGCGCCATAGTTGTGATGTCCAAAGACAAAGTAGCAAGGTGTGTTCAACTATTTCCGGTTCCTAATTGCATAATGGACATACTGGTGCAGGTACGATCTTTCTTCTATATAGGTTATTCAGGGTAAGCAAGGTGTTATGGCATGTATTCCAAAGTAAGATTTTAACTTTGGGCGTTGTTCCTGCTTTCCATATGTATTTCCACAAATCTGATTTGACCCGGTAGGAAGATGATGCTTTTGTTGTGAGAGCGCTATTTGTAAGGCTCCTGTTACTGAAATATCCACTTTTAACCATGTATATCCCTAATTTGTTGTCAACCCAAACTAATTTATCCTTTGTAGTTGGTAACTCTATAGGAATGGTAAGTATTTCCATTACCGTTTGTTTGTCGAACATAGTCTTAATCAAGGGTTCATTCCATTTTACTGCTTCAATGTCCATCAAATTAGCCACTTTTAGTGGCTTATTTCTTGTTGTCGGGCCACCAAGCGATCCTTTCTTTAGCCATTTGTCATTTCTAATGGAGATTTTCTTTCCATTCCCAACTGCCCACATGACTTTAGGAGATATAACATCTCTTCCAATTATGAGACCTTGCCAACCCCATAAAGGACGGTACCCTCTTCCAGCATTCCAAAAATCCCCTTGTAGGAAATATAATCCCTTCATAACTTGACTCCAAAGAGTTTTCGGTTGTTGAGCAATTCGCCATGCTTGTTTCCTTAGCATAGCTTTATTAAATGCCCTTAAAATTTTGAAGCCAAGGCCCCCTCCATCCTTCCTAAGCTTTAAACTTTCCCACTTCTTCCAGTGCAAACTAGCTGTTTTGTTGCTAGTTCTCCACAAAAAATTAGCAATTTTCTTCTTAATAGTTTTACAAATAAAAACTGAGATTTTAAAGATGTACATGGCGTATTGAGGAAGTGCCTGCACCACAGCCTTTATCAATATTTCCTTCCTGGCTTTGGAAAATAAATTCTCTTTCCAGCTCTCCAATTTCATATTGACTCTAGTAAGGATCCAAGCAAACATCTCTTTCTTCGATACCCCCCAATCCGATGGAAAACCTAGATATTTACCTATTTTGTCAATTACCGAAACTCTTATCTTAGAAGTCATATTCCTCTTCAGACTTTCTGGGTAGCCTTTACTAAAATATATCCCTGATTTGTTTAGGTTAATAGCCTGATTAGAAGCAAAACAATATTGATGTAGGATAGCTGCTAGATTTTGACATTCCATTATAGTTTCGTCTAGGAAAAAAATGGAGTCATCCGCGAATAAGAAATGTGAGAGAGTAGGGCAGCTATGACTCAATTTGATTCCTCAAATAGTACCTGCTAAAACCGCTTGCTTTATCAAATAAGAGAGTACGTTGGCCACTAGAATAAAAAGATAAGGAGAAAACGGGTCTCGTTGGCAAATTCCTCGAGTGGGTTTAAAGAAAGGCA
Organism: Eucalyptus sp. ANBG9806169; assembly: GCA_014182395.1. Taxonomy (NCBI): domain Eukaryota; kingdom Viridiplantae; phylum Streptophyta; class Magnoliopsida; order Myrtales; family Myrtaceae; genus Eucalyptus; species Eucalyptus sp. ANBG9806169. The sequence continues at coordinate 39,117,501 of CM024573.1, read as the reverse complement.
TAGGCTCCCCATTAAATTTAATGCTGAACGATATCGTGGAAACACATTGCATTACCCAGTTCAACAATTTTCCACAAAAACCCATCTTAACTAGGCATTCTCGAAGAAAATCTCATTATTTTCGGTCATAGGTCTTTTGCATATCCAACTTTAAAATTGCTTAGAACTTTTTTTTCCTCTCTCTTCTTCTTAGTCTATGTAAAACCTCCTGCACTATCAAGATATTGTCTTGAATTTGTCGCCCTCCCACAAAAGCACTCTATTCTGTTGCAATTAGGTTGGGGCGTAAAGGTTTTAGCATATTCGTCAGTATCTTGGAGATGATCTTGTAGATAAAGTTGCATAGGCTTATAGGGCAAAATTGTTCTAGCTTCTCTAGATTTGGGGTTTTAGGAATGAGGGTTAATGATGTTCTGTTCAGCTCAAGGTTTAAGTATCTTGTGTCGAAAAATTGTTGCACCTCTCTGAAGATATCTTGATTTCATTACTTCCAATGATGTTGGAAGAATAAACCATTTAAATCGTCAAGCTCGGGAGCCTTAAAAGCTCCTAATTGATTTGTTGCAGGTATGATTTCCTCCAAGGTGATAGGTTGTATCAGTTGTTGATTCATTTCTGCATCAACCGAGCATGGAAACTAATCAACTATTGGCTGAAAATTTCTGTTCCCCTCCAACTTATACAGATCTTTGAAGTACTTGCCTTTCATTTCCTTGAGAACCTTCTCGTCTCGCATCCATTGTCATTCTGAATTTTTCAACATGTTGATTATGTTTCGGGTTCTTCTTTGGATAGTAATAGCATGGAAAAATTTAATGTTTCTATCACCCCATTTAAGCCAGCTAATCCTTGATCTCATCCCCCAATATAACTCCTCTTATCACCATAGACTCTCGATTTCTTGGTTTGTCTTTTGGACTTTCGCATAATCATTTGATCCCCTTGGATTATTCATCAACACTTAGAGCTCATTCCTTAGCCATGAAATTATCTTGTGTGCATTAGAGAACCTGTTTTTACTCCATTCGACCAGCTTTTGAGTCATTATATTCAACTTATCTACAATGCCAATCCTTTGAGGATTTGTTGAAGCCCAAGCTCTCTTCACTATTTGTGCGCATTCCTCATCCTCCTCCCAGAAAGCTTCATGTCTAAATATTCTTCTTTTGCAATCAATCCTTGGGAAAAGTGATAAAATAAGTGGGTTGTGATCAGAGCCAAGAGTTGGTAAGGCTAGGCATTCTACATTAGGATATGCTAATCTCCACTCCATTGTACAGACTTCTCTATCCAGCTTTTCCTTAATAAATGCATCACATTCTTTATTATTTGTCCAGGTAAACGCACAACCCTTACTTTCCAAATCCATTAAAGAACAAGCATGTAGAAAGTCCCTAAATGCTGTCATTCAGTAATGCTCAGTCATCCTTCTACCCTCTTTCTCCAAATGGTACAAGACTTCATTAAAATCACTTAGATATAGCCAAGGAAGCTGGTTTGTAATGTTGCATTTATGAATCGTCTCCCATAATAATACTTTTTCTCTAAACTCATTAGGGGCATGCAAATAGGTGATTCTCATGAGTTGTCTTAGTTCTAAAATTTGACAATGGACATTTATAAAAATCCCTGAATACTCCTCGATTGTTATATTTACCTGGTCATCCCAGAAAATGGCCAATCCTCCCGTTGTACCCTTTGGATTCACCAAGAAACAGTTCTAAAATTTGAGCCGCCTTCTGACATGTTGCATCATTTGCTCTTAATTTTTTGTTTCCATTAAAAACACTATATTGGGTCTTTCCTGAGTCACTAAGACTCTCAATGCTTGAATTGTTAAGGATGTGCCCAACCCTTAACAATTCTAACTTAGAAACTTCATGAATAACGCGATGGCTTATTAGGGTTAGCCATCAAAGCCCACTGAGTTGACTTATTCTCTACTTCAATGGGAGTCTCTACAAGCTGTGTTTTGTCTAATATTGGGGTTTTTGAGGATTGAGCTCCATAAGGACAAAACATTTTCCCTTTTGATAACTTTGTAAAAATAGAGTTATTTTACCTATTTTAGGCAACAATTAATGCAATATCTATGAGAAAATATTTGGATTTCCTTTTGATTATTTGAATTTTCCTTATTTTATGCATAATAATGATATATGGAGAAGATAAGGAAAAATATGGCAAAACTGAGGAATTTAAATCAAGCAGCAGCATAAGATAAAATATCAAATCAAAATCCTCTGATTTACTCCCTGATTTTGTGCGCAATTGCTTGGAGATAAGGATCTTGGATATATCCTATGAAGAGGAGAATAAAGAGAGAGAGAGAGAGAGAGAGAGAGGGAGAACAGCTAGGTTTTAGCTAGTTTTTCTGTTAGATCGTTTTTCAAGTATTTTGAAGAGAAGACAAAAGTGGTGACAAAATTCTTGTTCTTTGATTCAAGATGCTGAGTTTAATTTATATTGTTATTTATTCATCTACTATGTTCTAATTTTCTTTTGTTATGGCTACGATGTAGCCTAATCATGATGATGTGAATTTCATGATTTTTATGTTTTGCAATTGATTTCATTCATGTGAGTTATATATTATTGTGCATAATGCTTTTGAGTGACTGGCCACCACTTGAATGATCTGATGTGCATGTCTGAGACTGAGAAGTGAAAATATGCAATTGTTCATTATAATATATAACCATAAATTAAACGTGGATAGAAATATACCACGTTATTTGTGTAGCTTTCGGTGATAAGATGATCCAAAAGACTCATTGTAAGCCGAGAATATTCATAATTTTTAATGCATTTATGTTTATTTTAATTCACATAGAGATATAGTTGATTAATAAGCTGAGTATGTTTGCTATACTTAGAGATATGATAGTAAATAGATTGGGAAATTCCGCTATCACATGTTTGATATCGTTCTTGTATTCACAATAATCTGAAATTCATATATAGTGGTTATGGTGAAATCGGATGCTATAACATATTTATCTGATCGATTTACTGCATTTAGTCTATAAATCTTGTTTTTAATTTATTATCAATTATATTTTGATATGTTAGATAAATTTTAGAATTAATCTATTTTACTTGTTAATTAGTTTATTAGTCATCGATCTCCATGGGACAATATTCTTTCTCATCATTATATTACTTGTTTGACACGTGCATTTGCGTTTAGAATTTTATGAACAAGTTTTTGGCGCCGTTGCCGGGGATCGTTTGTTTAATACTAATTAATATTGATACCAGATAATTCTAAGTTTAATCTAGCTTTCTTTTTGTTTTATTTTTCAGGGTGTACATCGGTTTATGACACGTAGCCAACAAGGGAAACTTGTTGAACTTGATCCAGAAATCGAGCATACATTCAAAAGGCGACTGAGAGAACAAAGAAATCATGCTAAGAAGATGGCAGACGGTGATAATGAAAATCCACGTAGACTCTTAAGAGATTATGCTACGCCAACAGTTCAAGGCGCCACATCAAGTATCAGAAGACCTGCAATTCAAGCAAACAACTTTGAGATTAAGCCGTCACTCATTCAAATGCTTCAACAATCAGTGCAATTTAGTGGGCTACCAAGCAATGATCCAAACGCTCACATCGATGCTTTTCTTGAAATCTGTGACACCATTAAATATAATGGAGTTACAAATGATGCTATTAGATTGAGATTATTTTCATTCTCTCTTAGAGACAAAGCTAAAAGTTGGCTTTCTTCTCTTCTTGCAGGATCAATCATTACATGGAATGATATGGCTCAGAAATTTCTTGGTAAGTTCTTTCCACCTGCAAAGTCTGCGAAGATGCGTAACGATATTACTAATTTTATGCAGATGGATAATGAATCATTATATGAAGCATGGGAAAGATTCAAAGAAGTTCTTAGGAGATGCCCACATCATGGACTATCCGTATGGATGCAGGTACAAACTTTTTATAATGGCTCTAGTACAAATCTTCGTTCTATGATTGATGCAGCTGTAGGAGGAACTCTAAATAATAAAACACCAGAAGAAGCCTACAATTTATTAGAGGAGATGGCATCAAATAGTTATCGGTGGCCTACGAGAGACTACCAATGCGAAAAGTTAGCGGAGTTCACGAAGTGGATGCTTTTGCTGCAATTACTACACAATTTGAAGCACTCAACAAAAAGCTAGATAATGCCATGAAAATTCAGAATTTGACATGTGATTTTTGTGGTGGAGGACATGTTAGCACAGCGTGTCGGGTAGGTAATACTTTTAAACAATCTCATGAAAATTCTAACTTTGTTGGGAATTTTAACAGGTCACAGAATAATCCCTACTCCAATACATACAATCCGGGATGGCGCAATCATCCAAATTTTTCATGGAATAATCAAAATGTGATGAGACCACCGGGATTCAAACAATCAAAAGAGACAAAGTCAAATTTGGAAGATATAGTCACCAAACTTGCTAACACGACTCATGACTTCATCAAAAGCACAAATGTAAGATTTCAAAACCAAGAGGCTTCAATCAGAAATCTGGAGATGCAAGTGGGTCAGTTAGCAAGCATGATGTCAGGGAGACAATAAGGTTCTTTGCCGAGTAACACAGAGAAAAATCCAATTAAAAACATAAAGGCTATTATCATGAGAAGTGGTAAACAAGTGGGAGAAGAAGAGATTGTCAGAAACAAGGAAGAGGTGACCAATAAACAATCAAATGAGACAAGCAAGAGTAAACTTTTTCCAGATAATCCCAAGCCATAGTGCCGTCAATTCCATTCTCTCAGCGACTCCAGCAGCACAAAATAGATAAGCAATTTTCTAAATTTCTTGATGTATTTAAAAAATTGCATATTAACATTCCTTTTGTAGATGCCCTAGCGCAAATGCCCAGTTATGCAAAATTTTTGAAGGAGATTTTGGCAAACAAAAGGAAACTAGAATATTATGAAATTGTGAAGTTAAATGATAAGTGTTCAGCCATCCTACAAAACAAATTACCTTCGAAATTAAAAGATCCAGGGAGTTTTACTATTCCTTGCACTATTGGAGATTCTTACTTTGAAAATGCATTATGTGATTTAGGTGCAAGTATTAATTTGATGCCTTATTCAATTTTCAAGAAATTAGGATTGGGCGAGGTAAAAGCAACCACATTGTCACTTCAATTGGCTGATCGATCAATTAAATATCTGAGAGGTATTGTGGAAGATGTTTTGGTAAAAGTTGACAAATTTATCTTTCCTGCAGATTTCATAGTTCTTGACATGGAGAAAGATTTTGAGGTACCATTTATCTTAGGCCGACCTTTTCTAGCAACAGGAATAGCACTTATTAATGTACAACAAGGGAAGTTGATCCTTAGAGTTCAAGATGATCTTGTTTCATTTAATGTTTTTAAATCAATGAAATATCCATTTGATGATAATTCTTGTTTTAGAATTGAGACAGTTGACAAGTTGGTGAATAAGGTTTTTCAGAAAAATATTTTTAAAGATCCACTTGAAGCATGTCTGATTCAACCAAGGAACAAAGATATTCAAAATGAGGAGATAAAGGAGTACGCAAATTCATGGAGGCAATTCCACCATATTCAAGGCAAAAGGCAATTAAATTTGAGGAGTTGGGACAACAAACAACAAAGCCTAAACCATCAATTGAAGAGTCTCCAATTCTTGAACTCAAACCCTTACCTTCTCATTTGAAATATGCTTATTTAGATGGAGTTTATTCTTTACCGACAATTATATCTTCTTCTTTGACAGATTTGATGGAGGAACAATATAAATCCACTATCCAACCTCAAAGGCGTTTGAACTTGAAGATGCAAGAAGTAGTGAATGGTCAACATTTGAAGCCCTACATTGAAGGTGGTTACAACAAGCAGAAGACCACCTTTGAACTTCATCCTCTAGATTAAAGACATCTGAGATAGTTTGGCTGAAAACTATAAAGCAAGCGCTTCTTGGGAGGCAACCCAAGCATTTTAATTATGCTTTTTTTTTTATTGTTAAGTTTATTATGTTTTGCAAAAAAAAAAAATGCTTAAATTTTCTCTATTTTATCCAAGTTAATTTTTTAGGGAGCACCTTTCAAGAGTTTAATCATCAAGGTCATCAATGAAGTTATACTACAACCAGGAGAGTTTTCTTCTTCCTATTTCTATTATTTGCATTGAGAACACTGCTTCATTCAAGTTTGGGGGGGAGACAAATTTTTTGGCTAAATTTTTTCTATCATGATTGTATTCCTTGTTGTGAATTTTTACAATTCTTAGGAAAATTTAAGTTTTATTTAAATTTGCAATTGATGTGTGAGTTAGCAATTGATGTGTGAGTTAATTTTAATTCTAATTATGTTGATCCACTTACTAAGCACTAAAAGTCCTTAATTTTTTAATTGTGTGTAAATCTAGAGAACATTCATGTGAAGTATGTGATTTTCTTAGATTTCACCAAAATCTTAGAATTTGTTTTATTTTCTCTTGAGGCGAAATCCTAAGCTAAATCTAACTGAGAAAATGATTTAGGCAGTTTTTGGATCGATTGAGCCTTTCAAGCTAACCCTATTTATTTATCCCTAGTCACCCCGTTGAGCCTTAATTACTACCCAATTTTTCATTGGCACCCATAAATGTTTAGCCTTGCCGTTATCAAATTATATCATTGTCCCATGCCCTATGAACACGTTGATTTTCTTTTGGGATGAAAAATTATCCGAGCTTGATAGAAATTTGGGAGGAAGGATGGAGTAAAAAAAAAAGAAAAAAAAAAGAAAAGGAAGTGATTGCTATGGTTGTTTGGGGTGTATTGTCAAAAAAAAATTGCTTTTATGGTTCCCTATCCAACTTTCAATTGAGTGAACATTTTAGATACTCAATGGGTTGGAAATTTTATGTTATATTAGGAGGGACTATGGGAGAAACTCCACCATAAAGCAATTCAAAAGAAAAAAAAAAAGAGAGAAAGAAAAAAAAAGAGAAAAGAAAAAGGAAAAAAACGAATGATGATATATGGTGGCAAAAAAAAAATTTATTTTGAAGGAGTGAAATTGGACAGTGACATTGGCTCTAATTAGATCCTAGAAATCAACGTGTTGATGGGTGATTTGAGCTTAAAATTCTCGTTATCTCACCTTTAGCCCAGCCTTACATTACAACCCGAGAAAAGTCCTATTGATTTTTGGTTAGATAATTAGCTTACATTAGTGGAGAGAGGAATGAAAAAGCAAACCTATGAGATTTAGTCATAATTATTGAGAATTTTTTAGAGGTTACATGTCAATGTGAATTTATTTAGATTGCATATAATTCGAAAAAGATGAGGACTCACACACACACACTTGGATCACATAGTTAAAATTGGTCTTAACTTATAAATCAATTTCAATGTTTAGATGAAATTTGTGTTTTTCTTTGAATTGTGAATTTGAGCAATTATGGAAAGATGTCATGGAGGAGATTGTTAGCTTGAGTATGTGTTATGTCTTGATTTTGCTCGAGGACTAGCAAAAGGTTAAGTTTGGGGGTTTGATAACTCTATAAAAATAGAGTTATTTTACCTATTTTAGGCAATAATTAATGCAATATCTATGAGAAAATATTTGGATTTCCTTTTGATTATTTGAATTTTCTTTATTTATGCAGAATAATGATATATGGAGAAGATAAGGAAAAATATGGCAAAACTGATGAATTTAAATCAAGCAGCAGCAGGAGATAAATATCAAATCAAAATCCTCTGATTTACTCCCTGATTTTGTGTGCAATTGCTTGGAGATAAGAATCTTGGATATATCCTATGAAGAGGAGAATAAAGAGAGAGAGAGAGAGAGAGGGAGTGTCGCGACCAATTTTTCGGGTGTGTACCACCTAGGGTTTGGCTAATGGATTGTTAAGCCTAGACTTAACTCGAGCTCTCCCAAGCCCATACCAATTCGCGACTTAGGTTTGAGTTCTTAACATGCAAATGATTTTCAATTAGGAGTCGCCACTAATCTATTTTTGGTGGGTCGATTAGAAACCCAAGTAAAGCAACGAGAGGTTTACTTTACTCCTACGAACCGAGACTATGGGTACGGGGACTTGGTTACACTAGATTTCTCTAATGCCCTTTCGGTACCATTCTTAAAAAATGTTTGGCAAGCAGCTTGAATTGATTTTAAATCTATTTCCCTAACATGTGAAGTGATCATGCGGGTGCGCAATCCACCAATTTAACACCCAGATAAACAATAAATAAATCACAAACTTACCTCAAAGCAACGAAAGCATCTGCGTTGTTAGATCAAAATTCACATCATCAACCCTAGATATGATTTCTAATTAACACGCAATTTCTTTTTCTGTTTTCACTTTATTTAATGGGAACTTAATCTATATGCAATGCAATATAACTAAATGATCTAATTCTAATGACATGCATATAATTAAATGGACCTAATAACAATCTCTAAATGATGTGCATTTCATGAATCTAATTCTATATGACGTGCACATGACACTTTTTGTTTCCTTATAAACACATGCAATCTATCCTAGAATTTGAAACTAACTTATCCTAGGACATTTTTTGTATTTTTTATGAAATTCAAAATTAAGAAAAATGCAAAAATTAACTATCTAGATTAAGATTTTATCCAGCCTATATTAAGGATCAAGTCAGACTAAATCCTAATTTAAACTAAGATATTATCTTAACTTAGCAATCTCTAACTTAAGATGCAATCTATCTAAGAAATCGATCTAAACTTAAAATAAAACGTGCGATTTTATACTAAGATGCAATGACATGCAAAGAATGCCCTAATTCTAATTTTTTTTCTTTTTCTTTTATGAAATTCGAAATTTAAAATTGTCAAATAATTAAACATGCAATTCAAATTAAAGAAAACTAACATCCTAAATGAATGCCTTTTTTTCCTGGATTTTTTCATTTTTTCAAAAACTCGAAATAAATAAATTTCCTGTTCTAAACATGCAAGATAACCCTAAAATGATGAATATTCTAAAACGAACCTAATCTAACTAAGATTTTTTGGATTTTTCCTTTCTTTTACGGGAGCAATCAAAATAAGACATCAAGAACAGCACGCAACAAATCAGGCAAGATATCATCCATGTCCATTTTGGAAATAAATTGACGAATCATATCTCGCGCATGAGATCGGATTGGCCAATTTCAAATAAAATCACGAATCGTATCTCGAGCGTGAGATCGGATTAGCGATTTTTCCGTGCGATTGCGAGTCGTATTTCGAGCGTGAAATCGGACTGTCAATCATACGCACGTTGCGAAATTAGGAAAATTTCCTAATTCATGAGGGATCAAGAGATCTTTTGGATATGGCAATATCAATCAAACATTCAAAGAAAGATTGCGATATTACGAATTAGGCAACAAGATATATGAAAATCAAATTGATCGAGAGTCTTACCTAATTCACGATGTCACGCGGGTGACGTCTCCAAATTCGGATGGATGATGGGTCACGGAAATCACGGTGAGGAAGGCCGGCGATAGTAGCATGCACGGTTGCTCGGTAATCGTCGGACGTGTTTAACAAGACCGAATATTTGGAATTCTGTTTGAGAACTTCAGCTTCTTTTCACTTTGCTATCAAGCTTCACCTTTTGCAAGTTCACATTGTGCGCCCACTATTCTTTCACTCGCAATTTGGTGTCTTTTGTTTGACCAAGTCTCAAGCTCCACTCAATCTCTTGAAGACCTCATCATATCCTCCCGTGGCCATCCAAGACGTGCGTTGCCGATGATATCTCAATTGCAGGTTTGTAGATAGCCAGGGATGTGCGGACTACGATTGTGAGAGTTACGTAACCTGCAAGGGAAACAAAGAAACAAAACTTGCCAAATCTAAATTGCGAGTCGACTGGTGGAACACGTTGAGGCATAGCAAGCTGCCGTTGCCGATCGTTGAGCGAGGACTGGACCACCACAAGGAACCGAGAGCAACTTTGTAATAAAGACAGGTGCAGTAAGTTGTTTGCATTACTGGACCTCACGATGACTAAGCGGGCTACCGAGAAGTTGCTGTATTTTCACCAAAAATCTGCACGCAAATGGTAAAACATTGTATAAACATGACCGAGTATCGTGAAAGCTCGTTAGGCTGGCCGCAAAAGAAAACATCAAACTTGCGAGATAACTTGTAATCGTTAAGAGCAAAATTGATATTGCAAGGAAACTGAGAAAGTTTCACTCTTTGGGCGCCAGGTTAGGCAAAAGTGTTATAGACGCAAGGCTCAGCGACTCATAAGGCGTCAGGGACTGGTCGTTGCTAGATGGACCGCTCCGTGATGATTGAACTGGCGGATCTAGAGTGGGGCTAGGAACCGGGGAAGCTCGCCAAGTTGCAGCAAAGGTGATGAACTCTCAGAATTGCCGATGAGGATTCCTTGGACTTGATCGCGGGTCCGGCACGGAGAAAAGGCTCGGTTGCCTTTCTTTCTCTTGACTTGAATCCGTAGCCTCCTTTTGGCTTTTCCTTCGTATTGTGGCCGAGAAAAGCTTCAATTAGTTGAACTTGACAGTGAGTGGGTGTCTGACTAGATCAGCAAACCACACTCACAAGAACGGCCTCCAATGTCACCGCTGCATCACCATCTTCAGTTATGAAGGGGTCTCACCATCTTTCTCCCCTGGCTCCCCCTCACGTATATCGCTCTCTTCTTTGTGTGGCCGGGTGTTGCACATATGTGGCTCCCCAAAACCCTACGCAAATTCATCTATTTATAGGCCGCGAATTAGGTTTTTTTAATCTTTCCAAATCGGTATCCACAAAAATTATTTTTCCCAAACGCAATATTCGCAATATTTTTTCACAAATTTCTCACCTATTGATAACGATTCAAGATTCCAATAAAATTATTCTTTAATTCCAAATCTTGCGAAGATAAACCGCAATATTCTTTTCCACATGTGCCTTATACAAAAAAAAGTTCATATCTCGGAAAAAATGTTAAAATTTTATATTCCCACGAGATAATTTTCAATTATTAAAAAACACAGGCTTGGGCCAACCTTCTCGCTTTGTGGGCTTGATCCATCTAATTTGAATTCATCCGCCACCGGTCCAATAAGATGCAAAAAATGCAAATAACAAAATAAATGTAACCTAAATCTATATGTTATGCAATTGACTATTATTTTTTTCAAGGATAAAAATAACCCCTAGTTTTTTAATGCAATAAATGACTAAATGGGTTACCAAAATTTAGGTGTCAACAGGGAGGGAGAGCAGCTAGGTTTTAGCTAGTCTTTTTGTTAGATCGTTTTTCAAGTATTTTGAAGAGAAGACAAAAGTGGTGACAAAATTCTTGTTCTTTGATTCAAGATGCTGAGTTTAATTTATATTGTTATTTATTCATCTACTATGTTCTAATTTTCTTTTGTTATGGCTACGATGTAGCCTAATCATAATGGTGTGAATTTCATGATTTTTATGTTTTGCAATTGATTTCATTCATGTGAGTTATATATTATTGTGCATAATGCTTTTGAGTGACTGGCCACCACTTGAATGATCTGATGTGCATGTCTGAGACTGAGAAGTGAAAATATGCAATTGCTCATTATAATATATAACCATGAATTAAATGTAGATAGAAATATACCACGTTATTTGTATAGCTTTCAGTGATAAGGTGATCCAAAAGACTCATTATAAGCCGGGAATATTCATAATTTTTAATGCATTTATGTTTATTTTAATTCACAGAGAGATATAATGGATTAATAAGCTGAGTAGATTTGTTATACCTATAGATATGATAGTAAATAGATTAGGAAATTCCGCTATCACATGTTTGATATCGTTCTTGTATTCACAATAATCTGAAATTTATATCTAGTGGTTATGGTGAAATCGAATGCTCTAACATATTTATCTGATCGATTTACTGCATTTAGTCTACAAATTTTGTTTTTAATTTATTCTCAATTATATTTTGATATGTTAGATAAATTTTGGAATTAATCTATTTTAGTAGTTAATTAGTTTATTAATCATCGATCTCCGTGGAACGATATTCTTTCTCATCATTATATTACTTGTTTGAAACATGCACTTGCGTTTAGAATTTTATGAACACCTTTCTTAGCTGAGGAAAGCTTAGTACTTCCAGATTTAGTCCTTGTAATTCCCTTTTCAGCCTCTAAATTTTCCAGCATGTTAATTTATGTTTCCCTCAACTATTCTTTATAACTTACCAATGTAGATTCATCATCCAGGTAGCTACTTCCTGTCTTTTGTGTTCCTTTATCTTCTATAATTATTAAGGCTAAAGAGGAGGGAGATAGATTACCTTTCGACTGTGCTACATTCTCCTCAGTCTGCTTTCACAAATAGGCAGGATTGTCTTCTTAGACACCTCAAGTTTAGGGGATGAAGGGGTCTCTGTCACCATATCATCTTCCTCCTCAATGAAATCTTGTTTGCCATAGAAGATTTTCCCATATGGATTGAGTTCCCTCACCTTCGCTCTCAACCATTGCCCAAACTTTCCGGATAAATTTTCCTCAAGGCTTGAATCTTTATATGGTATCTCTTTACAATAGGTGGCATAGTGCCCAATTCTTCCACAAGAGTAACAATATTATGGGAGTCTTTTGTATTTAAATTCCACCCAAAGCTTTTTGCTTCCCAAGTTAATAATGACCTCAGTCTTTAAAGGGGCGGCTAGGTTCAAGTTTACTCCTGTTTTACCTACCTTATAATTGCTATTTCCTTTGGCTTCTAATTTCACCTCCACAACTTCTCCAATTTTCTATGCTACTTCCTTTACAACTTCTCCAATTTCAACAAAGATTGACCGGGTATAGAATTTGTATTTCTTTTCAATTGCACATCAGAGTCTCACGTTTGCTCTATTCAATCTGGCATCGAGATTTATCACCACTCATCATCAAGGCTGGCACGGTGAAAGCACAGTAATGTGAAGACAAATATGATTAAAGATGCGAACTCAATGAACATAGCTCCCGTGTTAATAAGATCAACCTATCTAAGGATAATAGGAATAGCTATGCTTCTCACAGCCGATGCTCGGGAAAATTATCCAAATAATCCTAAACCTTCTATACTTTTGCCAATTCACTTCTAAACTTTTCAATTTTATCAATTTAGTCATAAACCTTATTACATTTTGCTAATTCAGTCCTAGCCAATTAAGTCCATCCAGCCAATTTTGGTTGAAAATTACTGATGTGGACGGATGGCGCTGATGTGGTACTTTCTTATTAATGTTTTATTTTCTATGGTTCTTCTTCTTCTTCTTCATTTTACTTTTTTGGCTTTTTTTGAGGGGGTTCGGATTTGGCCAGTAAGGATGGACTCAATTTGACAAGAAGTGAAATGGTTTAAGACTGAATTGGTAAAATTAAAATATTCATGATTGGATTGATAAAAGTGTAATAAATTTAAGATTTTTTGGACAATTTTTTGGTTGATGCTTCGATAAAAAATTTAAAGCATCAATCCGGCTATAGAAAAAAGAAGAATTAAGGCAAGATTGATATTACCAAGACAGGAAATTAATTCATAGTAATGGAAAAGTATCCATCCAGATATCACCAATGGCATTAACATATGAGCTCAGGTTCAATTCAATTATTAATGGAGCTACAACCAAAGATAGGACAACGTGTGTGAGTAATAGAAAGATCTTCCCTCGATCCCCATGACCAAGAGGAAGCTATTATGAAGTTATGAACTAAAGTGAACCTTTACACCTTCTTCTCCATTTATTAATTTCTGTTAAATTAAATTAATACCACGAAAAACCATAAACAGGTACATCTATAACAAATGGAGAGTAAAACCCTAATACAATACATGCATTAACTGTTACGTGTCATCTAATTCAATAATTTAGTAGTGAAATTTAACAAAAACTAATGGATGGTACATTTGTCACAAGTATACCAGTTTAAAGCATTTTTTAATAAAAAAATTAATTTATGGTAAATTGGTTACATGTGTACCGGTTTGAAGTTTTTCTTAGCATAAACCCTATCTATAATATATCTATTGTTTTCGTTTAGCTCAACCATTCTATTACTAGTTTCTTAGATAAGAACAATGAACAGTAATAGCATTTTTGGGATAGAATTTTAAGAAATTTAGTGTCTCTATATTCCATTACATTATAAATATAAAAAAACCTTAATATCTTCTGAAAAATGTGTTTTAATCATGACAATAAAATTATGGTGGATACAAGTTAATTCAAATTAATTTTTATAAGAAGAAATCATATATAATGAGAATGATCATCCACAAATATTACTAAATAACGAGAGCCTCCCATGGTAGGAATTGAAGATGGTATCTAAATATCATAGTGAATGTGATCGATAGGAGCATGAGAAACAAATTCACTAAGATCAAATGGCATGGCATGGTGTTTCCCCAGTTGACAAGGCAAACAATTAAGATGTTTATTATCACCAGAAAATAATTGACCACTTAAAATCTATGATCTGAATCTAGAGGAAGAAACATGACTTAACCAAAAATGCCAAGTTTAAGAAGATACGGTGAAAGCCCAACCAGTAAAAGAGATCAGGAATATTCAAGGAAACAAGCTCAAATAGGCATCACACTCTACGACCTGTCTAGTTTGTCCAGCTCATGGAACCTACCCATGACAACCATAAGAAGAGAAGGAACATCACGATCAAGTTCACAAAATTGTCCTATTGAAGTCAAATTTAAGGAGAGTTCAGAACCATAAAAGTGTTAGGTAAGGATAATATAGAAGAAGAAATATTATGACAAAAGAATGTAATATTTTATTCATTATCAAAGGAATAATACATAAATTTATTTATAGACTTTATTAGATGACCATTTAAAGAAGTAAAATATCAATTTAATCGGGATTAATCATGCGAAATATACAGAGTTTCATACAATCTCTAGAAGTATCAAAAGCCGGTCCAATTTGTGACATTGTGCTCGTGGAATATTAGTCCATGTCGTTATCTGGGAGCACGCGGTGGTGCTGAGTTTCATTGTAATGACCCGTCAAAGAAAAAGAGAAAAATACAACCGGGAAAACACTTTTGAGGGAAAGACTTCCAAGTTTTTCTTCAACACAAGCGCGTGGAAATTTCCAAGTAAAGGCCACGTCCCTCCCTCCCTCCCTCTCTCTCTCTCTCTCTCTCTCTCTCTCTCTCTCTCTCTCTCTCTCTCTCTCTCTCTCTCATATTTCACGACTAGTGAAGCTCTCTCTTCGCTATTCTTCTTCTATCAACCCTTCCACGAGAGTTCAATCTCTTCGCTTCCCAATATATATGTGACGATCTCAACACGTTCTCGTCTATAACTGCAAACAAAAGCAGAAAGATACAAAAGCCAAAAACCAAGTTGTTGAGAGAGAGAGAGAGAGAGAGAGAGAGAGATGGAGGATTTGCCACCATGGTTTAGATTCTTCCCGACCGAAGAAGAGTTAGTTTCGTTCTATTTACAGAACAAGCTCGAGGGAACAATACAGGCTCTGCACGGGCTTATTCATCGGGTCATACCGGTTCTTGATATTTATGAGTTCCATCCGTCGGAGCTTCCATGTGTTGGTAATTTGTTTATAAAACAAATGAAGAGGTGCCTTGTCCCACATCGAAAAGATGTGAGTGCGCACGTGGACGAGATTTGGCACTAACCAACGATCATTATTTTATTTATTGAAAATTCGGCGTCGTGTTGAAACAAACAAAGTGCAACTGTTCACGAAAAGTTACGATTATTTATTAATTATTATTATTTTTTATTCTGAATTTTGTTTGTGTCTTTTCAAGACAACCTTTGAATAAAGATATCCGTTTGGTTTGCAACCTTTCCCGAAGGGTTGCAATTGTTCGGTTTTAACTTCTTACGAATGGACACATTTGTTCACTTGAGCAATTTTCGAAAGAATGTGTTTGTTCAATTCGCAACCTTTCACGAAGAGTTGTCTTCGTATTTTAAGACTATTTTATATATACTTGTCAGAGAGAAGAAGAATTAGTGTGATCATTTTTCATCTTTTTGAATCTCTTCTTCCATTTTTTTATGTTATGTTTTCTTTTGAGAGAAACTACAGCCATTGTTTCCAATTGTTTCCTATGAGAGATCCTGGAGAAATACTAGAATTGATATCTAGTATTCTCATTTGAGACTTTGTTGTATCCTGGAGGAAATTTGCCGGTGACCATTAGCAACTTTGTGGGGCAAATAAATCCTTAAAGAAAGTGATATCACGCCTCAAAGTCCGACTTGAGTACTCTAAAGATCCGACTTCATTGTTCTACCCAATTCGAAGCAATATTTTCCCAACAATTTTAAGGATTTATCTTGCAACAATGGAGTCAAGTGCATGAAAGTTATGAATCAAGCGCCGGTTGTTGACGCAAGCCTTCATCGTCCGATCCGCGCGTTTTTGTCTATCCACAAAATCAATTGGATCTTCTAGTGGAGTTACTGAGGATCGAGGAAATCCAGAGGATCCGTGAGTCTTTGCTTTTCTTTCCTTCATATTTTGTTATTTGTGCGCATGGTGGTTGGGGGACTCGATGACAAGAAAGATTTCGGCAAGAGCGATTCGCAACGAATTATGCGCACCGTGTGGGGTTCAATTTTATTGAATCCTGACATGGGTTGTGTGTTGCCATGAGTGGGTGTCTGCGATTCAATTGCTCTTCGTCTGGTAGACGGTGCTTCCGTTTAACTGTGAATGCTTGGCTCGCTTTTGGAGATTCTCAGTTGGGGATCCTTCAATTTGAGAGAATCACTTTGGGATGCGACCGGGGTTGGTTAAATCCGATCCCTACGCATCTGACTTAATTTTGCTTACGTTTCTTTGTCGTTAAAGATCGAAAATCTGAGCACATTTTTTTTGTCATTCTTTGGCTCTCTGTATCTTGGATTATTCCCACATTCTTCCATGGTGATCGTCCGAGAGAGATGTCTGAGGGGTGTGGATGTGCATACAAAGGAATCAATGGCAAAAAAAAAAAAAAAAAAATGAGAGGAATTGATAGGTGACGCCGCCAAGAACCAAGTCGCCATGAATCCCACCAACTCCTCCGATGCAAATTGGTTATTCGGGAGGAGATTCAGCGATCCTTCGGTCCAGAGTAATATGAGGCACTACTCGATGTTGGACGCCCGGTTTTGGCGAGGAAAGTCGCGGTCGCGCGAGCCGGCGGCGTGGAAAGTTGGATTCTGACTTTTGATTGCGATCTGGGAAGGTTCCAACAGTTCCAAGTTCGCATTTTTCAGGCGTGGAAAATGCTCGGAATTTCCCCGTGGCTGCGCCATCACTCGCACTGCCACGAATGCCCGGTCTGCAAGGCCCTCATACTGGAGGAGGAGGAGAAGTCAGCACATGGTGGTTGAGAGATTGAATTGAAGTGGCTCGAGCGTCGCAGCGATGTCACTCGATCGATCATGAGCTCGTCGCTCCTTCCTTGTACAGGCGCGCGTCGATTCTGGGTAAATCGAATCTTGATTCGTCTCGTTGCCTTTTTCTCCCCCATTTCCTTCCGCTGCGTTTAGCGTACCTGGTGTCGATCGAGATCGGCGCTTTCTTCCTTCCGTTGGTTTTTGAATAGACGCGCGAGCGAGCGAGCGAGGGTGGAATGTCCCCCTCTACTCTGGAATGGAGTCCGGGGGCGTGCGGTTTTTGCTTAAGTTGGAGAAGCGTCGATTGATTGCGAAAGTCGATTCCTGCTTAATTAGTGCTTCTTTGTCCCGTACATGGAGCATTTTGAATTCGATATCGGGGGGGTTGCTCCTATCTTGAGAAGTTGAAAATGGGGAAGGGACAAAAGTGTCTACTTGCTCAATCTTGTTTTTGGGCCGTGAGGCATGATCGATCTCTTCGTTGCATTGGGAACGATTAGCATCCTTTTGTCGAACTTTGTGCGTTTCTCTTGACAAAAGAAACATGGGTTTTGCTTATCGGCTTATATGCTAAGGTATGTGATTTTTATCTCCATGTTTAGCACGTAAACCATTACATAATTTGTCATTGATGGTCTCATACAAGCTCTTGGTCTTGAGTCATCTTTTGGCAAGTGTGTTCAATTCCATATGTGGTAAATTCATGTGGAGAGGAGGTTCCTTGATATAGCTTCGGAAGACTTTATTTATTTATTACATTGTTATCGTCATAACATCTTATGTGCAAGAGCCTTATATGCAAAACTTGGCATGCGAAGTGGACAAAGGATTTTGGTTAATGATTGACAGTCCCAATTTTTGAGTGTAGCGCAAATTGGGATTTGAGAAGTGTAAAAAGTCCACTTCCCATGGGCAGACTCTGTGTTAGAATGCAATCATTAAAGCTTCCTTGCAGCTTCGCCGAGGAATTGAGTAGGAGGAGAAAGAAGTTGGATAAGATGATATCCGATGCCGGTGTGAAACTTCCCGAGAAGAATCGGGCGGTTGATGTCGAAGCGTCTTTGCCGAGTGAATTGAGCGGTGCCCCAGTTTGCGAAGATAATGGGGATCGAGTCGATGGTGAGGGCGATGGCCACGCCGATTCATCGACTGATTCCTGCGAGTATGGCGAGGATGGAGGTTCGGGTTCGGAGTCTGAGGCAAAGGTAATACCCCTGGCTCCGCAATTGCCACCGTCCTCTGGATCCATAGGCATTGCGGAGGAGTACGTCTCTCATCTGCTCTCTGTATATGGCTTCTTGAGGTCGTTTAGCGTCGTGCTATATTTATGTCCCTTTGGATTGGATGATTTTGTCGGGGCACTTAATTCTTCGCTTCCGAATTCGTTATTGGATTCCATCCACGTCGCCTTGATGCGTTCATTAAGGCTTCATCTGGAAACCGTCTAAGATGCATTGATTGGGACTTGCTGGATACTTTGACGTGGCCCATTTACGTGCTCCATTATTTAACTGCGATGGATCATGTTAGAGGGCAGGAGTGGAAAGGTTTCTCTGAGGATGTTTTTGTACAGGGATTATAACTCCTTATCTGTTGGTAAGAAGTTGTTGGTTCTTCAAATTCTATGTGACCATGCATTAGAGTGTGCAGATATGAGAGCTTCCGGAATTTAATATCATGAAGAAATGAGGTATGGCTCTAATTATACCTTTTAGAAGGTTTCGGATTATACGATGTTGTTGATTCCATTCCTAGAATTGCCGGTATCTTCTTTTCGCCTCTCTCAATTCTAGTTTATGCACTTTTGATACCTTGATACTCAATTCGCTCGCATTTATTGAATTGTTAGAGAATGTCGTTACATGCATGGGCTAATATGTAGTGCTCTATTTATGGAGGCGATATAGAGATACTAAATGGGTTTTCAGGTGTCCCTTGTTTGGTTCTAATGTGTTTTATTTGTTATTCTTGCCCCTCATAGATTTGATTCTATGGAATAGAATAAATGAGCCAAGAGAGTACAATTGCATTGATTTACTATTTTGATGTATCTATTTCATTGAGGATGAAAATTTGATGATGCATAATTTCGATTAATTACCTCTTGGAATATTATTGAAGTGGGGCTATGTCCGAAAGGGACTTTGGAACTAATATGATTGGAATAATTGAGATTAAGAAGTATCTAGCTTTCATTTTCAAAATGAATGATTTAGGAGAAGCAGATACTATCTTAAGTGTTAAAATTAAAAAAAAAAAAATAGTGGGGGTAATTCTTTGAGCTAAAGTAATTACATGGAGAAGATGTTGTATAGATTTAAACATCTTGTTTTCAAATATATGAGTACTCCATTTAATTCCTAGTGGAGAGTTTTTAATATGAGCAATATTGGTCTTTGATGTATGCGATATATTATACTAGACCTGATATTACTTTTTGTATATGTAAGTTGAGTAAATACTAGTAATCCAATATAGAACATTGGAGAGTTATCTTATTGTTCTATAATAGTTATTCGGTTGTATTGGAATTATACACCGATGTTAGTCGGATTACAAGTGTGGGAGATGAAACTTCTAGATGGATTTTCACATTATGTGAATGTGTTGTTTCTTGGACGAGCAAGAAACAAATGTACATAATTTACTCAATGATAGAACCTGAATTTATTACTTTAGCGGCAATTGGGAAAGAGGTCGAATGGATTAGGAATTTGTTGTTGGATATCAAATTATGGCCTAATCCTATGCCTCTTTTTCTATCCACTGTGATAGCTATGCTACTTTGGTAAGAGCTTATAGTAGCACCTATAATGGTAAGTCTAGACATATTAGTCTAAGACATGAATATGTGAGACAATTGATTAAAGATGGTACCATAACAATTGTCTATGTGAGGTCAAGTAATAATCTAGTCGATCTCTTGACAAAGGCTTTACCAAGAGACATGGTAATAATGACCTCATAGGAAACGGGGCCGAAACCCTTTAATTAAAATCACCAATAATGGTAACCCGACCTTTTTCTAGAACATCACTAGTTGCAAGGTTTAATGGGTAAGAACAAGTTATTGAATGTGATTGTTTGATACTGACGTAGCCCTGATATGAGAAGTCGGTATCGTCTTACGTTTAGTAGGTTGAATTGAATTCTTAATGAAGTATAGTACAAACTTGTAATGTGTTGATAGTAACAAAAACACATGGTAGATACTTCACCTATATGAGCTTAGAAGTGGTGCCGCTTCTTACGAAAGTTAGGGTTGCTTTCTAGAGAGCTCATGAAACAGGATCAAGCACAAGGCCATAATAGTGCGGAGTAATATAGAACTTCTCGCTGAGACAAGAGGTTAGTGTATGTGCGGTATGTCCGGTTCTATTATATAAAAGTACAAGTTTAAAGCCGAGCTACTTGTCACTTTGATAGAGCTTTGAGATACTTGCACTAAGTAAAGGTTTAACTCGAAAGAGACCTTTATGTATGTATATTAATCTCACGGAAATTTTGGCTGTATATTTCTAACGTTTTATTTCTTGTTTTTGTTTTATAAACAAAAGTGGGGGATTGTTGGTAATTTGTTTATAAAACAAATGAAGAGGTGTCTTGTCCCACATCGAAAAGATGTGAGTGCGCACGTGGACGAGATTTGGCACTAACCAACGATCATTATTTTATTTATTGAAAATTCGGCGTCGTGTTGAAACAGTGCAACTGTTCACGAAAAGTTACGATTATTTATTAATTATTTTTTTTTATTCTGAATTTTGTTTGTGTCTTTTCAAGACAACCTTTGAATAAAGATATCCGTTCGGTTTGCAACCTTTCCCGAAGGGTTGCAATTGTTCGGTTTTAACTTCTTACGAATGGACACATTTGTTCACTTGAGCAATTTTCGAAAGAATGTGTTTGTTCAATTCGCAACCTTTCACGAAGAGTTGTCTTCGTATTTTAAGACTATTTTATATATACTTGTCAGAGAGAAGAAGAATTAGTGTGATCATTTTTCATCTTTTTGAATCTCTTCTTCCATTTTTTTATGTTATGTTTTCTTTTGAGAGAAACTACAGCCATTGTTTCCAATTGTTTCCTATGAGAGATCCTGGAGAAATACTAGAATTGCTATCTAGTATTCTCATTTGAGACTTTGTTGTATCCTGGAGGAAATTTGCCGGTGACCATTAGCAACTTTGTGGGGCAAATAAATCCTTAAAGAAAGTGATATCACGCCTCAAAGTCCGATTTGAGTACTCTAAAGATCCGACTTCATTGTTCTACCCAATTCGAAGCAATATTTTCCCAACACCATGTACGTCACAATCCTTGACCCTGCTCTTCTTCTTCTTCTAGATGATCATCTCTTATTTTCATGTTGCAAAGCCTTTTCTGATTGAAAGATATGCCTGCAGGGAGAGAAGATAAAGCATTGCAATTTTTAATTTGATTAACCTCGGAACTGTCATTCTCGATCCAGCTTTTTTTTTCATGCGGATGTACTTGGCATTTCAAAAGGTATTTGCTTTTTGCCCATTTTGACCTTAGTGAAACAGGACTGTCAAATGCTTCTCATTGAGTTTTCTTGCATTTCTCCAAATCATAAAATTGATACTCCTTCGAAACGGAGTCTCTTATTAAGTTCTACAAGTATGGAAAAACATGGTACCTACGACAGATCATAGATGATGGGCTTCACTTTTTCTGCCCTTGTCTGAAAAGAAAAGAACCAACGAAAATTTGGAGAATTTCTTAAAGAAGTCGTACCTGCTAGGCCCTAATTTATGGATATTTTTGTATGCTTCTCTTCTAAATAAGTTTAATGCGATGGGCTTCAACTTTTTTGCAGCATTGAGGGTGTATGGTTTTCTTCTAAATTAGTTGGAGAAGTCATTCCATAATTAATGATTTTATTTTCCCAAGCAGTGTTCACATGCATCCACAATATCTATGGACGGTATATAATCTCATGAAAAATTTTGAACACATGCTCATGGGTTAGAACTGTTTAAAAAACAGTTACAATTCCACCAAAGAAAGATTACAGATCTTTGATCCATACTCTCTATTCTATCATGTAACAAAACTCTTCTGGATCCAGAATTTAGAGTAGATCTAAGCCGTGGAGATCCGGAGCAATGGTTCTTCTTCATCCCCAGGCAAGAGAACGAGTACCACGGGGGACGGCTGAGGCGGCTCACGACCATTGGGTACTAGAAAGCTACGGGCTCTCCTGATTTAGTCTACTCGAGCAAGCTCATCACTGGATAGTTAATGCGCCTCCAAAGATCATGGGACAATTCCATGACAAGCAGGAGGAGTAGGAATCGGTTTTGACATGGAGATGCTGCCTGATGAGGGTAAATTGTTCTTGCAGGACTGAGAACAGTTCTGGTCCTAACTAAGAAGGCTAATTTACTATGTATATGTAAATAATAGCAGATTCGTGTTGACATGGTTAAAATCGTGTAACTCTTAATCACCGCAGTGCTGCTACGCAAACGTGTAGTTCTGTCGAATTTAACGTCTGTTTGAAGTAGGCGTGCATCCTCGACCATGGATGTAGAACTAATATAAAATGTCTAGTCAATGTTTTTTCTTTTATCATATTCATTTCTGTGATTATTTCCAGGCGAAACTGTCATGTATCAAACGGGTCTGCTCGTGCGTGCTTATGTGGAGAATTGGTCCATGTGATTAATTGAACATGTGTAATGATAATGAACACTCGAGCTCCCAAATGATTACCTGGGGATTTGATTTGCTTCTTAACTTTTTCTTTTTTCGTAGAATTATTTCGTGCGCATTTGAATAGATAGATGAAAAACTTTGCGATCTTGATTTTGGTACGTGTAATTTATTATTCGTGGTTAATATGGAAAAGACCTATGTATCGAGTAATAATCAACATAACCATCTTGCTAATCAGGCTTTATTAATTTTTGAAAATATATTGCCTTGAGATCATATCTAGTCCATCCTTTTTAGGGGTGGTTATGATGTCTTACCTAGGAATAATGAGTTATATACAAAATTGATCTACAAAGAAAAATGTTAAATTCTTGTTGGGTATGTAAATATTCACCATTTACTCAAATAGCTGCATGCAATTTGCCACAGTATTATTAATTTTAGTATCCTTAGCCTTATTCGTGCTTGTAACCTGTTATAAGAGTTAATAATTAGAAATGAAGCTACCATGCTAAACTTATTCAAAGCTAGCTAACTAATAATCACAGTTGTGACTTGCAGAATTCTTGGACACAATAAGGTTACCACATAATGTAAGGTTCTACATAGCTATGTCGCACCTTCATGCGGAGAAATATATAGCAATACTTTAGTTTGGGAAAATTTCAAAAAGTAGTGTTAGGCACTCAAATTCAATAATGAAGGCCTTTCATGGAAAGTTTTGGTGTTTGATAAAAGTATTATCAAGTTCTTGGAGTTCAAAGCCTATTTTTTCTAAGTCAACTTTCAAAACAACTATTGTTACCTATTTTTGAGCAAAAGACTTTAAGAATACATAACCGCTTTTCAAAAAAAAAATCAAACTTGCAATGTTATAAACTATAAATGAATTGAGTAAAACATACTTTAAACTCCTTGAAAGTGAATGTCACTCTAATATGTCAAACTATATTATATATTTTTATCTTGCTATCGCTAATGTCTAGATCCCCCATATACATATAGGATTCACTTCTAGCAAAAGAGAAAACGGGCACAATATGTATAATTAAACACTACTTGAATTATGAAAAATATAATTCTATGGATTAGTCTAAGTATTTAGTGACGTGAAAGATAATATTTATAACTTCTTCTAGGAAGTAAGTATATGAAGTGCGGAGTAGAACTTGATTGGTTGCTAAAAATAATCCACTCATTTAAAAGCCAATTGTAGACCGTCAAATATATCAAGCTTTTAAAGTACCCCTAGAATATGAAACAAACTTAATGAGAGAAATTATAATTTAGCGATCCATGTTTCCACTCTATTGAAAATTCTCGCGAGATTCATTAGAAGAAATGCCTAAATAAGTATAATCAAACCACGCATAATGCTGCTCCTGTTAGTTGGGAAATTCCACATCTTGTAGGTAGAGATTAAAGAGACTAGTGATCTTTTTAATTATATATATTTATAATGCCGAATTAATTCAACTAACTTGAAAGAGGCGTGCATGTACTACCCTAACAGACAGATGTTATATGTCTTTGATTGAAATGTCATGAAAAATGAGGAGGCGGGGAATGTTTCCTTGCAATTGCTGTGAGGCCCGCTGTCATGGTGGTGGTTGCCTGCACGGGGTCCACGCATTTTATTCGAACGACCATGCACGTGCAATTTCAGTCGATATTTCACCAAAAATTGGTCGATTTCCTTCTATTTCCAGAAAATAAAGAACAACTCTTTGCAATTAAAAATATGGGAACTAAATTGTGATATAACCCAAGATAATAAGGATTAAATGTGCAACTCACCAATGCAAACAAAAGGGAGACGAGATAACATATATTGTTCTGGTAATGGTGCCTAATAATAACATATATTATTGAGAAACTTTCAAATAAGGACCTAGTGTCCTTGATTTCTCTAATAAGGACCTAAATTAAACATTATCTCAAATGGAGACGTGAAATGCCTTAATTTTCTCAAATAAGGATTGGAGTGGTCATGTAACTCTCAGCAAACTTAACCTCACTGGCTAGTCAAGGGCATTTTCTTCCTTTAGTTTTCTTATTTTCTTCCTCTATTTTTTCTTTTTTTTTTCTTTTAAAAAAAAAAGAAAAACAAGGCAAAAATTTGAAAAAAAAAAAGAAAAAAAGCAAAACACAAATTAGAAAAAAAAAATCCAGATGGAGGGCCGAGGCTAGCCCCACGCCGTGTATTTCTTTTTTTAAGAAAAAAGAAAATTTTAAAATTTTAAAAAATAATAAAAAGTAAATGGCGAAAATGCCTTGATCAATCGATAAGGTCGAGTGCTTTTTTGTACTAACATGACAATTTCAAGCCCTTATCTGAGAAATAAATGACACTTTAATGCCTATTTAAGAAAAGATTCACTTTAGATTCTTATTTGAGAAATTGAAGATACTTTGAATTAATAAATATAAACCTACATGTTACTAATATAATAGATGAGTACCTATCGTTTAAAGGTAATAAAGCTGTTAAAGTGCTTCCGATAAATCTATAAGTAAATGTTGCATCACATGATATGAGAAAAAGGGTTCTTGGAAAAATTGAGGAAGAGTGAGAACACCGAACTTGATAGCAAAGACTTTCCGCGAAGATTTCCTCTCGCCGGTCAAGAAATTCAACCTGCTGTCCCAACTAAGAATAAATTAATGGTCCAGAATTCCTAATACTTGCCTAAGGAAATCTAATAATTAAACCTTTATTAAGCAAAGATGACTTTGAAAGGGTAATGACCCTGAAATTCTGTAGATGTGAAAAGGTCGAGCATTGATACGACAGGATGAGCTACCACCCCGACAATATATTTGCCACCAAGACCCCACTATTAGACTTACTTCCTAAACCTCTAAAATGAAAAGATAAAGTCAATTCAATGATATGAGTTTTTATTTGGTTCTCTCTGTCCGAGCCCTTTAATTATAAAAAGAAGAGTTAATATAATGAAAAACTTCAAACTGATGTACCTGTAATAAATTTACCCATTGTTAGTTTTCATTAAATTATATTGTCAAATAGTTTAATTAAATGACATGCGATAGTTGATAAGTATATCGATTTAAGGTTTTAATTTTTATTTGTCACATGCGTATCAATTTTTTGTTTTTCATGGTATTAATCCAATATAACGAAAACTAACAAAAAGTAAATTTGTTATAAATGTACAAGTTTAGAATTTTTGATAGTCACGTATGTACCAGATTGTGGTTTTTTATGGTTAAAAAATTAATTTATGGTAAAATTTTCATAGTTATACTAGTCTAGGGTTTTCGTGGTTTTAACCCAAAAAAATAATGTATTTCATCTTTTTTTATTCAAATCTTAAATTAATTTTCACATTAAAATTATACGAAGAACAATAATTAAAGACATGAGCCTTTCAGTGTTGACACTAAAATTTGATTAGGTTTTCAATTAGGCCTTAGTTTATATGTTTATGTACTTTTCCTTTTTTTCGAATAATAAATAATAAATAATAAAAAACAACAAAAAATAAATAAAAACAGAAAAAATAAAAAGAACAGCCCATCGGGGCTGGGCCTGCGAGCCCAGCCCCTCCTTCTCTCTCGTGCGGGCCCCATGGCCCGGCCCGCGCGACCTGACCCCTCCTTCCCCCTTCTTCCTTCCTCCTTCCTCCTTCCTCCTCCGCCTCTGCAGGTCACGCGCAGCGACAACCACGCGCAAGTGGGTGGAAGGGACGCCGGTTCGGCCGCACCCAGGGCCGGTCGGCCTGCGCCGACCGGCACCCCCTCCGCCTATAAATAGGCCCCCGACGAAAGCTAAACGACGAACAACGAGCACAGCCAAGAGAGGATCTCAGGTAGCCATCTCCGACCACTTCCCCCGAGAGACATCGGAGGAGGTCCGGAGCCGGCCAATCCGGAGATCCAGATCTGGTCGAGCAGGGGGGGTCTGGTTCTGAGGGAACCCTAGATCTGCAAGCAGTCAAGGCCGGAGGAGAGGAGAGGGTTCTGGATCCGCGAAGAGGGGCTGAAGAGGAGGAGATCGGAGGAGGTCCCGTGCCCCGATGCCGCCGCTGTGCCAGATCTCGCCGTGCCGCCGTCCTCACGCCTCGCTGTCGCCGCAACTGAGGCCAGGCCGCCGCCGTCGCTGTGACAGGTAACAACGGGTCTCGCTCGCCCCGTCACCGTCGTCGCACCCCCCGCTCTCGAACCCCATCCACCACCGGATCTCGACCTCAGTGAACCGGAGTCTTCGTCGAGTCTCCTACCGCCGCGCCATGAGCCCCGTCGTCGATCCAGTTGAGCGGCCGGCTGCCGGCTGCGACGTCGCCGCTGTCGGACGCCGGGCTGCTGTTCGGTTGACCCCCTCCAGACCCTCCGATCAGCGCCGCGATTGGACGAGAAAGAGGAAGTGCCGCGTCGGGTCGAGGCCGGGTCAGACCCGGGTCGTCGCTCGGGTAGGGTTCCCGCGAACCCCAAGCGGCCGGAACCCGGGTCGGTATCCGGGTAAGGTTTCCCTCGAGTCGGGCCGGGTCACGCGTGGACTAAATTCGCACGGGCCTCAGAGAAGTGGGCCTATTTTTGGGCCAGGCTTGTTTTCTAAAAACAAGGGGAAAAAACAATAAAAAAATCCGAGTCGGGCCCGCGTTGCGGGCCCGTCCGATCTCGGGTCGGACCCAACTCGGGGATCCGACCCGGCTCGTTCTTTTAATAATATAATATTTTTAAAATAATTTCAAAATAAAAAATAAAAATAATTTATTTTCCAAAAAAATCAAAAATATCCATATTTTCCCCAAAAATGATTCGTATAAAAAGATCCCAAAAAATGCTTTTTATGTTCAAAAAAATGAGAAAAAGACAAATGTTTTTCTTCCACAAATGCATGGAAAATCCTTCAAAAATCCAAAAAGCCTTAAGGTTTAAACAAAATTAGGTATCAAAAGGATATTAGAGATTAATTAGTGTAATCAAGTTCCCGATTCTAATTTCTCTGGTTGCGCAGGAGCGAGTATTTATCTCGATACCTCGCTTGGATTTCTAATCGACCAATCCTAAACCGATTAGTGGCAACTCCGTTTTAAAACTAACTTATAGGTTAAAAACTTGGACTATTAAATCGTGAATTGATGGACTTGGGAGAGTCCGAGCTAAGCCTAATAGACATAGCCGAACCATTAGCCTCCGCAAGGCGCTTGCCCTAATCAAGCGCTGAGGAAAAAAGAGATCGCAACATTCAATAGTGTTAAAAATTTTGTCACTCCTAACCTAATTTCTTGTGGTGTAGAAATATGCACACAAACAAATAGGGTTGCCTTATATATGAATGCTTCCTATTCTTTACATCGATGATGAACTTAAAAGTAATTTCACCGAGTAAATTCGCGATGTGAGAGGAAAAGAGAAACTTAACACATGCATCTCTGATTACATAATAGTAGTAGAATAAGGATCAACTATAAAAATTCATGTTAAAATTCATATAATATTATAACCAAAGTTATATGGGTGCGAAGCAAATCAATAGTGTTCATGCCGAAATTGCTTTTCAAATGTGTGGGGTTGGCCCCAATGAAAAATCGAATTGAAAAGTGTAGCGCACTTGTGCTGGCTTTAACAACCAAATTATAATTAATTAAAAAGCAGCTTGACCATTATCGTGCTACCGCTAGACAAAGTCTAGGCTCAAGTCGTGAGCGCAATTCTTCGGACGGTTCGACCATCCGTTTCTGAATAATTAGAGCATTCACACTCTGTCCTGTTGCATTTCCCATCCATAGAAGGTCGCGTGAAACCTCCATAACGTGGATTTTGCACCAATAAAGATGTTGAATATCCTTTGGAAGAAGGGGGAAGTCAAAGGCAAGACAACTCGAGAGCATGACCCTATTCTCTCCATGATTATATTATGGTGCAAAGTCGTGCAGATTTCACGCGGTAATGGACGAGAAAAGAACAGCCCACGCTGTTTCACGGATTTGCGCCAAAAGTTAAAGGGAGACTTCGGGGGAGAGAGAGAGGGAGAGAAACTATTATAGTGTGATTTAAGTCAAGCCCTCGTAGGGACATATAAACTTCAACTTATATACACCTTTGAATCACGTGGGACCTCTCATTTAATAGTCTTGGGCTAGCCGTGAAACTTCGGGGGCAGGCAATTTTTCTTTTTCGCTTAAATAAGTTAAGGAAAGAGAGATAATTATCCCACCGATGTTAAAACTGTTGTATGGATGTCGATTCAATTCTAGAATTTTCAATTAAAAATAAATAAAATTATATTTCAACGTAAATTATATTTGAATTCTAATATAAGAAATTCAAAATAATAAAAAATATTTTTTAAAATTTAATATTATTTTATTTATATATTCGAATTTAATTTTATCTATATAAATTCAATTTATAAATATAAATATATCTTTATATTTTAGGTTTTTTTCGTATTTTAATATAAGCTAGTTTCCTATTTAATAAATATTTATTAGAGAATGATAGAAGGGAAAAAGAAATAAAAATAAAATAATTAAAAAAGAGATGAAAAAAAACTAATAAACTAAGTAGGCAAGAGTGTCGCAAAAAAATTTTACCATCTCCATTTGTGAAATTTTAGGTTTATTCACATCAATATGTCGTTTATACCAAACAATATACATAATATGATGTAAATATACTTGACTTTATTATTGTGATTCACTAAATGATGGATAGAATATAATAAAATCTCTTAATTTCATATCTTATCTTATTCAGTTCTTACCTAACTAGAATTTAGATGATCAAACGTAGCCTTAGGGCCTCACTCACCACCCCATATGAATGGAGTCTAATCCTATGGACATAAATGAGATGGTTTGTATACATCAGTGGGTATTAATCAAGTCAAAGAGTTTAGAAACCTACGTCAGAAGAAAAACAAATAAGGTAAATATATGAAGAGTGATTTGCAAACTTCTGCAGTATGACTTTTCAAATTAGACACAATCAGTTTAGGTTCCAATTTTATTTACAAAATCATCATTTTTCTTTCTATCTTGCTGCGTTTTTAGTGGATTGAAAACAGTGGTGGCCGTGGCAAGGTGACTTCTGATGGCGGCCGATGGTGGCCAGAGGAGGTAGGTTGTGGGATAGGATTTTCGGGTGATTTTTTAGCTTAAGGTTTTTGTGGTTGTCTTTTCAAAGGAATGTTAAATTAGGATTTGTCTAATTGATTTTTACTTTTCACGTTTCGTCGTTAAATTTTCAAATTTTGCACCACACTCGCTTGACTTTTTCTACTCTTCTAATCTTAAAGACCCAAAAATTTCATGATTAGAAAAATATTGACACATAGATCTATGTATAATTTTTTATATACATTTGAATCATAATTTAGATTTCAATGGGAAAACAAACAAGTCATTTTTGACATTTCATTAAGCTGCAACAAGCAAATTCTTAAGAAATCAATCTGCTCATTCAAATTTTTCCTAAAAGGCAAAGTGAAATCTGAAAAATAGAGGAGACAAAGTGAAGTCAGTGCATAAAGTAAGGAGAAGCTTCGGTGCTTTCACTATGTCGTATATTTTGTTGTGAAAGGGTTTAGTTGGAACTTCTATAGCATTTCTCAATAAGAGCTCTCAACTATATGATTGGCTTTAATTTTATGAATTAAAAAAAAGTACAAGATATGTTGAAACTGGGAAATAAAATCGACAAGTTTCTAAGCGATTTCAAAGTCTTATTTTTTTTTTTTTTTTTTTTTTTTTTTGTAGTTTGTACAAAATTACCTAAAGATGACCTCCGTGTATGAAATTAAACTAGATTGTTCCACCATAAAAATTACCTAAAGATTCTTTCTAATAATTTTCGTCAATGAAATAAATGATGGATTCCACAAGCTACAATAGCTGCATATTGTCTCACAAGGAAGAATAATAATTATGTCCCGTTTATTTTAATGACAGATTGTGGCCCACTTATTTAAATAAATACACCAATCAATAGGTGCTTTCCTTAAGTAGCCATAATTTACGATATTGGTACACTACATGATTTAACTTATTTTTACTGGGATTTCTTATGGTCCCCTAGTTTAAATGTTTACTTATAGTCTACCACGTAAACTACCATACCAATTGGCTGCCAAGGCCCACGACCGTGCTTCCTCTTTTTAGAAGTGGGTTGTGTTCCTCCTTTTTACTTGATGGGCAGTATTTGTGCTGAGGCATTAGCTGGCGGTTGTAATGGTTTTCTATCTTCAATATAGTTTCCTTTTCCTGACCAAAAAAAAAAAACTACCATACCAGTTTTCTCCTTCGATGATAATATATCTAGTATTGCTCATCAATAAATCTAGTTAGAAATAATTAACATTCTTTAGTACAACTTATTAAAACCACTTTACAAAATAAATTTATTAAATGATGTGTCAGACTATGATCCATTTATTTGAGGGGCCGTTCCTTTTTTCACACAATATCCAACATTTTTTATATCAATTGCTAATAAGAAATTGCTAATTTTTTTTTGTCAGTCATATTCTACTCATATTCTAATTCTCACTCTCAGACTTTTGCTCTGCCTTCTTGCAAGGCGTGGGAGTCAAAACTTCGTCCCCACCCCAACCCCCCTGAGAAGGGTGAGGATTCGAACCCCCCACCTCTCCCTTCCATGATGGAAGGGTGGCCACTATGGCAAACCCCAGTGGTTAAGAAATTGCTAATTTAATAAGCTTGAATGTTGCCCATTGTATTCCGGAAATTGGAAGTGGAGATAAATCAATGTGGGACATGACGAATTTGCTTTTTTCATTATTAAATGGGATAAGTAAGATCTGTGCAAATCCTCAGGAAAAAGCATCTAAGATACACCAAAAAAAAGCACTCATCACAATGCCTTTTCGAGTCGTAAGATTAATAGTGATTCATCATGCCCAAGTCAACTCCATTGGATCACGCACTCTAGAGTCCGGACTCAGCGTCAAGACCGGTGAAGAAGATACAAAAGACAAGACAGATTCAGTCCCAGTTTAACTGTAGTATAGGAGATTTCATTTTCATGGTGAGCAAGGTCTACTTAAACCATTCTTTGGGAAAAGAGGAGGCAGAGGCTTTATACCATCTTCTTTTTTACTCAAAGACTCCCGCATGTGAATCCAATTAATCTATAAAATATAGCAAATCATTTACTTCCAAAATGAACTTTAATAAAGGAAATGACCTTTTTTCTTCTCTCAATTTCTTAACGTAATTAGTTCCGTTATAGCCGTATCAATCAGTTAATGTCTTCTCAAAACTATCCTCATTTGGACCATACTTCATGCTCTTTTCTTTGGCAAAAAATAAAATAACATGTTTCTAAAACTTTTTCACAGATCTCTTGATTGACTGACCGACCAACCACCTTTTTCTATAAGTATTCAAGGTGGAAAGGGGCAATCGGTTTTGATGTCTCCCTTGAGTGTTATCCAAAAAGTTCATTCCACATTTGTGACGGAATATTCTAATGTGACTTGCCAGCCACTTGACTACGTAAAAATTGCATAAATTACGAGATTATATAAAAACATCTTCCATTTGGTAGTTGGGAAGTTAATATGACTTTGTCAATTCAGAATGGGTTTCTTCCTAACGAAAAAAGTGAATATAATTATTTTTTCTAGAAATTATTCTTTTATATATTTTAGAGAACATATTATGATGGTTTAATAATAATGCGATTCCGTCAGCCCCGAGGAAAGCTTCTTCTACACGCGAAAAGGGTCAAGTCACGATAAGAAGAGAAATCCCATTAGAATTCTAGATTGATGGATGAAAATTACATGGATTCCAAGAAAGAAATGATATGGATCGATGTTTGAAATATATAGCATGGACACAAATCGGATGTTGAATTTAAGACGTCTAAATGAGTTAGTCAAGTAAATAGACTTGGAAATATGGCCAAAACATCTTGCGCGAAACTTCTGCCTGCATGCATGCGCAGGACATGTAGACAAATATGAGTTTGCTGCAGCTACACCATATCTTTTTATTATACTGTAATTTCGTTGATCTAAGTTGTCCAAGAGAAATTAAAAGGAGAAAATACAGAGAGAAAAAAGATAATTGGGAAAATCGTGGCGGTAATTTCAATTTGCCTAACTTGTTTTAAGGATACCTTTAGCAAAATCGTTAATTGAAGTTTGATTCTTACTTTTTACTTAGTAAGATTTTGCAATGAATGCATTTTAATTTTTTTTAAACTTGAAATACTTAAAATTGTCGCAATATGTAAATGCTCGCACGTAGATTGATGGATAGCACAGGTTATCGTCTTACCCACACCCCATGTTGTAGGAATTTGATTTGCCTCATGAATTATTGTTTTCTTCTGGCTTTATTAATGAGTTATGCAATCACAGTTTCGCTTTTTAAGTAAGTCATCTCCTAATCGATGTTTATGTCAAAATAAACTAAGATGAATTTAACCTAATAGGTCGCTTCAATTACATACGGTTGTCATCAAGTTTCCACAATATAACTATCGAAGCTTACTTTCTCTTTTCCTTTTCACCGGCCTTTCACTATTTGACTTTTATTTATTGCAAAATATCTGAAACTTTTCAATATACATAAATCTTGATTAGCAAATTCATATAATATTTTCATGTCTGTCATATAATTATGAAGGGAAAGGATATCTCCTAGATTGTCAAAACTTAGAATATTTCCATTATTGTTTCATAATTATAAAGGGGACGGTTCTTTTCTTTTTCTTTTTTACATTGTAGCTAGGAGACAATTTTTAAATTTTTCCTGCTGATTTTATTTTTTAATATAGTGTAACTGAGGCTTTCACACCCTCTACGAAATAAATGTTCAACTTAAAATTGCGAAGAGATCTCCCTCCGATATCATTGATCCTGGATATAAGTCAGCTTCATCATCGTCATATTCCCACCCATACGTTAGAAGTGATTGCAGGGCTACAGTCCTTGCATCTTTGATCTACGTACCCCGTTTGATCCAGATTCATTACACGACCAACCAAAGAGAGATACCGTCTCCCGTTCCTCTCCCTCTCCCTCCTAAGCCTGTCACATATCTTGGCTTGACCTCTGGTCGAGGTCGTTGCAAGTTATCGATCTCATGTCGATGGGTTTTAATTACGTAGAGAGAGAGAGAGAGAGAGAGAGAGGTCTCGGCAGCGATGGAGGCAGCTCGGTAGACCGATTGGTCAAAGTCTAGCTTTGAGGTTGCCCAAGGACATTGAGGGTGAGCCAAAGGCGGGCGAGAGAGGGAGGGAGAGATGGAGGTTTAGTTTATGTTAGGAGGTATAGTGGAAACTCAATAATAGCTTCGGTTTGTAGTCAATGTTGGATGACCATGTAACAAGAATTAAAATTTTGTCCCACATGACTTGATAATAAATTTTATATGTTATTTATATATATGCGATTTTCGTACACTTTTGACTTGAATTTTTTAACATGGTATCAAATCAAATGTTATTCCTTTAGTATAGATGTATCCATTCCATGACTCGTAATCGGGCTCACAACCACCCTCATGGCTCGTGATCTGATTAATATACACACGTGATACTATCTCAATGAATACAACCGCGCCCCCTTCTCCCATCCAATTTGTGATATTGTGCTCGTGGAATAATAAGTCCGTGTCATCATAGACAGGCACGCACGCGGTGGTCCGAGTTTCTCTGTAATGACGACAAAATACAACCGGGAAAACTACACCATGTTCCTGTACGGAGATCATCAGCGATTGGACGAAAGGTTCTTCTCCTACACAGGCGCGTCGAAATTTCCAAGCAAAACCCTGGTGTCTCTCTCTTATTTCGCTACTATCGAAGCTCTCTCCTCCCCGACCAAAAAAAAATGAAAAATAAAAGCTCTCTCCTCTCTCTCTCTCCCTCTCTCTCCGTCTCTCAACCTTTCCCCGAGAATTCGATCTCTTCGCTTATTTATATGTGACGAGCTCAACACGTTCTTGCATACAACTACAAACAAAAGCAAAAAGATAGAAAAGCCGAAAGCAAGTTGTTTTGAGAGAGAGAGAGATGGAGGGTTTGCCGCCAGGGTTTCGGTTCTTCCCGACCGAAGAAGAGCTGGTTTCGTTCTATTTACGAAACAAGCTCGAGGCAACTAGAGAGGCTCTACTCGGGCTGATTCAACGAGCCATACCCGTTCTTGATATCTACGAGTTCAATCCATGGGACCTTCCGCGTACGTCACAATCCTTGCTTCTTCTTCTTCTTCTTCTTCTTCTTCTTCTTCTTCTTCTTCTTCTTGATCATCTTTTGTTTTCGTGATGGGAAGCCTTTTCCGTTAAGATATGCCTGCAGAGACAGAAAAACAAAGCGCTGCGACTTTCTTTTAATTAACCTCAGAACTATCGTTCTCAGTCCAGTTTTTTTTTTTTTTTTTGGTGCCGATGTACTAGGCATTTCTAAAGGTATTTGCTATTTGCCCCTTTCGACTTTAGGAAAACAATGGTCTCAGATACTTCTCATTTGAGATTTCTTGCAATTCTTCAAATCATAAAATGGATACTCCTTCAAAACATAGTCTCTTATTAAGTTCTACAAGTATGGGAGAACATGCTACGACAGATATAGATGATGGAACCAACGAGAATTTGGAGAATCTCTTAAGGAAGTTGTACCTGTTAGGCCCTAATTTATGCATGGTTTTCTTCTAAATAAGTTTAATGCGATGGGCTTCAACTTTTTTGCAGCAAGCTTATATTTTAGAATGTATCAGTTGGAGAAATCATTCCATAATTCATGATTTATTTTCCCAAGCAGTGTTCATATGCATCCACAATATGTATACGCAGTCTATAATTTCATGAACAATTTTGAACACATACTCGTGTGTTAGAACTGTTTAAAAAACAATTACGATTCCTCTAAAGAAAGATTACAGCTCCTTGATCTATACTCTATTCTGTTATGTGACAAAATTCTTTTGGATCCAGAATTTGCGGGAGATCTATGCCGTGCAGATCCAGAGCAATGGTTCTTCTTCATCCCTAGGCAAGAGAGCGAGTACCGCGGCGGTAGGCCGAGGCGGCTCACGACCACTGGCTACTGGAAAGCTACTGGCTCTCCTGGTTTTGTCTACTCGAGCAATCGCATTGTCGGACTGAAGAGGACTATGGTGTTCTACACAGGACGGGCTCCAAAAGGCATGAAAACCGAATGGAAGATGAATGAGTACAAGGCCATTGAAGGGGAAGCTTCTTCTCCTCAAGAAATCCCAGTGGTGGTAAGTAATACCCTAATCCAACGTTTATCGAAAAAACTGTCAGATAATCTATGTCACACACGTATGGAATAATTTAACATGATTTCATATGTTTCATGTGTAATCTAATTGTGGACATTGTTATGCTGGAGTGGCGGTGTAATTGCAATGGTATTAAGAGTAATTAAAACAAGAAGATCCCAGTAACATTAGTGCAAGTGCTTGCAGCAACCTAGACACATTCTCGTTCGTCTTTATCTTTACATGTTCTATGTTGTCTGGGAAGCAAAAGTAAGAGTTTAATCTATCGCATTGAGTTTCCAATCTAAAACTTAACTAGTCTCTTTTATAGGCAAATAGATCTACACCAATTCTTGAACCCAAGAAACAAAATGAAATAGAACCACAGCAGAATGGATTGACATCGCTTTTGATTTCTTGTTGCTGTAAGAACATGCACGAATCGAACGACACATGATTAATGTCTCTCGTTTGTGTCTATAATTGCAGCCAAGGCATGAATTCAGCGTGTGCCGGGTGTACAAGAAAACGAAGACCTTGAGGTCATTTGACCGGAGACCGATGGGAGAAATCATTACAAGCAGCCTCACATTTCAACCGGACACCATACCGGAGGATGATCATCATCGGCATCATCAAGAAATGGCATCATCTCGCCAAAGCAGTCCTCCATTCATGGAGAGAGCGAGCTCATCGCCAGACAGTTCAGGCGTCTCTGAAGACCATGGGACAATTCCTTCGCAAGCAAGAGGACTAGGAAGCAATACTGATGTCGAGATGTTGCCCAGTGACACCGAATTGTTCTTGCCAGACTGGGAACAGCTCTGGTCTTAATTAAAGAAGGCTAATTTACTATGCATAAATAAATAAATAAAATAGCGTATTAATATTATCATGATTGAAACGGTGTAACTCCTAATCTCCTCAATGATACTAAGTAGATGTGAGTTCTTTCCGATTTTAATGTCTGTTTAAAATGCAGTTGTATTCTAGAATCGACCATGGATGTAGAACTAATACAAAATGTCTGGTCGATATCTTTACATGTACCATGTTCATTTCCGTGATTATTTCCATGTGAAACTCTCACGAATCAAACTGGTATGCGTTTGTATGCGCTTGTTTTGTCATGGTCCATGTAAATTATTGCATGTGTGCAATAAACCGTAGAGCTCCCAAAGGATTACCTGGGGATTTAATTTTCTTCTAATTTTTTTGGTAATATTATTTTAGAAGCTTTCCAATAGATAGATACAAATACTTTGCGATCTTGGTCTTTGACGTATTATCAAATTCGCAGATATTGTAGAAAAAGCATGTATGTTGGGAAATAATCAAGACAACCATCTAGTGCAACAGGCTTTAGTAATTTTGGAAAACATATTGCCTTAAAAATCATGTCTAGCGCTTTCTTCTTCTTCTTTTATTGGGGCTCTGTGATGTCTTATTTTGGAAGAGTAAAGAGCTTTGTACAAAACTTATTTACAGGGTGAAATGCTAAATTCTTGCTATGCTTAGCATGATCCTTGCATGTAATATGTGATAGAATTAATGATTAGATATAAAGCCACGATGATAAACTTAATCAAAGCTAGCTAACTTATAATCACGGTTGTCACTTGCAGAGCTTTTGGACACAATAAGGTCACAATATCATGTAAGGTTCTTCACAGCTACGCATCACCTTCATCCACGGAAGTACATAGCGCTTGCTCATTTCTTTTTTTGGCGCAAATAATACTTTATTTTGGGAAAAATTTAGAAAGTCGTGTTGGACCCTCAATTCCAAGTATTTATTTCTTTCATGGGACAGCTTTGATGTTTGATAAAACTATTTTGAAGTCCTTTGAATTCAAGTCTACATTTCTCAAGTCAATAACTCAAAGCAGTTGTCGTTACCTACTTTTGTTCAAAAGATGAG
Organism: Eucalyptus sp. ANBG9806169; assembly: GCA_014182395.1. NCBI lineage: Eukaryota > Viridiplantae > Streptophyta > Magnoliopsida > Myrtales > Myrtaceae > Eucalyptus > Eucalyptus sp. ANBG9806169. Next base: position 39,079,280 of record CM024573.1, on the reverse strand, counting down.
TACGTAATTGCTTTTCAAAAATCTTTTCAAACTTGCAATATTCTAAACTACAAATGAATCGAGTAAAACATACTCCATACTCTGATAACATACTCTGCTAGAAGGCTTGAAGGTGAATGACACTTAAATATGTCAAAATTTATTAGATGGCATGGATATATATATATATGGTTGTCTCGCTTATTGCCTAAACTCCCCATATACATGTGAGATTCGATTCTACATGAAAGAGAGAATGCAAACAACGTGTGTAATTGATACTTCTTGAATTATCAAAGACGTAACTCTATGGGATAGTTTAAATAGTTAGTGAGATGAAAAACAAGTATAGTAAGATTCTTTTAAGAAGTAACCATATTGAAATATGAAATGTTTAGTAACCGTTAAAAATAATCCACTTATCTAAAAGGCAATTGTAGACCACCAAATTACTTAGTATGCCAAACTTTTAAACTACTCTATCACATAAAAAATTATTTTAGTGAGAGAACTTTTAACTCGACGATTCATATTTACATCTTTTTCATTTCCATGCTTTCGAAATTTCTCGTGAATTTCATTAGAAGAAACGCTTAAATAAGAAAAATCAAACCCCGCACAACGTTGCTCCTAGTAGCTAGGAAATTCTCCATCTTAGAAATTGGAGAAAATTAGTGATGTCATCAATCTAATATACATATATTTCAAATTCCGTGCCACATTAATTCAACTAAACTGAGAGACACATGCATATAAAATCCCAACTTGTCGGGTATGCATATTGATGGGAAGTGTCGTGGAAAACGAGGAGGGGGGAACGTTTCCTTGCAATTGCAGTGCAAAGACTTGACTAGAGGACCCCCAAAATTATTGGCTTGACTTGCTTTCACGAGTCATGCCATTATTATATTCGCAACCATCATTTTCATATATATTTATATATAAATATATAGATGCCGAGTGTGTCCCACGAACGTGCATCACATCTGTCCCTTTCCTTGTAAAATAAGACGAAATATACCGGTATCCTGCGAGCGCAAAAAAGAATGAAAATCTCAGCATCAATCATCATTCCGGAAACTTACATCGAATTTTCCTACTTTACATGATCTGTTCTTTGGCTGAACAAAACAAGAAGCTAACATCAACTAAGACATATGACATATATTTGATTGTTGGCACCATCAAGTGTAAGCAACTACGTATTTGTGACAATCATTCAGCGGTTGACTTGCATTTTACCTAGTCCGACACGCCACTAAAAAGTGTCATGATCATTGAAGGGGAAAGACAGATTTCTTCTTTGTCAGGTACAAGTTAGGGCAAATGAAAAGGTGGAGAAACTAAAGGCGCAAATGATAATCATTTTATTTCATAAATCAATTTCTAATCAAAAAGATATATATATATTTATTCTCTAAACGAGTTTCTAAATAAAAATACGCGTTTGATAGCCATATAAAATTTCTCCCCCCTCCCCAACTTTTTCGAATAAAATTTCGTTTGATAACAATACAAAATGTCTTCCTTCCAAGCAAGTGGCTAGTAGTGAGGGCGAGCTATGAAAAGGGTTTTTATTTCTCATTTTTTTTTTTAAAAAAAGGTAAAAAATTTTACTTCTCATTTATATTCTAAACTTACTTTTGGACAAACAATTTGTTCAAGAAATAGAAATAAGAAATTGCGTTACGAAACGAATTTCTATTCTAAATATCTTCGTAGAAACGGAAAAATTAAAAAATTAAAAAATTAAATGGTTATTATGCGCATCCTAAAACTCCCAACTCTATTTCCAGTGAAACGTCTTGGCTGCAGGGTAACCCATCAGCAATAATCACGATATCTTGTATGAGATTGTAAATTTAAGTCATGTCGCAATGTTGGTATTGCTACCACTTCCTAGCAACATATGGATAAGATTGCGATAACAGACTAATCAACTTTAGACCTTTGGATTTCGAGTGGACTAAGTAGCTATGATTTAAAAGAAACTTTATGTTATAGATGTGAGACCCTTATAATGACATCTAGAAAGGATAGCTACATTGGTCATCCTTCCATTCCTTTTTACCGAGACACATCTCTCATTTCATCACTTCAATTCTTGCTAAACTAAATATACAACCTATACTTTAAGGACAACTCCCATCCAATAAATAAGATTTGACATAAGCTTGATGCCTTTATCCTAGACTGTCGGGAGGTTGTCTAAATCCAAAGCCATGTTCAGTTGAATCCTGGTCTCACCTAAATTCTTGTTTAGCTCCCCTTTTAATTCAAGTATGTTTTTGCACCCCTAGTAATCAACCCAAAATTTCCTTCCTGTTCCTTTACATGGCAACACTCAGTATAGCATAGTACCTAATTCCTATCGTGACATCTAGAATAGACTATGATAGCATGCACCAAATCCAATAATGCCTTACTAGTCCACATTCACCCATAATCTCTTATGCCAAATCAATCTGTCATGAGAATCCATACATTTTAGATATCATCAGATATTGACAAAATATTGCTGAGATTCTCAATAGAAGTCCTTTTGTGAAGATTACCAATAGCCCATGATGACACATATAGAACTCTAAAACACAAGTCTACACCATGACACTCGCCTTCATCATGGTATGCTCTAAGAAACTCATTGGGGTGACAATTCACAGGCAAAACCTCCAATGATCTAAGAAATTCTTCCCAAATAGAGGTTTTGATACCAATCGTTCGGACACTCACACTCCGAGCCAAGGAAAACATTCAATCAAACTGTCCAGTCCTCCACTAATTATCTGACGTGGGAATGATTATCCCCAACACCCTCGAGCTGGTTCTTCGGCCTTGACCGTGAACTAGGGCTCTTCCGACATGGACCACAGAGTATCTCCCCATATGTAGTCATGGGCCCATTCGAGGAGAGTCCAACCAACCTTTTCCTGTGACCAAATTAGCCGTTCCGGGTCTTGCTCTCTCAACGCATGAAGAAACTATTGATGCTTGGGATACTTTTGTCTTTCTTGATCACACGCTAACAGAGAAGACCTCTCAGTCCAGGGCATTGACAATCTTTATCAGCGATATAGGACAACTAAGTGGGGAGGGAGAGAGAGAGAGAGAGAGATGCTGCTTTTGGGTACTCCTGGCCTATATTAGCCCCTCATGAGCCCTTTAGATAACATGGATCTCGCGTAGATCCCACCGGATCTAATGACCCAGTTGAAGTGAACTAACATAAGCTCGAAGTACCAAACAATTTTCCCAAACAAACAGTTGCTCCATCTTTGCTGTTATCATTCACGAAAAAGAACTCTGGAAAAACAAGCAGTACTAATCAAAACAGAATCACTAAATGACTATTCTGATTTTGGTGTTGAAGAAGCTTTAAGCAAAGAACTCGGCATCACTAGAACACACAGAAAAAGAAAAGAGGCTCACATCACGAACAAAAGTTAAACTGTTCAAATTGCCAACTGAGCATATTCTGACAAAGATTTACAGGGTATAGTATTTGTATTCCTTTCCAACTGCACATCAGAGTCTCACGTTCGATCTATTCAATCTGGCATCAAAATTCATCACCACTCATCATCAAGGCTGGCACGGTGAAAGCACAGTACCGTGAAGACAAATATGAAGAAAGATGTGAACTCGATGAACATAGCTCCCGTGTTAATCAGATTCGCGTGTCTGAGGATTATAGGAATAGCTATGCTTCCAATAGCCGATGCTCCGGTCAAAAATTTAGCAGCATCAATCCAGCTATAAAAAATTTAAAAGAAAGAATTAAGGAAAGATATATATGTTACCAGGACAGGACATTAATTCGCAGTTATGGAAATGTACCCATGCAACCGTATAGGGTTATATAGTACGGATATCACCAATGGCATTGACATTCCTTTTCATTGTAAAAGCCAAATCACACGAGCTGTTAGTTTCAGTTCAATCATTAATAGAGCTACAACAAAAGATAGGACAACAGGTGTGAGTAATTTTAAGATCTTTACTCGATCCCCAGAACCAAGAGGAAGCTATTATGAACTGAAGTGAACCTTCACACCTTCTCCCTCTATTTCTGGCTTCCACCACAAACAATCACACAGCAACCATTCCAACTCACCTTCTGCTAACTTTCCACAATAATTATACAACTGTCAATTCAAGATAACATTCTTGGAGTAGAAAAGCCGATACATTCATGAGTTCTTGAGAAGATTATGGCAATGCATGACAGTCATACCATCAAAATTTCTTCAATTAGAGAAGGTATGAGTAAGAAGAATTCCAGCCACTAGAAGATTTTCAATCTAGAAATGAACTTAGAAACAAACTAACTTCGGTTTGATCTTTAGGGCTGAAAATAATTACGAGTACTGACCCACGAGCACCACTTATAGTTGCCAAACTTCATCTGTTTACTACAGTACAGAAAGTTGGACCATGGTGGTAGTAAGTTTCTACTCTTCCAACAAGTTTAGAAACTCTTAACCCAGAATAAAGAAAGCAAGAAAGCGTAATGATTAAAAGTACCCACCCTCCACCATCTCGACTGATCAAAAACTGAGTTGACCCGCCTCCAAAAAATAGACAAGGCATGGGCACCAAGACGTACATTAGAGCTACAAGAAACAATGAGCATGTTAGTAATTTCCAAAGACAATATCAGGTTTGAAGGATGATAAATTGGCAGTATCAACACTTGCCTGATAGCATTGGCCACCAATTATTGTACAATGCGCAGGCCTGTTTGTCAAAAAGGAGCAAAAAAGAGCAAACATAAGAACAACAATCTATGATAATCACTTAACAGAGTGACAGTAAGTTTCAATTCAGCTGATTTCCTGGTGAGGACCCAATTTAGAGGTGCACTTCAAAGTATAACATATGTACAAAAGCGAAGTGCGGAAGTTCCTCAAAATGGAAAAAGAAGATGAATCCCAAGCAGTTGGGCCAAACAGCAAGATATGCACACATGAACGTCTTGAGAAAAGTATATTCACAGCTAGAGGACCCACAAACCTCTATGGACAACTCAAAAATGCTGTTCCCCAGGTTTCACGAAACTGTTTTGGGGGGGAGAGAGAGAGTTCTGGAGATGCTTGGGGGTCCAAGAAAATGGACAAAAGAAAATACAAAAATGTTTTTCACTAGCTAAGTGTTTTCAATATGGAAACCACTGACACCCACAGAGTCAAAGGCAGAAAGAATTCACAAGTATAAATACACGTGACATTATCGACCGGCATAGTTACTGCTATTGTATATTGAAAGGAATGATACAAATATATGCAATGACAGCATTGACCATCATAATTATCTGCTAAAGGAAATTGGGAAAGGATCACTAATCCATTTTTGAAGCGCGTGAGCAATTAATCTACGAACACATATTTGCCAAACTAAACTTCAATAATTGATTCCGATTCTCTCTGCCAAAACATGGCACAACAAATTCCTGTAAAGCATTCTATACACAGATCACCAGAATGAAACCTCAAACTGGCTCTTCATTATCAATGCCCGATAGCACATGATTAGCAATGTCATCTCAAGGAAAGAATATTACAAAGAACTTAAAAGACTTAATAAAGATGAAAAGACTAACATAGTTAAGTGCAGGATGGACTAGACAATCCTTGCAAATGTATACCTAGGCAACCTAATTGCTGTTTGTTCTTGATCAAATTGGCGGGATCCAAGAAAAGAATACCACAAAGAACTTAGAAGACTTAATAATGATGAAAAGACTGACATAGTTAAGTGCAGGATGGATTAGACAATCCTTGCAAATGAATACCTAGGCAAACTAATTGCTGTTTGTTCTTGATCAAATTGGCGGGATCCAGTAGATCAATGAGACAGAGCTCTTTGAGCACAGCAAGGAAAAGAAAATTCAAAGTAGAGTGTAAAATAAGAGCATATCATTTAAAATAGCACTGGAGTTTACTATCCACATAAACAATTAATATAATTCTATCACAAAGTTTATTTCCCACCCTGATATTTAGTACATACCAAGATCTGTAGCATGATGCTGGATGAAAACATAAAAGCAAGCCCAGCCAGACTGCACACAAGGAAATCTTGCTTTAGACATTAAATTTCACTGAGTTGCATCACAGATAAAATGACAATGGCATTTTCTTCAAAAGGAAATGAAATGTGACTTTGCAACTTACACTGTGGAATAAATGGCCGCCAGGAATCCCGTGACAGCAGAGCAAAGCAAAAGAACACAATCAGTATATGAGCAAAGAAGTAACAAAGATTCTTGAGCCAAACCTAAAACGAAATGATCAACAGAGTGGAGACAATCTTCAACGCGATTAAATACATTGCTAGCCACGACAATTTTTTTCTACTCTGCCAAACATTCTAGCAATTATTTGATCGCCTCAAGCCTTAATCCTTTCCAAGCAGCTCATCACGCCCTTCAAAACTCATTTCGTTTTTGGTTTGCCATCGAAGCACCTCGTGCATTTCCATGGTCAAATCAAGCACGGCCCAAATCAAGTAACAGCAACTACTCATCAACCTAAATTGAATTTATATATTAGAAAGCATCAAGCTTTCATCCTCGATCAAACTGAACTGCATCTAAAGGGGGTAAACAGAACAGCAGAGCGCTTCCAATCTTCCACCCCCAAAAAAAAGGGGAAAAGGGCACCTCAAAATCAGTTCGGGAAAAGACTAGCCTTCAGGGATTGGACGAAGAGGCTAAGTTCAACCCACGAGAACTACAAACCCAGGTTCGAGCTCAGCGGTAGTTTCAAGCACTGCCCACATCCCAATTTCGAACCTTTCGCTCTCTACTTCACTGAGAAGCCGATGGGACACCGACGAGCGGGGCGGGAATTTCGGCGTCTAGGGCAAGAAAGGGACAATCCCAAAAGGAAGAGGAGGACGAGGAGGAAGACGAAGCAAGAAAAATCGAACCTTGGATAGTCATCGCCATGATTGGTATGTGCCCGAGCAGGAAATCAAGCTCACGAATTGAATCGGCAGTTGAAGAGGTGCTAATTCGATCGAATTGCAGAGTGCGGATTGCTCGATTTCGTGTGGACTTTTTTCAGTATTGCAATGGCGACTGCCGCAGAAGAGAGGGAGAAAGGTAGTCTGCGGGTGGAGATTTTTCCCTTTTCTTTTTTTATTTGGTTTTCATAGTAGAAGAAAGGTAAAGCGTTTACTGATGCGTTTATTTGAGAGAAAATACACTCAAAAATCTCAAACTTTATTCATAATAACAAATTTACCTCAATTTTTTTTTTTGACATAAAAAATCTCAAACTTTATAAACCATAACACATTTACTCCACCAATGGCATTTTCGTCTTTTTTTTTCCACTTTTCCTTTTTTTCTCTTTCTTCTTTCTTCCCTCCACTAGCCATGGCAAAGCTGATGGAGGAAAGTTGGAGTCAGGTGAGGGCTGCACTCACCTAGACTGGCTAGGGTCGCCCTCATCAATGTCGGGCGAGAGCCACCCTCGCCTGACTCTGGCTTCCCTCCACCATGGTCGACGAAGTGAAGAGAGAAGAAGAAGAAAAATTTTAAAAATAAAAGACCAAAATGCCCTCTAATTTAAGGTACATATGTTATACGAATAGAAGTTCAGGGTTTTTTATGTTACGAAAATTTTTTTTTAATAAATGCGTCACCGTTAGTAAAGTTTGGAATTTTTCATATCACAAAAAAATGTTTGGGGTGAATTTTTCACCTTTAGCAAAGTTTGAGGTTTTTGTGGTCTTTTCCCTTCATTTTATTGCCTAATTTTGGATTCTGTGAGGGACGCATTTTGCCTTTCTTTTCTCCTTTAATATTTTACTTTACACACTTGAAGTTTTTTCCTGATCTATAAACATTGACTACACGTTCATATGGAAATTTCATATTTTTTTTTTAAATTAAAATAATCTTTGACACTTTTACGAGAAAGTAAAAAAGTGTTTTTAAAATAAACTTCTTCCTAAACAAACAAGCAAATACGCTTTTGCTAATGTAAGAAAAAAAAATTGGCTAAAAACCTAAATAGTGCTTTTATGTGCATAAAATAAGTGTCTATTTAAAATTATTCACGAGATGCCAAGTATGACCTTTCAAATTATTTCTAGTGCAAGACATAATTTGGATTAAGAAATTTATTGTATTTTCTTATATTCAACCAAGCTTGTCCGGGAGTCAAGAGACGCTCGTTGGGTTCACGGGGGAGAAGCCCAGCAGGCCAGTAAGTGGTATAAATATTTGTTAGTTCATCTCCTCCAACATTAGAATATTAAAAATTTCTTCGCTATCATCGTGATCCAAATTTATTGACGGTGAAAATCAAAAACACAAATAAGAAAAACTACAGGTGAGATAACACCAAAATTGTCCAAACCCCCACGATCAGACTTTTTTAAAATGGGAAGAATCTCACAGAATCTCACTGAAAATGGCCCCAAATGTGAGATGGTTGAAGGCCCCGAAGAGCTTGATGTCTCCCGTAATTTGTATGTTTTCCGAAACCTACTTCTAAAAAACAGGAAATGCACAAACAGAGACAACTTCAAACGATCAAACCATGATTATTGCCGACTTGTCCTCACCTCTCTCAACTATGGAAAACTTACTTCCAACGCCAGCTAAGTACACAATCTCAGCCAACAATTTAATGGTCAAAACCTCAAATGACAAAGGAGCTTCTTGCAGCATTGCGAAGCCATAAAAATTACTACGGCAATAGATGTTAACCGGCCACATCAGTATCATCGACTAGAGAATTCCAGATCTAGTAAGAGAGACAAAGCATCGGTACGACATGGATGCCGATAAGCTAATTAGTGTAATATAAAATTAAAGAAATCAAATCACTAAATGACGAGAGAAAGCATGATCATCGAGTTTTTGCTAATCCAAAAATTATAATGCTTAGACTCTCTCACCAGTTTCACGGAGTTTCGACGTGAGCCAGAGAATTACAGAGGAGAAGGAGAATGAGAGGTTAGGATTTTCAAGAAAGTACATAAAAAATTCTATCAACCTTTTAACCTACCCTCTATATAGAATACTTTTATTTAGGCCATGTCCCTCTTTTATCCTACTTTGTCCTATCTTGGACAACATTCAAACACTTGATCACGATTATTATTTTGCTCACCAAGCATGACCTTATTTGTCACTACCGACAAAGAAGTAGAGTACATTTTTTAAATTGGCCTACCGTGTCATGCACATTTTTCAATATCTTTGTCCATGAGATTTAATTCCTAATTTTGTTGACTCCTCTTGACTTTATGTACAGTTAAGAATCCCATAAAATTCCAATGCCCGTATTGTCAGTGGTAAGCCTTCGCTAGCGTGCAAGTTAAGTTCACACTTATGTTAGACTTAGGCATGTAGTAGTTACAACTACTTGAAATGAAAAAAATTCTCTCGACGTACAAATTATGCAGCTTCAAACTCTGAGAAGCTGCAGCTTATTCAAGAAAGTAATGGCGATCCAGTCCAACTCAACCGGAGACCAGCGCACGTTGTTGATCTCGGCAGCTGACCCGTACCACATCTCCGGCTCCACCTCCCCGGCATTTTCTGGCCGCAATCCGGCGGTGCCAACATCCCATATTAACACCCTTGAGTCATCGCCGACGGAGCACAACTGCCGCCCTATACGGGGCGCCCATGATATCGCATTCACGCTGGCCTTGTGCCTATTAAGCTCCATGAGAGGCGCGGTCGGAAACCTAATGTCCAACAACACCACCTTACTGCTATCGACCCCGACCGTGGCCATCGACTTCGGGTCAGCCTTGTTCCACTCCAGTCTCAACAGCGGGCTCTCCGCGGTGGGGTTCTCGTATATGATTGTCGACCGCTCCTTATCTCTCAAGTCGAAAACCCTGACGGAGCCATCCCCGGAGACTGAGGCGAAGACGTTGAACCCGCCCCATGAGACGTCGTACACCTCCTTGTCGTGAGCAACCAGCTGCGCGTCGACCACCTCCCTCTCTACGTCCCAGATCGTGCACGTGGTGTCGACGCTGCAAGTGGCAATGCGGCGGGCTTCAAAGCTGGCCCAATCGAATGAGGTGATGGCGGAGCTGAACTCGCTGCTCTTGTTGCCGTTCAGGAGGGCTTTGAGCTCAGTCCGGTCTTCACTGATCTCCCACACCCTCAGGTAGTCTCCGGAGGTGGCGATTAGGTCCGGGAATGAGGGGTCCTCAGAGGGGAAGAACATGATGTTTGTCGGCGCATAAGGGTGGTCGAAGGCTAGGCGGGGGTCGGAAGTGAAATTGGACGAGTCGGGGTCGAATTGGACAAACTCAACCTTGTTGCTATGGTCCTCAAGGAAGCTTCCGACGGCAAGGCGCAAGCCCTTGTCGCGGCGAACAGACCAGCCTACGGAGTAAATCGGCCATTGAGCTAAGAAAGTGGAAACGCCTGCTCTTTTGGTGTCGATAGGGCTTTGCATGGAGAGTTCAGTGCTGCTCATTCGGGAAAAGGGGCTCTAGGATCTGCATGAAGTGGGACAAAGCAGATCTTGGTCGGAAGTGCATTTTTACAATACTACTATGTCCAAAGTAATTTAACTTAGGCTGCATTTTTGGTGAATAATGAAACATTGTCAAGCAATTTTAGTGATTTTTTCGAAGGATTTAGTGATATCTGCTTGTCACTTTGATTTTCTAAACCAAAATATAGCAATTAAAATGTCGATTTTATTACTTTTATTCTTTGGAAACATGTTTGACTAGCTTGCTGCTAAGTGATACTGTGATGGGGGTGGTCCACTCATGCTTACATGCACCAATTGGGCTGCTAAAGAAGACAACAATCAAGATTCCACTGTGTTTCCGTTCGAGTATATTCTTTTACAGTTTTAACTTTTCGCAAAAAAAAAAATGGTAAAAAAGTTACTTTAAAGGGACAACCTTTGCACAATTTGACTTGTATTTATCTTGAAAAAAAAAATCTCTACCAAGCAATTGTCTTTTTATTTAAGCGGGAGGAGAGAAGTGTTTTGCGCGACAACATATTACGTCAATGCTACATGACAAGTCAATGGAATTAAGTGAAATCAGATGATGAAACACATACTTTTCATGCAAAGGAGATGCGATGTTGACCTTTTCCCATTCTTTTTTAGGGATTGGAGCTAATTTACGATGCATGAATTATCTATGGATAGTAGAATATATATATGTAATGCATGATTTCTCGACACGCTTAAGCTTTCTTTATTCCCCCCAAAAAAAAGGAAAAGCCAGCTCTCCCACGCAAGTTAATTTGATGTGGTATTAGAGCAGAAACGCTATCAAATTAGATTCTCCATTTTCGATCTTGGATTTTTCATGTTTTTTCCTATAGCTAGAATTAAGCACAAGAGGAACTCGCGATACGCCTCATATTGGAACTAACTTCCGATGCCAATTTTGAAGTTGATTGTGCCGTGCAGCCATCTCGCTGCGAAAACCTAACCCGTAAGAGAAATACGACTCTGAAAATATGTTTTACATCTTGAAACGAGAAACCGGCCCTCACCGACTTTACCAAGAAACTACAAAACCAAAAAAGGGAAGCGCAGGTTTCGTAGAGCTGAAACGGAAGGACGCCATGAACTCTTTAGCCAACATAAGTTTACATGAGAGAGAGAGAGAGAGAGAGAGATGTAGAGAGCGAAAGACTTACATATACTCTACACGAAGCAGTGGCTTTCTGGGATGTTCACTGACAAGAGAGCACGCGAGCGAAGAGGTAGAGAGAGAGATAGAGAGAGAGAGAGAGAGAAGTGATGAATATGGGAGCAGAGAGGAGAGAGGAAGATGGGAAGAAAAGCCAGTGAGCCGAAACGGAAGGTGAGGTGGGGGGAGTTGAGGAGTGGCTTTATGTACAAGACCAGCCGCGGGACGGGAAGGGCAGGTGGAGCTAATGGTCAAATTCTCGGCACGAGGGTCGGTCGGGTGCGTAGGTATCGTCAATTTTCATCTGTGTTGGCGGTACCTCTCCCTCTCATTTATCATATCAATGGCGTGTTTTGGACCGAGTGCATTTACCCTAACCTTCATTTAACCTTAGATAACTAGAACATGGAAGAAAAGTCAACAATTAGGACTCGCTTTGCTTCGTAAAGATGAACGACTTGAAAAATATTTTTCAAAAAAATGGTCATTGCCTGTGTCGTTTGAAATGATTAACCGATGAAATTGTCGATAACAATTTATGTCCAAATATCTTCTTTTTTTTTTTTTTTTTGGTAACCCAAGGAATCCCGTAAGCCAACAGCCGGCAAACAAACCCTGGGGAGCGACTGCAAGACCCACCATCACACTAATCCAAGTAAGAATCCCTAACGCCGCATCTGAGATTCAAAATTCTCCCCTTCGTGAAGGGGAGAGAGCCCGAGCCAGCTGCGCCGCTGAGAGCAGTGGTTATGTCCAAATATCTTCGTAAACGATAAAAATAATTTTTGTTTATTTATTTTCGTAAGTGATTCAAGCAATCATTTTTTGAAAAATATTTTCCAAATCATTCTGGACCACAAATTACCATTTAATGGGATTGGGAAATCGAAACCATAACGAGGAACAAATTTGGAATATAAATCTCGATAGAATAGTCTCAGATATATCTCCTTAATTCTTTTTTCCATAAAGGAAATGAAACCAACAAGAAAGAAATATACTTGATGTGTGTGAACTTTTTTTTATACTTTGAATAATTACTTAGATGTATATCTCAATTCTTTTGCAGTGTACTCGTGAAAACATTTTCTCTAATCTTGATAAAATGAAAGTCAAATTAGCAACCCACACGCATACTAACCTAATCTAATGAGATTTCATCAAATTGCCAAACAAGTTGAAAAAAAAAAAAAAAACTTTTAAGCTGGTTATTATGGTGAAAAAGTGGGAAATCTTTAATCGAACAAATCTAATATAATTTAATTTCTTAGATAAATTTAACTTTTCACAAGGTGATCATAATCTTGACTCCAGAGTTAACTTGGACTGCCATGACTCAAGTAGAAATTATTGATGCTTCAAGTTGCGTAAATTAGATGTTTGAGTTTTAATTTCGACAATTTTAAATGATAAATATTTTCTTTCATGATTTCGAGTCAAAAGTATCTTATAATAGAGATGTTATTAATAGAAATCTGACATTTATTTTGTCCTAGAATAAATATATATTGCGTCACTAAAAACCCAAAACTTGCAAATACCCCAAACTTTTTTTATGTCATGAAAAACCTTGAACTTATACCGGTGTGGTAAATATATCCTAAATGAAACTATAATAAGGAGTAAGACTTTGAGAAATATTTGTTATAGTGGACAAGTTTGGGGTTTTTGGTAGTATTTATTCATATGTTGAAACCATTCTTTTTACTTTAAATGATATTTAATATTGATGATGCTTTTAAAATGATTTTTTTATTTCTTTTTTTATTTAATTTATTGTTTTCTAATCTAAAAAATCCCACTCTGACCAAAAAAGAAAAAAACTCTAAAGAATCCCACTTGGTGTCAGCGTTTTCTCAGGGCCTTAAGAAAACTTGCAGTGGCCTTGAAAGAATTAATTTCCTTTCTCTTGAGTCGGCGTCGTCAGGTGCTGAATTGATCGCCAACCACAAGGAAAAGCACGTGATGGTGACATTCCAAATGAAAGAGAAAATAAATAAAAGCTTAAAAATATTGAACAATAAATAAATATAATATGTGAAAAAGCTTGGCTCCTCCTTATATAAATTAGACCTATGAATTTTGCAATTGTTAATTTCCCTATAATATATATTGAAGTTGAATCTCCTCATTTAGTGTGCCCCATTAACTCTAAATATTAAATTAAGAAACCTGGTGACCTTTCCCGGCGCCATGCGTGGGTATATATTGCTAACAATATCTTTAAATGTGTTTATGTTTCTTTATACTATTAGTGGCATTAATTTTTATAGTGGTTTGTTTGAGGTTCATTCTGTGAGAAAATATCGAGCAAATATATTTGTCGAATTGGACATATGAAATACTGCCTAAAGATTTCAACTTATTATATAATTAAATACACTAATATTAGAAAAATTAGAAACTAAGAGTTTAAATATTGTTAAATTCTATACAAATTCAGAAAAAGTAAAAATGAAATAAAGTTATCTGAAGTTCACTTATCTCAAGATTAACTCTTAAAAATTGAATTTAATATAAATTTAAGATGATTACAAAGTAGAAAATCAATTTTAGTGAAATTTATAGAGGTTGATTCAGACAAGTTGTAATTTTTATTCTTAAATTTTTGCTAAATTAAATGAAAAGTATCATTTATTCACTCTTAGTGAAGTATATTAGATCGAATGAAACAAATCATGTCATTAAAATGAAAAAGAATTATCAATCTTATATTTTTAACCCAAATTGAGTGAGTTATCATCCAGATCATTTCAAATTGAGCAGAGCGATTTCAGGGAATTTTCAGAGACTTTCATGTCCAGGTTGAAGAAGAAGAGGGGAAGGGATGATGGGAGAAGAGGGCAAAAAGCTACGGGGATAGCCAAAGCTTCTGCCGACATTCTGAAAATAATTTTTAAAATTTTTATTTTCGGATTGGGTCTATCTCACCTCTTAATGAGATGTTTTTATCCTGACTATATTTAAACTATATCCAGTCATATTTGGATTCCACATTAATTCAAATGATAGATAAGATAATTCGGATTTCGAATTACTCTAAACACTAAGTAGAATAAAAGTTATCATATCCGAACATTTATCTGACCCATCAATGCAACCTAAGTGTATATAAAAGTGATAATGATCACATTATTCATTGTAGTCTATATTGCCCATAAGTTCTTGAACATTTGGCTCGGGCTATAATGATGCTATGCTATACTCGCTCGAGTAAAACTGACACCCTATTAGGAGAAGGCACCATAAACCCAACATCTTCATCCAGAAAGATCATTAAGAGAAAATCCATATCCAAGTCTATCAATACATCCAATTAAACTCACATTCACTAAAAAGCTTAAGCTAAAAAATTATGAGTTAATTAGGATATATTAATCGCTTTATATTTCACTTTTATGTATGACTTTTCTAACATAACTCACACATGCAACTCAAGAATCTCCCTCACGTGTGAATTTAATGTTAGGTATGCCCCCCTTAATTTAAGTATTTTTTTGCACCAACTTTCATTCTGGTCTCTTTCTATAAACTGAACCATGAAGTACGTCATCGGACCCATGATGCTACACCACGACGCCTCAAAAACTATGTTGGTTTTCATATTCCTGCCTTGAGATGGTCACTAAACACCGGAATACATTGAGGCCCCACCAATCTGCCATCAGCTTTGATACCATTTGTTGGGAATGTGTGTGACATAAGTCGTGTGGAAACAGCTTCTTCAGTAGGACGAAGAGCTTGAACCCAGTTATTTGTACGGTGAGTTTTACATTCAATTTAGTTGTTTATTTGTAAACACTTGAACTCTAGACTTAATAAAGGTGTGGGATATATTCGAACGTGTGAGCGATTATAACTCTGATTCTCTAATTATTAATGGATTATTTGTTGTCGACTTTTACCGTAGAGCAGTTATCGACACTCGGACCGAATCACATAAATCCATGATGTCCTTAATGTTTCTCATTTATTTCTACGGTGGTTTCACATTGAATTAATTCTGTTAGTGTTTCCGCGATAATAATACAACACACCCCACTTGAATTTTCTTCAAGAACTCTCCTTTCTTCTCTCAGGGCATTCCCTATGTCCAAACTGATCAAACCTACCAAGTCCCTCGAGATGCCAATGACGAAAGGTTGCTTTTGTCAAGTGAACATCTTCGCATCTCTTGCCTTTTGATGCTCTCCATTCTCTTCCTTCCGTCTTCTTATTCGATCTCTTTCGACATACCTCATTTCGACTAGAACACCAACGTCGAATTTAATGGAGGGGACAGCAAGGTTTTCCCTGGAGTCGTCGACCTCGCAGATCGCCAATCTTCACTTCCGTGTCGGCCGAATTGTGTACTCGAAGCCAGTGCAGCCGTGGGACTCTTGGGTACTGCATGGTAAAATTTATATTTCTCAGTTTCTCAATTTCTCTGTTTCCCGGAACAGAGAAATTGGAGAAACCCGTTTGATAACACAAACTGATTTCTCTATTTCTGAAACGATTTCTGTTTCGAAAATTGTTTTGGAGGAGAAATGAGAAGCTAGAAATTATAGCTTCTCTCGTTTCTCAAACAAAATAGAAATTGTTTCTCATTTTCTCCAATCTGGGCATCCTTCTTCATTCACCATACGGGCTTTTCTATTTGGGCGTTCCTTCTCCTCAACCTTCAACCAAAAACCCTAGCGCCGTCGACTCCAACTCCTTCCATCCTCGCCATCGACTCCGCCGGTGACATCGTCGCTCACCTCGCCGTCGACTCTGACTTCGTCCTCCCTGCAGTCGACGACTCCGCCGGATCTGATCGCGTCGAACCCATCTTGGGTTCATCTCCGAGATCAGAACCCACGGCCCTTCCTGTGAATCTCCGAACCCGCGTGTCGTTCTCTGATGCCGGTTAGCAATTCGCCGTCGGCTACGCCTCTCCTGCTGAAATAGCAGCAGAGCTTCGTCGAGGAGGATCGGGTCGGCCGCTTTCGTTTGATCCAGCGGCATCGACCTCGTCAAGGTCGAACCTCCGTCGCCAACTCGTCGACCGGGGGCCTTTCGATCGAGTCCTCCGCAAGTTCCGCGAGGAGGACTATCGAGCCGTTGTCTGGGTCCGAGCTCAATTCGAAGATTCCTGAGGAGCGGATTGTGGACTCGCCGGAGGTTAATCGACAGGTGCCACAATCGGATCTCGATGCTCTAGGTAATTTTCGAATTTGGAATTGAATATCCCAATGGTTCGTCGTTTTAGAATCCTCAATCAGATAGTGGGTTACGGTAGTAAGAAGGTTGTTGAATGAATAATCGTATGATTGTGTGTCCTGTTTGGGCGGAACGCCAAATGTTAGTTGTTTTGCCCTAACCAAACATGTTTTGTGTTCTTATTAAATCATGGGGGTTAGCCTTTGATTTCTTGAAGATCTTGCAAACTACACATAGTCTTGGTTATGTGCTTGGGAGGTATTGGATTTTCATTACCTTGTCGTATCATGATCTAGAAGTTTCATTTTCATCTGTATTGGTTCTTGGCCTGCCGTGATCTGAAAGCTTTATTTGTTATGCTGCTGCATACTCTGCCCCTTCTCTTCATCTTTTGAGAAATGGTCTCCATTTCAATATGATCAGCTTTTTGTAAGTCTAACGTGAAAGCTTATTCATGTATCATTTGAATGTGGTCCCATTGCTTCTTTGATGTAGAGCCGGGTATATTATATTCATGGAGTACCAACGCATTCAACATCATAAATCTCTTGAAAGTTTATTGAAATGGATTTCTTAAATCAATCATGTGTGGGTTTCATGGCCTTATTTGAAATTTTGGCTACTTGACATGTGGGATACTCTCTTCAAATTCGTCTGATTTTAGGGTCAAGATTAACTAACATGAAAAGAGTAGGTGATTTTTCTTTACACATTTACCATCTCTATGTTATTGAGGGGAGTAGAAAATGCCTCGATACATGCATGTTTGTATTTTTGTTAGATGAAAAGGAATGGGCAGAGGAAAATACGTGATCATGTTAAATACTAACACGTTCCGTGCTTCTTTAGTAGGAAATAATTCGAAATGTGCTTTTCTTCTGTTGGACTAGCATGACGAAATCCTGCTAAGTATGGGGAACTATAATGGATGCTTAGATACTTGAAGGAGCAAAGAGGCTGTAATATCCACCTTACAAAAAATGATTTCCCTCTTCTTTTGCAGTCCTCTATATGACGAAACCATCTCACTGTGTCTTGACCTTGGAGAATTGGATGATGCAGTAGCCATTGTTGCAGGGTCATTTCTGCACGGCAAGGCATTGATAGTGTCACCGATGATGTGCCCGAATAGATCCTTGCATTCAAGGGTTATCAGAGTTTGTATCAGGGTATCAACGAGTACTCCAGATACCTGAATGTGGGGCTTGAGATTATCAACAAAGCTGATTGCAAGGACGAAGTCGATTTTTGTCATGATGAAGATGATTATGAGTGAGATCCTATGTTTACATTTGAGGACTTTGCCAGAAAGAAAGTGAACTCGACATACCAATGAGACGCATAAGAGATGAAATCTGAATTGTACATACCTTACTCTTATAGTTGAATGGGGCCGTTTTGGTAGTAGATTTATACGTTTATTATTTATTGGATCGAGAGTCACTTCTTGTACGCCCCGGAAAACGAGCGAGATTCTCGCATTTTCTGCGGACATCTTAAATATGTCATCGAGGGGAGCTTTTCCAATAGTAGATGAAAATGCAAGAGGCCTCTCATGCTTGTTTGTCATTGTAGAGATGGTTTTTCAGAAGACTCTACTCGCAAATGTATTCTGTTATACCGCTCAAAGCACCCCTCGGCGCAGCTGTGCCTTGTTTTGATTGGAACTCGCTAAAATCCCGAAGTGAGGATCTGGTCTCGTATGACCAAACCGTCCGGAGTTCGTGGGGAAGTAACCTTTCAAAATGACATATCATTGTCTCAGCTTCATGCCGAAGCAATCGCATTTGGAATATTTATTAGATTGACTTGTCTTTGAAGCAAAGAGCAAGCAAGATTTGTGTTGCCTTCCATCTCAATTTTTCACTAATTTCGCATGCAAGTCGACTAATTAGGTTCTTTTATTTTTGACAAGTCTAGAAAAAAAAAAAACTCTTTTTTTTTTTCTTTTTGTAAAATGTTTTATGCTATACAACGTTCCTTGTGCATGATGCCAATGTTAAAGAAGTTAATTCTTTTTAATTTTAGAAATAGATATGCACTGTTGAAACTTCTTGTTGTAATGTATTAGTATTACTTTTATTATTATTTTGTATTTGAGGATTTTTTATATTGTTATCTAATCAATTTCTATTCCTAGAAATAGAAATTTTATTCTCGTTATCAAACGGATTTCTTTTCAGAAATAGAAATTTTGAGTCGTTATCAAACGAGTTTCTTTACTCAGAAATTTGTCCGGGGAATAGAAATTAAGAAATCAATTTCTGGCCAGAAATCAATTTCTTTTCAGAAATTTTGTCATGCGCAACACCACAGAACTTGTAGACTTCATGTCCCATTTCTCGTTCACTGTAGACAATTCAAATTGCGATAGTTTTGGTGATGGCGTTGTCTTCTTCATTGCACCTTCGGGTCATCCATCTCCACCAAACTCGGCTGGTGGGTATTTGGGATTGCTCAACTCAACGACCGTGGATTCACTCAAAAATCAGATCAATACGGTTGAGTTCGACAGCTATGATAACTGAGACTATGGTCCAGGGGAATTTAACTTGCATGTAGGGATAAATATCGAGAAGGATAAACTCAGCTGTCTATATCGGGCGGGATGAACTCGCTTGTAGGGATAAACTCATATGTCTATGCCGGTCGGGATCAACTCGCTTATGATTCCGCTACCAAGAAGGTGAGTGTGTTACTGGACATATGAAGGCAATCCGGTGTATAATGGGAGTTCCATTCTTTCTATCCATGTCAATCACACGTCCGTTCTAGGTAATTGTTACGAAAAGCAAGTGACCAACTAGTAAAATAGATAGAGCAAGAAAATAAATCGAAATCATGCTAAAAGGCAATTTCCTTTTTCTATCTTACTTGGACGCTTCAATCAGGAAGTTGGTTCACGTGTATTTCAAAGCAAACCTGTATCCAATTTTGAGTCCAAGTTGGACTTTCACTTTTGATCGTGATTCCAACACAAAAACAATTTCTATAATCTGCCACATTTGTTTTCTTGAACTTGTTAGGGAAATCCCTTATGATGTTTTGAAGATGACAAAATAAATCAAAAGCTACTAACATGTTTGATGGTTGAATAATAGACTATGCAAATGATTGAACATGTAAAGGATATTGTCAAAGTCTGAAGACGGCCAGAAAACTGAACGGAACATATGTCCAAAGTATATTATGAAGATTTCCAGATTTTTGTGTCAAAGTCTGAAGACTGCTAGATTTTAGTGTCAAAGTATGTTCTACATCAGAAGTCTGTCAACTCTGACAAATTCCAGACTGAACGTGAATGAAGAACCATAAGACAAACTCTATGCTTTGACGAGAACATAACGATCGTGTTCGACCTTAAAGCTAAATCTGCTTCGGACCCATTTGCAAAGTCTATCGCAATCGGACTCAGATTGTAAAGTCTATTGCTCTCAGACTTTACATCCAGAACTCGACAGAACATAACTCAAGCCCGAAGATATAACGGCTAGTAATCTGGTTTGGATTCTACATCAAGATTGATTTGATCGACTTAATTGATTGACAATTAGATCTTGAAGACAAGAACTTTCTATACGAAGAAGCTTTACTTATGGAAACCAAGATTTCGTTTGTATGGGCGATCGGAATCAATTTGGGATTCTACCTTTGTCACTCAACGGCTACCAAATCTTCTTGATACAGAGCTGTCCAATGGGTATATTGGAAGACGATCCTCAAGATATTGTCCAACGGTTAGTTTGGAAGTGGAGGAGTATTTAAGGAGATGAATGACCGATGAGCAAGTAAGAGACGGAGCGTAGAATTTATAATTCCAAAGTCTGAGTGATCTTCTATCATACTTGTCTTTGGTGAGCTTAAACGTTTGTGATCTTGAGAGAAATACCAAAAGAGTGACTTAATGAGATAGTGTGATCTACTACTAAGTGTTTGCACTCAAAGTTGTAATCTCTTGTTGATTGCATAGTGGAATTCAGCCAAGAAGGCTGTTAGCGTGGGAGAGTGGACGTAGGCTTGGTCTAAGCCGAACCACTATAAATCTTGTGTTCTTATTCTCTATCCCTAATCATTTTATCTTTCATTACTTTCATTTGCATCGATTGTTGTTTTTAATGCATTAATCTCTTATTCGGATTAAATTGTTAAAATCGCTTTAGTCACCTATTCACTCCCCTCTAGGTGTTAATTCTAGTCCTTACAGAACTTTCATTGCCAGGCTTATGTCACTGTTTCAGGGTTCCTTGTGACCTAATCAAAGGACAGTGCTTGATCAAAGAAAACCATCCAAAGTCATCTAAGATTTTCAGGACATTCTCAAGGACGGGTAGTATGGTAATTATCCCAAGTTCTAGAGCATTGTCAACATAAATGCCAATAGTTAATAGATAGGGAGATGTGATCTTGTCCAATTAATATAAAGTCGATCAACAGTCATGACGGGAACTTCCTGTATAAATAAGAGAGCTTTCTCCCTCATTTATATTCATCCAAACATTTTGGCATTAAAAAATATTCTCCCCCAAAGCTTCTCACTAATTTTTTCTTATTGATCCTTAGAAAGGCTTAGTTTAGGCGCTCAACTCATTGAAATTTTCTTCAAACTGGGGCTCCACTTACGCCATTCAACCAATAAGTCTAATGAAATTCAGGGCACTGCCATAGTTGCTTTGGTTATTTGTTTCTCCTTTTTATTGATAGGAGAATTGCATTTGGGAGGAAGGCCCATTTAGAAGGGGAATGTCTTGCGCCGCTTGTGACAAGCGGGTTTGGCAGCTATAGAAGTGCGGCCGATGAGAGATTGAAGATTGTGTTTTGCGAGAAAGAAACGGAATGCTATTTGCTAGTGAGTTTGCGGTGTACTCATCTAAATGTCAAAAAGAGACCGAAGATTAGCAACAGGTCGGGTCGGGTTTTAACGTTACCCGACCCGACCTAAATCATAAGGCAGTGCGTTCCAACCCAACTCAAAAAGCATAATGCCAGAAGTAATAATTCGGGTCAGGTCCAAGTTTACGTTGTCCCCTCCCCCCTCCCTCTCTTTACCTCTTCTTTATCGCCCAATGAGATTTCTATTGGGTTTTTCAGCTAGTTTTAATAGATCAACTCAACCAAATTTTGAAACATTGCAGTACATTGTCTCTACTAAGTTCAATAAAAATGAAATTCAATAAAATCAAAAGTGAATGAGGATAACCTACTCTATAGATCCTCCATGAGAGTAATCTACTCCATAAATCCTCCATGGACACCAATTGAACGAAGTCCTCTGGAACCTTCCCTTCCAATAAGTTATCATTCAATAGCCTGGAACAAAGAGAGAAGAAAATTAGGATTTGACATATTAAAGGGCAATGCTCAAACTCTCTCGCACACAATCAAAATAGGACACACAATATATCATATCATGTGGAACCATTCGAGAAATAGGACTTACACAAGGCAGTTTTATCGGAAGACATGCATGATCAAAATCATTTTGTGCCTCACTTGCCTCGCCTACCCAGCAGCTCGAGGCCATCATCGACTTGTTCAAGTATCAGAAGCATGTCACAAGGCAGAGTACCAGTACCATGCAGTGTAACCAGTTGTAGATTCCCCATCGCAAATTAGTGTTGATTGTATTGTCTTTGTTTCGTCTCGAGTATGTTAATGCATCTGTCTTGCTGCAAATTGGAAAAGTTCCCTTCATGCCTTGCTTCCTTTGCCTGCTGAGTTCAATTATCTTTCCTCTCTTTAAATTAGTAATTAAGAGTTTTAAGCGCAACCCCTATCACGATTGTCCTCGATTGCATACAAATTCATAGGCAGAAACTGTGGGTCCGTTTGGTTCGGCTTTGGGGAAATGCCCTTGGGAGAATGCAAATACCTTTGAGATAAATGGGTTTTCCGAAATGCTAGACTGTTTGGTAAACTATAACTGAAAAGTGCTTTAGGGAAATGCAAGACTGTTTGATAAACATATATTTGAAAAGCCCTTTAGTGTAACCAAATTAAGTTTTTTAGTTTTAGTATTTTTAAAATTGAAAAAAAAAATGACTATATAACATTTTACATTTTCATATTGAGAGTAATATAAAAGATATATTAGTAAATTTATTTAAAAATTATATTAAAAGAATTTGATTATAGATTAGATGCAAAGCTCAACTTTTGGCCTATGGTTATTTTAGGTTTGTTTTCAATTTTGAATAATTTTTTTTAATTATTGTAGTATTAATCATCTTCATTAATTAATGATCATTCTAGTGTATTTATAAAAAAATTGGCTATTGATTGTCAAAAGATAAAAATGACAAAAAAAAAAAACGTGAACCCAACATATGCAAAGGATTTTTTTTTTTTTTTTTAAAAATAAAAATAAAATACAATGAAACTCCGTTACCGATCAATGGCGGTTGGGGTATGGGGAAGATGATCGGTTTAAAAAAAAAAAAAAAAAAAAAAAAAAAAAAAAAAAAAAAAAAAAGGTCAACAGATGAATAGTAAAGGTGGACTTGCATTTCCGAAATCTTTGAAAGCCTAAAAGCAGTGTCTGGACTGCTTTGGGCTTTCAGATTCCAGCATTTCAAATACTAGCATTTGGCTAAGGATGCCTCGGAATCTTTGAACCAAACAGTAAAATTTTCCCCACGTGGGCTTTCGTGTGAAAGCCCTAATCTTTGAACCAAACGCCGTGTCCAATAGCGAAGTTCTCAGAGATCCATGGCGACCATGGAAACGAGCATTCTCTGAATTCTGATTTAGCTATATGTAATAAACACATCTGAGGATAAAAGTCACTTGCAATCACTAAAAACACGATTGGCTACACGATTACAGTTATATATAAATATATTTGGAGTTGGTAGTTTTGTTTTTCGTACAAGGACTACAATTTCAAAGATTATAACCCAAGAGTCCTAACAATCTTTTCTACAAAATTGTGATCCCTAAGCCCTCTTCTTGATATTTAGAACAGAATACTTATTCAACAACATAGCAGCTGCGATACTATTCTCTCACAGCAAAATAAATCTTCCATTCATTTTGGTTTTGGCTGAATAATTCGCTTCATTCTGACTCATTTTGTTTCATAGAAAGACATACGCTCTCTTCATCATATGCATTTCTTCAAAAGGTGATCAATAATTACCATAGAAGTACCGCTGTCCGATCGCCTAGCCTCTGGAACAACCACAATTTATTCTCTTCTCTCTCTGTAGTAATGTACTCGACAAACCTTATTCCATTCCCATCTAGGAAGGTCAAATTGGCCTATAAATGCGCTGGACATACAAAGATTTACATCTTAATAATCATTCTTATACGTATCCATACTGAGTCTTCAGCATAATATAACAAAGCCCGATTTGAAATCTCTCTCATGCTTAATTATGTCGACATAGGCATAAGCATTGCGTTATATAACTATCGTTAAACATTCCATTTTTTTCTAGGTGTTAATTACCATAATTGGTTAAATTAAGTTGTTTAATTAGTTACCTATGTGTCTGAAATTAGTTATTCAATTTAAGTTTTCCGCATGTCAATAATTCAGTAGTGCGCCATGCGTAACCCCAATAGTGGTTCTAATAAAATCCAACGGTTTCATTGCTAACAAGATATCGACCGACTCTTAAGAGAACATATCTCTAACACAAATTAAGGTGAAGTATCATTCCAATTTTTGACTCGCCCAGAAGAATCGCACAATCACACCCAAAAAAAAACACTTGGTTATTAGGAGCATCCCAAAAAAGTCCGGGTCAAAATTTGGCTTTCAAATTAAGTTCCGAATTAGTGGATGCTTTCAAAGTTCTGAATTAGTGGATGCTGCCAAAAGGAGTGGCGATGCCATATGCAAAAAGGAATAGACTCATGGAATGGCAAAGGGAAACGGCAGGAAACTATAAGAATTTCAGGTCAAGTTGACCCTTCCACCTAATAAAAGTAGCACTTAAATACAAAAACATTGGTAAGGGGACATGAGTGTCATCTGATGTCTCTTCATCATTTTAAGAACCAAAACAATAATTAATCACAACAATGATGATTACCATAACTGAGTGTATGGTATGATTAATCAAGAAGATATGGATGCATTATTATAGAGTGAAAAAACGGACAAGGCATCACTCTATTCAAGCATCCACTACAAAGTGCATAATAAGCATCTTCTCTCGATCTTTTTTCTTCACATATAAGTGCACGCCTCAGGTAACGATGATGGTATCCTGGAAAGTAACCAATACATACCTACGAAACACACAGCGCTTTCTCAAGGGAAACTTCAAGGCATAAAAAGGCAGGGAGAATCATGATAGAGGAACGAAGATGCCGCAATTGGAAAGAAAGTAACATTTGTATTCGCGGTGGCTACAACAGACCCATGATAAAGGCAAGATGCACTCGTGATCCATCAAGGGAGTGGGTAACATGAAGTCACCGTATATTAGTGTCCATTCACTATATTCCGCGGAAATGTTCGTCGGATCAATATTCAAGAGCTTTCAACCCAGAGAGTTACATATCTTGTGTTGTACTGTTCAAGAAAAGGTGCGATTATGTAAGTGTGGCAGATAAAACACCCTAGGCTCCGGTGCAACCAAGCTGGAACCTCCGAACTTTCATTCTTCCATCCACTGCTAAAGCCAAGACATCATATTCCTCAACATACCAGAGCTCAGACACCAATGCCTGCACAGTCTCAGGACAGAGATGCAACAAATTGTCAGCAAACAATTGATCCTGTGAAGAGATAATCGAAATGTTGATCGACATAGGAAGAACTTGCACCACGCTAATTAGAATCAATATTCATAATGATGCGGACAACATCCCCAAGATCTTATGCTATCTAATTTTACTCCAAATTGGTAAAATAAAACTGCCACCAGTGTTGGTCAGGAAGTTGCAACCATAAATTACAACAGGAAATGATCTGTGCCTTGGTAGATAGTAAATATAAACATGAATTTCAATCTCACAACACATGAGGGTAGGAAAGTACCCAGTTCTGTCATTTAATGCAAACAAGTACAAAATTTTCTTTGGCAATAGAACTTCATTCTGACAATTCAGGGAAAATTTTTACCCAGATATGCAAAGTTCGCTCCACTCATACTGTGAATCCACAAACTACTTCATATCCCTAAAGTGTTGTCGTTCGAATAGATAAAGGAAATTGTCTGTCTCATGCAAAATTGTCTCCCATTTGCTTCCATCACAAAGAGAACTCAGTGGCCCCTTTGCTTAGAAATACAGTTTCCTTCATGCACATGCTCCTCTAAATAATGCATATTGCAAAAAATGATTACATGAGGGGTGTCACAGGTCGTTTCTTATTTTGAATGGCAGTTTCTGAGGCTATCTCATGTGACTTTCATAGTACATTTCTCCACACGAGAGCCACCAAGCACATGAGACACTTGCAAGCAATATTTCACCCAAACAGATACACAGTACTTTAATCACAGTGATATAGTATAAAAATTCCTAATAAAGAGCAAGAACGAACCTCAGATCCTCTAAGTTTCTTGTTTAGTTGAGCAACTAGCTCATGGAAGAATTGTAGCTGTTCTGAATTTGTACTCAAGTCCTGAAGGAGTATGACATGAAGATGAGCTCAGTACAGACTGTAACTATAAAAGCTTAATATTCCCACAAGAATCTACATGCGCTTTCCAAAGCCTTGAATGGTGTCAAATTCCTTCATTCTATGGAAGAGTCTAACTGAAGCCATTGCTCACGAATTCAATGCATTTGCATCATTATGAATGTCACTGATACTTAATAAGAAAATGTCAGCATCTCTTTGGCCTCAAGATGGACCTAGTCGAGTACCATAGAGATGGCAGTACTACTCTTCATGTGAAACAGAAGCCTCAACCTTTTCTTTCCCTGCTTCCCTTTTCTTTTCTGGTTCGTTCTCTTTTTTAGCTCCCCTTTAGTGTCAATAAATGTGAATTAGCCAGCAACTTAGAATGCATAGTACATCAGATTCTATTATTACCTTGGGAGTGGCTTTAGGAGGACCCAAGAGCCTCGCAAAGGATGTATGAAGAATAGCAGCATCATACTGCACATTGAAATTGGTAAAGTTACCGAAAAATTACGACATTTGTACATAGATATATGGGAAAAGAACAAAGCTTCCATGTAAAAATAAAGGATGACCAGATACTTTTGCCATACTATTAAGCATGAAAATCATATGTTCACACTCACTCTGCCCTCCTAAATCAAGAAACATAATTTATATAATTCAGATAGAGGAGAATAACAGAGTTACCATAGGATCATTCTCGTGTATCTGTGATTACAAGCAGAACTTCTCTACCTACGTACTCAAACCCAGCTGTTTGCCCATGCCACTTAGACACGAAGACAGTGATATTTCCCATTCTATCATATGGTTGAATCCTAGACCTCCTTCACAGCACAGGTTGAACAGGGAGGGAGTCGTCGTTACTTACAAGTTGCTTTTCTGGCGCATGCGGAAGTGCAGTTCTCAACTTTGCACGAATGGAGATAGGATCTGTCCCTGAGGTAACCTGGACATATATTAAGCATCATCATCAATCAAAGCAACTTTGCAAATAATTCATGAAAGATCATCAGTAGTCATCAGTAAATAATGGAGAGTTTTCAAAGATTTTGAGAAGCAGTTAGGCAACAGCAATTAGTGTGCAGGAGAGAGGAGAGCTCTTGAACATTGAGACTTAAGAGGTACCTGCCAGCAACCGAGAAGCACACCAGTTGAAGTCAAAACCACCCTATCCAACACAATCTTCAAAGGGCATACAGTATCTGCAACTGCCCTCACAGCAGTAGTTTCAGCTTCAATCTGTTTAAGCAAAAATTAGTACCGAGTCTGAGCAGAATGTACATCAAGAATCAAATCCCATTAAGCATAGATTACCTCATCTTCAGAGGCTGGAACAGGAGAAATATGATGAGAGGCATGGAACATGCTAAAATGATACATGCTAGAGTTCTGAAACCAGATTGCTAACAAAGATTCCCGTTAGCTCGCCAATAAAATTAAATAGGCTTACTAAAATGAAGGAGAATTCAAGTAACAAACTGCCAGAGGCAATTTAATAGAAAACTAAAGCTTACCTTTATCAAAATATGGTTCAAATAATTGCCGTACAGAGTCCCTGCAATTAGTGGTGCGCAAGATTCAGATCAAGCATCACTTCCATATAGAATTACAAGCTATAGAAAGAAAGAAAACGCAAGGAATTACTTATCACTTCCTAAGACGACCTATGCTGGGAGTAGGTGATTGGGCAAAAGAAAAGAAGAGTAAGCGAAATTACTTCCAAGGTGACAAATTACATCTAAGCGACATCTTGTATAGATTTGATTACACGTTGTCAAGTATTGGTCCTGTCAAATACTTTTTAATAAAGCCAGAAATGATTTCCACCGTTCTCCAACATCCATATCAGAAACTTGCCAGTGATAGCTAGCAGGGCAGATAAGGAAAAGATTTTAATTTCTTAGACGTAACTGACCAAACAGACTAAAAATACAATAGCACACAGTACTGGCCATTAGCAAGATCTACACCAATATGTCAACTATACAATATCAACAGAAAGCCTGGCTAAGCTACAATTGACTCGGGAGAACATGGCCCATCCAATTTGTGGTGACAGCCATGATTCTAGTAATACACTAGCCAAGAAACATAAAGCAAATGAAATAGCATCAAGCATATTGTTGAGCTCTCTTACGATATGGGTTTCGAGTATTTTGAGCTTAAGTACAGTACATTTGCTCGAACAGGAGGATTTGCCACCTGGAAAAATAAGCAGTGCCAATGTCATGATACATAAAAGTAGGAAATAACTACGTTGTCTGTAAAGGTTAAATCGTCAGAGAAGTTACCTTAGGTACAGGTTTCACAACTCCATCCACCAAAGTGAATAGTTCTGAGAGGGACAATGACTGGGAGGTCTCTCCTTGTTTAAGAAACACTGCCCCATGCTCATCCAAGTCTTTTGCCATTTGATCATACAATCTAGACCTCCGTTCTGTGTTGGAAATTGGGATATCTGTTGCAATCCATTCGAAATCAAGATATTTTCACAAAAGTCCATCTCTAATCCATAAATGGGCACATACAAATAAATGGCATGAACACATCGAAAGCAGGCGATCTAATATCATGACACTAGAAGTTTCAAAATGGAGCTTTACAAATGATGCAAGGAAGTTTGTTAAGTTGAGAAACCACCAGGAAGACTTGACAATGAGGCTAACAGTCTCACATAGGCAAACGAGCATTTAAACAAGTAGGTAATAACCACTATCACTAAAAGTTTGCCACATCACTGGCTATAATTTTTTGTACCTGCATTAGCATACCTAGCATTATTCACACAATGAAACCTAAGAACGAACCGCTAACTAAGCAGCCTACCGAACCAAAAATACCAACACAATTCTCATCTTACAAAGGTAAGTTTTGGGTTTCCACCAGAGTCTCATTTAACTCTCCAACGCAAAGAAGTCTTGCCCGGAAACAGGAACCCACTACATTGCACCAATCAAACCTTCTTGGTAAACGAATTCGTTCCCTCCCACCATTTGTTTATGTCTAATTAGCCACAGCAAACATCTCACTCCACACTCAAAACTAATCTACCCTCATATCAATTCTCTTTCTAAAGAAAGCCAAGAATCGACGCTAGCTTTGCTCAACCGGTAAACCAGATTTTCGCCACGAGATCATCAGGACAATCGACGAAGAAAAAAACCCATATCTCCCACGTCGCAATTTCCATCTTCCCAATCCCCGAAGCAGATCAAGAACAGCAGTCGCGGGCAGTTACGACGAGAGAATATACAAGCAAGTCAAGAAAAACCCCACACCTGACGAACCACCGGAAGACGGAGTCGGGACGGGGCCCTGCGAAGAATTGCGCAGCGCCATGCGGAGAAGGAAGTTGAACAGCGCGAAGCAGAGCACCCAGATGAGCGCGGCCTTCGCTCTCGGATGGTTCCACCCAGTCCAGATCCTAGGCATCACCATCTTCTTGCACGTCGGTCACGCATTTACACCACGGCAAGATGATGATGGTGGTGGTGGTGATGAGGGCCCTGGACTACGACTTGGCGGGGCGTACGACCGCGAAATGCTCGCTTGCTTTGATCTGCTTGCTCGGAAGGAGGAAAGGGAGAAGGAAAGTGTCGTCAGTCATCGCTTCACCTTCACTCCATTTTCTTGGAAAAGATTTATTTTGAGAATGGGTAAACTATTAAAATGGTCCATAAATCTTAATCCAACGTATAAGGTGGTCTCTAAATTAATCCATGAATTATATAAAAACATTTAATATTATCCCTGAATTTAAATTAATTAAAAAATAACATTTAACATTTTCATATAGTTCAAGGTATAAATTAAAACTGACCAAAAAAAAAGGTATAAATTAAATGAGTATCAAAAGTTTAGAAATTATATTAAATAAATTAAATTTAAATGGATGACATTGTAAATTGGATTAAAGTTCATAAAATATATTGAAAAAATTTAAAATGCATGAACTATATATTGCACACCAACCAAAAAATAAAAGAATTATTTTGCAAATTGAACTAGAGTTTAAGAACTATTTATGCTATTATCCTTTTTTAGAACATGTAGTTACATATGGTAATAGCACTGATAAATATTTTGTTTTCTTTAATTCTACTGTTTCTCGTGTCAATTTATTGATGTGTATGGCCAAAATAGATTTCCTATATATATATAAGTGAGATAGTATGTATTTGATCTTAATCAAATACATGTGATTATAATTAATCGTGAAGATATATGCTTTATGAAACATGTCATTATCAATGCCAACAAAATGTTTTTTTGTTGTTTTACCACAAAGTAAGTACTTAAATTTATCAAGAATGTTTTTTTCATGCTTACAAGTGATTATCTTTTATAAATATAAGATTTTTTTACTCACACCTAATTAAAATTTCAAAACTGAATATAGTCTCTTTCAAATTTTAAATGCATCATATAATGCTCAAAACTCACCAATATATATATATAAATAAGATAAGATACAAGTTATATAAACTTGGCTCCTCCTTGTTAATGAGGCCTGTTAGTTATCCATTTTTTTATTAGATCACATAAGAAAAAGTTTGATAAGCATATAGAATCATAAAAAAAAAAATCTAGAGACCATTGATTTTGCTACATCTATTACTAAAATAGTTAGTAGTACAAAAAACTCCAAATTGGTATATTTATGATAAATTTAACTCAAACTAATTTTTAGGTAATTAAAAGTTCCAAACCGGTATACCTGTGATAAATTTATCCGAAACTAGTATAGATTTTCATGTAAATTTGCCATACAAATTAAGTTAGTGTTCAGCATGTCTTTGTCTCTCATTTCAGCAACCTTTTCACTCCACAAGAGGTTCTCTTGAAGCCCTCCTTGCAGGATTTGCAGGCACTCATTAGGCGTCCTCTTTCAGAGGAGAAAGTTAGTGTTTTCTCCCGCCTTGTGCTCGATTCTGAGATCCGTGACATTTTATTTTCCCTCGCTAGAGGCAAGGCTCCTGGGCTGGACGGTTTCACTGCTGAGTTTTTCAAGAATTGTTGGGAGACTGTAGGGCCTTCGGTCCTGGATGCTGTTAAAGATTTCTTCTCTTCGAGTAGACTCTTACGGGAGGTGAATAATACTATCCTAGCTTTGGTGCCTAAAATTCCCAATGCTTGTGCTGTTTCAAACTTCAAGGCCATTGCATGTTGCAATACCTTATATAAAGTCATCACAAAGATTCTGGCTAACCGTCTAGCTACCGTTCTTGGGGACTTGATTAGCCCCTCCCAAAATGCTTTTGTCAAGGGTAGAAGGATCAATGATAACATTCTTTTGGCCCAAGAGCTCTTTGCTGGCTTCCACCTAGATCCTCATTTGCCTAAATGCGCTATCAAGGTAGATTTTCAGAAGGCATATGACACGGTTGATTGGGATTTTCTTGAATTAACACTTACAGCGTTTAGTATCCCTGCCTAGATGACTAAGCTTATTATGGTCTATGTGTGCACTCCGAAGTACTCCACCTCGATCAATGGAGAACTTCATGGCTTCTTTTCCGATGGCCGAGGCCTTCGACAAGGGGATCCTATGTCACCTTATCTTTTTACTTTAGTAATGGAGGTTTTTTCTGGGATTCTTAGCTCCCGCGCCTCGCATCCGGACTTCAATTTTTTTTTGGAGATGCAAAGCTCTAAAGCTCTCTCACCTTTTCTTCGCAAATGATATATTCTTATTTTGCCAGGCGGATTCGGCGTCGGTTTCCTTGTTAAAAAGAGGGCTGGACATCTTCTCTTCTTGGAGCGGTTTGAGACCAAATTCAAATAAGAGTGAAGTCTTCCTTGCAGGTGGCTCCCCTTCTCTTCGGAATTACATCCTTATGGCCCTTGGGTTTCAGGAAGGAAAGTTGCCGGTGAGGTATTTGGGGGTACCGATCATCACTAAGAGGCTTAGCAAAATGGACTGTATTTCACTTGTTGATCGCATCACAACCAGAATCCAATCCTGGGCCTAAAGATTCATTTCTTTTGCTGGAAGACTTCAACTAATTAGGTCAGTTCTCCACTCTATCCAAAGCTTTTGGGCCAGTGTGTTTATTCTTCCTTGTTCTGTGTTAGATCGCATAGAACAAATCTTGAGACAATTTCTTTGGAAAGGCCGGGCCAAAGTCACTTGGGAGGAAGTATGTCTCCCGAAGGTTAAAGGAGGTTTGGGCATTCGCAGGCTTCGTGACTACAATAAAGCTGCGATGCTCAAGTATATTTGGATCATTTTCACAGATAAGGAGTCGTTGTGGTGTATATGGATCCACACGACCTTCTTAAAGAAAGAGAATTTTGGGAAGTTGGTGATGGTTTCTCGATTTCTCTCTGGTTTGACCTTTGGCACTCGAGAGGCCCGCTTCACCTGTTCTTACCAAATTCCTTCATTGATAGTTCGGGCTTTTCCAAACAAGCCACGTTAGCGGATCTTTTCGCTCCTTATGGTGGTGACCTCAAGACTCTTTTGGAAGCTGGAGATTATTCTCTTCCGATTCTCTCTCATTCCCTTGATAGATTTACCTGGCTTGGGTGCTCTTCCGGTGCTTTCTCAGTAGCCTCGGCTTGGGAAATCATTAGGAGGAAGAAGGATCGTGTTCCTTGGGCTTCGCTTATATGGAACAACTCTATCGCTCCAAGATTTCAGTTTAATCTTTGGTTGTTAATTAGAAACTGCTTACCCACGCAGGTTCTCTTCCTTTCTTATGGCATAATTAACAGTGGTTTTTGTGCTTTTTGTAATTCCAAGCCAGATTCTGTTGATCACCTGTTCTTTGATTGTCATATCTCAACTAGCCTCGCGTATTTTTGGGCTGCGAGATGTAATCTTCCGTGGAGAAACAGATCATGATTAGAGAACCTCTCTTGGGCTTTGAAATTCCTTTCTGGTAAGGATTTTCTCCACTGCGTCGCCCGTTTCTCTTTTGGAGCATTATGTCACTTGATTTGGAAGAAGCGAAACAGCATTATCTTTCGTGGGGAGACCTTGGAGTTGGTGGCTTTGAAGAACTATCTCATCAAGGTGGTCAAAGACAAGGCTCTCACTTTCAGTAACGTGGTGGACAACCCTAGGAACAGGACGCTCTAGCAAAGTTGGGGGCTCGATTCTTCCATCTTCGCCAGTCCTCAATCCATTGTTGCATCCTCTCAGTCCGAGTAGAGTGCTTATCCTCATTCGCTTCTGCTCATCTAGCTAGCTGGTGTTTGTCTCTATCTCATAAAGACAGCTGGTCCTTGTTCCCTCTTGTTGGGTGGCTGTTTTCTCTTGGCTCTTTTGCCTGGTTTTTAGTTGTTTAGTTGGTCTCCTGGTTTTCTTGGGTGTTGTCTTTTTACATAGGCTCCCTTACACTCTTTTTGACCTTTGTCTCTTTGAGTGTTTGTTTTGGCGCTCATCTTGTATACAGTTGGTTTAAGCTCTCAATATATTCTTACATTTACCAAAAAAATAAATTAAGTTATTGCCAACTACCGACCGTGGTGGTTCCGCTGGATAAGGGCTCCGTTGATCATTCCCCAAAGGTGAGGGATTCGAAACTCAATGGAGGCGCTTGGTGTCTTAAGTGTGACGTCGGGGTGGTAAATCCTCCGCTAGCGTTACCTCGGGTTTACCTCGCCGGCTGCCGGTTGTACAGAGGTTCCCGGGTCATCAAAAAAAAAAAATTAAGTTATTGCCATGTATCATTTAGCTTAGCAATTTCATGATAAAATTTGATGGAAGCTAATGAAGTCACGAGTGTAGCTCATTTGGTGTTTTTGGTGACTCAAAACAGAAATATACTAATTTGAGATTTTTGGTGACGTAAACTTTTACTAAAATAATCGATTTTGGCTAAACACCCACCAACTTCATTACTTCTTCCGCTAAATACCTTTTCGATCTTAAAAAATTCCCAAATTGGATCCTTAAAATGGTCAACTCGATGATGAAAACACTAGCTCCCTTCTCCAAAGGCCCTACTCCAACACTCCGAGCCATTTAATTAATCGTGATTATGTCGCACCGGTGGATGCATATGGATGTCTTAGAACAAGAGGGTCCTGAGGCTGAGATATCCGAGCTGGACGAATTGAGAAATCTCAGTACTTGCCCCGCTGGAATAGGACGGTTGGGGGGGTTTAGTTGTTCGATTAGGAGAATATAAACTTTAGTCGAAACGTAGAAAAATCATATCTTTATCTAATCATCACATGCCGAATTTCCTACTTCATGAGCTTTTTTGCCTGCAATAATTGCACGCATGACCAGGATTTGGGTGAAGACGATCAAGAATATGAAATCGATACATGTTGTATAACACAATGACGGGTCTCGAGTGATTTCTTTCTGATTCATTGAGCTTCCGAGTCTACACAAATAGACCAAAGTTTGGATAAATATTTCCCCTAGGTCTCGCCTGGCTGAATCAAATCTTGAAGTGGAGCAAACTAATCCATGTTCTAATCAATATATTTGCATATGCCAAACCCTTTTTTTTTTATACTTAACGACCCAAAAAGGATGTGAATGAATCAGAAGGCATGTTTCCACTAAGGGAGAGGTTAGCACCAACTCCTCTAGCCCTCTTCATAATCAACTGAACATTCCAGCTCCACCACGTAATTTCTCAGCTCTATAAAAAGATAAGTCCCTTAGCATTCTCATCACACAAGCCAAGTTTGCCCACTTCTTCTTAGCTCATTCAGGTCATCTGCCTAAAGCTTGAGTTCGCCCTCGGACGAAGTTCATTCCAATCCTTCCGTGTCTCCCCGACGAGAAAGAAAGGAGCGAAGATGAAGAGCGGCGAGGGAATCTCGATCGAGGTCCAGGAGACGAGCGCCGCCGCCAAAGGGAAAGCGCCGCTCATCCCGGCGCCTCTCCCGCCCCCGAGGCCCGAGGGATGGAGGAAAGGGATCGCCATCCTCGACCTCATCTTGAGGATATGCGCCGTGGTGGCCACCCTCGCCTCCACCGCCGCCATGGGGACGAGCGAAGAGACGCTCCCCTTCTTCACTCAGTTCTTTCAGTTCCAAGCCAGCTATGACGATCTCCCTACTTTGCAGTGAGTGAACTCTTCACAATACTCCTTCGTCTCACAGACCAAATTATGCGGTGCACTTAATCCTATGATTAATAAGTAGAATGATTACTAATTTCATGCATATTACTTATTTATGTATGCAGGTTTTTCGTGATTGCGATGGCATTAGTTGGTGGTTATTTGGTGCTTTCACTCCCCTTCTCCATCGTCGCAATCATTCGCCCCCGTGCCATCGGACCCCGGTTTCTCCTCCTCATCCTCGACACGGTGAGCCGCGCCTTTGTTTATTTTCTTTTTTTCACACTATAAGTTAGATGTACGGTACATGAAAATGACCTTATGATACTTGTATGCTCAATCGTGGAAACCTTTCGCGGCAGGTGGCTCTAACTCTGGCCACCTCCGCCGGCGCGGCGGCGGCCGCCATAGTCTACCTGGCGCACAACGGCAACCCGAACACCAATTGGCTGGCCATTTGCCAGCAATTTGGTGATTTCTGCCAGAAGGTGAGCGGGGCGGTGGTGGGCTCCTTCATCTCCGTCGTGCTGCTCATGGCGCTCATCGTGCTTTCCGCCATGGCTCTCCGAAGGATCTGACGACCAGCTCCATGCATTGTCGCGGCGTTTCCTTTCGTTCTTTTCCATTTGTGGTTGTGTGGTCTGTGTTTTGCCGTAAATTTCATGTTCGAGCCCAAGATTAGTCCTCGAGCGACGCACGAGGTGGCTTGCCAAGGAGGGTGGAATTCGAATTGTATACAGAGTTAAAAAGACATTCTTAAGTGTATGAAGTTGTGTTGAATTGAATGGGGAAACTTATGGTTGGCTAATGTAATTTTTCGGCTGCATGTGTTGGCAAATTCTTTTTTCTTCATCTATTATGGCACGTCAACTTCTTGCGGAATTTAAAGGCCGACTTTCTTGAGGAGGTTGGAATCTAATTTTATAGCAATGATATTATCCTCTTCAAGAAAATAAAGAATTAATATCACGAGAAACTTCAAACTAGTACATCTATAATAAAATATACCTAAAACTAATTTTTTGACCACATAAAATACCTAACTATTATATCGATAATAAATTTTTCCTCCGTTGATTTCCATTAAATTTTATCATAAGATTATTGAGTTAAATGATACGTAATAATTTATGAATATACCATTTTGGGGTTTTACCTTTAGTTTGCCATGGAAATACCAATTTATGGTTGTTTATTATATTTAACGAAAATTAATGAATGGTACATTTATCACCAATATACTAATTTAGGATTTTTTGTAGTCAAAATATTAATTTTAGGTAAATTATTCATAGATTTACCATTTTGAGGTTTTCAATTGTTAAAAAATTAGTTTAGGATTTATTTATTATATATGTAAATTAACCCAAAAAAAAAAAAAAAAAAAACGAATCAAGAGACGGTAAAGACTTCAACGATTCGAGTCTTTACTCTCTCGATTCGTTTTTTTTTTTTTTTTTTCTATTTTATTCTATTCCTACTTTAACTCTTACTTTTAGACTTTTGCCCTGTATTATTGTTGGACGTGGAAATCGAAACTCACTCATAAAACTAAATTATTCCCACCCTAACCCTCATTGAGAACTTGTGTTTCGAACCCCCACTTTCATCTTTCATATTGGAAAGGTGGCCACCATCTACTTAAAATGTCCGCGTTTGAGTCCAGGGTGGGACCACTCTCGGCTTGAAGGGGGCGCGCGTGACAGACCCGGGTCCATCTCCAGCGGTCCGGCCCAGTCCGGTCCGGTCCGGTCCGGTGATGTGACCGACGTCCGTGCATATTTCGCAACGGCCAGCACAACCCTCCCAGCGAAGGCACTCGGGTACCGTCTTCTCTACTTCCGAAGCAAAGCAAGTCCCCAGCTCCACACTCCCTCTCTCTCGCTCTCGCATCCTCCCCCCTCCTCCTCAAATCTCCGGCCAGTTCCCTCACCTCGCCGGCGGCGGACGCGGGGGAGAGAGAAGATCCTTCCGGTTGGGGGTTTCCTCGTCGCTCCGCCGGGACGGGACGGGAAGGGAACGGAAGGCATGTCGTCGCAGGCGGGGAAATTGACGCCGAATCTGGACCAGAACAGCACCAAGGTGCTCAACCTCACCGTCCTCCAGCGCGTCGATCCCAGCATCGAGGAGATCCTCATCACCTCCACCCACGTCACGCTCTACGAATTCAACATCGACAGCAACCAATGGGTTAGTCTCCCAGTGCTCCCGGCCGCCGCCCCCATGAATCGGCGCTGTACCTAGACAGGATCCTCTTTCTAACGATTTGTCGCCGTCCGGTTGAGTGTAACGATTTGTCGGGGATTCTTTATAGCGCTCGCTTTAGGCGATTTGCTTCGGACTGTGATGAACTCGGGGAAGGTTTTTCGCGGCGGTCGGTTGTTTTATTTTTCTATTTTCTGGCTGATTGTTACATTGAGAATGAGAAAGTTGTGTGGGGTGATTGCAGAGTCGCAAGGATGTCGAAGGATCTCTGTTTGTTGTCAAGAGGTAGCCGTCGTTTAAAATTTGTAATCTTCTGCTTCGGGAGAAAAA
Source organism: Eucalyptus sp. ANBG9806169 (assembly GCA_014182395.1). Classification (NCBI taxonomy): domain Eukaryota; kingdom Viridiplantae; phylum Streptophyta; class Magnoliopsida; order Myrtales; family Myrtaceae; genus Eucalyptus; species Eucalyptus sp. ANBG9806169. Next base: position 39,041,312 of record CM024573.1, on the reverse strand, counting down.
GTTCCTTCACAGTTGTGTTTGACGATCTCCATCCGTGACATTTTGAATAGGAATACTCAGCCGCGGTTTCAGTTCATCGTGCTGAACAGGCGAAGCGCAGGTTTGTGGCCTCATTTCTTTTCAGGGTTTCAGATAGTATGCTATGCCTTACTAACTAATGAGACTTTTCCCTTGGCATTCTAGTCATCTTGTAATACAACGCAGATTTTGATGCAAATGAGCTACTAGTAGCTTGCCTAGTTTGGGAAACAATGAATGGTCATAATTGGATGGCCTTTGTGTTATGATGTTCTTTAGCAAATGAGCGTCCAGTAACGCATTGCACGTTATTTTATGATAAGCAGATAATTTGGTAGAGAATCTGCTTGGAGATTTTGAGTATGAAGTTCAGGTTCCATACTTGTTGTATCGTAACGCGGCACAAGATGTTAATGGCATTTGGTTCTACAATCCACGCGAATGCGAGGAGGTTGCAAATCTCTTTACTAGGTAAAGTATCGTTTCTTGTCTGTTTCCTGTACCAGTTAAATTTCCGTTGTTATCAAAACATTTAGGACGAAATAGAAATGCAGATGAGAGGACGGATAATCAGAGTAACGTCCGATAACTTTCGTCAGCCAAACAGATGTGGGTTTAGAAGAAAAGGTACTTTATTGAAATGATGTCATTTGAACTAGGCTGAACCAGCAAATTAGACTAGGTTAAGGGGATACCAGCCTCGACATTGTACCAGTTTGGCCATCTGTTGCACAGATTATCCATTAAACTATTGAGCCCGCTTCATTAATTTTGGCTCTATGGTGAGGCTATTGTGTCCTGGATGTTCATTTTAAGACCTATTTACCTATTAGCGCAGGGTTCTGGAAGGGTTTCCAGGTGAGCCGCACCACCAACAGACTTACTGATCGATGATATCTAGTTTGCTTTCATCTAGAAAGTATATAGGGAGAAATTGCTGAGAAGGACTTTGAATCTTAGGAGGGAAACATGGTTTGACTTCGGTTTTACCTTAGACGGCTGCTACTGTTATAATTAAGCAACTACTGCTGCTTGAGTTAATCAGTGCTTAGAGTAGGACAAACAATTCTTTCTCTTATTTAGGCATGGACACCGAATGGGGGAATGTGTTTGTAATATTTCTAGACCAGCAAAAGATTGAATATGTTCCAAAATTGCCGCATGAAAGTTCTTGAACCATGTATTACAAAAGCTTCGATGCTGGTGGCTTATGTGAATTTATTTTATTTAAATATTATACGCAAGGCGTTTAAAAATAGCATTTATCAATGTGCTGTAAAAATAATTAGTTGCTTATTGATTTTTTGGATGGCCTCGATACATCCAAAGCATTCAAAAAATCATGAATTATTGTTGTGATTCGATGATATCACATACCTTCTGAACTAGATTTGGAATGACAAATTAAGAGAGGCTAATAATCTCAAGAGCTGTCGATCAAGTGGGTTTTCCATGGGGAGATGTCCTGAACATGTACTGTCAGTTTTTGTCATTTGGCAGAGCTTTTTGATATGGATTATAGAATGATCGTCTTGCTCCTGTCGAGTGTGGATAAGCAGCATTGGAACATTGCTATTTAACAGGAATGGCTTATCTTTAACACTTTTTACTTTTCCCAGGATACTCAGCGCGTATTCAAAGGTGCCCTCAAAGCCAAAGCCTTCAACCAAAAGGTAATGATGATTCAAGCTTTTGAAGTAAAATGAATGTTGGATGAACGTCTGTGACTGTAAGTTATTGTCTACACTGATACATAGTTATTCTAAGGAAAACAGAGTTTATATTTTGTTGCAAAAACTGCAGGCACCTCATGCAAAACATTTTGAAAGTTAGAGTAAGTTCAGGCTGCCTGAGAAATATGCTTGTTGTATTACTAATGGGAATCACAGATTAGAATGACCAACTCTAACGCTAGGAAAAAGTTGCGATGATAAACTCTCCAGAGGTCTTTTCTTACAAGTTCTCTTTAGACATTGTGTATCTATTTCCTCGTGAAGTCTTGAATTGGCCGGTGGGACAAGATAAAAGTTGACAATAATCTGTCTTTAATATGATATCTGGTGTTTTTATGGTTCTTTGCTTTTTTTCAATTGTGGACACATGGATCAGTGAATTTGAGGAACTTGAAGGAGTTTCAAGCTTGTCTGTCATGGAAACACTGCTAGAGCCATCCCCAACAGCTCCTGCAATTGACTCTCCTGAAGACTCAACAGCATTTATGAACTTCTTCAATGTACGGTTCTTACTTTACGATTTTCGTAGAGATTCTACTCAAGCATATAAACATGTCACGGATGCAGTTGCATGTTGTCTTGCATTTTAAACAAAGAAATTTTGGTCTCTCATAATGCTTTCTCCTTCAAACCTGCAAATTTGTGTTTATATACCTATGGGTTATTGAGCTTGAGCCATTGAGAACTGCCTGTCCTATAGTGAGCTAGGTATGCTGATTTTTTTCTCCTTGTGGTCCTATCACTTGTGATTTAACATTGATTATTTCTTACTGAAAATTTGGGTGCGGTGCTTTCGTAAGTTTGAGGCTAATTTATATAGGTTGGCTAAAACCTTTTTAGTGGCTGTTTGGCTTGGCTTTTAGATTATGACACTTGGCTTTTTACTGGTACCTTTAAATGTTAGATGGGTGATTTCTTTCACACGGAACGCCCAAAATCTTCCAAAAAAAGATAGAAAATTCAAAATCATCTCAAATTCTCTTTTATACCAACAAGAAGTCATCCGTACTAATTCATAATTTTTTTTATACATTAGTAGAATATTTTCGTTCGTTTTGACAGGAACTTCAAATTTTTCTTATGGAAAGGGCTTAAGCCCATCCAATCATTATTTTGCATTTCGCACATGAAGAAAATTTTGGTGAAACTTTATGATAGCTTCCCTCTGGGTAGTTGTAATTATCTTATCGGACTGCAAATGCTGCATGAATACCAGCTCTCTTTCACTTCTACAGAATGTCAATGTCAGTTTTTACTACTATACCATTTTATCTATCAGCGGACTGATATGTTTCTCCCTTATCCTGATTCAGATGGCTTTGAATATTGGAAAGCATGCCGACCCGGTGAAGTCTATGCAGCACAATCATTCTGCTGCAACTGTGCCTTTATCTCCCCTTGTATCCAGTGTTGCTTCATCTCCTGCACCAAATCCTGACATGCTTAATCTCTCTCTTTCGTCTCCCTATTATCCGATACCTCGGAATGATTCTTCTGATCTTTCCAATGGCAGCGACCAATTTAGCCGTCTAATCAAGCCTTCTTCCTTTTTATCAACCCCATCTTCCTCGTCTGCACTGTTGCTGCCTCCAATCTCTTCTTCAAATCCTACCGCTGCTTCCCTTCGTCCTCCCCTGAATTTGCAACACCCACATGGAACTCCTCTGCTTAATCCATTCCCTCCTCCCACTCCATCGGCATCTCTTACTCCTATTCCTACTCCTCCGGCTGACAGACCCTTAATCAACAGAGAGAGAGTTCGTGATGCACTTCTTATGCTTGTTCAGGTTAGCCTATCTTTCCTCGGTCTTTTTGCAGTCTTGTACTTTCTTGGTGTTTGTTCTCTGTATATGCTTGTTCAGGTACTTCCTTTTTTCCCCTGGTCTTTGAGCAGTCTTTACTTCCATGGCAGTTGTTCTCCATAGCTCACAATCACCTGTAAAACTATAGCGCTTTTTCTGGGGTCATGCCAACCCTTTAAAAAGCGTTCTGTAAATTCAGAAAAATAGGCAATACAGCCTATTGGTGATAAACTGCCAACACAGAATGTTGCTGGAGACTATTTCGTGAGACATAAATTGACCTCTCTTGTTTGGTATTGTTTTTACTTTATTGAATCAGATTCTATAGATGACATTCCTCAGGGTAGTTTTTACACAAGCGACTGTTCCTGGTATAATAAATCATCAATCGTGGTTATACTTGCTTCTAGAGCCTCATCTTTCTGCATCACTGAATAAGTCTGAGATTGCATAGCGACATAAATTGCTAAAACCCATCTGCATGTCTGAAGGAAAGACTTAAAAATGTGGTATCGTATCATATGTTCCTTTTTACATCATGGTGCACTATGGGATGCCATTTCCGCATCTGACATCCACTAGAAAGTATTCGAGCTGTTTCGTGTCTGTGTCCCTGTCATAAACTCGTTGATTTGTTTCTGTTCCAGGATGATCAGTTTGTTGACATGTTCTACCAGACATTGCTGAAGGTACAGTTCAAGTGAGTAAAACGAAAAAGCTGATTTCCCTCTCAGATTGATGGAAGTAGGAGCGCGCATGTGCATAGCTCGCTTTCGTGTCATCTATGAAAACAATATCCGCCAGACTGTTGTCAATATGTAAATGCTCTTGCTATCCTTCAATCTTGACCCGTTCCTTTGCTCACTATAGACGATGTAGGATCAGAAGGAGAGATGGAGAATGTTTTACCGTGAGATCTTCTAATGGCTATTGTGAATATCTAGTTTGTCTGGGGAACGAAATGGCCGGTCCTTGCCTTCTTACACTTTTCCTTTTGGCATGCTTGCCGTCGTACATTTCAGTTCAGACTACACTTTGTAGCTGACGGAGACAGCAATACCTATCTTTTCTAGAGGCGTTTCCTTTAAAGATTGAGGGAGTGTTCTCTACGGTAGGACCATGCTTGACAGAACGGTGTAGGTCCTCAGTCAACATCCTCTCGAAGATGATCATGGCTTGCGGATGATGTCTTGCTTTTATACTCTACGTTGTCACTGTCTGTACTTGAGATTTTAAGTAAGCCCGTCGCCTTCAACTTTCTCTGAAAAGCGTCATCTTCATATCTTTTTCTGGTCTATGTTCAATGGATACCCATACCAATTACTTTAAACGTGGATCGATGAATGATTGCCCAGGAACCAAAATCGTCATCTTCCTCTCTTTCTCCATATTCTCTGTATCTCCCAAGTTACATCAAAATATACATTGAAACAATTTCACTAAAAGAAAAAAAAAAGAAAAAATAATAAGAGATCTAAAGTTATCTCCTTCTTCTTCGTCTGTCATCTTCATCGGCACAGAAGGAGCAGGCAGAAGAGAGAGAAGGCCAAGACCCCGACGCCAACGAACAAGAAGTCGAGCGTCCCCTCCGTTCGCAGCTTCCTCTCCTTCCTCTCCCTCTTCCTCCTCTCGAACTCCTCGTACCTCCTCCGCCGCTCCCTCTCATCCTTCTCCCGCCTCCCCCTCCTCCCGCCGCCGAACGCCCTCTGCAGCACCCCCAGGCTGTCCCTCCCGCTCAGGTACATCCCGTCCCCGTCCTCCACCTGCAGGCTCACCTCCCTCACCTGCATCCCCCCTCCGCCCCCCTCCTCCTCCTCCTCCTCCCAACCCCTGCACGTCACCACCACCCCGCACTGCACCGCCTCCTCCTCCGCCGCCGTCGACCCTCTCTCCCCGGCGGACGCCGCCTCCACCACCGTCGCGAACTTCGCGTGCAGCTCCCCGTCAGCCAGTGCCGCTGCACCGACACCGGCGCCTGGTTCGACAGGTCCATCGCCCGCCGGCCCTGCGGGTCGATCAGGACCCAGCTCAGCCGAAGGCCGTCCCCGAGGTCGCGCCGCGCCTGCTCGGCGTCCCGGAAGCGTATCGCCGTCCGGACCGCGTCCTTCGGGTCCAGGACGTCGATCCGGAACGGGGAGCACTGGAACCACCCGGAGTCGGCGTCGGTCTCCACGGCCCTGCTGAAGATGAGGTCGCCGCGGTAGCGGATGTCTACGGCGGAGATCAGCCGCGACGGGCGAGGGCCCGGGGCCGGGGGCGCCTCGGCGGCAGTGGGGAGGGAGTAGGAGTCGGAGAAGAAGGAGCGGGGGCCGTCGGGGAAGGTGGAGATGACCTGGGAGACGAGCGGGGAGGCGGTGGAGGGCCAGGTGGCGCGGCAGATGTTGGCCCAGAGCTCGCGCTGCGAGGAGAGGGAGCGGAGCTGGGAGGAGGCGCATGCGGCGGAGGCGAGGGTGGGGCCGTCGAGCCGTGTCAGGACGTGGGCCCTCAGGACGTCCTCGTGGATGTCGGCGATCGTCGCCGCGGCGGAGGACGGCGGAGCCTGCGGCGGCTGCCCGGCGGAGGGAGCCTCGGCGTTCATTTCCCCCGGCGGTCGCGTGATTCTCGGAGTCTGTGGAGGCATCGGGGGCGGAGCCGAGACTTTATATAGGATTCAGGAAAAAATCGTACTGTTCCCTCAATTCCCAAAATGCCCTCCTCTTTTGCCGGTAATTAACGGTTTGCCCCTGCCGACCCGACCCCGCCAGCACTAGACTGGGGAGACTGGAGGGAACGTGGGCGGGGTATCATTGGAATTTCAACTGTGCTCCCGAACTACTGTAGAGCATGGATAAATCTTTCGGGGAAGGTGGTGAGTCAACGATAGATAAAGGGAAGAGGGGATGACGTCACTCAACGTGGGCCCCACGGGCGTACTAAAATTAATTACAATTCGCGTGGGCCCCAAAATCTCTAAAAATTAGGTTTGGGGGGGGTGTTCTCTGTTTGTTGCGATGATTAGATCATATGATGGGCAATGCCACCGTTTCGGATTACGACTCCGATTAGCTTTTCACTGATAGGGTAGGAATATTCCATCAGACTCTTGCGTGGGATTTCAACATATCCCAATCTTTAAAATGATACTCATTTCGTTAGAAAATATTCAATACACTCTCGAGTTTACTCACTCGAATAAGGAGGCATACAAATAACCTCTCTAACCATACAATCAAGGTAATCGGTCTATTTATCTGAGCATTAATTTATCTTGTCAATGAGGGCTCGAGACGAGTAGGAAATTAACTATAGATCTGGCACAGGTTCAAAATAGCAAGGGTCACTTTATGGGCTGGCCAAATTGGGTGGGGGGTTTTCAAGTTGGGGGTCATTTTCATATTCGTCAGGCATGCGGTTGATTTTTGTTGCCATCGGACCGCGGTCGGTCTCTGTTTGATGCAGTGGACGTTTTGGGCACAGCAACTTCCGTGTTCCGTCCTCAACTCGTTTCTAATTCACGTCCCTTTCGTGGTGAAGCTTGCGCTTGCAGGCAACGCAGCTGCAATCCGAATCTTAAGACTCGTAAAGCCATCGCCTTCTGTGCTGAGGTCAAACTTACTAGAATGCACGGGGAGAGAGAGAGAGAGAGAGAGAGAGAGAGGGGGATTTGAATAATGGTTTTTTTGTCTAGAAAGGGGCTGAGCAGCTGTAGGAGAAGGGGCGATGCGGAGACAAATGAATGGATACAAAAGGCGTGCGTTCTTGTGAAGAAGTTCGGACCATATTGACATTGGATTTGCCTAGTACTGAGTAAGGGATGAGTCGAATGTGTCGGATCCAAGGTGTGTTCAAGACGGTGACCGCGTGCATTGGGGTTGGGGCTCATGATAAAAGTTATTTCACCGCCGGCTGCCGACTCCCTCACGCATTGTCCGCCTTGTTAATCAGCCAAAGCTGCTGGCATCACCTCTCTCTCTCTCTACTGTGTCCTTTGATCCAGAATGGCTAAATTGGAATTCACACAAAGCAAAATTGAAAAGTTCAGAACTGAATTTACATTTATACGGTAGATTCATGATTGATCGGGTAATTTTTCTATCATTCGACCCGAGTTGGATATATCTGAACTACTAATCATGCCAACCAAAATGTTAAACAAATAAGTCGCGTAATCCATCTTTCTATACTACATGAACGGTCGACGTTCTAGATATAGACTACCTATTCAATTCAATAAATCGATAGATGTGAATTGTGTATAAACAAACCGTACATATATGTATCATTCAGAGTGCTATATAAAGTGGTCAAAGAACTATAGTCGAAAGACCGGGGGTCGAATTTGTAAAATGCGCATGCGACCTCGCAAAAGAGCCGGCGATTCGGGCAGGGAACGGAGGGGCCTGATGGGCTCTCTCGACGGCGTGTGGCCTCGATCGTCCTGGCGGTTCGGGTGACGAGAGGGCGAGCGCGTCGACAAGGACGCGATGACGACGGAGGTGTTGACTAGAAGGATCATCGACGTCGGGCTTTGATATTGATTAGCAATTTTTTTTTTGAGATAAGGACGTTTCGTCAATCGTCGCGACCCTCCTCTTGCAAAATTGTTTATTCGATCGCCTGAGCTGTGACGGAATTAAAATATGATGCGGGAGAGGCCGCTGTTTGGGTTCTTCTTGGTGGAGGTGTGAATCGACATTTGGATTCATTTGGGCTGGCGGTGGTGACCAGGGCAAGTTTTTTTTTTTTTTTTTGATTGATAGAAGAATGGAGTGATGATGCCATGAATAGCCGGACTTTCGCTTGACGTGTGACATCCCTAGATTAACTCATTAGAGATATTATCTATTTTGACCCGTCCCATACCAACCCTCATAGATTTTTTTTTTTTTTTTTTTGGCATACAAGTTGGCACTTTTCTGAGAAGTCACCCGTTTTGAAAATGTTCTAATCTAGACTCACTTCACTTTAGAGTTTCAAAGCAAAACTTTTCATTATGTTAAAAAATGTCTCCGTGAATAAATTTCAATTTTCTTTCTTGTTCGGTACATAATTTGGTTCATTCCTATTCCCTTTGCCATCCTTCAAGCTTGCCAAGAACCGCTTCTTGTCCAAGCCCTATGCCCTCGACGACCCCTCCCCTCCCTGCACTCGGTGGAACAGGTCGTTCCACGATGTCTAGGAAAGTATCCTTGACTTGGCAAACTTTCGGAATGCTTGCAATGCGTACCGAACTGCTTCTACTTCAAAAGCATTCGGTAGACTATGCACCATTTGTGTTAACGCTGGATGATGAATTAGAGGTTGGCTGCAGGTGGGGCATATGGCATATGGCCGAACTTCAGTTTTCCAGGCCTTTCATGTTGTTTGCACGGCTTGTCTTTTTCGCCAACCTTTCCGCTCTTTTGCAACCATCTGCCATTGCCAAACTGTTGGGCCGATTCGGTTCGGTTCGGTTCCCCATTCCTTTCTTTACCCAGTAAGGCGTGCCTCCTAAGCCCTTCCATGCCGAATCCTTGGTGCTGCATCTTCATCTCTGTGGCCTGCTTCCTCGGCATCCTTCGCCTTCGGGCCCTATTCGAACCCGACCCGTGTTTTGGAAGGACCGTTCTCCGGCGGGTCAGTCGGCGGTGCCTTTACCATGCTCAGTAACATCTTCGAGATTTTTATTCACGGCGGAAATCTTAATGTTCCTATCAATCTCGTGGCTTCAAGAATGATGCTAATCGTAAGAAGATCCGGCAAGCAGCTGCCTTTGCTGGATGGTGCTGCAAACCTTCATATGAATTTGGAATTGGCAGAAATGAAAAATCTCGGAGCCCTTGTATAATTGAACAAAACGATTAGAAAGAACATGGACTGGGATCGTAGATCATTTGGAGCTAAGATGTGATGGTGAAAGTCAAAACAAACTCGCTAGACTTAGCGTTTGGTGAAATGAAATAAAAGAAGCGAGAACTTGAATGAAGTAAGCTATATATAGCGATTTGGTTAGGTGCGTGGGGTCTAAGACTAGCATCACCCAAAGGTCATGATCCGACCTTCCCTAAAAATTTGGTGTATTCGTATCCATCTCCGCTTGTTCGGGATTTGGATCGTGAGAGTTTGGTGTTTGAAACCTGATAGGTGCCGTCCTCTCGGTATCGTACCCATTTATGTTTGTTTCCGGCGATGCCGACCTCTCTTCATCCTAGACATGCCAAATTTTGGTGCCAACAAAAGCTGACCTAAATTTAAACTTCAATTTTAGCCCTACTTCAATTTGTTGTCAGATGATGCATGAATCAGATTAATATTAACACCCAGCTGATTTATTCTTGACTATGTGAGGGAAATTTGGAAAAATATGACGACAAGTACTTTGGTTTGGTACATTTAACCTCAACCGGCATAATTTATGAAATGTATGAATTAAACTACGTATTGCAAAGAAGTATTCAGGAGCAAATTCGAATTGAACGGTCGGTAAGTTGTTAATACTCCTTTTGTGATACTGCTAATATTGCCATCGATTAGAGGTTCTCAATTGATGGAGAGTCTTACAAATTAAACCATAGGTTAGATTCCGAAGCGTGGCATAAGAAGAACCTTTCTTCTTTTCCAATTAATTTGTTTGAAAATAAGCGACGGATCAAATTTATGTATACAATTTCAAAAAAAAAAAAAATCATATCTTTCAAGGCTCTTCATTCTAATAATCACGCTTCGATTTTTTTAGAACAATCTTGTCTATTAATGTATCTAGTCACAAATTTTGAATATATCACATATTTATAATATTCATGATCGAGATGGTGTGTGACAATAACAAGGATAGGCCATTGATTAAAAGATTCCAAAATTTTTTGGAGGTCATTGAATAATTCAAGTTAGGGAAATAATACAAATGATCCATGAATTTTGACCTAGTATGCAATATGATTTTCAATATGGTCCTAAATTTTATATCATATTTCTTCAATATGATTTGTGAATTTTTGACTCATGTTTAATTTAATCTATTTATTATATGAAACTGTTTAGTATTATCCCTCAACTTGAATTTATAGAAGGATAATATTGGACATTTCATATAATTTAGAGACATTTTGAATATCTAATAAAAGTTTAGATATCTTATTAAATAAATTAAAAGTTAATGAATCACATTACGTATTGAACGAAAGTTTAGAGACTATATTAAATAAATTAAACGTTCGGGGACCACATTACATATTAGGTAAAAATTCAAGAATTATATTAAATAAATTAAAAGTTTGGGGATAACATTGCATATAAGGTTAAAGTTCAAGGACCATTTATACCATTATTTATTCAAGTTTCCAATTTTTTTTTTAAATTATTTTTCGGCCGTGTGCTCTTTTATTTATTTATTTATTCTAATTATTAAACTTTTAGTTTGGCTAAGGATCCCCACGATTTCCAAGATTTTGCAAGAGTAAGGACACACACCTTCTTCTGTGATTGCCCGCATCTCCACGTCTGTAGGATAAACCCCCACCGCCACGTCACCATCTCGAGCTCCCTTTGCTCTCTTCTCTTCTCCTCCCCCGGCCGTCGTCTCCCACTACTTCCCCTCCGGAATCATCATCCTGCTCCTCCGGTCAGCTGGGGCTCCGTTCATGGCGGCGGTGCGGTTGCAGGATCGGACCTTCGTCTCGTCCAGGTTCTCCCCCCCGTCTCCTCCTCCTCTTCTGCTGATGTTCTCGTCGTGTCCTATTTGCTTATGCTCGGCCGAGGGGATATGGTTTGGAGGGTTAGGTTTCTGTGAAGAATCAATCGGAATCGGATGGATGGTGGATTTCAATTGCCTCTGGTCGGAATTCCGCCGCCGGCCGCGGAAGAAGGTCGAGAAAAGTCGAGGAATGTGGACTTTTCTGAACGTTGTTCCGCAATTGCTAAGAGAGAGCTGGGAATAAGAATCTCCTAGGTTCCTGCTGGGTTTTAGGAGTCCCCTTCCTGAGAGTTTAGACCTTTAGAGTTTTGTGTGGTTGTAGTTGGCGCGCGACCTCCGGCTTCGGCTTCATTCAGTTAGCTCAAGGTTTGAGTTGTTAAGAGTCGCGAATTACTGATGTGTATGACGAAGTCTTACTGTATTTCATCGTCCTATCGGCTGCTGGAATTCCTAACCTGTCGCCAGTGCATGCTCATAGAGAATCGCTTAGAGTCTCCTTTTGCTGAATGCTATTGTCTTGAAGCTTGGTTTTGTTGAATCGAGGCGTGCCTCTCTGAAAAAAATCTGGAGTACGCGTGGTGCTGGAGAAATGTGTATACTTGGAGCTCATTAGATTTAATTTTTCTCTTTTCCGTTTGCATTTGCAGCTCTTCAAATCCATGGATGTCGCAAAAGCCAATCAGGACCAATTTCTCCTGTAAAAGTGTTGTGAACCTGAACTACTTGATAACTAATTGGAAATATTCGAGGAAGAGAAGCTGTTTACGAGTTGCCATCTTCGAGAAGAACAGTAACATCCTCAATTACGTGTCTACGGGGACAAGGAGAGGCTGCTCAAGGTCACAAAATACTAGAAGATTGGGGGAGCTCTATCCCCTAGCATCTTCTAATGATGGTGTGACTGTCAATGGCAGTCCCCAGGCAAGTTCTAGTAGTGATGTGGAGGAAGTTAGGGTCAAACTCGATAGATCTATACAAGGTGAGGATTACAATGATGGGCTTGTCCAGTCCTTGCATGATGCTGCTAGGATATGTGAGCTGGCAATTAAAGAGCGCTCCTCCCAGTCAAAGGTATCCTGGTTCACAACTGCATGGCTTGGTGTGGACAGAAATTCGTGGGTGAAGACTCTGTCTTACCAGGTTTGTGATGACATGCGAAACCTTTTTCTACTTGGCACCAGTTTTTCGATATCTCTTCATTTATATGGGTGAACATGGGGAATGTCCTCTAGAGACATGTCTCTTACCATATTAGCATAGTAAAGCTAGCGATGCCATTATCATTATTATCATTGCTGCTAATGCTTGGCTTTCTTCAAATGGAGAGTAGAGGCTTCTCACTGTTCAATCTATGATCATCATCTATTATAGCTGTGGCCCAGGGATCCTGCTTGGTCTTCTTTCTTCTTTTGTTTTCTCCCTTTTTTATGATAAGGAGGAGGATAAGTCAACCTTGTCTATGTTGTCGATGCTAATCATCCAATAAGATCAAACTTTGTATTAGTCTGAGAAGCTCTAACTATATATGTTCATGCTAATTTTGATTGATATAGGAGGGTTTATCAGGTAAGAGAAAATGCAGTTCAGGCTATTTAGCCTTATTTGTGAAATAAGAGTGAAATCAGCTGTTGTAGTTTTCATTTCTTTGCCATATTCTTGGTTGTGATAATCATTAGCATTTCCATACCTTTGCTTCCCTGCGGCCTTCCTTTTCTTAGGCTGTTTGATATAACATTAATTAGTACAGTGACGAATCTTTGTCTTAAGCAAGACTGCAGGAGATCTTCTCCATTAATTTGATGTCAGGATTTTAGGGCGGTGTTATTTGTTTTGACATACTCTGCCTGCTCTAAGTTAAATCAATAAGAAGTAGTTAAGTTTTCTTGGTTGGTGATTTGGACTCAGCAGAAGCATATGAGGCAGCGATTTCAAAGTTATGCTTTTGTCTGGGCCTTTTATCAATCAATTCTTTATTTTTTAATCCGGTAGGTTATCTGAAGATTCCTGAATTTTCAGGCTTCAGTGTATTGCTTGTTGCAAGCTGCAAGTGAGATTTCATCTCGTGGTGATAACAGAGACAGGGATGTGAACGTTTTTGTGCAAAGAAGGTATATGGTATATTTTTTAGTCGAAAGAAATGCTATTTCTTGCTTACTTCATGATAGAACTCGAAATTTTTAGTTTCTAAGTCCAGATTATGGTGTGTTGGATTTGGAACTCTACATGTAAATGTCAGATTCTACTGAAGAGGAAGTCCTTTTTTTTTTTTTTTTTAAGAGAATTCCTAAAGGCACAACCCACCCATGCCGAAAATTTAGAATGAAAGAAAAGAAAAATTGCACCAAAAGTCTGAAACATTTTGCCCCTTGAGCATCCAGGTCTTAAACCTTTTGAAAAGGTGTAAACAAGTCCTAAACATTTTTGATAAGCTTCAACTTCGTCTTTCTGAGACACTGTTGGCCAAATTTGCTGACATGGCACATCACAAATCCAACATGGTGTTTTTTAATAGGTTTAGCAAGTAGTAGGCCAGTGGGGTGTTTGAGATGTTGGGGGCAGCGCAATCTCACCAACACAACCCCCCAAAAAAAAAAAAAAAAAAAAAACTCACAGTGCCTCTATCTCTCTCTCTCTGATTTCTTTCTTTATTTATTTATTTTGACGTTTGGCTTTTTAAATTTTTTTCATCAACGCCATGTCAGTGCCACCTGTGCTTAAATTATTGAAATGACAGCAGGTCAGATTTGTGTGCCACGCAAGCAAAATTGGCTAAGTGGTTGCCGGAAGGGCTTGATTGCATTGTATTCAAAATTTTTAGGGCTTGATTTACTTTTTCAAGCCTTTGGTACTTGATTGCACATTGGGCTAAATAATTATTAGGATTTCTGTTGTAATTTTCCCTAAAAGAAACAAAAACGAAGAAGAGGAGAAAGTCGTCATGGTGTCGGTCACATTCTTTATATGTGTGTTAGATGTAATTCTTTTTGTTTATTGAGTAAATCTGCCAATGTTCTTCTCACATGATTGAGACTGCCACTAAATCTGAGCTTCTGAGACCGACTATTTAAATGCAGTTTATTAAGGCAGTTTGCTCCTTTAGAGAGTATGATCAAGGATAAGCTATCAATGAAGCAAGCCGATATCTACGATTGGTTTTGGTCAGAACAGGTTCCAGCTGTGGTCACATCATTTGTCAATTACTTTGAAGGGGACTCACACTACGCAGCTGCTACCGCAGTGTATGTTATCACTTTTGTTTAGTGGGTAGTAAAATGGATATTGCTTGCATCTTTGTGCAATAACTTACTCCGAGATGTTTCTAAATTGCATCCAGGAGTGGGAAAGGGTTACAGTCACGTTCAGGAAATACAAGTGATATATCTCTCCTTATGTTGGCTCTAACTTGCATAGCAGCAATCACAAAGCTTGGGCCAGCAAAAGTTTCCTGCTCGCAGTTTTTCTCTATGATTCCAGAAATAACTGGTCGATTGATGGACATGCTGGTTGATTTCTTGCCCATCCAGCAAGCATACAATTCAATACAGAAAGTTGGTTTGCACAGAGAGTTTCTTTCCCATTTTGGACCCAGGGCCGCGTCGTGTAGAATTCTAAGTGATCGGGATGCAGAGGAAGTAGTTTTCTGGGTGAATCTTGTACAGAAGCAACTGCAACGAGCTATGGATAGGGAGAGAATTTGGTCGAGACTAACTACATCAGAAAGCATTGAGGTTAGTGTGGAATGACTTTGATCAGTCAAGTTGTGAGTGTTCATAAGTTGAGAGGGTGGATTAGCTACTAGACTTTTGTGAATTCTTATTTCAGACTTCGTTTTTCCTTTCATAAAAAGTCATGATCCAGAAGTACACCAGGTCAAAAAGACCTTCCTTTCTGCCACCAGACATTATTTAAGCTTCAGGGAACAGAGCTCAAAACGCAAATGAGAGCACCATGCTTTAGCTCCATCGTCCAGACATTTGCTGCAGCAACTCCCTCATCTCAGCATAGAACTAATCTTCTACTGAAGTTAGTTTGCTAATAGGCCTTCTTGCAAGAAGCTTGCTGCACCACATTCTTTTCCAACCAAACTACTGCTTAAAACCACAATGTATTTCCTGATCAATCCGTGATTATTCGATGCCCTTGCTCCCTGTGATGGTAAATCTAGGGAATTGGGACACCAAATTAAAACATAAACAATCATCTTCTTTTCACACGAACAATGAGCAAAAGTTTCTCCAAGTTCATGACATATATACTAGTAGAAAGAGTTTTTGTAGCAGATATTGTCCTAAAACAACAAACTAATCCTTTGATGTCTATCTAGAGATGCCTACCACAATCTTCTCACTTTTTAAACTTGGTATATTCCACATTCCTTTTTATGTTCCACAGTTTTCTCACTTTACAAACTTGGTATATTTCACGTTCCTTTTTCTATTCCATGGTGACACCATTTTTGCCTCGGTTGGCTTTGCTTAAGGGATGTGGGATACGATAAGACTTATGTTTCCTATGCTGTAAAGAAGTCCTGCTCTTTTGTTCTGAAATAATCTTATTCTTGAGTGAAAGCATAAAAAAGGCTCTTCAATTCTGTTCTTTCTCACTGCAGGTATTGGAAAGGGACTTGGCTATTTTTGGATTTTTCATTGCTTTAGGCAGAAGGACCCAGATCTTTTTATGTGCTAATGGTTTTGATGAAATAGGGGACCCTCTCGAGAGCTTTATTCGGTATAACTACTCTCATTTTAATATAAGTTGCTTGTTTAAACTTTTTCTGGGGTATTACTGATGTGTCTTGTGTCATAGGTACCTTATAGGAGGAAGTGTGTTATTCTATCCTCAGCTTTCAGCGATAAGTTCTTATCAACTATATGTGGAGGTTAGCATTTATGTTTTAACTATCTTAGTGTGCTCAAATACCCCAATCTACAAATCTGAGATTTTTTTTCCCTATTTCATAGGTGGTATGTGAAGAGTTGGACTGGCTTCCTTTCTATCCTGGCCTGGCAGGAAATCAGAAACTGTCACATGGTCATCAAAGTAAACAAAAAAATCCTCCAAATCCTGAAGCTATTGGTCTGGTGTTGGATGTATGTTCTCATTGGATGCAGAGCTTTATTAAATATAGTAAATGGCTGGAAAACCCCTCAAATGTCAAGGCAGCAGGATTTGTATCTAGAGGGTGGGGAAATTATGTTTTTGTAAGTACTAAGCAATATCAATATCTTTATGTAACACTGAACCATCTTTTCCTATTGTTGCTCTTCAGGCACAACAACTTGATGGAGTGCATGGACAAACTTGGAATGCTAAAGTAGGCTACCACACTCCAAGCTCTGTCTCTCTCCCTTTACATCCTCATGCATTAGCACATAAACTTGCATTTACTACATCTAAATGAGGAGTCTCAAACCTGACACGTGCATTTTTCGATAGATGAACATGCTGTGATTATTTAAAAGCTCTTGCTGTTGCTGTAGCTAGAGTGTTGTGGGTGGAACCTTAGCTATGTGTATGGATATTAAGATGTAAACATATTTGCTGGGAAAACTTATAGCCAAGTCTTCGTTTTAAGATTATTTTAGGTGATATAGTGACTAAAGTGATACAAAAAATGAGATTTATGGCCCATAGAAATATGTAGACATTGTATGAAAGGATATACCAGTATAAATTTTTTGAACGAAGCGTGTTTCACCTGGTCCTACTAAATTCTTGGTAAGCAAGTATAGCTTGTTTTTAAAACTCTCTAAATGTATATGGTAGCCCATCAGAATCAGGTAGTGAATTTTCCGTCTGTGGATATTGTGATCTAGATATAAGGCATGTTTGTGTGTAAGTAGCATGTTGCCAAATATAATGGATCTGTATACCTGTTGGATCTGAATCACTGTAGATAATTACTGGCAGATGACTCGGTCCAGCATTCTTAACATTTGCTAGTGAGACTGATTTGTAATTGAAAAGCATGCCTGCAGTTAAGTAGACGCAATATGCACTGAGAGAACTTGAGCTGTTGCACCGTGAGTCAAGAATTATAGTTAGTCAGGTCTATTTCTTCGTAGGCAAGCTGTCAGACATATGATGTGGCAACATGTCGTTTTAGGCTTATGTGCAGCAGTTACATCTAAACTCAACAGTTTTAGTACTTTATTGGTCTTGATATGGTTTGTTGGTCTTGATATGGTTTGTTGCTAAGGCATGAATAGATTTTCACCAAAGCAATAGCGTAATACTGTGATACTAGTGGTATACTTTATTGACTTGCAGATTTGATGCAGGAATGAGGCAAGAAATAGCAATCTGAGAATTTCCAGTATGACTGAGCTTTCAAAATACATGGGATCTGCCAAAGAGTTAGATTCTTTTGACAAGGTTGGTCTCTTTTGATTCAAAATAAGTTGCCAGATGACAATACTCTTTTGATAAATAAATGATTAGCGGCAAACGGCCTGTTTCCATCTGTGTATAGCATGAGGGCATGGTCAATACAAAAACAATATTCTGGAAACCTTTAAGGAGAAAAGTCTTTGCATTTTCAGTCATAAATGGCTTCAGTTGTTATTTTAGAAGTCTCTGTGATGTCCTTGGCCTTGCCGGTTTCCTTCATTTATCCGTTAGAAAAACAACTGTGGAGATTAAAAGTGGATGTTAAAAGGAGTATAAGCTGAAGAGAGTGATGCTTTAATTTTAGTTGCATCTTAGCATTTGTTGAATTTTGTAATGGTTCTCTTAACATACATTTGGTTTTAGGCATTGGAGAGTGTCGAAGAAGCAATACAAAGACTAGAAGAGTTGCTTCAGGAGTTGCACGTGTCTAGTTCTACTCCTGGAAAGGAGCATTTAAAAGCTGCTTGTTCTGACCTTGAAAAAATAAGGAAACTAAAAAAGGAGGCTGAGTTTCTGGAGGCATCATTCAGAGCAAAAGCAGCTTCACTTCAGCAGGTAATTTGCAGAACCTGACGATCTTAGGAAAAGAAAGTCTTATCCTGTCTCACCAACTGGGTAGAATAGTACGTTTTTCTGGCTTTTAAGCTGAATATCATACTTCCAAGTTCCAGTTAAAATGCTTTGTCACAACTGTTGTGGCCAATGGAGAACTGATGGTTCTGATTGTATGGCTGTTTTGGATTTGTAGGATTCTCATTAAATTTCTTTATTCCATTTTGAAGTTCAGCACTTTGGTTTTGCTTTATGATAAGTGCTGTGGTTGCAGGTGGATGATGACAATCAATCCCAGTCTTCAATTCGTGGTCAGAGACGGTATTTAAAAGGAAAATCCAGGGACAATGATGGTTCAATTCCAGAAAGAAGTAAAAGGTGAAGATTTGCCAGGACCATCTAACTCTCGCAGCTGTGCATGAGTTTGAATTCATATGTTTCATTTATCTTCATTAGCCATGCCATTCCCTTTCTCCAACTTGTCTTGAGACATTTCTTTTCCCAGTGGCAGCAGTGCACGTGGATTTTGGAGCCTCTTGACAAAACCTCCAGCCAGGAAGTTGGGCCCTGAGTTACTGAGTGCAAACACATCTGTATGATCTCGCCTCTTGTTGAGAATTGTTTCTTCACACACCCCCACACCCACACCCACACCCACAAATTTTATTGCGTAGAACTTTCTCTATCTTCTAGAAGTACTCCGCAATCATGATGTGTGCTCTTGTCCATGAACCATCTAATTTAAAAGCATGCATCATCCTCTCCTGCATGGATCATCTATGCACCTGGTGCTCAAAATCTTTTCTTCTCGGGCCCTAAACACTTAAAGATAAGTATACATTTCATGTCTGATGCTGTGTTGGACTTTCTTATCATGGACATACCTACCTCCAGCATACTTACCTCCAGATTATGTTCTGATCTGGCTTTAGGTGGGTTAATAAAAATTATGGGAGTGGCAAAAGAAGGAAAATAATTTGCTTCCTGCAGTATTTCTGTTTTTGTCTATCTTGTGTAATTCATTAGAAAGTGAAACTGTGAAAAGTAACACTACACTACTAGCTTTGTACACACATTGAATCTTTAAAAATTAGTAGAATGTGAACTGGAGTTACAATGAATGAGATATGTGCAATACAAACTAAAGAGAGGTAGCAATAGATGTCTCTTTTTAATTGGAGATTTAACTCAGTCTGTCACTCAGAAAAATGACTTAAATAAATGAATGCATGTTAGTTCAGGCTTTGAAAGCGACAACTTTATAGCATGCTATGTGACTTGGGAAGATCTGCCCACACCATCAAGCACATCAGCATCATCTCATGAGTTTACTTAGATCTTGGGTATAATCATCTCTTGTGTCATCAAGAATGAACAGATTTATTGACTCTTAACCACCCAAACTCATTGTTGTAACCTGCAGGACAAGGAAGATGAAAAAGTCCAGGAAATCACTCCAAAGATGGGCATGGACGAAACTGAAACAAGTGGAATTCGGCGTTTTGAACTTCTGAGGAATGAACTGATGGAACTTGAAAAACGAGTTCAGAAAACTGCTGATAAATCAGACATTGAGGAGGTATCTTTTAGAGTGCCTCTCTTTGTGATATAATTTCCTCTGTGCATCTAATGTTGATAATGACACATGCACAGGAGCAGACACATGTTACTGTTCACAGCATCAAACAGATCTTTTACATCTTTATTTTTTTATGTTGGTCTTCTTGTTCAGTACACTGCAGAAGCTTTTGTAAGTGAGTAGCAAATTACATGTTCACCTGTTCTGACAACATCCATTCTTGGGCCAATCAACCCTGAATGTGCATTTCTCTTTTATAAAAAGGCCTCGATAAGGAAGGAGATCTTCAATCAAGGATAGATCATGCCCTTTACTCACCTTCAAAAAGATAAATAGTCTGTCGTTTCTTCTTTGAAATTTAGTCTCCAGTGATAGTCTGACCGATGCCTATTTAGTCCCGAGGATTAGTACAAGTGATTCCTCTCTCTTTTTCCAGGCTCGAACAGTTCAGGAAAAGATTGATAGTGAGCTGCTTATGACTTCTGTGGCTTAAGTATTGTCAGGATCAACGTTTTGAAACCTCTGACTTAATTATGGTATTAATGGTTGAAAAGGGTGGGGGAGAGTGTTATGGAAGATAAGAAACGGAACACGTAACATAGTGTACTTAGATGTTGTACTCATATACTCGTATATGGAAGCTATGCAAATATCTTTGGAGTGTACATTTGAACGTACAAATAAGAAGCACGTGTAGGTTTTCCGACATGTGCCTTTATGGTTGGGTGCATGTATATCTTTGGAGGGGTCAGAGGTTATATTTGTAGGAATTGCTGAGCTCTGTATGCATGTGTGTGAATTTCAGGTGCGATTTCCTGTCCTGTCCATATTCCATGTCTATTGAACTTCACATTGACCCTTCTTGTTTGATAATTCTTATTAGTAGTTATTTTGTGTATTTCAGGATGTTCAGCTCTCTGATAAGGGTTTTGACGATGATGGTGATGATGCTGAGAGTGCTCTGATTGACGTCCAGAAGAAAGAGAATATAATTGAAAAATCATTTGACAAGCTGAAAGGAACTAGTAGGGTATGGTTATATGCTGTTATTATGATACATAATGGCATCATTCATCTCTAGGTTATATGTTTTTATGCTTACATGCTCCATGATTTTTTTTCTCTCCAATTATTTTGATAAACCATGATGAGAATTGTCTCCATCCTCACTTATGCTACATGTGGTGGGTAAACCCCCCCAGAGGGTGCTAGGGGACCCCCACTCCTAGCTCTGGATAAGCCTGAGGGGCAATTGAAGCTGAAGGATTGGTAGTCATCGCATGGGTGGGATCAAAGCACCACCACCAACTGCGTTGCCCCTCGTGGGGCGGATGCTCTATGAGTTTATTCATCCTTTTTGTTCTGATTTCGCAATATCTTCTGCATAAGCATATTCATGCTGCTCTTCAAAAGTTTTTGGATCTATGAGTTTTGATAATCCTGGATAGACCACAAACTTCATATGTCCAAAGGACCAGAACTTAAAAAAATTTTAAGCTGATAGAACTAAAACTTTTTTGATCTTGTAAAAGGGTTTCTGTTAATTCTTGGACTTTCTCTTTTCCACCTTACCAATAAGCCCAAAGGACTAGAAGACAAGGCTTTCAGCAATTAGGGTAGACCATGGACGATGCAGTTTTTCAAGTAGAAGAAAACTCTAGTTTAGGATTTCTCCCTGTGCAGTTTAGGATAGACCATGGGCAATGCAGTTTTTCAAGTAGAAGAAAACTTCATTTCAGGATTTCTCGCTGCACAGTCAAAAGGACCTCTTGCACATACAGCTCTTCATATGTCTGGGACACTTGTTGTATTGAATATTGGGCAATCTTTTCATCACTGGGAGAATAGTGTTACTTTCCATATGAGTCTTTGCCCTTTCACTTACAGATAGAAAACAATAGTTCTAGATACTAAGTGCACTGTTCTTCAGGAAATGAGAATTGAACTAATGTATTTGGCTGCAAAATGCCGATCTGAGGATATCTCTTAATGCATTTAGCGTGACATCAACATAAATATAAAGAGAAGGAATGAAGCTGGACAAGAATTGTTATTGTGATGGGTTCTGCTACTGTGTATCTGTCAATTTTATCAAGCTATAGCTAATGATTGGTGGCTATTCTCCATTCCTTTTCTTCCTTTATATGTTGACCCCTAAACGCCTGATCAAGATTCAATTGTCTGAATAATGACAGGAGCAAACCATCCAATTAAAGCAAAAAAAGTGAAGGTTTCATCATATTTTGTGCCTCACTCATTTAATGCCTTTCTTTGGACCCTCTCTCTCACTATTTTTGTTCAACTAGCAAGGTAGAATGAGTTGCTGTAACCTATGATTAGGCCAGCTAGCGTGAAGCTGCAAATGCATATTGCTATGTTCATTCCCTCTAGTATCAATCTGTTAATGGTTTTGTTCTTTCCCTTAATGATGGTATCTCACTGTAATTGTCTTGCATTGATCAAGCAGGATGTTCTGCAAGGAACCCAGCTTCTGGCTATTGATGCTGCTGCTGCTACGGGATTGCTTCGGAGAGTGATAATAGGCGATGAATTGACAGAGAAAGAGAAGAAAGTTCTCAAGAGAACTCTCACCGACTTAGCATCTGTGGTTCCCATTGGTGTACTAATGCTACTTCCGGTTAGTTTCAATCAAAAGCATCATCTCTGCTCTGCTGCCTATGATTTTATGATAGTATTATAATATTATCCAATATTTTCCTTACCTGATTTAACAGCAATGACACACGTCTTCACTTGTCATCAAGTATCTAAAATGTTCTCATTCTTTCCATCTTACTACAGTGATATATTTCTTCTATTTTTTTAGTTACCTCTGCTACAATAAAGTTAGATTGGTAGGTGTAGTATCGAACAAGGCAATCTCAACTTGCTGGATTTACTACTTAAAAAGGGTTTGTTAGGGATCTTGCTTCTATGGTTTCTCGCGGTATTAACCTGCATTTAAAGATTTCGTCATTTTGACATAGTATGTTTGTTAGTGGTCACCTAAAAATTTCCCAATCAAGATCACAGCTTGACCAGTATATTTGCACATTAGGATATTTTCCAGCTCATTTTAACTTGTAGACATGTATATGTATGCTCGCTGACACATACACACACAGGCCCGTGCATATTTGTACAACTCGTAACCCTTCATATTCCTTGTCTGTGAATGACCTCTGAGAAGGGGATGGCTGATAAGTTCACCAATGATAATCTGTGCAAGGGTCCCTTATGAGCCCAAAGTGTACTATGGTTATAAAAATGCCCTGGAGGTTGGTCTTCCCACTGTAAGGAAGTTTTCCTGAGCGGGAGAAACTGAGCTGAAAAAGGAATGAATCTGATTGATGTAGGTCGAATTTTTCTTTTGTTCAAACAGAAGGGAGATGGAAACATAGACAATGAAATCAGATTTCCATTGGCTGAAATTCTATTCAATTGGTTTCCTATACGCTGTTACCACAATCTGTTGGTTTAATTCAGGCCCTCATTCTCTCTTCTTCTTCTTCTTCTGATAATCTTGTGTAACTGAGAATGTTATCATATTCTAAAATTCATTTGTGCTTGTCCTTTATTCTGAATAATGCTTGTCGGATGATGTTCTGCAGGTCACTGCCGTTGGTCATGCAGCCATGTTGGCTGCCATCCAGAGATATGTGCCATCACTGGTTTGTGACATTTCTTATCCAAGCACTCATCTAATGAAACTTCTCGCTTGCATGCAGATCTCTAATTAATTCATGTCATGCTTGTCATTTTTTTCACAGATACCCTCCACATATGGACCAGAGAGGTTGGATCTCTTGAGAC
This sequence comes from Eucalyptus sp. ANBG9806169, assembly GCA_014182395.1. Taxonomy (NCBI): domain Eukaryota; kingdom Viridiplantae; phylum Streptophyta; class Magnoliopsida; order Myrtales; family Myrtaceae; genus Eucalyptus; species Eucalyptus sp. ANBG9806169. The sequence goes on along the minus strand of CM024573.1, from coordinate 39,017,774 downwards.
AGCTTGAAAAAGTGAAGGAAATGGAGACTGCCGATGTGACTACCCAAGAAAATGTGGAAGAAGCGGCTTGAATTGAATTTTGTCTTTTTGTACAGTTCTTGAAATCATGATAGCTTCTGCCCCAATGATCGACTTGGGCAATTCTTCGATTCTTTGGTAAATTACATTTCATGGAATCTTACTGACAAAAGGTGAGCATACAGAAGTTCATTCCAAGTGTCGGGCACTCCTGGTAAACACCAATGGCTGCAATCTTGGGGAGCATCAGCAGGGGTGCCTGGCTCACGATGCTCCGATGGATGGCCATCTATTCTGAGCTCTGACAGAAATGTGATGTCCAGATACTGAACCTTCCTATTTCTGTCTTTCATCTCACCAACCGTGTTTGAAATGTACAAATTATACAGCGGTTCGGCTTCCAGTTTTGTATAGTCAGTTTCTGGCTCTTTGTTGCTGTTGCATGTACCATTTTCACTCCAAGTCCCATTCCTGCAGATTGATTGTTCACGCTCAGTGGTGAACAGAGTTCCTCAAGTAGTATAGGAATGAACCAGTATGCTACCTGTGCAATATGCAACATGCGAAATGCATCAAATGTAGCAAAACCTTGCTGATTTACTCATTGTGATTTGACGAGAGAAAAATGCAGTGTTTAAAACACGCAAGACATACTGTCTTAGTTCACGATTTAGCTCTAGACTCCACTAAATCACCATGTGTAAAAGTATCCTGAAGTTGACACAAGCTTCGTTAATCAGTCTTTCCACTGTTTTTTTTCTTTTTTTTAGGCTGGCCTGAGGGGTTTTTTTTTTTTTTTTTTTTTTTTTTTTTTCTGGCTATTTGATTTTGGTAAATTCGTACACCTGTAGTGAACAGGAGAATAGCCACGGAAGAAAACGTGACTTCTTTGGAGATCCAAGTTGCTCAGTGCCCATGTTTTCCATGTTTGTAGTGATCTCCTGAAGGCTTCCAAGACATCCATCGTCAGGTTCACGCTTCCCTTCTCCTGGAAGTAGCTGTTCCTGGAACACAAGCACCAAAAGCATACGATATCATTGCTGGAACTTCAACATCTCTACGATGGTATATGCAAGTCGAGGATCGGGTCAAGTGTTACTCCATACGCTTTAACGGTTTTGTCTTCGTTCCACCAATGCCCGGCATTGAAGATGAGGACATCTGCGCCCTCCCAATTCTTCGAATACCAATGCAACTCGTCGACCCTGACTGTGCTCCTCACCAAGCTAGGTGAATTCGGCGGCGGGCGTCCGATCATTACCAGGAACGGAGCTCGGTAATACTCGACGGTGAGGTTGTATTCCTGGAATCGCATGGAGAGGTAGCCCTTGTGCTTGGTTATGGGGTTCCCATTCGCCTCGTATATGGCAGATTTGGATGCCGCTTGTGAAAGCATGCATACCAGTGACTCCCACTGGTTTCGTCCGATGGAATCTCCGGCGAACACGATTCTTCCGTCTCGCGTCCATTCTAGGAGCTTGCTTGCATTGAATCTAACCAATTGAGATAACCACAACAAGAGTTAATTCAGCTTTGCTCTGACTTAACAAAGATAGAAAACTAAAATCTCCGACGAACACGATTTCTTCCATCGTTTTTTTTTGGTTGCAGATGATCAGCGAGACCAACTCAAGGACCTGAGGGATACTGGGGAAGAAGCATGGACACTCACTCTATTTTGTCGAAATGAACGTACATACGATCTAAGTTTTTCCTAGCTACAGTGCTTACATACATAGTCGAGTGAAATTCCGTACCAAATGCATGAAAACGTGCCCAGGACAGAACTAGTATACCTTGGAAGCTCACAGCCGTCGGGTTGCCATCTCAACTTAACGTAGCCGCCGTCTCTTCGACCATTCTCGCGACACCGGAAACCCGGGTCGAGAAACGGGCAGCTCTCGTTGTAGAACCGAAGCGGGCGATCCTCGTCCCTCACCCACCTGCCTCTCGAGTAGTCGCACGTCCCCCCGGCGGAGGGTTTCGGCAGGATGCGCGACAGGAAACCGGAACGCACGAAGGAGCCGGGCCCGGGGGGGCTCAGGAGACCGAACACGAACGCGGACGAGATCAAGAGGAAGAGGAGCGAGACGAGGTAGGCGAGGTCCCTCCTGGGGAGAGAGATTTGAAGCGTCGCGGGTTGAAGATCCATCAGAAGAGGAGCAATAAGCGAGAAAGCATTGCCTTTTTTTCTGAACGGGTCTTTTATCTTTTGCTTCCTCCGGAGAAAGAGAGAAAGAGAGAGAGATTGCTGAGGTGAATATTGGGTTTGTAAAAGGATTTTTCAAATCCACGGGGATGTGATTGCGATATTGCACCAGCACAGATTACTCCACAATTTGCCCATTATTCTCAGTTGATGGCGCGATGTCGCCTCCCACGACCATTCCACACGTCTCCCGATCCCCACGTTGTTGCATGTCCACATCGGGCACCGCCTTCCTTACGTTAATGCCCGCGTGGCAACCCCCCCGAAGCCCGACCCGACCCGACCCGGCCCGATCGCCCGGGCCAGAAACGAGATTTCATTTCTGGGCCGGGCCGGTCCGGTCTTTCCGCAGCCGAGATCCATCGCGGACGACGCGACGACGGCCGCGACCCTTCAGCGAGCTCCGACGACGGCGATCGTGCCGCCACCGGGCATCGCTCGGAGACGAGGACCACCGCGAGTAGCGACAGCCTCTCTCTCTCTCTCTCTCTCTCTCTCTCTCTCGTGTCTTGCTCACGTCTGCAGGCCGTGCACGAGGTTCGACGCGTGGCTTGCTCTCCCGCGGGTTCGACTTGGAGCACTGTTATAGAGGAGGGAGTGCAAAGTGCATTGGAGGAGTTGAGGTGAAGGAGAGCAGGGGAGGCGGTGGATGAGCAAAGTTGACGGTTGAGAGAGATGAAGTTGAGGGTGGTCTGCAGGAAGCTGTCCGACTACGTTCGCCACGACTTGAAGGAGATCGCGTTCCCCTCCTCGCTGCCCGATCCTCCTCACATCAAAAAGCGTCGCAAGCTCACTTGGCACGAGCGTTTTCTCGTAATCACTCCTCTCTCTCTCTCTCTCTGGGTTGATTCTTGACGAATTACCTATAACACGCGATAAAGCTCTCGTTTTGATTGTTGGGTTTTGTGAGAAATGGTGAGGTGAATTGTTACCTGGACTTTTGCACGTCACCCGTTTGATAATTTGACTCTTAAGGCCGTTTGTCACACTTATGCCGGAAGCCGTCCTTTGTTGGTGAAGCCATCGGTATAGGATAGGGATTGATTTCCTTTGCCATGGTTATAGGCTGCATTGTCGGGCGTGGCCACTCAGAAAGTCCTTTTATTTATTGGATTTCTAGGGTGTGAGAGTGACATACAGGCGGAATTAGTGTAAAAACTAATGAAAGTAGGTTCAATATTGCAGATTAAGAAAAGAGATTAGTAATGACTAAAATGTCTATACCATTATCTGGGTCTTAAGAGTTCGAAAGCAAAATGAAAGGAAATAGAAAGAGGGACAACTGAAGCAATTATCATTGAAGAAACGAATGGGCAGGAAATCTATAAGGGATCCTCTATTTTTGAGAGTTAACAAGGTGTGACAGAAGAAACAGAAGTTACACTAATTGCTAGAAGCATAAATATGTACACCTTTTCTAGGTACTTTAGAGTTCGGATGAGTTCAATAAAGCTGGCATAATTAATTATCATTGAGTTGCATTAAGAGCCAATATTTGTTATTCGATACAACAATGATTAGGATAAAGGACACGACTCTTCAAGATCTATATGGATGAGAGGAGGAGAGATTCAACATAGCAGTTATAAGGAGAAAAGACATTCATCTGAAAAATTTTTAGACATGCAGAGAGAAAACGTATAAAGTGACATTGAGGTTACATTAGCAAGCAGAAGGTCATTGGAAATATTAAAATCAAGTGATTTCCAAAGACCTTAAGGATTGGCTTTTGTGCAGTTTGAGAAGGTAAGTGATTGCTTGCTGACTTCTATGTTTAATTTTTCTTCGTGTATTCTACAAGTTAGAAAAATGGATCAGGTGTGGAAACAATTCGAAAAATAATCTTTGATTTTGTACCTATTGAGCTTCTTTAAAATAAGATTCTGGCTTACGAACTCAAGATATTTGATATGATTTTTTTGATATCCAACGCTCATAGTTTCTACAATAAGAACTTCAAACCCCTAAAATGGGGCTGTGTATCGATTCATTCAAAATATCAGAGCTGACCACTGGCATAAGAACTCGAGATATTTGATATGATTGTATTGATATCCAACGCTCGCAGTTGCTACAATAAGAACTTCAAACCCCTAAAATGGGGCTGTGTATCAATTCATTCAAAATATCAGAGCTGACCCCTAGTTAATATGGATTGAATATATTTGGATCTTGTCACAGGGCAAAATGTGGCCGTAGAACTAAAAGCAAAGAAAGGATTTTGATTTTAAGAAACTTCTGAATCTTTGATTTTGTGCGGTATTGAATGTTTGTTTCGTATTTTACTGCTATTTATGAATTATGCTTATTATCTCGCGACAAGAATGTGACTGATTTTTTTTTTAGTTAGTTATAAAAACTTATACTAAATTATTTTGAGCATGCTTGATCCCACAGTATGGAGTTGAGTAATTGCTTACTGAGGATTCTTGCTCACTTATGTCCCACCTTTTGTATTCAAGAGAAGATTAGAAGATAAAATCAAGGACTTTGGAGACAAGATTAAGAGTGAATTTCTTTTACTATGTAGAGGCTAAATAAATTTTAGAACGATATTTGATAAATGTCAGGATTTATATTCAAAGAACGAAAAGATTGTGTTAGGCTTTAGTATCAATATACTAATTTGTTTTAATGTTGGAATATTCGAAGTATTAGTGGCTCCGCAATTATGTACAGTTTGTTTGGACAATATATTCAAGGTTCTTTGCTTGGCTTCTTTAGCTTTGGAAGTAAAATCTCAGGGTTGATGGCTGTGTCACTACTCAATTTTGAGAATGGAAATTTGTGTTCTGACAATTTATCTGAGTCAATTACTTGTTGTCTTCAGGTGTTAAAGGAGGCGTCCAGGCTTTATGTTGTGAGCTGGGTTCGCGATATTGGTCCCGAGCTCCGACCAAATGATTACAAGAAAGATGAAGACAGTGAAGACAAGCCCAGAAAAGCCAAAAAAGTGGCTGAAGAGAAAGAACCTTCGACTTTAGAGGATCTTGGTAAGTGCCTTCTTTCTGAATTTAATGCTTGGGGACTTAAATATGACATGATTGCTGTGATGTTATCATTCCACGATTGAAATGTCATACAGAGGTAAATATCATCCTGAATGTGTGCTCATTCCATGTGTCAGTCTCTGATTCCTTGTTATGCACTGTCCTTGTATCTGTGATTTTTCTGATGCTGAACATGAGAATGGCGTTTTATCCTTCATTTCAGCTGGTTGGATTTAGGGAAAATAAAGACACTTGGCCTCTATTTTCAATTAACTCAACTAGGAATTGTCTGAAGAGGTAGCGTGTGATTCTGAAGACCACCATGAATATTCCTAAGTATTTGAGATTCATGTCAAGCACATTAGCTGAGCTCCCCATTGTTCTATTCATGCCTGGGAAAGTTAGGGTTGTAGTTCAGCAAACCCTCACCTACAGATTTTGTTCTTGCAGAGGACTCGTTGTCCACATAGTAAAGCTCATAACAGATACAAGTTTTCTGAACGAGAAAAAGAAAAAAAGTGTGGAAAAAAAGCTTCATGAACACCCTTTGCAGGAATAAGTGTTTTAGGCCACTATAACAATGATTCGATGTCAGAAATGGATCTTGTGCCAATACGGTCTTGAGAAAAGTTGAGATTGGCATGCGGACCTTTCTGGCTTGTTCTATTTTAGGACGGTTTGATATGAGCTGATGCCTTCTTCGGCTTGGCTGAAGAGCTTATTGTCTCGGATTGTCCAATTGCAAGTTCTCTCTACTCACAATCAACTCACTAAATCAGCACCTATTGAGTTTAGGAATGCCTTTTGTTCTAGATTGTTTCCAAGTGAATGGTCAGGCATAGGTGGTTTTTGTCTTATGGCTTTTGTTAGAGAAATTAGCATTCTGGTCATCCCAACATAAGCCACGACCAAAGCATTGGCTGCTTGGACCTCTGCTTTTCTTTGACTGCCTTGACACCTTAGTATTGAGGAACTCCCCCATCTCATCTTCTCTTCATGTATTAGGCTGCCTGCCCCATCCTGACTAGTATCATTAGGAACAAGCTGCAGACTTATATTATGGCGCACTAACTTTGATCCAATCAGATATCCCTTTTAGCCTTTAAAATGGGCTTCGATCTACTGATCTGCCAAAGCTTGGCTGATAGACTCCCTTCATGCAAATAGCTTAGAAATTAATTTACTTGTCATTAAAAGTAGAAATTTGTTGGTGCAAGAGTGTCTTCTTTAAGATTTCCTTTTCTGCTTCTCCTTGAATTTGAAACTTGTCCTAGAGTATCCAACTTGTTTCCTATGAAGTCGGAAAGTTTGGTTCGTTATACTTGCTTAGTGACTTCACATGGTTGTGACATATATACGGCAGTGATATTACAATGGCAGCCCAATGTTTGAGCCTTTGAGGTGCCCGAGTGGCCTGCAGTCATACATAGCTTTATGTGGGGATTTGGGAGTAGTACTGCATCTTCAATGGTATTTGGCTTCATGAGCGATGCCTTTGTAAATAAAAACCCTCACTTAAGCCCCACGTGCGCCTGACAGGACAAAAAGGAACCTTAGATATTCCTGTCAATTGCTTTTTGGTGCTGAAGATGCAATTTTTCCAACACGTATTGTCATCTTAATATTGACAAGTGTGCCATATCCTTTCCTAAGCATAATGCATGGCTTCGAGGTATATTACTGAAGGATCCTGTAGGAAGTCTGCTTCTTCATCATGGTGAAAGACATTACCATGTGTGCCTTAGATCTGTTTTCCTGGTAGATTTTGTAATTTGCAACTTGGCTCTGCTGCGAGAGTATAGCTGTATTGGAAGTTTGGACATAACAGAAGATTCTGAAGCAATTTGACTCACTGCATTTATGGATTTGTAGTAGAAGATTAAGTACCGAACTCTCCTCACCTATCATCCACTCCAACATTTAGTCTGCACTTTATTTATCTGTAAGATGCACGAAATGTCTACATATGCCTCTTCTAATCAACGAAAAATGTTGAACGATATCTGGCAGTGATTGAAAGCAAGACTTGAGGTATCTATTTGTAAAGCTTGCAGAAGCACCTTCTCCATGGATGATGGGCTGGATTTGCCAGGAATTATAGGAGATTAGAAAGTTTTGATCTTCCTGTGTTTTTGTGAGGATTTTAAATGTCTCACCACAATTAAATCAATCTGCATCAAGTTTCATAATACCCTCCATCCCCTTTCCTTTCCTCCTTCCCTCACTCTGAAACAAAAAACCAAATGACTTGATAAGGATCGGGAACCACGTGGGGACCTTTGCATCAATATGCAGGGCGTCACTATCGTAGGGCCTGAAACCATGTGCCATGTAGAGCATGACTATCTTATGGCCTGAAATTGCATGCCTCACTCCTACTACTTTCTTCAGATCTGCTCCTGTGAAATACTTCCTCTAACTTATCATCAAGCCATCAAAAGTTTCAGTGTTCTTGAAGAGGCTCCTCTGTTAGCAATGCTAACATTACTACTGAGTCTCTTGCCTTGAGTCATATGACCCTTCCCTCACAACTTCACCTTATTTTTAGGTTGTTGAAGGATTAACTTAGCTGTTAAAACCAACATTTTACATAACTAACTGTTTCACCTATCAATAAAATGTTCTGTAGTTCTCGTCTTGATTTCTCTTACCTGTTACCTGGATGCTCATACTGTTTTTTTTTCTGGTAAGGTGGATGCTCATACTGTTTTTTTTTTTTTTTTTTTTTTTTTTTTTTGGTAAAAAGGATGCTCATACTGTTGATTGCTGTTAAAACCAACATTTTACATAACTAACCGTTTCACCTATCAACAAAATGTTTTGTAGTTCTCTTCTTGATTTCTCTTACCTGTTACCTATATGCTCATACTGTTGATTGCTTGTGAACTGGATTCAAAGAGTGACTGACAAAAGTTTTCGATAGTAGTGACGAAAGGATGCTGAAGTTTGACAGATAAATTGAGGCTGCATTTATGACAAAAGTTGCATAAAAAAGTTTCTACATTAAGACTCCTTTCTTATGATGAACAAATTTGATAGCTGTGGCTGCAAGAGGGGGAATGGAAACATTAAAGCCTGCTTTGCAGCGGGTGTACATGATGAGAGCTTCTGCATATAGGGATGCTCTTAAAAGCTTTATAGAAGGATATCAAGAAGGTGTCCAGCACGTTATGGAAAAGAAAGGAGATACTACATCTCAGAAGATGGGTGATGTGCCTGAAAAGATGAATTGATCAATCTTGTGAGGTGTGTCCTTCCAAAGATAAAGTTCTTTCTGAACACCTTTCTGACAAATCACTTGTGTATGTTTTCCTCATGATGGTGTTGACTATAGCTTGACCATCCAGTTTAGAAAATATTACTTGGAAATAATCACTTACTATGGGTGCTTGCACTTTTGTTGACAGTTAGCAAGGCCAAGTCTTTGATGTGCCAAGTCTTGTATATTTCTCTCTAGTGTAATGCTTCTCCTTTCCAACAGAAATCTAGAGGCAATTGAAGTTTCTTCGATTGACAGTGGTGATGCTTTACTCCATGATTTCTTGGTTAAATGAGCGCTTCTAATGCCCAGTGAATGCTGGACAGCTGAAAAGTACTACTGAGGTCTTGTATGGTTACCTATTTTACATCAAGGAAAGGGCAGAACTTCTATTGAAAGCACTGCTAAGGTCCTATGGAAATATCCAAACTTTCAAAGCGAATAGAAAGACAGAAATTGAGTGCCTACTTGTCCAGCATTTCAGGTTGTCCTTCCTCTTTCATAAGCGTCCTCTTCGGTCCCTCTTTTTTTTTATCTTTCCTTTGCCTCACCATTGGGTAGGGCCATGCCTCTCTGCATGGATAGAGTTTTGAACTGGTGGTGCTATCTTTACACATCATGGATTAGCTTTGGACTTAAAGCGTGGAAACATGCCAAATAAGATACGGACCTTCTGTTTGCTAGATATCAGGTGTTTGTTAAATTTTGGTAGTTCCTTGTTTCCTTCATGTGGGGAAACATGCCAAATGAGATACGGACCTTCTGTTTGCTAGATATCAGGTGTTTGTTAAATTTTGGTAGTTCCTTGTTTCCTTCATGTGGGGAAACATGCCAAATGAGATACGGACCTTCTGTTTGCTAGATATCAAGTTTGTTAAATTTTGGTAGTTCCTTGTCTCCTTCATGTGGGGATCGATGTTCGTCCTTCAGTAGAATCGTTTAATGCCCATTTCCACTAAATCGTCTGTCTAGCTATATTATTTAAAATGGAACTAATGAGATAAGACAGGGAAGCCTATTTCTTTTCTTCTTTTTAGGATTCGGGTTTATTGATTGGCACACTTCGAAAATGACTGGACAATATTGTTGACTGAATGAAAGTTTAGGACCCATACCCTCAAAACGGTTCCCCTAAAAAGAAAAGCGACTCCTGTTCCTTCTTTAGAGCGTGTACCTTCGGACAGGATGATTAACTGATCACTTTCACGGAACGATTACATGAGTTTTCTAGTCCAAGTAAGATATATTGCAGAGACCTGATAGTTACCTTTCATTCAGTATGCCATAAGCTGTATGACTTAAAGCTGTAGTCTTGCAAGCTAGACGTTCCTCTCCCTACTTCGTTCCATCCAGTGAGTCTGCTAGGATTAGCCCTGTAACTTGAATTGTCCAATGAAGTAAGTCTAATTTTGCCAAAATCCGGAGGTATCTCATGACTCTCGGTCTCAAAAGACATAATGGGGAATACTGTGGTCGCATCATTTTTGTACATTTCACTCCTTCTCCAGGAGATCCTATTGAGAAAGGGGTGTCCCATTGTTCAATGAGTCGGTTGGAGCGTGAGAGATGAGGTTGACTTTGAGAGCTGAATAGGGAAAAAAAAAGCCTGACACAAGGAAAATGGGGCACATGTTTTTTCTAGAAATGCGACTGTTCTCAGGCATGCCATGATTGAAATGCGTTGCTCTGGCCAGTAATTTGGTAGGAGGAGACTTCGAATCCGATTGATTTGCCATCACCTCAAAACCAATTATTAACCATTAGCAATTTAGCATGTTCCAGGGGACCCCCTTCCACTTGCTTATTTTCGGGCCACTGCAAAGTTGGGGTGAATCGATTCGCCCAGGTCAATGGGTTTGCTTCTCTTGTCCTAATCTTTGTGGGACCAACGCAGCTAATAATATTCCTAAGAGATCCACACAGGTATGATCACAATTGATGTCGGAATGATATATTACAGAGTTGTAGGCGCCGAGTGCCTGGTCTTCCGTGTGTCAATCTCCTGTTTCCTACTTGTTATTCCTGGTTTTGCTATTCGTGAGCAGTTTGAATCCACAGTATTTGATTTCGTTGAGTACTGAAGATTTAAGCGAGGTCAAAATATTGCATCTGTCCTTGATATGGAACGTGGGATCGATCCACTTCCGAAGGAAACTTTTGAGCTAGATGTTCATATTCAGCAAGAGGCTTTTGAACCAACATCTGTCGTGGGATTCATTCAATTTCATGAGGATTAGAATGGATTGCTGTCTAGGAGGGAAAATATTCTTGGGCCATGATGCACGAGGTTTGTCGCATTGGGACCTCCGGCCTAATAGAGTTTCAGATAGATTCACAACTCTTCACCATGAAGGACAAAGGGATCTTCGCTTTCAGCTATTTTGATCCTTTAGTGACTTTAGTGTCACGGCTTGAGCAGCCATCCTCCTCTTTGTTCCACCGGATCCAATGCCTTATGATCGGTTGCACATGATTTGGGGCTGTCCCATCGCCTTGCTGGCCTATCTCTAACTCACTATCTATGGCCAACAGAAGTAGAAATCATTTTTTCTCGGGTCCATTTGTATGAAGCTTCGGTAATGGCAATGAAAGAAGGGGTGGCTTCGAAGTGGAGCCGAAAAGAAAGTCCGGAAATGGCAATGGATGTTGACTCTGCGCATGAAGTTCAGAAGCTTTGAGCATGATAAATTAGTTGTGCTAATCATTGGCATCTTCCGTCGAAATCCTATCGTATAGTACATGAATTCCAGATACCGCCCAATAAGAAGATGGAGAAGATGAGTTGGTCAAATGTAAGGGCTGTCCCATGTCCATCAAGCTTTGAGCGACCTTTTGTTATCTTCTGAGATTGCTTGATCCTTTTGGGCTCCCGGTATGATACGAAGGACCACTCTTCGATCTCGTTCTAGTCACGTTACTTGACTTTGGGTCATCACTCAAATACAAATCCTGGCCACACGAGTCACCAAGAACGCATGAGAAGATTTAAACTAAATATCTTTCGAAAGATGTATGTACAGAAGAGAGAGACCTGCCATCATCATCAATGATCTATTCAACTCCACCCACCAGCACCGTCCATTCCCTTTTCTTTCCAGTCTTTCTTTTTGGTGTTTTGCTAGTTACCCGAACAATCCCATTTCAACATTTCATTACATGGATACAAAAGAAATAAAAAAGAAATTATGGATTATATATATATATATATATATAGCTTCTGGAGCAGCAAATGGACCCCTGATTTCAACCATTTGACATTGATGAAGAGATCTCTTGCTTTTCTCTTTCTTTTTCTTCCCTTGTGGGGTCCTTTACCCACCTTCTTTCTCTTCATGTTCCCGTCTACAGTCTTTCTTCCTTGATCAATTTGATTTCCTTTGCTGTGAACTTCAGGATTGCCTGAAAATCTGGGATTTTTCTCCCCTTTTTTTTTGTTTTTTCTTTGACCCTTTCTTGTCAATCTTGAATATTTCCAATGAACACTCCCAAGTTGGGGCTCGGTAGCCAATTTAAAAATGAAAAAAAAGAAAAAAAAAAGAGAAAGAAGAAAGAAGTCACGTCCACAGATCTTATCCTCGGCGATTTCTCATGTGGTTGACACGATCTTCCTCAGATAAAGTGAAGACCTGTTGGAATAGACACCAAAAACAAAAAGCCGCACAACGTTGTAGGAATCAGTGCCTCTGCATTTCTTTTTTCGGGGAGTACATGTTACTGTCAGTCAATTTCAGAGGCGGATTTTATTCCATCACATGTACCTTTTTCGTGAACCAAACAAACAGAACGTGTAGCGCAACAAATCGGAGATTAGAAAGGTCCGTATCCGATGAGAACAGTGATCAAATTATTACTATCATAGAAGCGGTTCTTCACATTCTCAGTTTGAGATATTCAAGAGTGCAGATGAATGCCAAATTTTGACGTCTACAGTTCTCCTCCAGAGTGCAACAACGAAGCAGCAAAAACCAATATCAAAGGGGACTTTTCTCGAATGAATTAAAAAAAGGGTTTCTTTTCGGACAACCTTTGAACTAATGACGACTTAATATCACAATTAGCAAATCACACCACTCGCACAAATTAAACCCAGAGATACATACTTATACTAAAATTTCCACAATTACTTTACTTTCTAGAGTTGCGAACATTAAAACACGTCAAAAATAATGAACATGGTAATTCAATCTCTCTTTATCTAACATCCTTTTGGGATTTCGTGTGAACAATAAATTTCGGTCAGAAATTATTATCAATTAGTAGGGGAAATCATATCCTTAAACACTCCTTAAATAAAAAAAATAAAAAAAAAATAAAAAAATGACTCCCGTGATGTTATATGACACCCTACATGTGTAACCTTTCCAAGGTATGGGAAACCAATATGATTTTTGCCCCCATGTGGAGAAACCTATCATCAAATGCCCTTAAAATATATTATCCGGGCGTCGTGTCTGACTAAAGGGGACATCACATGATAATCCATAAAATAGTAAAAAGAGACTTGCCACTGTATTAACATATTTATAATGTGACAAGAAGTAAAATAAAAACAGAGAGAGAGAGAGAATAGTTGGGCGTACCATGTGAGGGGGTATAGTTTGATGAATTAGAGGAGAGGCCGTGGCCGGTCGGACCGTGGCTCGAGCCCGGTGGCTCGGACTCCTCGTCGCCGTCGAGCTGGCACTCCAAGTTCACGCCGAATAGCCTCACCCTCCTCGGGTTGTTCCCAGCCGCGGGCGCGCCCCCTGGTTCGGGAGCCACAATAAGCTGCCTATCATAAGTACTAACCGGGCGGTACGTTCATGCGTCCAATATTTCCTTAAATCTCTAAGCTAAAAAAAGTTCAATTTTTCCTATGTTCATCTCTACAACATAGTTGAAAAGAATAGAAGAAAGAGAACTATTTTGTTTTTTTTTTTGGAATTCAGTGCCCATCTACCCTAGTTGCATTTCCTTCTAGGGAACTGACGTGCTATCATCATTCACCATAAATGTAATAATAGACCTAATCTGAAAACAAACTACTATATGATAAAAACTTGCCTTATTCTTTTTCTCTTTTCAATTTCAATCGAGAGAGAGAGAGACAAAGATATCATGTAAAGGAAAAAAAATCCAAATTACCCGCTTGACCATGAGTATAGGAGCCAGGTTGCGACGGCCCATCATTGTTCCCAGGATAAGGACGCCGCCCGGCATAGAACCCCCCGCCACCGCCACCGACACGTGTCTCCGCCGCCACTGCAGAGGCGCCAGGCGACGACTCCCCTCGCCGCCTCCAACCGATGAAGAGCCGTTCGGCGTCGGCGCGGTCGCGGTGGAAGAGGACCACGTCCCCGGCGTCGAGGCGCTTGTCCTTGACGAAGCGGCTCCAGCCCTTGGTGAGGACGTAGCTCTGGCTGCTGCTCCAGTAGGAGTAGCGGAACCTCCACCACTTCCCGGACTCGTCCTCGAAGCTCAGCTGCTGGGTAGCCTCGCCCACCAGCGGGAAGTGCTTCTCCGCGTGCTGCTTCGGTATCACCAGCCTGTTCAGCTTCCCCACGTCGCTCGGCGTCAGCGGCTTCTCGAACATGGGCTCTTTCTCTGCAGGCGACGGCTCCGCCGGTGGCGGCGCCCCTCGGAGGACGTAGGGCGGCGGGGGCGAGCCCTCGTCTTGCGGGTCGTCGTCGGTGGGGTTGAAATTGAGGAGGTTGTGCTGGCGGAACATGGTGGGGTGAGTGGTCCACCAGAGAGTGTTCGGGGTGCCGTCTGAAGTAGAGAGGGGGTGGTTGAGCGACATGTCTGGAGGAGACGAAGGAGAAGGAGAAGGAGAAGGAAGGAACACGAGATGCAGAAGAGGAGATGGATCTTTTCAAATGATAGAATTTGGCGAGAGAGACGGAGAGAGATGGAGAGGAAGCGTTTGGGTTTTTATGCGGGAGTGGTGGGAGCAGCTTTCTAGATATGATGAAAGGACAGGATGAGAGAGAGAGAGAGGAGAGAGAGAGAGAGAGAGAGAGAGATATGCGAGCACACATGAGACCATATGTTATTTTCCTCTTTTTATTGGGCAACACTTGATCAATCATATGTTGCTATTTATTTGGAGCATATATTTGGGATTATGAAAACTAATTACATATGTTCTGCAGATTGGGGGCATACAGCAATAGACTTGAATCATGTGGAATCCCAACTTCTTTCGGTCTTGAAATAGTTGGATTAGCGATTAAGGCAATGCTTTACTAGTGTTCCAATTACATGTCTCTTACTTAATATCAATATCAGGGACCATCGCAACCGAGAGCACTATCGTTCCTAAACATTGTCTCCTCATAGTGACTCATCGTGACACATGTAGACTTTGACGGGATATTCTCCTTCCCACTCAAATACCTCACGGCATGCCCGACGTCATCGTCGAGCCAACTCCTGGCATCTCCTCCACACTTGTCGTCACTGCTTGCGTTCGTCACGACCGGCCATCGCATCCCTATTCTCCCTTGCTTTGATTAGATCTTAGTCCCCCATCTCCGTCTCCATCTCTGTCTATACTCCTCATCTTAGTCTCTGTCGTTGCTTCATTCCCTCTATCCTCGACTATCATTGCTTGGCACCTCCACCTTTGAACCTCTGCCTTTGTCACCTTGCTTTGAGGCCGCATGTGGTCCTCAACCTAGGAAAAATGTCATGAAAACATGTCCTTCATCACAGTACAATGACAATACCATGGTACAAACACCTCTGCTCTCATGTAAGCCACCTTAAGGTTGGAACCCTATTCGATACACACATGAATGAGATGGAAGTAAGCATGTATCTCTAGACATTGGTTGAGCGGAAAAATTAGGATAGTCTATATTATATATCTTTTATAGGAGCATACACTTATCAAGTTTTATGCAAAACATCATCATTAAATAACGTCCTATAATGACATCCCATTAAAAGGATGCTTGTAGGATTTAATGATATGCAAAAGTATATACTTTGGAAAAAGTCTTAAAAGCGATTCTTGTGACTTTACTTATTTTGTGACGTGTGAATTTCATTTAGTTTAGAAAGTTCAGCTTGCTAAATTCATGCGGATTGTGGTGTTTGGCTAATTAAATTGTTTTGCTCCCTTTAAATGAGAGAAATGAAA
Source organism: Eucalyptus sp. ANBG9806169 (assembly GCA_014182395.1). NCBI lineage: Eukaryota > Viridiplantae > Streptophyta > Magnoliopsida > Myrtales > Myrtaceae > Eucalyptus > Eucalyptus sp. ANBG9806169. Next base: position 39,002,175 of record CM024573.1, on the reverse strand, counting down.
TTTGTCTAGTTCTATTCTATGCCTGAAACAATATATAAAATTAGCAATCGCACGAAAGGACAGATCCTGCGTGCATTTTATTGTTGCTCTTTGCCGATATAACGGGCTAACCAGTAACTTCCAATCCTTCACTTATGATAACATCTCCTCACTGCTGCTCTCTCTCTCTCACTATCATTCAAAGTGTAGCATTGTTTCATTAAACTATGTTATTTTCCATGGTTGTCTGTGACTTTCGGACAAAAGACGCCACCATTGTAGACTGAAACAAACTTTGATCCCTGCAAAAGGGTGGAATTGTCATCATCTGACCTTTCTGTTGGTAACACATGAATAAATAGATCAACTTTTTTTGAGCACGAAATATCACATGACATGTTTATATAATTTTTAATTTACTTAAATGAACCTGTTGAGCATGTTACAATAATGACAATCGTTAAATGTAGGTATAAAATTTCACATCATTCATGTCCAGATGTTTGCGCACCAAAGAGTCTCCACAAAAATAGAGGCTATTGATGTCTCTATCCAATAATAGAAAAAAAGATGTTCGTGTTATCTAACTCATCGGTGATTGCACTCGTGTTATAATCACAGACTCTATGTCCATAATGCCATATAACACCCCTTGATGAATACATGAACCTTGGTCAAAGTTCATGTGAAGATCCACTATGTATTGAAATAGAACTAGGCCCGAAACTGTAAGTATATAACGTTCGGCAGTGTGCAGTTTCAAGAGTCATAAAACTACATGTTTACTACTAACTTCTCGCCATGCAAACATAAAAATGATGTTAAAATATCTAAAAAGTAAATTATACATTCATCTAATAGCTCAAAAAATTTCATGTGGTATCGGAGCTGGAAATTTCAAATTCAAATCTTTTAGGTTTCTATTTTTCTCTCTAATTGTATATTTCCATGCTTTAAGTTTAAGCTGAAATATAGCTTCCATGTAACGGGGAGTGTTAGATTATTTAAATAACAAACCATACTTTCACCAGATGGCTTAGGTTTTAAGAATAATTAGTAGTGATACTGCTGAAATCTCATAATTAGCAATTATTCATTTTATAAAAAGCAAGCATGTTGTTGCACTGCACACAAAAGGACACTGGGACTTTCTGTCCTCTACCAGGATGGAGAATGAAGTGTTCTACGGATCGGTCACACGGCCGACACATGACACAAAGTTGCCCGATTATATTGACGGGGCGAGCGGTACTGCATCCCAACCAACGCGCCGTTTGAATCTTAAAAACTCTGCTTGTTCTTTTGCGTGTCGCTGCAGCTTTGGCGCACACTTCATCGTGGTCGAGTGATTAAATCGAACTCCAGAGTGTAGAGGAGCCGAAATGGGAAGATCTTCTTGACTATCTGAAAGAAGTTTTGCTTGGGCCAGAAGCGGGGGATGCCTTGAGGAAAAAGAAAAAAACCAGGGTTGGGCGACGGAGGAATCTACCAGGAGGTGAATTCGTACTCCCATGGGGGTTTTTCAATCGGCAAATCTTCCTGGTTAATGGTAGTATCCCCTGGGTGGGGAAACACGACATCTCCCACGAGGCATCTGTTTAAGGAAAGTCATGACCTATGAAGTGTGTCAGGTTGGTGTTGCGATAGGGCAAAAAAGGTGAAAGAAAAGAGCAAAATCCTGACCTATATATTCCTCATTTCCCAAGCAAATTGAAGATCCACCTGGCCTGCATTGCAACGTCAGATTTCGTCAAATGCTGAAGTTCATGGCCTATCTCTCTTCGTGCATCGTCTTCATTTTCGAGAAAGATGGGAAATTGGAATTCTGGGTCATCCTGAAATGGGAATGATAATGATAATTGTTGCGGCCTAGGATGCATATACCAACTCAAATTACAATGATTTTTGCTCTTGATGGATGCGGATGATGAGACTTGCTTTCAGTTTATGGGTTTAATTTCCTAGGTTGGTATTGACAACTATACATCATTGGTCTCTAAAGTCTAGAGGGCGGATTTTGTGGTACCGTGAATTATTCATTGTGTGGCTTCAATAGCATCATTATGAATAATTAGAATAATTAAACAGACACACCAATGATTGACCATCTTTATTGTTAGATCCATGCTCTCAGTGCTCGCGGGTCAGTGTACATTTTACTTAAGAATCATACTAAAAATATTAAATGATAAATTACAAACATGCATTTAAATAAGTGGGTCATATTCAGCTTCGAGGCAATAAAGATCCATTGCATCAATTAGAAATAATGTTTTGGTAAACTAATCCTAGTACCAAACCCTATCCTTTGTTTTAGGTAGAGGCAACTTACTCTTTTCACCTATATTAGCTTTCATCAAAATATGGCACGGTCGTATACGGTGGAAAATCTGAAATCCAAAGTGTTTAAAAACTACTCTTGCTTAGCATGGGGGAAATCAAAAAGCAGCTCCCAAGAGACTAGTTAATGATAGCTTCCACTTGGATTGACTATATTTGGGTGAAATGTATATATATATATACTACCGTGCCCGGCCTAATAATGTTGAATAGGATAATGTCGACCTTGCTCAGAAAAAGCCTGAAATGAAAATTGATAAGAGTTCCAAACTATAGGCCATCCATGGGGTCACCCTAATCGTCTTAGGCTCTCCGCAAACGTCTATTCACATGCCTTGTGATTCAACCCGCATATCATTAACTCTATTGAGGATTTGATCAAAGTGTTATATTGAAATTTTTTATATTTCGTATTTCATTTCATTTTGCACGAATACATGTGTGACTCATTACATTAATCAAATGTAATATGACAAATCGGTAATCGTCGAAAAATTTGAGGAAACAAATTCTAAAAGTCAAATTTTAATCCCTAGAGCAAAAGCTGTCATTTGGATAGATGGAGAACCAGAAATACTATGAGTCGGAGAATAGCAATTATGAAGACGATTCAGCCTAAGTCTCGGTAGTATTGAGATATCCAGCCTGAAATGATCTTGATCTCTTTCTTTTTCACAACTTGAAGCCACTCGGGATTTTCATTGGTCAAAAATCGCAGGTCGGTTAAAAAAAAAGGTTTTGGATGTCCTTGAAAATCAATTTCATCACCTGTACACAAAAATGTGATTGAACATGCTGTGGACAACCTTGCATACCTTTTTCCATTGAAGGGATTCACGAATATCTTTTTGGGACATGGTTCATTCATAAAATGAAAAGTCACTTATGCTAAGTTTCAGAGATAGTAAGCTGACCTTTTTTGGCCACTATGGCAACAATGCTCTTGGAAATGCTCTTCAGCACCCTGCAAATTTTTACCAAAGAGATAAAATTATCAAATCGTTGATTCCCATATATATATAGAGAGAGACCCTCCACCACTTGAAGGGTCTCTTAAGTCATTGATGAAGAAGATGATGTTGCTCCCAAATCTCCTCAAGGCCCTTCTAATGTTTTGTTCATTTTAAGTAAACACGATGATGGACGCAAAAATTCAGGTTAGTAGGCGGGATAAACACACTTAGGAACGATGTGCGATATATAAAAGCTTATGTGAAACTTCGAAAATTATCATATATGATTGTATAAAATTACCCACATGGCTGCCGAACTTGATAGGGATCCAAGTGGGTCTAGGGATGATGCCGAAGATAGATTTGCAGTTGGTGACTATATAATTGTAGTCATACTAATAAGATGGGAATATGCTTGTCTCTCGATCACTCCCAATTGGGAATACCATTTCCGTGCATGCCTGTGGGGAAAGGAAACGAATTACAAAAATGGTCACAAGCGCTCGCATTATAGACAACTTAGAGACCATGAAATGGTAACAAAAGGACTCACCATTTCGACATTAATTGGGAGGCTGCCACAAAAGTATAGTTAATTACTCAAAATGATAAGTCCCGCAAGATTTTGCACATCGAGGATCATGAGATTTATATTCAATTTTAACTTTGCATAACTCCTAGAGATCAAGAGAAAATAGCACTCTCGTCTTTGGGGTGAAAAAAGATAACACTAGTATAATTCTTTAATTTTTGACGCGCGTGATTTGTGCTAGATTATATTGTGAAGATCGGTTAAAATATGATAATTAAGAAACTCTTCCACCACTGATGGCAAACGTTAGAAGCGAAAAAACGAAAACCTAACTCACGAAATCGTTGTTGATTTTAAGCGTTTCATGGGCTGCTTGCTTTTGATTTATCTAGGCCCAAGCTGCACAATAGTTTCCATGCTTTAGGCTCCCTTTGGATACTCTCTCCATTTGCATTTTTGGGTAATCATTGGCTCCCCCGTAAATGAAGCTAGCCCACTCTTTAATCCTAAAGGTAAAAAAATACGAGGACATATCATTACTAAAAAGAAAGGGCTTATGAACTTCACCTCAGTCTGACCAAAAAAAGAAAAAAAAGAAAAAATTCTCCTCAGCAACAGTATCAAATCCGGTGTGCAGTAACGTCGGAGAAATTAAGACTGATGTACTACTTGGATTTTACTAAATTTTAAGTTGGTATGCCCATTCAAGCACTCTGACAAAAACCTGTCACATTATCTAGTAAACCCATTTGGTATGTGACCCTCGCCATCTCCAGCATTATTCATTTGATGATATGCAAACAGCTCGGTTAATAAGCTTTTCAGTTGGAAACTAAAGCAACAAAGATAAATTTTCTTTCGAGAGAGTCAGAAATCGTTGGGGTACCTGCCCCTGCCATGCCCATACGCCGATGCCGTGAGGATCGGAATCATCCATTAGATCAAAGCATGAGACGCCACCAGTGTGGTTGTAGTAGATGTTGTCTGCGCCATACAATTTCGCGAAATCATCATCCCCTTTGCTCGGATCATCTATCGCCTTACGCATTTGTGCAGAATGAAAACAAAGAGAGCATAAACGTTGGTCTCGTATCCGATTGTCTGTTCAGTCATCAAGTCATTTATTAAAGAATTAATAGAGAAGTGTCTCACAAAACGATATGGTCATGCCTCAATATCGGTGCGACAGAGCGAGCTAACTAAATTCTCGAATCGATTGTGAATTATCAGGACCAAATCTCCTAATGCTGGAACGTAGTATGCCAAATCCTTCATTTGACTCGGTTAATCATGCACAGGAAAATACAATCTTCGAAGATCAGATCTGCTTCACAAATTGGTCATGCACTATGAGGATTCTCAGTTTTAATGTCGAGTTTACTTAGACTTTAGATCAATTAATTCGAGAAGTAACTTAATTTCCCCTTAAAACCAGATCTATGTGCTCACCAAAAAAATGTAAATTTGACTTGAAAGTACTGTCAAGTATGATCTTGAAGATCTTGCTTAGATTACACTGCTAATGCAGGTTATCATTTGTTAAGCAAGCTATACTTGTTAGGCGGGGTAAGCAGGCAAGGGATTAAATAAATTGGAAGGAGTTGGATAATCAGATATGGTCGTATAAGAACGCGCATGATAAAATTTTTACTTCTCTATTTCTCTGTTTTTCTGTTCTCCGAAATATGTTTAGAACAGAAATCTGTTTGGTAACACAATTTGATTTTTCTATTTCTGGAATAGATTTATATTCCAGAAGTAGATTTGAAGAAGAAATCAGAAGCTAAAATATTTAACTTATCAATTTCTGAAATAGAAATTGAGAAATCAATTTCTAGCCAGAAATCAATTTCTATTCCAGAAATTTTGTCATGCGCACCCTAAATGAGAGCAGTCTGGAGCCAACTGGTGAGATTGTCCGCATCCTTAAAGTTCCTGCAAAGGGGTCATTAAATAAACAAAGAAGCCGCCAAAAAGAATAAATCAAATCCACGAGAAGCTAATATTGCTTAAGAGTCATATAGTTTGAATGATTTTTGCAGGATCTCCTGTCCGCCTTACTATTTCACCGTATCTTCGATCTTCTGCAATGATGGCTTGATCACTTTATAGCAGTTCTCACTCTGGTTCTAGATATATACTTTTAGATTTGCGTGGTTTTTGAAATAGTATGAATTTGAGTTTGATCGCACACCAATTGATGTGGAGATTTGTATTATATTTATAATATGTACATGAGCAGGAAAATACAATTAAAAGATTTTACAAAGATAATAATCTACAATATCAGTGATAGCAATCTACAGTATTAGTACGGATTATGAAAGATTTGCTTTATCGACGGAATTGACACAAATCATGGAAGATTGGCTCAATCAATGGGATTGGCACAGATTGTAGAAGATTGTTGTATCATGAGAGATTTGCTTTATCACACCCCCTCAAGTGAAATGGTGGTGGAGTCACTGTGAGCTTGTCACGTAAAATAAGAAACCGAGAGATGGATAGATGCTTTGTCATAATATTAGCCGTTTGAACTTGTGTAGGAATGAAGCAAACTTACAACTGCTTCTTTTTAATTAAATCACGAACAAAATGATAGTCAATTTCTATGTGCTTGGTTCGGGCATGAAAGATGGGATTGGCAGCCAAATAGATTGCCCCTACATTATCACAAAGAATAAGTGGTGGCTGATGTAGAGTGTATTGAAGATCTCGAAGGAGTTGTAAGAGCCATAATAATTCAGAGGATATGTTAGCCACCCCTTTGTATTCCGATTCAATGCTGGATCTAGCAATGGTTGGTTGCTTTTTAGAACTCCAAGAAACCAAGTTGGGACCAAAATAAATGTAATAGCCACTAGTAGATTTTTGGTCATCAGGGCAGCTAGCCCAGTCAGCATCCGTAAACGCAGTGAAGGTCAATTGGCGAATAGGTCACAAGGTAATGCCATAATGAATAGTAGCCTTGAGACAACGCAAAATCCGTTTGATGGCTGACCAATGATCTTCGGTAGGACAATGCATAAATTGACACACTTTATTGATGGCAAAGGATAGATTTAGCCTAGTAAGAGTGAGGTATTGCAGTGCCCCAACTGTACATTGATAAGTGGAGACATCAGTTAGTGGTTCACCACTTTGTTTGGACAACTTAGAAGCCGAGGGAGCCATAGGTGATGAGCAAGGTTTTGCATCAGCCATGCCTGTATGAGTTAGAAGAGTGGTGGCATACTTGGATTGAGTGAGGGACAGCCCAATAGAGGATCTATGGGCTTCGATGCCAAGAAACTATGATAAATTTCCCAAATTGGTGATTGCAAACTCAGTGCCAAGGCGAGTAATTAATTCAGTGAATATCGTCCACATAGATGAGAAGAAATAGAATGTGGTTAGAGCGATGCTGTATGAATAATAAAGAATCGGCAGAGGAGGCCACAAACCCAATAGATAACAAATATATACTTAGCCGAGAAAACCATGCTCTTGGGGCTTGTTTTAGCCCATATAGAGCTTTCCGAAGATGACATACATGGCCAGGAAAATGCGGATCAACAAATCCTTGGGGTTGCTTCATGTAGACTTCTTCTTTAATGGTGCCATGGAGACATGCATTCTTAATGTCCAATTGACGTAGAGACCAGTTATATGTGATAGCTAAGGAGAGAAAAACTCGAATCGTTGTCGGTTTGATAACCGGATTAAAAGTTTCATCATAGTCCAAGCTAGCCTAGTGAGTAAAGCCCTTCGCAACAAGTTGTGCCTTGTATCTATCAATGGAGCCATCAAACTTGGTTTTTAGGCGATAAATCCACTTGCAATTGACCACATTCATAGAAGGGTGATGAGGGACTAATTCCTAAGTGCCATTTTGAATGAGAGCATTAAATTCACTAGCCATAACTTGTTGCCAGTTGGGGTCTTTGTTTGCAACGGAAAAACAAGTGAGTTCACTTGGTGTCAAGCTTGAGTGAAAACAAGAACAAAGTGGGTATATAGTGGAAAGAGAAACCTTTGGTTTACGAATGTTATTTTTGAGACGAGTGACCATTGGATAGGTAGAAGTTGGCGGTTGAGGTTGAGAAGATTGTAATAGTGAAGCTTTTGGAGAAGAGGATCTAGAAGATTGCTAAATATGTGATGATGAGTCATCCATGATAGTAGATGGACTTGATGGAGTTGATGTGGTGGTGGACACCCCCTGCAACTGTGGGGGCTTAGTAGAGGAATAACCAATGCAAACAAGAGAACTAGGCGATGGTGATGACAATTGACCAGATTGTGAATTAGCAAATGGGAAGAAGTTCTCTTGGAAAATCACATGGCGAGAGACATATATTCGGCCAGTGCTACAATGAAGACAACGATAGCCACAGTGATGAGGAGAATAGCCAAGGAAGATATACTGCATTGTTCTGTCATCAAGTTTATCGCGAGTATAAGGGCGTAGCCAAGGGTAGCATGCACATCCAAAAACACGCAATTGTAAATAATCAGGTTTCTAGCCAAACAATTTCTCATAAGGAGACAATCCACTCAAGATCGTTGTAGGCATGCGGTTAATTAGAAAGACCGCAGTGAGGAAGGCATCATTCCAATATATACGAGGAACAGAAGCTCGGGTAAGCAATGTGATACCAGTTTCCACAATATGATGGTGTTTGCGCTCAGCTCGACCATTTTGTTCCTGCGTGTGCGGGCATGAAAGATGATGTAGGATGCCATGAAGACGGAGATAAGGATCAAATTTCTTATACTCACCACCCCCATCAATTTGAAGTGCCTTGATCTTACAATTGAAATATTTTTCCACTTGGGATTTAAATTGCACAAAAGTAGATAGTGCATCAGATTTCACAGTAAGTGGAAAAAGCCATGTATATCCACTATAAGCATCAATAAAAATGATATAATAACGAAAATCATTAATCGAAGTAACAGGAGATGGTCCCCATAGATAAGAATAAAGTATCTCCAAAGGAGCATTACAAATAGTTGATGATCTAGTAAAGGGAAGACGATGCGACTTGCCCAAGTGACATGATTCACAAAAACTGGATGAGGAAGATGGAGATATCGGCAAGTCATGCTTTGAAATAACTGAATAAGTAATGCGGGTAGTTGGATGACCCAAGTGCTCATGCCAAATAGAAGTAGAAACTCGTTCACCAATGAAGCAGGATGGAGCTAGTGGTGATTTATTTGACTGTAGAGGGACCTTATTGGTGGTACATGCATTATTAAGATAATAAAGTCCATTCTTATGCTGACCTTTGAGCAGGAGGTTCCCCGAGGATTGATCCTTAACACAACAGAAAGCAGGATGAAATTCAAATACCACATCGTTGTCTTTGGTAAATTGAGAGACTGATAATAGATTCTTCTTGATAGAGGGAACATGATAAATATTTCTTAGTTTAAAAGAACTAGTAGGAGAATGTAAGATGGAAGAATCGATATGTGATATTTGCAAACTTGACCCATTTGTAGTGTGGATTTGATTGGTGCCAGAATAGTCGCTCCGAATATTCAAATTTTCCAAGTCAGTTGTGAGATGATGAGTGGCACTAGAGTCTGGGTACCAGTATGGATCAAATGACTCCCTAGTTGAAGATGCATACATTGCAAATGGAGAGCCACTATTAGCCTTATAACCAGGATTAAATCGCTAGTAGCATTGGAGAGCTGAGTGACCTGCACAACCACAAACCTGACAAATGAGTCGAGAATGAGAGGAACCCCCTTCATAAAAATTGCGACCACGGCCTCAACCGCGTCCTCGTCCTCGACCGCGTCCTTGACCATTGGAGGGAGGATTCGGGGCAGCAAATGATTTGACCACAACATTCACAATAGGAGAAGACTCTGTTGGAGATTCAGTGGTGCGGCTTTGAAGAATAACTTCCTGATTGTAAAGCAGGCTGAGGAAGTCATCAAGAGGTAATGGATAAAGACGAGATGTGATAGCGGTAACGAATGCATCATACTCCGAACCTAGGCCACCGAGGATGCTGAGAACTAATTGGGAATCAGAGATGGGATGAGCAGCGGCAGAAAGTTGATCCGCAATATTCTTGGCTTTTTGAACAAAGGCTTCCGTGGAAAGAGAGCCCTTCTTTAGAGATCGAAGCTGATACTCTAACTGCATTATGCGAGCTTGAGATTGAGGAGCATAAAGTTTCTCAAGCGAGGTCCAGACATCATGAGAAGTCTCAAGACCGACAATGTGTGAGAAAACTAATTCAATAAGAGTGGAGAGGATGCAGCAGAGGATGAGTTGGTCTTGATAATGCCATGCAGTATGATCTGGGTTGTCGATCGCATTATTATCAACATCAGTAATAGTGGGTGTTGGACAAGGATATGAGCCATCCACAAACTGAAGATACCCATGAAGACGAAATAAAGGAAGAAATTGTGCTCGCCACAGAAGATAATTGTTGCGATCTAGCTTGATTTGGAGAACATGAGATATATTGCCAAGAGCAAAGGGTGGTTGGGAGGGGGATAACAAGGATGAAGAGTTAGCAGCGGTGATGGCAGTAATGGTGTTGGAGGATGTAGAAGAAGACATTGTAGTGGAGAAAAAAAAATTGTGAAGCTCTGATACCATGAAAGAGTATGAATTTGAGTTTGATCGCACACCAATTGGTGTGGAGATTTGTATTATATTTATAATAAGTACATGAGCGGGAAAATACAATTAAAAGATTTTACAAAGATAACAATCTACAGTATTAGTGATAGCAATCTACAGTATCAGTACAAATTGTGAAAGATTTGCTCTATCGACGGAATTAACACAAATCATGGAAGATTGGCTCAATCAGTGGAATTGGCACAGATTGTAGAAGATTGTTGTATCATGGGAGATTTGCTTTATCATTTTTCATATAATCATGGTCCACGTAAAATCTACATTAGTGGTATTGAGAACACATACATTGGATAGACATGGTATCATGGTGTACGAAAACAATTAGTCATAAGTCTAATAAAATTCCATACAGACACAAACTGTGAGAGAGAGAGAGAGAGAGAGAGAGAGAGAGAGAGAGAGAGAGAGAGAGAGAGAACCCTGAAGTCTCGAGGGACGATGTCGTTGTAGCTATAAGGAGAGGTAATGTTGTCAAAGAAGAGGACCGGAGCAGAAGAAGACAAAGCGCTGATGTGCGGATACTTCAGCCTGAACCATGCCGTCAGCAGTGCCATATTTTCAATAAACAAAACCATTAGTCCGAATAATTTTGAACTCTTTTTTTCCTTTTCCTTATCAAATAAAAAAGATCCATGCACAACCGGCTATGTAATTAATTCATTATCTAAGACAAACCGATTAATTAATTAAATTAAGATGTTAAGAGAGAGAGCTTTTCCTGATCAAACCAGAAAGCTCCATGCACAGGCGGTTATGTAATTAATTCATTATATAAGACAAACCCATTACTTAATTAAATTGAGCTATGAAGAGAGAGAGAAATAGTGTGAGATTATTTGGAACGGTGTCCTAAGAGCTAAAGTTGTTAAATGAAGATATTATTTATTATTTAAATATTTAAACACTTTTTCTCATGTTTAGTCTAGTCTTTTGCTTAGTACTAAATGTGAAAGTAGAAAGGAAGGGAGACGACAGCATCCTTCTATCGTGGGAACCTCCAAAAACCACCACTGGTGAATCCTCAGCCATCCAATTCTTCTTCAGGTTGGTGATTAGTGTCGCGTAGTCGGCCAATACTTGCGTTGAAGAGAGATAGCCCAGCATGCTCGAGTTGCGGGATAAGAACGCTTCAAGTGCCACAACTTGACACAAATGGATACTTAAGTGCCATAACTTACGAAAGGTACACTTAAGTGCCACATTCGAAGAAAAACGGATCACTTAAGTGCCACTCCGGCCAAAGTTCGGCCAAAACGCCGACGTGGCATTTTTCCGACGAGGCAAGCCCAAAACGACGCCGTTTTGCTTGCGACGTGGCCAAATAATACAAAAACGGCGTCGTTTTGGGCTGACGTGGTAAAAAAAATTAATGAAAAATTAATTAAATTAAATTTAGTTAAAATATTTAAAAATAATAATTTTAAAATTAAATTTAGTTAAATTATTAAAAAATAATTATTTAAAAAGGGGGTGTGGGGAGGCGGGCCGAGGGATCAACCCTCGGCTGCCGCCGTCGTCGGGAAGGGCCGGCGATGGCGGGGAGGGTCGGCGGGGCTCGCGACCCTCGCCGGATCTGGGCGAGGCTCGCGGCCCTCGCCCGATCCGATGAGGGTCGGCGGCCCTCACCTGGCCGGCCAAGGGCTGTCGCCCGCCGGGCGCGGCCCTCGCCCCGATCTGGGGGCGAGGGCTCGCGAGCCCTCGCCGCCGATCGGCCGGGGTCGCCGGGGTCGCCCGGCCCACGGCCGGGGCCCGCGACCCGGCCGACCCTCACCCCGCCGTCGTCGGCCCTTCCCGGCGGTGGCGGGCGGCGGCGCGGCGGGCGAGGGCGATCCCTCGGCCGCCTCCCCACACCCCCTTTTTTTTTTAATTTTTTTAATTTTTTTTAATTTTTTTTTAAATTTTTAAATAATTTTTTTTTTAATATTTTAACTAAATTTAATTTTAAAATTATTATTTTTAAATATTTTAACTAAATTTAATTTTTAATTTAATTTAATTAATTTTTATTTTTATTTTTTACCGGATCGGCTCAAAACGACGCCGTTTTTGCATTATTTGGCCACATCGAGCAAAACGGCGTCGTTTTGGGCTTGCTTCACGGAAAAAGCCACGTTAGCCTTTTGGCCGGACTTTGGCCGGATTGGCACTCAAGTGATCCATTTTACTCCGATTTTCGATTAAGTGTACCTTTCATAAGTTATGGCACTTAAGTGTCCCTTTGTGCCAAGTTGTGACACTTGAGGGTCCGCACGTCTCCAGTTGCTGGACACCACCTCTTTTTGCCTCACGAATGGAATTGATTTCCCGTAAAACCGATGCTTCAAAGATATAGGTACGAACAACGGTCTCCATATGCTTCTTGTAATGTACTTCGCAAAAGCAAAACCAAATAGCTTAAGTATTTAGATCGGTTGGCAAAATATACCTCGATGAACCCAAGAAGGGCATTGAAGTGGGGCGCCGTCTTGAACATGAAGCCCGTGTTCTGGGCTAACAACTCGATGTCGCCCTCGTTCTCAGTGTAGACAAAGATCGGGGCATTCCTCCGCGGGCCACCCCTGAAGGCGGAGTTGATCAAGTACCTCTGCTGGAACGTCTGGTAGCTCTGGAGACGGAAACCAATGTGGTCGAGGACTTGCGTTAAGTACTTGGTCTCGTAGGTCCCATTGCTGCCGCTCTGATCGTTAGAGAGCGATGGTCATTGAGAACTTTCGGGATGAATGAGGGGAGAAAGAAAGTGAGGTACGATCTTGCCGAATGGCCAGACAGCGAGAGAGCATTGAAAGATCGGAGAGAGACAGAGAAGGACTTTCGATTGTAGTTGTGCTGTACTCGTGATCTTCTAGTCTCTGGTGTTTGCAACTGCAGAGGAAGTCAACGAGCGTGGAGTTTTCAGTTCAGTTCAGTTCAGTTCAGAGAGAGAGAGAGAGAGAGAGAGAGAATTTCTAAAGAATAGCATGAAGTTCAAGGGCTGAGTATACATATTGAAGGAGGTTGGGCTCTCGCCTAAAATGTTGGGAAAACTTATTTGGGTTACCATCATTGATTGATATATTAGCTGGCATTATAGAGCATTCGGTATTATGAGGATTTTAATTAAGGGTAAGGTAGATACTATGATTGCTAATCCCTTGGAGGTATAAAGTTGATGGAAAGATGTCCTTCCTTAAACTAAATAATTTCGAGAAGTAGTTCTTGCAAATTCTGGGTTTATATCAGTTGTTGCATTTGATGGGACTCAATTTAATGAGTCAAAAGCTCGTCTTCAATTCCACTAATTGCAATTAGAGGAGGGCAAACGTTTGGGTAAGATTGGGCTTTGGCTTGGGCTTGGGCTTGGCTGTGTGGTTTAATGATGGATTTGGACCTATATGGTCAGCGGCCCATATGACAGTTGTACATGTAAACAATGAATCTCAAATGATCTGAAGTGACGGAACTTTACGTAGTTCTAAACCAAACATTCAATAGAGAAATCTTTTATTTTGGTCACCACAATGAGAAAAACAAATGCTCACTAATGAGGTTCAAGGATTGGCTGCTATGTACCTCATTTAAAATTTTACTTTGTCCAAATATATCAGCTAACTCGCCTTATCTTTGCATAATCGTTTCAAGTTCAACTTGGACTTTTTGAACTTGTAGGTTTAGCTTGTGTTAGTTTTTCACGCAGGAGGGAGGTCACAAGAATATCGCTCCGCCGAGATTGTCCTATTTACGGCAAAAGGTGAGGAAACGTTGGCTAGAAAAATTTGCATACAAGAATTTCAAGGGTTGATATGCAAATCCTGATATGATTCCTACAAAATTAAATTAGGATTCTATTAATAAGTGTAATGATACGAGAAAGTAAGTAATATTTCGACCGACTGATCAGCATTCCGACACTTCCAGTTCTAGGAAAGTAAATAATGGATGATTTTTGAGTTTTTGATTGGTCCTCTTCTGGCAAACCACATGCATGATCGAGCAAAGCATCTAATTGTACAAAGTTAAGAGGTTAAGAAAGCAGCATCTTTGTGAATAATTAAATTGACACATCAATGGTTGACCATCTTTATTGTTAGATCCAAGCTCTCAATGATAACCGGTCAGTTACATTTTGCTTAAGAATCATACTAGACATATTAAGTGGTGAATTGCAAATTTGCAAACGTTCATTTAGATAAGTAGGTCATATTCAATTAGAAATAATATTTTCGTAAAGTAATCCTAGTAAAGATCCATCACATCAGTTAGAAATAATATTTTTGTAAACTAATCCTAGTTTACCAAACCCTATTCTTTGCTTTAAGTAGAGGCAAATTGCTCTTTTCACCAACATTAGCTTTTATCAAAATATTGCACGGTAGTATATGGTGGAAAATCTGAACGATCAAATGCAATCCAAAGTGTTTATAAACTGCTCCTCCTTAGCATGGGCAAAATATTAAAGCAGCTCCCAAGTGACTAGTTAAGGATAATTTGCACTTGGATTGGCTATATTTTGGGTGAAACGTGTATATATTCAGCCGTGACGAATTGAATAATGTGGAATAAGATAATGTCAACTTTGCTAAGAAAAAGCTTAGAACGAAAATTGATAAGATAAAGAGTTGTAAACTCTAGGCCATGGTAACCAAGATTGCCACAAATTCCATCCACAAGATCACCCTTGTCGTCTTAGGCTCGTGGCAAATGTCTATTCACATGCATCGTGATTAAGCTTTTATACCATTGACTATATTGGGGATCTGATCAAATCACCATACTAAAATTTTTGGTATTTTGTATTTCATTTCATCTTGCACAAATGTATGTGTGACTTGTTTGCATAAATCAAATGTAATATGACAAACTGGATAATCGTTCATTCAAAGTCAAGAAACACTTAAGAAAACAAAATCTAAGAGCCAAATTATAATTCCTAAAGTAAAAGCTGTCACTTGGATAGTTGAAGAACTAGAAGTACTATGAGTCGGAGAACCGCGCAGTTAGGAAGATGATTCGGCCAAGTCTCGATAGTATTGAGAGATCCAGCCTGAAATGATCTTGATCTCCTTCTTTCTCACATCTTGAAGCCACTCGGGATCTTCACTAGTTGAGTATCGTAGGTCAACATGGTGAGCCCCTGTAATTGATAACCTACGATGGTTAAAAAGAATGTATCGTATGTCCTAGAAAATCAATTTCATCACTTTTATCTAAAAATGTAGTTGTGCATAATACGGACGACCTTGCATTTATGTGAAGATAGTCCCTCACTTTTTCCATTGAAGAGATTCCTTTTTTTTTGTCGGACCATTGAAGAGATTCACTAATATGTTTTTGGGATAACGTTTATTCATATAATGTAGAGTCACTTATCCTAAGTTTCAGAGATAGTAACTTGACCTTTTTCGGCCACTATTGCAACAATGCTCTTGGAAATGCTCTTCAACACCCTGCCATTAGTACCACAGAGGCAGGATTACCAAACCATTATTCCCTCTACACCAGAGAGAGAGAGAGAGATAGAGAGAGATATAGAGAGAGAGATACCCTCCACCACTCCAAGGGTCTCTTAAGCCATTGAAGAAGATGATGTTGCTCCCAAATCTCCTCAAGGTCCTCCTAATGTCCTGTTCATTTTTTAAGTAAACGCAACGATGGACCCAAAAATTCAGGTTAGGTGGTGGGATAAACAGATTTTGAAATTTCTTAAGGAAGAACGTGTGTGATATAAAAATTTATGTGAAATTTCATAAATTATTGTATGTACCCACATGACCGCCGAACTCAATAGGGATCCAGGTGGGCCTAGGGACAACACCAAATTTAAATGTGCAGTAGGCGACTCTATCATTGTAGTTATACTCGCGAGCTGGGAATATGCTCGTCTCTCGATTGCCCCCTGTTGGCAATACCATTTCCGTGCATGCCTGCAGGGAAAGGAAATAAATTACAACAAGCGCTAGCATTAAGAATAGCTTAGAGACCATGAAATGGTGATGAAAGGCCTCACCATTTCAACATTAACTAGGGAGATGGCACAAAACTATAGTTAATGACTTAAAATGATAAGGCCTGCGAGATTTCGCACATCGAGAATTGTGAGATTCACATTCAACTTTGCATAACTCCGAGAGATCAAGCGAAAACAGCACTCTTGTCTTTGAGGTAAAAAAGATAACACTAGTCAAACTCTTTGTTGATTTTAGACTTTTCATGGGCTGCTTTTGAGTGATCTAGGCCCAAGCTGCACAATAGTTTCCATGCTTGAGGCTCCTCTTGGATACTCTCCTCATTTGATTTTTTACGGTAATTATTGGCTCCTCCATAAAGGAAGCTAGCCCACCTTTTTAATCCAAAAAGTAAAAATTACGGGGACATACCATAACCATAAAGAAAGAGCCCATGAACTTCATCTCAGCAACAGTATCAAATCCAGTGTACAGGAATGTCGGAGAAATTAAGACTGATGTACTAAATGGATTTTATTTAATTTTAAGTAGGCATATGCCCGTCTAAGCTCTGTACAAAAAAATCTATCCCATTATATAGTAAACCCATTTCGCATATGAGTCTCGGCATCTCTAGCATTTTTTATATGATGATTTGCAAGCAACTCGGTTGACACGCTTTTCAGTTGGAAACTAAGGCAACAAAGAGAAATTTTCTTTCGAGAGAGTGAAAAAATTGTGGGGGTACCTGCCATGCCCATCCGCTGAGGCCATGAGGATCGGAATCATCCAATAGATCAAAGCACGAGACGCCACCGCTGTAGTTGTAGTAGATGTTCGCCGCGCCATACAATTTGGCGAAATCATCATCCCCTTTGCTCGGATCATCTATCGCCTTGCACATCTGCGCAAAAATGAAAACAGAGAGAGCATAAATGTTCGTCATGTATCCGATTTGTCTTTTCAGCCATCAAGCTATATCTTGAAGAAATAATAGAAAAGCGCTTTACAAAATGGTGCCGTCACGCCTCAATATCGGCGCAACCGAGCTAGCTAACTAAATTGTCACCAATCGATTTTGAAGTAATGGGACTAAGTCGCCTAATGCTGGAACAAAGTATGCCAATCCTTCATTCAACTCGGTCAATCACACACGCGACCATACAATCCTCAAATATCAGATCTGCTTCACAAATTGGTCATATACTACAAGGATTCTTTCAGTTTTAAATTTTTAATGTCGAGTTTACTTGGACTTTAGAAACGAGATTGGTTTAATCGAGAAGTAGCTTTAATTTCCCCTTAAGATCAGATCTATGTTACCCCCAAAAAATGCCAATTTGACTTGGAAATACTGTAAAGTATGATCTTGAAGATCTTGCTTAGATTACACTGCTAATACAGGTTATCATTAGTTAAGCAAGCTATACCTGTTTGACTGGGTAAGCAGGCAAGGGGTTCAAGAAATTGGAAGGAGTTGGATAATCGGTCATGGCCGTGTAAACGAGAGCAGTCCGGAGCCAACCTTGGAGATTATCCGCATCCGTGGAGTTCCTGCAAAGGGGTCATCGCATAAACAAAATATCCCACCAAACAGAATAAATTAAATCCATGAGAAGCTATAATTGCCTATGCCTCAACTCTCACTTGCACAGTCCGAATGATTTTCCCAGGATCTCAAGTCCGCCATGTCGGTTCGCCGTATCTTCGATCTTCTGCCATGATCGCTTGATCACTTTGTAGCAATTCTCGCTCTCGCTCTGGATATTTACATTGATTGCGCTCTTAGACTCACATGATTTTCATATAATCACGACTCACGTAAAATCTATATAATTAGTATTGAGAACACATACATTGAATAATTGGTGTGTGTGTTAAGTTATAAGTCACATAGTATGATGATGTAAAGAAATGATAAGTCGGGAGTCTGATACATTATCAAACGTACTAAATAGAATAAACAGTAATCTCCAGACTTTTCCTGATTTACAAATGTTTAGACAAAGTGGAATCTTAATATACTTTGAATAGTATACGGTGGGCTGCTATGGAATCTTTTGACTAGAAAGTTGGGGTTGGGACCATCTTCGGATTCCTTTTGTCATGCAAATCTTTCCACTACGATCTCTGGCCCATGGCCGAAGAAGACCTTCTATGTCCTATTAGCTGACCTTATCCTAGTCCCCACCTCTGTAAAGTCTTTGTAATCCAAGAATAACCAAAAACAGACAAACTCAGAGAGAGAGAGAGAGAACCCTGAAGTCTCGAGTGATGATGTCGTTGAAGCTGTACGGAGAGGTGATGTTGTCGAAGTTGAGGATCGGAGAAGACGAAGACAAAGCGCCAATTGCAATGTGCGGATACTTGAGCCTGAACCATGCCGCCAGCACTGCCATATTTTCAATAAACAAAATCATTCATCTGAACAAGTTTTAACTCCTTTTTCCTTTTCCTCAAACCAGAAACCTCCATGCACAACTAACTACGCAATTAATCTATTATATAAGACAAACCCATTAATTAATTAATTAAACTAAGCTGTGAAGACTGAGAGAGAGAGAGAGAGAGAGAGAGAGAGAGAGAGGGAGGGAGACGGCAGCATACTTCCACCGTAGGAACCTCCAAAAACCACCACTGGCGAATCCTCGGCCGTCCAGTTCTTCTTCAGATCGGTGATCAGCGTCGCATAGTCCGCCAATGCTTGTGTGGAAGAGAGATAGCCCAGCGTGCTGGAGTTGCTGGATGCCACCTCTTTGTTGCCCCCAAACGGAATCGATTTCCCGTAAAACCGATGCTTCAAAGAAACAGATAAGAATGATGATCTCTATATCCTTCTTATAATATACTTTGCGAAAGCAAAACAATATAGCTTTCAGTATTTAGATCGGTTGCCAATATACCTCAATGAAAACAAGAAGGGCATTGAAGCGGGGCGCAGTCTCGAACATGAAGCCCGTGTTCTGGGTGAACCACTCGATGTCGCCCTCGTTCCCGGTGTAGACGAAGATCGGGGCGTTCCTCTGCGGGCCGCCCCAGAAGGTGGAGTTGATCAGGTACCTCTGCTGGAACGTCTGGTAGCTCTCGGGGCGGAAGCCGAAGTGGTCGAGGACTTGCGTGAAGTACCTGGTTTCGTAGGGCCCATTGCTGCCGCTCTGGTCGTTGGAGATCGATGGTCGTTGAGAACTTTCGGGATGAATGAGGGGTGAAGGAAAGCGAGGTACGATCTTGCGGAATGGCGAGACGGCAAGAGAGCATTGAAAGATCAGAGAGAGATGGAGAAGAAGGTTCAGTAGTAGCTGTGCTGTACTCATGATCTCCCGGTCTCTGGTGTTTGCAGTTGCAGAGGAATTCGACGAGCGTGCAGTTTTCTGTTCACAGAGAGAGAGAGAGAGAGAGAGAGAGAGTCTTTCTAAAGAATAGCACGAAGTTCAATGACTGAGTATACAGATCGAAGAAGGTTGGGGCCTGGCCTAAAATGCTGGTAAACACTTACTTGGTGGGCTATCATTGATTGATGTATTAGCTGGCATTAGACAAATATGTGGCATTCAATATCACGAGGGTTTTAATTAAGGATAAGGTAGATGCTATGATTTCTAATCCCATGGAGGTATAAAGTTGATGGAAAGATGTCCTTCCTTAAACTTGGGTAAGATTGGGCTTTGGCTTGGGCTTGGGCTTGGCTGTGTGGTTTACTGATGGATTTGGACCTATATGGTCAGCGGCCCATATGACAGTTGTACATGTAAACAATGAATCTCAAATGATCTTAAGTGACGGAACTTTACGCAGTTCTAAACCAAACATTCAATAGATATATCTTTTATTTTGGTCACCACAATGAGACAAACAAATGCTCACTAATGAGGTTCAAGGATTGGCTGCTATGTACCTCATTTAAAATTTTACTTTGTCCAAATAAATCAATTAACTCGCCTTATCTTTGCATAATCGTTTCAAGTTCAACTTGGACTTTTTGAACTTGTGGGTTTAGCTTGTGTTAGTTTTTCACGCAGGAGGGAGGTCACAAGAATATCGCTCTGCCGAGATTGTCCTATTTACGGCAAAAGGTGAGGAAACGTTGGCTAGAAAAATTTGCATACAAGAGTTTCAAGGGTTGATATGCAAATCCCGTTATGATTCCTATAAAATTAAATTAGGATTCTATTAATAAGTGTAACGATATGAGAAAGTAAGTGATATTTCAACTGGCTGATCAGCATTTCGACACTTCCAATTCCAGGAAAGCAAATAATGGATGATTTTTGAGTTTTTGATCGGTCCTCTTCTGGCAAACCACATGCATGATCGAGCAACGCATCTAATTGTGCAAAGTTACAAGGTCGAGAAAGCAGCATCTTTATGAATAATTAAATTGACACATCAATGATTGACCATCTTTATTGTTAGATCCAAGCTCTCAGTGAAAACGGGTCAATTACATTTTGCTTAAGAATCATACTAGACATATAAAGTGGTGAATTGCACACGTTCATTTAGATAAGTAGGTCATATTCAATTAGAAATAATATTTTCGTAAAGTAATCCTAGTAAAGATCCATCACATCAGTTAGAAATAATATTTTTGTAAACTAATCCTAGTTTACCAAACCCTATTCTTTGCTTTAAGTAGAGGCAAATTGCTCTTTTCACCAACATTAGCTTTTATCAAAATATTGCACGGTAGTATATGGTGGAAAATCTGAACGATCAAATGCAATCCAAAGTGTTTATAAACTGCTCCTCCTTAGCATGGGCAAAATAAAAAAGCAGCTCCCAAGTGACTAGTTAAGGATAATTTGCACTTGGATTGGCTATATTTGGATGAAATGTGTATATATTTAGTCGTGGCGAACTGAATAATGTGGAATAAGATAATGTCGAATTTGCTAAGAAAATGCTTAGAACGAAAATTGATAAGATAAAGAGTTGTAAACTTTAGGCCATGGTAATTGGTAACCAAGATTGCCACAAATTCCATCCACAGGGTCACCCTTGTCGTCTTAGGCTCGTGGCAAGCTTCTATTAACATGCATCATGATTAAGCTTTTGTATCATTGACTATATTGGGGATCTGATCAAATCGCCATACTAAAATTTTTGGTATTTCGTATTTCATTTCATCTTGCACAAATGTATGTGTGACTTGTTTGCATGAATCAAATGTAACATGAAAAACCGAATAATCGTTCATTCAAAGTCAAGAAACACTTAAGAAAACAAAATCTAAGAGCCAAATTATAACCCCTAAAGTAAAAGCTGTCACTTGGATAGTTGAAGAACTAGAAGTACTATGAGTTGGGGAACCGCGTGGTTAGGAAGATGATTCGGCCAAGTCTCGGTAGTATTGAGAGATCCAGCCTGAAATGATCTTGATCTCCTTCTTTCTCACATCTTGAAGCCACTCGGGATCTTCACTAGTAGAGTATCGCATGTCGACATGGTGAGCCCCTGTAATTGATAACCTACGATGGTTAAAAAGAATGTATTGCATGTCCTAGAAAATCAATTTCATTACTTGTATCTAAAAATGTAATTGTGCATAATACGTACGACCTTGCATTTATGTGAAGATAGTCCCTCACTTTTTCCATTGAAGAGATTCACTAATATCTTTTTGGATAACGTTTATTCATCTAATGAAGAGTCATTTATACTAAGTTTCAGTAAATTGACCTTTTTCGGCCACTATTGCAACAATGCTCTTGGAAATGCTCTTCAACACCCTGCCATTTGTACCACAGAGGCAGGATTATCAAACCATTATTCCCTCTACACCAGAGAGAGAGAGAGGGAGAGAGAGAGAGAGAGATACCCTCCACCACTCCAAGGGTCTCTTAAGCCATTGAAGAAGATGATGTTGCTCCCAAATCTCCTCAAGGTCCTCCTAATGTCCTGTTCATTTTTTAAATAAACGCGACAATGGACACAAAAATTCAGATTAGGCGGTGGGATAAACAGATTTTGAAATTTCCTAAGGAAGAATGTGTGTGATATAAAAATTTATGTGAAATTTCGTAAATTATCATATATACCCACATGACTGCCGAACTCAATAGGGATCCAAGTGGGCCTAGGGACAACACCAAAGATAGATGAGCAGGAGGCGACTCTATCATTATAGTTATACTCTTGAGCTGGGAATATGCTCGTCTCTCGATTGCCCTCTGCTGGCAATACCATTTCTGTGCATGCCTGCAGGGAAAGGAAATAAATTACAACAAGCGCTAGCATTAAGAATAGCTTAGAGACCATGAAATGGTGATGAAAGGCCTCACCATTTCAACATTAATCAGGAGGATGGCACAAAACTATAGTTAATGACTTAAAATGATAAGGCCCGCGAGATTTTACACATCGAGAATTGTGAGATTCACATTCAACTTTGCATAACTCCGAGAGATCAAGCGAAAACAGCACTCTTGTCTTTGGGATAAAAAAGATAACACTAGTCGAACTCTTCGTTGATTTTAGACTTTTCATGGGCTGCTTTTGAGTGATCTAGGCCCAAGCTGCACAATAGTTTCCATGCTTGAGGCTCCTCTTGGATGCTCTCCCCATTTGATTTTTTACGGTAATTATTGGCTCCTCCATAAAGGAAGCTAGCCCACCTTTTTAATCCAAAAAGTAAAAATTACCGGGACATACCGTAACCATAAAGAAAGAGCCCATGAACTTCATCTCAGCAACAGTATCAAATCCAGTGTACAGGAATGTCGGAGAAATTAAGACTGATGTACTAAATGGATTTTACTAAATTTTAAGTTGGCATGCCCGTCTAAGCACTGTACACAAAAATCTATCCCATTATATAGTAAACCCATTTCGCATATGAGTCTCGGCATCTCTAGCATTTTTTATATGATGATTTGCAAGCAGCTCGGTTGACAAGCTTTTCAGTTGGAAACTAAAGCAACAAAGAGAAATGTACCTGCCATTGCCATCCACCGAGGCCATGAGGATCGGAATCATCCAATAGATCAAAGCACGAGACGCCACCGCTGTAGTTGTAGTAGATGTTTGCCGCGCCATACAATTTCGCGAAATCATCATCCCCTTTGCTCGGATCATCTATCGCCTTGCACATCTGCGCAAAAATGAAAACAGAGAGAGCATAAATGTTCGTCATGTATCCGATTTGTCTTTTCAGCCATCAAGCTATATCTTGAAGAAATAACAGAAAAGCGCTTTACAAAATGGTGCGGTCACCCCTCAATATCGGCACAATGGAGAGAGCTAACTAAATTGTCACAAATCGATTTTGAAGTAACGGGACTAAGTCGCCTAATGCTGGAACAAAGCATGCCAATCCTTCATTCAACTCGGTCAATCACACACGCGACCATACAATCCTCAAATATCAGATCTGCTTCACAAATTGGTCATATACTACAAGGATTCTTTCAGTTTTAAAATTTTAATGTCGAGTTTACTTGGACTTTAGAAACGAGATTGGTTAAATCGAGAAGTAGCTTTAATTTCCCCTTAAGATCAGATCTATGTTACCCCCAAAAAATGCCAATTTGACTTGGAAATACTGTAAAGTATGATCTTGAAGATCTTGCTTAGATTACACTGCTAATACAGGTTATCATTAAGTTAAGCAAGCTATACCTGTTTGACTGGGTAGGCAGGCAAGGGGTTCAAGAAATTGGAAGGAGTTGGATAATCGGTCATGGCCGTGTAAAGGAGAGCAGTCTGGAGCCAACCTTGGAAGACCCGCATCCATGGAGTTCCTGCAAAGGGGTCATCGCATAAACAAAATATCCCACCAAACAGAATAAATTAAATCCATGAGAAGCTAAAATTGCCTATGCCTCAACTCTCACTTGCACAGTCCAAATGATTTTCCTAGGATCTCGAGTCCGCCATTTCTCTTCGCCGTATCTTCGATCTTCTGCCATGATCGCTTGATCACTTTGTAGCAATTCTCGCTCTCGCTCTGGATATTTACATTGATTGTGCTCTTAGACTTTATATAGTCATGACTCACGTAAAATCTATATAATTAGTATCGAGAACACATACATTGAATAACTGGTGTGTGTGTGAAGTAATAAGTCACACAATGTCAAGATGTAAAGAAACGAGAAGTCGGGAGTCTTATACATAATCAAAAATGTACTAAATAAAATAAACAGTAATCTCCTGAATTACAAATCTTTAGTGAAAGTGAAATCATAATATACTTTGAATAGTATACGGTGGGCGGATATGGAATCTTTGACTAGAAAGTTGGGTTGGGACCATCTTCAGATTCCTTTTGTCATGCAAATATTTTTAATCCAAGAATAACCAAAAACAGACACAAACTCAGAGAGAGAGAGAGAGAGAGAGAGAGAGAGAGAGAGAGAGAGAGAGAGAGAGAGAGATAACCCTGAAGTCTCGAGTGATGATGTCGTTGAAGCTGTAGGGAGAGGTGATGTTGTCGAAGTTGAGGATCGGAGAAGACGAAGACAAAGCGCCAATTGCAATGTGCGGATACTTGAGCCTGAACCATGCCGCCAGCACTGCCATATTTTCAATAAACAAAATCATTCATCTGAACAAGTTTTAACTCCTTTTTCCTTTTCCTTATCAAACCAGAAACCTCCATGCACAACTAACTACGCAATTAATCTATTATATAAGACAAACCCATTAATTAATTAATTAAACTAAGCTGTGAAGGCAGAGAGAGAGAGAGAGAGAGAGAGAGAGAGGGAGACAGCAGCATACTTCCACCGTAGGAACCTCCAAAAACCACCACTGGTGAATCCTCGGCCGTCCAGTTCTTCTTCAGATCGGTGATCAGCGTCGCATAGTCCGCCAATGCTTGTGTGGAAGAGAGATAGCCCAGCGTGCTGGAGTTGCTGTATGCCACCTCTTTGTTGCCCCCAAACGGAATCGATTTCCCGTAAAACCGATGCTTCAAAGAAATAGATAAGAATGATGATCTCTATATCCTTCTTATAATATACTTTGCAAAAGCAAAACAATATAGCTTTCAGTATTTAGATCGGTTGCCAATATACCTCAATGAACACAAGAAGGGCATTGAAGCGGGGCGCAGTCTCGAACATGAAGCCCGTGTTCTGGGTGAGCCACTCGATGTCGCCCTCGTTCCCGGTGTAGACGAAGATCGGGGCGTTCCTCTGCGGGCCGCCCCAGAAGGTGGAGTTGATCAGGTACCTCTGCTGGAACGTCTGGTAGCTCTCGGGGCGGAAGCCGAAGTGGTCGAGGACTTGCGTGAAGTACCTGGTTTCGTAGGGCCCATTGCTGCCGCTCTGGTCGTTGGAGATCGATGGTCGTTGAGAACTTTCGGGATGAATGTGGGGCGAAGGAAAGCGAGGTACGATCTTGCGGAATGGCGAGACGGCAAGAGAGCATTGAAAGATCAGAGAGAGATGGAGAAGAAGGTTCAGTAGTAGCTGTGCTGTACTCATGATCTCCCGGTCTCTGGTGTTTGCAGTTGCAGAGGAATTCAACGAGCGTGCAGTTTTCTGTTCAGAGAGAGAGTGAGTCTTTCTAAAGAATAGCAAGAAGTTCAATGACTTGAGTATACAGATCAAAGGAGGTTGGGGCCTGGCCAAAAATGCTGGTAAAAACTTACTTGGTGGGCCATCATTGATTGATGTATTAGCTGGCATTAGACAAATATGTGGCATTCAATATCACGAGGGTTTTAATTAAGGGTAAGGTAGATGCCATGATTGCTAATCCCATGGAGGTATAAAGTTGATGGAAAGATGTTCTCGCAAATTCTCCGGTTTATATCTGTCGTTGCATTTGATGGGACTCAATTAAATGAGTCAAAAGCTAGTCTTCAATTCCACTTATTACAATTAGAGGAGGGGCAAACGTGTGGGTTAAATTGGGCTTTAGTGGTTTATTGATGGATTTGGACCAAAACTTACCCAATAGGTCCACCTAAATGGTCAGCGATCCATATCTCTAAACAGAATAAATAATTCTATTTGTTTCGTGAAAAATAAATTATTTAAAAAATAGTTTTCCAAAAATATTTGTCGATATCACTCAGTAAAAAATATTTTCATTATCAATAATAATTTATGTCCAAAAATTTTCATGTCCAAAAATTTTCAATAATGATAAAAATATTTTTCGTTTATTTATTATAAATTATACAAATTATTATTTTTAGCAAAATATTATTCAAATTATTAATTTTTTGTGAAACAAACACATCCTGCAAAACCATTTTACAAGACATGTCTAGTAATCATACATGTTTGTTGAAATTCCTCTCAAGATGGCCCCGGAATACTACTTGCAGTTTCTTTTTTACTTTGTTTATCCATGTCTGGGAGTAATCGCTCCGTTTGTCGAATGGATATTCGGCAGGAAAGATCCATGGTGCTATTGGTTGGTGAAATTTTCTATTATGTTTGGAAGAAAAATCAAAAGAGGAAAGTAAATCAAAAGGATGAATTCGAGGTGCAAGAAATGATGGCCCTCTATAAAGATATCTACATTCGAATACTCAAAAAGGTAGGAGACCGAAGTAGAATAACTTTGTATGGGGATTCAAATAATCACACTTGCTCCTCCTTTTAGGGACATTTTCAAAAGCCAGACCCGTATATCTCAGTGGTACGTGTGGGTTGGAATGATGGTGACTCGATGAAAATTAGCCAAATGCTCAAAATGTCCCTTACAACTAATTTATATGAAATAGAAACTACAAGTAGTGGGAAGATTTTCTAATCAGCTCTTAAACATATTATATTGATATTGATTTTATCTAAATTTTTTAATTTGGTCAATTTAATCCAACGAGGTTGACACTTACTAGAGTCTGGCGAGGGTGGCTTTTTGCCAGATTGAGCGAGGACATCCTAGCCCTTGTATATATGCACTGACTATACTATCATACTTAACGCATATTGTTAATAGAACATGCATACTCATATGCTCATGCAGCATTTAAACAAATACTAATGAGCTCCTCCTTAAGAATCATGAAACTGACTAGTGGTTGACCATCTTTGTTGTTAGATCCAAACTCTCAGTGATCGTGAGGCACTGTACATTTCGCTTAAGAATTGTAATGGATATATCAAATTGCAAATTGCAAATGATTATTTGAATAAGCAAGGCATATTTGATCTTGAGTGAGTAAGAGTCTCTGAGATGAGTTGGAAGTATTACTTTTGTAAGTGAGTCTTAGCATACCTAGCCCTACTTTGATTTAAGTAGACTCAAATTGCATTTTTTTTTTTGACAAATATTAGCTTTTACTGGAATTCTTGTTCGGTCATACATGGTGGAAAATTCGAATGACCAAGCGCAATCCAAAGTGCCTACAAGCTACTCTTGGTTGCCATCGGGAAAACTCAAAAGCAACTCTTGCGAGCTGCACTTGTGTCAATTTTGCCTAAACTTGTTATACTCGTGTCAATTTACCTAAAATGTTTTTGAATTGACATAAATTCAATAGGTTTAAATCTTTTTGATAATTTCCCTCAATAATAACTATATTAGAGATCTAATTGAAATTGAAGTTATAGTATTTGCTATTTCATTTTTCATTCCATTTCGCATGAACAGTTATATGACTCATTTGCATGATTTGAACTTAATAAGACAAATTGGATAATTGTTTATTAATGTCCAGAATCATTTAAGAAAACAAAATCTAAGGGCCATTGCAATCCCCGAAGTAAAATTTTTCACTTGGATAGTTGAAGAACTAGAAGCACTATGAGTTGGAAAATCAAAATTGGGAAGATGATTTGGTCAAGTTGCGGTAGTATTGAGAGATCCAGCCTGAAATGACCTTGATCTCCTTCTTTCTCACATCTTGAAGCCACTTGGGATCTTCACAGGTTGAGTATCACAAGTCGGCATGGTGAGCCCTTATCATCCACAACTTGACAACTTACGACGGTTAAAGACACAAGGACACCAGAAGTGCCAAAACTTGGCACAAAGGAACACTTAAGTGCCAAAAGTTAAGAAAGTGACACTTAAGTGCCAAAATTGGAGCAAAATGGATCAATTGAGTGTTAACAAAGAGAAAATCCTACCCAAAACGCTAACATGGCGATTTTCCAGCGAGCTTAGTGCAAAACGATGTCATTTTGCATATTGATGTGACTAGATAGAATTAAAATGACGTCGTTTTGGTGCTGACGTAGTAAATAATTAATATAAAATTAATTAAATTTAAATTTAAAAAGGAAAAAGAAAAAAAGACAGAGGAGGAGGAGGAAAGCAACTGGCGGTTGAGGGCTCAGCCCTCGCTGCTGCCGTTGCCTCCCTACCATCGTCAAAAAGACAAGGGAGGGTTGGCTAGGGCTGCTGAGCCTTGGCTAGGGGCCGACGACCTCAATCAACTGGTGGTGAGGACCTAGGCTTGTGAGCCCTCACCTAGATTTGGGTGAGGATCGTGGGACCCAACGAGCAGCGGCCCTTGGCTTGGTCGGTGAGGGCTGGTGACCCTCATTGTGAGCCCTCGTCGCTGGTCGGCTGGGGTCATCGACCCCTAGCTAGGGCTCGGCGACGGCGGGGAGGCGGCAGCGACAAGGGCTGAGCCCTCAGCCGCCGATTGCCTTCCTCCTCCTCCTCCTCCTCCTCCCTCCCTCCCCCTCTCTCTCTCTCTCTCTCTCTCTCTCTCTCTCTCTCTCTCTCTCTCTCTCTCTCTCTCTCTCTCTCTCTCTCTCTCTCTCTCTCTCTCTCTCTCTCTCTTATTTTAATTATAAAATTATAATTATAATTTAATTAATTTTTATATTAAAATTCGAATTATACTAAAACGATGTCGTTTTTGTGGAGTCAGCCTTCCGGTGAGCCACGTAAGCGAGAAAATTAATGAAAAATTGCCACGTAGGATTTCCGATAGAGTTCGTTGGATGTGGCATTCAAAAGTGTCCCATTTTTCATAAAAAATGTCACTTTAGTAAATTTTGGCACTTAATTGTCCCATAGTGCCAAGTTTTGGGACTTGGGGTGTTCTTTTGCCAACAGTTAAAAGTAACTTGTTGCTAGCACTTGTATATGAAAATTTGATTGTACATACTACGGACGACCTTCCATCAATGTGAAGATTGACCATCACATCTTCCATCGAAGGGATATGCTAATATCTTTCTGTGATACGTTTATTCGTAAAACGAAGAGTCGCTTATGTTAAGGTTCAGAGACAGTAGGCTGACCTTTTTCGGCCGCTATTGCAACAATGCTCTTGGAAATGCTCTTCAGCGCCCTGCCATTTTTACCACAGAGACATGATTATGAAACCATTCATTCCCTATACACCAAAGAGAGAGATACCCTCCGCCACTCCAAGGGTCTCTTAAGCCATTGAGGAAGATGATGTTGCTCCCAAATCTCCTCAAGGTCCGCCTAATGTCCTGTTCTTTTTAAGTACACACAATGATCGACACAAAAATTCAGGTTAAGAGGTGCGGTAAGCAGATGTTGCAATTCCCTAAATAAAGATGTGCAAGATATAAAAACTTACGTGAAACTTCATAAATTATCATTTATATTTGTAAAAAAGTTGCACCAAGCATAGAATAATGAAATACGAGTTAACCACATGGCCGCCAAACTCAGTAGGGATCCAGGTGAGCCTAGGGACGACAATGGAGTCAGATGTACAAGTATAATTATGGTTGTAGTGATACTTGTAAGCTGGGAATATGCTCGTCTCTCAATTGCCAACTATTGGCATTACCATCTCCGTGCATGCCTGCGGGGAAATAAATCACGACCACTATCACATGTGCTCACACTAAAAGAAGCTTGGAGATCATGAAATGGTACAAAAAGGATTGATGATTTCGACATGGATTGGGATGATAGCATAGTCTATTGCTTAGACTCGATAAGATACACGGGATTCCCCACCTCAAGAAATGTGAGATATCTCATCCAACTTTAACTATGTTTATGGATTGGATAGAGTGAGCCCACTGAGTGTGCGAATCCAAATACTCCGGGATCCTTAAATTTGGTGAGGTCCGCTTATTACTTACTTTGCAAATTATGTATACACGATCTATCGTTTTAGATTATTCAAATAGATTAAAAGTGCATGCACTCGGTCCACCGGATGCCAGTTTGTAGTTTACATTTTTTATTTTTTATTTTTAACTATTGCACGCATGTAGCATGTATTCCCTCAACCAAAATGGGGTTAATAAATTAAAACTTTTTTTAGAAAAAGAAAAAAGAAACAAAACAAATTGACAATCTAGGATCCGAAGGAACGAACAGAACTTGGGAAGTTATACCTGGACAAAGGGTGATTTTCCAAGTTATAGACGCTACAATGAGAAATATACGAAAGATCAAATAAGGACTCCATGGCCACAAAGCTACAAGTTTGGCAAAGAACCATGAAAACTTCTTTTGAGAAATCGAGTCATTTCTCAAGAGTCATAGAAAAGAAGAAGGAACAATTTGTGAGACTTTATGGGATCAATGTTAACTGTTCTAAAAATTAAAATTGTTAAATGATTGCATAATTTAATTTTGAAATATTCTAATACAATGCTAAATGGTCAGTAAATAGTATGACTGTTAATTCTAGTCCTCCCTAACTTCTTCATAACTCCACCAACCAAATAGGAAGAGCTTAAGACCTTCACCTCATCACAAGTGTTATCTCTGGATTGGATTATTGTCGGAGATATTAAAGTTCATATATTAGATGGTTATTAGATCGAGTTAGTATACCCTTTTAAACACTCCACAGTATCTTGTAACATCATTTAGTAAATCCATTTAGTATATAAGTCCTATCATCTCTAGCATTATTCATGTGATAAATTGCAAGCAGCTTGGTTGATAAGGTTTCGAGCTGAAACCAACGTAATAGATAATTCTTACGAGCCATTGCTTAGGAGATCTTTTCTTTCGAGAGTGTGAAAAATTGTGGGGTACCTGCCATCCCCATCCGCCGAGGCCGTGAGAATCGGAATTGTCCATTAGATCGAAGCACAGGACGCCGCCACTGTAGTTGTAGTAGATGTTCGCCGTGGCATAAAATTTGGCGAAATCATCATTCTCCTTTTCCTTATCAAACCAGAAAGCTGCGCTGTCTATGTAATTAATTCATTATATAAGATAAACTCATTAATTAATTAAGAGTTGTGCTAGCATGACCGTATGACCATGTGACAGTGAAATGATAACCACAAACTTTTCCTTTTTGCAACACAAGCGTGCGGGAAATTGCCAAACAAAACACAAACCTCTCTCTCCTATGGAAAATGTGTGGCTGAAGATTGACCACGAAAATACTTGTATGCATAAAAAACACCAGGTTCCACGGGATAAATGCATTAAAAAAGGATAAATTTTAGTGGATGGTGCAGTTAACTCGCTTTGGGTAAAAATGTATTAGTAGCTTATCTGACATGAATGTTACAATTTTGAAGATGCGAGCATCTTGTATATAAAGTCAATAATTAGCCACACATTTTCCAAGAGAGAGAGGGGTCCGTGTTTTGTTTGACAATTTTCCACACGCTTGTGTTGGAAAAAGGAAAAGTTTGTGGTTATCCTTTCACTGTTACACGGTCATACTGTCATACTAGCACAGCTCTTAATTAATCAATTAAACTGAGCTGTGAAGAGAGAGAGGGGGAGGGAGACAGCAGCATACTTCCACCGTAGGAACCTCCAAAAACCACCACTGGCGAATCCTCGGCCGTCCAGTTCTTCTTCAGATCGGTGATCAGCGTCACGTAGTCCGCCAGTGCTTGCGTGGAAGAGAGATAGCCCAGCGTGCTCGAGTTGCTGGACACCTTTGTGTTGCCCCTGAACGGAATCGATTTCCCATAAAACCGATGCTTCAAAGAAACAAATAAGAATAAGAATCTCTAAATCTTTCCTGTAATGTACTTTGCAAGAGCAAATATAATGACATAAGTCCTATCCCGTATTGCTTAAATATGATATTACAGCTAGATTATTTAGATCAGTTGGCTATATACCTCGATGAACACAAGAAGGGCATTGAAGCGGGGCGCCATCTCGAACATGAAGCCTGTGTTCTGGGCAAACCACTCAATGTCGCCCTAGTTCCCGGTGTTAAATATGACTCGAGTTTGAGCGTTTGCTAAAATGCGAAATTCGATGGACTCGCGAAGGAATTACAAAAGAAGGAAATAAAATTAGAAGGAGCAAGTTTCCTCTATTTAATCCACGCCGAAGAAGTCTTCTGCATGAAGAGTTAAAAGTGGTGGGCCCAAGGTCAAAAGTTTGACCTTGGGCACACACGATTTCCTTTTTGGCATGCGTGAAGCGGCTGAAATAAAACCGTGAGAAGCCTCTGCACGTGAAAGAGGTGGGCCCAGGTCAACATGTATAAAAGGAATTGCAGGTCGTTTGTTTTTCTTTGCGGTTAAGAAGTCTGCCGAAACCCTACTTGCAAGAAGCCGCCGAAGAAATAAGAAAAGGCCGCTGCACGTACAAGCCGAGAGAAGGACGAAGTCGCACGTCCACGAAGCCGCAAGTCCTCCGCACGAAGCTTTGAAGAGATACGCGAAGTCGTACGTAGAGCGTATTGTGTTGAGCTTGAACGCGCGGTAACTTTGTGACTTGAGTTTATACCAAGTGAGTTGTTTATTTATAAACACTTTGGGTTTGGGATAAATTGGGGCTTGGGAAACACCGAGAGAGTGTTTGAGTGACTTGAGTGTGTAATCTCCTTGTATCGCTTGATCTATAGTGAAATTCGCTGCTGCTCTCCCCGTGGACGTAGGTCTTTACGACTGAACCACGTAAATCTGGTGTCCGATTTATTTTTCTTTTTTTCTGTCTATATTATTGTTCGATCGCTCGCCCTATCGCAACAATTGGTATCAGAGCCAGGCTTGGCTAAGTTGAAGCGAATCGATGGCGACAGAAGAAGTAAAAGTGAGAATCGACAGATTTGATGGGAAGGATTTTAGTTTCTGGAAGATGCAGATTGAAGATTATCTTTATCATATAAAACTGCACTTGCCCTTATCTGGGGAGAGACCAGAGACGATGAAGCAAGCTGATTGGGATTTGCTAGATAGACGAGCTATGGGTGTTATTCGACTGACGTTGGCTCGTAATGTCGCGTTTAACATCCTGAAGGAGAAGACCACTGTTGACCTGATGCAAGCCCTGTCGGATATGTACGAGAAGCCCTCTGCGATCAACAAGGTCTGTTTGATGCGACGTTTGTTTAATTTGAAGATGAGCGAAGGTGCGTCAGTTGCAAATCATATCAATGAATTCAATGTGATTGTTAGTCAATTGAGTTCAGTTGAGATTGATTTTGAAGATGAGGTATGCGCTTTGATTCTGTTATCCTCATTGCCTAATAGTTGGAATACTACATTATTCTGCTGTTAGTAATTCCTCCGGGTCAACAAGTTTGACGTTTGATGGGGTTCGAGATTTAATTCTGAGCGAGGACATTCGTAGAAGAGAATCTCGCGAATCAGATCTCTGCTTTAGTAGGTGAAAATAGAGGAAGATCCATAACACGTGTGGGTAATAGTAGTACTAATATAAACAGACGTAGTCAGTCTAGGACTGCTAATGTTGTCTGTTGGAGCTGTGGCAAGAGGGGACATCTTAGAAGGGATTGCCTTAAGCTGAAGAATGAGAAGGGTAAAGGAGTTATGGTTGATTCTGCAGATAATGTTGTAGCTGTAGCGTATAGTGCCGATTATGTCTTGTCTGTCACTAATGATTCATCGCTTGATGGATGGATTTTGGATTCTGGTTGTTCTTTTCATGTCACACCAAATAGAAATTGGTTTATCACTTATCAGTGCACGGGTAGTGATAAAGTCCAGTTAGGGAACAACGCTGAGTGCGATGTTGTGGGTGTTGGTGATGTTAAAATCAGAATGCATAATGGTACTGTGAGGACATTGACTGGAGTAAGGCATGTTCCAGAGTTGAAAAAGAACTTAATTTCCTTGGGTGCCCTAGATTCAGCTGGTTACAGGTATTCTTCAAAAGGTGGAGTTACAAGGTTGTACGAGGTGCCTTGGTGATAATGAAAGGAATCAAGCACGGAGGCCTCGTATAAACTTCAAGGTAAGACAGTGACAAATTTCGCTGCTGAGACGTCGGATGCATATGTTCGAGAGTCTTTTGACTGCTCGAGGAAGACCTGGGTGTTTGTGCCAAGGCACAAGTTTGATGCTGATGTCAGGATCACGCAGTCAAGAGCTTTGATCGAGATGGAGACTGGTAAGTCGATCAAGCATGTGCGGACTGACAATAGCATGAAGTTCTGCTCGGAGCTGGCAAATAAATTTTGCATGAAAGAAGGCATAGTGAAACACCGCACTAGTGCCAATAAATCACAACAATTTGCAAAATTGACGAGAAGAACATTACTAGAGATGGCCCGTAAAATTATCTCTAGTGCTGGTATTGCTAGAAGAATTCTAGCTGATATGCCAAGTATGGTAAGCTACCTGGTGAATAGATCCCCATCAATTGCTATTGAATGGCAGACTCCTAAAGAAGTGTTGTCAGGTAACGTTGCTGATTATTCTATTCTTAGAATGTTTGGTTGCCCGCGTTATTTTCGAATGAGTGATGGTAAACTTGATTGGAGGGCAAGGTGCATATTCCATGGCTATGCACAAGGTGAGTGGGGCAATCCGCCTTGTGGTGCCCGGATATAAATTCACCTGTTGACAGCAGAGAAGTTATCCTTGATGAGTCTCCAGTATTTTTGGTTAGGAGTGATTATAGCAATGTTCAAACAGATCTGAACGGTGTTCAGCTTGAGGTGGAGTTGCGACCAGAAACTCCTAAGGTAGCGTATACATGTACTAGCAAAGTAATTGACACATATGGTGCTCATAGCGAGGTGGAGCCTATAGAGCCAATGGTTGCTGTAACTGCTGATATTGACAAGGTATGTATTCGATCTCCTAACAAATATGGATGCAATAATGGTTTTACTTTATCTGCGGTTGAGGAGGTTATGTCAAAAAATCCTCGCGGAGCAGTTAAAGGTGCATGTGGAGTTGGTATTCTGATGAGGTCCTCGGTTATATCGAAGTTCAAGCGAGGCTTGGACTTGGATAATATCTGTGGCGGTTGAGCCCATCGGAGGCTATGAGAAAGTAGCAGCAGAGTTTGATTTTTTTTTACGAAGCGATTGTAATTTGGCTCAAACGTCGAGCCAAGGTGGAGATGTTTAAATATGACTCGAGTTTGAGCGTTTGCTAAAATGCGAAATTCGATGGACTCGCGAAGGAATTACAAAAGGAGGAAATAAAATTAGAAGGAGCAAGTTTCCTCTATTTAATCCACGCCGAAGAAGTCTTCTGCATGAAGAGTTAAAAGTGGTGGGCCCAAGGTCAAAAGTTTGACCTTGGGCACACACGATTTCCTTTTTGGCATGCGTGAAGCGGCTGAAATAAAACCGTGAGAAGCCTCTGCACGTGAAAGAGGTGGGCCAGGTCAACATGTATAAAAGGAATTGCAGGTCGTTTGTTTTTCTTTGCGGTTAAGAAGTCTGCCGAAACCCTACTTGCAAGAAGCCGCCGAAGAAATAAGAAAAGGCCGCTGCACGTACAAGCCGAGAGAAGGACGAAGTCGCACGTCCACGAAGCCGCAAGTCCTCCGCACGAAGCTTTGAAGAGATACGCGAAGTCGTACGTAGAGCGTATTGTGTTGAGCTTGAACGCGCGGTAACTTTGTGACTTGAGTTTATACCAAGTGAGTTGTTTATTTATAAACACTTTGGGTTTGAGATAAATTGGGGCTTGGGAAACACCGAGAGAGTGTTTGAGTGACTTGAGTGTGTAATCTCCTTGTATCGCTGATCTATAGTGAAATTCGCCGCCGCTTCTCCCCGTGGACGTAGGTCTTTATGATCGAACCACGTAAATCTGGTGTCCGATTTATTTTTCTTTTTTTCTGTCTATATTATTGTTCGATCGCTCGCCCTATCGCAACACCCGGTGTGGACGAGGATTGGGGTGTTCCTCCGCAGTCCGCCCCTGAAGGTGGAGTTGATCAGGTACCTCTGTTGGAACGTCTGGTAGCTCTCGGGACGGAAGCCGAAGTGGTCGAGGACTTGCGTGAAGTACCCTGGTCTCATAGGGCCCATTGCTGCCACTTTGGTCGTTAGAGAGCGGTGGTCGTTGAGAACTTTCGGGACGAATGAGGGCAGAAGGAAAGCGAGGTACGATCTTGCCGAATGGCGAGACAGCAAAAGAGCATTGAAAGATCAGAGAGAAACAGAGGAGAATGTTCGATTGTAGCTGTGCTGTACTCATGATCTTCTGGTCTCCGACGTTTGCAGTTGCAGAGGAAGTCAACGAGCGTGCAGTTTTCAGTTGTGTGCGTGCGTGCGTGCGTGCGTGCGTGTGTGTGTGTGAGAGAGAGAGTCTTTCTAAAGAATAGCAAGAAGATGGTTCAAGGACTGATTATACAGATTGAAGGAGGTTGGGGTAAAATGTTGGGGATAACCTTATTTGGTGGACCGTCATTGATTGATATATTAGCCGGCATTAGACAAATAAATGGCATCCAATATTGCGAGGGTTTTAATTAAGGGTATGGTGGATGGTATGATTGCTAATCCTATCGAGGCATAAATTTGATTGAATAATATTGAGAAGTAGCTCTTTCAAAGTCTTCAATTTATATCTGTTGTTGCATGCGATGGGGCTCAATTTAATGAGTTTTGAAAAGCTACTCGTGAATTCCAATGATTGCAATTAGAGGGGAGCCAACGTCTGGGTAAAATTGGGCTTGGGCTTGTGTGGTTTATTGATGGATTTGGACCAAAACATACCCAATGGTCCACCAATGGACTTCGAGTGCATTGATTAACCGTCAATGTAAATAGAAATTTGGGGAAGATTATTATGAATTATAAGCAATTACGGATATATACACTAAGGGGAGATATATGCATAATACCGAAAAAATATAGATAATTAAAATAAACATAATAGTTATCTTCAACAAGTGTCATCGCTGCAAGTGCCTCCACCCCTCTCTCCTTCCTTTCCCCCTCCAGGAGGCAAAGCGGCTTCAACGTGTGGTCGGAGATGATAGAGGGCGGAGGCTGAGTGAGA
This sequence comes from Eucalyptus sp. ANBG9806169, assembly GCA_014182395.1. Classification (NCBI taxonomy): domain Eukaryota; kingdom Viridiplantae; phylum Streptophyta; class Magnoliopsida; order Myrtales; family Myrtaceae; genus Eucalyptus; species Eucalyptus sp. ANBG9806169. The sequence goes on along the minus strand of CM024573.1, from coordinate 38,964,739 downwards.
ATTGATGGAGGAGAGAGATGTTAGGAAATTATTTTCTATTTAATTTTCAAATTTCAACCCAACATAAAAAAAAAAAAAAAATGATTATTTTACTGGAAAATGATTTCCTGAAAAACATTTTCTGAAGAGTTTAAGATTCGGTTAGTTTCGCAGAAAATAACTTCCAAGAAAACATTTTCCAGATTTTTAAATGTTCGTTGCGGAAAATGAACTAGTTAAGGAAAAACGTTTTCTGTTATTAGAAAAAAAAATACCTTCAAAAGTGGAAAATATTTTTCATAACTTCTTCCACCTTATTTTCTTTCACCAAACACATTTTCATTTTTTTTATATTTTCTCTTTTAAAAAAAATTGACGTGGGATTTGCACGGAAGGACTTTCTAAGACATGTCTGCCGTGTCTCGTATTGAAAGAAGCTGCCTCGTCCACCGTCAAACAAACGGGACGTCCCGTTTCCTCGTGGAGCTGGGACGCACGTTGCAATGGCTTTCTTGAGTTCTTTTTCACCTAACCTTTCATTTATCACGATAAACACCCTCCCCCTCCCAAAAAAAAAAAAAAAAAAAGCAATGTTATTAACTCACATTAAATGTTAGAAAACTTGCAAAATAAGCGAGTTTAATGAATATAAACAGATTTTTTGTTTTTGGAAGAGATTTAATATCTGAAAAGTTCTATGGTTTTCTGTCATCTATCAATCATTTAAAAACCAGAAGATATGTCTCCATATTAAGTTTATCAAAATTGGAGTGTTGAACAATCAATTCACTTACTTTATCCACTGTCCTCTAACCCTGCAGACCACGCGTTGAAAACTTGCACAAAAGGTCGAGGTATGAAACGTCCTTTTGTGCACATATAGAAATTACGCAATTACAAGGCGAGTCAAAGAACATGCGTCATAACCAATCAAATCAACTTCATCATGTGTAGATTTACCAATCAGTAAGATTAACATCTTAAGGTGTAAATGATGCTATCAAAAAAGAAAAAGAAAAAGAAAAAAGAGTGATCGATAAGAATTTCATGTAGATAGAGCAAATACGCTAAAAATTGCAAGTTTTATGTATGGATGGAGAATTGTAGTTTGACCATACTATTACATAAGGTACAAGCACAATACAGAGGAAAAAGCTCGGACATATATTTTACATATCATACAAACATCTCATTGTACAAAAACAAAATGGAGATAAGGGGTGTTGAAATCCATATCTTGAACGACTAGACATTGTCCTCCCCGATTGTGCCTCCATCACCACCAACTGGTTGAGTTGTAGGGTTTGTTAGTCATCGGTGATTCTTCTCGGCCTTGAACAATAATTTTCAGATGATTTTGGATAGCAACTTGTACTTGATTGAACGAGTTTCCGAGTCTCAAAGAAGTTGCTTCGCCTATGGACCTCAAGATTTGTTTCATCTCCCAAAATGTTTGTTGGTAATCGGGATTTATAGCTACCGAAGCAATGAAGAAATCATAGATGACCCACTTGATGTAAGAATTCAGCACAATTGAATCAATTACTATTCCAACAACGAGACATCCTAGTATGAGAAACGCCAAACTGATGAATGTCATTCCACGATAGCTTCGTGTTGTTCGAGAATTGATGCCAAAGATTGCAATGAGAGCTATAGAAAAGGTGACACAAGTCGCTTGCTTTTTCATAAGGAAATCCTTAACCCCAAAAAGAGCAAATAACCATATAAGCGAGGACGTCAAGAAATCTTTCGATTTTTCAATGATGGCATCTTCTTGCTCATCCAGTCTACCAAAAAAGAACAATGAAATCTGAAATGATTAATTTAGCCTAAAATGACAAGCTACATCTTAGCATTAATGACATGCCAAGTCCATATAATTAGTCCAAACGGATCAATCTGCTAAAGTCATAAATGACGCTTGATCGTATGGATGGATTTGCAGAAGTTGTGCAAATGAAAAGTTCCAGTAAACATGGAACGCCAAGATCATTGAATGCTTGCGATCCAGAGGAGGAACAGTTAACAAAGAACAAGGGAAACATGCACAAACTGACCTCTGAGCTTCAGCTGAAGTGAGGTTGAGGTCAGACATTGATCGGTGCTTGCTTTCGGACAAAGAGAGCTGATGCTTTTTTCACCGTGGCTTGAGAGTAGAAGAGCTCGCAGGGAATGCAAATCGAGATAGGCTTCATATCTATCCAAGATTGTACTCTTATAAGCCTCTTTTTCATTTGATTTTTTATCATATTTATTTTTGTTGTTGACTTCAGGCCCAGGTAGGCTAGCTCGAGACTAAGTTCATGTGGCGGATGGCTTAAGAAGCTTCTCGTTGCGTGTTCAAGCTTGTGAACACAACATTTCATTCGTCCTCTCGATGCTTTGAAAATTAAGGACGTTTGAAACATTATGAGACGTATAAAATCTAATGAACTTTCGCATGCAGTTCGATTTTGCACGCACTCTTTACCCAGAGAAGAAAGTGACAAGGACACTTAGAGTGGAGCCCTTCTGGCTTCCGTGAAATCTCCTCTCTTCTCTCTCTTTCTATCCTCATTTTTTATGAATTAAGGATGCAAAATTCATCATCTAGCTGTTTTCGTGAGAGTATCCGATGGTTGATCTAGACAGTTCAATTAAATATAAATTCAACTTCAGCAGGGAATTTCGACTGGTTCTAGCCAGCTTGGTAATTCTATTGTCCAGGTTAATCTTAAAATTTTCATATTGAATTGACCATTAAAAGTAACTAGATTTGTGACTGAATTTTTAAACAGTTCTCAGTCGATGAATCATTGAGAGGATATTGATGATCATGTTAAGACCGGTGTGTTCCTAAGTTTCATCATTCAATATTGAATACTTGAGGAGATGACGAGTCAATGTTCATTGGATATTGTTATATCCGAGCTAGAATATAGCTGCTTGTCTCGGATAAGTTCATTGAACGCGACATGCATATAGAGATTGGCAACATGGAAACTTTTAGTGGGGTCAATGATCATTCATGCTTTGATCTGGTGTAAGATCTCTAGACTTGAGGCATGATGCTAACTTTTATATTGGATGATTGTGGTTCACCAAATATTGACACTTTGTCGAACCGTTTTTGTACTTGATGGTCATAATTTATTCACATATGAAGGCACACGCGTGCGCAATATGGAATTTGTTATCTTGTTATATATAGATATACAAGATTGATATCCCATGCAATCTAATCATGACATTGTATTGAAATCCTCAGCCAAAATTATAATTAAGAGTGAATGGTTCATGTCTCGAAGAAATAAATGTTAATTAGATTTGGACATATGATCGAATTGGTGGCTTGATCAATAATTCAATGGCCTTTGTTAATCGGAACATAGTGAGACAAAATGATCAAATTACACGGTCACCAAAGTTGATGGGTTCATTATGATATTGAAACATTTCATATTGTTTGGGTAGCCATGATATATTGCTAGATGTTATTCATGGTTTGTAAAAACATAAGATTAATCTAGACAATTAGTTTTCTTGATTGTACTAATGTGTTAGTACAAATCCTACTACCAACTCAATGATGAAATTAGGGAGGCACACACCATAGCCAATTAGAATGACGTTTGAATGACAGAGATAATATTGCAAATGTGTTTGCAGTTGAGCCAATCAAATTGAGTCGGGTTAAAAATAAAAGATCTAAAAAGAAGACCTCGGACTTTACGGCCGAATCAAAATTTGAAGCGCGTTTAGATTCAATGTCCAAATTAATAATCTGAAGTGAGTTTAGAATTAATAATTGCATTAATGATCTGAAGTGAGTTTATAATCAATAACATCATTAATGATTTGAAGTAAGTTCATAATCAATAGCCAAAAAGAACTTCATCTACCAAATTGAAAGGAGTTTTTTGTGATAGAACTACATCATGTCTTCCTCAACATGAGCAACGACAACATCCGCATTTTCTTTTTCGACAAGACATTATGTTAATGGCTTGTAAATCCCTTCTGAGCCCATGTCTTGTTGAGATACAACAAGAGAGGAATGGTAAAAACTGTCCAATCCAAATTACTACAATTTATTAATCAACAAGTTTAGGACGGGTCTTCTAACCCCTAAGTGAATTTCACATTTGATCAGGAATAGACATCTCGCGGAGGACATGGCGTATACACTTGAAAATGATGTAAATCCTCGCAACCCCGATATGATAAAAGCAATAAGAAGAAAATGGGAGAGACTGAAAAGAATCGGGCGTATGAAACTTGTGGGGGCATTTTAATTTTTACATTTGATATATTAAACGAAAGAGTAGGATGACGTACTTAGTCAAATACTTCGATGGCGATAGACGTAGAACTTCCCCATTGTCACTAGCGAATCTGTCGCGTCTTTTCCCAGAATTCCACGGGGTCCTCGTTGCCTCATTTGCACCGTATCGAAGAGGACTGGAAAAATAACGTTCTTCAATTTAAACGAAGTTGGGTCCACGAAGCTTTTATAGTGGTACGCTAAAAAAGGTAGGTGGGGGAGTGGTCTGAAGTGCCCCAATGTGGATCTTGGACCGGAAAAGAAAATGTATGGGACATCTCAAGGAATCGTGGTGAATAATTTATAAGAAGTGGCTAATTTGGGGTCCATTTGGTTCGGCATTTAGGAAACGTCTTAAGGAAAATTGCAAAAGATTTTAGGATTTATTTGTTTCAGTGAAAGTGTTTTTATGAATTTTCACTTCTTTGATTAATCGAAAATGACTTGTCAACTAAAGACACTTTTGATCAACGAAAATATTCATACATAAAATTAGAAAAGTGACTTCCTAAACTTAAGGAGGGCAGAATTTCTCCCATCGAATTTTTTAACATGTTATTTTTTTTTCTTATTTTTTTTTTCTTTTTCCTGCTCCTTTCGCTGATCACAGGACCTCAGCAATGACTAGTGTGGTTGAGCTTGAGCTCACCGGATATTGACGGGCTTGAGCCTCGCCCAAGGCCATCAACAAGCCACGAGCAAGGATCAACCTCGCTTGAGACTAGCAAGCTCAAGCCATGCTCGAGGCTCAACAACCGACAAAGGAAGAAGGAAAAATAAAAAGAAAGAAAAGAAAAAATTAAAAGAAAACATAAATAAATAATTATTTAAAATTTTGATTTTTTGTTTGTTTGAGATAAAGTCATAAGATTGAAATCATATTCCATATGAGATCTAAAAATCAGATTTTTTTGTCATATATTATTAAATGAAGGAAAATTATCAATTTTCTCAAAAAACATTTTCCCGAAAAGTAATTTCCTTTATTATGAAGAATTCCCAACAAAAGAAATACGACGACGTGTCAACGTAGATGGTGAAAGAGTTCATTGCTCTTTTTAAATCAACCATGGAGTTGGGGGAGGGGGATGCCGATGTTACCCTATTTTCTGTGAGGCGGGTGCTTTAGGGTTTGCATGACAACACTTTTGTTCCTCAGAATTTCTGTTATTTTGTTCCTCGGAATAAAAAAAGAATAGAAATTCATTTGCCACGTCAAGTTGTTTTTCTATTCCCTGGAATAGAAACCTAGCCCAGGAATAGATTTGGAGTAGAAACGAAAACAAAAAAAAAAAGTTGCTTCTTGTTTCTGGGAATAATTTCTAGAAATAAGCCAATTTTCTTTTTATTTTTCTTTTATTCCTCTCTCCCCCGCCGTGGTCACCTCCAATCGCCCGGAGCCACCGCTGGTAGCCACTGGCCGCCGCCGCCTGTCACCGCTGTCACCTGCTGCCGCTCGTCGCCAGCCGCCCATCGGCTGCCTGTCGGCGCCCGCTACCGCGGTCATCGGCGGTCGATGGGCTGTGTGGCGGCGATCGGCGGTTGGCGGTCGCAATCCGTGAGCAAGAATAAAAAACGAATAAATACAAAAAAGAAATTGTTGTGTTACCAAACACATTTCTATTATTTTTCTATTCTAAGAGTAGAAATTTTGTGTAGTTACCAAACGCGTTCTTTTACTCAGAAATTGTTCTCCGGAATAGAAATAGAAAAGAACTATTTTTGAAAAAAATTCTTCCTCAGCCAAGAAGCGTTGTCATGCACAACCTTAATGTCTTAGGGCATGAATATATATATTTGCAAATTCACCAGAAAACATCGAATTTGCAATTGGGGGAATGGGGCTAACATATGCTTTTTTCCGATTTCAATTTGCGAGTATAATATGATGATAAAGACAAGCAAACTGAACGCCTTCGTCGAACAAGTTTTTTTATTCGCTGTTCTCAAAGCGGACCGGTACGTATTAAACGGTACAATGACAGATTTGTGTCGAATGCAGGCTCCGAAAAGATGATGATTACCTTGTTAGTGAAGCAAAACGTAATGAAAGGGACAAGGATTGAGTCAAACACGAGAAAACCTGTCTTGCCTTTCCATGATGGGTCCCCCTCCAATCCGTTTTCAGTTTTCACCCATCATATCTCTATTTTTACGAGGTAATAAATGAGATTCAATGCTTTAAGCCTGTATTTCATCTTTGAGAAGAGCTTCATGCCATGATTAGCTCGACTAGTTGTCAATTGACTTTGCCTTTATAGGCTCGTTGTAAATCTGAACAAACCAGTCATGTCCTTATCCCAAAATCATGTACAAACAGTCCTAGCATGAGAATTTTGATTATATCTCGCATAATTCCATAGAAACTAACGATTAAGCATGTTATGGATTCCAATTATCGCCTAGATACAAATGGAAAAATGAAGGAAATATCATCCTTCGCTTTATCTCATAAGGCTAAATTTCATTTGCGGTCGTCATACTTTGATATAGTTTGCAATTGGGTTGAATCCATTCACCAGACACCTTGAACTTTCTAAGTTCTTCATGACATATTCAAAACAAGGGGTGACCACAACAGAAATATAACAAGAATAGAGTAATTGTCTGTGAAAAACTAATAGATTAGTCCCTCCTATTGAAGTAACAAGTCAAATAGCAAAAAAATGTTGAATTTTCTACTAATTGGTATGAAGATAACCTATCAAGCAGATCATTTACAAGATGATCATTTCAATGTAGATAAAATCGTAATTTTCATGCTTAACTTCCACCAAAATGCTAGAAAAGTACTAATTGCAGCCACATGTTTCCATACACAAAACAAACCCAACTTCTCGGAAAGATGATGGAACTCTTTCTAAATGATGGTGCAAGCGGTGAAGGATCTGCACGAATCAAGAGCCCCTTTAAGGCATAATTTAGGAAAGGGTATCCCATTTGAGAATGACAATACCTTAAAGTTTGCTCAACCTTTTTAGTTAAAGGGGGAGTGTCTCTCTTTTAGTCTTGGCCCCAACTTAAAAAAGAAAGTTTCTGATACAATACCCCTTATTCAAGTGATGGTTATAAAGAGCAGATCTCAAACTGCTTCTCCCTCTTAAACAAGCAACTGCGTGCACATTTGATTACTTAAAAGGACTCAATTTTTTCCCCTTTTTGTTTGCTTATTTCAGTTGTGGGAATTGCCTGTTACTATTTGCTTATAACGTGCTGTTTGCCGGGGGTGCTCTGTCGAGGTCGAGCATTTCTCTGCGCATCTGCATATGCAATCTTGCGACTGCTGGTCATTTCTGTTCTTAATTTGGATGGAAGACTACTCAAATTGTAGAGAGTATCGATGGATATCTTTCTCTACGCATCGGAACCAGGTGCCTTGGCCGATGTTGTCCCGCCACCACAAGCCTTCTCTTTCTTCATCGGGCTTCGGAACTCCACTCTCTCTCCCCTCCCCCCCCCAACTCTCATTTTTGGCCACCTACCGCGCAAAACCTAGCCACCGTTGCAGGGCCGCCTCTCTCTTGTCCACCCGTTACACACTACCTCAGTTTGCCGCCAGTGGCAGAGCTCAATGCGATGTTGAGCTCCACCTCTTCTGGCAGAGGTTTTTCATCCGAGTTGGAGGCAACCACTCCTCTGTGCCCATCAGAACTTGTCGGCTAGGCCGAAATCCAACGGTCATGGAGGAGCCGCCAAACTTGGAGGGGTCTATGATGTAAACTTGAGGTGTAATTTCGTCCAATATGAAAACTCAGGATGTATAGGGGTCTTGAATAGTTGGATTCAATTGCTAGAAAATAGTAGAAGAAAGGGGAGAAAAACAAAGCCAATGGAATTCAATAACATGAATGGTGAATGGTATTCATAGGTCAGCTTCAGCAACTACAGAACATGTCTGTGATTACGTTATCTTCAGTCTTTTCTCCAAATCAGAAGAAGTACAAAGGACGTACAACTACAAATCAATACACACAAGTACAGTATGATTCTGGGCGCTTCAAAAATCAAGGTGAATTTCTGAAAATGCCGTGTCGTCAAACGGCTGAACAAGCTGTACAAACCGGTCAGAGCCTCGGGCAAGCTGACCAGATGATGCCAGAGCATACATTAATAAGCAAAAATTGATGACCAACCACATGACTAGAGAGAGGTTTGTCCAAAGGAGCAGCTCGAAGCCGAGAGTTCCAGAAATAATGTACAAGTACCAGTAAACACGATTCGGGCTCACTGATCCAGTCACCTCAATCAATGATATTAGGTAGATGACTTCGCAAATGATGTACATCGAATGGAAGCGCGCGATCATGAGCAGCTTCAGTAAACCAAACTCGACGTGGAACTTTAAGGTGGAGTCCAGCCATCACTGTTGCTGTTGTTGCTGGTCCTGCAGCTGCTGCTGATCATCGTCCCTGCATTGAATCACAGAAGAAACCGATCAAAGCCAATCAAGAACGGACTAGTTTGCCCGACCTGCACTTCCGGTCATGACAACAGTTTCCAAAACGATGTACTTGTGAGCGAATTGAGTACCTTCCGACTTCGACTTGAATTGTCACGCTCGTATGATTCGCCATGTCCCTCCTCTCTGGTGTTGACTCTGTTCGAACCCTGCAGATGCTGGAGCTCTGCTCTGTGGGGATCTCGATGAACTCTGTCTCTCGAGCATTGAAGATGACGAAGAGGACGGTGAACTGAACATGCTTTATATAGATTTCGTTTCGGTATTTAAAAAATACTCCGCTCTTCCGTATTGAAAGAAACGGATCGATCGTCAAAAGAACGGGACGTCCCGGTTTTCTCCAGTGTTGTCCGTCTTTCTGAAGTTTCTTTCCTTAAAATGATGGTCCAAGTAATTTCCCAGAAAGAGGTGGTCAACCAGACGTGTCTTCGGCCACGACATCTTTAACCACTGCCTATACTCAAGAAATATATGTTCCTTTGGCGAGAACGGATTTGATGAGTGAATTAGCAAACAATCGAAAAGATACGAGACTCAAATTATCGATTGAGACGTTATGGCAGCAATACACGGAGTGTTGACAGTTCGGTTTGGTTTGGGTTTCCGGTTTGGATTTTCAGGAAGCCCGAACTGAGCCGTTTTGATTTGCATTAACTTTGAACTAAACCACACCCCAAAATGAATACTCGCTTCGTTTTGGATCGGATCGATTCGGTTTTTAAGTTTTCTTTTTTGAAATATTAAAAGGACGTTTATTGAAAAATGATAGAGATTGTAAATTGTAATACTAAGAAAAGGAGCGAAACCATTCAAATTGGCATATACAACGGTTAATTTTTTTCATTATTACGAAAAGAAATGCACGAAATTTCGGTTCATTTTTTATTTCGGTTCGATTCTAACACCCTTAAGTACAAGCACCATATGGAGTGTTGAATGTGGTGGCACTCATGGTGTTTGTCCGGAGCCAACTGCTATATATTAGTCAAGTGCTCCATGCCCGATCAATTCTCTAGTGCTAGACTTTTACCTTCATCGAACACTTTGCCGATGTGCCTTAACACTAATTGAGTATCTCCATGCACCAAGCTATCTCTAACTCGAATCAAAACCTTAGCCCGATAGAGTTTTGGCGGATGTTGATGGTGATAGCATATGCCCTTCTAAGTCTCCTCGTCAATTGCCTTGGGGCCTAACCAAGCTTAGCGGAGAGTTAGAGATATCATCCATCGCCTTGATTCGGAATTCACAACCAAGATTCCTTCTTCGAAGTATTCGTTGAAAGCTGATACTAAATTGAAGAGGCTACTAAATACCACTTCAAACGTATCTGATTGGAGTCGTCTTTACTCAAACACTCTTAACATAAAAATTTAGCCATTTTATCTCAATGGCCCCATCTATACCCCTTTATATGCCTCTTATGATGGTCTAGACGTTCAGTCCTTTTCTTCTTTATGTTTTTTTCGGTAAAAAGACGATCGGTTCTTGACCCATTAATTTATTGAGTTCTTTCTTGCTTTCTTAACTTTTTTTATTATTGATAATTTGAGAATTTTGTCCGCTTAAAGTGATGAATGAATGATCGATTCGATTATTTAAAATAAATTAAGGAAATTCATGTTACTTAACAAGTAATAAATTGAAAGAAAGATATTTAGTAATTTGTTTTTTTTTTTTTCTGTGAAGGAGGGTGTCATTTCGCATGAGCACCCAAAAATTTCCCTTTTCTCAATTTCTGTCCTTTTTTTTTTTTTTTTGGTCTGTCCTACATGTTAGGACTAGAATTAGCACCTAGAGGGGGAGGGGGTGAATAGGTGACTAAAGCGATTTTAATAATTTAATCCGAATGAGAGATTAATGAATTAAAAACAACAATCGCTGCAAATGAAAGTAATGAAAGATTAAAGGATTAGGGATAAAGAATCAAGACTCCAGATTTATAGTGGTTCAGCTTAGACCAAGCCTACGTCCACTCTCCCGCACGGACAGCCATTCTGGCTGGATTTCACTAAGAATCAAAAAGAGTGTTTACAATCTCACGCTCTTGAGTCCATAGTGTAGAAGCTCTACTACACTTCCTCAAGGTCTCATCACACTATGATCTCTCTTTTGATTACATATAATGCTCGAAGAATAAGATCACAAAATAACAAAGGAGATTCAGACTTTGGAATTCTTCTATCCGGCACCCTTCAACAACTTGAGTGTCTCTCTTATATACTTCTTCATGCCTTTATTACCGTTGGCACCTTCCAAAGAAGTTCTTCCAATCAACCCGTTGGACAGAATCAATTAGAGAGATCTCGAGCTCTTTAAGGTAAGTGTTGATAGCTCATCAATCATGCTCGCCCATACAATCAGGATCTTGGTTTCCATAAGTGGAACCTTCCAAATATAAGTTGCGAATCTTAGAGAATCTATATTTATTCGAATACGAATATAAGATCTTGTAGTGTTGAATCCAGTGGAAAGATATTCCCTAGCCGTTGGAGTAAAAACCATATTAGATCAGAATAGAAGTTTTTATCTTGTTGGTCTGGAAACTGTCCATGAGAGTAGACTTGAAACTTGAGTCTTGTTATCGTCAGACTTTGATCTTCAGACTTTGCCAGTAGAGTCTGCAAGTCTTCAGACTAGACTGAGGAAAATGTTTTGTCAACTTCAAAATATCTGAAGAGAATTTATCCAACAATCTCCCCATTTTTTTATGGTGACAAAACTTTTCTGCAGATTTGAATACTATTGCCCTGCAATACAACTTTTAAGCAAGCAATGATATCTCATAAAAGATTAGAATAAAAATAGTAAAAGCTGTCCTGTACACAGATCTGCATCCACAGAAACCTCATTAGTCCTGTGCATACATTACTATCTTTATCTAATTTAACAACTTAAAGTAATGTAGTAGTAAGCAAACATTCAAAAACTCAAGATAAAGTCAAAATGTCAATCACAAACATAACAAACTATTAAAACCAAAAAGATGTTTAAAATTGAAGGTTTGGGTTTGGAATGAGAATAGAGTGAAAATCTGCCTGCAAAGTCTTCTCCCCCTTTTTGTCAGCATTAAAAAGTAAGAAAATCAAGGAGCACGAGGAATGCGAACAAGTTGAAAGTCCTCCATAGACTTAACAGTTCATTCCATCTTCCTCAAATCTTTTTGTAGTTGAGCGAGAGCAGTGCCTTTTGCAGTGGCCTGAACCTGACGTTGAACATCTTTAAGCTGATCATGCAAGGAGATGAACATAGCATGATTCTCATTTTGAAGAGTCTGAAATTCACACCCCATAGCATATATTTGGCCTTTGAGCTCCAAAATGATGTCAAGCAACCTTCCAAAATTTCCTGAATTGTCAGTTTGTGTGCTTGCGTCAACTTGGTCTAATGGTGGAGTTAAGCCAGTGTGAATATCAGCAGGGAGATCAATGTTTGGAGATGATGCCTCTCCCTCAAGAAAATGAGCAGCATGAACATCTTCTGCATCAGGAGGCGATCTACTAACACTTGCACTGGTAAATGTCAGGAGAAGAGGAGTACTTTCTCTTTGGACATCTCCCCCTGTTTCAATGTCTTCTGGAGGGGAGAAGTACTCTTCTTTCTGAGGAGTTTCCTCAGTGGCAAGATGTTGTTGATCCTCATTTTCTGCTGGAAAATCTGCTTTGGCTTGTGAGTCTGCTGGTTGATGCTGAGAGTTTGTCTTTGCTGGTTCTTCCTCTTCTTCTTTTTCTTCTTCTTCTTCCTGTAAGGATTCCTTTTCCTGGTTTCCTTTCTCAGTTTCCTCTACAAATTATTGTTTTGGAACAACTGAAACAGGTGCAGGATACTGAGAAACAAGGGCAGAGATAGGCAGACCATCCTCATCATCTTCATCCTCCAAGATGATTGCCCGCCTCTTCTTGATAGGACCAGTCACAGGTTCCTTTCCTTTCCTCTTGGCAGCAGAAGAGTCTGGTCTAGTCTTAACATGAGTTTTCTCCTTGAACTGCTCCAGCTTCTTGCTGAGTTCTTTCAAACGCATCTTTGTAATCATCCTCAGTCCGATGACCATTTGATCAATAGTCTTCACAGAGAGAATGTGGGGAGGCTGAATATTCAAATGTTTGAAAAGACGAGTGATGAGAGCAGCATAAAGGAGTTTTCCCTTGTCCTTTGCCATAGACCTGTACATGTGAAACATGATAGTGTGTGGCAGAGAGAAGTTAAGACCGATCTTGATTGCATACATCAATTTGGCTTCTGAGATGGACACATCTGTCTTTGAAGTTGATTTCGATCTAAGACAGTTGATCACTATCTTGTGAAGCAAAGTGTTTGTAGCATTCATCCTGGAGTAGGAGAGACGACCTTCACCAATTCTGTCTCTCGCAAGTTCCAGAGTTGCATGACTCACAGAAACATAAATTGATTGGAAAGCTCCTCTTTCCACACCAATTACATCCGCCAGAGTGTCCGTGTCAACCACATATTCTCTATCTCTCACACTGAAAGAAAAGCTATTGGCATCAAGAAAACTGAGGTTGGAATAAAAATAGGCTGTTAATTCGAAATAAGCCACCTCACACTCAGTACAGAACTTATGAAGTTAAAGTTTCTCAAACTTCTCTCTCAGATTGATGCTTAATAGATCCAGAAAATCAAAATCCACAGTTCGTGGATTCATCACCCCACGCTTCAGCAGTTTCTCATACACCTTCATGTGTCATTCTGATCGAAACAATTCATCATTCTTTCCTCGAAGATTTGCAGCCACACCCATCCAAGGTTTAAAATGTACAAACATTTTCTCATCATCATCATTTCCCTCAGGTTGATTTGCACCACCAAATCGAGGGTCACTTGGAAAGTTCGCAAAAACTTTTGCTGCTGTTCCAACAGGAACAACGCCTGATCGCTCCATCATAATGAGAAAGTGTGTCTCATTTTTATAGCATTTTTCTTTCAAAAATTCATCAATGAAAGTCATTGCAGAACCTCCTTCCTTCAACACAGAATAGAGTCTATAAACAAATGCAGGCTTAAGGGTTCTTACAGGTTCAACATCTTCAAGAATTTCCTCTGCATGTTGAGGATGAGATCTAGTTGAGGAGGTGCGCTGTTGAGATTGTTGGTGCGTATGTTCTCTTGGAAAGTCACTTTCTTCTGTGAGATCAAAATGCATAAGCCCCTCACCAGAGCCCTGTGGTCCCCTGTTCGCTATTCTTGAGGATTTCCTTTGGAAAGACATTGTTGCTTTTTTGGATGGAACTTTCACTCTTGTGTCGCAAGAAAGTAAAAAACTTGAGAAGTAGAAATTGAGGAGAGAAATTCTAGAGAGTGAAAAGCTTTTGAACTAGGGTTTCTGGGTAAGGTAAAAAAGAGAAGGAGAAGGAGTATAAAAGGTAATCGATACGAGGTATCTCAAGCGTCGCAATTTGGAAATATTAAGAAATTCATTTAAAAAAAAATAACTGCCTTAAACAAATCGATAACCACCCCTTTTTAAAATTAACTGCCTTAATAAACTCAATTAGAGATAAACAGACAATCTTACATTTTCGAAACATCAGTTTAAGTAAATAAATGAACTTACAGTCGTGTCGACTGGTATTTCAAGTCTACAACTTTTGAGTTTGATACTCTGTCAGACTTTAGATTCTGAGTCTAAGCTTCAACAGTCTTCAAGAGATAAAATATTGAGTCTTGAGCGAATAGACTCAAATAAGCTTTTCTCAAGTGGCTTTGTGAAAATGTCTGTCAGTTGATTCTTTGAGTCAATAAATTGTATCAAGACTTCTTTGTTCTGAACATGATCTCTTATAAAATGATGTCGAATCTCAATATGTTTTTTCTCTTGAATGTAGGATAGGATTCTTTGTAAGATTGATTGCGATGGTATTGTCACATTTGATCTCTGTGCAAGAGTCTTCAATACCAAAGTCTCGTAGTTGTTGTTTTATCCATAGTATTTGAGAACAGCAACTCCCAAGGGCTACGTATTATGCTTCAGCTGTTGAAAGAGCCACGGTACTTTGCTTTCTTGAAAACCAATATACTGCCCTGTTTCCAAGTAATTGACAAGTACCTGAAGTGCTTTTTCTTTCAACTCTACAACCTGCAAGATCTGCGTCTGAATAATCAAGAAGAGTAAAGTCTCATTCTTTGGGATACCATAGACCAATCTTAGCAGTATTAGCAACATATTTAATGATACGTTTAGCAGCACTTAAATGAGATTCCTTAGGATCTGATTGAAACCTAGCACATATGCAAACGCTAAATAATATGTTAGGTCTAGATGCAGTAAGATAAAGAAGTGAACCAATGATACTCCTGTATAACTTTTGGTCGATTTTCTTCCCTGCTTTATCTTTGTCTATCTTCAAGGAATTTGACATAGGTATGTCAGTCTTTTTGCAATTCTCCAGACCAAACTTTTTTAACAAGTTCTTTTGCATATTTTTCTTGATGAATAAAGATTCATTCATTTAGTTGTTTCACTTGTAGACCAAGGAAAAAGGATAGTTCACCCATCATGCTCATCTCGAATTCATCCTGCATAGACTTAGAAAATTTCTTGCACAAAGTCTCATTAGATGATTCGAATATAATGTCATCAACATAAATCTGAACAAGTAGAAAACTTTTACCTTCCTTTTTAATAAACAAAGTAGTGTCTACCTTTCCTTTAGAGAAGCCATTTTGAATTAAGAAATTACTTAGCCTTTCATACCAAGCTCGAGGAGCTTGTTTTAATCAATATAAAGCTTTCTTCAGTCTGAACACTGAGTCTGGTTTCTTTGAGTCTTCAAATTCAGGAGGTTGTTCCACATAGACTTCTTCTTGAATAAATCCATTCAGGAATGCGCTTTTGACATCTATTTGAAATAACCTGAAATTCTTGTAACAAACAAAAGCAAGTAGTAATCTAATTGCTTCTAACCTTGCTACTGGAGCATAAGTCTCATCATAGTCTATCCATTCTTCTTGCGTGTATCCTTTAGCCACGAGTCTTGCTTTGTTTCTTGTTACTTTGCCTTTTTCATCGACTTTGTTCCTGAAAACCCATTTAGCTCCAATAACAGATTTACCTTTTGGTTTAGGAGTCAATTCCCATACATCGTTAATACTGAATTGTCTGAGCTCTTCTTACATTGCTTCAATCCAGCTTTCATCAGCTAAAAGCTTCTTCAATATTTTTGGGTTCTATTTCAGAAATAAGTGCAACATCACTAGACTCTTCTCACCTTTTGGATCTTGTTCGAATTCCCTCATTAATGTTTTCAATAATGAGTTCTTCAGGATGACTAGACTTGTGCTTCCGATTCTTGGGATGTTTGATAGATTGTTGATCTTTTTCTTCAGTTGATTCTTCATCAGTAACTTGTTGTACTGATTCTGAATTTTTATCTGCTTTAATAGAGGTAGATCTAGCAGAGTCTGGAACAGATTCTGAATCTTCAGTCTGAATTGGCTGAATTTGTGGAGAGTCTTGAAATTTGACGTTCATTGATTCTTCCACAGCCTGAGTCTTCTTGTTGAATACTCTATAGGCTTTGCTTGCAGTTGAGTAACCAAGAAAGAATCTTTCATCTGATTTTTCTTCAAACTTACCAACACGATCATTTGCATTCTTCAGAATAAAACATTTACAACCAAATACTTGAAAATAAGAAACTACTGGTTTCTTTTCTTTAAAAATTTCATAAGGAGTTTTCTCAAGAATTGGCCTTAAAAACACTATGTTTATAATATAGCAAGTAGTTGAAACGGCTTCAGCCCAAAACTTTGAAGAAATATTACTTCAAATTAAAAGAGTTCTTGCCATTTCTTGTAAAGACCTATTCTCATTCTGCACTTTCTTAGCAAACTTTGAAAAGAGAGAGAGAGAGTCTCAGATTTACTTGAAAGAAAGTAGACCCAAGTAAATCGTGAATAATCATCCACTATTACTAGACAGAATCTTTTTCCACCAATGCTTTGCGTTCTGGTAGGTCCAAATAAATCCATATGTAGAAGCTGTAGTACACGATTAGTGGAAACTTTACTTATTGTTGTGTAAGAGTTTCTAACATGTTTACCCAATACGCATGGTGTGCATAGATCAGACTTTGAATAATTAAGAATAGGCAATCCTCGAACAAGTTTCTTGGAAGAGATCTTGGTGATTTGCTTCATATTGGTATGGCCTAGCTTTCTGTGCCATAGATTAGCTTCATCTTGTACTGATATTAAGCACTGTGATCTTTCATGATTCACATCCAGAAGATAGATATTTCCATGTCTTCGTCTAGTAAAAGATTGAGTAAATAAAGTCTTTACTGATTCCAGTGCACGTTTCTTCCTGGAAATTGATCTTGAAACCAGTATCACACAACTGGCTTATGCTAAGCAAGTTGTAATTTAATCCTTCAACTAAGGAAACATTCTTGATTAACAAACTTCCAATCTTTACTGTTCCTCGACTAGTAATTCTTCCTTTGTTGTTACCACCAAAAGAAACTTTTCCTCCGTCTATCTAGACAAGTTTTATGAAGCAACTTGAGTCTCTCGTCATATGTCTTGAGCAGCCACTATCAAGATACCATTTAATCTTTCTTTTGATAGTAACCTGCAATTAAAACGAATTCAAGCTTTCTTTGGTACCCATATCATCTTGGGTCCAGAAGCGTTAGATCAATAAACAGTCTTTACCCAATTCATTTTAACAAGTTTCCAAACCAAAGGACATTCTTTCTCAAAATGTTCTGAGCTTTTACACTTGGAACATTTCAAAGCATTTCTGCCAACAGGTTTTACAAAGACTTTTTGGAAATGATTCTTATAAACAATTCTGGCTGGTCTCTGTTTGATTCTTTCCTTCACCTTTGAAAAATCAATCAGTGGAATAGTTTCAGAAGTCATACCAAGACCTAACTTATCAAAGTAGGGTCTTTGTATCGAAAGAATCTTATCTAACTTTTCAGAACCATTTGAAAATCTTTTTGATATGTTAGTAATATCATTTTTCAAAAGATTATTTTCTTTTGAAATGGAGTCTGAGTTTTCTTTTACAATAGCAAAGTCATTTTCCAACTTTTCAAACTTTTCTTTCCAAAGTTTTTCCTGTTACTTCAATGTAGAATTCTCATTTTTTAATTCGGAGATCCTCTTAAGAGAAGTTTTTAGACTAAGACAAAGTTCATCAATATATTTAGAAACCTTGACAGGAATTTTTAGGTTACCAACCTCGAGTTCACTGTATGAGTCCGTATCTAAATCAAGGTCCGAGTCCGAATCAGATTTTGCCATTAAACGAGATATTGGCATAATCGTCATCACTTTCTTCACATTCGGTATCACTCCAGTCTCGCTTTGAGTGCCTTCCCGTGTTTCTCGAGTCTTTCCTTTTCTCTTCTTTAACGAGAGGACGGTTGGGTCCGATGTGTCCCTTTTCTTGCATTCAAAGCAAGTCACTTCTTTGTTAAAATCATCTTTCTCTGTTGATTTGTTTTGAAACCTTTGTGAGCTTTGTTTCTTCCAATTGAATTTCTTTCTTTTTCTGTTCAGCTTTCTGAATCTCTTTATCATGAGTGTCAGTTCTTCATCATCTAGATCTTCTTCAGAGTCTGTAGCATCAGAATAGTCATTAGACTTTAAAGTAATAGATTTCTTACCTTTTGAATCTTCCTCTTCGTTGGTGTGCTCTACTTCGTAAGATTGAAGAGTCCCAACCAATTCGTCTACAGAGAGTGGAGCAATCCTCTGTGTCTCTCTTATTGAGGTTTTTATGTAATTCCAGTCTTTAGAGAGTCCTCGTAGGAGTTTGTTGACCTTTATATGTCCTGAGATTGGATGTCCCTGATATTCAAGACCATTCACAAGTTCAGTAAAGCGACTAAACATGTCAGTTATTAATTCTCCTAATCTCATCTTAAATACTTCATATTGTCCCAAAAGAATATTGATCATTGTCTCTTTCACTCGATCAGTCCTTTCATAGGTAATGTGAAGCCTATCCCAGACTTCTTTTGCTGTATCACAAGAAGATATTATGTTATACTCAGTAGGGGATAAAGCACAATATAAGGAGTAAATGGCTTTAGCGTCAAGAGTCTGTCTCTTGGTTATTTCTTCTTGAGTCATTTGAATAGGATCAACAACTTCTTTTCCTCTCTCTGATTCTGATGCAGCAGCAATAATGATTCATTTATCAACCACTTCTCATTCCAAAGGATCTTTCAATCTTAGGAACGCTTTCATCTTGTTTTTCCATATATTGTAGTCTTTTCCATCAAAGTATGGAGGTTTGGTATTACTTTGACCTTCAACCAATCATGTAGGCAACATATTAGCCATAGATCTTTTACTCAGAAGTAAAGACACTTCTTATAAACGAGTACATAGGCTATGATACCAATTGTTAGGACTAGAATTAACACCTAGAGGGGGGGTGAATAGGTGACTAAAGCGATTTTAACAATTTAATCCGAATGAGAGATTAATGAATTAAAAACAACAATCGCTGCAAATGAAAGTAATGAAAGATAAAATGATTAGGGATAGAGAATCAAGACTCCAGATTTATAGTGGTTCGGCTTAGACCAAGCCTACGTCCACTCTCCCGCATGGACAGCCCTTCTGGCTGGATTTCACTAAGAATCAAAAAGAGTGTTTACAATCTCATGCTCTTGAGTCCATAGTGTAGAAGCTCTACTACACTTCCTCAAGGTCTCACCACACTATGATCCCTCTTTTGATTACATATAATGCTCAAAGAATAAGATCACAAAATAACAAAGGAGATTCAGACTTTGGAATTCTTCTATCCGGCACCCTTCAACAACTTGAGTGTCTCTCTTATATACTTCTTCATGCATTCATTACCATTGGCACATTCCAAAGAAGTTTTTCCAATCAACCCGTTGGACAGAATCAATTAGAGAGATCTTGAGCTCTTTAAGGTAAGTGTTGATAGCCCATCAATCCTGCTCGCCCATACAATCAGGATCTTGGTTTCCATAAGTAGAACCTTCAAAATATAAGTTGCGAATCTTAGAGAATCTATATTTATTCGAATACGAATATAAGATCTTGTAGTGTTGAATCCGAGAAAGATATTCCCTAGCCGTTGGAGTAAAAACCATATTAGATCGAATAGAAGTTTTTATCTTGTTGGTCTGAAAAACGTCCATGAGAGTAGACTTTGAAACTTGAGTCTTGTTATCGTCAGACTTTGATCTTCAGACTTTGCCAGTAGAGTCTGCAAATCTTCAGACTAGACTGAGGAAAATGTTTTGTCAACTTCAAAATATCTAAAGAGAATTTATCCAACACTACGCTAATCCTACTCTAATACTCACTCTCAAACTTTTGCCCTGCTTCCTTGCAGGGCATGAGAGTCGAAACTCACTCTTGAAATGAAGTCGTCCCCACCCTAATCCCCCCTGAGAAGGTGGGGGATTTGAACCCCCAACCTCCCCCTTCCAAGATGGAAGGGTGGCCACTGGGGCGAACCCCCAATGGTTTCAATTTCAGTCCTTAAATCTTGATTTTGTTCAATTTGGTCCTTACACTCTCACATTGAACTGATCTGATCCTCCTAATTAAAGCGGGATGTTGGCATTAGATTTATAATTTAGTTTAGCTATTTGTTGGCATATCAAAAGCCAAATCATTAAGAAACTATTTTCGGCATGCTTCTGAAAAAAAGAAGAAGTAATTTTGGAAAATTAACATCTCTCGTCTGCATTTTATTTATCTATCTAACTAATTGACGTGGGATTGTGAAAAAGGAACTTTTCTAAGACGCGTTTTGCTGCGGCGCACATTGAGAGAAACTGCGCAGGCGACCGCCAAAAGAAACGGGACGTCCCGTTTCTCGAGTTCTTTTCTTGAAAATGGAGGCGTCTCATCAAAGTGAGCCTGGAGCGAGGAGGGGAGTACCCCATATGTCTTTATCCACCAAAAAAGACAAATGAGGACTGGTAGTGAGATAATGTGAACTGCGAGGGAATACAAACGTTGTCAAAAAACGTTGGAAACGTCCTTCTTGTTTATTGGAGGGCTAATTTGCTGTCTAATGGTCAGAAAATTGAGCTATAAGCTTGAATTGGAGAAGTGAATTAGTTTAAAAAATGGGAAATCTTCTTCATATCCATCTTCTCCTTGCTGGGGATCCTTATTCTAATGAAAGGAACTCTGGAAATTTCTCTCTTTTTTGTTTTTTTTTGTTTTTTGTTTTTTGTTTTTTTAAAGATTGAAGATCTTAAAAGGTTTGATGGACCTCATTCTTATTTTTGATCTAGTCATGGAGTCAATTAAAAAAAAAAAATTTCCTTGTTCCAATATATGGTCCGTGCTCCAAAACCATTGGGTTACAATTACGATGCAGGCGATAGCTCAATTATTGCAATCTCAAGTCACTATTCTAAAGTACTAGAACTAATGCAATTTTTCTGTAACACTGTAGGACCAGGCGTTTTAAACTTGCAGAAAAGGTCAAGGTGTGGAACGTCCTTTTGGAAACAAAGAATTACATAATAACAAGGTCAACGAGTCTTTCCTCGAATCGCTGACTCGAACTTGTTGGAATTTCTATTTCTTTTATCTTTTCCGGCTTTTTTTACTCTCATGTGATTATTATTGACGATGCTATAACATGTGTCATACTCATTGGATTAGCTTCTTGAGAAGTGAATTTATCATTAATATAAAACCCCTTCTTTTCCACCATCAAAGTTATGTCCGATGACCGACCAAAAAAAAAAAAAAAAAAAAAAAGTTATGTCCGATGAAACACCGGTAGAGGAAAATGTGAATTTAATTTCTTTCTCTCTCTTTTTAGAAAAATTATTAAATCATTTATGAATCTATTATATAGATGTCGATTTAGTTATAAACCTTTTAATTTTAATAAAATCACACATAACTCACTTAAGTAAGAATTTATTAAGATCAAGTCGATTGTTGTTCAAACAACAATACATCCTAATATGAAAAAACGAGAAATTGATGAATGTTGTCCCATGATTGTTTGTGCTATTCATGAACTAAGGCCAAAGAGCATGATGGGAGTTATGGAAATTGCGATGAAGATCACTTCCATGTTTTTAATTAAATCAATATTTTCAATAAGAGCTAATGACCATGTAAAACGAGCATTCTAACTTCGATTAATAAATGATTTTAGAGTTTCTGTTCGGACCTACACACCCACGTGCAATGGACTTCACTCATTTAATATATACAAGCCAACTCTACTGTCGTACTTGTCAGATATTGTTAATAGAACGTGCATACTCCTATGCACATGCAGCACTTGAACAAATACGAATGAGCTCATCCTTATGAAACAATAAACTGACTAATGGTTGACTGTCCCTATTGTTAGATCCAAACTCTCAATGATCATGAAACAATGTACATTGTGCTTATGAATCATAATGCATATATCTAATTACAAATTGCAAATGATTATTTGAATAAGTGGTCATATTTGATCCTAAGTCAGTAAGAGTTCACGACATCAATTAAAAGTATTAACTTCATAAACGAGTCTTAGTGTCAACTGCTCTTTTCACCGATATTAGCTTTCATTGGAATCTTGTTCGGTCGTATATAGTGGAAAATTCAAATGACCAAACTCAATCCAAAGTGTTTATAAGCTACTCTCGGTTAGCATGGGGAACACTCAAAAACAGCTCTTGCGAATTGCACTCGTGTCACTTTACCTAAACTTATTGTACTTCTGTCAATTTGCATAAAAGATCTAGAACTGATCTAACACAAATACAATTGATTTAAGACTTTTTTGATAATTTTCCTCAATAATAACTATATGGGGGATATGATTGAAATGTTAGTTGTGATATTTGCCATTTCATTTTTCATTCCATTTCACATGAACGGGTACGTGACTCGTTTACATGATTTGAACTTAATATGATAAATTGGATAATCATTTATTAATGTTGGGAATCATTTAAGAAAACAACATATAAGAGCCACTGTCAATCCCCGAAGTAAAAGTTTTCACTTGGATAGTTGAAGAACTAGAAGCATTATGAGTTGGAAAACCGAAATTAGGAAGAATATTTGGCCAAGTCACGATAGTATTGAGAGATCCAGCCGGAAATGATCTTGATCTCCTTCTTTCTCACATCTTGAAGCCACTTGGGATCTTCACTGGTCGAGTATCGTAGATCGACATGGTGAGCCCCTATCATCGATAACTTACGATGGTTAAAAATAGCTTGTTGTATGTCCTAGAATTTCTATTTCTATAACTTGTCTCTGAACATGTTATTGTACATACCATGGACAACCTCCCATCAATGTGAAGATTGACCATCACTTCTTCCATTGAAGGGATTCACTAATGACTTTTTGTGATAACGTTTATTCATAAAATGAAGAGTCACTTATGCTAAGTTTTAGAGACACTGAGCTAACCTTTTTCGGCCACTATTGCAACAATGCTCTTGAAATGCTCTTCAACACCCTGCCAATTTTACCACAGAGACAGGATTATTAAACAATTCATTCCCTCCACACCAGAGAGAGAGAGAGAGAGAGAGAGAGAGAGAGAGAGATACCCTCCACCACTCCATGGGTCTCTTAAGCCATTGAAGAAGATGATATTGCTCCCAAATCTCCTCAAGGTCCGCCTAATGTCCTGTTTTTTTTAGGTACACACAATGATCGACACAAAAAAATTCAGGTTAGGAGGCGGGATGAATAGATGTTGCAATTCTCTAAGTAAGGACATGCAAGATATGGAAGCTTATGTGAAACTTCATAAATTCTCATTTATACTTATAAAAAGGTTGCACCAAGCATAGAATAATGAAGGACGGGTTACCCACATGACCGCCGAACTCGGTAGGGATCCAAGTGGGCCTAGAGACGACGCTGGAGTCAGATGCACAGGAGCCGATTGTATCATTATATTTATACTTGTAAGCTGGGAATATGCTTGTCTCTCGATTGCCGTCTGTTGGCATTACCATTTCCGTGCATGCCTACAAGGAAATAAATAACGATCACTATCACATGGGCTCGTGCTAAAAAAAGCTTAGAGATCATGGAATGGTACAAAAAGTAAAAATTACGAGGACATACCATAGCCATAAAGAAAGAGCCCATGAACTTCATCTGAGCAACAGTATCAAATCCAGTGTACAGGAATGTCGGCGAAATTAAGACTGATGTACTAAATGGATTTTGCTAAATTTTAAGTTGGTATGCTCGTCTAAGCATTGTACAAAAAAAAATCCATCCCATTATATAGTAAACCCATTTCGCATATGAGTCTCGACATCTCTAGCATTTTTTATATGATGATTTGCAAGCAGCTCGGTTGACAAGCTTTTCAGTGGGAAACTAAAGCAACAAATAGAAATTTTCTTTCTCGAGAGTATAAAAATTGTGGGGGTACCTGCCATGCCCATCCGCCGAGGCCATGAGGATCGGAATCATCCAATAGATCAAAGCACGAGACGCCACCGCTGTAGTTGTAGTAGATGTTTGCCGCGCCATGCAATTTCGCGAAATCATCATCCCCTTTGCTCGGATCATCTATCGCCTTGCACATCTGCGCAAAAATGAAAACAGAGAGAGCATAAATGTTCGTCATGTATCCGATTTGTCTTTTCAGCCATCAAGCTATATCTTGAAGAAATAATAGAAAAGCGCTTTACAAAACGGTGCCGTCATGCCTCAATATCGGCACAATGGGGAGAGCTAACTAAATTGTCACAAATCGATTTTGAAGTAACGGGACTAAGTCGCCTAATGCTGGAACAAAGCATGCCAATCCTTCATTCAACTCGGTCAATCACACACGCGACCATACAATCCTCAAATATCAGATCTGCTTCACAAATTGGTCATATACTACAAGGATTCTTTCAGTTTTAATGTCGAGTTTACTTGGACTTTAAAAACGAGATTGGTTAAATCGAGAACTAGCTTTAATTTCCCCTTAAGATCAGATCTATGTACCCACCCCCCGCAAAAAAAAAAAAAAAAAAAAAAAAAAAGCAATTGGACTTGGAAATACTGTAAAGTATGATCTTGAAGATCTTGCTTAGGGTCCGTTCGTTTTACGGAAAATAATTTCCAGAAAAACGTTTTTCGAATTGTTCGTTTCACGAAAAATGAATTCCTTGAGGAAAATGTTTTCCATCAAAGGAAAAAAGGTATTCTAAAGTAGGGGAAAATGTTTTCTACTTTTGAAAAGTGGAAAACATTTTCCTCACTTTGATCTCTTATCTCACATCTCTACAAATCCCGACTTCCTCCTCCTCTTTCTTTTTCTTCTTTTCCTTTTTCATTCAAATTATTTTTCAATTTTATTTTTCTTTTTTTTTAATTCGAATGATTTTTTCTTTCCTTTTTCTTTTTCATTTTTCTTTTTTTTTTTTTTTGTTTCATCTTCTTTTTTCTTGGCTAGTCGTCAGACCAAGTGAACCTCAAGCTTGTCGATCTCAAACTCGTGCTCATCGATCTAGCGAGCCTCGAGCTTGACACTCGCGTTCGCTAATTTGATGAACATAAAATATTTTCTTTACTGAACACTGGAAAATATTTTTCGAAACATTTTCAGGTTTTAGTCGAACACCAGAAAATATTGTCATTTTCTTGGAAAATGACTTCTGGGAAAATACTTTTCAGAAATGGCTCATTTTCTGCGAAACGAACGGACCCTTATTACACTGCTAATATAGGTTATCATTAGTTAAGCAAGCTATACCTGTTTGACTGGGTAAGCAGGCAAGGGGTTCAAGAAATTGGAAGGAGTTGGATAATCGGTCATGGCCGTGTAAACGAGAGCAATCTGGAGCCAACCTTGGAGATTATCCGCATCCATGGAGTTCCTGCAAAGGGGTCATCGCATAAACAAAATATCCCGCCAAACAGAATAAATTAAATCCATGAGAAGCTATAATTGCCTATGCCTCAACTCTCACTTGCACAGTCCGAATGATTTTCCCAGGATCTCAAGTCCGCCATGTCGCTTCGCCGTATCTTCGATCTTCTGCCATGATCGCTTGATCACTTTGTAGCAATTCTCACTCTCGCTCTGGATATTCACATTGATTGTGCTCTTAGACTCACATGATTTTCATATAATCACGACTCACGTAAAATCTATATAATTAGTATTGAGAACACATACATTGAATAACTGGTGTGTGTGTAAAGTAATAAGTCACATAATGTCATGATGTAAAGAAACGATAAGTCGGGAGTCTGATACATTATCAAACGTACTAAATAGAATAAACAGTAATCTCCAGACTTTTCCTGATTTACAAATGTTTAGACAAAGTGGAATCTTAATATACTTTGAATAGTATACGGTGGGCTGCTATGGAATCTTTGACTAGAAAGTTGGGGTTGGGACCATCTTCGGATTCCTTTTGTCATGCAAATCTTTCCACTACGATCTATGGCCCATGGCCGAAGAAGACCTTCTATGTCCTATTAGCTGACCTTATCCTAGTCCCCACCTCTGTAAAGTCTTTGTAATCCAAGAATAACCAAAAACAGACAAACTCAGAGAGAGAGAGAGAACCCTGAAGTCTCGAGTGATGATGTCGTTGAAGCTGTAGGGAGAGGTGATGTTGTCGAAGTTGAGGATCGGAGAAGACGAAGACAAAGCGCCAATTGCAATGTGCGGATACTTGAGCCTGAACCATGCCGCCAGCACTGCCATATTTTCAATAAACAAAATCATTCATCTGAACAAGTTTTAACTCCTTTTTCCTTTTCCTCAAACCAGAAACCTCCATGCACAACTAACTACCCAATTAATCTATTATATAAGACAAACCCATTAATTAATTAATTAAACTAAGCTGTGAAGACTGAGAGACAGAGACAGAGACAGAGACAGCGAGGGAGGGAGACAGCAGCATACTTCCACCGTAGGAACCTCCAAAAACCACCACTGGCGAATCCTCGGCCGTCCAGTTCTTCTTCAGATCGGTGATCAGCGTCGCATAGTCCGCCAATGCTTGTGTGGAAGAGAGATAGCCCAGCGTGCTGGAGTTGCTGGATGCCACCTCTTTGTTGCCCCCAAACGGAATCGATTTCCCGTAAAACCGATGCTTCAAAGAAACAGATAAGAATGATGATCTCTATATCCTTCTTATAATATACTTTGCGAAAGCAAAACAATATAGCTTTCAGTATTTAGATCGGTTGCCAATATACCTCAATGAAAACAAGAAGGGCATTGAAGCGGGGCGCAGTCTCGAACATGAAGCCCGTGTTCTGGGTGAACCACTCGATGTCGCCCTCGTTCCCGGTGTAGACGAAGATCGGGGCGTTCCTCTGCGGGCCGCCCCAGAAGGTGGAGTTGATCAGGTACCTCTGCTGGAACGTCTGGTAGCTCTCGGGGCGGAAGCCGAAGTGGTCGAGGACTTGCGTGAAGTACCTGGTTTCGTAGGGCCCATTGCTGCCGCTCTGGTCGTTGGAGATCGATGGTCGTTGAGAACTTTCGGGATGAATGAGGGGTGAAGGAAAGCCAGGTACGATCTTGCGGAGTGGCGAGACGGCAAGAGAGCATCGAAAGATCAGAGAGAGATGGAGAAGAAGGTTCAGTAGTAGTTGTGCTGTACTCATGATCTCCCGGTCTCTGGTGTTTGCAGTTGCAGAGGAATTCAACGAGCGTGCAGTTTTCTGTTCAGAGAGAGAGTGAGTCTTTCTAAAGAATAGCAAGAAGTTCAATGACTGATCAAAGGAGGTTGGGGCCTGGCCTAAAATGCTGGTAAACACTTACTTGGTGGGCTATCATTGATTGATGTATATTAGCTGGCATTAGACAAATATGTGGCATTCAATATCACGAGGGTTTTAATTAAGGATAAGGTAGATGCTATGATTGCTAATCCCATGGAGTTATAAAGTTGATGGAAAGATGTTCTCGCAAATTCTCCGGTTTATATCGGTTGTTGCATTTGATGGGACTCAATTAAATGAGTTAAAAGCTAGTCTTCAATTCCACTGATTGCAATTAGAGGAGGGGCAAACGTGTGGGTTAAATTGGGGTTAGGATTGGGTTTTAGTGGTTTATTAATGGATTTGGACCAAAACTTACCCAATAGGTCCACTTAAATGGTCAGTGATCCGTATGTCTAAATAGCATAAATAATTCCATTTGTTTCGCGGAGAATAAATTATTTAAAAAATAGTTTTCCAAAAATATTTGCCGATATCACTCAGTAAATTATCAATAATAATTTATGTCCAAAAATTTTCATGAATGATAAGAATATTTTTTGTTCATTTATTATAAATAATACAAATTATTATTTTTAGCAAAAAATAATTTAAATTATTAATTTTTTTGTGAAACAAACTCATCCTACAAAATCATTTTACAGGACATGTCTAGTAATCATACATGTTTGTTGAAATTCCTCTCAAGATGGCCCCGGAATACTACTTGCAGTTTCTTTTTTACTTTGTTTATCCATCTCTCGGAGTAATCGCTCCGTTTGTCGAATGGATATTGGGCAGGAAAGATCCATGGTGCTATTGGTTGGTGAAATTTTCTATAATGTTTGGAAGAAAATTCAAAAGAGGGAAGTAAATCAAAAGGATGAATTCGAGGTGCAAGAAATGATGGCCCTCTATAAAGATATCTACATTCGAATACTCAAAAAGCTAGGAGACCGAAGTAGAATAACTTTGTATGGGGATTCAAATAATCACATTTGCTCCTCCTTTTAGGGACATTTTCAAAAGCCAGACCCGTATATCTCAGTGGTATGTGTGGGTTGGAATGATGGCGACTCGATGAAAATTAGCAGATGCTCAAAATGTCCCCTACAACTAATTTATATAAAATAGAAACTACAATAGTGGGAAGATTTTCTAATCAGCTCTAAAACATATTATATTGATATCAATTCTATCTATTTTTTTTTTTAATTTAGTCAATTTAATCCAACAAGGTTGAGACTTACTAGAGTCTGGCGAAGGTGACCTTTTGCCATATCAAGGGAGGACATCCTAGCCCTCGTATATACTCACTAACTATACTGTCATACTTAACGCATATTGTTAATAGAACATGCATACTCATATGCTCATGCAGCATTTAAACAAATACTAATGAGCTCCTCCTTAAGAATTGTGAAACTGACTAATGGTTGACCATCTTTGTTGTTAGATCCAAACTCTCAGTGATCATGAGGTAGTGTACATTTCGCTTAAGAATTGTAATGCATATATCAAATTGCAAATTGCAAATGATTATTTGAATAAGCAAGGCATATTCGATCTTGAGTGAGTAAGAGTCTGTGAGATGAGTTAGAAGTATTACTTTCGTAAATGAGTCTTAGCATACCTAGCTCTACTTTGATTTAAGTAGACTCAAATTGCATTTTTTCACCATTATTAGATTTTGCTGGAATTCTTGTTCGGTCATATATGGTGGAAAATTCGAATGACCAAGCGCAATCCAAAGTGCTTAGAAGCTACTCTTGGTTGCCATTGGGAAAACTCAAAAGCAACTCTTGCAAGCTGCACTTGTGTCAATTTTGCCTAAACTTGTTATACTCGTGTCAATTTACCTAAAATGTTTTTGAATTGACATAAATTCAATAGGTTTAAATCTTTTTGATAATTTCCCTCAATAATAACTATATTAGAGATCTAATTGAAATTGTAGTTATAGTATTTGCTATTTCATTTTTCATTCCATTTCGCATGAATAGGTATATGACCCATTTGCATGATTTTAACATAATACGACAAACTGGATAATTGTTTATCAATGTCCAAAATCATTTAAGAAAACAAATCTAAGAGCCATTGCAATCCCCGAAGTAAAAGTTTTCACTTGGATAGTTGAAGAACTAGAAGCACTATGAGTTGGAAAACCGAAATTGGGAAGATGATTTGGCCAAGATGCGGTAGTATTGAGAGATCCAGCCTGAAATGACCTTGATCTCCTTCTTTCTCACATCTTGAAGCCGCTTGGGATCTTCACAGGTTGAGTATCACAAGTTGGCATGGTGAGCCTTTATCATCCACAACTTGACAACTTATGACGATTTAAGACACAAGGACACTAGAAGTGCTAAAACTTGGCACGGAGGGACACTTAAGTGCCAAAAGTTTAAAAAAGTGACACTTAAGTGCCAAAATCAGAGTAAAATTGATCAATTAAGTGTCAATGGCGAGAAAATCCAGCCAAAACGCTAACGTGGCGATTTTCCGGCTAGCTTAGTACAAAATGATGTCGTTTTGCATACTAATGTGGCTATATAGTGTTAAAACGACGTCGTTTTGGTACGACGTAGTAAATAATTAATATAAAAATTAATTAAATTTAAATTTAAAAAGGAAAAAGAAAAAAAGAAAGAGGAGGAGGAGGAAAGCAGTCGGCGGTTGAGGGCTCAGCCCTCGTCGCTGCCGCCTCCCTACCATCGTTGGAAAGGCAAGAGAGGGTCGGTTGGGGCCGTCAAACCTTAGCCAAGGGCCGAGAACCCCAGTTGACTAGTGGGGAGGGCCTGTGAGCCCTCGCCTAGATTTAGGGTGAGGGTCGAAGGACCCAACAAGTGGTTGCCCTTGGCCCGGTCAGGTGAGGGCCGGTGACCCTCGCCAAATCTGGGGGAGGGCCGCGACCCTCGCCCCAAATCTGGGTGAGGGCTTGCGGGCCCTCGCCACTTGTCGGCTGGGGTCACGGGCCCTCGGCTCCGGCTTAGCAGCCCCGGCCGACCCTTCTCCGCCTTTCCGGCAACGGCGGGGAGGCGGCGGCGACAAGGGCTGAGCCCTCGCCTCTCGGTTGCCTTCCTCCTCCTTCTCCTCATTTTTTTTAATTATAATTTAATTAATTTTTACATTAAAATTTGAATTATACCAAAACGACATTGTTTTTGTGTGTTTTTGTTGAGTCAGCCTTCTAGTGAGCCACGTAAGTGAGAAAATTAATAAGAAATTGCCATGTAGGATTTCCGATGGAGTTCGCTAGATGTGGCATTCAAGTGTCTCATTTTTCATAATTTTAAAAAAAAAAAAAGTGTCACTTTAGTAAGTTTTGGCACTTTGGGTGTTCTTTTGCCAACGGTTAAAAGTAACTTGTTGCTAGCACTTGTATTTGAAAATTTGATTGTACATACTAGGGACGACCTTCCATCAATGTGAAGATTGTACATACTACGGACGACCCTGCCATTTTTACCACAGAGACATGATTATGAAACCATTTTTTCCCTATACACCAAAGAGAGAGATACCCTCCGCCACTCCAAGGGTCTCTTAAGCCATTGAATAAGATGATGTTGCTCCCAAATCTCCTCAAGGTCCGCCTAATGTCCTGTTCTTTTTAATTACACACAATGATCGACACAAAAATTCAGGTTAAGAGGTGCGCTAAGCGGATGTTGCAATTCCCTAAATAAAGATGTGCGAGATATAAAAACTTATGTGAAACTTCATAAATTATCATTTATACTTGTAAAAAGGTTGCACCAAGCATAGAATAATGAAATACGAATTAACCACATGGCCGCCGAACTTAGTAGGGATCCAGGTGAGCCTAGGAATGACAATGGAGTCAGATGTACAAGTATAATTATGGTTCTAGTTATACTTGTATGCTGGGAATATGCTCGTCTCTCAATTGCCAACTATTGGCATTACCATCTCCGTGCATGCCTGCGGGGAAATAAATCACGACCACTATCACATGCGCTCACACTAAAAGAAGCTTGGAGATCATGAAATGGTACAAAAAGGATTGATGATTTCGACATGGATTGGGATGATACCATAGTCTATTACTTAGACTTGATAAGATACACGGGATTTCCCACCTCAAGAAATGTGAGATATCTCATCCAACTTTAACTATGTTTATGGATAGGATAGAGTGAGCCCACTGAGTGTCCGAATCCAAATACACCGGGATCCTTAAATTTGGTGAGGTCCGCTTATTACTTACTTTGCAAATTATGTATACACGATCTATCGTTTTAGATTATTCAAATAGATTAAAAGTGCATGCACTCGGTCCACCGGATGCCAGTTTGTTGTTTACATTTTTTTTTAAACTATTGCACGCCTGTAGCATGTATTCCCTCAACCAAAATGGGGTTAATAAATTAAAACTTTTTTTAGAAAAAGAAAAAAGAAACAAAACAAATTGATAATCTAGGATCCGAAGGAACGAACAGAACTTGGGAAGTTATACCTGGACAAAGGGTGATTTTCCAAGTTATAGACGCTACAATGAGAAATATACGAAAGATCAAATAAGGACTCCATGGCCACAAAGCTACAAGTTTGGCAAAGAACCATGAAAGCTTCTTTTGAGAAATCGAGTCATTTCTCAAGAGTCATAGAAAGAAGAAGGAACAATTTGTGAGACTTTATGGGATCAATGTTAACTGTTCTAAAAATTAAAATTGTTAGATGAATGCATAATTTATTATTGAAATATTCTAATACAATGCTAAATGGTCAATAAATAGTATGACTGTTAATTCTAGTCCTCCCTAACTTCTTCATTACTCCACCAACCAAATAGGAAGAGCTTAAGACCTTCACCTCATCACAAGTGCTATCTCTGGATTGGATTAATGTCAGAGATATTAAAGTTCATATATTAGATGGTTATTAGACCGAGTTAGTATACCCTTTTAAACACTCCACAGTATCTTGTCACATCATTTAGTAAATCCATTTAGTATATAAGTCTTATCATCTCTAGCATTATTCATGTGATAAATTGCAAGCAGCTTGGTTGATAAGGTTTCGAGTTGAAACCAACGTAATAGATAATTCTTACGAGGCATTGCTTAGGAGATCTTTGGTGCGTTTGGTTTGGTATTTGGAAAGCTCATTGGGAAAATGCAAAGTAGTTTAACCTAAAGGGCTTTGAAAGAAATGCAAAGACTGTTTGGTAAATTCTGCTTTGAAAAGTAATTTTGAGAGAAATGTTGTTTGGTAGAAAACACATTTGCAAAACCCCTTTGGTGATTAATCTAAATATTTTATTTTTCATTTGTTTAAAATTTAAAAAATAATGTTTGCAACTTTTTAATTTATATTTGACAATAATGTTAAAAATGCTATGTAAAATTTTTTATTAAAATTAAAATTCCTTTTTTTTGCTAAAAAAACATCAAATGGAATTGCACATAATTTTTAGTGTATATCAATGCACAATGCAGCAAGGCTTGATTCAATACAAATTAATGACCCTAATGCCCCGAGGCCTCCTATGTTTTTTTCGTGAAAATTTATGGACACTTTCCGTTGTTTCGCTCTGTTCTGGCTCGAGCAAAATACTTGATGGGTTTGTGTTATAACACAATATATAACATGTTGATATATACTCTTCCCTCAAAATTCGAACATTTTGCTGGTGTATTTCGTAAATTCGCCAAAGTACAACTGCTGCATCAACTTCTCCCAAAGTTAACAGCAAGTTACTCGTCCTCTAGAATGCAACCAATCGCCTTCATAGGAAAGAGATCGCCGGAAGTGATCTACTTCACGTACGTTTATTATAAAGCACAAGCGGAAGTTACATCCTTACAGATGATTCCATCATTATTCTAAAGTTAAACTACAGCACGCGAAGAACTTTCCATTCCCATCTCCATCTCCAACTCCTTTTCCTCCTCCTCCTCCTCCTCCTCCTCCTTCTTCGATCTCCATCGCGGAGATTCCAGACCCGGCAAAAAAGCAAAAGATGGGGAGAGAGACAGACAGAGACAGAGGGGACAACCTGCACTTTGGAACTGCATATGGGTTCGAACTGAACTTGACAGCGAAGGAAAGAGATCGCAGGTGGTGAAAGGGATTACAGCAAAAGCCCGGCTAGAGAAAAAGGCAGAGCGATGGAAGGGGGGGAGAACCAGATCTAGGGTTTTTTTTTGTTTTCAAGATGGGCAAAAGTGGTTTTTCAATAAAATTTTGAGGGAAAAATAGGCAACTTACTATTTTCATTAAATGAGTCCTTCAGCATTCCTAAGGGTTGACTTTCACTTGAAAGTCCATTGAAAGATGGTTGCCAAATACCTCAATTTAGGGTGAAAGGGCTTTGGGGCTTGAAGGGGCTTTCTAAATGCCCATCCAAACGCATCCCTTTTTCTTTCGAGAGTGTGAAAAGTTGTGGGGTGCCTGCCATCCCCATCTGCCGAGGCCGAGAGTATCGGAATTGTCTATTAGATCGAAGCACAGGACACCGCCATTGTAGTTGTAGTAGATGTTCGCCGTGGCATACAATCTGGCGAATTCATCATTCTCCGTTTCCTTATCAAACAAGAAAGCTGCACTGTCTATGTAATTAATTCATTATATAAGATAAACTCATTAATTAATTAAGAGTTGTACTAGCATGACCGTTGTGACAGTGAAATGATAACCACAAACTTTTCCTTTTTCCAACACAAGCGTGCGGCAAAATTGCCAAACAAAACACAAACCTCTCTCTCTTATGGAAAATGTGTGGCTGAAGATTGACCACGCAATTACTTGTATGCATGAAAAACACCGGGTTCCATGGGGGTCAATGCATTAAAAAAATGACAAATTTTAGCGGATGGTGCCGTTATAGTTGGTGGCAAATTCGCTATGGGTAAAAATGTATTAGTAGCTTATCTGACATGAGAATGTTACAATTTTCAAGATGCGGTACTCATTAGCTAGCGTCTGGTATATGAAGTCAATCTTCAACCACACATTTTCCAAGAGAGAGAGAGAGAGAGAGAGAGAGAGAGAGAGAGAGAGAGATCTATGTTTTGTTTAGCAATTTTCCACATGCTTGTGTTGGAAAAAGGAAATTATTTACATGGTCATACTGTCATGCTAGCACCTAAGTAGCACGGATACGAGACACGGACACACAACACGACACGACACGACACGCCGACACGTCATTTCTTAAAAATAGAAAATTCCGACACGTTGGGACACGTTATTATTAAATAAATATTTTGAGTTTTAATTAATTGATTCAAATTCACAAACAAATAAATAAATAACAATAACTTATAATGAATTTGCACTAATAATATTAATAGATATATTCATAGAAAATTTGAAAGATATATTCATAATTAATGCTTAGCCATATTTGAGAACATATTTTTAACTTTAACAAAAATTATGGATAAAACTAATGACTAACAAAAAAATATAATCAACTTTATTTAAATAAATCTATGATCTTTTATAATCATCCTCAAAAGTTATTCCTCTCAAAAACCTCTCAACATTATTTTCCTCTCTCCCCCACGCCACCCCCAAAATCTAGGCACCCAATCTTTTCTCAATATTTTCTCCCCACTTTCGGTTTTTTTCCCTACTCTTTCCCTCCCCTCCCCCACGACACCACCTGCTCCCCGCCCCGCCCCATCAATCATCCCCAACCCACGCCACCACCTGCTCTCCCGCTCCCATCAATCAACCCCCCAAGCTGTATTCTTCTCCCTTCGCACGCTCTCACGTTGGGGGAGAAGGGGGTCGCAGAATCAAGGGCGACGATACCTCCGACCCAACTCTGTCTCCGGCGTGCAAGAGCCTAACCTCGATCAGTTGCGGATGAAGTGGACGAGGAGTACCAGAAGATATCCGAGCAGATCAATGAAACTCAAACATCTTTGAAGCCTCGCCGTTGGCCCTCCATTGCAACGTCGCAATCGCGGCCCTGCCCTCTGGATCGCTTGCTTTTCCTCTGACCCTCCCTCGCCGTCGTGGCGTTGCCTCTACTCCCTGGTCTTGCCTCCACCCTCCGTCTTCTTCAACAATCCCTCTCCCTCGGACACGCTCCAACGCGCGTGTCGAGAAAAGTTGACCGCCTGTCGAAAAATCCGACACGCGGTCAACACGTGTCCAAGCGTGTCCAAGCATGTCGAGGTGTGCGACACGCTCCGACACGTGTTGAACACGACACAGAAGCTCTGGCGACGTGTCCGGGCTTCATAGGCTAGCACAGCTCTTAATTAATCAATTAAACTGAGTTGTGAAGAGAGAGAGGGGGAGGGAGACAGCAGCATACTTCCACCGTAGGAACCTCCAAAAACCACCACTGGCGAATCCTCGGCCGTCCAGTTCTTCTTCAGATCGGTGATCAGCGTCACGTAGTCCGCCAGTGCTTGCGTGGAAGAGAGATAGCCCAACGTGCTCGAGTTGCTGGACGCCACCTCTTTGTTGCCCCTGAACGGAATCGATTTCCCGTAAAACCAATGCTTCAAAGAAACAAATAAGAATAAGAATCTATAAATCTTTCCTGTAATGTACTTTGCAAGAGCAAAATACAATGACATAAGTCCTATCCCGTATTGCTTAAATATGATATTACAGCTAGATTATTTAGATCAGTTGGCTATATACCTCGATGAACACAAGAAGGGCATTGAAGCGGGG
The DNA here is from genome assembly GCA_014182395.1 of Eucalyptus sp. ANBG9806169. NCBI lineage: Eukaryota > Viridiplantae > Streptophyta > Magnoliopsida > Myrtales > Myrtaceae > Eucalyptus > Eucalyptus sp. ANBG9806169. Next base: position 38,928,641 of record CM024573.1, on the reverse strand, counting down.
CGCCATCTCGAACATGAAGCCCATGTTCTGGGCAAACCACTTGTTTTTTTATTAATATGATGTTTTTTATTAATATGAAGAGTTGTAACTTTTGGGAGGAACATCCTTTACGCGAAGGGACACGTCCTTTTGGAGAGGACGTATTTAAGGAAATAAAGAGAGAGAGGAACGTACCTTTTGGCATAACGTACGTTCCCCTCTTTCTCTCCTTCCAAAAGAAGAACAGTAAAACACTCTCTTCTCTTCAAGGTGAATTGACATCATCAGAACGAAAGGAATCAGTTTTTCTTCCCCAAAATCAGCGTTGGTGTTTAGTCTGTGGATACAAGGTACGTTCGTCTATGTGATGTGCCTTAGGATCGGTGATTCATGTTTAGTTTCTGGGCTCGCTTTCGCTTCGTCTTTTTTAGGGGTTCGATTTAGTGTTGAATCCGTTTTCGGGGATCCATTAATCCCAACATTGGTATCAGAGCCCTGTCCTTGTTTCCCGACCCTTTCTTATTGCATTTGATTAATTTTTGGTGAAAAATTCGAGAAAAAACAATTTTGGTCGATCGAGGACGGAAAAACCCGACACCCACCTACTGTTCGCTGTATTTCGTGATTTTGTGCAAGTTGAAATTCGTTTTTGATAGTGTAGGGATGAAGCTCTCATTGATACGAGAAAAACGAGTCGCAGATCGCCGTCGGAGGCCGCCGGACGCGCCGCCACGCGCGGCCGGAACGCGTTGCACGCGCTGACTCGGATCCCCCACGCGAAACGCACCGTTTCACCCAAGCACGTGCAACGCACGCGCACGCAAAATGGCGCGCCGTTTCGGCCCCTGCGCGTGCCACGCACATGCCGGCTGACATCATCGTGACGTCAGCCACGCACGTGCTGGTCGGTTCGTCCGACCGGCCCGACCGGGAGACCGGTCCAACCGAGCGACCAGCCCGACCGGCCGGCCGGTCCAACCGTTGACCGCGACCGTTGACCGAAGAAAAAAAATAATAATGTGTTTCTTTTTCAATTAAGTCTATGTGGATTATATGTAATCCCTTATTTATTCTTCATTTGTTGCAGGAACAATGCCTCCCCTTCAATTGTGTACGCCTATTCGCGTAGTTACCGATAAACAAAAGAAAAGGCTTTCTAAGTTGATAGTTGAGCTGACTGATTATCGATGGGAGAGTGGTGACTTAATTGATCATGTTCTTGAAGTCAACAGGAAGATACAAAAGGTCATATGGAATGGTCATCCCATGCCACAGTCAGAGATGGTGCGATTTTTCATTAACACTCTTCCACTTGAATGGCAAGATGTGTTGAATCGCATATGGGATGTCAATGGTGCTGCTTCATATAAGAAAATTGTGATATATTTTGTAAAAGAATATTACTGCATTGTTACAAGGGAAAAGATCAATAAATTGAACAAAAGAGGATCTTTCCCAGTTCGTGTGATGGTTTTGTATTAGATGTATTAGCTGTTTTTGTTAAGTGTGCTTAGTGGACATCTTATGTAATGTTAACTACCTGATTGCTGTTGTTGTAGCAACCTATATGTTAGTTGTATTATCTGAAAACATTATTATATTATTGTATGTCAATTATCTGTTGCTTTCTGTTATTGCTGGTTGCTGTGGGTAGTTAGCTGTGGGTAGTTATAGAAGTTTCTGTAACTTCATAGAATTGATTTTGCATATGACAATCATATTAATGATAGTTTTAAGTTAATATTTTTTGGAGGATGATTGGAAACGTAGTGACCTTTTGATTCTAAAACCTTACTTGAAATTATTCATTAATATGATGGGTCTGTGCAAAAGGGATGCATAAATGATAGGCATTAATAACTCGTGCATATATGTCTGATGTGTTCAGATCAATGGCTTCAGCCACAAAGAGCATAGTTGCCGAGCTGAACAAAGGTGAAAAGCTCAATGGTGACAACTATGAAATTTGGCAAATGAAAATCCAGTATGTCTTTGGAAGAACAAGAAGCACTTGAGGCTCTTAACCTGACCATGGTAGAACCTGAAGAAGGAAACACTGCACAGCACAAGAGAGACAAGGATGCTTTTGCTGCGTGGAAAAGAAAGAACTCTCTTGCTTGCATCACGTTGCTGAGCAGCATGGAAAATGATGTCATGCGAGAGTTTAGGCGTTTTGACAATGCCAAAGATATGTGGGAAGCATTGGCGGCAAGATTTGGTCATACTTCAGTGACCAGACTAATGCAGCTCACTATTAGGTTTGACTCTTATAAGAAGCCTCATGGTCAGACCATGAAGCAACATCTTAGAAAGATGTCAAACATGATAAATGAGCTGAAAGATGTTGGCCATGTCCTGACAGATGAGCAGCAAGTGCAAGCAGTGATTCGTTCCTTGCCTCAGAGTTGGGAGCATATGAAGGTGCACCTGACTCATAATGAAAATATCAAAACCTTCGAGGATGCAATGCGTCATCTTGAGCTGGAAGAGGACCGCCTGATGGCGGCTAAGCAGGATGCTGAACTCTATCATGCTGGTTCTAGCTCAAATGGAGCTTCGAGCTCTAAGCGCAAGCGCCCTAACTAGTTTAATAAAGGAAAATGCAAGGAAGCAGGTCCTTCAGGGAGGAAACCCAAGTTTAACCAACATGAAAGAGGAAAGCGTCCTCGCATGAAAAAGCTTACAAGGGTGAAATGCTACAATTGTGACCAGAAGGGTCACTATGCTCGCGACTGTCGTGAGCCAAAGAAGGTATGCACCCCTTGTATTTTTCAGAACTTTGCTTTTGTGTCAAGTTATGTATTCTTAACTGAGTCTAATCCGTTGTGGACTGTGGATTCAGGAGCGACAGACCATGTAGCGAAGGATAGAGGATCCTTCGTGGAATTCCGACGAGTACCAACTGGAACTAAGTGGATCTATATGGGAAACAACTCCAGAGCTGAAATGAAAGGAATTGGCACATGCCAACTGAATATGCGTGGTGGACGCACTTTGTTCCCACATGATGTGTTGTATGCTCCGGAGATTCGTCGGAATTTAGTGTCTGTTTTAGTATTGGTTAAATTAGGTTTTAATATGAACTTCTATGATAGAGGTGTGGATTTGTTTTTGAATACAAATTACTATGGTTGTGGTTATTTTCTGGATGGTTTCATTGTATTAGATATTGATTATGTTAATGCAAATGTTTGTTATTCCCTTCTCACGTCTCCTAATACATATGATAATGATGTGAATGTATGGCATGCTAGACTTTGTCACATTGGCCAACAGCGTATGAATAGACTAGCCAAAGAGGGCTTATTGGGCAACATTGAAAAAGTCGATTTGCCCATATGTAAGCATTGCCTAGAAGGGAAAACGACAAGGAAACCATTTGGAAAAGGTAAAAGAGCTGAATTTCCTCTGCATTTAATCCATTCTGATGTCTGTGGTCCAATGAATGTGAGAGGAAGGCATGAGGCTGTTTATTTCATCACTTTTATAGATGATTATACTCGATTTGGATATGTCTATTTGATTTCTCACAAATCTGAAGCAATAAGTTGTTTCAAAAGGTTTATGAACCTGGTAGAATAATCAATTAGACAATAAAATAAAAGCATTGAGATCCGATCGAGGTCGAGAATATTTATCTGATGAGTTCAGAAAATTATGTGATGAAAAAGGAATAGAAAGACAATTGTCTATTCCATATACTCCTCAACAAAATGGTGTTGCGGAGAGAAGAAACATAACCCTATTGGAAATGGTTAGGTCCATGATGGTGCATGCTAACTTACCTATCACTTTTTGGAGTGATGCGTTGTTAACTGCTGCCTATATACTTAACCGAGTGCCTTCCAAATCAGTTACTTCCACTCCATATGAGTTATGGACAGGTAGAAAACCGGACTTAAGTTATCTTAAGCCATGGGGTTGTGCTGCCTATACACATGAGTCCTCTCACAAGTTTGGGAAATTGGGTCCCAGAGGAAAGAAGAGTATTTTCATAAGATACTCGGAACACTCAAAAGAGTATGTGTTCATAGGTGAGCATGAAAGTGGGAGTATAACTGAATTTGAATCACGGGATGTCACATTTTTAGAGGATGAATTTCCTAAGAAGGGCGAAATAGGGAAAGATAACTCACTATTTGAAACCTTGGATCAAGATAATGATCTTGGTGGAGTTCCTCCAAGTGGGAGTAATATGAGAAGTGATTAATTGAATTCAACTCATTCTCAATTGCAACCACATAATGAGACAACATCATCATTATCTAATCCGAGTGGGAGCATAATGGGGAATGATGTGCAAAGTGTACAAACTCCCATACGGCGAACAAGTCGCCAAAGTATTCCCCGTCGATGTTTTGACATTGAAGGGGAAACTTTTATGGTTGCTCCACAAGATAAGGATGAGCCAAGAAATATTAATGAGGCTCTGAATTGCCCTAGTAAGGAAAAATGGATTCATGCAATGGAAGAGGAAATGGAGTCAATGAATTCAAACCAAGTCTGGGAACTGGTTGATCTTCCAAAAGGACGCAGAACTATTGGGAACAAGTGGGTTCTCAAAATAAAGCGAAAGGCTGATGGCTCGATAGAAAGGCATAAGGCTCGCCTTGTGGCGAAGGGGGATAATCAACATGAATGAATTGATTATGAAGATACGTTTTCTCCTGTAGTGAGATTTACCTCGATTCGCATTATTCTGGCAATAGTAGCTAGTATGGATCTTGAGTTACATCAGATGGATGTAAAGAATGCTTTCCTCAATGGAGAATTAGAGGAAGAAATATACATGGAACAACCTGCTAGTTTCATAGTGAAAGGCCAAGAAGAAAAGGTATGTCGACTTTTGAGATCGATATACGGCCTTAAGAAGTCATCGAGACAATGGTATATACATTTTCATAATGCCATAATGGCATATGATTTTACAATGATTGATGAGGATCATTGCGTATATATCAAAAGATCCAAGGATCAATTTGTGATCATATCATTATATGTTGATGATATACTGATTGCCGGAAGCAATATGGAGTTTGTTCATACTGTCAAGAGTTGGTTGACTTCCAACTTTGAAATGAAGGATATGGGTGAGGCTGCATACATTCTTGGAGTTAAGATTTCAAGAGATCGTTGTCTCTTTCGCAAGAAACATATATAAATAAAGTTCTTGAACGATTACGTATGCAAGATTGTGAACCCATAGACACTCCTATTGCAAAAAGTGAAGGATTGAGCCATAGACTGTGTCCGAGAACTCCACAAGAGAATGAACAAATGAAACATGTTCCTTATGCTAGTGCAGTTGGGAGTTTGATGTACGTTATGATGTGTACAAGACCCGACATATGTTTTACAGTTGGAATGGTGAGTAGATACCAATCCAATCCAGGTCCAGCACATTGGAAAGTCGTTAAGAGAATACTGAGGTATATGAAGGGAACTGCTGATTTCAAGTTGAATTACCAAGGAAAGGATCTGCGACTTGAAGGCTATTCAGATGCTGATTGGGGAGGAGATTTAGATGAAATGAAATCTACCTCTGGATTTGCTTTCTTACTGAACAATGGCGCCATATCGTGGAGCAGTAAGAAGCAAACATGTATAGCCTTGTCCACGATGGAAGCTGAGTTCGTGGCATTATCAGCAGCGGTACAAGGAGTTTGGCTTAAGAGATTTTTGGATCATTTAGGTGTTATTGAGAAAGCTGCACATCCATTATTGGTTAACTATGATGGCCAAGCAGCTATAGCATACACTAAAGATCCAAAATATCATGGCAAGACCAAACATATAGATACCAAGTATAATTTTGTCAAAGATATGGTTGCACGAAAGGATGTGAACTTACAGTACATATCTATGCATAGAATGGTAGCAGATCCTATGACAAAGCCAATACCTAGAGATGTGTTTTGTGGCCATGTAAAATCTCTAGGATTGCGTAGAGTCTGATGTACTGAATATTGTAATTTCCCTGAGTTGTTCACATTTAATGAATTTGTGTTTTTATCATTACCTATGAATCTTTGTTTGATCTTTATGCATCTTAATGCTCAGTGCATTACTTTATGTTGAGAAAGTATGTCGGACAGATAAGAGATTAGCCCACTCACATGGGTAATCTTCTCTATTTACTATGTGATAAATAGAGATGAGACGGTTTTTTAAGCTTATTATCTATGTGATAATCAAGAGCTCAAGCTTAAAATACGTATGTCGCCTTAACTGAGTGTTAAGATGAGGACATAGTACTTACGATGTCCGAAAGTAAAATAACCCACACATTTTACTTTATCTGTCTAAGATACCAGATGTGAGTTCTGATGAATTTTGTGAATGAGTAAATACGTGAACTCAAGTTAGACATTGGGTATGTCTGAACTATCATCTGTACGGTATTGATGGTGTAGACATACGCTCCATGGGAAAGGAGTTAATACCATAATACATATTTCATACTACGTATGCATGAGACGACCTATAAGAGTGGCAAAAGTTTGATCTCAACTTTTATGACGTGTGAGACTCTTGAGGAATAGAGTTCCTCAATTTTAGTGCCCTCATGACTCTTACTTATTCTCAAGATTTCTATTTAGTGTTTGCTATCTTAGAATGTTACCAATGGTCATGGGTTGATTCGATCTAATGTGACATTTCTAGAAAAGCAATTTGAGCTGAAATTGAGAGTTTGAAGGAAAGGGGAAGATCGAATATGGAGAATCACATTGTGGTTTTGTATTCACTGGTCGATCAATTATGACTGTCTTTGGGATAATCATAATTGTGAATACAATGTATATATCATTGTTTAAATGAGATTAAGAGAGATATAAATGTGATCGATCGATCTAGGGTACTGCATACTAAATTTACTCGGAAAGTGATGCCCATTATGAGCTGCTATATATTCCTAACAGATGAATAGCAACGAGCTCTCAAAGTATGCTGGTCGCACGGACTATTCACCAGTATGAATGTTGTAGTGAGGAAAAGAGGATTCTGTTCGACTCACCATGTAAAGTGGGACTTAATGTTTTTTCAATTGATGGGCCTCAGTAGGGCCTGTCCGCCCATGTTGGTTGAGCCCACCATGTACGAGTGAGAGATGATGTTTTTTATTAATATGAAGAGTTGTAACTTTTGGGAGGAACGTCCTTTACGCGAAGGGACACGTCCTTTTGGAGAGGACGTATTTAAGGAAATAAAGAGAGAGAGGAACGTACATTTTGGCCTAACGTACGTTCCCCTCTCTCTCTCCTTCCAAAAGAAGAACAATAAAACACTCTCTTCTCTTCAAGGTGAATTGACATCATCAGAACGAAAGGAATCAGTTTTTCTTCCCCAAAATCAGCGTTGGTGTTTAATCTGTGGATACAAGGTACGTTCGTCTATGTGATGTGCCTTAGGTACAGTGATTCATGTTTAGTTTCTGGACTCTCTTCCGCTTCGTCTTTTTTAGGGGTTCGATTTAGTGTTGAATCCGTTTTCGGGGATCCGTTAATCCCAACACCACTCAATGTCGCCCTAGTTCCCAGTGTGGACGAGGATTGGGGCGTTCCTCCGCAGTCCGCCCCCAGAAGGTGGAGTTGATCAGGTACCTCTGTTGGAACGTCTGGTAGCTCTCGGGACGGAAGCCGAAGTGGTCGAGGACTTGCGTGAAGTACCCTGGTCTCATAGGGCCCATTGCTGCCACTTTGGTCGTTAGAGAGCGGTGGTCGTTGAGAACTTTCGAGACAAATGAGGGCAGAAGGAAAGCGAGGTACGATCTTGCCGAATGGCGAGACAGCAAAAGAGCATTGAAAGATCAGAGAGAAACAGAGGAGAATGTTCGATTGTAGCTGTGCTGTACTCATGATCTTCTGGTCTCCGACGTTTGCAGTTGCATAGGAAGTCAACGAGCGTGCATTTTTCAGTTGTGTGCGTGCGTGGGTGCGTGCGTGTGTGTGTGAGAGAGAGAGAGAGTCTTTCTAAAGAATAGCAAGAAGATGGTTCAAGGACTGATTATACAGATTGAAGGAGGTTGGGGTAAAATGTTGGGGATAACCTTATTTGGTGGACCGTCATTGATTGATATATTAGCCGGCATTAGACAAATATATGGCATCCAATATTGCGAGGGTTTTAATTAAGGGTAAGGTGGATGGTATGATTGCTAATCCTATCGAGGCATAAATTTGATTAAATAATATTGAGAAGTAGCTCTTTCAAAGTCTTCAATTTATATCTGTTGTTGCATGTGATGGGGCTCAATTTAATGAGTTTTGAAAAGCAACTCTTGAATTCCAATGATTGCAATTAGAGGGGGGCCAACGTCTGGGTAAAATTGGGCTTGGGCTTGTGTGGTTTATTGATGGATTTGGACCAAAACATACCCAATGGTCCACCAATGGACTTCGAGTTCATTGATTAACCGTCAATGTAAATAGAAATTTGGGGAAGATTATTATTAATTATAAGCAATTAGGGATATATACACTAAGGGGAGATATATGCATAATACCGAAAAAATATGGATAATTAAAATAAACATAATAGTTATCTTCAACAGGTGTCATCGCTGCAAGTGCCTCCACCCCTCTCTCCTTCCTTTCCCCCTCCAGGAGGCAAAGCGGCTTCAACGTGTGGTCGGAGATGATAGAGGGCGGACGCTGAGTGAGAATTGATGGAGGAGAGAGATGTTAGGAAATTATTTTCTATTTAATTTTCAAATTTCAACCCAACATAAAAAAAAAAAAAAATGATTATTTTACTGGAAAATGATTTCCTGAAAAACATTTTCTGAAGAGTTTAAGATTCGGTTAGTTTCGCAGAAAATAACTTCCAAGAAAACATTTTCCAGATTTTTAAATGTTCGTTGCACGGAAAATGAACTAGTTAAGGAAAAACGTTTTCTGTTATTAGAAAAAAAAATACCTTCAAAAGTGGAAAATAGTTTTCATAACTTCTTCCACCTTATTTTCTTTCACCAAACACATTTTCATTTTTTTTATATTTTCTCTTTTAAAAAAATTGACGTGGGATTTGCACGGAAGGACTTTCTAAGACATGTCTGCCGTGTCTCGTATTGAAAGAAGCTGCCTCGTCCACCGTCAAACAAACGGGACGTCCCGTTTCCTCGTGGAGCTGGGACGCACGTTGCAATGGCTTTCTTGAGTTCTTTTTCACCTAACCTTTCATTTATCACGATAAACACCCCCCTCCCAAAAAAAAAAAAAAAAAAAAACAATGTTATTAACTCACATTAACGAATGTTAGAAAACTTGCAAAATAAGCGAGTTTAATGAATATAAACAGATTTTTTGTTTTTGGAAGAGATTTAATATCTGAAAAGTTCTATGGTTTTCTGTCATCTATCAATCATTTTATAACCAGAAGATATGTCTCCATATTAACTTTATCAAAATTGGAGTGTTGAACAATCAATTCACTTACTTTATCCATTGTCCTCTAACCCTGCAGACCACGCGTTGAAAACATGCACAAAAGGTCGAGGTATGAAACGTCCTTTTGTGCACATATAGAAATTACGCAATTACAAGGTGAGTCAAAGAACATGCGTCGTAACCAGTCAAATCAACTTCATTAGGTGTAGATTTACCAATCAGTGAGATTAACATCTTAAGGTGTAAATGATGCTATCAAAAAAGAAAAGAAAAAGAAAAAGGAGCGATCGATAAGAACTTCATGTAGATAGAGCAAATACGCTAAAAATTGCAAGTTTTATGTATGGATGGAGAACTATAGTTTGACCACACTATTACATACCGTACAAGCACAATACAGAGGAAAAAGCTTGGACATATATTTCACATATCATACAAACATCTCATTGTACAAAAACAAAAATGGAGATAAGGGGTGTTGAAATCCATATCTTGAACGACTAGACATTGTCCTCCCCGATTGTGCCTCCATCACCACCAACTGGTTGAGTTGTAGGGTTTGTTAGTCATCGGTGATTCTTCTCGGCCTTGAACAATAATTTTCAGATGATTTTGGATAGCAACTTGTACTTGATTGAACGAGTTTCCGAGTCTCAAAGAAGTTGCTTCGCCTATGGACCTCAAGATTTGTTTCATCTCCCAAAATGTTTGTTGGTAATCGGGATTTATAGCTACCGAAGCAATGAAGAAATCATAGATGACCCACTTGATGTAAGAATTCAGCACAATTGAATCAATTACTATTCCAACAACGAGACATCCTAGTATGAGAAACACCAAATTGATGAATGTCATTCCATGATAGCTTCGTGTTGTTTGAGAACTGATGCCAAAGATTGCAATGAGAGCTACAGAAAAGGCGACGAAAGTCGCTTGCTTGTTCATAAGGAAATCCTTAACCCCAAAAAGAGCAAATAACCATATAAGCGAGGACGTCAAGAAATCTTTCGATTTTTCAATGATGGCATCTTCTTGCTCTTCCAGTCTACCAAAAAAGAACAATGAAATCTGAAATGATTAATTTAGCCTAAAATTACAAGCTACATCTTAGCATTAATGACATGCCAAGTCCATATAATTAGTCCAAACGGATCAATCTGCTAAAGTCATAAATGACACTTGATCGTATGGATGGATTTGCAGAAGTTGTGCAAATGAAAAGTTCCAGTAAACATGGAACGCCAAGATCATTGAATGCTTGCGATCCAGAGGAGGAACAGTTAACAAAGAACAAGGGAAACATGCACAAACTGACCTCTGAGCTTCAGCTGAAGTGAGGTTGATGTCAGACATTGATCGGTGCTTGCTTTCGGACAAAGAGAGCTGATGCTTTTTTCACCGTGGCTTGAGAGTAGAAGAGCTCGCAGGGAATGCAAATCGAGATAGGCTTCATATCTATCCAAGATTGTACTCTTATAAGCCTCTTTTTCATTTGATTTTTTATCATATTTATTTTTGTTGTTGACTTCAGGCCCAGGTAGGCTAGCTCGAGACTAAGTTCATGTGGCGGATGGCTTAAGAAGCTTCTCGTTGCGTGTTCAAGCTTGTGAACACAACATTTCATTCGTCCTCTCGATGCTTTGAAAATTAAGGACGTTTGAAACATTATGAGACGTATCAAATCTAATGAACTTTCGCATGCAGTTCGATTTTGCACGCACTCTTTACCCAGAGAAGAAAGTGACAAGGACACTTAGAGTGGAGCCCTTCTGGCTTCCGTGAAATCTCCTCTCTTCTCTCTCTTTCTCTCCTCATTTTTTATGAATTAAGGATGCAAAATTCATCATCTAGCTGTTTTCGTGAGAGTATCCGATGGTTGATCTAGACAGTTCAATTAAATATAAATTCAACTTCAGCAGGGAATTTCGACTGGTTCTAGCCAGCTTGGTAATTCTATTCTCCAGGTTAATCTTAAAATTTTCATATTGAATTGACCATTAAAAGTAACTAGATTTGTGACTGAATTTTTAAACAGTTCTCGGTCGATGAATCATTGAGAGGATATTGATGATCATGTTAAGACCGGTGTGTTCCTAAGTTTCATCATTCAATATTGAATACTTGAGGAGATGACGAGTCAATGTTCATTGGATATTGTTATATCCGAGCTAGAATATAGCTGCTTGTCTCGGATAAGTTCATTGAACGCGACATGCATATAGAGATTGGCAACATGGAAACTTTTAGTGGGGTCAATGATCATTCATGCTTTGATCTGGTGTAAGATCTCTAGACTTGAGGCATGATGCTAACTTTTATATTGGATGATTGTGGTTCACAAAATATTGACACTTTGTCGAACCATTTTTGTACTTGATGGTCATAATTTATTCACATACGAAGGCACATGCGTGCGCAATATGGAATTTGTTATCTTGTTATATATAGATATACAAGATTGATATCCTATGCAATCTAATCATGACATTGTATTGAAATCCTCAGCCAAAATTATAATTAAGAGTGAATGGTTCATGTCTCGAAGAAATAAATGTTAATTAGATTTGGACATATGATCGAATTGGTGGCTTGATCAATAATTCAATGGCCTTTGTTAATCGGAACATAGTGAGACAAAATGATCAAATTACATAGTCGCCAAAGTTGATGGGTTCATTATGATATTGAAACATTTCATATTGTTTGGGTAGCCATGATATATTGCTAGATGTTATTCATGGTTTGTAAAAACATAAGATTAATCTAGACAATTAGTTTTCTTGATTGTACTAATGTGTTAGTACAAATCCTACTACCAACTCAATGATGAAATTAGGGAGGCACACACCATAGCCAATTAGAATGACGTTTGAATGACAGAGATAATATTGCAAATGTGTTTGCAGTTGAGCCAATTAAATTGAGTTGGGTTAAAAATAAAAGATCTGAAAAGAAGACCTCGGACTTTACGGCCGAATCAAAATTTGAAGCACGTTTAGATTTAATGACCGAATTAATAATCTGAAGTGAGTTTAGAATTAATAATTACATTAATGATCTGAAGTGAGTTTATAATCAATAACATCATTAATGATTTGATGTAAGTTCATAATCAATAGCCAAAAAGAACTTCATCTACCAAATTGAAAGGAGTTTTATGTGATAGAACTGCATCATGTCTTCCTCAACATGAGCAACGACAATATCCGCATTTTCTTTTTCGATAAGACATTATGTTAATGACTTTCAAATCCCTTCTGAGCCCATGTCTTGTTGAGATACAACAAGAGAGGAATGGTAAAAACTGTCCAATGCAAATTACTATAATAAATTAATCAACAAGTTTAGGACGGGTCTTCTAAACCCTACGTGAATTTCACATTTGATCAGGAATAGACATCTCACGGAGGACATGACGTATACACTTGAAAATGATGTAAATCCTCGCAACCCCGATATGATAAAAGCAAGAAGAAGAAAATGGGAGAGACTGAAAAGAACCGGACGTATGAAACTTGTGGGGGCATTTTACATTTGATAAATTAAACGAAAGAGTAGGGTGACGTACTTAGTCAAATACTTCGATAACGATAGACGTAGAACTTCCCCATCGTCGCTAGCGAATCTGTCGCGTCTTTTCCCAGAATCCACGGGGTCCTCGTTGCCTCATTTGCACCGTATCGAAGAGGACTGGAAAAATAACGTTCTTCAATTCAAACGAAGTTGGATCCACGAAGCTTTTATAGTGGTACGCTAAAAAAGGTAGGTGGGGGTAGTGGCCTGAAGTGCCCCAATGTGGATCTTAGACCGGCAAAGCAAACGTTTGGGACATCTCAAGGAATCGTGGTGAATAATTTACAAGAAGTGGCTAATTTGGGGTCCATTTGGTTCGGCATTTAGGAAACGTCTTAAGGAAAATTGCAAAAGATTTTAGGGTTTATTTGTTTTAGTAAAAGTGTTTTTATGAATTTTCACTTGTTTGATTCATTGAAAATGACTTGTCAACTAAAGACACTTTTGATCAACGAAAATATTCATACATAAAATTAGAAAAGTGAATTCCTAAACATAAGGAGGGCAGAATTTCTCCTATTGAATTTTTTAACATGTTATTCTATTTTCTATTTTTTCTTTTCTTTTTCCTTCTCCTTCCACTAATCATGGGACCTCAACAATGACCGGTGTGGTTGAGCTTGAGCTCACCAGATATTGACGGGCTTGAGCCTTGCCCGAGACCATCGACAAGCCATGAGCAAGTATTGACCTCGCTTGAGACCAACAAGCTCAAGCCATGCTCGTGGCCTGTCATTGGCCATCGTCGAGGCTCAACAACCGACAAAGGAAGAAGGAAAAATAAAAAGAAAGAAAAGAAAAAATTAAAAGAAAACATAAATAAGCAATTATTTAAAATTTTGATATTTTGTTTGTTTGAGATAAAGTCATAAGATTGAAAATCATCTTCCATATGAGATCTAAAAATCAGAAATTTTTTTTTGTCATATATTATTAAATGAAGGAAAATTATCAATTTTCTCAAAAAATATTTTTTCGAAAAGTAATTTCCTTTATTATGAAGTATTCCCAACAAAAGAAATACGACAATGTGTCAATGTAGATGGTGAAAGAGTCCGTTGCTCTTTTTAAATCAGCCACGGAGTTGGGGGGAGGGGGGATGACGATGTTACCCTATTTTTCGTGAGGCAGGGTGCTTTAGGGTCGCATGGCAATGCTTATGTTCCTCAAAATTTCTGTTCTTTTGTTCTCCGAAACAAAAAAAGAATAGAAATCCGTTCGGTAACGTCAAGTTGTTTTTATATTCCCCAGAATAGAAAATTAGCCCAGGAATAGATTTGGAGTAGAAACGAGAAACAAAAAAAAGTTGCTTTTTGTTTCCGGGAACAATTTCTAGAAATAAGCTAATTTTCTTTTTTATTTTTCTTTTATTCCTCTCTCTTGCCGTGGCCACCTCCAACTGCCCGGAGCCATCGCCGATCGCCGGCCGCCACTGCCCGCCGCCGCCCGTCACTGCCGCTCGTTGCCAGCCGCCTGCCGGCCGCCCGCCGCCGCCTGCTGCCGTGGTCGTCGGCCGGTCAATAATAGGCTGTGGGTGACAATTGGCGGTTGGCGATCGGCGATCCGTGAGCAAGAATAAAAACGAATAAATACAAAAAAAAAAAAAATTGTTGCGTTACCAAACACATTTCTATTCTTTTTTTATTTCAAGAGTAGAAATTTTGTATAGTTACTAAACACATTCTTTAACTCAGAAATTGTTTTCCGGAATAGAAATAGAAAATAATTATTTTTGAAAAAAACTATTCCCCAGTTAAGAAGCGTTGTCATGCACAGCCTTAATGTCTAAGGGCATGAATCTTTTTTTTTTTTTTTTTTTTTTTGCAAATTCACCATAAACATCGAATTTGCAATTGGGGGCATGGGCCTAACATATGCTTTTTTCCGATTTCAATTTGCGAGTATGATATGATGATAAAGACAAGCAAACTGAACGCCTTCGTCGAACAAGTTTTTTTATTCGCTGTTCTCAAAGCGGACCGGTATGTATTAAACGGTACAATGACAGATTTGTGTCGAATGCAGGCTCCGAAAAGATGATGATTACCTTGTTAGTGAAGCAAAACGTAACGAAAGGGACAAGGATTGAGTCAAACACGAGAAAACCTGTCTTGCCTTTCCATGATGGCTCCCCCTCCAATCCGTTTTCAGTTTTCACCCATCATATCTCTATTTTTACGTGGTAATAAATGAGATTCAATGCTTTAAGCCTGTATTTCATCTTTGAGAAGAGCTTCATGCCATGATTAGCTCGACTAGTTGTCAATTGACTTTGCCTTTATAGGCTCGTTGTAAATCTGAACAAACCAGTCATGTCCTTATCCCAAAATCATGTACAAACAGTCCTAGCATGAGAATTTTGATTATATCTCGCATAATTCCGTAGAAACTAACGATTAAGCATGTTATGGATTCCAATTATCGCCTAGATACAAATGGAAAAATGAAGGAAATATCATCCTTCGCTTTATCTCATAAGGCTAAATTCCATTTGCGGTCGTTGTACTTTGATATAGTTTGCAATTGGGTTGAATCCATTCACCAGGCGCCTAGAACTTTCTAAGTTCTTCATGACATATTCAAAACAAGGGGTGACCACAACAGAAATATAACAAGCATAGAGTAATTGTCTGTGAAAAACTAATAGATTAGTGCCTCCTATAGAAGTAACATGTCAAATAGCAAAAATGTTGAATTTCCTACTAATTGGTACGAAGGTAACCTATCAAGCGGATCATTTACAAGATGATCATTTCAATGTTGATAAAATCGTAATTTTCATGCTTAACTTCCACCAAAATGCTAGAAAAAGTACTAATTGCAGCCACATGTTTCCATACACAAAACCAACCCAACTTCTCGGAAAGATGATGGAACTCTTTCTAAACGATGGTGCAAGCGGTGAAGGATCTGCACGAATCAAGAGCCCCTCCAAGGCATAATTTAGGAAAGGGTATCCCATTTGAGAATGACAATACCTTAAAGTTTGCTCAACCTTTTTAGTTAAAGGGGGAGTGTCTCTCTTTTAGTCTTGGTCCCAACTTAAAAAAGAAAGTTTCTGATACAATACCCCTTATTCAAGTGATGGTTATAAAGAGCAAATCTCAAACTGCTTCTCCCTCTTAAACAAGCAACTGCGTGCACATTTGATTACTTAAAAGGACTCAATTTTTTCCCCTTTTTGTTTGCTTATTTCAGTTGTTGGAATTGCCTGTTACTATTTGCTTATGACGTGCTGTTTGCTGGGGGTGCTCTGTCGAGGTCGAGCATTTCTCTGCGCATCTGCATATGCAATCTTGCGACTGCTTTCTGTTCTTAATTTGGATGGATTTCTTCCTACTTAAATTGTACAGACTATCGATGGATATCTTTCTCTACGCATCGGAACCAGGTGCCTTGGCCGATGTCGTCCCGCCACCACAAGCCGCCTCTTTCTTCATCGAGCTTTGAAACTCCACACACACCCACCCCACAACAACACAAACCCCCCAACCCCCCCCCCCCCTCCTCCCTCTCTCGCTCTCTCGCTCTCTCTCTCTCATTTTTTGCCACTCCACACACACCCACCGTTGCAGGGCCACCTCTTGTCCACCCGCTACACACTACCTCAGTTTGCCGCCAGTGGCAGAGCTCAATGCGATGTTGAGCTCCACCACTTCTGGCAGAGGTTTTTCATCCGAGTTGGAGGCAACCACTCCTCTGTGCCCATCAGAACTTGTTGGCTAGGCCGAAATCCAACGGTCATGGAGGAGCCGCCAAACTTGGAGGGGTCTATGATGTCAACTTGAGGTGTAATTTCGTCCAATATGAAAACTCAGGATGTATAGGGGTCTTGAATAGTTGGATTCAATTAGTAGAAAATAGTAGAAGAGAGGGGAGAAAAACAAAGCCAATGGAATTCAATAACATGAATGGTGAATGGTATTCATAGGTCAGCTTCAGCAACTACAGAACATGTCTGTGATTACATTCTCTTCAGTCTTTTCTCTAAATCAGAAGCAGTACAAAGGAGGTACGACTACAAAACAATACACACAAGTACAGCATGATTCTGGGCGCTTCAAAAATCAAGGTCAATTTCTGAAAATGCCGTGTCGTCAAACGGCTGAACAAGCTGTACAAACCGGTCAGAGCCTCGGGCAAGCTGACCAGATGATGCCAGAGCATACATTAATAAGCAAAAATTGATGACCAACCATATGACTAGAGAGAGGTTTGTCCAAAGGAGCAGCTCGAAGCCGAGAGTTCCAGAAATAATGTACAAGTACCAGTAAACACGATTCGGGCTCACGGATCCAGTCACCTCAATCAATGATATTAGGTAGATGACTTCACAAATGATGTACATCGAATGGAAGCGTGCGATCATGAGCAGCTTCAGTAAACCAAACTCGACGTGGAACTTTAAGGTGGAGTCTAGCCATCCCTCTTGCTGTTGTTGCTGGTCCTGCAGCTGCTGCTGTTCGTCGTCCCTGCATCGAATCACAAAAGAAACCGAGCAAAACCAATCAAGAACGGACTAGTTTGCTCAACCCACACTTCGGGTCACGACAACAGTCTCCAAAACGATGTATTCGCGAGCGAATTGAGTACCTTCCGACTTCGACTTGAATTGTCACGCTCGTGTGATTCGCCATGTCCCTCAGCTCCAGTGTTGACTCTGTTCGAACTCTGCAGATGCTGGAGCTCTGCTCTGTGGGGAGCTCGTTGAACTCTGTCTCTCGAGCCTTGTAGATGACGAAGAGGAAGGTGAACTGAACATGCTTTATATAGCCTCCGTTTCGGTATTTTAAAAATACTCCGCTCTTTCGTATTGAAAGAAACGGATCGATCGTCAAATGAACGGGACGTCCCGGTTTTCTCCAGCGTGCAGGGGAGCTAGGCAGGTATGCGTTGTCCGTCTTTCTGAAGTTTCTTTCCTTAAAATGACGGCCCAAGTAATTTCCCTGAAAGAGGTGGTCAACCAGATGTGTCTTCGGCCACGACATCTTTTTTTTTTGGGTAAGGGCGGCCACGACATCTTTAATCACTGCCTATACCCCAGAAATATATGTATGTTCCTTTGGCAAGAACGGATTCAATGAGTGAATTAGCAAACGATCGAAAAGATATGAAACTCAAAAATTATCGATTGAGACGTTATGGCATCAATACAAGGGGTGTTGACGGTTCGATTTGGTTTGGGTTTCCACTTCAGATTTTCAAGAAGCCCGAACCAAACCGTTTTGATGTTTATTAACTTTGAATTAAACCAAACCCAAAATGGATACTCAATTCGTTTTGGATCGGATCGATTCGATTTTTCAGTTTTATTTTTGAAATATTAAAAGAACGTTTAGTGAAAAATTAGAGGGATTGTAAATTGTAATACTGAGAAAAGGGACCAAACTATTCAAACTGGAATATACAATGGTTATTTTTTTCATTATTATGAACAAAAAATGCATGAAAATTAGGTTCAGTTTTGGTTTTGGTTTAATCTTGACACCCTCAAGTACAAGCACCATATGGAGTGTTGAATGTGGTGGCACTCATGGTGTTTCTCCAGGAGCCAACTGCTATATATTAGTTAAGTGCTCCACGCCCGATCGATTCTCTAGTGCTAGACCTTTTCCTTCATCGAACACTTTGCTGATGTGCCTTAACATTAATTGAGTATATTCATGCACCGAGCTATCTCTAACTTGAATCAAAACCTTAGCCCGATAGAGTTTTGGCGGATGTTGGCGGTAATGGCATATGCCCTTCTAAGTCTCCTAGTCAATTGCCTTGGGGCCTAACCAAGCTTAGCGGAGAGTTAGGGATATCATCCATCGCCTTGATTCGGAATTCACAACCAAGATTCCTTTTTCGAAGTATTCATTGAAAGTTGATACTAAATGGAAGAGGCTACTAAATACCACTTCGAACATATATGATTGGAGTCGTCTTTGCTCAAAAACTCTAACATAAAAATTTAGCCATTTTATCTTAATGGCCCCATCTATACCCCTTTATATGCCTCTTATGATGGTCTGGACGTTCAGTCCTTTTCTTCTTTCTGTTTTTTTCGGTAAAAAGACGTTCGGTTCTTGACCCATTAATTTATTGAGTTCTTTCTTGCTTTCTTAACTTTTTTATTATTGACAATTTGAGAATTTTATCCGCTTAAAGTGATGAATAAATGATGGATTTGATTATTTAAATAAATTAAGGAAATTCACGTTACTTAACAAGTAATAAATTTTAGTATTTTTTTTTTTTGTGAAGGAGGGTGTCGTTCTACACGAGCACCCAAAAATTTCTCTTTCTCAATTTCGGTCTTTAAATCTTGATTTTGTTCAATATGGTCCTTACACTCTCACGTTGAACTGATCTAATCCTCCCAATTAAAGCAGGTTGTTGGCATCAGATTTATAATTTAGTTTAGCTATTTGTTGGCGTATCAAAAGCCAAATCATTAAGAAACTGTTTTCGGCATTCTTCTGAAAAAAAAGAAGTAATTTTGGAAAATTAACATCTCTCATCTGCATTTTATTTATATCGAACTAATTGACGTAGGATTGTGAAAAAGGAACTTTTCTAAGACGCGTTTTGCTGCGGCGCACATTGAAAGAAACTGCGCAGTCGACCGCCAAAAGAAACGGGACGTCCCGTTTCTCGAGTTCTTTTCTTGAAAATGGAGGCGTCTCATCAAAGTAAGCCTGGAGCGAGGAGGGGGATACCCCATATGTCTTTATCCACCGAAAAAGACAAATGAGGACCGGCAGTGATATAATGCGAACTGCGAGGGAATACAAACGTTGTCAAAAAACGTCGGAAACGTCCTTCTTGTTTATTGGAGGGCTAATTTGCTGTCTAATTGTCAGAAAATTGAGCTATCGGCTTGAATTGGATAAGTGAATTAGTTTAAAAAATGGGAAATCTTCTTCATATCCGTCTTCTCCTTGCTGGGTATCCTTATTCTAATGAAAGGAACTCCGAAAATTTCTCTCTTTTTGTTTTTTTTTTTTTTTTAAGATTGAAGATCTTAAAAGGTTTGATGGACCTCAATCTTATTTTTGATCTAGTCGTGGAGACAATTAAAAAAAGAATTTCTTTGTTCCAATATATGATCAGTGCTCCAAAACCATTGGGTTATGCATATTGCACGATGCAGGTGGTAGCTCGATTATTGCAATCTCAAGTCACTATTCTAAAGTACTAGAACTGATGCAATTTTTCTGTAACACTGTAGGACCAGGCGTTTTAAACTTGCAAAAAAGGTCAAGGTGTGGAACGTCCTTTTGGAAACAAAGAATTACATAATAACAAGGTCAACGAGTCTTTCCTTGAATCTCTGAGTCGAACTTGTTGGAATTTCTATTTCTTTTATCTTTTCTAGCTTTTTGTTACTCTCATGTGATTATTACAGACGATGCCATAACATGTGTCATAATCATTGGATTAGCTTCTTAAGATGTGAATTTATCCTTAATTTAAAACCTCCTCTTTTCCACCATCAAAGTTATGTCCGATGAAACACGGAAAATGTGAATTTAATTTCTTTCTCTCTCTTTTTTGAAAAATTATTAAATCATTCATAAATCTATTGTACGGATGTCAATTTAGTCATAAATATTTTAATTTTAATAAAATCACACATAACTCACTTAAGTAAGAATTTATTAAGATCAAGTCGATTGTTGTTCAAACAACAATACAACCTAATATGAAAAACGATAAATTGATGAATGTTGTCTAATGATTGTTTGTGCCATTCCTGAACTAATGCCAAAGAGCATGATGAGAGTTATGGAAATTGCGATGAAGATCGCTTCCACGTTTGTAAGTAAATCAAGAGTTTCAATAAGAGCTAATGACCATGTAAAACGAGCATTTGAAGAAATTATGCAAATTAAAGTTCTCGATTGCAGAAAATGAAAGTTGGTGGACTCAATTGCCAAGCAACATATGTTACAGATCTGAATACAAAAGCATCCAAAAAATTGAACTTTAAAAATGAATTTTCATGGACAAAGTACAATTATAATAATTCCATTGATGTTCAAGGAATATTTATTAATATTTTTCATTTTCATAAAGCTATTTAAACAATAATTACAAAAATTCATTTCTCCACAATAGCTGTGCCAATGCTAATAAAATGAGGGTTGTGTTTTACTCCGTCCATCCATGGCTAGAGGGAACTTCTTGCACTGTTCAAATTACATGTGTCCGACGTATATTTAGGATTAGGTTAATTGTGATTTATCTTAATTGTAATAAAGTCTAATTGGTTTCTCTCTCTATACGATCAAGCTCTTGTACTCTTTTTCTGGTAAAGTACATAATATGACACTCCTCTCTTCTACTACAAATCTCTTTAAATCTTTACAATTCCTTATTGGCCTTACTAATCACATATTTCCACGCTTTAGGTGTGGGTCAAAGTACAGCCTACACATGAATGAGAGCACGAGAATATTCAAATGTTTAAACCATATATTCATTTAATAGTTTGAGATTTTAGATCAGTTGACAATGATTCACCATATTTAACAATATTGGTTGGAAAAAGTTTTGTCTAATCAAAATTGGAGAAAAATATGGCCCAATCTATAAACCCCTAACCTATTCATTGAAGTCCACACATCCCGGGATCAAATCGTTGGCCATAACTTTATTTATAATATTTTCCGTATCCAATAACAAGTATTGAATAAATTACACATGCAAAGTGAGACTTATTGGTGACATTCAACATCGTCATGCATGAATACAGTTTTGCATGCAATCCAATGGCGGATTAATAGTGGCCGAGAATCGATTTGGGCCACATGAACATTGTTCTCATTGTCCCGTTGATGGGCCTCCAATGAGCAACGTGTTGTGTTTGGAACTTGTACAATTGAGGCTTTTGATCTCTCTTCCATAAATATGTGAGGTCATAAATTGCTGCATTAACTGCTACTGATACTAAGTATTGCTTAGTTTGGGAAAGACGCCCCAAACAACCACAACAACCGAACAGACTAGATAAAATAATTAAAAATGGAGAATGAATTATTTAGAAAATATTTTCTTAAAAATATTCGGTAATATTGGTTGAAATAATTATTCTGCAAGAAATTTTTCACTATGTCCAAAAATTTTCATGAATGATAAAAATATTTTTCATTTATTTATTTTTATAAGTGATACAAAATGTTATTCGAATTATTTATTTTTTATGGAATAAACACGTCCTACGAAACTATTTTGCGAGACATGTCTAGTAATCCTAATCATACACGTCTGTTGAAATTCCTCTCAAGATGGGCCAGGATACTACTTGTAGTTTCCTTTTTACTTTGTTTATCCATTTCTCGGAGTAAGCGCTCCATTTGTCGAATGGACATTGGGCAGGAAGGGTCCGTGGTGCTATTGGTTGGGGAACTTTTCTATAATGTCTGGAAGAAAAATCAGAAGAGGAAGGTAAATAAAAAAAGAACGAATTTTTGGTTCAAGAAATGATGGCCCTTCATAGAGATATCTACAATTGAATACTCAAGAGCTATGAGACCGAAGTAGAATAATTTTTTATTGGGATTCTAATAATCACATTTGCTAATCCTTTTAGGGACATTTTCAGAAGCTCAGACCTATTTATCTTAGTCGAGTGTGTGTGATGGAATGATGCCGACTCGATGAGAATTAGTCAGTGCTCAAAATGTCCCTTACCACCAATTTAAAAAAAAAAAAAAAAAAAAAAAAAAAAAAAAAAAAAAAAAAAAAAAAAAAAACTAAACTAAAAGTAATGGGAAGATCTCTCAATCAATTTTAAAACTTATTGTATAAATGTCAATTGAGTCTAAACCGTCTAATTTTGCTAATTTAATCCAACGAGGCCAACGCTTGCTAGAGGTTGGCGAGGGAAGTTCTTTGCCAAATCCGGCAAGACGTCGCAGCCCTCGCCTATGGCTGGCGACCTCCGCTAAACATCATAAAGGCCCAACAACTAGCAAAGGGAAATAGAGAAAATAAAAAAGGAAAGGAAAAGGAAAAAATTAAGAAAATTTTTCAAAAAATTACAAAAATTATTAACCGTCATCATCAACTATGCCACGTAGGATAACCGATGTTGATTAGACCACTAAGTCAGTAATTCTGGCTAAGATTATATAGAAAAACTACATTGGTAAACCATGAAAAAGTTTAAAACTAAATTGATCAAATTGAAAAGTTTAGGATTGAATTGATATCCGTATAATAGGTTTATAACTTGATGGTTTTATTTAATTAAAGTGATGGGCCTAAGCTGGCCCGTCCGCCCATGATGGGCCTAAAAGCCCGGCCCACAAAATTGGGGCCCATGGATGAAGGAATATGATGAAGGGACACGTTTCTTCTTAGATGGAACGTATATAAAGGGAAATAAAGAGGGAGGAACGTACCTTTTGGCATAACGTACGTTCCTCCTCTCTCTCTCCCTCAAACACTTTCCAAAGGAAAGAACACCGCGCAAGAGGCGACACCCATCTTCCCTTCAAGGCAAACTGACGTCATCGGATCGAACGGGATCAGTTTCTCTTCCTCAAATCGGCGTCGGTGTTTAGTCTGTGGATACAAGGTACGTTCGTCTATGTGATGTGCCTTAGGATCGGTGATACATGTGTTTTTCCCGGGCTCGTCTTCCGCATTAGTTTAGGGGTTCGATTTAGTGTCGAACCCGGTTTTCTAGGAATCAGAAATTCCCAACATTGGTATCAGAGTCTATGTTTTTCCCGACCCCTTTCATGTTCATGGATGATTTCTTATTGCTTTTTCGTGAATTTAATTAGCCGACACCGATCGGGGCAAAAAAAATCCCGACACCCGAGCACTGTTCATCCATTTTTCGGGGTCTCTGTAAGTCGAAATCCATTTCTAAAGGCTTTGGATGGAAGGTCTCGTCGAGACGATAGCGACGAGTGGCGGAACGTCGCCAAAGGCCACCGGACGTGCCCCCACGCGCAGCCGGCGCGAAACGGTGCCTTTGGCGTGTGCAACGCACGCGCCGATTTGCACAACGCAGGCGCGTGCGCGGAGCCCACGAGCGCATGTGCGACGTAGGTGCGCGGGCGCTAGCGATGGCGCGTGCGCGGCACGCACCCGCTGCACACAGGCCGCACGTGCCGATCGGTTCATCCGACCGGCCGACCGACCGACCGGCCCGACCTGACCCGGTCCGACCGGCCCGACCCAACCCGGCGACTGTTGACCGTTGACCGACCGTTAACCGTTGACCGTCCGTTGACCGTTGACTTCCCTTGACCATTGACCATTGACTGTTGACTTCCGTTGATCGTTGACCGTTGACAAAAAAAAAAAAAGGATTTGTTTCTTTTTTCAATTATGTCTACGTGGATTATATGTAATCCCTTTTCTTTTTTTTTTTGTTCTGCATTTGTTGCAGGAACAATGCCTCCCCGTAAGCCGCGCGCATCTGTGCGCACAATGTCAAATGAACAAAAGGAGAGGCTTTCAAGGTTGATAGCCGATTTGAATGGTTATCAATGAGAGAGTGACGACATAATTGATCATGTTGTAGAGGTCAACAATAAAATTCAAGAAGTCATTTGGAACGGTTATCCCATGCCAGATACTCATATGGTGCGATTCTTTATGAACACTCTTCCATTAGAATCGCAAGGAGTGTTGAATCGCCTATGGGAGGTCAAAGGATTTACTAATTATAAGGAGCTAGTAATGGAATTTGTAGATGAATATCATCGGGTTGGAGCCACAAAGACTGCAACCCAAGGAATGACTTCAATTAAGCGAGGAATGAATGTGCGTAGGAGAAATCCTAAGGGATATCCGTCTGTTTTTCCGTGGCTGTCAAGAATGCCCGAAAATTTTACAGAGGAAAAGAAAAAGAAATTGATCCAAGTAGAAACTTTTCCTATCCGTTTTATGATGCCTTGGTTTTAGATGTTATGGCTGATCTTTATTAAGTGTGCTTTGTGAATAACTAATGTAATGTATTCCACCTGTTTGTTGTTGATAGAGCAACTAATATATTAGTTGTATTATGTGAAAACACAATTATTATATCATTATTGGATGTCAAATATTATTTGCTTTCTGTTGTTGTTAACTGTTGTGGGTAGTTCATAGAAGTTTTTGTAGCTTCATAGAATTTACTTTGCATGAAAAATTATATTAATGATAGTTTTAAGTTAGGATTTTTGGAGGATGATTGGAAACATAGTGATCTTTTGATTCTGAAACCTTACTTAAAATTATTAATTAATATGATGGGTTTGTGCAAAATAGATGCATAAGTGATAGGCATTAATATTTCGTGCATATATGTTTGATATGTTCAGATAAATGGATTCAGCAACTAAGAACATAATTGCTAAATTCAACAAAGAAGCACTAAAAGCTCTTGACCATGTTATGGAAGATCTTGAGAAGGATGTGCGCCACCTTGAGCTAGCAGATGATCGCCACAAGGCATTTGAGCGGGATACAGATATTTGCTGTGTTGCTTTCAGCTCAGTAGGATTATCAAGCTCTAAGCGCAAGCGCATTGATTCGTTAAATATGTGGGAAAGCAAGGGATCAAGTCCTTCTTGCAAGAAACCAAGAATTAACCAACAAAAGAGAGGAAAACGTCCTCGTGTGAAGAGAGGAAAACGTCCTCGTGTGAAGAATATCTCAAGGGTGAAATGTTACAACTATGACCAGAGGGGTCACTATGCCCGCAATTGTCGCAAGCCAAGGAAGGTACACACCCTTTGTACTATTGAGAACTTAGCATATGTGTCAAGTTTTGTATTCTTGACTGAGTCTAATCCTTTGTGGATTGTAGATTCAGGAGCGACGGACCATGTAGCGAAGGATAGAGAATCCTTCGTGGAATTTCGACGAGTTCCGACTGGAACTAAGTGGATCTATGTGGGAAACAACTCCAAAGCTGAAGTAAAAGAAATTGGCACCTGCCAACTGAACATGCATGGTGGGCGCACTTTATTCCTACATGATGTGTTGTATGCTCCGGAGATTCGTCGAAATTTAGTGTCTGTTTTAGTTTTGGTTAAGTTTGGTTTTGATGTGAACTTCCATAATAGAGGTGTAGATTTGTATTTGAATACAAAATACTATGGTTGTGGTTATTTTTCAGATGGATTCATTGTATTAGATATTGACTATGTTAATGCAAATGTTTGTTATTCCCTTCTCATGTCCCATAATTCATATGATAATGATATGAATGTGTGGCATGCTAAACTTGGTCATATTGGCCAACAGCGTATGAATAGACTAGCCAAAGAGGGCTTGTTAGGCAATATTGAAAGAGTCGATTTGCCCATATGTGAGTATTGCCTGGTAGGGAAAATGACAAGGAAATCATTTGGAAAAAGTAAAAGAGCTAAATTTACTTTGCATTTAATCCATTCTGACGTCTGTAGTCCAATGAATGTGAAAGGAAGGCATGTGGCTGTTTATTTCATCACTTTTATAGATGATTATAATCGATTCAGATATGTCTATTTGATTTCTCATAAATCTGAAGCAATAAGTTGTTTCAAAAGGTTTATGAACTTGGTAGAAAATCAATTAGACAAGAAAATAAAAGTATTAAGATCCGATCGAGGTCGTGAATATTTATCTAATGAGTTCAGAAAATTATGTGATGAAAAAGGAATAGAAAGACAGTTGTCTATTCCAAATACTTCTCAACAAAATGGTGTTGCGGAGAGAAGAAACAGAACCCTACTGGAAATGGTTAGGTCAATGATGACGCGTGCTAACTTACCTATCATTTTTTGGAGTGATGCGTTGTTAACTGCCGCATATATACTTAACCGGGTGCCTTCCAAATCAGTTACTTCTACTCCATATGAGTTATGGACAGGTAGAAAACCAGACTTAAGTTTTCTTAAGCTATGGGGTTGTGCTGCCTATACTCATAAGCCCTCTCACAAGTTTGGGAAATTGGGTCATAGAGGAAAGAAGAGTATTTTCATAAGATACTCCGAACACTTGAAAGGGTATGTGTTCATAGGTGAGTAGGAAAGTGAGAGTATAACTAAATTTGAATCACGTGATGTCACATTCTTAGAGGATGAATTTCCTAAGAAGGGCGAAATAGGGGAAGATTACTCCCTATTTGAAACCTTGGATCAAGATAACGATATTAGTAGAGTTCGTCCAAGTGGGAGTAATATAAGAAATGATGAATTGAATTCAACTCATTCGCAATTACAACCACATGATGAGACAACATCATCATTATCTAATCCTAGTGGGAGCATAATGGGGAATGATGTGCAAATTGTACAATCTCCCATACGGCGAACAAGTCGCCAAAGTATTCCCCGTCGACGTTTTGACATTGAAGGGGAAACTTTTATGATTGCTCCGCAAGATGAGAATGAGCCAAGAAATATTAATGAGGCTCTGAATTGCCCTAGTAAGGAAAAATGGATTCATGCAATGGAAGAGGAGATTGAGTCAATGAAGTCAAACCAAGTTTGGGAACTGGTTGATCTTCCAAAGGGACGCAAAGCTATTGGGAACAAGTGGGTTCTCAAAATAAAGCGAAAAGTTGATGGCTCGATAGAAAGGCATAAGGCTCGCCTTGTGGCGAAGGGGTATAATCAACAGGAATGAATTGATTATGAAGAAACATTTTCTCCTGTAGTGATATTTACCTTGATTCGCATTATTCTGGCAATAGTGGCTAGTATGGATCTTGAGTTACATCAAATGGATGTAAAGACTGCTTTCCTCAATGAAGAATTAGAGGAAGAAATATATATATAGAACAACCTGCTGGTTTCATAATGAAAGGCCAAGAAGAAAAGGTATGTCGACTTTTGAGATCAATATACGGCCTTAAGCAGTCGTCAAGGCAATGGTATATACGTTTTCATAATGCCATAATGGCATATGATTTTACAATGATAGATGAGGATCATTGTGTATATATCAAAAGATCGAAAGATCAATTTGTGATCATATCATTATATGTTGATGATATACTAATTGCCGGAAGCAATATGGATTTTGTTAATACTGTCAAGAGTTGGTTGTCTTCCAACTTTGAGATGAATGATATGGGTGAGGCTGCGTACATTCTTGAGTTAAGATTTCAAGAGATCGTTCGAAGAGATCGTTATCTCTTTCGCAAGAAACATATATAAATAAGGTTCTTGAACGATTTCGTATGCTAGATTGTAAACCCATAGACACTCCTATTGCAAAAGGTGAAGGATTGAGCCATAGACTGTGTCCAAGGACTCCACGAGAAAAGGAACAAATGAAACATGTTCCTTATGCTAGTGCTGTTGGGAGCTTGATGTACGCTATGAGGTGTACAAGACCTGACATATGTTTTGCAGTTGGAATGGTGAGTAGATACCAATCCAATCCAGGTCAAGCACATTGGAAAGCCATTAAGAGAATACTGAGGTATCTAAAGGGAACTGCTGATTATATGCTGAGTTATCAAGGAAATGATCTGCGACTCGAAGGCTATTCTGATACTGATTGGGGAGGAGATTTAGACGAAATGAAATCTACCTCTAGGTTTGTTTTCTTATTGAATAATGGCACCATATGTTGGAGCAGTAATAAGCAAACGTGAATAGCCTTGTCCACGATGGAAGCTGAGTTCGTGGCACAGCAGTGATATAAGAAAAAGTTTGGCTTAAGAGATTTTTGGATCATTTAGGTGTTATTGAGAAAGCTGCAAATCCATTATTAGTTAATTGTGATAGCCAAGTAGCTATAGCATACACCAAAGATCCAAAATATCATGGTAAAACCAAACATATAGATACCAAGTATAATTTTGTCAAAGATATGGTTGCACGAAAGGATGTGAACTTACAGTACATATCTACGCATAGAATGGTAGCAGATCTTATGACAAAGCCAATACCTAGAGATGCGTTTTATGGTCAAGTAAAATCTCTAGGATTGCGTAGAGTCTGATGTACTGCATATTGTAGTTTCCCTAAGTTGTTCACATTTAATGAATTTGTGTTTTTTCATCATTAATGCCTATGAATCTTTGTTTGATCTTTATGCATCTTAATGCTCAGTGCATTACATTAAGTTGAGTTAGTATGTCGGACAGATATAAGATTAGCCCACTCACACGGGTAATCGTCTCTATTTACTATGTGATAAATAGAGATGAGACGGTTTTTAAGCTTATTATCTAGGTGATAATCGATAGCTCAAGCTTAAAATATATATGTCGCCTTAACTAAGTGTTAAGATGAGGACAGGATATGTACTATGTCCGAAAGTAAAATAACCCACATATTTTACTTTATCTGTCTATGATGCCAGATGTGAGTTCTGATGAATTTTGTGAATGAGTAAATATGTGAACTCAAGTTAGACATTAGGTATGTCTAAACTATTATCTGTACGGTATTGAAGGTGTAGACATACGCTCCATGGGAAAAGAGTTAAATACCGTAATACGTATTTCATACTACGTATGCATGATACGACCAATAAGAGTGGCAAAAAGTTTGATCTCAACTTTTAATGCCGTGTGACACTCTTGAGGAAAAGAGTTCCTCAATTTATTAATGCCCTCATGACTTTTACTTATTCTCAAGATTTCTATTTAGTGTTTGCTATCTTAGGATGTTGCCAATGGTCATGAATTGATTCGATCTAATGAGACATTTCTAGAAAAGCAAGTTGAACTGAAATTGAGAGTTTGAAGGAAAGAGGAAGATCGGATTTGGAGAATCACATTGTAGTTTTGTATTCACTGGTCGACCAATTATGACTATCTTTGGGATAATCATAATTGTGAATACAATAAATATATCATTGTTTAAAAGAGATCAAGAGATATATAAATGTGATCAATCGATCTAGAGTACTGCATAACAGATTTACTCGGAATGTGATGCCCATTATGAGCTGCTATATATTCCTAACAGATATATAGCAACGAGCTCTCAAAGTATGCTGGTCGCACGGACTATTCACCAGTATGAATGTTGTAGAGAAGTAAAGAGGATCATGTTCAGCCCACCATGTGCGAGTGGGAGATGATGGTTTTATTTAATTAAAGTGATGGGCCTAAGCTGGCCCGTCCGCCCATGATGGGCCTAAAAGCCCGGCCCACAAAATTGGGGCCCATGGATGAAGGAATATGATGAAGGGACACGTTTCTTCTTGGAGGGAACGTATATAAAGGGAAATAAAGAGGGAGGAACGTACCTTTTGGCATAACGTACGTTACTCTCTCTCTCTCTCTCCCTCAAACACTTTCCAAAGGAAAGAACAGCGTGCAAGAGGCGGCACCCATCTTCCCTTCAAGGCAAACTAACGTCATCGGATCGAACGGGATCAGTTTCTCTTCTTCAAATCGGCGTCGGTGTTTAGTCTGTGGATACAAGGTACATTCGTCTATGTGATGTGCCTTAGGATCGGTGATACATGTGTTTTTCCCGGGCTCGTCTTCCGCATTAGTTTAGGAGTTCGATTTAGTGTCGAACCCGGTTTTCTGGGAATCAGAAATTCCCAACATAACTATTTGGATAGTTTTTCCGCAACAATTCAACCAAATAATCAGCATTCTAACTTCGATTAATAAATGATTTTAGAGTTTCTGTTCGCACCTACACACCCACGTGCAACGGACTTCACTCATTCGATATATACACACCAACTCTACTGTCGTACTTGTCAGATATTGTTAATAGAACGTGCATACTCCTATGCACATGCAGCACTTGAACAAATACGAATGAGCTCATCCTTATGAAACAATAAACTGACTAATGGTTGACTGTCCCTATTGTTAGATCCAAACTCTCAATGATCATGAAACAATGTACATTGTGCTTATGAATCATAATGCATATATCTAATTACAAATTGCAAATGATTATTTGAATAAGTGGTCATATTTGATCATGAGTCAGTAAGAGTT
This sequence comes from Eucalyptus sp. ANBG9806169, assembly GCA_014182395.1. Lineage (NCBI taxonomy): Eukaryota > Viridiplantae > Streptophyta > Magnoliopsida > Myrtales > Myrtaceae > Eucalyptus > Eucalyptus sp. ANBG9806169. Next base: position 38,897,801 of record CM024573.1, on the reverse strand, counting down.
CACGACATCAATTAAAAGTATTAACTTCATAAACGAGTCTTAGTGTCAACTGCTCTTTTCACCGATATTAGCTTTCATTGGAATCTTGTTCGGTCGTATATAGTGGAAAATTCAAATGACCAAACACAATCCAAAGTGTTTATAAGCTACTCTCGGTTAGCATGGGGAACACTCAAAAACAACTCTTGCGAACTGCACTCGTGTCACTTTACCTAAACTTATTGTACTTGTGTCAATTTGCATAAAAGATCTAGAACTGAATTGACACAAATGTAATTGATTTAGGACTTTTTTTATAATTTTCTCAATAATAACTATATGGGGGATATGATTGAAATGTCAGTTGTGATATTTGCCATTTCATTTTTCATTCCATTTCACATGAACGGGTATGTGACTCGTTTACATGATTTGAACTTAATATGATAAATTGGATAATCATTTATTAATGTTGGGAATCATTTAAGAAAAGAGCCACTGTCAATCCTCGAAGTAAAAGTTTTCACTTGGATATTTGAAGAACTAGAAGCATTATGAGTTGGAAAACCGAAATTAGGAAGATTATTTGGCCAAGTCACGATAGTAGTGAGAGATCCAGCCGGAAATGATCTTGATCTCCTTCTTTCTCACATCTTGAAGCCACTTGGGATCTTCACTGGTCGAGTATCGTAGATCGACATGGTGAGCCCCTATCATCGATAACTTACGATGGTTAAAAATAACTTCTTGTATGTCCTAGAATTTCTATTTCTTTAACTTGTCTCTGAACATGTTATTGTACATACCATGGACAACCTCCCATCAATGTGAAGATTGACCATCAATTCTTCCATTGAAGGGATTCACTAATGACTTTTTGTGATAACGTTTATTCATAAAATGAAGAGTCACTTATGCTAAGTTTTAGAGACACTGAGCTAACCTTTTTCGGCCACTATTGCAACAATGCTCTTGGAAATGCTCTTCAACACCCTGCCAATTTTACCACAGAGACAGGATTATTAAACAATTCATTCCCTCCACACCAGAGAGAGAGAGAGAGAGAGAGAGAGAGAGAGAGAGAGAGAGAGAGAGAGAGAGAGAGATACCCTCCACCATTCCATGGGTCTCTTAAGCCATTGAAGAAGATGATATTGCTCCCAAATCTCCTCAAGGTCCGCCTAATGTCCTGTTTTTTTTTAAGTACACACAATGATCGACACAAAAATTCAGGTTAGGAGGCGGGATGAATAGATGTTGCAATTCTCTAAGCAAGGACATGCAAGATATGAAAGCTTATGTGAAACTTCATAAATTCTCATTTATACTTATAAAAAGGTTACACCAAGCATAGAATAATGAAGGATGGGTTACCCACGTGACCGCCGAACTCGGTAGGGATCCAGGTGGGCCTAGAGACGACGCTGGAGTCAGATGCACAGGAGCCGATTGTATCATTATAGTTGTACTTGTAAGCTGGGAATATGCTTGTCTCTCGATTGCCGTCTGTTGGCATTACCATTTCCGTGCATGCCTACAAGGAAATAAATAACGATCACTATCACATGGGCTCGTGCTAAAAAAAGCTTAGAGATCATCGAATGGTACAAAAAGTAAAAATTACGAGGACATACCATAGCCATAAAGAAAGAGCCCATGAACTTCATCTCAGCAACAGTATGAAATCCAGTGTACAGGAATGTCGGAGAAATTAAGACTGATGTACTAAATGGATTTTACTAAATTTTAAGTTGGCATGCCCGTCTAAGCACTGTACACAAAAATCTATCCCATTATATAGTAAACCCATTTCGCATATGAGTCTCGGCATCTCTAGCATTTTTTATATGATGATTTGCAAGCAGCTCGGTTGACAAGCTTTTCAGTTGGAAACTAAAGCAACAAAGAGAAATGTACCTGCCATTGCCATCCACCGAGGCCATGAGGATCGGAATCATCCAATAGATCAAAGCACGAGACGCCACCGCTGTAGTTGTAGTAGATGTTTGCCGCGCCATGCAATTTCTCGAAATCATCATCCCCTTTGCTCGGATCATCTATCGCCTTGCACATCTGCGCAAAATGAAAACAGAGAGAGCATAAGTGTTCGTCATGTATCCGATTTGTCTTTTCAGCCATCAAGCTATATCTTGAAGAAATAACAGAAAAGCGCTTTACAAAACGGTGCGGTCACCCCTCAATATCGGCGCAACGGAGAGAGCTAACTAAATTGTCACAAATCGATTTTGAAGTAACGGGACTAAGTCGCCTAATGCTGGAACAAAGTATGCCAATCCTTCATTCAACTCGGTCAATCACACACGTGACCATACAATCCTCAAAGATCAGATCTGCTTTACACAAATTGGTCATATACTACAAGGATTCTTTCAGTTTTAATGTCGAGTTTACTTGGACTTTAGAAACGAGATTGGTTAAATCGAGAAGTAGCTTTAATTTCCCTTAAGATCAGATCTAAAAAAATGCCAATTTGACTTGGAAATACTGTAAAGTATGATCTTGAAGATCTTGCTTAGATTACACTGGTAATACAGGTTATCATTAGTTAAGCAAGCTATACCTGTTTGACTGGGTAAGCAGGCAAGGGGTTCAAGAAATTGGAAGGAGTTGGATAATCGGTCATGGCCGTGTAAAGGAGAGCAGTCTGGAGCCAACCTTGGAGAAGACCCGCATCCATGGAGTTCCTGCAAAGGGGTCATCGCATAAACAAAATATCCCACCAAACAGAATATATTAAATCCATGAGAAGCTAAAATTGCCTATGCCTCAACTCTCACTTGCACAGTCCAAATGATTTTCCCAGGATCTCGTGTCCGCCATCTCGCTTCGCCGTATCTTCGATCTTCTGCCATGATCGCTTGATCACTTTGTAGCAATTCTCGCTCTCGCTCTGGATATTTACATTGATTGCGCTCTATATAATTAGTATCGAGTACATTGAATAACTGGTGTGTGTGTAAAGTAATAAGTCACGCAGTATCATGATGTAAAGAAATGATAAGTCGGGAGTCCGGTACATAATCAAACGTAGTAAATAGAATAAACAGTAATCTCCAGACTTTTCCTGAACTGCAAATGTTTAGACAAGGTGGAATCATAATATACTTTGAATAGTATACGGTGGCCGGCTATGGAATCTTTGACTAGAAAGTTCGGGTTGGGACCATCTTCGGATTCCTTTTGTCATGCAAATCTTTCCACTACGATCTCTGGCCCATGGCCGAAGAAGACCTTCTATATCCTATTAGCTGACATTATCCTAGCCCCGCCTTTGTAAAGTCTTTGTCATCCAAGAATAACCAAAAACAGACACAAACTCAGAGAGAGAGAGAGAGAGAACCCTGAAGTCTCGAGTGATGATGTCGTTGAAGCTGTAGGGAGAGGTGATGTTGTCGAAGTTGAGGATCGGAGAAGACGAAGACAAAGCGCCAATTGCAATGTGCGGATACTTGAGCCTGAACCATGCCGCCAGCACTGCCATATTTTTAATAAACAAAATCATTCATCTGAACAAGTGTTAACTCCTTTTTCCTTTTCCTTATCAAACCAGAAACCTCCGTGCACAACTAACTACGCAATTAATCTATTATATAAGACAAACCCATTAATTAATTAATTAATTAATTAAACTAAGCTGTGAAGACTGAGAGAGAGAGAGAGGGAGACAGCAGCATACTTCCACCGTAGGAACCTCCAAAAACCACCACTGGCGAATCCTCGGCCGTCCAGTTCTTCTTCAGATCGGTGATCAGCGTCGCATAGTCCGCCAATGCTTGTGTGGAAGAGAGATAGCCCAGCGTGCTGGAGTTGCTGTATGCCACCTCTTTGTTGCCCCCAAACGGAATCGATTTCCCGTAAAACCGATGCTTCAAAGAAATAGATAAGAATGATGATCTCTATATCCTTCTTATAATATACTTTGCAAAAGCAAAAGAATATAGCTTTCAGTATTTAGATCGGTTGCCAATATACCTCAATGAACACAAGAAGGGCATTGAAGCGGGGTGCAGTCTCGAACATGAAGCCCGTGTTCTGGGTGAGCCACTCGATGTCACCCTCGTTCCCGGTGTAGACGAAGATCGGGGCGTTCTTCTGCGGGCCGCCCCAGAAGGTGGAGTTGATCAGGTACCTCTGCTGGAACGTCTGGTAGCTCTCGGGGCGGAAGCCGAAGTGGTCGAGGACTTGCGTGAAGTACCTGGTTTCGTAGGGCCCATTGCTGCCGCTCTGGTCGTTGGAGATCGATGTTGGTTGAGAACTTTCGGGATGAATGAGGGGCGAAGGAAAGCGAGGTACGATAATGCGGAATGGCGAGACGGCAAGAGAGCATTGAAAGATCAGAGAGAGATGGAGAAAAAGGTTCAGTAGTAGTTGTGCTGTACTCATGATCTCCCGGTCTCTGGTGTTTGCAGTTGCAGAGGAAGTCAACGAGCGTGCAGTTTTCTGTTCACAGAGAGAGAGAGAGAGAGAGAGAGAGTCTTTCTAAAGAATAGCAAGAAGTTCAATGACTGAGTATACAGATCAAAGGAGGTTGGGGCCTGGCCTAAAATGCTGGTAAAAACTTACTTGGTGGGCCATCATTGATTGATGTATTAGCCGGCATTAGACAAATAAATGGCATTCAATATCACGGGGTTTTAATTAAGGGTAAGGTAGATGCTATGATTGCTAATCCCATGGAGGTATAAAGTTGATGGAAAAATGTTCTTGCAAATTCTCCAGTTTATATCTGTTGTTGCTTTTGATGGGACCCAATTAAATGAGTCAAAAGCTAGTCTTCAATTCCACTTATTACAATTAGAGGAGGGGCAAACGTGTGGGTTAAATTGGGCTTAGGGTTGGGCTTAAGTGGTTTATTGATGGATTTGGACCAAAACTTACCCAATAGGTCCACTTAAATGGTAACAGCATAAACAATTTCATTTGTTTTGCGGAGAATAAATTATTTTAAAAAATAGTTTTCCAAAAATATTTGCCAATATCACTCAGTAAAAAATATTTTCATTATTAATAATAATTTATGTCCAAAAATTTTCATAAATGAAAAAAATATTTTTATTCATTTATTATAAAGAATACAAATTATTATTTTTAGCAAAATATTATTCAAATTATTAATTTTTTGTGAAACAAACTCATCCTACAAAACCATTTTACAAGACATGTCTAGTAATCATACATGTTTGTTGAAATTCCTCTCAAGATGACCCCGTAATACTACTTGCAGTTTCTTTTTTACTTTGTCTATCCATCTGTCACGCCCCGAACCTCGAGCACGCGCACATCCCTCGGTGGTCGATAGAATTTTGCGACGTTCCCAGGACTTGTCGCCGACCCTTTTCATTTTATTGCACGTGCGGAAGCGGATTCACTAATCCCCTGACAACAGCATACATGAGATAGAAAAGCAGGACAACCAATTTCAAATCAAATACACTCTTATAAACACTTCAAGCTTATACAAAAGGTTTATGTCGTAAAGAACTATTGAACCACCTATGCTCCTGACCCTTCCGCTTCAAGCTCCGGGCTCTTCACACTAGGGACTTGAAAATAGTTATTCAATAACCAGTGAGATATAAATCTCAGCGAGTTCCACCCCTAAGCCCCGGTTAGTACACCAACTCAACCCAGGGTATCTATCCAAAACTACCCCACCACAAGCAACAACCAACAGTCGATTCGCATACAACCTTACTTGATATGCCATACCCTGCACATTATAATTCAGCACGATACACGCAATGCACATGGCTGTTAGATGATACAATTCATCAATCACATACGAGTCGCGTCACCAGCGATCTCACCTGGCCATTGCCACACTCTGCACATTATCGATTCATGCGTGTGTGCCATAAACAATATGCTTAACTCATGCATGACCGGAATCAACAATGCAATGATTCTCATGCGTTCTTGCACAATAGTGCGTCACTCATCACGTATCAATCGATCACACAGGTCCATCAATTCAATCAATCCAATTGATACCATCTATCAATTCATACCATCTATTCAACCATACTATCTATTCATCCAACAATACAATCACTGCTCACACAAGCTGAATGGATGCCATGCTCTCACAAGCTGATATAGATGGTAGCTCGCACAAGCTGATATATATATATATATATATATATATATATATATATATATATATATATATATATATATATATATATATGGTAGCTCACACAAGCTGATAGATAGATGATAGCTCGCACAAGCTGATATATACATATATGATAGCTCGCACAAGCTGATATATGGATCGTTGCTCTCACAAGCTGATATATAGTGCTCACACAAGCTATTGCATATATAATAGTTCGCACAAGCTGTAGCATATATAATAGCTCGCACAAGCTATAGCATATATTATATAATAGCTCGCACAAGCTGACATGATGTAAATCAATTCAATGTTTCAATCCAATCAATCAATCAATTCAAACTGGTCCTACAAACCAATTACGGTGCCAAAAGCCGACACCGGGTATTTTCAAGTTAAATACCAAAACTTCACAATCATCACATAATTGTACAAATCGTCACTCAATTCATGCGGAAGTTTATGCAATAACACATCCAATCACTTCATGGAATTAAACACACATGAAATTAAACATTTTTCATTCTCGGGTGAACAGTGTTTTGTGAACAGTGCTCGTGAACAATGCCTCGTGAATAGTGTCGAGTGAACAGTAAATTTTCAGGATTTAATAAATGATAAATTAAACTCAGAAATCATTAAAATCATTAATTAAAACAATCAAACAATTAATTAAGCAAAACAAGCTTAATTAAACACATAAGCACAATTAAGCAAATAAAGCAAGATTAAGCTAAACTAATTTAATCCATCCATCTAACCACCTATCTTAGGGCTAATACAACTTAATTAAATCACATAAACTAGAATTAAATCTAACTAAACCAACCCTAAGCAAGTTTAAGCACTAATCGAAGGATTAGGAGCTAAACTCACCCGTTAAGCGGGCCGGAGACACCGACGCGGCGGCGACAACGGTGGCTACGCACCGGAACCTCTACCACGATGATCCAAGGCGGTCCCAAGCTCAACACAGCAACCACAGCTCAGACTCCCACTGAAAACACTGAAAAACAGCCCTACCGGAGGAGAAACTGAGTTGAACGGCTTGGCCGGAGCTCCGGTGAGAGGGTTGGTCGACAACCAAAGGCTCCCGGGGGTCTTGGGGGTCTTGCTGGAGGTTAGTATGGGCGGAGGAATGGCTGGAATGGAAGAAAACGGGCTGCAAAGTCGAAACAGTCCAGGCTGCAGGCGGACCAACGGACCGGCGACCGGCGGCTTGCGACGGACTTACAGGACGGACGGCGGCTCTGTTCGGGACGAAATTAGGCTCGTTGGAACGGTCTGTCTCTCCCGGTCACAGGGATAGGTCGCTCGTTCTCTGATTCATCCGGGAAGACCACTTTTGACTTGATTATTCACCGAAGGGTCAACTGGAGCAGAAACTGGAAGAGAGGGAGAACGAGGGAGAGAGGAGATCGTCCGTTTGGAGGCCGAATGGGGGAGAGAGAGAGTGATGGGAGGGCTGAAAGCACTCCTCATTAAGGCCATTAAATGGCTACTTCAAGTCCCCATGCCATGACATCATCTTCTCTCTCTTCTTTTGCCCTTATCCCTTTGCTTTTGGGGGCAATTTGGTCATTTCCACCTTGCACAAATTACCAATCTATCCTTGGGCTGAAATTGGTGGATGGGCCTAAGAAATGGGCTTGGCCATGAATAGGAGTGGGCTTGGGAATTTATTGGGCTTTGAAATGGTTAAGGCTTGGCCCATGGGCTTAGAAGATGAATAGTTAGTTTGGCCCAATGGGCTCATTTGCTTGACTTAGGCCCATTTGGTAGCTGTCCCAACTTGGGCCTAAGGCCCACACTGACTTGGCCCGGCCCATGTCCTCACGGGCTCGCTTCTTCGGTTTGAATCCCTTTTTCAATTGCTCGGCTTCACTGGCTCTGTCGACTATTGAAGCGGCTTCATCCAAAGTCCGTCCCGGACATTCCCGATAATTCGAAGTCCAATCCTAAGTTCTCTTGCCATGTCAATTTCGCCCTAATGCCATTTTGGTTATAACTCAAACTGACGGGCGGCTCAGAGGATTCACGCGTAACCGACTCGTGCCAAACCACGTTCAAGACATCTCGACGCATGGACGTCCCTAACTTCCTGAAATTACGGAGGATAGATTCTTATTTCAAAGTACACGATTACTGAGGATCGACATAGGGTCCTTCATGGATTCGATAACAGTAAATGGAATCACCCGTCGTTCCATTATGTTCTATCCGCGAATCGACTTCTAGTCATCCTTAGAATCGGCCTTCTTATCTACAGGATCATCCTCACGCAAGTCTCACGGTCAAGTCGTTTTCCCAGGTCGGGTCCTTTAGTCGTACGAGTTTTGTCCTCAATAGCCTTTCCCTTCAAGGTCAGTATCTCAAGAGTGATCAATTCCGAGTGAGATCAACCAACAATGCATTGACGAAATTCACATCCATTCATTCCTCAAAGGGCTCGAATTTCAGGATGTCACACCATCTCTCGGAGTAATCGCTCCGTTTGTCGAATGGATATTGGGCAGGAAAGGTCCATGGTGCTATTGGTTGGTGAAATTTTATATAATGTTTTGAAGAAAAATCAAAAGAGGAAAGTAAATCAAAGGATGAATTCGAGGTGCAAGAAATGACGGCCCTCTATAAATATATCTACATTCGAATACTCAAAAAGGTAGGAGACCGAAGTAGAATAACTTTGTATGGGGATTCAAATAATCACACTTGCTCCTCCTTTTAGGGACATTTTCAAAAGCCAGACCCGTATATCTCAGCGGTATGTGTGGGTTGGAATGATGGCGACTCAATGAAAATTAACTAGATGCTCAAAATGTCCCTTACAACTAATTTATATAAAATAGAAACTACAAGTAGTGAGAAGATTTTCTAATCATATCTAAAACATATTATATTGATATCAATTTTATCTAAATTTTTTTAATTTGGTCAATTTAATCCAACGAGGTTGACACTTACTAGAGTCTAGCGAGGGTGGCCTTTTGCCATTTCTAGCGAGGACATCCTAGCTCTCGTATATACGCACCGACTATACTGTCATACTTAACGCATATTGTTAATAGAATATGCATACTCACATGCTCATGCAGCATTTAAACAAATACTAATGAGCTCCTCCTTAAGAATCGTGAAACTGACCAATTGTTTACCATCTTTGTTGTTAGATCCAAACTCTCAGTGATCGTGAGACAGTGTTTCGCTTAAGAATTGTGATGGATATATCAAATTGCAAATTGCAAATGATTATTTGAATAAGCAAGGCATATTCGATCTTGAGTGAGTAAGAGTCCGTGAGATGAGTTAGAAGAATTACTTTCGTAAATGAGTCTTAGCATACCTAGCCCTACTTTGATTTAAGTAGACTCAAATTGCTCTTTTCACCAATATTAGCTTTTACTGGAATTCTTGTTCGGTCATATATGGTCGAAAATTCGAATGACCAAGCACAATCCAAGTGCTTACAAGCTACTCTTGGTTGCCATCAAGAAAACTCAAAAGCAAGTCTTGCGAGCTGCACTTGTGTCAATTTTGCCTAAACTTGTTATACTTGTGTCAATTTACCTAAAATGTTTTTGAATTGACATAAATTCAATAGGTTTAAATCTTTTTGATAATTTCCCTCAATAATAACTATATTAGAGATCTAATTGAAATTGCAGTTATAGTATTTGCTATTTCATTTTTCATTCCATTTCGCATGAACAGGTATACGACTCATTTGCATGATTTGAACTTAATATGACAAACTGGATTATTTTTTATTAATGTCCAGAATCATTTAAGAAAACAAAATCTAAGAGCCACTGCAATCCCCGAAGTAAAAGTTTTCACTTGGATAGTTGAAGAACTAGAAGCACTATAGAGTTGGAAAACCGAAATTGGGAAGATGATTTGGCCAAGTTGCGGTAGTATTGAGAGATCCAGCCTGAAATGACCTTGATCTCCTTCTTTCTCACATCTTGAAGCCACTTGGTATCTTCATGGGTTGAGTATCACAAATCGGCATGGTGAGCCCCTATCATCCACAACTTGACAACTTACAACGATTAAAGACACAAGAACACCGTGAGTGCCAAAACAAAGACATCGTGAGTGCCAAAACTTGGCATGAAGGGACACTTAAGTGCCAAAAGTAAGGAAAGCAATACTTAAATGCCAAAATCGGAGCAAAATGGATTAGTTAAGTGCCAATGGCGAGAAAATCCGGCCAAAACGCTGACGTTGCGATTTTCCGGTGAGTTTAGTGCAAAACAACGTCGTTTTGCATGCTGATGTGGTTAGATAGTGCCAAAACGATGTCGTTTTGGTGTTGACATAATAAATAATAAATATAAAAATTAATTAAATTTAAAAACAAAAAAGAAAACAAAGAGAGAGGAGAGGGAGGAAGGTAGCTGGCAATTGAGAGCTCGCTCTCCCCTTCGTCGCCGGAAAGGCGGGGAGGGTCGACCGGGGTTGGCGACTCCAGCCGACCAGCGGTGAGGGCCTACAAGCCCTCGCCCAAATTTGGGGCGAGGGTCGCGGGACCCAATGAGCGGCGGCCTTTGGCCCAATTGGATGAGGGCCGGCGACGCTTGCCGGATCTAGGGGAGGGCTGCTGCGACCCTCGCCCCAGATCTGGGCGAGGGCTCGCAGCCCCTCGTTGCCGACCGGCCGGGGTCGCCGGCCCCGGCTAGGGCTTGGCAGCCCCAGCTAACCCTCCCCCACCTTTCGGCGACGGCGATGAGGGCTAACCCCTTAACTGTTGCCCGCCTTCCTCCTCCTCATTTTTTTTTTTTTTTGTTAAATAATAATTATAAAATTATAATTATTATTTAATTAATTTTTATATTAAAATTCGAATTATGCCAAAACGACGTCATTTTTGTGTGTTTTTGTTAAGTCAGCCTTTCGATGAGTCACGTCAGCACGAAAATTAATAAAATATTGTCACATAATATTTCTGGCGGAGTTCACAAGATATGACACTCAAGTATCCCATTTTTCATAAAAAGTGACACTTAAGTATCACTTTCGTAAGTTTTGGTATTTAAATGTCCCATTGTGTTAAGTTTTGGCACTTGAGGTGTTCTTTTGCCGACGGTTAAAAGTAACTTGTTGCTAGCACTTGTATCTGAAAATTTGATTGTACATACTACGGACGACCTTCCATCAATGTGAAGATTGACCATCACATCTTCCATCGAAGGGATATGCTAATATCTTTTTGTGAAAACGTTTATTTGTAAAATGAAGAGTCGCTTATGCTAAGGTTCAGAGACAGTAAGCTGACCTTTTTTGGCCACTATTGCAATAATGCTCTTGGAAATGCTCTTCAACACCCTGCTATTTTTACCTCAGAGACATGATTATTAAACCATTCATTCCCTATACACCAAAGAGAGAGATACCCTCCACCACTCCAAGGGTCTCTTAAGCCTTTGAAGAAGATGATGTTGCTCCCAAACTGCTTCTCCCTCTTAAACAAGCAACTGCGTGCACATTTGATTACTTAAAAGGACTCAATTTCTTTTCCCCTTTTTGTCTGCTTATTTCAGTTGTTGGAATTGCCTGTTACTATTTGCTTATGATGTGCTGTTTGCTGGGGGTACTCTGTTGAGGTCGAGCATTTCTCTGCGCATCTGCATATGCAATCTTGCGACTGCTGCTCATTTATGTTCTTAATTTGGATGGATTTCTTTCTACTTAAATTGTACAGAGTATCGATGGATATCTTTCTCTACGCATCAGAACTAGGCGCCTTGGCCGATGTTAATGTTATTTATTTTTGTGATCCCACATTTTGGACCCACTTTCTCTTAAAGTTGCGACTATTCGACAAGAAGTTTTTTCACGCTTCGTACCCTTTCGTGACAACTGCTCATTTGGTAACCGTCTTGATGGGAGACGGTGTATAAAAAGGAACGTACGTTCATTTCTGACGGGTGATGACAAGGTCTAACACAAACTTTCACATTTGAAATACACCATCAGTACGTGAGGGAATTGGGTAAGTAGCGTGTCCCCAATTTTTCTTTGATTTTAGGTTTTTTTGACGAACGTGAACAAGAACAATGGCTGGAGGTTTGTATTTAATCGATCCTGGCTTCCGCATCATGAATTTTATGTCTTACATTTGGTATCATAGCAAGTTTGCCTCTGCCTTGTTTTTTGTCGAAAATTTTGGTGTATTTTCGGGCACTTTTGAACATGAATAGTAATTTAGAGTTTTGAGGCCAAGAGAGAAACTCGCCGATTCCTGGTAAAATCCAGCGACCCACCTCTTGATTTTGGACCCATACAGTCGCACCGCCATGAGGATCATTAGCCATGAGTTTTTCCGGTAAATCGGTGTTTGTCGAAGGCTAATCGGGCGACGAAAGTCATGGTGGTTGAGGATTTGTGTTTTTGGAGTTTTTCGTTAGATTTGATGCCAATTTCTTCGTCATTTTCGCCATAACTTGGACCCATATAGTCGTGCCGGCATGCTTTTCAAAACCCATAATTTATTTTGGTCTTAGATGGGCTGCCGGAGAAGAAACGGTGGTGAAATCGCGGCTGAAAATGGCGAAAAACCGACGTAAATGGCTTCTGTGCGCGAAGGAGAAGGCGCATGGGCCTTACGTGATCGCTGCAGTTGCAGGCGCGTGGAACCCACGCGCCACGTGCCCTCATGCACACGCAACCACTGCGCGCGCGGGCAACTGCTGGCGCATGGGGCCCACGCGTGCGGATTGCCCACGACAGTTGCCAGGCGAGTGCGTTGCACGCGCCCGTGCGTTGATCGAGCGCGTGCGGGCATGCGCTCGCGCGGATTCTGGCGCGTGCTCGGCACGCGCCTATCGTCTCTCACCTGCGGCTCTTTTTACAATTTTGCCTAAAATTTTTCATGTTTTTGCAATCCTACCCTTGGCCAATTTATTTACTGTTCTGCCCTTGGTACATTTATTAATTATTATGTCATTTCATGCATTTTTATGAATATTTTATGCATGAAATTAAATGTCCAATGATTGATATATTTAATTAATTAGAGAGTAGCCACATCATATTTAATTAATTAAATTATATATTAAGAGCTTCCGGATCATATTTAGAAATGGACATTAATTGTAATTAATTATATTAATATTATGAATTTTATCCCACAGGAATTTTCATTGTATTAATATGATTAATTAGGATGAAATATCATATTATTTTTCTTAATTTACCCACAGGGATTAAGAAAAGGTATATAATATGGTAGTTTCTTCATGATGTAATTATAAATCTATTTAAATTAAAAACTTAACCCACAAGTAGTTTTTATGTTATGTGATTCATATTATGACTTGTTTACATTGGTAAAACATGATTTATGTATATTTGCCTCAAATTTTGTGATATAAGCATGATTATTTGATATGCAGTTTCGCAAACTGTGAATTTCTCTGAATTTAAGTTTGATGTTCCCATACTGAATGGTGAGAACTATACAGTTTGGAAGAAGTCAGTTCTTCTTCAATTGGGGTGGATGGACATTGATTATGCTATAAGGAAAGACGAACCACCTATTCCTACTAATTCGAGCACTCCAGCTGAGATAACTCTTTATAACTAATGGGAGCGGTCCAACCATGTTTGTGCCATGTTTATAAGAGCTAAGATATCTCCTAGTATTCATGGTTCGGTTGCTCAGCATAGCAATGCTAAGGCCTTATTGGAGGCCATTGATGCGCAGTTTGAGAGTTCTGAGAAGGCGCATGCCATGACCCTAATTATGAAGTTTTCATCATTGAAGCTCACTAGTATTAGAGGTATGCGTGAGCACATCATGCAAATGAGGAACATAGCAACTCAACTTAAGAACCTTGAGGTTGAGATATCTGAATCATTTCTTGTGTATTATATTCTGAACACTCTCCCACAACAGTATGCACCTTTCAAGATCTCTTACAACACACATAAGAATAAATTGTCAATTAATGAACTCATGACCATGTGTGTTCAAGAGGAAGAAAGACTGATTATGGAATTGGGAGAAAATGCTCATTTGACAACACAAGGAAAGCATAAGGGCCATGGCAAGCATAAGGGAAAAGGTAAAATACCTCCCCAAGCTGACATTAAGAAAGAATCCAAATGTTTCTTCTGTAAATAGAAGGGGCATATAAAGAAGGATTGTGTCAAATTTAAGGCCTGGCTTGAGAAGAAAGGTAAGCCAATCTCTTGTGTTTGTTATGAATCTAATATGACTGATGTAAATCACAACACTTGGTGGATTGATTCTGGATCTACAATCCATATTTCGAATTCCTTGCAGGGTTTTCAAAACCACAGGAAGCCAATGGGAAGTGAACAAAGCATCTATTCAGGAAACAAGATGCGTTCGCATGTGGAAGCTATTGGGACATGTAGACTTGTTCTCAATAGTGGCTTTGTTTTGAATTTGGAAATGACCTTTTATGTTCCTAGTTTTTCTAGAAACTTAATTTCAATTTCAAGACTTGTACCTTTGGGATACTCTTTTAACTTTTCAGATTCAAACTTCTGTTTATCATTTAAATCTGAAATTGTTGGGAGTGGTACTTTGTTTGATGGTCTTTTTCGAATTAATTTACAAGACAATACCTATTATGATGCGATGTATGTTCATGATAAAGCTGGTATGAAACGATGTGTTGTGAAAGAACATTCCTTTATGTTGCGGCACCGGAGACTGGGACATATCTCCATAGAAAGAATTAAGCGATTTGTAAATGATGGAGTACTTGGTACTTTAAATTTTACTGATTGTGATACTTGTGTGGACTGCATAAAGGGAAAGCAGACTAACAAGACAAAGAAAGGTGCCAAGAGGAGTACAGAAATATTAGAAATCATACATACGGATATTTGTAGTTCGGATATGGACTCATGTGGTCAGAAATACTTCATCTCCTTCATAGATGATTACTCATGTTACATGTATATCTATTTGATTCATAATAAGTATGAAGCATTAGATGCCTTTAAGGTATTTAAGGCAGAAGTATAGAAACAATGCAGTAAGCAAATTAAGATCGTGAGATCAGATAGAGGTGGAGAATTCTATGGTAGATACACTGAAGATGGACAAGCACCTGGTCCATTTGCAAGGTTTCTTTAAGAGCATGGGATAGTTGCCCAATATACTATGCCTAGTTCTCCGGACTAAAACGGCGTAGCGGGAAGAAGAAACCGGACCTTATTGGACATGGTGCATAGTATGCTTAGCAGCTCCAAACTTCCTAAATCCTTGTGGATTGAAGCACTTAAGACGACAGTGTACATATTAAACCGAGTTCCGACCAAGATTGTCCTAAAGACACCTTTTGAGTTATTTAAGGGTTGGAAACCGAGTTTGCATCATGTGCGCGTTTGGGGATGCCCGTCTGAAGTGAGAGTTTATAATCCACAAGAAAAGAAATTGGACCCAAGGACCATAAGTGGGTATTTCATTGGATATGCCGAAAGGTCTAAGGGATACAGGTTTTATTGTCCATCTCACACCACTAGGATTGTGGAATCAAGAAACGCTAAATTTCTTGAAAATGACTTCATTAGTGGGAGCAATCAATCGAAGGACCTTGATCCTAAGAAAGATCATACAGATACTCAACCTTCCACCTCAAGTTTAAGGTTGGTTGTTGCTCATAATGCCCCTTCAGTTCAACCGGCTATTGAACAACCAATCGTTGAAGTTCCACAACCTGTCGACACTGATCTAGTAGATCCAGTTGTTCAGCAATTACCAGAAACTGTTGAACAACACGCTCCTCAAGAGAATGTTGATTCAACATTAAGAAGATCTACTAGAATAAGGAAATCGGTTATTCCTAGTGATTAAATTGTATATTTACAAGAGTCTGACTACAATATTAGAGCTGAGAATGATCCTGAAATGTTTTCACAAGCCATGGATAGTGATAAATCCAATTTATGGTACAATGCCATGAAGAATGAAATGAGTTCTATGGCATCTAACAAAGTCTGGGATTTGGTTGAGTTACCTGATGGTGTGAAGGCCATTGGTTGTAAATGGGTCTTCAAAACTAAGAATGATTCATTGGGTAACATTGAAAGACATAAAGCTAGACTCGTTGCCAAAGGATTCACTCAAAAGGAATGAATCAATTACACGGAGACTTTTTCTCCTGTATCTAAGAAAGATTCTATTCGTATTATTTTGGCATTGGTTGCCCATTTTGATATGGAATTACATCAGATGGATGTGAAAATGGCGTTCCTTAATGGAGAACTAGAGGAGGAGGTTTACATGAAACAACCTAAAGGATTTCCCTCTAATAAAAGTGAGCATTTGGTGTGCAAGCTTAAGAAATCTATATATGGCTTGAAACAAGCCTCCCGCCAATGGTACTTAAGGTTCCATGATGTCATTTCTTCATTCGGTTTTGTAGAGAATATCATGGATCAATGTATATACCAGAAGGTCAGTGGGAGCAAAATTTGTTTCCTTGTACTATATGTGGATGATATTCTACTTGCAACCAATGATAAGGGGTTGCTACATGAGCTGAAACAATTTCTCTCTAAAAGTTTTGATATGAAGGATATGGGTGAGGCATCTTATGTCATTGGCATTAAGATCCATAGAGATAGACCTCGAGGTATTTTAGGACTATCTCAACAAACCTATATCAATAAGATTTTAGAGAGATTTCGGATGAATAGCACCCATTGTGAAGGGTGACAGGTTCAATTTGAACTAATGCCCGAAGAACGATTTAGAAAGGGAACAAATGTACAACATTCCATATGCTTCTGCTATTGGAAGCTTGATGTATGCTCAGGTTTGCACTCGACCTGACATCGCTTTTGCTGTGGGAATATCGGGAAGATATCAGAGTAATCTAAGTTTAGACCACTGGAGAGCTGCAAAGAAAGTGATGAGATACCTTCAAGGTACCAAAAACTACATGCTTATGTATAGACGGACTGACAACCTAGAAGTGGTTGGTTATTCGGATGCGGACTTTGCGGGCTGCATTGATTCACGAAAATCAACATCTGGATACATTTTTATGTTAGCTGGCGGAGCCGTGTCATGGAGAAGTGCCAAGCAGACTTTGATTGCTACTTCCACTATGAAGGCTGAGTTCGTTTCTTGTTTTGAGGCTACCTCGCATGGTGTATGGTTGAAGAGTTTCATTGATGGGCTTAGAATTGTTGATTCTATTTCTAGGCCATTAAGAATATACTGTGACAATTCAGTTGCGGTTTTTATGGCTAAAAATGCCAAAAGTGGCAGTCGAAGTAAGCATATCGACATTAAGTATTTAGCCATAAGGAAACGTGTTAAGGAGAATAAAGTGGTCATTGAACACGTTAACACTGAATTGATGATAGCCGATCTTTTAACTAAAGGCATGCCACCAATGAAGTATAAGGATCATGTAACTAGTATGGGAATAGGTCCCATCATGTGATTTGTCGTCATATGAACGATTTTTGTTGTATGAAACTCTTATTCAGTTGTAATGTTGATTCTCAATTTTGGTGTACACATTTTGTTGTTTATAAGAATAACATTTATCCTTGGTAAGAATAACATTTATCCTTGGTTCTGGAATAAACATGGGGTTTATTCATTAAGATATATTGTCACATATAGGCCGACATTAAAGAAATACGATGCACTGTGATACATGGAAGATATTACTCGCTCTTAGAGGACATGTCGCCATGATCTATGTGTTTTGTTTCTTTTCTTTAAGCATAAAGTTTTTGTGGAATTAGTTGGATAATCCGTATGATGAAAATGATGGGATCAAGTGGGAGAATGTTATTTATTTTTTTGATCCCACATTTTGGACCCACTTTCTCTTAAAGTTGTGACTATTCGACATGAAGTTTTTTCACGCTTCGTACCCTTTCGTGACAACTGCCCATTTGGTAACCGTCTTGATGGGAGACGGTGTATAAAAAGGAATGTACGTTCATTTCTGACGGGTGATGACAAGGTCTAACACAAACTTTCACATTTGAAATACACCATCAGTACGTGAGGGAATTGGGTTAGTAGCGTGTCCCCAATTTTTCTTTGATTTCAGGTTTTTTTTACGAACGTGAACAAGAACAATGGCTGGAGGTTTGTATTTAATCGATCCTGGCTTTCGCATTGTGTCTTACAGTCCCGCCACCACAAGCCGCCTCTTTCTTCATCGGGCTTCGTAACTCCACTCCCCCCCCTTTCTCTCTCATTTTTGGCCACCTACCGCGCAAAACCTAGCCACCGTTGCAGGGCCGCCTCTTGTCCACCCGCTCCACACTACCTCAGTTTGTCGCCAGTGGCAGAGCTCAATGCGATGTTGAGCTCCACCACTTCTCGCAGAGGTTTTTCATCCGAGTTGGAGGCAACCACTCCTCTGTGCCCATCAAAACTTGTCGGCGAGGCCGAAATCCAACGGTCATGGAGGAGCCGCCACCCTTGGAGGGGTCTATGATGTCAACTTGAGGTGTAATTTCGTCCAATATGAAAACTCAGGATGTATAGGGGTCTTGAATGGTTGGATTCAATTGCTAGAAAATAGTAGAAGAAATGGGAGAAAAACAAAGCCAATGGAATTCAATAACATGAATGGTGAATGGTATTCATAGGTCAGCTTCAGCAACTACAGAACATGCCTGTGATTACGTTCTCTTCAGTCTTTTCTCCAAATCAGAAGCAGTACAAAGGACGTACAACTACAAATCAATACACACAAGTACAGTATGATTCTGGGCGCTTCAAAAATCAAGGTGAATTTCTGAAAATGCCGTGTCGTCAAACGGCTGAACAAGCTGTACAAACCAGTCAGAGCCTCGGGCAAGCTGACCAGATGATGCCTGAGCATACATTAATAAGCAAAAATTGATGACCAACCACATGACTAGAGGGAGGTTTGTCCAAAGGAGCAGCTCGAAGCCGAGAGTTCCAGAAATAATGTACAAGTACCAGTAAACATGATTCGGGCTCACGGACCCGGCCACCTCAATCAATGATATTAGGTAGATGACTTCACAAATGATGTACATCGAATGGAAGCGCGCAATCATGAGCAGCTTCAGTAAACCAAACTCGACATGGAACTTTAAGGTGGAGTCCAGCCATCCCTGTTGCTGTTGTTGCTGGTCCTGCAGCTGCTGCTGATCGTCGTCCCTGCATCGAATCACAGAAGAAACCGATCAAAGCCAATCAAGAACGGACTAGTTTGCCCGACCTGCACTTCCGGTCACGACAACAGTTTCCAAAACGATGTACTTGTGAGCGAATTGAGTACCTTCCGACTTCGACTTGAATTGTCACGCTCGTATGATTCGCCATGTCCCTCCTCTCTAGTGTTGACTCTGTTCGAACTCTGCAGATGCTGGAGCTCTGCTCTGTGGGGATCTCGATGAACTCTGTCTCTCGAGCCTTGTAGATGACGAAGAGGACGGTGAACTGAACATGCTTTATATAGCTTCCGTTTCGGTATTTTAAAAATACTCTGCTCTTTCGTATTGAAAGAAACGGATCGATCGTCAAAAGAACGGGACGTCCCGGTTTTCTCCAGTGTTGTCCGTCTTTCTGAAGTTTCTTTCCTTAAAATGACGGTCCAAGTAATTTCCCAGAAAGAGGTGGTCAACCAGACGTGTCTTCGGCCACATCTTTAACCACTGCCTATACTCAAGAAATATATGTTCCTTTGGCGAGAACGGATTTGATAAGTGAATTAGCAAACAATTGAAAAGATACGAGACTGAAATTATCGATCGAGACATTATGGCATCAATACACGGAGTGTTGACAGTTCGGTTTGATTTGGGTTTCCGGTTTGGATTTTCAGGAAGCCCGAACCGAGCCGTTTTGATTTGTATTAACTTTGAACTAAACCACACCCCAAAATAAATACTCGCTTTGTTTTGGATCGGATCGATTCGGTTATTCAGTTTTCTTTTTTGAAATATTAAAAAGACGTTTATTGGAAAATGAGAGAGATTGTAAATTGTAATACTAAGAAAAGGGGCGAAACCATTCAAATTGGCATATACAATGGTTAATTTTTTATTATTATTACGAAAAGAAATGCACGAAATTTCGGTTCATTTTCGGTTTCGGTTCGATTCTAACACCCTTAAGTACAAGCACCATATGGAGTGTTGAATGTGGTGGCACTCATGGTGTTTCTCCAGGAGCCAACTGCTATATATTAGTTAAGTGCTCCACGCCCGATCGATTCTCTAGTGCTAGACTTTTTCCTTCATCGAACACTTTGCCGATGTGCCTTAACATTAATTGAGTATCTTCATGCACCGAGCTATCTCTAACTCGAATCAAAACCTTAGCCCGACAGAGTTTTGGCGGATGTTTGCGGTGATGGCATATGCCCTTCTAAGTCTCCTCATCAATTGCCTTGGGGCCTAACCAAGCTTAGCGGAGAGTTGGGGATATCATCCATCGCCTTGATTTGGAATTCACAACCATCGTTGAAAGTTGATACTAAATGGAAGAGGCTACTAAATACCACTTCGAACATATCTGATTGGAGTCGTCTTTACTCAAAAACTCTAACATAAAAATTTAGCCATTTTATCTCAATGGCCCCATCTATACCCCTTTATATGCCTCTTATGATGGTCTAGACGTTCAGTCCTTTTCTTCTTTCTGTTTTTTTTTTTTTTCGGTAAAAAGACGTTCGGTTCTTGACCCATTAATTTATTGAGTTCTTTCTTGCTTTCTTAACTTTTTTTTTATTGACAATTTGAGAATTTTGTCCGCTTAAAGTGATGAATGAATGATGGATTCGATTATTTAAAATAAATTAAGAAAATTCACGTTACTTAACAAGTAATAAATTGAAAGAAAGATATTTAGTAATTTGTTTTTTTTTTCTATGAAGGAGGGTGTCGTTCTGCAAGAGCACCCAAAAATTTCCCTTTCTCAATTTCGGTCTTTAAATCTTGATTTTGTTCAATTTGGAACTTACACTCTCATGTTGAACTAATCTAATCCTCCCAATCAAAGCGGGATGTTCGCATCAGATTTATAATTTAGTTTAGCTATTTGTTGGCATATCAAAAGCCAAATCATTAAGAAACTGTTTTCGGCATGCTTCTGAAAAAAAAAAACGTAATTTTGGAAAATTAACATCTCTCGTCTGCATTTTGTTTATCTATCTAACTAATTGATGTGGGATTGTGAAAAATGAACTTTTTCTAAGACGCGTTTTGCTGTGGCGCACATTGAAAGAAACGGCGCAGTCGACCGCCAAAAGAAACGGGACGTCCCGTTTCTCGAGTTCTTTTCTTGAAAATGGAGGCGTCTCATCAAAGTGAGCCTGGAGCGAGGAGGGGGATACCCCATATGTCTTTATCCACCAAAAAAGACAAATGAGGACTGGCAGCGAGATAATGTGAACTGCAAGGGAATACAAACGTTGTCAAAAATCGTCGGAAACGTCCTTCTTGTTTATTGGGGTGCTAATTTGCTGTCTAATTGTCAGAAAATTGAGCTATAAGCTTGAATCAGATAAGTGAATTAGTTTTAAAAATGGGAAATCTTCTTCATATCCATCTTCTCCTTGCTGGGTATCCTTATTCTAATGAAAGGAACTCTGGAAATTTCTCTCTCTCTTTTAAGATTGAAGATCCTAAAAGGTTTAATGGACCTCATTCTTATTTTTGATCTAGTCGTGGAGACAATTAAAAAAAGAATTTCCTTGTTCCAATAAATGATATGCGCGCTCCAAAACCATTGGGTTATGCATATTGTACGATGCAGGTGGTAGCTCGATTATTGCAATCTCAAGTCACTATTCTAAAGTACTAGAACTGATGCAATTTTTCTGTAGCACTGTAGGACCAGGCGTTTTAAACTTGCAGAAAAGGTCAAGGTGTGGAATGTCCTTTTGGAAACGAAGAATTACATAATAACAAGGTCAACGAGTCTTTCCTCGAATCTCTGAGTCGAACTTGTTGAAATTTCTATTTCTTTTATCTTTTCTGGTTTTTTTTTTTTTTACTCTCATGTGATTATTACAGACGATGCTATAACATGTGTCATAATCATTGGATTAGCTTCTTAAGATGTGAATTTATCATTAATTTTGATGGTTTTATTTATGATGGGCCTGAGTTGGCCCGTTAGGGCCTGGCCCGTGAGTTGAGGGCCCATGGAGGAAAGGTTGCGATGTGAAATGTTGCATTGTTTAGATACGGTAGGTTGTGTCTTTTGGAATGGGTGTTACGTTGAGGAGTTGCGTCGTTTGAAGGAGACGCTTCGAGGGAAAATATAAAAGAAAAAGGAACGTACCTTTTAAAGGGTTACGTACGTTGTTTTTTCTCTCTTACTCTCCTCAAAACCAAGGTAACAACATTCCTTGAAAAACAACGTCTCTTGCACATCGCTTCTCTCCCTAAGCGAAGAAAAGAATTCTCCTTTGAAAAACAGTATCCGGTTTCCTCCTTGAATCGCAACGTCGGTGTTTAGTCTGTGGACAAAAGGTACGCTCGATCCCGTGGTGTGCTTTTGATCAGTAATTCATGTTTGTTTGTTTCTAGGCTCGTTTCCACTTCGTCTTTTTTTGGGGTTTGATTTAGTGTCGAATCCGTAATAGGGAATCAGTAATTCCCAACAAATTTAAAACATCATCATTTCCACCATCAAAATTATGTCCGATGAAACACCAGTAGAGGAAGATGTGAATTTAATTTCTTTCTCTCTTTTTTGAAAAATTATTAAATCATTCATAAATATGTCGTACATATGTCATTAGTTATGAATCTTTTAATTTTAATAAAATCACACATAACTCACTTAAGTAAGCATTTATTAAGATCAAGTCGATTGTTGTTCAAACAACAATACAATTTAATATGAAAAATGAGAAATCGATGAATGTTGTCCCATGATTGTTTGTGCTATTCATGAACTAATGCCAAAGAGCATGATGAGAGTTATGGAAATTGCGATGAAGATCGCTTCCATGTTTTTAAGTAAATCAAGAGTTTCAATTAGAGCTAATGACCATGTAAAACGAGCATTTGAAGAAATCCTTGTTTGAAGAAATTATGCAAATTAAAGTTCTCGATTGCAGAAAATGAAAGTTGGTGGACTCAATTGCCAAGCAACAGATGTTACAGATGTGAATACAAAAGCATCCAAAAAATTGAACTTACAAAATGAATTTTCATGGACAAAGTACAATTATAATAATTCCATTGTTGTTTAAGGAATATTTTTTAATATTTTTCATTTTCATAAAGCTATTTAAACAATAATTACAAAAAATTCATTTCTCCACAATAGCTGTGCCAATGCTAATAAAATGAGGGTTGTGTTTTACTCCGTCCATCCATGGCTAGAGGAAACTTCTTGCACTGTTCAAATTACATGTGTGTATATTTAGGATTAGGTTAATTGTGATTTATCTTAATTGTAATAAAGTCTAATTGCTTTCTCTCTCTATATGATCAAGCTCTTGTACTCTTTTTCTGGTAAAGTACATAATATGACACTCTTCTCTCTTCTACTACAAATCTCTTTAAATCTTTACAGTTCCTTATTGGCCTTACTAATCACATATTTCCATGCTTTAGGCGTAGGTCAAAGTACAACCTACACATGAATGAGAGTATGAGATTATTCAAATGTTTAAACCGCATATTCATTTAACAGTTTGAGATTTTAGATCAGTTGATAATGATTCACCATATTTAACAATATTGATTGGAAAAAGTTTTGTCTAATCAAAATTGGAGAAAAATATGGCCTAATCTGTAAACCCCTAACCTATCCATTGAAGTACACACATTCCGGGATCAAATCATTGGCCATAACTTTATTTATAATATTTTCCGTATCCAATAACAAGTATTGAATAAATTACACATGAGACTTATTGGTGACATTCAACATTGTCATGCACGAATACAGTTTTGCAAGCTGTCGCGACCAAATTTTTTGAGTGATCCACCTAGGATTTGGCTAATGGATTACTAAGCCTAGACTTAACTCGGGCTCTCCCAAGCCCATACAAACTCGCGATTTATGTTCAAATATCTAGCATGCAAAAGGGAGTCGCCACTAATCGGTTTATGGTAGATCGATTAGACGCATAAGTAAAATAATGGGAGAACCATTTCACTTCTACGAACCAGAGAATTTGGATACAAGGACTTGGTTACACTAGACTATCCTAGTGCCCTTTCAGTACCTTTCTCTTTATTTCATTTTTTTTTTTTTTTTGCAAGCAGCTTAAATTGATTTTAATTCACTTTCCTAACATGTGAGGCGATCATGCGGGTGCGCATACCACCAATTTAACACTCAGGAAAGCAATTAAATAATGCAGAACTTACCTTAAAGCAACGAAAGCATCTGCAGTGTTAGATCAGAATTCACATCAGCAATCCTAGATATGATTTCTAATTAACAAGTAATCACTCAATTTTTGCTTTCACTTTTTAACGAAAATATAGTCCATAGCAATGCAATGCTTCTAAAATAAAATGAAATAATATGGCATGGCAAAATGTCCTAAACTATATGAATGAGTAAAGATTTTTTTAATGAACATGCAATAATTAAATATGCCATCTAAATTAACCAAAATGACCTAATTCTAATGAATGACAATTTCTAATTAAATGAACCTAATAACAATCACTAAATGACATGCATCTCATGAACCTAATTCTATATGACATACACATGATTTTCTATTTTTTATTTAACGAAAACTCGTAATTAAAATTAGCAAAAATGAAAATCAAACTAAAGTGAAATACTATATATTCTAAATGCTTTCTAAACATGCATTTTAGAAAAAACCTATTATGCAATTCATCTAAAGATCTATCTAGACCTAAAATAAAACATGCAATTTTATCTAATATGCAATGACGTGCAAGAATGTCCTAATTCTAATTTATTTTTTTTTAAATTCGAAATTAAAATTAAACATGCAATTCAGATAGTAATAGAAATAAAAAAAAAAAAAAAAAAACTAACATCCTAAATGAATGCACTTTTTTTTTTTCTTTTTCATGAAAATAAAATTGATCCAAACACCACGACAGCAAATCAAACAAGATAAGATTGATATCCAAAAATTGGCGAACCATTTCTCGCGCATGAGATTGAGTTGGCCAAACTTAAACAAAATCGCGAATCAAATCTCAGGCGTGAGATTGGATTGGCGATTTTTCCATGCGATTGCGAGTCAGATTTCGGGCACGAAAATCGGACTGTCAATCGTATGCACGTTGTGAAATTAAGGATTAATCCCCGAATTCATGAGAATTCAAAATATTTTTGGATATGGCAATAACGAACAAATGTTCAAAATAAATCGCGATCCCATGGATCTAGCAATAAAATATGAGAAACTTGAATCAATCAAGAATCTTACCTAGCTCTCGATATCGCGCAGATAACTTTTCCAAATTGGGACCAAGTGCAATCAGACTAGGATCGCGATCGGTTTCTAGACGGTGAACGGCAGCAAGCGTTATGTGCACGGCATCGATGCTTCACGGCAATGTGGTTGGCGGCAACAGCGACGAACAGCTCACAAGGGTGTTGCAATTATCGAACACCCGAACTCCTCGACGATAGACGATTGCTGACGAACTCTGCTGGATCGGCAAAGTGAAAGAACACCACCAGTGAGCAATTGAGAACAAAGTTTTGCTTTTTCGCCCTCTCTTTGTTTTTTCCCTTTTTGTCTTGTAGCCGTATCTCCTCTTCATGAAATTGTGGCCGTCAAGTAATGATGGTCAGATCATGGGATAACCCATGTGACCATCCATGATCAAGAGGAATTGTAAAAATAATATAGTGGAGTATGTGATTTGCTCGAAGAAAGAGGGGGTAGAGGCCTGAATGTGATGAGGGGAGGAGAGAAATATTGTAAAAAATCTGAATTGACGTAGTTGCTTCTCTCTCTCTCAATTGTGGCTGTATGTTCAATGTGTGTCCCCCTAAAAAAAACCCTATGTGTTTTTTTTTATAGGCCATCGATTAGGGTTTTTAATTTTTCAAAATCAATATCCATGAAGATTTTTTTTTCCAAACGCAATGTTCACTTTTTCAAACGCGATATTTGTTTCGTATCTGCTCTATTCGAAAAATTCATCATATCCCGAAAAAATTTCGAATTCCTATTTTCTCACGAGATAATTTCCGATCATTAAAAATCGAGCTTGGGCCAATTTGTTCGCTTCGCGGGCTTAGTCTGGCCTTTCAATTTGCAGCTCAAAATCACCAATTTGAACCTATCCACGGCCAGTCCAATAAATAAATGAGAGACATGCAAACTAAAAATAAATGCACCTAAATCTATATGCTATGCAATTAAATATTTTTTTAGGGATAAAATTAACCCATAATTTTCTATGCAATAAATAAATAAACTGAATCACCAAAATTTAGGTGTCAACACAAGCAATCCAATGGCGGATCAATAGTGGCCGAGAATCGATTTGGGCCACATGAACATCGTTCTCATTGTCCCGTTGATGGGCCTCCAATGAGCAACGTGTTGTGTTTGGAACTTGTACAATTGAGGCTTTTGATCTCTCTTCCTCCCTCATTGCGGAATGGCAGAAAATATTTTCTATTTAATTTTCAAATTTCAATCTAACATTAAAAAAAATGATTATTTTTTTAGAAAATAACTTTTTGGAAAACATTTTCTGGAGATATAATATTTTCTATGAAACGAATGGAACCTTAGTGCCTAATTTATTTATTTTTTTTGTTTTATGAAGACTAAACCAATTCATGTTGAACAATTAGCATATTCCAACGATTAGTTCTAAGGTTAGGAATCTCATTTCAACTCTAAACCCAACATCTACATGCTAATCTCTTTCCATCACATATGCATGTGTTGGCCAGTCCTAGCTATTGTTGTTGCTCTTCGCTAATGCCTCCTTGAAATATGTCATAGTGAGACGCAAATCTAAGACAATTCAAATATGCAATTGTTTACACTTGACGGGGAATTGAACCCGCCACATACACACCCACCCACGCTCCCAAAGATCCAAGCTGGTTCCTACCTTTGATTTCTGCTTAAATGTGATTCCATCGCAGAATCAATGCCGAGGACCGGTGTAACTTCCTCCTACCGTATATTCCATAAATATGTGAGGTAATAAATTGCTGCATTAACTGCTATGGATACTAAGTATTGCTTAGTTTGGGAAAGACGCCCCAAACAACCACAACAACCAAACAGACTCAATAAAATAATTAAAAATGGAGAATGAATTATTTAGAAAATATTTTTTTAAAAATATTCGGTAATATTGATTGAAATAATTAGTCTAGAAGAAATTTTTCACTATGTCCAAAAATTTTCATGAATGATAAAAATCTTTTTCGTTTATTTATTTCTATAAGTGATACAAAATGTTATTCGAATTATTTATTTTTTATGGAATAAACACGTCCTACGAAACTATTTTGCGAGACATGTCTAGTAATCCTAATCATACACGTCTGTTGAAGTTCCTCACAAGATGAGCCAGGATACTACTTGTAGTTTCCTTTTTACTTTGTTTATCCATTTGTCGGAGTAATCGCTCCATTTGTCGAATGGATATTGGGCAGGAAAGTTCCGTGGTGCTATTGGTTGGGGAACTTTTCTATAATGTCTGGAAGAAAAATCAAAAGAGGAAAGTAAATAAAAAAAAATGAATTTGTGGTTCAAGAAATGATGGCTCTTCATAGAGATATCTACAATTGAATACTCAAGAGCTATGAGATCGAAGTAGAATAATTTTTTTATTGGGATTCAAATAATCACATTTGCTAATCCTTTTAGGGACATTTTCAGAAGCTCAGACCTATTTATCTCAGTCGAGTGTGTGTGATGGAATGATGCCGACTTGATGAGAATTAGTCAGTGCTCAAAATGTCCCTTACCACCAATTTAAAAAAAAAAAAAAAAAAAAAACTAAACTAAAAGTAATGGGAAGATCTCTCAATCAATTTTAAAACTTATTGTATAAATGTCAATTTAGTCTAAACCGTCTAATTTTGCTAATTTAATCCAACGAGGCCAATGCTTGCTAGAGGTTGGCGAGGGAAGTTCTTTGCCAAATCCGGCAAGACGTCGCAGCCCTCACCTATGGTTGGCGACCTCCGCTAAACATCATCAAGGCCCAACAACTAGCAAAGGGAAATAGAGAAAATAAAAAAGGAAAGGAAAAGGAAAAAATTATGAAAATTTTTCAAAAAATTACAAAAATTATTAACCGTCATCATCAACTATGCCACGTAGGATAACCGATGTTGATTAGACCACTACGTCAGTAATTCTGCTAAGATTATATAGAAAAACTACATTGGTAAACCATGAAAAAGTTTAAAACTAAATTGATCAAATTGAAAAGTTTAGGATTGAATTGATATCCGTATAATAGGGAGAAGTGCCAAAAAAGTCCTAAACCTTTTGCCTTTGTGCCAAATTAGTCCTAAACCTTTTTTTGGTGCCGATTCAGTCCTAAACCTTTTTATGTTGTGCCAATTCAGTCCTAAACCTTTTTATGTTGTGCCAATTCAGTCATTTCCGGCCAATTTTGGCCGGATTTTGCTGACTGGACGCCGGCCGGCTGACGTGGCCTGATCGGCGCTGACGTGGACAACTTTTAATAATATTTTTTTTATTTTTTTTATTTTTTTATTTTTGTCTTTTTCCTCCGGCCGGCTGACGTGGCCTGATCGGCGCGACGTGGACAACTTTTAATAATATTTTAATATTTTTTTTTTTTTTTAATTTTATTTTTGTCTTTTTCCTCCAGCCCGGTCCACCGAGGTCCGGCGACCGGCCAAAGCCGAAGGCTGGCGAGGTCGAGGCCGACCTTGTCGGCCACCTCACGGCAAGGCCGACCTCGCCGGCCATGGGCGAGGCCTCACCCTCGCCGGCCTTCGGCTCGGCGGTCGCCGGACCTCAGTGACCGGCCGGAGGAAAAAGACAAAAAATAAATAAAAATAAATAAAAATATATATATTAAAATATTATTAAAAGTTGTCCACGTCAACGCCGATTAGGTCACGTCACGTCGCCGCCCCCGATCAGCAAAATCCGGCCAAATTAGCCGGAAATGACTGAATCGGCACCACATAAAAAGGTTTAGGACTGAATCAGCACCAAAAAAAGGTTTATGACTAATTTGGCACAAAGGCAAAAGGTTTAGGACTTTTTTGGCACTTCTCCCCCGTATAATAGGTTTATAACTATTTGGATAGTTTTTCCGCAACAGTTCAACCAAATAATCAGCATTCTAACTTCGATTAATAAATGATTTTAGAGTTTCTGTTCGGACCTACACACCCACGTGCAACGGACTTCACTCATTCGATATATACACACCAACTCTACTGTCGTACTTGTCAGATATTGTTAATAGAACGTGCATACTCCTATGCACATGCAGCACTTGAACAAATACGAATGAGCTCATCCTTATGAAACAATAAACTGACTAATGGTTGACTGTCCCTATTGTTAGATCCAAACTCTCAATGATCATGAAACAATGTACATTGTGCTTATGAATCATAATGCATATATCTAATTACAATTTGCAAATGATTATTTGAATAAGTGGGTCATATTTGGTCCCGAGTCAATAAGAGTTCATGACATCAATTAAAAGTACTAACTTCGTAAACGAGTCTTAGTGTCAACTGCTCTTTTCACCGATATTAGCTTTCATTGGAATCTTGTTCGGTCGTATACAGTGGAAAATTCAAATGACCAAACACAATATAAAGTGTTTATAAGCTACTCTCGGTTAGCATGGGGAGCACTCAAAAATAGCTCTTGCAAATTGCACTCGTGTCACTTTACCTAAACTTATTGTACTTGTGTCAACTTGTATAAAAGATCTAGAAATGAATTGACACAAATGCAATTGATTTAAGGATTTTTTTTTATATAATTTTCCCCAATAATAACTATATGGGGGATATGATTGAAATGTCAGTTGTGATATTTGCTATTTCATTTTTCATTCCATTTCACATGAACGAGTACGTGACTCGTTTACATGATTTGAACTTAATATGACAAATTGGATAATCATTTATTAATGTTGGGAATTATTTAAGAAAACAACATATAAGAGCCACTGTCAATCCTCGAAGTAAAAGTTTTCACTTGGATAGTTGAAGAACTAGAAGCATTATGAGTCAGAAAACCGAAATTAGGAAGACTATTAGGCCAAGTCATGATAGTATTGAGAGATCCAGCCCGAAATGATCTTGATCTCCTTCTTTCTCGCATCTTGAAGCCACTTGGGATCTTCACTGGTCGAGTATCGTAGATCGACATGGTGAGCCCCTATCATCGATAACTTACGACTGTTAAAATTAACTTGTTGTATGTCCTAGAATTTCTATTTCTATAACTTGTCTTTGAACATGTTATTGTAAATACCACGGACAACCTCCCATCAATGTGAAGATTGACCGTCACTTCTTCCATCGAAGGGATTCACGAATATCTTTTTGTGATAATGTTTATTCATAAAACGAAGAGTCACTTCTGCTAAGTTTCAGAGACAGTGAGCTGACCTTTTTGGGCCACTATTGCAACAATGCTCTTGGAAATGCTCTTCAACACCCTGCCATTTTTACCACAGAGATAGGATTATTAAACAATCCATTCTCTCCACACCACAGAGAGAGAGAGAGAGATACCCTCCACCACTCCATGGGTCTCTTAAGCCATTGAAGAAGATGATATTGCTCCCAAATCTCCTCAAGGTCCGCCTAATGTCCTGTTTTTTTTTTAAGTACACACAATGATCGACACAAAAATTCAGGTTAGGAGGCGGGATGAATAGATGCTGCAATTCTCTAAGTAAGGACGTGCAAGATATGAAAGCTTATTTGAAACTTCATAAATTCTCATTCATACTTATAAAAAGTTGCACCAAGCATAGAATAATGAAGGACGAGTTACCCACATGACCACCGAACTCGGTAGGGATCCAGGTGGGCCTAGAGAAGACGACACTGGAGTCAGATGCACAGGAGCCGGTTGTATCATAGTTGTACTTGTTAGCTGGGAATATGCTTGTGTCACGGGCCGATTGATTGGGATCGTGACCATGCGGCGACTCGGGCACTTTAGGATCAGATTGGATCGTCGAAGCACCTAAGCCAAGCCTTACTCGATCGAACGCTCACTCGCTCGCTTACCCGGATCGTAGAGAGAGAAAGAATCTAGAGAGAGGAGCTCTGGAAAGAAGATAGCTTTGTATTGCGGAAGTAGTGGATGCTTACAAATGAATGAGGACACCCCTTCTTATAGTCGAGGGCCTCGGATTACAACCATAGAT
The DNA here is from genome assembly GCA_014182395.1 of Eucalyptus sp. ANBG9806169. Classification (NCBI taxonomy): domain Eukaryota; kingdom Viridiplantae; phylum Streptophyta; class Magnoliopsida; order Myrtales; family Myrtaceae; genus Eucalyptus; species Eucalyptus sp. ANBG9806169. The sequence goes on along the minus strand of CM024573.1, from coordinate 38,866,360 downwards.
CTAGAACTTAACCGGCGGACGAGATCGCACCGCCTTATCTACCGACACTAATGGCGGCTACTAACCACCGACACTTATGACAACTTATCAACTACTGGCTACCGACATAAATGAGGCTAAGGACTTCTAGAAGTTTCGGGGAGAAGGCCCGTTGGGAATCCGAGGGAGCACAGGAACTTGACCACGGACGAGTCAGGGTCGTACTCGGGGAACCTCTTGGATCGGTCTTCAATCGGCCCGTGACATTCTCCCCCACTCAATCGAGCGATGTCCTCGTCGCTCATAGCTTGACGGGTAGCCTTCTTGGTACGAGCACGGGCTTTGGCACGGGCTCTCTTGTTTCGGTATTGTTTGGTGCGGACGCTCACGTACGATGGACCGCAACCTTTTATGATCAGCTTGGACTTGGCGCACGGCTCCACCTTTGGTTTGGTCGGAGTATATGGCGTGTACTTGACCTCGGAGAAGAGCACTTGAATCGGCATGGCGTGTGTTGGAGTAGGATCCAACTCTACCTTCAGCTTTACCTCGGCCAACTTGTTTAGTCGCTTCACGGACTTCAAGTTCTTGTTGAGGCGTCGGATTGACGTGATGGTCTTGGTGTCGACCACCCCTTTGACCATGAGGATGATCGTCGGGCATTTTGGGTCAGGGACTATGATGCATTTGGTCCTCAGGTCGATCATAGCTCCCACACTTTCGAAGAATTGCATACCCAAAATGAGATCATAGTCGTCAAGTGGGATTACCTCGAAAGTCATCTTGCCTTTCCATTCGCCAATCTTGACGTCCACATCGGGAGATGCTCCTACGCCACAGAAGTCGCCCGAATTGATGGGCTTGTATGACCTCTCGGATGGTTCCACGCGAAGACCCAAGGCTTTTTCCGCCTCAGTCGACATGAACATGTTCGACGCTCCCGTGTCAACCAAAGCGTAAAGCGTTTGGCCGCACACTTCAACCTCCACGAAGAACATGTCCGTGTTCAGTGCAATTCCTCCTTTGGTTGGCGACCGGGCTTGGACGGAGTTGATCCTCTTCACCGCTCCAAGTCGGATTTGCCTTCCCCCTTCTTTGGGTTCCTCCTCTTCGATGGCAAGGAGGGCGTTGATTCGACCCCTCTTTGGGCACTTTTGGGTCCAGTGCGGACCTTTGCAAATGAAGTAAGGAGAGGGCGGAGGTTGATCGAACTTACTCGCATAGTCCGTCGTTGGTCGACCCCTTTGGAAGGACGGCTTGGAAGTTCCTTCTCCCCATGTTTTGGCTCGGCCGCTTTGTTCATGCGCGCCTCGGGGAGTGCTTCTCGCTTCGTCTTCGCAAGGTCAATCCGACCTCCAATCTCTTGCTCGGTTGTTCCTCGGTTCAACCTTGGTGAGGTCGATGAGTGACTCAGCCAAGCTTAGCGCACGCGCAAGACTACTCACGTCCCGCCGCTTCAACTCAAGTTGTGCCCATGGCTTCAATCCATCCATGAACGCTCCGAATGCCTCCTCTTCGCTTAGGTTGCGAATCTGGAGTTTGAGCTCCGTGAACTCCTTCACGTACTCTCGGATCGCGCCTCTTTGCTCGAGGCGATGGAGCATGCTACGGGCTTCTTGTTGAGCGAACTCGGGGAAAAAGTAGTCGTGGAACTCCCTCACGAAGTCATCCCACGTGTTCACGGGATCGGCGCCGCGTCTAACCTCGTCGCACCTATTACGCCACCAAAGCATGGCCGTATCAGTAAGGAACATTGAAGCAGTTCGTACCTTGATTGGCTCGTCTCGGATGTTGACGGCACCAAAGTATTGCTCCATGCTCCAGACGAAATTGTCCACCTCTTAGGCGGATCGGTTGCCTTTGAACTTCTTTGGTCTCGGCACTTCAATTTTGGGCATCGCTTGAGTAGATACCGCACCATTGGTGATGCTAAGTTTGCATAGGGCGAGCTCGGTCTTGAGCCCTTGGATCTCCGCCTTCATGGCTTCGACCTCTTCCCTACACGGGCTTACCTCCTCGATCATTTGGACGCGCTCGTTCAAACCATCGATCGATGCTTCGAGAGCTTCGTCCTTGTCGAACAATGGAGCCGTAGCTTGGTTGATGCTGGTCGTGAAGTCCTCACGGAGTGAGCCCTCAACCTCCATGATCCGGTCTCGCACATCGTCAAGACCTTCCATGAGTTCGAGCACGGCACTCCGGACCTTCCCGAGCTTCTCATCGAACGCAACTACAGCATCCACCGAGGTCTCCCTCTTCTTTGATCGGCCGTGATTAGTCTCCTTGACTTGCACGGCCTCTCCAACTATAGCCGCATCTTGGCTCGACATTCTTTCAAACAGTTGGCGCTCTTCAATCTCCGGAAACGGATCTCTCTTTTGCTCTGATACCACTTGTCACGGGCCGATCGATTGGGATCGTGACCGTGCGGCAACTCGGGCACTTTAGGATCGGATTGGATCGTCGAAGCACCTAAGCCAAGCCTTACTCGATCGAAAGCTCACTCGCTCGCTTACCCGGATCGTAGAGAGAGAAAGAATCTAGAGAGAGGAGCTCTGGAAAGAAGATAGCTTTGTATTGCGGAAGTAGTGGATGCTTACAAATGAATGAGGACACCCCTTCTTATAGTCGAGGGCCTCAGATTACAACCATAGATCTAGAACTTAACCAGCGGACGAGATCGCACCGCCTTATCTACCGACACTAATGGCGGCTACTAACCACCGACACTTATGACAACTTATCAACTACTGGCTACCGACATAAATGAGGCTAAGGACTTCTAGAAGCTTCGGAGAGAATGCCCGTTGGGAATCCGAGCGAGCACAGGAACTTGACCACGGACGAGTCAAGGTCGTACTCGGGGAACCTCTTGGATCGGCCTTCAATCGGCCCGTGACACTTATCTCTTGATTGCCGTCTGTTGGCATTACCATTTCCGTGCATGCCTACAAGGAAATAAATAACGATCACTATCACATGTGCTCGTGCTAAAAAAAGCTTAGAGATCATGGAATGGTACAAAAAGTAAAAATTACGAGGACATACCATAACCATAAAGAAAGAGCCCATGAACTTCATCTCAGCAACAGTATCAAATCCAGTGTACAGGAATGTCGGAGAAATTAAGACTGATGTACTAAATGGATTTTACTAAATTTTAAGTTGGTATACCCGTCTAAGCACTGTACAAAAAAATCCATCCCATTATTTAGTAAACCCATTTCACATATGAGTCTCGACATCTCTAGCATTTTTTATATGATGATTTGCAAGCAGCTCGGTTGACAAGCTTTTCAGTTGGAAACTAAAGCAACAAAGAGAAAAAAAATTTCGAGAGAGTGAACATTTGTGGGGGTACCTGCCATGTCCAATGAGGATCGAAATCAACCAATGCGTCAAAGCACGAGACGCCACCGCTGTAGTTGTAGTAGATGTTCGCCGCGCCATACAATTTCGCGAAATCATCTTCCCCTTTGCTCGGATCATCTATCGCCTTGCACAACTGCGCAAAATGAAAACAGAGAGAGCATAAACGTTCGTCATGTATCCGATTTGTCTTTTCAGTCATCAAACTATATATTGAAGAAATAACAGAAAAGCGCTTTACAAAATGGTGCCTCTCGCGTCAATATCAGCGCAACGGAGCGAGCTAACTAACTTATCACTAATCAATTTTGAAGTAATGGGACTAAGTCGCCTAATGCTGGAACAAAGTATGCCAATCCTTCATTCAACTTGGTCAATCACACTCGCGACCATACAATCCTTAAAGATTAGATCTGCTTCACAAATTGGTCATATACTACAAGGATTCTTTCAGTTTTAATGTCGAGTTTACTTGGACTTTAGAAACGAGATTGGTTAAATCGAGAAGTAGCTTTAATTTCCCCTCAAGATCAGATCTATGTTACCCCCAAAAAATGCCAATTTGACTTGGAAATACTGTAAGGTATGATCTTGAAGATCTTGCTTAGATTACACTGCTAATACAGGTTATCATTAGTTAAGCAAGCTATACCTGTTTGACTGGGTAAGCAGGCAAGGGTTTCAAGAAATTGGAAGGAGTTGGATAATCGGTCATGGCCGTGTAAACGAGAGCATTCCGGAGCCAACCTTGGAGATTATCCGCATCCATGGAGTTCCTGCAAAGGGGTCATCGCATAAACAAAATATCCCACCAAACAGAATAAATTAAATCCATGAGAACCTAAAATTGCCTATGCCTCAACTCTCACTTGCACAGTCCAAATGATTTTCCCAGGATCTCGAGTCCGCCATGTTGCTTCGCTGTATCTTCGATCTTCTGCCATGATCGCTTGATCACTTTGTAGCAATTCTCGCTCTCGCTCTGGATATTCACATTGATTGCTCTCTTAGACTCAAATGATTTTCATATAGTTACGACTCACTTAAAATCTATATAATTAGTATCAAGAACACTTACATTTAATAACTAGTGTGTGTGTAAAGTAATAAGTCATACAGTGTCATGATGTAAAAAAATGATAAATCAAGAGTCTGATACTAGGGGTGAACATCGGTCTAGGGTCAACCCTAGACTAGCCCAACCTTGCCGATCCTGGTTTGGCTCCGAGGGAGACTGGGTCGGTCCTTGGTCCTAAAATTCCTAGATCAGTACTGTGAGGGTCGGTCCTAGGTCCTGAGAGTTCCGGGTCAGTCCAACCCAGACCAACCTTGACTATATATATCTAATATATTATTTATAATTTTTATATAGAGAAAACCTTAAAATAAACGGCGTCAACAACATCAAACATCTCTTTAGTGAGGAGTTCAAGTAATTTTACATTGTTCTTTAATAAATTAGGTTTTTAACGTCTTTTACGGTGTCAATAGTCATAATTTATGAATGAGAAAAATGTTTTTGTAAGGAATCCTCACGGTGTTCAAAAAGGCATCTTATGGCATTCTCTTCTAGTATTCGTTCTCTTCTATCTTATTTGGCCTCTTAGTCTTCAATTTGCTAAAAAAAAAAAAAAAACAACTTCTTTGCTTGCCACTCGACACTCGCCTCGATGCTTGCTTGGCTTGTTACTCTTTGCTTGACATTCGATGCTCATTTTGTTCGACGCTCACCTCACTTGACCCTCACCACTTGTCTTTCTTAGCTAACATAGCTCATCATCGAACCCATTAGGTCGGTACGGTCCTCAGTTGCCCTTTCAATGAGTACAAAAAATGAAATAAAAAATTATTGATTAGTCTTGGGTTGACCTTGAAACCGAACCGAACCCATTGGGTTAGTCCGGTCCTCAATCACTTTTTTAAGGAGTAAAAAAAATGAAATAAAAGATTATTAGTTGGTCTCAGGTTAATCCTAGAACCGGACCGAACCCATTGGATCGGTCTAGTCCTTGGTCCCAAGCTCATTAGGGTCGGTTCTCAATCCCAAAAATTCAGGACCAGCACTGTGCGGATTGGTCCTAGAGTTAGGGGGTGGACCGGCCCAACCCGAACCATGCTCACTCCTATCTGATACATAATCAAACATACTAAATAATAATATACTTTGAATAGTATATGGTGGGCCGTCTATGGAATCTTTGACTAGAAAGTTGGGGTTGGCACCATCTTCGGATTCCTTTTGTCATGCAAATCTTTCCACTACGATCTCTGGCCCATGGCCAAAGAAGACCTTCTATGTCCTATTAGCTGACCTAATTCTAGTCCCCACCTCTGTAAAGTCTTTGTAATCCAAGAATAACCAAAAACAGACACAAACTGAGAGAGAGAGAACCCTGAAGTCTCGAGTGATGATGTCGTTGAAGCTGTAAGGAGAGGTAATGTTGTCGAAGTTGAGGATCGGAGAAGACGAAGACAAAGCAATAGCACTGTCATATTTTCAATAAACATAATCATTCATCTGAACAAGTTTTAACTCTTTTTTTCCTTTTCCTTATCAAACCAGAAACCTCCATGCACAACTAACTACGCAATTAATCTATTATATAAGACAAACCCATTAATTAATTAATTAAACTAAGTTGTGAAGACTCTGAGAGAGAGAGAGCGAGAGAGCGAGAGAGGGAGACGGCAGCATACTTCCACCGTAGGAACCTCCAAAAACCACCACTGGCGAATCCTCGGCCGTCCAGTTCTTCTTCAGATCGGTGATCAGCGTCGCATAGTCCGCCAATGCTTGTGTGGAAGAGAGATAGCCCAGCGTGCTGGAGTTGCTGGATGCCACCTCTTTGTTGCCCCCAAACGAAATCGATTTCCTGTAAAACCGATGCTTCAAAGAAACAGATAAGAATGATGATCTCTATGTAATGGGTCTCTACTATACACATATTGTTCGCTTTGGACCCTAAGTCTTCTCGGTTTTGTTCTTCTCGGGGCAGCCCATACTACTCCAAGAAAACGCGTATGTATAGTTAAAGGGCACATTGCCTTATAAGGTAGCCCAAAACTCCCTCCCTAGGCGATGTGGGATAGGGACCCCTTCCTTGCGCACGTTCGGGGACCGAGGCGCGGACGCACTACCAACCCTTCTCCCCGCGCACCGCAGCTCCGGCCATCACACTCTCCCCCCTTGGAAGCACAGGTCTTCGCTGTGGGCCCACAAGTGGTCGGGAGTTTGCTCTAATCCCACTTGTAACACCTTGGGTCTCCACTATACACATATTCATATTGTCCACTTTAGACACTAAGTTCTCATGGTTTTGTCCACTTGTAACACCTTGGGTCTCCACTATACACATATTCATATTGTCCACTTTAGACACTAAGTTCTCATGGTTTTGTTCTTCTCGGGACAACCCATATTATCCCAAGAAAACGCGTATATATAGTTAGAGAGTTCATTGCTTTATAAGGTAGGCCAGAACTCCCTCCTTAAGAATGATGATCTCTATGTAATGGGTCTCCACTATACACATATTGTCCGCTTTGGACCCTAAGTCCTCACGGTTTTGTCTTTCTCGAGGCAGCCCATAATGTATAGTTAGAGGGCCCATTGCCTTATAAGGTAGCCCATAACTCCCTCCCTAGGCGATGTGGGATAGGGACCCCTTCCTTGCCCACATTCGGGGACCGAGGCGCGGACGCACCGCAACCCTTCTCCCCGCGCACCGCCGCTCGGGCCATCACACTCTCCCCCCCTGGAAGCACAGGTCTTTGCTGTGGCCCCACACGCGGTTGAGAGTCTGCTCTAATACCACTTGTAACACCTTGGGTCTCCACTACACATATTCATATTGTCCGCTTTAGACACTAAGTTCTCATGGTTTTGTTCTTCTCGGACAGCCCATACTACCCCAAGAAAACGCGTATATATAGTTAGAGAGTTCATTGCCTTATAAGGTAGCCCAGAATTACCTCCTTAAGCGATGTGGGACAAGGACCCTTCCTTGTGAACGTCCGGGGACCAAGGTGCGGACGCACCGCCAACCCTCCTCCCCGCGCACCGCCGCTCGGGCCGTCACACTCTATATCCGTCTTATAATATACTTTGCAAAAGCAAAACAATATAGCTTTCAGTATTTAGATTGGTTGCCAATATACCTCAATGAAAACAAGAAGGGCATTGAAGCGGGGCGCGGTCTCGAACATGAAGCCTGTGATCTGGGTGAACCACTCGATGTCGCCCTCGTTCCCGGTGTAGACGAAGATCGGGGCGTTCCTTTGCAGGCCGCCCCAGAAGGTGGAGTTGATCAGGTACCTCTGCTGGAACGTCTGGTAGCTCTCGGGGCGGAAGCCGAAGTGGTCGAGGATTTGCGTGAAGTACCTGGTTTCGTGGGGCCCATTGCTGCCGCTCTGGTCGTTGGAGATCGATGTTCGTTGAGAACTTTCGGGATGAATGAGAGGCGAAGGAAAGCGAGGTACGATCTTGCGGAATGGCGAGACGGCAAGAGAGCATTGAAAGATCAGAGAGATGGAGAAGAAGGTTCAGTAGTAGTTGTGCCGTACTCATGATCTCCCGGTCTATGGTGTTTGCAGTTGCAGAGGAAGTCAACGAGCGTGCGGTTTTCTGTTCAGAGAGAGAGAGAGAGAGAGAGAGAGTCTTTCTAAAGAATAGCAAGAAGTTCAATGACTGAATATACAGATCAAAGGAGGTTGGGGCCTGGCCTAAAATGCTGGTAAAAACTTACTTGGTGGGCCATCATTGATTGATGTATTAGCCGGCATTAGACAAATAAATGGCATTCAATATCACGGGGGTTTTAATTAAGGGTAAGGTAGATGCTATGATTGCTAATCCCATGGAGGTATAAATTTGATTGAAAAATGTTCTTGCAAATTCTCCAGTTTATATCTGTTGTTGCTTTTGATGGGACTCAATTAAATGAGTCAAAAGCTAGTCTTCAATTCCACTGATTACAATTAGAGGAGGGGCAAACGTGTGGGTTAAATTGGGCTTAGGGTTGGGCTTAAGTGGTTTATTGATGGATTTGGACCAAAACTTACCCAATAGGTCCACTTAAATGGTAACAGCAAAAACAATTCCATTTGTTTTGCGGAGAATAAATTATTTTAAAAAATAGTTTTCCAAAAATATTTGCTGATATCACTCAATAAAAAATATTTTCATTATTAATAGTAATTTTATGTCCAAAAATTTTCATAGATGATAAAAATATTTTTTATTCATTTATTATAAAGAATACAAATTATTATTTTTAGCAAAATATTATTCAAATTATTAATTTTTTGTGAAACAAACTCATCCTACAAAACCATTTTACAAGACATGTCTAGTAATCATACATGTTTGTTGAAATTCCTCTCAAGATGACCCCGTAATACTACTTGCAGTTTCTTTTTTACTTTGTCTATCCATCTCTCGGAGTAATCGCTCCGTTTGTCGAATGGATATTGGGCAAGAAAGGTCCATGGTGCTATTGGTTGGTGAAATTTTCTGTAATGTTTGGAAGAAAAATCAAAACAGGAAAGTAAATCAAAAGGATGAATATGAGGTGCAAGAAATGATGGCCCTCTATAAAGATATCTACATTCGAATATTGAAAAACTGAAAAAGGTAGGAGACCGAAGTAGAATAACTTTGTATGGGGATTCAAATAATCACACTTGCTCCTCCTTTTAGGGACATTTTCAAAAGCCAGACCCGTATATCTCAGTGGTATGTGTGGGTTGGAATGATGGCGACTCAATGAAAATTAGCTAGATGCTCAAAATGTCCCTTACAACTAATTTATATAAAATAGAAACTACAAGTAGTGAGAAGATTTTCTAATCATATCTAAAACATATTATATTGATATCAATTTTATCTAAATTTTTTAATTTGGTCAATTTAATCCAACAAGGTTGACACTTACTAGAGTCTGGCGAGGGTGGCCTTTTGCCATTTCGAGCGAGGACATCCTAGCCCTTGTATATACGCACCAACTATACTATCATACTTAACGCATATTGTTAATAGAATATACATACTCATATGCTCATGAAGCATTTAAACAAATACTAAGGAGCTCCTCCTTAAGAATCGTGAAACTGACTAATGGTTGACCATCTTTGTTGTTAGATCCAAACTCTCAGTGATCGTGAGGCAGTGTACATTTCGCTTAAGAATTGTAATGGATATATCAAATTGCAAATTGCAAATGATTATTTGAATAAGCAAGGCATATTCGATCTTGAGTGAGTAAGAGTCCGTGAGATGAGTTAGAAGAATTACTTTCGTAAATGAGTCTTAGCATACCTAGCCCTACTTTGATTTAAGTATACTCAAATTGCTCTTTTCACCAATATTAGCTTTTACTGGAATTCTTGTTCGGTCATATATGGTCGAAAATTCGAATGACCAAGCACGATCCAAGTGCTTACAAGCTACTCTTGGTTGTCATTGAGAAAACTCAAAAGCAAGTCTTGCATTGCCCTTGTGTCAATTTTGCCTAAACTTGTTATACTCATGTCAATTTACCTAAAATGTTTTTGAATTGACATAAATTCAATAGGTTTAAATCTTTTTGATAATTTCCCTCAATAATAACTATATTAGAGATCTAATTGAAATTGCAGTTATAGTATTTGCTATTTCATTTTTCATTCCATTTCGCATGAACGGGTATACGACTTATTTGCATGATTTGAACTTAATATGACAAACTAGATTATTTTTTATTAATGTCCAGAATCATTTAAGAAAACAAAATCTAAGAGCCACTGCAATCCCCGAAGTAAAAGTTTTCACTTGGATAGTTGAAGAACTAGAAGCACTATAGAGTTGGAAAACCGAAATTGGGAAGATGATTTGGCCAAGTTGCGGTAGTATTGAGAGATCTAGCCTGAAATGACCTTGATCTCCTTCTTTCTCACATCTTGAAGCCACTTGGTATCTTCATGGGTTGAGTATCACAAGTCAGCATGGTGAGCCCCTATCATCCACAACTTGACAACTTACAACGATTAAAGACTCAAGGACACCATGAGTGCTAAAACTTGGCACGAATGGACACTTAAGTGCAAAAAGTTAGGAAAGTAATACTTAAATGCCAAAATCGGAGCAAAATGGATTAGTTAAGTGCTAACGGCGAGAAAATTCGGCCAAAACGCTGACGTGACGATTTTCCATCGAGCTTAGTGCAAAACAACGTCGTTTTGCATGTTGATGTGGTTAGATAGTGCCAAAATGACATCGTTTTGGTGTTGATGTAATAAATAATTAATATAAAATTAATTAAATTTAAAACAAAAAAAAAAAAAACAAAACAAAAAAAAAAAAAAAAAAAAAAAAAAAAAAAAAAAAAGAGAGAGGAGAGGGAGGAAGGTAGCCGGCGATTGAGAGCTCAGCTATCCCCTCCGTCGCCGAAAAGGCGGGGAGGGTCGACTGGGGGTTGGCGACTCCAGCCGACTGGCAGCGAGGGCCTACAAGCCCTCGCTTAGATTTGGGGCGAGGGTCGCGGGACCTAATGAGCGGCGGCCCTTGGCCCGGTTGGACGAGGGCCGGCGATGCTTGCCAAATCTGGACGAGGGCTCGCAGGCCCTCGCTGCCGACCGGTTGGGGTCGCCAGCCCCGGCTAGGACTCTCCAACCCTAGTTGACCCTCCCCCACCTTTCCGGCGACGGTGGGAAGGCGACGGCGACGAGAGCTAAGCCCTTAACTGTTGGCTGCCTTCCTCCTCATTTTTTTTTTTTTTTTTGTTAAATAATAATTATAAAATTATAATTATAATTTATGCCAAAACAACGTCATTTTTGTGTGTTTTTGTTAAGTCAGCCTTCCGATGAGTCACGTAAGCAAGAAAATTAATAAAATATTGTCACGTAAGATTTCCAGCGGAATTCATAAGATATGACACTCAAGTATCCCATTTTTCATAAAAAGTTACACTTAAGTGTCACTTTCGTAAGTTTTGGTATTTAAGTCTCCCATTGTGCCTTTGGCACTTGAGGTGTTCTTTTGCCGACGGTTAAAAGTAACTTGTTTCTAGCACTTGTATCTGAAAATTTGATTGTACATACTACGGACAACCTTCCATCAATGTGAAGATTGACCATCACATCTTCCATCGAAGGGATATGTTAATATCTTTTTGTGATAACGTTTTTTGTAAAATGAAGAGTCGCTTATGCTAAGGTTCAGAGACATAAGCTGACCTTTTTTGCCCACTATTGCAACAATGCTCTTGGAAATGCTCTTCAACACCCTGCCATTTTTACCTCAGAGACATGATTATTAAACCATCCATTCCCTATACACCAAAGACAGAGATACCCTCCGCCACTCCAAGGGTCTCTTAAGCCATTGAAGAAGATGATGTTGCTCCCAAACTGCTTCTCCCTCTTAAACAAGCAACTGCGTGCACATTTGATTACTTAAAAGGACTCAATTTCCTTTCCCCTTTTTGTTTGCTTATTTCAGTTGTCGGAATTGCCTGTTACTATTTGCTTATGACGTGCTGTTTGCTGGGGGTGCTCTGTCGAGGTCGAGCATTTCTCTGCGCATCTGCATATGCAATCTTGCGACTGCTGGTCATTTCTGTTCTTAATTTGGATGGATTTCTTTCTACTTAAATTGTACAGAGTATCGATGGATATCTTTCTCTACGCATCGGAACCAGGTGCCTTGGCCGATGTTGTCCCGCCACCACAAGCCGCCTCTTTCTTCATCGGGCTTCGTAACTCCACTCACCCCCTCTTTCTCTCTCATTTTTGGCCACCTACCGCGCAAAACCTAGCCACCGTTGCAGGGCCGCCTCTTGTCCACCCGCTCCACACTACCTCAGTTTGCCGCCAGTGGCAGAGCTCAATGCGATGTTGAGCTCCACCACTTCTGGCAGAGGTTTTTCATCCGAGTTGGAGGCAACCACTCCTCTGTGCCCATCAGAACTTGTCGGCTAGGCCGAAATCCAACGGTCATGGAGGAGCCGCCAAACTTGGAGGGGTCTATGATGTCAACTTGAGGTGTAATTTCGTCCAATATGAAAACTCAGGATGTATAGGGGTCTTGAATAGTTGGATTCAATTGCTAGAAAATAGTAGAAGAAAGGGGAGAAAAACAAAGCCAATGGAATTCAATAACATGAATGGTGAATGGTATTCATAGGTGAGCTTCAGCAACTACAGAACATTTCTGTGATTACATTCTCTTCAGTCTTTTCTCTAAATCAGAAGCAGTACAAAGGACGTATGACTACAAATCAATACACACAAGTACAGTATGATTCTGGGCGCTTCAAAAATCAAGGTGAATTTCTGAAAATGCCGTGTCGTCAAACGGCTGAACAAGCTGTACAAACCGGTGAGAGCCTCGGGCAAGCCGACCAGATGATGCCAGAGCATACATTAATAAGCAAAAATTGATGACGATCCACATGACTAGAGAGAGGTTTGTCCAAAGGAGCAGCTCGAAGCCGAGAGTTCCAGAAATAATGTACAAGTACCAGTAAACACGATTCGGGCTCACAGATCCGGTCACCTCAATCAATGATATTAGGTAGATGACTTCATAAATGTACATCAAATGGAAGCCTGTGATCATGAGTAGCTTCAGTAAACCAAACTCGACGTGGAACTTTAAGGTGGAGTCCAGCCATCCCTGTTGCTGTTGTTGCTGGTCCTGCAGCTGCTGCTGATCATCGTCCCTGCATCGAATCCCAAAAGAAACCGATCAAAACCAATCAAGAACGGACTAGTTTGCTCAACCTGCACTTCCGTTCGCGACAACAGTTTCCAAAACGATGTATTCGTGAGCGAATTGAGTACCTTCTGACTTCGACTTGAATTGTCACGCTTGTGTGATTCGCCATGTCCCTCGGCTCCAGTGTTGACTCTGTTCGAACTCTGCAGATGCTGGAGCTCTGCTCTGTGGGGAGCTCGATGAACTCTGTCTCTCGAGCCTTGTAGATGACGAAGAGGAAGGTGAACTGAACATGCTTTATATAGCCTCCGTTTTGGTATTTTAAAAAAACTCCGCTCTTTCGTATTGAAAGAAACGGATCGATCGTCAAATGAACGGGACGTCCCGGTTTTCTCCAGTGTGCAGGGGAGCTAGGCAGGTATGCGTTGTCCGTCTTCCTGAAGTTTCTTCCTTATAATGACGGTCCAATTAATTTCCCAGAAAGAGGTGGTCAACCAGATGTGTCTTCGGCCACGACATCTTTAATCACTGCCTATACTCAAGAGATATATGTTCCTTTGGTGAGAACAGATTCGATGAGTGAATTAGCAAACAATCGGAAAGATATGAGACTCAAATTGTTGATTGAGACGTCATGGCATCAATACATGGGGTGTTGACAGTTCGGTTTGGTTTGGGTTTCCAATTTGGATTTTCAGGAAGCCCAAATCGAACTGTTTTGATGTGTATTAGCTTTGAACTAAACCACGCCCCAAAACAAATACTCACTTTGTTTTGGATCCGATTGATTCGATTTTTCAGTTATCTTTTTTGAAATATCAAAAAGACGTTTATTGGAAAATGAGAGAGATTGTAAATTATAATACTAAGAAAATGGGCGAAACCATTCAAACCGGAATATACAACAATTAATTTTTTTCATTATTATGAACAAAAAATGCACAAAATTTCGGTTCAGTTTCGACTTCGGTTTGATTTTGACACCCTTGAGTACAAACACCATATGGAATGTTGAATGTGGTGGCACTCATGGTGTTTCTCCAGGAGCCAATTGCTATATATTAGTTAAGTGCTCCATACCCGATAGATTCTCTAGCACTAGACTTTTTCCTTCATCGAACGCTTGGCCGATGCGCCTTAACATTAATTGAGTATCTTCATGCACCAAGCTATCTAGCTCGAATCAAAACCCTAGCCCGATAGAGTTTTGGCGGATGTTGGCGGTAATGGCATATGCCCTTTTGAGTCTCCTCATCAATTGCCTTGGGGCCTAACCAAGCTTAGCGGAGAGTTAAGGATATCATCCATTACCTTGATTCAGAATTCACATCCAAGATTCCTTCTACGAAGTATTGGTTGAAAGTTGATACTAATTGAAGAGGCTATAAAATACCACTTCAAACATATCTAATTAGAATCATCTTCACTCAAAAACTTTAACATAAAAATTTAGCCATTTTATCTCAATGGCCCCATCTATACCCCTTTATATGCCTCTTATGATGATCTAGACATTTGGTCCTTTTCTTTTTCTTTTTCTTTTTTTGGCAAAAAGACGTTCGGTTCTTGACCCATTAATTTATTGAGTTCTTTCTTGCTTTCTTAACTTTTTTTATTACTAACAATTTGAGAATTTTGTCCACTTAAGATGAATGAATGACGGTTTTGATTATTAAAGCATGATGAGAGTTATGGAAATTGCAATGAGATCACTTCCATGTTTTTAAGTAAATCAATAGTTTCAATAAGAGCTAATGACCATGTAAAACGAGCATCTGAAGAAATCCTTGTTTGTCGCCCCAGTGGCCACCCTTCCATCTTGGAAGGTGGAGGTTGGGGGTTCAAATCCCCACCTTCTCAGGGGGGATTGGGGTGGGGAAGATTTCATTTCAGGAGTGGGTTTCGACTCCCACGCCCTGCAAGGAGGCAGGGCAAAAGTCTGAAAGTGAGTGTTAGAATAGGATTAGAGTAAATCAATAGTTTCAATAAGAGCTAATGACCATGTAAAACGAGCATCTGAAGAAATCCTTGTTTGAAGAAATTGTGCAAATTAAAGTTCTCGATTGCAGAAAATGGAAGTTGGTGGATTCAATTGCCAAGCAACATATGTTACAGATCTGAATACAAAAGCATCCAAAAAATTGAACTTTAAAAATGAATTTTCATGGACAAAGTACAATTATAATAATTCCATTGATGTTCAAGGAATATTTATTAATATTTTTCATTTTCATAAAGCTATTTAAACAATAATTACAAAAAAATCATTTCTCCACAATAGCTGTGCCAATGCTAATAAAATGAGGGTTGTGTTTTACTCCGTCCATCCATGGCTAGAGGGAACTTCTTGCACTGTTCAAATTACATGTGTCCGACGTATATTTAGGATTAGGTTAATTGTGATTTTCTTAATTGTAATAAAGTCTAATTGGTTTCTCTCTCTATACGATCAAGCTCTTGTACTCTTTTTCTGGTAAAGTACATAATAGGACACTATTCTCTCTTGTACTACAAATCTCTTTAAATTTTTACAGTTCTTTATTGGCCTTATTAATCACATATTTCCACACTTTAGGCGTAGGTCAAAGTACAACCTACAAATGAATGAGAGTATGAAAATATTCAAATGTTTAAACCGCATATTCATTTAACAGTTTGAGATTTTAGATCAGTTGACAATGATTCACCAGATTTAACAATATTGGTTGGAAAAAGTTTTGTCTAATCAAAATTGGAGAAAAATATGGCCCAATCTGTAAACCCCAAACCTATTCATTGAAGTCCACACATCCCGGGATCAAATCGTTGGCCATAACTTTATTTATAATATTTTCCGTATCCAATAACAAGTATTGAATAAATTACACATGCAAAGTGAGACTTATTGGTGACATTCAACATCGTCATGCATGAATACAGTTTTGCATGCAATCCACTGGCGGATCAATAGTGGCCGAGAATCGATTTGGGCCACATGAACATCGTTGTCTCATTGTCCCGTTGATGGGCCTCCAATGAGCAACGTGTTGTGTTTGGAACTTGTACAATTGAGGCTTTTGATCTCTCTTCCTCCCTCACTGCCGAATCGCAGAAAATATTTTCTATTTAAGGGTCCGTTCGTTTCGTGGAAAATGAGCTATTTCCGGAAAATATTTTCTCAGAAGCCATTTTCCAAGCCATTTTCCAAGAAAATGACAATTTTTTCTGGTGTTCGGCTAAAACCTGAAAATGTTTCAGAAAATATTTTCTGGTGTTCAGTAAGGAAAATATTTTCCACTCACCAGATTAGCGAGCGCGAACATCAAGCTCAAGGCTCGCCGATCGACGAGCTTGAGGTTCACTTGGTCCGACGATTAGCTAAGAAAGAAGAAGATGGGAAACCAAAAAAAAAAAAAAAATAAAATTAAAAAAATAATTCGAATGAAAAAAGAAAAGAAGAAAAAAAAAGGGGAAGAGGAAATCGGGATTTGTAGAGGTGTGAGATAAGAGAGATCAAGTGAATAAAATGTTTTCCACTTTTCAAAAGTGGAAAACATTTTCCCTTACTTTAGAAGACTTTTTCCTTTGATGGAAAACATTTTCCTCTCGATGAAAAACATTTTCCTCAAAAAATTTATTTTCCATTAAACGAACGCCGGAAAATCCGAAAACGTTTTCCCAAAAATTATTTTCCGCGAAATGACAAATTTCAATTGAACATTAGAAAATATGATTATTTTCTAGAAAATAACTTCTTGGAAAATATTTTCTAGAGATATAATATTTTCTACAAATAACTTCTTGGAAAATATTTTCTAGAGATATAATATTTTCTACGAAATGAATGGAACCTTAGTGCCTAATTTTTTTATTTTTTTTTAATGAAGACTGAACCAATTCATGTTGAACAATTAGCATATTCCAACGATTAGTTCTGAGGTTAGGAATCTCATTTCAACTCTAAACCCAACATCCACATGCTAATCTCTTTCCATCACAGGTGCATGTGTTGGCCAGTCCTAACTATTGTTGTTGCTCTTCGCTAATGCTTCCTTGACATTGACACAATCTCTCTCTCTCTCTCTCTCTCTCGCCCCGGGGCGGATGAAGAAGCCCATCATATGAAATATGCCATAGTGAAACGCAAATCTAAGACAAACTAAAATATGCAATTGTTTACACTTGACGGGGAATTGAGCCCGCCACATATGTTTTAATAAGCCATCATGAAATTGCTTACACTTGGTGACATGGAGCATCAAACTTGGGCGTAGTTTAAATCTACAAGCAGAATTCGGAGATCCAAGCTGGTTCCTACCTTTGATTTCTGCTTAAATGTGATTCCATCGCAAAATCAATGCCGAAGACCGGAGTAACTTCCTCCCACCGTATATTCCATAAATATGTGAGGTAATAAATTGCTGCATTAACCGCTCCGGATGCTAAGTATTGCTTAGTTTGGGAAAGACGCCCCAAACAACCACAACAACCGAGTAGTGAATTATTTGAAAAATATTTTCTTAAAAATATTCAGTAATATTGCTTGAAATAATTAGTCTGGAAGAAATTTTTCACTATGTCCAAAAATTTTCATGAACGATGAAAATATTTTTCGTTTATTTATTTTTATAAGTGATGCAAAATATCCTTTTTATCACAATGTCATCTGAATTATTTATTTTTTATGGAATAAACACGTCCTACGAAACTATTTTGCGAGACATGTCTAGTAATCCTTATCATACACGTCTGTTGAAATTCCTCTCAAGATGGGGCAGGATACTACTTGTAGTTTCCTTTTACTTTGTTTATCCATTTCTCGGAGTAAGCGCTCCATTTGTCGAATGCACATTGGGCAGGAAAGGTCCGTGGTGCTATTGGTTGGGGAACTTTTCTATAATGTCCGGAAGAAAAATCAAAAGAATGAATTTGTGGTTCAAGAAATGATGGCCCTTCATAGAGATATCTACAATTGAAGACTCAAAAGCTATGAGACCGATGTAGAATAAATTTTTATTGGGATTCAAATAATCACATTTGCTAATACTTTTAGGGACATTTTTAGAAGCACGGACCTATTTATCTCGGTCGAGTGCATTAGGGATGTCAAAAACCAAACCGAAAACCAAACCAAAAAATTCGATTTTTTCGATTCGGTTTTCATTTGGTTCGATTCTCATTAAAAACCAAAATTTTTTTTATCGGTTCAATTTTTATCGGTTAACTGAATCGAACCGAACCAACAAACCGATTAGAGCTTATTTCTTAGAAATACAACAGAAAAAAAAAAACGAAAAAAAAAAAAAATGCAAAAACCGAAAACTAAAAGTTGAAAACCAAAAACCAAAAAATCGAATCGAGCCGAACCGAACTGAACCAAAATTCTAGTTCAGTTCGTATTTGGTTTGGGTCTCATTCGGTTCGGTTCGGAAGTTTTTCCTAATGGTTTGGTTTGGTCGGTTTTTCAAAAAAACGGAACCGAACCGAACTGAACCAAAATTCTAGTTCAGTTCGTATTCGATTTGGATCTCATTCGGTTCAGTTCGGAAGTTTTTCCTAACGGTTTGGTTCGGTTCGGTTTTTCAAAAAAACGGAACCGAACTGAACCGTTGACACCCCTAGAGTGCATGTGATGGAATGATGCCGACTCAATGAGAATTAATCAGAGCTCAAAATGTCCCTTACTACCAATTAAATATTAAAAAAAAACTAAAAGTAGTGGGAAGATCTCTCAATCAGTTTTAAAACCTATTGTATAAATGTGAATTCAGTCTAAACTCTCTAATTTTGGCAATTTAATCCAACAAGGTCGACGCTTGCTAGAGGTTGGTGAGGGCGGCCCTTTGCCAAATCCGGCAAAGATGTCGCAGCCCTCACCTGTGGCCGGCGACCTCGCTAAACATCATCCAAGCCTAGCAACTAGCAAAGGGAAATAGAGAAAATAAAAAAGGAAAAGGAAAAGGAAAAAATTCAAAATTTTTTCAAAAAATTACAAAAATTGTTAACCGTCAGCACCAACTATGTCATGTAGGATAGCCGGCGTTGATTAGATGACTACCTCAGTAATTTTAGCTAAAATTAGACAGAAAAACTACATTGGTAAACCATGAAAAAGTTTAAAACTAAATTAATCAAATTGAAAAGTTTAGGATTGAATTGATATCCGTATAATATGTTTTTGACTCTTTTGATCATTTTTCCACAACAGTTCAACCAAATAATCAGCATTCTAACTTCGATTAATAAATGATTTTAGAGTTTCTGTTCGGACCTACACACCCACGTGCAATGGACTTGACTAAAATGTCCAGGTTAGGACCATCTTCGGATTTGTTTACTCATGCAAATTACTTCATACATCTTCTAGTCCATGGCCGAGCAAGACCTTTGTTGTTATCGGGCTGACCTAATCTCTAATTCCAAACTATCTTAAGTCCTTGTAATTCAAGAGCAACCAAAAACAAAATAACAAATTTGCACCGAGAGAGAGAGAGAGAGAGAGAGAGAATCCTGAAGTCTCGAGTGATGATGTCGTTGAAGATATAAGGGGAGGTGACCTTGAAAAAGTCGAGGATCGGAGCAGAAGAAGACAAAGCGCCGATTGCAATGTGCGGATACTTTAGCCTAAGCCATGCTGCCAACACTGCGATATTTTCAGTGAACATCCGAGTAAGTTTTACTCCATTGTTGTCTTATTTTTCAAACCAGGAAGCATGCACAGCCAGCTACATAGTTAATCTATTCTAAAGTCAAACACAACAATTAATCTGAAGAGTGAGAAGCCAGTAATTTGTTTATATATATTAACATATGTGAGGGAACAGCAGCATACTTCCCCCGTAAGAACCTCCAAAAACCACCACTGGCGAATGCTCGGCTGTCAAGTTCTTCTTCAGATCGGTTATCAGTGTTGCGTAGTCCGCCAATGCCTGCGTCGAGGAGAGATAGCCCAACACGCTTGCGTTGCTGCACGCCACCTCTTTTTTGCCCCCAAACTGCATCGATTTCCCGTAATACCGATGCTTCACAGAGACAAATAAGAATGATAAACTCTACATCTTTCTGTAATGTACTTCGCAAAAGCAAAGCAAAATGACGAAAGTCCTGTCATTGATTGCTTAAATATGATACTACAGCTTGAGTATTTGGATCAGTTGGCAATATACCTCGATGAACATAACAAGGGCATTGAAGTGGGGTGCCGTCTCGAACATGAGACCGGTGTTTTGGCCAAACCACTCAATGTCACCCTCGTTCCCGGTGTAGACAGAGATCGGGGCATTCCTCTGCGGGCCGCCCCAGAAGGTGGAGTTAATTAAGTACCTCTGCTGGAACGTCTGGTAGCTCTCGGGACGGTAGCTGAAGTGGTCGAGGACTTGCGTGAAGTACCTGGTCTCGTAGGGCCCATTGCTGCCGCTCTGGTCGTTAGAGAGCGATGGTCGCTGAGAACTTTCAGGATGAATGAGGGGAGAAGGAAAGCGAGGTACAATCTTGCCAAATGGCAAGACAGCAAAAGAGCATTGAAAGACCAGAGAGAGACAGAGAAGAAGGTTAAATAGTAGTTGTGTTGCACTCATGATCTTTCGCACTTTGGTGTTTGCAGTTCAGAGGAAGTGAACGACTATGGAGATCTCAGTTGAGAGAGAGAGAAAGAGAGAGAGAGAGAGAGAGAGTCTTTGTAAAGACAAAAAAGACAAATGGTTCAATGACTATCCGAGAAAATATTGGGTGGTCTTGAACAACCATGTTAGCGTGGTCTCCAACCACTCATGAAGCGCCACGTGGAGAGGCGTGGCCCTGCTATACCTTCTGCACAAAAGTAGGTTTTATCTCCCTCTCTCTCTCCTCTCCCTAGTCTTCCCACTCTCTCTCGGCCTGCACAATAGCCTCTTCTTCCCACCCTCTCTCCTCTGCGGTGCATTTATTATGGCATGGCACATTTCTCTTTCCTTCTCACACAAAGGAACTTTATGCACAAAATTTGGAACTTCTCTCTTTCCTTCTCCTAGCCTACACGTTTGAAATTTTGAATCCCAAATTTTATCTCCACAATTTTATCTCCACGCCCATCGCTGCTCCGCCGTTCGTCAAGCGATTGTTCCCTCGCCATCGCCGACGAAGCACATTAAGGCCACCCCTACTCCGGCGCTCGCTCCGTCTCTGCTCTGGCGCTCATTCGCCCTTTAGTCCGTCACCAAGGTTCACTCTCTGCTCCAACGCTCATTCGCTCTCTTGATCCTCTTTTGAGTTTTCTTGCATTTCGCCTTGCATGATTGTTGTTCTTCTTTCTTTGCACCAACAATATATTGTATCCCAAGAAGGACATAATAGAAAATTGAAATGATCTCAGAATGGATAGGTTAGAGGGAATATCTTGGAGCCACAATGAATCTCTCATTGCTTATTTTGCCGAAGAGCTGGTTGCTTCCAAGCCCAACTTCAACAGTTCTGGCTATACGAAGGATAAATGAAAAAGATTTTTGTAGCCGGAAAGGTCAAGGCGACTTTGAAGAGGAGTGGGGAGAAAAAATACGCAGGAAAAAGGAAGCCAACTCTTTCTGTTGTCAATACTAAGAGGTCCCACTAAGCGGTTTTAGAATACTCGCTCACTACCAGAAGTTTGAAATTGTAACTTTAAGATATGAATTCATTGGTTGTGTGCAATGGGGACGAGGTGGTGCAAGCTATTCGAGGAATTGCCGAGTAATTGCTAATTGGATTCCTATATTTTCAAAGACTTGTTTATTGATCTATATTTTCTCCATTAGCATCAACGGAGCTATTGCTAATCAAATATCTTTTTGTCAAGTTCTTTTGATGTGAAGAGACGTTCTATTCTTCATTGTTCAGAGGAAAATGGAAGGCCTAATGACTATTGGTAGTCACTACATGTCAAGGCACGACTACTTGTAACTTCAAGTGAAACAAGTACAGCTCGTCTATGAGCCGTGTAAGGCTGCATTACTTGAAACCATGATGTTCTATTTCCACAGTGAATTGATCCAGCTCTCTATTTGTGCATATTTTCCTCTTAAAGGAAGTGAGCGCGTGCACTACACACAACATCACTTTTCCTTTAGAGTCTGTATTCTATTATTAATCAAATTTTTATGTGAATCGATCTGATTTTGCTACTTTCAAATGTTAATTCCAAGTGAAAAGCTCACCACTTAAGATTCTTGAATCGGCATATTGAAATACGGATTCATCCTCACGCAGTAAGTGGGTACTAGAGATCGAAATGACGCCTCATTTGCTGCATACTCGTATTAGCTAGCAGGAAAGGAAGTGACTGCAATAGCTAGCGAATGTCACAAGAGCCAGGGCAAGAGATATGGAAAAGCCCAGTTTAACTCCAGACAATATCTTGTTCTTGAATATGGGAACCTTGTTAAAATGATTTCCAACACAGTGAAATTAAGTCTTACAACTTTAAAAATATGAAATCATGGCAAGCATCGTAACCGCAGCGCTTACAGATTTGATTTCAAGGAAACCCAAATCGTCCTCCATCCTACATTCTAAATTCCCCTACCTCAGAAATAGTATCATCTGTATGATCTCAAGAAAAGCAATAGATACAACATAACTAGAATAAAATAGAAACTAAAAGAAAAACCCATTGAACCCGGAGGCAAAAGCACCCCAGTTCTTAATTATGCCCAGGAATTATCAAACGCGGCCGATGTGATTGCTTGCAAGAACTCCCATAAACTAATCCTGCCATCGCCGTCCATGTTGGCCTCCTTGATCATTCCCCTCAGCTCCTCCGTGGTGAGCGTGTGGCCGAGCCTCGCCATCAAGTGAGCTAGCTTGGCTGCCGTGATGAACCCGTTCCTGTCCCTATCGAACATCCGAAAGAGTTGTTTCAGTTGCTCCTCCGTGTACGGCGACTTGGCCGACAGGAGCTCCGGCTACACGAGGGCCGCGAACTCAGAGAACTCCACCTAGGCTGTTGCTATTGGTGTCGGCCTTTCAGATGAGTGCCTCAAGCTGCTCGGAGCTCAGTTTCAGGCCGAGGGAGCGGAGGAGTGGAAGATCTCACGCAGCTCGAAGATCTGCTAGTCGTCCAGCTTCACCGACTCCTTGTTGCTTATGCTAGAATGTATGAGTAGGCTCTAAGTTTATAACTTTCAATTATATGCTGGTTAGATATATGTTTATACGTCGAAATTTCAACTAACACGAAAAAGGACGTTCGCAAATCTAGAACTCCGTATCTTAAACAGAACGACGTTCACTTAGATTCACGTGAAACCCATTTTCTGTCTTCAAGAATCAATCCTGCATGGCGCCACTCCTCCCCTCTTTTCCTCAAATGAAACCAAGAAATCACGGACAAACGATCTTTCCTTCTCCCTCTTGGATCTTAGGACGTATGCTTGAAGGGAAATGCTCCAAACTAGCATCGACCCGCGAAACCAAAACGCGAATCTGAAACGAAGGATACCACTGGCAGAAGTGGCAGGAGGTGTCATCGACTGAGCACGACACTACTAGTGATTTGCTACTGCAGCACTATAAATCGACAAGTGCGGGCATAGTATCGGATTGACTGAAGAATACTGTTGACGCCTCCGAAGATCGGGAGGCGTTTCTGGTTTAGAATGGATCAAGGTTACGATTGCAAAGAAAACAAGAAATGGAAAGAAGGAAAAAGTAAAAGTCAATAGCAGGGGACAGAGAGAGTTCAGAAGACGCGGCAATTGCAATAAGCCATCTGAGATTCAAAATGGTTTGTATTCTCTGAGAGGAAAGGGAAATGGTACCGTGAAGGCTAGGAGGGGGAAAGAGAAAAGTTGCCAAATTTTATGCAAAAGGAAAGAGAAAGAAAGGAAAGAGAGACGTGCCATGCCATAGTAAATGCATTGTAGAGGAGAGAGAGTGGGAAGAAGGCTACATGAAAGCTAAAAGAGAGTGAGATGGCTAGGGAGAGGAGAGAGAGGGAGAAAAAGCCTACTTTTGTGTAGAAGCTCCAGTGGGGGCCATGCCATTTGGTGCTTCGTGAGTGGTCGGAGACCACGCTAACATGGTGATCCGAGACCATCCAAATTTCTAAATAAAAAATCTAAAACGCATTCAGATTCAATGACCGAATTGATAAGCTTAAGTGAGTTCAGAATCAATGGCATCATTAACGATTTGAAGTGAGTTTAGAATCGATAGCCAAATTAATTATCTGAAATGGTTTCAGACTTAATGGATAAATTAAAAATATGAAATGGTTTTAGATTTAACGGTGACATTAAAATTCTGAAACGGTTTCAGAACTTAATAGCCACTTTAATGATCTAAAACGGTTTTAGAATTAATAAGTAGTTTAATGATTTGAAACGGTTTCATATTCGAATGATCAACCAAGCTCTAAAATAGTTTCAGATGTAATGGTCAAATTAAATATTTGTAATAGTTACAAAGTTAATATCCATAATAAAGACTGGTAACGGTTACAAGTAAATGTCTGAAATAATGTTATGTAACGGTTACAGAGTTAATGTCCGGATTAGTGCCTGAAATGGAATCAGAACTTACGTCTGTCAGAAGTTACGGCCAAATTAATTCTAAAATGGTTTTAGAGTTAATGAACCGATTTAAATGTGATATGCACTAGCTACAAAAAGTAATATAGAGAGTAGATCGCTAGAGGATCAATGATTGACAATCGATAATTGAGAGTGTTGATAGTGATCAACTAAATCATTCACACACGAGAGCAATTGCTAGTACTATTTTAGTTGTGAGATCTCATAATTTCTCTCTTCTGTTCAACGTGAGAATTTGTGGTATGTCTGAACTAGAGACCCGATATTTGTGGGGCTAGATCTAAAGAACATCAGAACCTGTAATACGAAGAAATCAAACGTTCCGCATCTGAGAATGTTAGAACTAGTATTACCAAAGTACAGTAGACATTCGTGTGGTTAATTCGTGTGGTCAAAATTAACGTCATAACCAATGTTACTAGAAAGCGTTAGATGTTCATGGTTAGAGTCTAAAGAACGTCAAAACCACTCATGCGAGGACATCGAATGTTCGTGCTCAAAATTCAAAGAACGTTAGAATCAAATTTGGAGCATGGTACAAGATGTTCATGCTCAAAATTCGAAGAACGTCAAAACCAAATTTGGAGCATAGTACAAGATTAGTATAATTAACACTTTTATCTCTTGTGTGTTTTTTATTAAAATGCACGAAAATGCTTTGGAAACATGTGTATAAGTGTTCTTACTTCCACTGTGATCAGACTTTGATCTTAATTTAGTTATACATATATGCTTGTTTATCGAAACAAACACCAACAAGCTGAAGTGGTCGAGGATTTGCGTGAAGTACCTGGTCTTGGAGAGCCCATCGTTGCTGCTCTAGTCATTAGAGAGAGATGGTTTAGAATTTTCTAGATAAATGAAAGGAGAAGAAAAGCGAGGGATGATCTTGCCAAATGGCGAGACAACGAACGAGCATTGAAAGATCAGAGAGAGACAAAGAATAAGGTTCAATAGTAGTTGTATTATACTCATGATCTTTTCGAGCTTTGGTGTTTGCCGTTGTAGAGGAAGTGAGCGAGTGTGGAGTTCTCAATTGAGAGAGAGAGAACGGGAAATGATTGTGTGAAAGTTTTTAATTTATTGTGAGAATAATAGTCTATCCTAGACCACAAAAAACTAAATTACAAATAATTATAAATTGTTATGGAACTCACTTCTTCAAAAATTTGTGGTTCACAATAAACTGTTATTCTCACAATATTTTAAAGACTGCTATGTTAGCAAAACTCAAAGACAACAAAGACAAATGGTTGGACAATCCTTAGTCGACTGCACTATTACTTTGCGAAGTGTAACGGAGCAATCTACACCCCATAATTTACCAAGGAAATTGGATGAGTTTCCTTGGGAAATCAAATTCCCATAAGTAACATCAATCTTCCTTTTGAGATATGATGATTTTAGTTGGTCATTTGTACACCAACCCAAATAAATTATTAGGACATTTTCCACTTGGATACAATCAACGTAGCTCATAAGACCTAAACAAAATAGAGTTTTGCAAATTTACTATGTGAAAATGGAATCAAGTTCAAAACATCGTAAAATAGTTATCTTACGATATTTTATAAAGATTTATTATGTTTGATCGTAATCATGTACACATGATGTTATAAAATGCCTTGTTATTTAATTTTACAACATTGCACCATTGCTGACGACGTTTTTTTTTTTAACTAAGTGAAACATATTATACAATGTGAAAATATGATCTTTTTAATATTACGATTATGATAGTATTTATTGGCTGGCATCAGGAAACATATACCATTCAATATTACAAGAGTTTTAATTAAGGACAATGGAGATGGTATGATTGTAATCAAATAAAAGCATGAAATTGATTAAAAGGCGTCCTTACTTATAATCAATCATTTTGAGAAGTAGTTCTTTCAAATTCCTCATTTGTTGCGTTTGATAGGACTTAATTTGACAAGTGAAAGCTATTCTTGAACTCCAGTAATTGCAATTAGAGGTGGCAATCGTGTGGGTGAGATTGGGCCTGGGCTTTTGGGGGTTTATTGATAGATTTAGACCATACTTACCCAATGGCTCACCCAAATGATCATTGAATAAGTTCCACCCATTCTCAAGCAAAAAAATGTCAAGTGTCCATATGTCAAATCCCCTCGCGCTTTTCTCTCTCTCTCTCTCTCTCTCTCTCTCTCTCTGAACCGCGTTAAGACATTAACCCCATAAATTAAGTAAGTCGCAAGTCTAAGACCGGGTAAGTGGCTCACATATGCAATCGTTTACACTTGGTAGTGTGGGAAGCCGAACTACTTTTCTTCCTCTTTCAATCGGAGAGAGAACTTTCATTTTCTCAAGTCAACAAAATCTATCACAAGGTCAATAAGTAAAGAGGCGTCACGAGATTGATGAGTGAAGAAATAAATGTTCAATGTAGACCCCATCTATAAATAAGATGGGAGTATTTCCTTTACTAAGTACGGAAGTTCTATTTTTCATAATTTAACAAGTGCCTCAAGACATTCGTTGATAAAAATTCTAAACATAAACACGTAGCCGTGACGTTAAAAGTACATGGAGATTGAAGCTGTTTCCTATCAATAATTTGTTCTTAAAATGTGATTCCATCGTAGAATTTATGTGGGAACCAAAGTGAATTCGTCCTACCTTCTTCTCCCACATATATAAGGTAATATAATTGGTGCATTAACTACTCCGGATGCCCTAAGAGCATTGCTTAGTTTGGGAAGAGAATGCCTAGAAGTTTTAAGCCTCCAATCATTGTCCCAAAAGTGCCCAAGCAACTACCACGTCCGAACAGCCCTTCAATAGAAAAAACTCAATAAATGGAGAACCATTTTACAAGACACGGGGACCTCAAACCCATTCCACCTTCTATTTTCCGACCATGTACCATTGTCATTCTTGCCTAGTAATCATAAATGTCTGTTGAAATTTTCTCTCAAGATGGGCCATGGATCATGCTTTCCTTCAGCATAGAAAAGTCTCCCTTGGAGTAATCGCCCCGTTCGTTGATTGGAGATCCTCTCTAACCCGACCCGCGTTCCCTTTATTGCAAGCATGTGTCGGAGATGTCTCCATTCAATTTTGTTACTTTTGTCATGCAATTCTCGGAGTCATCGCCGCGTTCGTTGAATGGAGATTGGACAGGAAAAGCCCGCGGTGCCATTGGTTGGTGAACTTTTATATAATGTATGGGAAAAAAAAATCAAAAGAGGAAAGTAAATCCAATTAATGAAATCGAGGTGCCAAAAATGATTGCCCTCTATAAAGATATCTACACTTGAATGCTCAAAAGCTTTGAGGCCCAAGTAGAATTGCTTTTGATTGGGATTCAAATAATCGCACTCGCACATTCTTCTGGAGTCATCTTTGGAAGCACCAACGTGTATTTCTCATTCAATGAAAATTAGCTAGCTGCTCAAAATGCCCTCATTTCCAATTTGTATATATTTTTTAAAAAAACTACGGGTAGAGGAAAGATTACTCAATCAATTCTAAATCTATTGTGTAAATATTAATTCAGTTCTCAATTTTTCAATTTTGCCGATTTAATCATAAACCTTTACATGGAATTTCAATATAGTGTTTCCATTTAAATTTTGTTAAAAGTCGCTGACATGACTGTTCAGTCATCGACTCATCGCTAGTTGTCCTATGTGGCAAATTACCACATTGACAATTTCGTGTGAAAATTGGTCAGAATAAATATATTAAAATTCTATACAAAAGTTTAGGATCAAATTGGTAAATTTGTAAAGTTTAGTTATGAATTGATATTCATATAATATACTTAAGATTGAGTGGACAATTTCCCCTTAGTAATAATTCACCTTTATTAGTCGTAACTTACTTGTAATATTAGGGTCCGTTTGGTAACACTTCTGTTTAAAAATTGTTCCAGTGAACAGAAATAGAAAAAAATGTTTCTGTTAGGGAATAATTTTTGAACAAAAACGTGTTTGGTAAACTTGTGCTAGGAATAAAAAATGAACGAAACACGTTTGGTAAATTTGTATTCTTTTTTATTTCTTTTAATTTTTTAATATTTTTATTTTATTTTTCTTATTTTTCTTTCTTTTTCTTTTTTTCTTCTTTTGGCCGCCGCCGGCCCGGCCATGGCCGGCGGCCTCGCCCAGCCATGGCGAGGCTCGCCGACCCTCGGCGAGGCCTCGCCTCGCCTCGCCGGTGGCTGGGCGAGCTCGGGCTCACCGGATCTGGGCAAGCTTGACCTCGGCCTCGCCTGGGGCCGGCGACGCCCCGGCGAGGTCGCCGGCCCTCGACGGTGTCGCCGGCCCTCTTTGGCCGGTCGCCGGCCATGGCTGAGGCCGGCGACCGGCCAAAGAAAAAAGAGAAAGAACAAAAAAAAAAGAGAAGAAAAAGAGAGGAGAGAGAAAATGTATTTCTAATTTTTGTTAGGAAATAAGAAACAAGTTTTTTTTTTTTTTATTTCTGTTCCAAAAGCTGTTTTAACAAAAAAATAGATTTGGAATAAAAACGCAAACAAACGCGTTTCTGTTCTTTTTTTGTTCCCTGGAATAAAAAAACACAAAATTTGTTTAAAAACAGAAAAAAGAAGTAAAAACAAACAGGCCTTTAGTAACCTGTTTGCCCAAATAAAATAGTCTTTTACCTATATGGACAGTTATTTGTCTATAGAGTTTTTTTTTTTTGGTAAAGATTATTTGTCTACAGAGTTTGTTAACTAAAAATGCTAACATTTAGTAATAACCAATAAAATAGTTAAAAGTCTGATATTGTCATAAGTGACGGTGGCTTAGCTTAATAATTATCTTCCATTATTTTAATCTCCCTATAAACGACAAGTTGGTAGCCATTCTTTGCAAGTAGTAATTTACCCTAAAGTCTTGTAAATTCGAACATCTTGACCCTCATAACTTTCCACGAAAAATCGTAATACTCCACTCTATCGAAATGATAATTTTCCAATTTATAATAACTCATGACCATGATCTAATATTCTTCCACAATTCGTAAATTTAAAAACCCTATTAGTAAGTAACTATCTTCTATATCATTATTTTCCTCAGTTCATTAACCCCTTAGCAATTTTACATTCGATAATTTCCCACAAATATCAGTAAGTATATTGAAATTTTTACTCCTTTTGATCCCAGCGGCCCTAATTACGTACCAATCTCGTGAATCACTAAAATGGACTATGGATTTTCCCGGCAAGGTGACTATTTAATGCCATGCCACTTGATTGGATGACATCATAATTACAAGATCTAAACATTCCCCTCCTTTTATTATTGCCAGCTAAATTCAAAGCCGAAATTCCTCCACATGGAAACCTTTGACTTTTTTTAATTAGATAATTTAAATTAGCCAGGGACGCAAAGGAATGTGCAACCACTGCAACCTATGCATTAGAATTACCTGTCTCGGTCCTCCACCGCAGCCCATTATTATCATTATCATTATTATTTTTTAATTAATCCCCGATTTTATTTTTTAAATCCCGATCTGGCGGCTCGCTGTCTCCACTCCTCTCATGCGCGCGTCCACTCAGTCCACATCCTCCGTGGCGAAACGATTGGCGCTGGGCCGAGCCGGTCATACCGGATAAGGTCGTCGGGTTCTTCCCCGACCAATCACAACCCAGGAGAAGACCAAGCTCACCGTGCCTTTCGTGTGCTCCGCCGCACCTGATCTCAGCCGAATGATTCCCGCTTGGTCTGAGTCGCTTTAACTTTATAATTTTTAACACGCTAATTCTTCTGTAGTCATACGCAATCAATACTTCGGATAGATTCATGCTTTAAATAAGTGGTCCGAATCACTTGTCGATAGGCCGTGTCTCTCGTGTAAAGTAGAGAGCCGACAATATTTTAACCTTGTTGATAAATTTAAAAAGGGTCATAAATTTGAAATGCATAATATGTTCCATGATAATAAAATAAATTTGACGGGCTAACATCACTAAAAATCCTAAATTAGCACATTTACATTGCATTGACCCCAAAGTAATTCTCATATAGTTAAAAATTACAAAATCTTATAGATCCATGCCATGCCTTTGAAAAACCCAAACAACTAAAAAATCAAGTTTTATGTCACAAAGATTCTCAAAAATTGCCAAAATCTTAATTTGAAAAATATGTTAAAATCTACTAATAACTCTTCATAGCTCCCTCAAGTTTGAAAGATTTCGTCAAAACCTATCATTTTTTGGAAACATGAAAATTAGTTTGGGACAAATGCAACATAAATCTATTGGTTTTAATGCGAGATAATTATAGCACGAGCATATTTGAAACTTTTGACGATGGGAAAATTATATTTGGCGATACATATTTTGATGATTTGGCTCAGATACGAACGGCTTTGTACCTGCCCTTTTTAAGTCACACGGGCTTTAGGTTGGTGATGTTTCCTTTTTTTTTTTTTTTTTTTTTCTTTGGGTGTTTGCTCATTAGGTTGGTGATGCTTAATGAGTGCTTTAGGACTGGTCAAGTCCCTCCCCCTCCCTCCCTCCTTGTCCTCCTCCTCCTCTTCGTCTCTCTCATCGTAATCGTAGACGAAGACGCCATTCGAGGAACACGAGAAAGCTCCCTCGACATTCTCGCGACCCCTTTAAGGGTCGGAGCCTCCTCGCCCTTTTTCCGCATTTTGCCCGATTGCGCTCGCCTCGACGACTCAGCGGCTCTCGTCCGATCCGGGCTCGTCCGCAAGTGGTGCCTTGACCATCATCCCGGTCTAATCTCGCCGCTCATGCACCTGAAAAAGGTGCGATCTTGAAGCCGCAGATCTCGCTCGCATTTTGTTGCTGGTGCTTTTGCGTGTAGTGGAAGTAGAAGGAGAAAAAAAGATGACGACTTGGTTGTTCCTGTGGATAAATTTCTTACTTTTTTTGTCCGTAGCTTTGAGTTTCTGTGTTTCTTTGCACTCTTTGGTTGATTTTGCGGGAGGTGAACTGGGTTTTTGTTGCTGAGAAGCCGAGGAAATGCGGAGTGAATTTGAGAGCATTAGTTCTTGTGCTCTCGCGTTAGTCTTTAAGATGGAGTGAAGAAGAAAGAAAGAAGAGAAAAGTGTTTCCTTTTTTGAAACCCATCTCTGTGCAAATCGTTTCTGGGTTCATCTCCGTGGTTTCTCTGCTTTTCGTTTTGTTGTTGAGTGTTGGCCGCTACCCTGTTCTTGGATGTTGGCATAGCTTGTCGAGCTCTGGATTATATTTCTCTTCCTTTTTGGGTTCACGCTTTCTTGCTCAATATTGGTGCTTTTGGATTTGCCAGATCTAAATCAAGCCGAGTACATACAATGCCGAGAAGTGATCGTGCCATGGATACTTTAATCCCTGCTAAAATTAGAAAACGCGGGTCTTCGCCGGCCGGATCATCCTCGTCGTCTATAGTCCAGCATTACAGATTCAAGAGAGCAATTTTAATTGGTAAAAGGGGTGGCTCTACCACTCCGATGCCCGCGTGGAGGCTGACGAGTTCCCGATCCCCGTCGTTGGCTCAGCGGACCATGGAGTCCCCTCAGTTCTCGCCCTCTCGAAGTACAAGAGGGAAGCCTCAGGAGCCGGTTTCGGCGAGGAAGCTGGCTGCTACTCTCTGGGAAATGAATGAGATGCCATCGCCAAGAGTGCAGGAGGGATTGGAAGGAAGAAGGTTGAAGAAGGAGGGGAGAGGGAGAGAGAGGATTGCCAGTTCAGTGCGTTCAGGTTCTCTTCCTCCACATTTGTCCGATCCGTCTCACAGTCCTGTTTCAGAGGTAAACAGAAATTCCAAGCGGATACCTTATCTAGCCAAAAATTAGATCAAGTAGGGAACTTTGTTCTTCATCGTAGTTGTTGTGCTATTGCCTGGTTTTCCATGGACGAAGAGTCTCTTCTCATATAACTTTTGGTTTTTATTCCTAAAGTTGATAATAGATCCAAATAGCACCTGTCCATTCAGTGCTTTATGTCATCTTCAATTTACAGATAGAGACAAGTACGTGCCTTTTATGTTGGTTTGAGTGTGTATGTCGGCAGAATAGTGACTTGTGGTTACTTTGGGTTGTGAATGGTTAGCCTTATTGGCTGATCAACTTAACTAGTTTACGCTTAATTGCAAGCGTGGTGAGTTTTAGAAGTTAATTATGTTTATTATATCAGTCTCTATTCTTGCACATACTCGTGATATTATATTTCCTTGGATATGTTGTGCATTAGTGTGATTGTGTAAAGGAGAAACTGAGTCAGGAGTCTCCTATATTTGCACACACTAGAGTTTCCCTAGTTCCCATTTCTGGCAAAGTCAATACAGCTGAACTTCGATTTCAGCTAATGCATTTTCCTATTTTTGCAGAGGATGGATCGATCTGGAACAGGCAGTCACAGGAGAAGATCATCATCTTTTTCCCAAAGGCTTAGGGTGACAGAGCAAAATGGTGGCGCTCTTGGTTCTGTTAGCAATGGCAGTTTAATGGAGGTAAATTAGTTTAGGACTATTTCATCCTTACAAAAAGAGAACACTTTCCTTTTTCTCAGCTCCTTCAAGCAAGATTAATCAACTTTTCCATAGAGTCTTTTTATTATTTATCTTTCTGGTATGTTAATTTGATTGATAACCTGTCAGATCCTTTCCGATTTCTTGATATCGTGTCATCTGGAAGAAGCAATATGGCTGTCTATACTTAAATTAGCTGTCTTTACATTTTATTACGATTTTGATAAATACAATAGTCAAATTTGACGACTGTAAGGTAAAGATCTCTTCATTCAAAGTGCAGATGGAAAACAAATCTCAACCCCCGACACCTAATGGCCAGATCGTAGGAGTAAAGACTCGTCTGAAGGATGTTAGCAATGCCTTAACCACATCAAAAGAGCTGCTAAAGATTATAAATCGCATGTGGGGCCCTGAAGATCGGCCCTCATCAAGCATGTCTGTCATGTCAGCTTTGCATGCTGAACTTGAGAGGGCTCGCTTGATGATTAATCAACTTATCCAGGAACAACGCTCAGAACAGAGTGAAATAAATTATCTGATGAAGTGTTTTGCCGAAGAAAAGGCGGCATGGCGAAGCAAAGAGCGGAAAGTGGTTGAGGCTGCCATTGAGTCTGTTGTTGGAGAACTTGAAGTAGAAAGGAAGCTGAGGGCACGGATTGAGAGCTTAAACAAGAAACTTGGAAAAGAACTAGCCAAGTCAAAGGCTTCTCTGCTTGATGCAGTTCAGAAACTTGAGAGCGAGAAGAGAGAGAGAGAGATAATTGAACAAGTCTGTGATGAATTAGCTGGGACTGTCGGTGAAGAGAAAGATGAGGCAGAAGCCTTGAGGAGGGACACTCTGAAAATCCAGGAAGAAATGGAGAAGGAAAGAGAGATAATGCAATTAGCTGATGTGATACGCGAAGATAGGGTCCAGACGAAGCATTCTGAGGCTAGGTATCAAATTGAGGAGAAAAATGCTGCCATTGATAAATTGAGGAATCAACTTGAAGCTTCATTAGGAACAAATAAGTCAAAAGAAAAAAGTCGACGTCCCCCAAGTCATGCCAATAAGGTAGATGTCTCAGACTACTTGAGCAGAAGTTGTGTTGGTGCTCGTTACAGTGAAGAAAAAGAGGACGATGGAGGAGCTGTAGAAGATGGGATCGAATGCAAAGAAGACTCTGCTGAAAGTGAACTTTATTCTATGCAATTTGATGTAAACCCCCATAACAAGAGCTACAAGTGGACCCACACTCACGTAGCCCCACCAGCTGAAGAGGAGATGAAAGCAAGGAAGTCAACCTCCGGAAGAGCACCGAGGAGAAGTACTTCCCTGCAGAGGAGTATATCCGATGGAGTTGACTGGGGCATTCAAGCAGAGAGGTTTCAAAATGGTGGAAACGAATTAGATTGGGAAAAGCTGCAGATGGAAGGTTATGGAGATGAAATGCATGCATACAAGCTGGTAGAGGGTCTGAGGGCTCGAATGCTGTGTGGTCCTACCACTGGGTCTCCGCGAGCTTTGGGTACTCCAACGAGACGACGGCAAGAGCCTGCAAGCGATGTGGACAACATTGCTCAGGAGAGAACCGATCTGGTGCCGGGCTGTGTGGGGAAGTCAAGGCTCGCCGAGGCTCGAACTGATGTTTACAATGTCAGAAAATCTAGGCGGTGAGCATTTCATTATTCATGACTTGTACATTTGTCGTAATCAGCTAGAGCCACTTGACTCGGTGGCTATGGATGCTGAATGAAGGTTCAGTAAACACTTAGTGGTCTATGAGATGAGAGAGCAGAGACACCGAGCTGTCATGGCGGAAGCGATTTCTTACCTGCGGCTGCAATGATATGAGCAGTGTGTGTTTTTCCCCTGTGAGGAAGCATTAGCAGTATTTTGTACGAGGATTTTTTGCGCTGTAGAGAGCTTTCATTTTGTAACCGAGTGAAGTTCCTTATGTATAGGATTAACTATTATCAGCTAGAAAATCCGGAACTGTTTTTTTACCCCCATGCTTTTTATTTTTCTCAGGTGTAATTCTTTCGTATCAAACTTCTTATTCTCTTAGTAACGATTGCAATTCTCGACCTTTTTCGTTATCTTGCGTAGCAGCACGATGGCGAGTCCATTTCAATGGTTATATGTGGTGACCAGTCTTGGTGATTAGAGCTTTGCCACGAGTACTGATGGCTAAAAATTAGGAGTGTGCAAAACGGACTGCTGAATCTGAAATCATTTAGAATGGATTGAACCGGTCAGTTTGGTCGGGTTATCGGGAGTGTCAGTCTGTTTCCTGTTTCCTAAAAGTAGAACCGATGTCTGGGCGGTCGGATTCCCAATTTCAAGGGAGAATCGGACCGGATTGATGTTTTATTTTTTATTAAAAAAATTAGTAGAATGTGAACTAAACATTATCTCGATTCAGTTCCAAGTAATGGAAAAACGCAAGTGATTGATTCCATTAGACTAGATCAGATTGATGGTTCGGTTCGGTTCGGTCCCTAATTTCAATGGTTCGGTTTGGTTTCCAATCCCATCTTGGAATTGGACCAGATTGAGAACCGACACTCCTACCAAAAACAGTGGAGGCTGGAAGTACAATATAGCCGTGAGAAGCTTACGTTAACGCTGGAGTGGAGATACACAATCACAAGAAATGATACTACTTTTCCCCAAAGGAACTGGCTATCCCAGTGCGATCTGTCAAATTTGCTCTGCTTCCTAATTCTCTCCAGTTTGTCAACCATCTTCTTACCAATCATTTCCATATCATAATCTCAAATTGCACAGTTGCCAGCCTAAACTTCCGCTGCAGTGACCGATCCTCTTAAGTCCATGGACTGAGCGAAAGGGAGATGCCATGCTTTCCATTGAATGGCTACTGTCAATGTCAGTTATGGTGGATTGTAGGACATCTCGATCTGATCTGATGGGAACAGTGTTCTCCATGTGGTTTGACTCGGGTCAAGTGAGCAGCCCATCCACAAATTCCTCACAAACCTGCGGACCCATCATCGAGTTCGGATACCAATGGCTAATCGACAATGGCTGACAACGTAACCAAATCTCGTGATGCACATCGTAAGAGATCATCGTAAGGATTGCGTTTATCAATAGAGTGGCCAGAGACTCTGGAAAATCTGATAAACATCCATTGAATATGGCAGAATTTTTTCCATACGTAATTGCATAATTAATGCCAGGGATGGCGACTGAACTAGTTTGTAATGTTTAAATATATACAAAAATTCGAAATGTATTTAACTAGTAATTTGTGTATGATATAAAAAGTACAACTATTACCTACTATATGCATCTGCCCTTTTAACTCCATGTCTCGAATGCCCAATGACAAATATTCAAAATATATTTTACATTGACAATGAACCTAATAAAAGCAATCCTTGTTAAAAAATACGATTACATCCATTACCGACACAAGAGTAATTCTACAAATGCAATTAAAAAATCACGAGCAATACTGCGTATAAAAAGTCTCTGTATTAACATATAAGACAAATTGTAAGCGGTCACTGAAATGAATGGACTATAATCAAACAATTAAAATTAATTTGTCACATAATTTAATATTTGTATTTTATAACCGACTATTAGTAAACATAACATTTCTCTTTGGCCAAGAAAAGCGACAACATTTCTCAAATCATTGGTGATGCTTGAAGCTATATATATATGCATAGAGAATTATAATAAAAATGCCATGTATAAAGTTTTTGGTTAATTCCAAGAAACATTTTAAATTGATATAAATGTAATAAATTTATCAAAAATTATTTTTTTTACCACAAAAAATCCCAAATCGATACACATGTGACAAATTTATCTCAAAATAATTTTTTAACCACTAAGAACCATAAATTGATATATTTGTAACAAATTTATCTTTTATTAGTTTATGTTAATTGGATTAATATAACGAAAAACTACAAACTGATAATGAATGATCAAATTTGTCAACTACCATGTGTTAATGCATGATAAATTTATCATAGACGTTTCAGTTTTAGGTTACTTTATCATCAAAAAATTATTTTGGAATAGAGCTCTTGTACAGAGCTCTTGTAAGTGTATGAATTTGAAGTTTTTTTCGATGATAATAACCCTTTAAGTTTTAGAACTTATCCCTCGTTCGACTTCCATATTGTTCGGGGGGAGAGGCTAAAGCCTCCCCGAGAAATTGCTTTGCTCTTGGCAAGCCGCAAACCGCAAACCGCAATGCCTTCTCAATTCTCATGCCTCTCCATTCTTCACTGACCCGCGTCCCCGTCTCCGACAAGCTGCCGTCCATCGTCACCCTCCTCAGATCCTGCAAGAACGCCGCCCACCTCCACCAGCTGCACGCCCAGATCATCGTCAAAGGGCTGGAGCAGGACCAGTTCGTCGCCTCCCACTTCATCTGCCTCGCCTACTCCCTCGCCTCTCTCTCCTACTGCTCTCGCTTCTTCAGCTGCGTCCTCCACCCAATCCCCGTCCTCTGGAACTCCCTCATTAAAGGGTACTGCGAGAGGGCCTCCTGGGTCGACACCCTCTCGGTCTTCGTGCGCATGAGGAGGGCCGGCGCCGTGCCCGACAAGTTCACGTACCCGTTGGTCTTGAAATCTTGCGCCGGCGAGTCGAGGGTGAGGGAAGGGAGGGCGGTTCATGGGGGTGTCGTGAGGAGTGGTCTCGACGAGGATGTGTTCGTGGGCACGAGCTTGGTTGATTTGTACGGCAAGTGCGGCGAGATAGAGTGCGCGCGGAAGGTGTTTGATGGTATGCCCCAGCGGAGTGTGGTTTCTTGGACGGCGATGGTTGTCGGTTACGTCGGCGCTGGGGGTTTGGGCGAGGCTCGCAGACTCTTTCGGGAAATGCCTCTGAGAAATGTGAAGTCGTGGAATGCGATGATCACTGGGCTTGCGAGAGCGGGTGACATGAAGAGTGCTGGGGAACTTTTTGAGGAAATGCCTGAGAGGAATGTGGTTTCTTTCACTGCGATGATTGATGGGTATGCAAAGGCTGGTGATATGGCGTCGGCAAGGGCTCTGTTTGAGCAAGCGCCTGTGAAGGATATGTTTGCTTGGTCGTCGATGATATCGGGATATGCACAAAATGGTCTTCCGAATGAAGCTGTGAAGGTTTTTGTTGAGATGGTGTCAAAGAATATCAAGCCTGATGAGTTCACGTTGGTTGGCCTGATGTCGGCTTGTTCCCAAGTAGGTTGTGGGAAGTTAGCCAAGTGGGTCGATTCTTATTTAAGCGAGAGTTCAGTTGCTCTCAAGACAGCTCATGTTGTTGCAGCTCTAATAGACATGAATGCAAAATGTGGGAACATTGAGAGAGCTACAGAATTGTTCAGAATATTGCCTAAACGAGACATCATTTCCTACTGTTCCATGATACAGGGGCTATCAATGCATGGATGTGGGGTTTTGGCAGTGAACTTCTTCACTAGGATGCTCCAGGAAGGAATTAATCCTGATGAGGTGGCCTTCACGGTTATTTTAACTGCTTGTAGCCGTGCTGCACTCGTAGAAGAGGGTTTGCAATTCTTTGAGATGATGAAAAATGAGTACTCCATAGTCCCCTCCCCCAATCATTTCGCAATCATGGTCGACCTCCTTAGTCGGTCAGGACGGCTAAATGCAGCTTACGAGCTATTGAACACAATGCCCATGGAGCCCAATGCTTGTGCATGGGGTGCACTTCTTGGGGCCAGTAAGTTGCATGGTGACCTTGAGTTAGGGGAGATGGTTGCTCGGAGGCTTTTTGAGCTTGAGCCCCAAAACGGTGGAAACTATGTGCTTCTGTCCAACATATATGCCGCTGCGGATCGGTGGGCAGATGTCTCTCTTCTCCGGAATCAAATGAAGGAGAGGGGAGTTACAAAAGTCCCTGGCTGCAGCTGGATTTCTTAGTAACCAATTTCACTATCACATCACTTAAGCATGTCATGCCTTCTAAAATTTGGTGCCATGGGATTGCATGCATTGAGACAAGTTTGGGTGACATTTGGGATTTGAGTACACGGTGGAGTTAGGATCTAGGTGTTAACTCGTATTGGAGAAAGTGAGCTTAGCTGTGTTAGGTCAGTATTCTTCCCGATTTGATGCCCAAAACCACTTTGGTTTGCAGGGAAGTGGTAGTCATACGGTTGGGAAACTACTAATGCTTACTTGATTCTTTTGAAAGCCGTCTCTGTTCAACATCTCAGTAGCAACTCTCATTTTTTTTAGCCGCTGAGTGTTCGCCGTGTTCTTGAATTTTTTTCAAGAAAAAGTTGAGGAAATCTAAATTAATTTATTTTTATCACATTTTCTTTCTCATTGTTGGTACTCTTAGATTTGCCAGTTCTAAATCAAGCCAACTACATGCTGAGTAATCGAGCAATGGATTTTTTTTTATCCCTGCTAAAATTGGAAAATGTGGATCTTCCCTGGTCACGTCATACTCAGCATCCATAGTCCACCATGACTGACTCAAGAGAGCCAATTTAATTGGTAAAAGGGGTGGGTTGGCCACTGTGATTCCCACTGAGAGTCTATTGAGCTCACGATACCTATCATTGGCACACTGGACTGTTGATTCCTGTAAGTACTCACCTTCTCAAAGTGGATAAGGGAAAGCCAGTTTCAGCAGGGCAGCTGGCTGCTACTCCTTGAGAAGTGAATGAGATGCCATCGCCAAGAGTGAAGGAGGGATCAGAAGAAAGAAGATTGAAGAAGGAGGGAAGCAGGAGAGAGAGGATCGTCAGCTCTGTGTGATAAGGTTCTTGCCCTCCACATTCATCCAATCCATCTCACAATCTTTTTTCAGAGGTGAATTAGAAATTTTCATGTGGATACATTATTTTGCTAACAAAGAGATGTAGTCTGAAACTTTGTCTTGATCTTTGTTGTGTGCTGGTCTCTGGCTTTTCTTGGAACAAGAGTCTCTTATAATATAGACAAGCGGTGTTTATTGCTAAAGTTGAGAGTAAATTGCTGGTTTTCATTGATCACTACACCTCGACGTGTGTCAAAAAGTACTGCAGCAACTAGCATCACGATTATACTCACGTGCAAGACCATGTCCCTCATTACAAGCTTGACACAGATATATTTGATTTGTGGTTACTTTGTTTCATCATGAAACCTTAGTCTCACTAGTTCAACTTATTGATTTGTGCATGTTTACATGCAAGATGAGGTCTTGAACTTATGTCTGTTATCTATTTGTCTGTCCAATTTTTAACATGTATTTGTCAGTCTATTTTTGATTTGTATCATGATATTAAATTTGCTCAGAGGATTGTACAATAACATGATGGTGGAGAGGAGAAATGAAGTGAGGGTTCTCCTATTCCAGTGCTCGTATTATAGTTGATTCCCCATTTCTGGCAAAGTCAATCCAGCTGAACTTCAATTTCAACTAATGCATTTTCCTATTTTCAGGGGATGGATCAGTCTGAAAGAGGCAGTCACAGGAGAAGATCGCCGTCTTTTTCCCAAAGGCTTAGGGTGACCAGAGCAAAATGGCTACACTCTTTCAATAGGACTATCTCATCCTTAACCACCCCCCAACAAAAAAATAAATAAATAAATAACTTTCTTTCAGCTCCTCTAAGCAAGGTTATTTAGTTTTTCCCTCGAGAGACAGCATTTTCTCGATTAAATTCTCTTGATATATTTAGTTAATTGATAATCTGTCAGATTCTTTCTGATATCTTTGTATCTTAGTCATTCTGAATGAGCAATAGTACTTTAAATTTCCCGTACTTAAATTAGCCCTGTTACATATTTGATTATGAGTTTGATGGATGTCATGTCTGAATACTGTAAGGTAAAGATCCCTTCTTTGAAAGTGCAGACAGAAAACAAATCTCGAGCCCAGACACCTCATGGTCAGATTGTAGGAGTAAAGACTCGTTTTGAGGACGTTAGTTATGGTTTAACCACATCAAAAGAACTGCTGAAGATTATGTATACCATGTGGAGCCATGAAGTTTAACCACCATCAAGCATATCCATTGTGTCAGCTTTGCATGCTGAACTAGACGGGGCTCATTTGATGATTAATGAACTTATCCAGGAGCAACGCTCAGAACAAGGTGGAATAAACCATCCAATAAAGTGGTTGAGGCATGCTATAGAGTCTGTTGCAGCGAGATAACTCGAAGTGGTACGGAACCTGAGGACACAAATCGAGAGCTTGAACAAGAAACTGGGAGGAGAACTAGCAGAGTCAAAGGGTTCTCCTCTAACGGTAGTCCGTGAACTCGAGAGCGATAAGAGAGCAAGAGAGATAATCGACCAAGTTTGATTACCCGGCATCATGGGGAAGAGAAAGATGAGGAGAGAAGGGAATCTTCGAATATACGTGAACAAATGGAGAAGGAAAGGGAGATGCTGCAATTAGCTGATGTAATACGAGAGGATTTTGGGTCCAGATGTAACCATTTGGAGGCTTCTTAGGGGGAAAAAAGAGTCAAAAAGTGAAAAGTCGACCTCCCCCAAAGAAATGCCGAAAGAGAAGGTACGGCAGACCACTTGAGCAGAAGCTGTCTCAGTGCTTGTTACAGCGAAGAAGGGGATAAATCAAGGAGCATATTGATGTGTCTCCATAGAGAATGCATTAGAAATGTGACTCCTTTGTTGCATGTCTAGTTAACTTCCTCTTCTTTTATTTAAACGTCGTCTAATCACTAATGGTTGATGAGATGCGAATAAGCTCCACTGGAAAGAGAAGGGTGGGGGGGTAGGGAGGTTCCGGTGGCCCTGCCGTGCTTGCGCAAGGGTCGTTCAATCACCTGGTCGAGGCCCGAGGGTGTGGGGTCGAGGAGGTGCTTCGAGAATAACACATGGATCGAAGGCTTTGAAACCGAAGCAGAAGTTGTCAACATTGCACATTTGACAGAGATGAGCAGCCCTAGAACACCAAGTGGGGAGATCATTATACTTGATAATGAGTAAGGAATGCTATAAAGGAGCTCACTAGACATGCTTGATGATAAAAAAGAGAAGGAACTTAAAAAGCGAATCAAAATAATTAGAGATTGAAATATTTTCTTTAAATGCTTAACAAATTACCAAAAATTACCAAAAACAAGTCATAAACCTATTATTCAAAGGGTCAATTCAATCTTAAACATTTTTGATGATTTATTAATATAATCCCTTCAGCCAATTTTGGCTGGAAAATCTCTAACGTTGGCGCTCATCATCCTATAGGCACGAATGTAAATAATTTTTACAAATTTTTTAATACTTTCTACATTTTTTCATTTTCCTTTCATTATTTTTTTTCCTTTTCCTTTTCTTTTTATAGTTAGCCGCAGACAGGGGCTAAGCTCATCGGACACAGAAGAGGGTCACCCTCGGCAACCACAAGTAAACCTGCACAAGGAGTGGCCAACGAAGGTCGCCACAACCTTACCCAAATCTAGTGAGGTCGACTTGGGCAACCATCACTCTTGCTAGCGCTAGTGAGGGCGAGAATCAATAACCCTCAATTGGGTGATCGTTGCCCTCACTAGCCACCTATCACCTGTGGCCAATCATTGCCCTTGCTGGTCAAAATTTAAAAAAGAAAAATTGCAAAAGTTGTTCATGTCAGCACTAATAGCTGGGAAAATTGTCCAAAAAGTCTTAAATCTATTGCACTTTTGTCAATTCAGTCCTAAACATTTTAACTTTGCCAATTCAATCCTAAACATTTTTCACTTCTTGCCAATTGAGTCCATCCGGCTAATTTTGGTCGAAAAATGCTGACGTGGACGCAAGCAGTGGCACATAAGACCATTGGCACTGACGTTGACAATTTTTAATAATATTTTAATAATTTTTGAATTTTTATTATTTTTTTTTTCTTTTCTTTTTGGCTTTCTTCTTTACATTTTCCAGTGGCCGGCCAACCACCGACCACAGCTTGCCAACTGGCCTCACCTGCCACACGCAAGGTGTGGCTGGGTGAGGGCTAGCCCCGGCGAGGGGAGCCCTCGCCTAGGCGCAGCCGGGCAAGGATCGCTTGGGTGAGATTGACCCAAGGCACGGCTGGGTGAGGGCTAGCCCCGGCGAGGGGAGCCCTTGCTCAGGCGCGGCCGGGCAAGGATCGCCTGGGTGAGGCTGACCCTCGCCTAGGCTAGGACGGCCTTGCCCAGCATTGGCCAGGCAACGATGACGCCGAGCAAGGCCACCTTGACTTGGGCGAGGGCCGACCTCGCTAGATTTGGCGAGGAGAGCCTTCACCGGGGCTTGCCCTCGCCCAAGTGAGTGTCAGCCTTGCCTAGACCAAATCTATCTAGGCCGGTCCTCACCCAAGCTAGGGCGACCTTGCCGAGTGTCTGTCAAGCGACAATGATGCCAAGCAAGGCCGCCCTGGCCTAAGCGTAAGTCAGCCTTGCCTAGGCAACCCTTGCCAAGTTGCACCTGGGTGAGGGCTCCCCTCGCCCAGTCGAGCCTCGCCTGTGGCGAGCGAGGCCAACCGGCTAGCTATGGCCAATGGCCGGCCATCGCCTGTGGCCGACCGGCCATCGGAAAAGGCAAAGAAGAAAGCCAAAAAGAAAAGAAATAAAAAAATTCAAAAAATATTACAATATTATTAAAAATTGTCCTCGTCAACGCCGGCGGTCCTACGTGGCACTGTTGGCGTTCACGTCAGCATTTTCCGACCAAAATTGGCCGGATGGACTCAATTGGCAAGAAGTGAAAAGATTTAGGACTGAATTGGCAAAGTTAAACAATTTATGAATGAATTGGCAAAAGTGCAATAGGTTTAAGATTTTTTGAACAATTTTCCCCCAAATGCTAGTAGACCATATTACATACGACGATCGGCATCAACATTTTCAATTTTTGATTAAAATTGCTAAAATGATTATGTTGACAAATCATCAAAAAAGTTAGGATTAAATTGGCACGACTGAAGATTTTAGGATTGAATTACTCACCGTACAATAGATTTATGACTTTTTTGATAATTTTTCCCACAACAAACATTACGAGAGCACACTTTCTTTGACAAATAAAGAAGAGCATGAGCGAAGGTGGGTACCGACTCCATTCTATAAAATTATAATCACCCCAAATAAGTTGGTCCGATGCATAGAAATAATGG
This sequence comes from Eucalyptus sp. ANBG9806169, assembly GCA_014182395.1. Lineage (NCBI taxonomy): Eukaryota > Viridiplantae > Streptophyta > Magnoliopsida > Myrtales > Myrtaceae > Eucalyptus > Eucalyptus sp. ANBG9806169. The sequence goes on along the minus strand of CM024573.1, from coordinate 38,822,266 downwards.
AGCCCGTGGAGGAGGGATCCTTTCAATTGAGGAAGAGCAAGGTGCCTTGACAATCCAACACGCGACCAGACAACATGAGCATGAGCATGAACATGAATATAGTGCTTTACCGACATTATCTATTTTTGGTACATACCCAATTGAGTATCAACATCTTTTACCAGAAGAATCATGCGTAATATTCGAACTAAACAAAATTAGCGACTGTCACTTTTGGGACTCGGGCTCCGAAGAACTAAATAAACATGACTATGTTTTGTTACCATATTACTTAGCGAGGGGCTCATAGTAAGTACATTTCTAGCACTTCGCATCAGTACTTAGTTGCATACACAGTTATGTTAGGTACTGAGGTAGAAGAAAGTAAAAGAATAAGGTGCGTCAGTCGTGAATGCTATAGATCGGCTTAAGTGGTCATCTTCTGTAGAGTTTTCTTTTTTTTTTCTTTTTCTCTTACTTGTGTTGTTGGTATGACACTAGTGTGGTACCCCATCAGCACCAGATGTTTATCTTGGGTCATTTTAGCAATGCCAAGTCTGCAATTTGATAATACTTCTAAGGTGGATAGAAGAAGTTGATTAAACAAATGGGGAAAGTTAGATGAGTTGATTGCATAATAAAAATGTTAGGTGATCTAATCCAATATTCAACGATACCTTGAGGATTAAAATTGGACTCAACTTCTAATAATCCTTTTATTTTATTAAACCATCTAGCGTGGCTCAGTAGGTTCGTCCTTTGTCTTTTTATCATCACAAGTTCAAATTATGTTGTGGGCCGAACTCCAACAGATATTCACTCCGATAGATTTTCACCAAACACCAATACACATTAAGAGTGGCCACCAAATCAGTCATCAGCTCTAGTTTTATTTTCTAAGAAACTTAGTTCGAACACATCAATCTATTTATTTGGACTCACATTCATTTAAAAATAAAGTAATGAGTTATGGGTCCATTAATATATATTAACAATTGAATTTGACACAAATTATTTGATGTGGGCTTTTCTAACATAGGTCATGCACGCATCTCAACAGGAATAATGGAGCTGCTCGTGCAGTCGGATTCGAAGAAATTGGTTCTTCACATCAAGAGATGTCATGTTTGTCCTGGTATGTTTTCCGCGGCATTGGCTTTGATAAGAAATGATTCCTTCCACTTGAAGTTGAATGATTCCTTGGGTCCTCTCTCTTGTCCTGCTCAAGCGCCAGTCCAAGATCTTGTTAAGAGTTCCTTTTCAGAATCTGAACCCCCTGCAATATTTTCTTATTTTCTTGGTAACGTCCTTGCTATTTTTTCATTCATTTGGGCAGCAGAACTATTTTTCATAAAAATCCAAAAATCTTATCCTCCCTAAATTTGATAAACCCATCCTAACGAATCCCAAATTCATTATTCTTGTCATCGAAATTTTTGCAAAATGTCGGGCTGATCGTTCAGTGTCCGTCACATGTCATTGTTACGGTATTTCAATAAAACGTGATCGATCTCATGTTTCAACAATCTTAATATGACATTCGGATTTTCGCTCGACAAAATAGTGAGTCCTAGATGTTGGATATTTCAGCAGTTTTGAAATATTTAAAAATTATGATCGTTATGAAAGTCGTCATTTTTGTAATGGCTTTCTAATGGTCATATAACGGCTTTCTAATTGCCGTATAACAGTTGTCTAACGGCTTTATAATTTTTGATTTATTACTTCATAAACTCTTCATTATTTTATAAAGGTCATCTTTTTAATTAACAAATTGCTTTATGACGATCTCCTAACGACTTTCTCTTTTTCTTGTTTAAATATAAATCAAACTTCAAATCACAATCTTTGAAGATACAATATGTTCTCATATCTTTCATTTTCTCTTTGCTGGGTTATACACAAAAGTTGTTCTGTTTCCTTCTAATATTCAGTGCGGACTATAGAGGAAGATCTATTGTATCTTGGGAGGATAGCCATTGAAGCCTTATGCACCGAGTTTTGTACTCTGAGAGCGGAATTATCCTTAAGGATAATGCTTGCACGCCTCAAACATTTGTTTACAATTATTATTACTTTTTATGTATTCTAAACTTTTTCCAACAATCTTAAGGATAAGTCCTATGGATTTCCAAGTTGAAGTTGTTGCTATCGCTACCACTGCAATTGGAATTGAAAGAATGATTGAGATGGTGAAGGACAAGTATCACATATTCGTGGGCGGATGTCGTGGGAAATTACTGAGCATGATCAAAAGGTTTCTTGGTCATTTTGGTAAGGTTATTGAATGTTAGGTAAAATCATACTTTGAGGCTTAAATACCTAAATTTGTTTCGAGAGGAAGTTGGGTGTTTGTAATTATTTGCTCACTCAAGTTCGTGATTATTTTCGTAAGCTTCGATCCGCATCGGGGTTTCCTATTTTAATTCTATTCTTGATATGGAAGTTGTAATTTTAGGATTAGAGATTGTTTGTTCATTGTGACTTCATTGCTCCTATTGTTTTAATTGGTTGAACGCTTGATATTAACCATTCTATAGTGACCCATTTCATATTTTAGAAATGAAAAAAGAAAAATAGAAACATAGGATTTTTTTGAGTAAATTTTACTTTAAAAAATGGTTTCAAATTCTTACCATCTAAATGTCAATGACTTCTAGTATCTATCAAGGAATTTTTGTGTCGATAGGACAAGAAGTATGTCTCCAAGCTTGAGAACCACCATAATGATGTTGTTAGTAGAATCATGTTCTTCTTATTGTTTAATTTTTTGGGAAATTCATTAAGGTGTAAGTTGTTCTTCCATTAGGAGAGAGAAGTAGTGATTGTGATCGGGTGGTGTATTTGATTTAACTCTGAACTGTTATATTAGTTGGTTTTACTTTGAGTATTGCTTGGCTTTGACCTTTCTATCCGGGTGCAATTGTTAATAATGCAAGCTGAAAATTATGAGTCTCATATTGGCATTCTTTATGCTCATTACAAATAGAGGAGGTACAACATACGAATATATATATATATATATATATATATATATATATATATATATATATATATATATTTGTGTTTTGCCTTTGCCTTGCTTTATATTTTAGGGATATTGGATGAGCACCAATGATGGATGCATACTGGTAGTTGTCTTCTCAGTTTGAGATTTTGAATAAACTCCAAGTGCCAATGGAAGAGATTTAGCCGGTTCATTTTTAGTCCAGTGCTTGTAAAGTGAAAGTGGTAATGTTTTCATGTATCATTTCAATTTGTGACATTTTATTGCCTCTTTAATAGAGCATGATGAGAACTTATCTAGGAGACAGGACACTATCAGTGTCATTCGAGATTTGTCAAAACTTCTTGTCACCTTATTTCGTTACCTTCTAGAAGCAGTAGGTGAAAAAGTAAACTGAAATAGAAGATTTTATGATATTCTTGTTAAAGAGCCATCACTCTACTTGTGGTAGTGTAAGACCAAGGTATTTGTATATCTTATAATAACTTTAGATATCCTTTGCCTTGATATTTTCATATGACCTAGTGCATACTGCTTACTTTCCGTTATCTGATATGTGGGTCAAAGATAGTAAATAACGTTAAATGCATAGCCAATTTCAGGGATTGTAGCTAATGTTCCTTTCTAGAATGTGGACTATATTATTCATTTTTAGTGTGAATAGTTTCACTTGCTTTGGGAGTGGTAATCATATTGTTGTTGATCTTTTTTTTTTTTTTTTTTTTTTGGTCATTCCTACTCTATTCCTATTCTACACTCACTCTCAGACTTTTGCCCTGCCTCTTGCAGGGCGTAGGAGTCGAAAACCCACTCTTGAAACTTACGCGTCCCCATCCCATCCCCCTCCTGAGAATGTGGGGATTTGAACCCCTCACCTCACCCTTCCATGTGGGAAGGGTGGCCACTAGGGCGAATCCCAGTGGTTATATTGTTGTTGATCTTAAGATAGGACTTTTTGTGATAGGATTTAAAGTAGAGCGTTGATTAGTGTTTTTGTGCTCCTACATGTGTATGTAAAACTGCTGATTAGGATACAACACTCGCAAATGGCGTTTATGATGATTTCATGATGTTGCTTTCATAAATGTTTTAGCAAAGCAACAAATTTTCTACCATTGATATACCATTTAGTGTTGACGAGTGTCTGGTATTGGGTTTGGTGGAGGCTAAATTTGTCCTTACAAATACTCACTCCTTCAAGCTTCTTTTTATTAAAATAAGAGCAGCTCCTAGTGAAAAATTTTCTTTGAATGAATATGCCATCATCAATGAACTTGTATGTCTGGCTGATTTGAGTAGAGATAACGTGAAGAGACAGAAGTCAAAGACTCCATGACAACCAATGAACACCTCAGGTGAGATCAATTTTCACAACAATAGAATTTTTGTGGACTTTGCGGCCATGTGAATATAAACTATGACATTTTACATAGTGGATTTTCCGTTGTATTAGAATAATACAGTGATGTTGAGTGGATCTCGGATTCATATGAAACAAAATCCACTAATGAATATGTTATGTGTCCAGCTTGTGGAGGTGTCGTAACATAAAAAGCAGTCGAATGAAATTGTGGGGGAAATAACAATCCTATTCAACCAAAATTTGACTTCGTTGAAGTAGATGATTTTTTTTTTTTTTTTTTTTGGTCGGTAAAGTAGATGATTTGATGATGTAATTATTGTAGTCATTTTCCAAGCCAATATTTTGGCAAATGCAAAACAATTGGAGGTAGACTCACGCACTACCAATCATATATGTTAAAAACATAATGCTTTATCCTCCTAACCTCTAGTAAAAAGGAGAAGAAAATATTTATCTTGATGATTGAAGAACTACTCAAGTTCTTGGGAAGAAAAAAAATTTCTTAAACTCATATTAAAATTGAGGCTGAGTAGTTGAGAAATTTCTTAATGTATGTTCCTATGGAAATGAAACGACACTTATGTCTAGACATTATGATTGCCAAAAGGTAATAACTATTGTAAAGAATGAAACTTTCAATGGTAAAAAGAGACGTTTGGTTGAGACGTGATGTGGTAAAATAATTCCTTAAAAAAAGAATTTATATCGATCGATTATGTCAAGTCAGAAATGATTTTGGCCAATCCTTTGACTATACATCGAGGGGAATGGGACAAGCCAATTGAAGAAAATCAACAGTAATGGTAACCCAACCTATGTGATTGTGATCCCATGAATTAGGTTCATATGGGTAATAACAAGTCATTTGTTGATCTAGTGCACTATTAAAATTTATTGTCCATTCTAAGGTGAAAATAGTGCAAAATTGCAAGGAAAAAGAAGTTGAGCTAAGCTCTTAATGAAATTCCATATCCATTATTGGTGGTGTATTAAACTACATAATACACTTGATTAAATCACATATATAAGTGTGGAGTGGGGCTACTCCTATGAGAATTTTTGGCGAAAATCTCTAAAGCACTTATGAATAAACCAAGCACGCGCATGGCCTATTAGCGCAAAACCGTGTTGAACAACAAAGTTTGTGGGAGTGTAATGTGATTGGTGAAAATTATAATTCACAGAAAGAAATTCTTGGTTCATAGGAGTTTCAAACTTCACAAATGATTTCGTGAATTATACTTTATTCTTTCTAGGGTTGGTTCATAGCCTAACAAGCACCAGTTCCGATGCATTACTCTCCAATAACCCAGCATTATTCTATTTTTCTTGTCAAAACTTTCTGAAATATGTGGGAAATTGTTGGATATTTCAGCAGTTTTGAAATATTTAGAAATTATGATCGTTATGAAATTCATCATTTTTGTAACGGCTTTCTAACTGTCATATAACGGCTTTCTAATTGCCATATAAAACAACTGGGGGTTCGCCCCAGTGGCCACCCTTCCACCTTGGAAAGGGGAGGTTGGGGGTTCAAATCCCCACCTTCTCAGGGGGGATTGGGGTGGGGAAGATTTCATTTCAGGAGTGGGTTTCGACTCCCACGCCCTGCAATGAGGCAGGACAAAAGTCTGAGAGTGAGTGTTAAAGTAGGATTAGAGTAGGACTGACCAAAAAAAAAAATTGACATATAACAGTCGTCTAACGGCTTTATAATTTTGATTTTTTACTTCATAAACTCTTCATTATTTTATAATGGTCATTTTTTTAATTACCAAATTGCTTTATGACGATCTCCTAACGGCTCTCTCTTTTTCTTGTTTAAATATAAATCAAACTTCAAATCACAATCTTTGAAGATACAATATGTTCTCATATCTTTCCTTTTCTCTTTGTTGGGTTATACACAAAAGTTGTCTTATTTCCTTCTAATATTCAGTGCGGAGTATAGAGGATGGTTTGTTGTATCTTGGGAGGATAGCCGCTGAAGCCTTACACACCGAGTTTCGTACTCCAATGAGCGGAATTATCTTTAAGGCCAATGCTTGCACGCCTTAGACATTTGTTTTTAATTTTCTAATCCTTTGCAATATATTAACAAGTATTATTATTTTTTTATGTATTCTAAACTTTTTCTAACACCAGATGCATAATGACCCGCACCACGTTAATGAGCTCATCGTTGGACTACGCCACTTGCATTGCGTCAAGTCATCACCGAGCAACACTAATTTCATCTTATTCGGAAAAGCGTCTACATCGCCAAACTGTTGTCGCTACTCATCGTCAACAACTTCAATGTCTGTTTTCATCTTGTGATGTCACACTGCTTTTCGATCAACATTACATGCGGTACTCGTGAGGACCGCTCAACAACCAGCTCAAGTGGTCAGCAAGCCCACTGAATCCTTCATCGTGGCATGAAGATCAAGAGCGACATAAGAGAGAAAGCCGCCCCTTCATTGTTGGCTTCTCCTTCCTCCCCGCTGCTCATCACTGCCACGTCCACCGCAAGCTTGACCAGCTGTTCACCCCTCCAAAAATTCTTGAAATACCTCCATCATATGAAGATTTTTTTACCTCTCTCTTCACTCTACAATTTCCACGAATACGCCCACCTTTCTAGCTTGTAATGGGATAAGGAAAGGGAGCCAACAGAGGCAGTGTTGACTAAAGAAAAGGAGAAAGAGAGAGAGAGCACGCCACTGTCCCATCGCCTTAGCTTTGCCACTCTTCTTCAATTCCCTTTGTAGACGCCACCACAAAAGGAAAATAGAAAGTCCATGCCACAGTAACTTTTCATCCAGCCTTCAACCACAGAAGATCAAAAACTAGCAGCGAGCATCCCATCTCATTTAGGCCGCCAGAAAAAAAATTTGCCTTTCAAGTCAGCGCTGCATCGTCGCTATTAGCCCCCTTCGTCTCGTAGAGTCGCGACTGCCATACACGAGGACCCGAGGCAAGTGAATATCCCCCATTCTATCCTATATTGATCATTTGTCGTGCGCCGAGAATAGTTTTTTAGAAATTCAAGAACGTTGTTAAGATTTTCGTTTAATCGAAGTTTCGACTACGTTACTCGTTTAATCAAAAGCTTTGACTACGTCTATGTTACCTAGCTACGTCGTTGAGTTCGAAATAGTCAAAATCGCGGTTAGGTCGTAGAGGCATGGATGGTCGATATTTGGCACATGCGAGGGCTGGAATGGCAGAAACTTTGAAGGAAAGTTGTGACTGAACTGAGGACAGGTTCTGTTCTAGCCCGACCCTTAAGTTTGTTAATTTTGTACCGACTTATATGGTGAAAATTTCATGGGACCATCATCATAAAAGTCGTCCCTCATTGGCTATTCTACAACATACTTTAATTTCAGAATTTTTGAATTTCATATAAAAATATATTTGAAAGATTCATTAACGTGGCGTGGGCCCATTACATATCGGGGCTCGATATTTTGTTGAGCGAAAATCCGAATGTCACACTTAAAATCATCCAACATTGTGTATTGTCAATGATGAGCAGCACTAAAACACTAATTCCGAGAGTCATTATTACTTGATAACTTTTAAGGAGTGCAATAAGCTGAAAAGGGTACTCGCTAGACATATTTAATGACTCAAAAAGCTTTCAAATTCTCAATTACATGTGTCAAAATCAAACCTAAATAATTAGAAATCGAATATTCTTCGCTTTACATACTTAACGTATTCAAGACACCGATCACGGGGAGATATGCCTTTTAGACATTTGAGGATGAGCACAGGCAAAGGTAGGTGGGCGTACCTTCTTTTACTCTTATTTCGATCAAGTTATGGTCGCCCTGAAGTCGCATCAATGCATAGAAATAATGGAGCTCGTTGATGAGGTAGAGATGGAGGGATCTATTCCAATCGGGGAAGAAGAAGATGCCTTCTGCTCTTGATTGGGCAAGCCTACGAATTCGTCGTGAGCAGCGGCTCTTCGTTACGACATAGGCTTTCCTTTTTTTAGGAGACAAATTGAGTGGAGTTAACATGCCACCACGTGACATGAGCATGGTACCTCACCGGAATTTCTATTTTTGAGTAACAGACCCGATGGAGGTGTCGAGGTCTTTCACCGTTTACCATTTACGTCTTTTTCTCCGTGTCATCATCTGATATATCCGAAATATATATATAGCAGCCGGCGGATATATCCGAAATATTGCCGTCCATTCGGCACTATTTATTAATTCATTACGTAATTTTCTCTCATTTCTTTAATTAATTCACTGACTCATCGGGATTAGAATGGATTTTCGACTGCATCGCTTGAAAACGACGTGGGTTGTATCTTAATCACGGTACAAATGAAATCGCCCGGATGTACAGACTTGCGAAAAGTTTCCAATCAGTCAGTCCCAAGAAGGGAACCCTCGGAGAGCTCGGAAAGAGTAATATTTTACAAGCGGAGCCTTTTTTTTTAATGGTGAATTAGGTGCTTAAGTGTCCTATATAATAAAATCCAGGCTATCTCTCTTCACCATGAGATTACCATATGCAGCAATAACAACATCAGCAGCGGCAGTCTTCTTCTACACTTTCTGTGCAACAATGGCTGGCTCTTCATTCATCTCCGCAGCCGCTAAAAGGTGAGCGATTCCTTAAAAAAAAAAAAAAAATTCCTCTTTTTAATCTCCTTTTCTGGTTCTTTTTTCTTTTCTTTTCTTTCTGGGTTTTCTTCGTTCTGGTAGTTGAATAAATCATCCTCCTGCTTCGCTAATTTATCATGCTCAAGCTCCACTAAGCACGTTATATATTTCTTTGAATTTTCATCGAATTATGTGATGATAAAGGATTCGAATTTAATGAGATTTTGCCACTTTTATTTGGTAATTCCACTTTGAGTGAAAAACGAAAATATTTAACATGTATATCTCTCCATGGTTTTAGGTACTAAACAAGTCTCATTTTCGATGCATTTTCTCAAATTTCACAGGCTAGAGGGCAAGGTCGCGCTAATCACCGGAGGAGCGAGCGGGATCGGCGAGATCACAGCCAGAGTCTTTGCCCACCACGGTGCCAAGGTCGTCATTGCCGATGTCAACGACTCGCTCGGCCACTCCGTCTGCGACTCCCTTGGCCGGGACACCGCCTCCTTTGTCCACTGCAATGTCACCGACGAGTCCCAAACCAAGGCCGCCGTCGCCGAGGCTGTCTCCACCTTTGGCAAGCTCGACATCATGTTCAACAACGCCGGGATCGGCGGCCTGAACAAGACCCGCATCATCGACAACGACAAGGCCGACTTCGAGCGCGTCCTCGCTGTGAATGTAACCGGCATCTTCCTCGGGGTGAAGCACGCGGCGCAGGCCATGATCCCAGCGCGGCGCGGGTGCATCATCAACACCGCCAGCATCAGCTCTGGCCTCGGCGGCGCAGCCTCACACGCCTACACGTGCGCGAAGCACGCAGTGCTGGGGCTGACGAGGAACGCCGCCGTGGAGCTGGGGCAGTTCGGAATCCGGGTGAATTGCCTGTCGCCCTATGCCTGCGTAACGCCGCTGGCTACCGAGTTCGTCGGCATAGGCCCCGCGGAGCTGGAGGCGGCGATGGACGCGATGGCAAACCTAAAGGGGGTGACGCTGAAAGCGGAGGACGTGGCGAACGCCGCCCTGTTCCTGGCGAGCGACGAGGCCAGGTACGTCAGTGGCCACAACCTGTTCATCGACGGCGGCTTCAGCGTCGTCAACCCTTCGTTCCGCATGTTCCAGTATCCCCCCGAGGAGGCCTGATTGGGCCGAGTCGGGTCTCACGTGATTCCCATTAATCGACCGGATTCGATTGCGGCCTCATTTCTTGGGTCGGGCCGGAGATTTGAAGGGCCCACAGTGACATCGGTCGGCTGAAAATGGAGGAAGAGTTCAATTTTCATTTTTCTCGATACTGGACATCTTATGTGTCGTACCGTAATTATAATAAAGGCTATCTAAAAGAGAGATGCATGCTAAATCTTAATCTAATTACAAAATTTGGTAAGTGTTGATTCCGGGACCCTTGTTTCGAAGAACTAAACAAACCTGACGGTATTTTATTATCGTATTTCCTAGCAAGTGGCTTATAATACATTACTAGCACAACGCATCGATACCACGTACTTGGGTAGAAGAAGACAAATAGCAAATAGGCTTAAAATGATTTGGTATACGTGGAAAGGGGGCAAAAGATATGTCAGTTTACGGAAAGCCGATGGATAATGATCGGTTTCTTTTAAACCAATGAAGCATAACCATGCGAATCATTTGTGCATTACTGATGATTTGGTCTTATTCTTCAATGTTAAAATATATCTCAAGTTTAAGCCCATTGACATGGTCCAAGCTGAAGTGTGGATGTATGGCCGTATGAGTTCAAGATGAGATGCCCTTTCCACAAGCGCGCCAAACGCTAAAAATAGATATCCGAAGAAGAGGATTGTGCTTGGATTTTTTGCATTTATTTCTCTACATGCGTAAGAGACAAAGAAAGCAGGAAGAACGTGCATGTTTTGTTCAACTCTCCTAAGCAGAGGCACGCAACAGTACAAATAGAAGAACAATTATGAGGCCCCAAGTTGAGTTGAAAAGTAAAGCTTGTGCATGGAATTCTCTGATGACTTCTTTGCTACAGCCGCACAAAGCAATAAATGAAAGGACTCTTTGCACACTTAAAATATATGGACATACAATGCATTTGTCTTCCATGTTGTGCAAGTCAAATAGAGCATGCGTTTTCTTCTCGGAAAGATTGCTCCTGCAATAAATGATGGGAGGTTTGTCCTGGTTATAAATGGAGAAGATTCATTGTGGTTGAAGGTGCGCCAAGTCAGAGAGACGAGATGGCGCCAAGTCTTTCGGTGTCCAAAAGGGTTGAGTATTGTTCTATTACACCCGGCTCTTTTCCTAGAGAGATTGGAGAAGACACCAAATATTGAAACCAATTTAAATTCTCGTGAGTAGAATTTGTGTAATTTCTTAGTGAGGTTTCATCATAAATTATGAGGGGTTAAACACTATATGTGTTGTTGGGTGTAATTGAGGGCTGAGAAACACTGAAAGGTTTCACCATGAACTATGAGGGACTAAACTACATAAATTCGATATCCGATTTCTTTTCATTCCTTCCAACTATTTTATTTTATTCACTTGATCTATATTTGCAACATTCAAGGATTATTTAGATCCATTGACAGGAATTCTGCAGCATTATGGCAGTTCTTTCTTTAGAGGTTCTTTTGACTTGAAAATCCATCCCTTCGCGACTGAGGTATTTACCTCAGCCTGCCATTTGAACTTGTCCCTGTCTATTTTCCATCGGATCATAGCTTTGAATGATGTCATGTGGTGAAATTATGGTAGATTATCACTCTTGACTATTCAAAAGCTATAATAGATGGTAGTATAAAGGGCATCCAATCGAATCCACACTGCTCTACATTATCACATGTACTATTCACATATGATGTTATATTCTTCCTAGATGGTACAATAACTGAGGCTAAGGACTTAGCAAATATCTTGCATCAGTATTGCTTTGCGTCGGGACAATCCATCAACCTCAATAGGTCAAGAATTTTCTTTGGAAACTCAAGGGTTAAAACATAATCTAGCAACGAAATTAAGAGTGCCAGTCACTGAGAAAATAGGAAAATATCTAGGTGTCCTAAAAAGCAAATGTTCTCCTGGATTTTTGCAAAAGTTAATAGAAAACTAGAAGAATGGAAAGAGAAGCTAATGTCGAAGGCAGGAAAAGAGATCCTGATTAAAACAACAGTCTAAGCATCACCTCAGTTTATCATGTCTATTTTTTAAATTCCCATATTGATTTGCAGAGCTACTGAAAAGAGAGTACCATCCTTCTACTAGAAGCAAAATGCTATTAAAAAGGGTATACATTGGAAAAGATTGGATATTTTGAAAACTAGGAAAGATTGCAGGGGGCTAGGCTTTAGGAATTTAGTTGATTTTAATAAAGCGATGCTGGGAAAACAAACTTGGAGATTCATTGAAGACCTGAGAGCCATATGAAGTAGACTGTTGAAAGGAATTTACTTTCCCAAAGAAGACTTGTGGATAGCAAACAAAGGCCCCCGACCTTCTTGGAGATGGCAAAACTTACTAATGGGGAGAGATACAATTGAGTTAGAGATCAAATGGGAGGTTAGCAATAGCAATAAGATCAAAATCAAAGAGGATAGAAGGCTGCTCTCAAGCAAGATAGGAGGACCAGCAAACCAAAACAACCCTCAATGAATTAATCAATCATAATGAGGGAGGATGGAATATTCAGTTACTACAGGAGATTTTCGAGGAAAGAATCATCAAAGAAATTTCAGCCACACCTTTAAACTTAACACCTAAACCAAACAAGATACTATGGACAGCAAATAAATCAAGTTTTTACACAGTGAAAAATGGATATGACAAGCTTTGAGACTCGGGAAAACTTCAAATAGCAAATCAACCTTCTACATCATACTAGCTACCTAAGAGACTGTGGACTGAAATTCGGAAGCTAAAAGCCTACCCCAAAGTCAGGTTTTTTTTTTATGGGGTGCGAGTAATAATGCTTTGCCTACGAAGGAAAACTTATATAAGAGGAGGATACTACCTAACCAGAGTGGCCCTTTTGTAACCAAACTCCCAAATCTACAAAGCACATCTTCATCCTATGCCCCTAGACAAAAGAAATCTAGTCAGACCAGAGGATCGGAGTCGATTTATCCCAGGGGATTTGCAATCGAATGGACAAATGGGTATGGGAGAACTACAACATGAGAACGACTCCATAGTCTAAAGCGGATTTTGCATAATTTGTTTGGCGGATTTGGAAGGCGCGAAACTCCCTAATATTCCAAGCATAGAGACAGAACCCGAGTTTAACGATTGAAGATGTAGTTTATACGACTCAACTATTTGCGAAACATGGAAGCGACAAGATTATCCAAGAAGAAGAGACCTGTTCTGCAGAAAATACAGGATGCTAGCCGACCCAGATCTACTACAAAGTGAGCATCAATTATTCTTGGAGCAGCTCAAAATATGGAGGGATCGATAGCGGTATTATGCAGAAACAGAAGGAGCGCTCATGGACGAATTCACAAAATCGATCTACACCCCTTCTACCTTCATCGCCGAAGCCCTAACCATATGAGAAGCTTTGAAGTGGTTGAAATTGAAGCAAGATGCACGAACTGGAGATGTACTTTCCACTTATATGTACATGATGCTATCATTTGGTAGCTTATCAGCAGTTGATTGCATTACAGGCTGGTCTGAAGAGCCATGGGCCTCTCAGTCAATTATACAAGATTGCACCAATTTGCGGAGCTAGCTAGAAGTAGTATCCATTCTAAACCAAGAGATTATAATGAAGTGGTCAACTAAGTTGCTAAAACCCATGGAGCTGGCTCTCTCTTGATGAACTGGATTATTAATCCCCCTCATTCCTTTTGGTTGATCTTATAATTGGATCTCGAATCCTTTTGTAACCTTCATCTTTGGGTTAGTAATGAATATTGGTATTTCTAACCCAAAAAAAAAAAATCTTAGCTCATGTATGGAGAGTTACCGATTGTTGACAAGGGTCATAGACATTAGAATCACAAACCAAAACCATGCAACTATAGTTCTGTCGGCACCCTGGAAAAGACCGACTTTGATGTCTAACAGGTAAAGTTAATCTGACTGTATATCAACTATGGTTTTGAATATGATATTAACTTGGGTCAATGTTGATAAGAATGTGCTAAGACTATTGAGCTGAAAACTAATCTCTTAAGTTAGGCCGTGATGATAAAGCATAGTCATCGACTCAACAAAATTGAGACTAATTAGAGATTATGTTAACCGTTACATGTGATCTAATATCAACTGTGAATAAACTTGACAATTAAACTCCAGCGTATAGTATGAGAAGCTAAAAGAATTAAGCCGAGAAGGAGGGAACAGATTCCATCGATCAATTGATAGCAAAGTCAATGTCAGTCAAACGAAGAGGCATCGACACCGACTCATGAGATTTGGCTGAAATCACATCGATTGCAAGGACATAAGTAGCGGGACATTTACTGCAGTCAAACTCTTGGGCAGGAATGATTACTAAGGGTATCAATCGACAATTCCTATGGAGCAATTGTTGCCATCAAACTCATTACGTGGTTGCTATCAAATATGGAGTCGAAACTTAATTTTAAGGAGCGAGAATAGTTATTCAAATAGGTACAATTTTTTAAGAGTTTCAATTTTTCATTTTTTGTTGTGTTGATCAGACAGTTGCTCTTGTTCTTTGGTTAACAATTGTATTTTCGTTGTTAACATCAAAAAATTTCGAAGTATTTGGTTGACAACTTGATTGATGGAAGCTTATTAAGAGGGCGACATGAACAGAAGATCGCTAGTGTGTCGAGAATAATTTATTGGCAAGAAAACTCGATTTTAGTCTATGTAAACGTCGACGAAAAAATGGCCAAAAGTGTTGGAGTGAAGAGTCGATAAATGAAGAAGATCCACTCAGTTGATAGGGAGAAGCATAGAATGTGACCATCAAAGAAGTAGAGTTAATGTAACCATGGATTAGTGGAGTTGATAATCTTGGATACCGTAAACCTTGAAGATAAGCATTGCTGAATTTAGAAGTTATATAGGGCATGTTTAATTTTTTTAGTAGCCGCCTATGTAACCGTCGATTGTAGGTAAAGATTCTCGAGTTGTATTTTTGTACAGATCGCCAATTGATTCATCAACATGTGTTTCATCTTTACTTTCAACATACTTTACTTCTCCACTATAATTTACATAAATAACAATAGTTGTCCCCTGTATTCATACTTTTAGATTCCTTACCATTTACATTCATGTCCAAGAATCAACAAAGGACCTTCACAAGCTTTGTATGTTCGTATCAACCGATCCACACTATGAAAGGTATTTCACATTTTCCAGTGAAGTAGATGTCATTAAATTCTTTTCATCAACATAAGAACTCAATCATCAAGTTTTTGTTCCGCACAAGCATTTGTCAATGACGAAGAACATGGACCAATTTTAGTTAGGATAGTTGATTGATTAAGGTAGGGTAAGTTTCATTTTCAAGTCGATGATTAAAGATCTAGAGTTCAACCTATTCGTGATCGAACAAGGGTTGAATCCTTGTCGCTGTGAAGTTTTGATTTGCATTCACTTGGAATGTGGAACAATGGAGCTTCTCGTACAGTCGGATTCCAAGAAGTTGGTGGTCAAGACAAAATGGAATAATTACCAAAAAATTCATAAACTTATTGTACAAATATTAATTCAATTATAAATCTTTCAATTTAAACAATTTGTACGAAACATTTTGACAATTTATTAATGTATTCATTCTAACCAATTTGACCAACAATCACTGATGTGGACGTTGAGCGTCATACATTGTATGGTCGATGCTGACACAAACGATATATTTTTCTTTTACATTTGAATTTTTTTTGGAATTTTTTATAAATTTTTTTAACTTTCTTTTTTTCTTTTTTTTTCTTTCCTTCTTCCTCCGCCGGTCGCTGGCCATTACCAAGGCTCGACGACCAGCGAAGGAAGAAGAAAAAAAGATAAAAGGATAAAAGAAAAAAATTTATATGAAAAATTTAAAGAATCGCCCATACCAACAACGACTATACTATGTACGATAGTCAATGTTAACAATTCCGGACTTTGAAAAGAAACGATTCCGTTGGCTTGGAGCTGAATGATTCCTAGGCACTCCATCTTGTCCTTGTTCAAGCGTCATCCATGATTTTAATAGAGTTTCCTTTTGGAATCTCAACCTCCAATTTTCTCACAATGCCTTCTTTATTTATTTGTCGGTTCCTTCACTGGGAACCAGGATCATCTGAGCAGTTGCGTAAAGGGTTAGCGGAAATACATGTATAGTGCTTTATCATTGCACGAATCGCACGACTCATGAGCTATCTCGACGTTATATTCCTAAAAGTTAAAGAATCTTGCCCTCCTTAAATTCGATAAAATGGTCTTAATAATGAATCCCAAATTCTTGGCGCGGACAAGAAATTATTCGGATCCTAATCAGATGATTGTATGCTATTCGCTTATTATCAATTAGGATTTTTGGTAACGTAACTTGAGATTCCGCAAGACGGTGGTCCATCTTATGTTATGACAACCTTAAAGTTTGTGCATTCACAGCATTGTTTATACACCATATATCAAAGATCAATTACACAAGTTAATAGAAAATCCAATTAAAATTGGAAATCGAAAACTTTTTTTAAGATGCTTGATAAATTTAATGAGGACATGCTTTTTTGACAAATAAAGACGAGTATAAGCAAATGAGGGCAATGTTGCACCAACTTTATTTCTATTAAATTATAGTCAACCCAATTAAGTTGGTTGTATTATAGAACTAATGGAACCTGTTAAAGAGCAAGAGATGGGGTATCAACGAGGAGGATGCCTTTTGTTTTGATTGGGCAAGTATATTGGGTAGTCTTGAACCTTTCTCACTCTAAAAATTAAGTCAAATGATGAGATTTCCCCTCACACTTATAAACCAATTATCAGTCCATTTTACAATTGATGATGTCACATCAACAAAGCATATAAAATGTGTCATTTTATATTAAGGATTGGCTCTTCATATGAGAGACAATTTCAAATAAGGACATGTAGTAAGGCCGTTTTCTCAAAAGAATCTCTAAAGCGGATTTTATTTCGACTAAAGCATTGAACCACCAATTTAATCTTAAAACAATTTCCAACTTAACCACCAGTCGACACGTGCATTTCAAGCGATACTCTAGAAGCCCTGGCTGAGGGCATTTTCATCTATGGGTTTTCTTTTTCTTTTTCTTTCTTATTTTACCTCCGTTTGTTTCCTTTCTCTATTTCTTTTTTCCATTTTTATGGTCACCGGCCGCGGGTGAGCCGGCTTCGCAAGCACAAGAAGACGAGGGAGCCAACCTAGCATAGCCAGCTGAAAAAGCAGTCGTGCCACGCATGCATTGGAGCGTGGGAAGAGGGGGCTAGTAGCTATGGAGAGGAGAGCGGGAGTCCTGAGCGGGCTGGCCCTGGGCAAAAGGATCCACTCTGGAGATTCTTTTGAGAAAATAACTTGAGAATGTTATTTGAAAATTTCCCCTCATACTAAACAAGATTTCCTCTATTAGACATGGTTTATCGGTATTTCCTTCTTCTTTTCTTAAGTACAAATCCAACCGAGTGCCGACATATTTTACCTGGTGAGTCATGCGTGATGTTCAACCCAATCATATCCTTATCAATATCAATATTTTCTCTCTATGCTACCATTTCTTCTCATAGGTTTATCGAAATTTTTGGCAATTTCCACCAATCCCCTCCCTCATTTCTTTCATTTCTTGATATATTTTTTATTCTTCTCGCCAATAGTGTGCATATCATCCCACGTCACACTGCAGAATAAATGACTAAAGTTCATATCATTCGTGATCAATTGAACAGCTCGAAACATTGTAGAGGCAGCCTCGAGGATGGAATCTTCGCACATGGAGCTCCAGAACAATGTCCAAATAATATAAATAAAAATAAACAAAGCATGCTTCCTGGTCCTTTATAAAGAAACTCCATTTGATCTGTCTTCCTTATTAGACGACCAACGCAGCAGCAGCAGCAGCAGCAGTCCTCCTCTAGTACGCCTTATGGTCCACCGATGGGAGGCTCTTCGTTCATCTCCGCAATCGCCAGAAAGTGACTGACTCCTGCCTGCGTCGTTTCCTTCTTATAATTGAATTAAATCATCCCCCTGCTTCACTAATATATACCGTGCTCTAGTTTCAATAAATATCGGGACGCGAGTGATACTTTCCACCTATCTAGGTTCTCCTCCCCCAAAGAGCTGGCGGGTCGTGGGGCAACACCTGACCCACTAGAGGATTTTTATAGTTTGAATCAATATTTTATTGGTAATTTGAACTGAGCCCCATTAATAGCTATTGGGTATATATAATCTCTCTTTCTTGTAATCGAGGAATGTAATAGAAATGTGCAAAAAAGAAGAATTTCCAGCTGGATGAAATCCTAATTTAAGATGAATCAGGAGAAAATCTCATGTCTCAAATTCTCAATCACTTTTTTACTCTCTTTCCTTATTATTTTAGCGTGAATCCTAACAATAAGCGCGTCATACATTTCTTCAAAATTTCCTTGAATTATGTAATGAGACAAGATTCCCATTAACTACATAATCAATCAAATCACGCCATAAGCAAGCTTTTTGGCTTCGTATTCACTAAATATGATTTTGCCTATTTATTTGGTAATTCCACTTTTTAGTGAAAAACCGTAGTCTTTGATGTACATATTTATCTCTTTGGAATTGAATCACTAAACAAGTTTCATTTTTTATGCATTTCTCAAATCTCACAGACTAGAGGGTAAGGTTGCGGTAATCACCGGAGGAGCCAGCGGGATCACAGCTAGAGTCTTTGCGCACCACGGCGCCAAGGTGGTTATCGTCGACGTCAACGACTCGCTTGGCCAATCCGTCCAGGACTCCCTTGGCCAGGACACCGCCTCCTATGTCCATTGCGATGTCACCGATGAGTCCCAAATCAAGGCTGCTGTTGCTGAGGCCGTCTCCGCCTATGGCAAGCTCGACATCTTGTTCAACAACGTTGGGATCGCCAACCCGATCAAGGCTCGCATCGTCGACAATGACAAGGCTGACTTCGAGCACGTCCTCGCCGTGAATGTCACCGGCGTCTTCCTCGGGATGAAGCACACCACACAAGCCATGATCCCGGCACAGCGTGGCTGCATCATCAACACTGCCAGCATCAGCTCCGGCATTGGCGGCTCCACCTCGCACACCTACGCGTGCTCAAAACACGCAGTGCTGGGGCTGACGAGGAATGCTGCCATGGAGCTGGGGTAGTTCGGTTCCGGGTCAACTGCCGGTCGCCCTACGCCTGCGCGACCCCGCTGGCGACAAAGTTCATGGGCTTGGGCCCAGCGGAGATGGAGGCATTGATAGGCGCGATGGCAAACCTAAAAGGGGTGACACTGAAGGCAGAGGACGTGGCGAACGCCGCTCTGTTCTTGGCGAGTGATGAGGCGAGGTACGTCAGCGGCTACAACCTATTCATCGACGTTGGCGTCACGGTCGTTAACCCGTCGTTCCATGTTCCGGTATCCGCCTGAGGAGGCCTGATTGAGCGGGGTCAGTTCTTACGTTCGGCCCATGACCTTGAGCGAGTGACATGATTCCTAGTCGACATAATTCAATCGTGGCCGGATTCTTGGGTCGGGTCGTAGATTTGAAGGCCCAAGGTGACATCGATCAGCTGAAAAAGAAGAGTTCATTTTCATGGGAGGGACACTGGATTCTTTCAACGATGTATGATATCTCGTGTGTATAGCACAGTTGTACTCTATCTAATAATTACAAATAATAAGAACGAAACACACTAGACATACGAAAAATGCATGCTAAACTAATCTAATTGGAAAATTCGATAAGGGTTTCATGTCGAACTAACCAAAATCAGCGACCCTTAATTCCGATACTTGCATTCCAAAGAGCTAAACAAGCACAACGGATGTTTTATTACCACCTCTTTTAGCAAGTGGCTTATGTTACATTCCTAGCACTGCGCATGAATGCTCAAAGTTGCATACACAGCTATTCACGTGCTTAGGTAGAAGAAGACAAATGGCATAAGGTACTAGGGCTGACGAGGAACACCGCCGCGGAGCTGGAGCAGTTCAGGATCCGGCCGCCATCGCGCGACCCTCGCAAGACCCAGGCGAGGGCGGCCTGCGGTTGCGAGACCCAGGCGAGGGCGGCTGGGTCGCACGACCCTTGCCGAGGGTCACCCGAGGTTGTGCGATCCTCATCGGAGGTCGCCCGAGGTCGGGCAACCTCAGTCAACAGCCGCCGCCGGCAGATCTGGCTCGCCGGCGGCCATAGCCCTTCGCCGGTCCGGGGAAGGGTTAGTTCAATTTTCAATTTAAAAAAAAAAAAAATCAAGGGCAAAATCGGAAATATGAAGAATTAGTGAGGATAATTTTGGATGGGAAAAAATAATTTCAACATTCGGTGGAATGCTGAAAGCCCAAATCTAGTAGGGACTAGCTTTGAGCTTTCATCATTTTGAAGGCAAGTTGAAAGCTGAAAGCTAGCTTCAAAGTTGAACCAAACACACCCTAAGTTTGTTGGCATGGGCCACTCAGAGCTGGAGGTGGCAATATATGCGGTGTCAAACCCGAAGGGGGTGATGTTGAAGGCAGAGATGTGGCAAACGCCGCCTGTTCTTGGCAGGTGACAAGGTGAGGTACATCAACAACCACAACCTGTTCATTGACGGCGGCTTCAGCATCGTCAACCCTTTGTTCCACATGTTCCAGTATCCCCCCGAGGAGGCTTGATTGGGCCAGGTCAGGTGTCATCCAATTGACCCATTTCAATCATGGCCTCATTTCTCGGGTCGGGCCAGAGATTTATAGGTCCATGGTGACAGTGATCGGCCGAAAAAAGTGGAACAATTCATTTTTCATTTTTCCCGATATTAGACTTCTTACGGGAAAAATTGTCCAAAAAGTCTTAAATCTATTACAGTTTTGCTAATTCAATCCTAAATATTTCAACTATATCAATTGAGTTCTAAACATTTTCACTTTTAATCAATTGAGTCAATCCGATCAATTTTGGTAGAATTTTTCCAACGTGAACATCTGGTATCCTACGTGGCATGACTGATATTGATGTGGACAAAATTTATTACTTTAAAAAAAAATTGAATTTTTTATTATTTTTATAAATTTTTTTTTTCCTTTCTCTTCTTCCTCTGTTGGTCGCCCAACCTCGAGCAACTAGCCAAAGGCTACAACCAGCTAGGGTCAACCTTGCTAGCTTTAGGCAAGGTCACCTTCATCAAGAATTGGCAAGGGGTGACCTCGCATACGAGGGCAAGCGACAGCAAGCCTCACCGACAATGAGCTTTGCCCAAGGCCCGCAAGGTCGTCCCTCACCAGATCCTAGCGAGGGCGACCTCGTGTGAGGCCAACAAGGTTGCCCTTCGCCAATTCCTAATGAGGGCAACCTCACCTGAGGTCGATAAGGCCGACATTCCCCGGTTGCAACCTCTAGCTAGTTACCGGAGGCTAGGCGACTGGTAGAGGAAGAAGAGAGAAGAGAAAAATAAAAAAATTTTTAAAAAAAAAGTTGAAAAAATAATAAATTTTGTCCATGTCAGCATCGGTTGTGTAGGATGATCGATGTCTATGTTAGCGAATTCCAATCAAAATTGATTGGATAAAGTCAATTAAAAAAAGTGAAAATGTTTAAGACTCAATTAGCAAAATTAAAAGGTTTAAAACTGAATTGGCAAAACTACAATAGAATTAGGACTTTTTGGACAATTTTCCCAACTTCTTATGTGTCTAGCACAATTGTACCCTATCTACTAATACCAATAATTAAAAGAATAAAGGCTAACTAAAAGAGGGCATGCTAAATCTTAATCTAATTACAAAATTCGGTAAGTGTTGATTCCAGGACTCGGGTTTCAAAGAACTGAACAGACATTACAGTAATTTAATTACTGTATTCTCTAGCAAGTGGCTTATAATACATTTCCAGCACGGCACGTTGGCACTAACGATTGTATACACGGTTATTCACGTACTTAGGTAGAAGAAGGCAAATAGCGTAAGGTGTGTTAGCCATTGTTAAATGCAGCAAATAGGCTTAAAATGATTTAGTATACATGAAGAGAGGGCAAAAAATATGTCAGTGTACGAAATGCTAACGGACAATGATCGGTTTCTTTTAAACCAACAAAATGTAATCATGTGAACCAATAGTGCTTTGCAACGACTTTGATGTCAAAAAGCTGAAATTATTCTGACCGTATACCGACTTTGGTTTTGAATATGATATTAACTTGGGTCAATGTTAAGAATGTGCTAAAATTATTGAGCTGAAAAGTAATCTCTAAAGTCAAGCCGCACTGATAACGCATAGTACTTGACTCAACAAAGGACAAGACTAACTAGAGGTTATGTTAACCATCACATGTGGTCTAATATTGATTGTGAAAAAACTTGACGGTTAGACTCCAACATCAATTATGAGTGCAAGGTTCGGCTGAGATCACATTGATTGCAAAGACATAACTAGCGAAATAGTCATTGCAATCAAACTCTTCAGCGGGAACGATTACAAATGATATCAACTAATGGTTATTATGACTTCTTTGATAATCTTTCCCTTAACGAATGTCAGGGGAGCACACTTTCTTTGACAAATAAAGAAGAGCATAAGCGAAGGTTGGCAGCGACTCCATTCTATTAAATTATAATCACCCCAAATAAGTTGGTCCGACGCATAGAAATAATGGAGCCGATTAAAGAGATGGAGGAGGGATCCATTTCGATTAAGGAAGAGGGAGATGCCTTGACAATCCGACATGCGACCAGACAACATGAGCATGAATATAGTGCTTTACCCACATTATCTTCTTCTGGTACATGCCCAATCCCTTTTACCATAAGAATCATTCGTGATATTCGAACTAAACAAAATTAGCGACTGTCACTTCTAGGACTCAGGTTCCGAAGAACTAAACAAACACGACGATGTTTTGTTACCATATTACTTAGCAAGGGGCTTATAGTGAGTACATTTCTAGCACTGCGCAGGAGCACTCGGTTGCATACACAGTTATGTCACGTGCTGAGGTAGAAGAAAGCAATGAGATAAGGTGTGTCGGTCGTTATTAAATGCTATAGATCAGCTTAAGTGATTATCTTTTGTATGAGTTTTTTTTTTTCTTTCTTTTTCTCTTACTTGTGTTTGTTGGTATGACTACCCCATCAGCACCAAATGTTTATTTGGGTTATTTTGCCTAGTACTAAGTGTAGAAATTTAATTGGAGAGGCAAATGGGATCTGGAATGATTCGAACTCATAACTTCCAGTCTTAATATCACGTTAGATTTTGTGGAATTACTGTCGATTATTTTGAAAACTTAAGTTGTTAGATGAAACTGTGTTTATTATTTAAATATTTTATCAAGAATTATTTTTCATAAAAATCCAAAAATCTTATCCTCCCTACATTTGATAAAACCATCCTAACAAATCCAAAATTCATTATTGCTGGTCGTCGAAATGTTCATAAGATATCAAGTCGATTGTTTAGCGTTGGTGTTAAATAATGTCTCGAGTTTGAATTCGGATAACGATTTGTTAAACTGAATTTATTGATAAAGATTTCCTAAGTACTCTTGAAGATTTACAAAAGAGGAGATAAAGATCAAATAAAGGTTTCCTCTTTGAGCACACGCATATAAAAGGGAAAAGAAGCCCTACGTAAAAGAGTTGCTGCTGAAATCCTACGAGGAGCCGCCGCTGCACAACGTCAAGTGAAGCCACTCACGCGATCAAGAAAATGAGTTCTTGTTTTCGGCGTTTGGTTTTGAGCTTGAACGCGCGGTAATTTTGCGCGATGAGTTTATACCCAAGTGAGTTGTTTATTTATAAACACTTTGGGTTTGGGGTTAAATCTAGGTGTGGGAAACACTTAAGCGATTGAGCGATTGTAAACTCCGATTTTCCGATTTTAGTGGATTATTTGCTACTATCTCTCCTCGTGGACGTAAGTACCGATACTCGAACCGAACCACGTAAATTTTTTATGTTCTTGTTTTTCTCGTTTATTTTCTCTGGTGATTTCGCGTTGACGTAAATTGCAAGATCCTAGTAATTCCGCATATTATATCCCAACAATTGGTATCAGAGCTTGGGGTTGCATTTATTGATTGTGATTTGGGGCTTTTGCTTGTCTGATTATTATCTGGAAATTCTGTTATTGCAATCATGTCTGAGAGGAAATCTAAGATTGAGAAGTATGATGGGAGCAACAACTTTGTGTTATGGAGCATCAAGATGCGAGCTTTATTGACAACACAAGATTTGGCCAAGGCACTGGATGGTGAAGATGAGTTGCCGATTATAATGAAATCCTCAGAGAGAGTAGAGCTAATGGAAAAAGCAAAGAGCATAATCCTGTTAAATTTGACGAATGAGGTCTTAATAGAGGTTGCTGAAGAGAAGGATGCCGCAGCATTATGGACAAAACTTCAAGCACTCTATGTGAAGAAAGGTTTGAACAATCGCTTGTACATGCTGAAGAAGATGTTTCAATTTAGATATACTGAAGGTACGTCTATTAGAACCCACCTAGATGAATTTAATAAACTCATGTTGGATCTGAAGAACGTCAGTAAGATACATGATGATGAAGAACAAGGCATGATGTTGTTAGCCTCTTTACCAGAGTCATGGGAGCACTTTACTGATTCGCTGTTGCAGGGGCGTACTACTATTACCTCAAAAGATGTAAAGTCCGCCTTATTCTCTAAGGAGTGGCAGAGAAAGTTGCGAGATGACGGTCTGGCCAAAGGAGCAGCGCAAGCACTGACGGTTCGGGGTAGAGAACAACATCAAGAGCCTAGTAGCAGCAGAAGTAAAAGCAGATCAAAATCACGCCATAGAAAGTCCAAGGGACGCGTGAAGTACTTTGAGTGTCACGAGGAGGGGCACATAACGAGAGATTGTCCAAAGCGGAGGAATAAAGTTGATAAGCAGAATGCCACAAGCAGTGTGGTAAACATTGCTGAGGGGAGCACTAGTGATGCAGAAGCTGTCTTATGTGTGACTGCTACTTCGTCAGGAGATGAATGGGTGCTAGATTCGGGGTGTTCTTATCATATGACGCCTCATAAGAACTGGTTTACTACTTACCAGACTGCATATGGTGGTAGGGTTCTTTTGGGGAATAATGCAGTCTGTAAGGCTGTGGGGATAGGGATAATTCGGATCCGGATGCACGATGGGGTGGTTCGCACATTGACAGATGTGAGGCATGTACCGGAGCTCAAGAAAAACCTTATTTCTCTGGGGACACTCGATGACATCGGGTGCAAGTACACCGCTGAATGTGGAGTACTGAAGATCTCTCGAGGTGCCATGACAGTGATGAAGGCGAAGAAAGTAAATACTCTCTATCATTTATTGGAAGAGACCGTGACTGGAACCGCTGCAATTTCATCAGGTGAGTCAGATTCTAACTTGACTCAATTATGGCATATGTGTTTAGGGCACATGAGTGAAGCAGGTATGACGATGCTGAGTGAAAGGGGGTTGTTGAAGGGTCAGAAGACAGAGAAGCTGGACTTATGTAAGCATTGCATCTATGGGAAGCAGCATCGTGTTAAGTTTACTACAGCTATTCATTCGATCAAACGACCAGTTGAATTTATTCACTTAGACGTCTGGGGCCCGTCTTCGGTTCCTTCGAAAGGAGGTGCCCGATATATGCTGACATTTATCGACGATTATTTGAGGAAGGTATGGGTTTACTTTTTGAAGCACAAATATGATGTGTTCGATCGGTTCAAGAAATTTAAGGCATTGATTAAGAAGCAGTCAAATAAACAAATCAAGTGCCTGAGAACCGATAATGGCATGGAGTTATGTGGTAAAGATTTTACCGAGTTCTGTGAGAAAGAAGGTATCGTAAGACACCGCACAGTACCTGGGACACCACAGCAGAATGGCATGGCAGAACGGAAGAATAGAACTTTGCTTGAGTGAGCTCGATGCATGCTTTCGCATGCAGGACTTGGCAATGAATTTTGGGCCGAAGCAGTAAACATGGCATGTTACCTGGTAAATCGATCTCCTTCGTCTGCTATCGAGTGGAAGACTCCTGAGGAAGTATGGTCGGAGAAACCTGTTGATTACTCCGGATTATATATATTCGGATGTCCTGTGTATGCTCATGCAAGTGATGGTAAGCTTGAGCCGAGGGCGAAGAAGTGCATATTTCTAGGTAATGCACATGGGGTGAAAGGCTACCGGCTGTGGTGCACCGATCCTAGATCACCCGGTTTTCTAATCAGCAGAGATGTGATCTTTGACGAGACTGTAATGCTTCAAATGGGGAGTTTTGAGACACAATCAGCAGAGAAGACAGATCATGGTGTTAGTAGTGAGGTGGAGCTTTAGGTGGAGACTCCAGAGACCTCGAAGGTAACAGAAGTTGAGACTGCAGATGAAGCTGCAATTCTTGAAGTTGATGATAGTGAACAACCAGCAAAGCCGTAGCAAACTATAGCCGCAGATAGACAGAGAAGGCACATTAAACTACCGGTACGTTATGGTTATACAGATATTGCTTATGCATTGATTGTAGGTGATGAGGTGGAGACAGATGAGCCTTCGTCTTACTCTGAGGCGATGGCTAGTTCGGAGTCATCGCAATGGCTAGGGGCTATGAGTGAAGTGATAGAATTTCTCCATCGAAATCAAACATGGGAGCTGGTCAAAGTACCAAAGAGCCAAAAGATTGTCGGAAGTAAATGGGTTTTCAAACAGAAAGAGGGCATTCCCGGTGTCGAGGTAGCGAGGTATAAGGCGAGACTTGTGGCGAAGGCGTATACACAACGTGAGGGCATTGACTACAATGAGGTGTTCTCTCCTGTGGTAAGACATACTTTTATTCGTGTTTTACTTGCCTTAGTTGCTTCGCAGGATCTCGAGTTAGAACAGCTAGATGTAAAAACTGTGTTTCTTCACGGTGAGTTAGAGGAGCAGATTTACATGAGGCAACCAAAGGAATTTGTTATTCCGGGTAAGGAAAATCATATTTGCTTGTTGAAGAAATCTTTGTATGGGCTGAAACAATCTCCTAGGCAGTGGTATAAACGTTTTGATACTTTCATGGCTAGTCAAGACTATTCAAAAAGTCAGATGGACAGCTGCGTTTACTATAAAAGATTGGAGAATGGTTCTTTGATTTATCTACTCTTATATGTTGATGATATGCTGATAGTAGCTAAGAATATGTCTGATATTGATGTGCTGAAGAGGCAGTTAAATGCTGAATTTGAGTTGAAAGATTTAGGTGCTGCAAAGAAAATTTTGGGTATGGAGATTTTACGTGACAGGGCTGCAGGAGTTTTACATCTATCTCAAAAGAAATATATTGAGAAGATCGTAGCACGTTTTAATATGCAGTCAGCAAATCTGTAAGTACACCTTTAGCAAAGCACTTTAAACTTTCAGATAAATTATCACCACAGACTGAGGAAGAGGAGGAACATATGTCTCGTATTCCTTATTATAATGATGTGTGTAGTATTATGTATGCTATGGTATGCACTAAGCCTGATATTTCACAAGCTGTGAGCGTGGTTAGTCGCTATATGAAGCGCCCTGGTAAGGCTCATTGGGAAGCTGTGAAGTGGATCCTCAAATATTTGAAGGGGACAACAAACGTGGGTATAGTATACCAGAGGGACAATAATGGCAGTGAGACCACTAGTTTTGTGGATTCGGATCACGCCGGTGACTTGGATGATTGCAGATCTTTAGCAGGGTACATATTTATGCTAGCGGGTGGTGCAGTTAGTTGGAAAACATCCTTACAGAATCACATTACCTTGTCTTCGACTGAGGCAGAGTACATGGCACTAACTTTTGTAGTGAAAGAGGCGATATGGTTACAAAGTTTGCTCACGGACTTTGGGTTAGAACAGAAAAGTGTGGATATACACTATGACAACCAAGGTGCGATATATTTGGCGTATAATCCAGTTTATCATGAGCGAACGAAGCATATCAACATCAGGTACCACTTCATCCGAGATGTCTTAGCTAAGGGTATTGTTATTGTTAAAAGGATTGCTACAGCAGATAACCCGGTAGACATGATGACTAAGTCTGTTCCTTTGGCGAAGCTCAAGCTTTGCTTGAGCTCTATTGGCGTCTGTGGAGAGTGAGCGCCCGTCGGGGCGTTGGGAGAGAAGCATGGATGATGAGCACTATAACTTGGTTTCAAACATCGAGCCAAGGTAGAGAATTGTTAAATAATGTCTCGAGTTTGAATTCGGATAACGATTTGTTAAACCGAATTTATTGATAAAGATTTCCTAAGTACTATTGAAGATTTACAAAAGAGGAGAGAAAGATCAAATAAAGGTTTCCTCTTTGAGCACACGCATATAAAAGGGAAAAGAAGCCCTATGTAAAAGAGTTGCTGTTGAAACCCTACGAGGAGCCGCCGCTGCACAACGTCAAGTGAAGCCACTCACGCGATCAAGAAAATGAGTTCTTGTTTTCGGCATTTGGTTTTGAGCTTGAACGCGTGGTAATTTTGCATGGTGAGTTTATACCCAAGTGAGTTGTTTATTTATAAACACTTTGGGTTTGGGGTTAAATCTAGGTGTGGGAAACACTTGAGTGATTGAGAGATTGTAAATTCCGATTCTCCGATTTTAGTGAATTATTTGTTGCTGGCTCTTCCCATGGACGTAGGTACCAATACTCGGACCAAACCACGTAAATTTCTGATGTTCTTGTTTTTCTCGTTTATTTTCTCTGGTGATTTCTCGTTGACGTAAATTGCAAGATCCTGGTAATTCCGTATATTATATCCCAATAGTTGGTCACATGTCATTGTTAGGCGATCTCAATAGACTGTGATTGGGCTTATGCTTTGATAATCTTAAAGTTGACCCACATTACAAATTGTCAACGATGAGCAGCACTAGAACACTAATTTCGACAGAGTCACTATTACTTGATAACGTTTAAGGAGCGTGATAAGCCAAAAAGGGTACTCGCTAGACATATTTAGGGCCCGTTTGGTTCGGCTTTTGGGGAATGCACTTGCAGAAATGCAAATACCTTTGGGTGAATGGGGTTTTCCGAAATGCAAATATCGTTTGGTAAAATTTGCATTGAGACACAACTTTGGCCAAAATACCGTTTGGTGAAATTTGCATGTGTAAATGACTTTTATTAAATTAAAAAAACAAAAAATATTTGTAAATTTTTTTTTTTGAAGTCCGGCCCGGATCCGGTGGCCGGACCGCCGGATCCGGCAGCCGGAGGGCCGATCCGGCGGCCGGATGGCCGGATCTGGCCCCCGAACCGTCGCCGGGTCGGGCAACCCCAGCGACGGCCGCCCGAGGCTGCGCGACCCCGTGCGACGGCCGCCCGAGGCCGCGCGACCCAGCGACGGCCACCCCAGCGACGGCCGCCCGGGTTCGTGCGACCCGGGCAGCCGTCGCCCGGGTCGCGCGAACCCAGGCGACAGCCGCCCGAGGTCGCGCGACCTCGGAGGCCGTCGCATGGGGTCGCCCGACCCCGGTGACCGTCGCCCGAGGTCGCGCGACCTCGGGCGACCGCCGGGTCGCGCGATTCAGCCACCGATGGCCCGAATCGCCCGACCCAGCGCCGCCCGAGGTCCGGCGACGGTCGCCGGACTCGGCGACCCTCGGGCGGCGGTCGCCGGCGTGCGACCCCTTGGCCGGCGATCGTCGGCCTCCGATCGGCCTCTCCGGAGAAGATGAACAAGTAATTCCGAACTTGCATTCCCGAAATGCAACTTGCCAAAAGTACCTCCGGACTGCTTTGGGCTAAGGGCCCTTAGAGCCACTTGGAGATGCAATTGCATCTTGCCAAAGTGACCCAAAACCGAACCAAACGCGTTTGCATTTGGCCAAGGGGCTTTTGAGTCCGAAAGCCCATTTGAAAAGCCGAACCAAACAGGGCCTTAATGACTCAAAAGCTTTCAATTACATGTGTCAAAATCAAACCTAAATAATTAGAAATCGAGTATTCTTCGCTTTACAGGATACCGATCGCGGAGAGATCTGCCTTTTTGACATTTGAGGATAAGCACAAGCGAAGTAGGTGGGCATGCTTCTTTTTACTCTTATTTCAATCAAGTTATGATTGCCCTGAAGTCGCATCAATGCATGGAAAGAATGGAGCCCACTGATGAGGAGAAAATATTAAGTGGTTCCACAGTGCGACGTACTCTTATTTTGATGGCCGTGCTTATTTTACTCTTCTTTCGATCAAGTTATGGTCGCCCTGAAGTCTTATCCAACACGTGTTGCTCTATTATTGAATATAAATAAAAAAAAAACGTGCGTCACGTTAGCAATTGACGTGACACTTTGGAATCACTGAAAACTGAAAATTTTCTCCGTTGATGAGATGGATGGAGGGATCTACTCCAATCAGGGAAGAAGAAGATGCCATCTGTTCTTGATTGGGCAAGCCTACGAATTCGCAGTGAGTATTGGCTCTTGGCTACGACATAGGCTTTCTTTTTTTAAGAAACAAATTGAGTAAAGCCAACATGCAACCACATGACATAAACATGGTACCTTAACAGAATCTTCTCTCATTTCTTTGACTAATCCACTGACTCGTCGTGGCTAGAATAGGTTTTCGACTACTCCGCTTGATAAAAACGTGTATTATATCTTAATCACGGCACAAACGTGGAGCCTTTTTTTAATGGTGAATCAAGTGCTTAATTGTCCTATATAATAAACTGCATTCCATCTCTCTTCATCATCAGATTACCGTATGCAGCAATAACAACATCAGCAGCAGCAGTCTTCTTCTACACTTTCTGTGCAACAATGGCGGGCTCTTCATTCATCTCCGCAGCCGCTAAAAGGTGAAAGATTCCTCCAATTTTTTTTCCTCTTTTTAATCACCTTTTCTGGTTCTTTTTTCTCTTCTTCTTCTTCTTCTTCTTCTTCTTTTTTTTTTTTTTTTTTTTTTTTTTTTTGTGGGTTTTCTTCGTTCTGGTAGTTGAATAAACCATCCTCCTGCTTCACTAATTTACCACACTCAAGCTCCACTATTCAAGTTTAACATGCATCTCTTCATGGATTTGAGGTATTAAACAAGTATCAATTTCAATTAATTTTCTGAAATTCCACAGGCTAGAGGGCAAGGTCGCGCTAATCACCGGAGGAGCCAGCGGGATCGGCGAGATCACAGCCAGGGTCTTTGCCCACCACGGTGCCAAGGTGGTCATCGCCGACGTCAACGACTCGCTCGGCCACTCTGTCCGCGACTCCCTCAGCCGGGACAGCGCCTCCTTCGTCCACTGCGACGTCACTGACGAGTCCCAAATCAAGGCCGCTGTTGCTGAGTCTGTCTCCACCTACGGCAAGCTCGACATCATGTTCAACAATGCCGGGATCACCGGCCCGAACAAGGCCCGCATCGTCGACAACGACAAGGCGGACTTCGAGCGCGTCCTTGCCGTGAACGTCACTGGCGTCTTCCTCGGGATGAAGCACGCGGCGCAGGCCATGATCCCGATGCGGCGCGGATGTATCATCAACACCGCCAGCATCAGCTCTGGCCTCGCCGGCATGACCTCGCATGCCTACACGTGCGCGAAGCACGCGGTGCTGGGGCTGACGAGGAACGCCGCCGTGGAGCTGGGGCAGTTCGGGATCCGGGTGAACTGCCTGTCGCCCAACGCCTGCGCGACGCCGCTGGCGACCGAGTTCTTCGGCATGGGGCCCGCGGAGCTGGAGGCAGCGATAGACGCGGTGGCAAACCTGAAGGGAGTGACGTTGAAGGTGGAGGACGTGGCGAACGCCGCCCTGTTCCTGGCAGGCGACGAGGCGAGGTATGTCAGCGGCCAAAACCTGTTCATCGATGGCGGCTTCAGCGTCGTTAACTCTTCGTTCCGCTTGTTCCATTATCCCCCCGAGGAGGCCTGATTGGGCCGCGTCGGGTCTCTCGTGATTGCCCCCCATTCGACCCGATTCGATTACGGCCTCATTTTCTCGGGTCGGGCCGGAGATCTGAAGGGCCCGCGGCCGCATCGATCGGCTGAAAAAGGAGGAAGAGTTCAATTTTCATTTTTCCCGATATTAGACATCTTACGTGTCTAGCACAATTGTACCCCATCTGATGATGCCGATTACTATAGTAATCATGAAGGCCAACTAAAAGAGGGATGCACGCTAAATATTAATCTAATTATCAAAATTGGGTGAGTGTTGATTCCGGGACTCGCATTTCGAAAAACTAAGCAAATACGACGGCTTTTTATCACCGTATTCTGTAGCAAGCGACTCATAATACATTTCTGGCACCGCGCATCGGTACTATTTACTTTGGTAGAAGAAGGTAAATAGCAGATAGGCTCAACAGGATTTGGTATACATGAAAAGAGGGGCAAAAATATGTCGGTTTACGAAAAGCCGACGGACAACAATGGGTTTCTTTTAAACCGATGGAACGTAACCATGCGAACCATTTGTGCGTTACTGATGATATGCTCCTATTCTGCAAGGATGATTTAGATCCTTTGACAGGAATTTTGCAGCATTTTTGCAGTTCCTTCTTCAGAGGTTCTTCTAGCCTGAAAATCGATCGCTTCAAGACCGATGCATTTACCTCAGGCTGTTGTTTGTGCTCGTTCTTGTCTGTTTTCCATCATATCCCAGCTTTGGATGATGTCGTGTGGTGAAACCCGGCAAAATTTGTGCTCTTGAGAATTGCTGGCTCATGTACGGAGAGTTACAGATTGTTGACATGGGTCGTAGACATTAGGATCACAAACCAAAACCATGCAACTGTGGTTTTTATAAAAGACCGACTTTGATGTCGAAGAGGTGAAAGTAATCTGTCAGAGTTGGAAGATTAGGCCAAGAATGAGAGAACACTTGTAATTTCTACGTATTTGGTTGTGTATATTTACATTGTATAAGCTCCTATTTATAATACAATGAATGTCTACATAAGGAAAAGAAAGAGAAGATATATCAAATCAAATCCAATCACAGATTGACATAATCAATTATAATCTCCTACAATCTTGGATTAATCAATCATAATCTTCAGTCTGATCCTCGCATATCTCCAACACTCCCCTTGAAGCTAGTGGCTGATATATATTCAAGACGCCCAACTTGCTTAGTAGATATGCATGTTGTCTTTGACATAATGGTTTAATAAAAATATCAATAGGCTGTTATA
Source organism: Eucalyptus sp. ANBG9806169 (assembly GCA_014182395.1). Lineage (NCBI taxonomy): Eukaryota > Viridiplantae > Streptophyta > Magnoliopsida > Myrtales > Myrtaceae > Eucalyptus > Eucalyptus sp. ANBG9806169. The sequence continues at coordinate 38,789,064 of CM024573.1, read as the reverse complement.
TGGTTCCAATTCCATTTGTCTTGATTACTCCTTGGATCTTATCTCGAGTGTAGTGGCAGTTTACTTCAATGTGTTTCGTTCTCTCATGAAAAATGAGATTTGCTACTAGTTTGAGTGTTGCATCATTGTCACAAAATAAATTTGTTGGCCCTTTGACTCATATCTCAAGATCTGAAAGCAAGCCTCATATCCAAACTATTTCACAAATGGTTTTAGCCATGGCTCAATATTTAGCTTTAGCGGATGATAATGATACAGTCGATTACTTCTTTGTTTTCCACGAAAGCAACAACTTTCTCAGCTTAATACAAAAACCGGTCATTGATCTCCGACTCATGAGACATGTGGCATAATATGTGTCACAATAAGTTGCCATTTCCAAATTGCAATCTCGAGAGAGGAGTATTCCAAGTCCTGAACATTTCTTCAAATATTTTATAACCTTCAAGGCTGCATTCATGTGAGATTCCTTCGGGTTATGCATAAATTGACTAAGTGTCTGTACTGCATAACTTATATCTAGCTTGGTCATGGTGAGATATATAAGTTTTCCTACGAGCCTTTGATAGTGGGATGGATCTTCAAGCAATGGGTCATTGATCTTAGAAGATGATCCGATGTTGTAGTCAATGGTGGTTAGCTTGATGTTTTGATCGATAGGAATGACAGCCAGTTTACATCCTGATAAACCTGCTTCTAATATGATCGCTAACACAAATTTCCATTGACTGAGAGAGATTCCTAGATCTAAGCGAGCAATCTCAATACCAAGAAAATACTTGGGAGGTCCCAGATACATAATACAAAAGGTGGAGTGCAAACATTCTTTAAGTTTTTTGATGGCCAATTCATCATTCCCCATAATAAGTATGTCATCAACATATATCATCAAGTAGATTGATGACGTAACTTTTGTCCATGAGAAGAGGGCGTAGTCGTGCTTGGATTGCTTGAAACCAATGGTTTTAAGGGCTATAGTATAGTTTGCATGCCATTAACGAGAAGCTTGCTTGAGCCCATAAAGGGACTTATGGAGACGACACACTTGGGACACCCTTTGTCGTTGTAATCCCAGTGGAAGATCCATACATATTTCCTCATCGAGATCTCCATGAGAAAAAGCATTGTGGACATCCATTTGATGTAGTTCCTAATCTCGGAAAGTAACAATGGAAAGGAAAGAACGAGCAATGAGGTCCTTCGCAACAAGAGAGAATGTTTCATGGTAGTCAAAACCTTCACGTTGTGTAAAATCTTTTACCACTAAGCAAGCCTTATAGCGTTCAACAAAACCATCAGCCTTATACTTGATCTTATATACCCATTTGCAACCAATTGATTTACGATCAACAGGTAATGGAACTATATCCCATGTGTGATCCTCTATTAAGGCATGCAATTCAGCTTCCATGGCCTTCTGCCACCGTGGATCACGAATGCCTACGTCGTAGGATGATGACTCTATTTCCTCTAAGATATGACTAATGCAACACATGTTCCGTAGATAGGCGATTAGACGAAACATAAGAGGAGATAGGATATGGGCTACTTGATGAGTTGAGAGAGGCACAAACATAGTCCTTCGTCCATGTGGGGGGATGAGTAATCCATCCTAATCGTCATGGGGGAATATGATCAGGTGTAGAAGATAATATCTCTGAAATAGGCTGAGAAGAAAATTGTATTGAATCATAATTCTCTATGATTTGCACTGTAGAATCTGCAACTGAATACTTTGGGGTAAATGGAGAAACTGCATTGGGTTCGATCACTAGAGAAAAAGTCGGAACATATATATAGTGGGAATTAGGACACAAATCTTCCTCAAATAGAAAACGTATGTTCTGATGATTTGAGCTCGGAGGTTCATTTGAAGATGTCTCATCTTGAAAAGGGAAAACGTCTTCATGAAAAACGACGTCTCTACTTATGAAAAAGTTACGTGTCGATGGCTCAATTACACAATAACCCTTCTAGAAAGTTGGATATCACGTAAAAATGCATCCTCGGGTTTGGGGACTCATTTTGTCACGAGGACCTAGGGTAGTAACGTAGCATAAGTAGCCAAAAACTCTCAAGTAATTAACTTTAGGCTTCTTTCCAAATAGAACTTCAAAAGGAGTACGTCCATTGAGAACTCGAGTTGGCATGCGATTGATCAAATAAGTAGTTGTGACCACACATGGCCTGTTTGGTTCAACTTTGCAAAAATGACTTTTATAAAAGGGTTTTCCGAAATGTTAGACCGTTTGGTAAATTGCAATCTCAAATAATATTGAAAAATAACTTTAGCATAAACACCGTTTGACAAAACTTACATTTGTAATTGGTTTTTCCTATTTTTCTTTTTTTAAGTCTGAAAATCAAATCTGGTGGTTGGCTAACCGCTGGCCAACTACCAAACGGCCAGATCTGGCCGCTGGACCACTAGATCTGGCCTCTAGACCACCAGATCTGGCCTCGCGACGCTGCCTGAGGTCGCGCAGACCCAGGCGGCATTGCCTAGCTCAGGCGAACCCAGGTGACCCAAGCGATGCCGCCTGAGCTCGCACGAACCCAGGCGACACCACCTAGGTCACGGATCGCACCACCCTAGGCGGTGGTCACTGGGGACAAGCGACCCTCAGGCGGCGATGACGGCTACTGGAGAAGCCCAACTCTCAGGCAAGGAAGACGAAGACAAACAAGGAAGAAGATGAACAATAATGGTGATGAACAGGAACTTACATTTCCAAAATGCCCGATGCTCAAAATTGGTTCGGAGCTGCATTGGGCTTTCAGCATTGGGAATGCTGATATTTGTTCAATGAGCTTTCAAAAATGTTTGCCAAACACAAAATATTTTCCCCAAACAGGGCCACCATCTCCCCAGAAAATCTCAAGAATGAATGCTTGGAATTTAAGGGCATGTGCGACTTCCAAAAGATAGTAGTGTTTACGCTCAACAACCCCATTTTGTTGAAGCGTGTAAGTGCACGTGCTTTCATGTAAAATTCCATGAGAGGAGAAAAGTGATTGACGGTCATAACTAGAAAATTCTTTCCCATTATATGTTCGAACATATTGAATAGATTTTCCAAATTGATTTTTTGTTAAGGTGAAGAAATTTTTTAAGTAGTCAAGAGACTCTTTGACTACATAAGAAAAACCCATGTAGCATGAGAATGATCATCTACAATGGAAAGAAACGAGACCCAACACGATATGCGGCGTGATAGGGACCCAAAATATCTACATGAATTAAAGAGAAATTATCTGTAGTTCGAGATTTGCTAGTGGGAAAGGGGGGACATGATTACTTTGCAAGGGGACAAAACATTACATTGAGGATGTGGAAAGAAAGCACCATAACCCAAACGTCGATGAGAAAGGATAACTTTATCATTGGCAACAATGTTACACAATGATTTTTTTTATTCACGAAAATACATGATAAATCAAAATGTTTGGGAAAATTTGTCCAAAAAATATAATCCTTGTGAAAGGCTACCCAAGCCCATCAGTTTGTCAATCGAAATGGCCTGAAAGAAAAAAGTGTTAGAATTGAAGAGAATGCAACATGAATTATCCTCTCTGGCCTTTGATACTCAGATAAGATTGAATTCAAACTAAAGGACATAAAGCACCTTTCGAAGGGTAATAGAGGGACAAAGATGTACTTCCCTTTTTTTTGTGACATTTATGGTATTTTCATTTGAAAGCTCACAATAACAAGGAAAAGATATTTATGGGTATGAGAAAAGAAACTTTCATTACAGATAATGTGGTCATTAACACCTGAATCAATTATTCATGCATCATGAGAAATAGAGCTGAGACAATATGAAGTACTTGAGAAGCCCGCAATTTTATCAAAAATTTCAAGCTGTCTTAAGGCCCTCATGATTTGCTGATACTGATTTTGAGTAATTGACTGATTAATATTGTGCCCAGTGACTTGATTAGCCAAGGATCCCTTCTTTCCTTTCTCCCCAGGTTCACCGTGCAATTCCCAATAGGTTTTCACTGTGTGATGAGGACGTTTGCAATAGTCACAATACAATTTCCCTTTTCCTTTAGTATTTTCCTTCAACGATGATGTGGCATTACGAGAACCATAGGATCCTTTAAAGGAAGATGCCATCGCACCATGTTGTGAGCCATTGGATTCAGCTGAAACCATAGCTGAATAGTAGCAGTCAAATTTGGAGCATGGATTTGAGTCGTCCATTTCAATGAGCAAGAACAGTTATTGGGAGAGGTCAACCACTCATGCGCTGTAGAAAGGAGCACATTTGAAAAGAAAAAAGGCACATGCAAGAACATGAAGAACAAGGTTTTTACTTTTGTCACTGTTCTTTAGTTCCTTGCAATTTGTTTCCAATTTTTTTTCTAGAAGTGTATTAAGAGTCATTTCAATTTTTCATTTTGTATTGTGTTAATCAAACACCTACTCTCGTTCTTTGGTTAACAATTGTATTTTCTTTGTTAACATCAAAAAAATTCAAAGTATTAGGTTGACAACTTGATCGATGGAAGCTTATTAAGAGGGTGACATGAACAAAAGATCGCTAAAGTGTTGACAATAGTTTTTTTTTTGGTCGAAGCAAAGAAATATTATATACTAGTACGAAAGGGGACAATGTTGGGCAATTCCGAGTACAGAAGATCTAGCAAGAAAGGAGGAGGGTGTTGAGCCCAATCTGAGGAAATAAGAGAGGCCCGGTGGGCTTTCGCGGCCCGGTCCGCGACTACATTTGATGTTCGGCTGCAGTAGGCAATTGTAAAATTAGGGCACCGGAGATGCAGCCATCGCGCCTCTTGGATGATGCTCCTGGATTCCCATGGCGTTGAAGGCGGACAAGAAAATTCGGTTTTAGTCGATAAAAATGTCAACAAAAAATGGCCAAGCGTTGGAGTGAAGAGTTAATAAATAAATAACCTACTCGATTGATAGGGAGGAGCGTAGAATGTGACTGTCAAAGAAGTGGAGTTAATGTAAATATTAAATAGTTGAGTCGATAATCTCATATATAGTAAACTTTGTAAATAAGCCTAGCTGAATTTAGAATTCACGCAGGGCATATTTAATTTTTTAAATAGCCGTATGTGTAACTGTTGGTTGTAGATAAAAATACTCGAATTGTAATTTTTGTAGAGATCCCCAATCAATACAAGAACACATGTTGTTTGTCTTTGTTGTCAACATACTTTACCTTTCCACTACAATTTACATTACTGGCAACAATTTTTTCCTATATTCGTACTTTTAGATTCCTTTCCATTCACTTTCATGTCCAAAAATCAACAAAGGACCTTCACAATCGTTATCTGCTCATATCAATCAATTTGCGCTACAAAAGGTATTTTACATTTTCCAGTGAAGCAAATGTCATTAAATTCTTATCATCAATACAAGAACTCAATCATCAAGTTCTTGTTCCTTTCTTAATGCACAAGCATTTGTCAATAACGAAGCACATGGACCACGATGCTTAGTTAGGATCATTGATTGATTAAGGTAGGGTAAGTTTCATTTTCAAGTCAAACGATTAAAGATTCGGAGTTCAATCTATTCGTGATCAAACGACAATCATTCAATCCCTTGGGGCGCTGTGAAGTTTGAATTTGCAATCACTTGGAATGTGGAACAATGGAGCTTCTTGTACAATCGGATTCCAAGTAATTGACACTCAAGACAAAAGGGGATAATTACCAAAAAAATCATAAATATATTATAAAGATGCCAATTCAATCATAAATCTTTCAATTTAAGTAATTTAGTACTAAACATTTTGACAATTTGTCAATATATTCATTATAACCAATTTTGGCCAATAATCACTAACATTGACACTAAGCATCATACATTGGATGACCAATGTTGACGCAAATGATATTTTTTTGTGCATTTTTTAATTTTTTGGAATTCTTAATAATTCTTTGAATTTTTTTCTTTTATTTTCTCTTCTTTTTTTCTTTCCTTCTTCCTCTGCTAATCGTTGGCCATTACCAAGGCTTGGCAACTGGCGGAGGAAGAAGAAAAGAGAAAAAAAAAAGTTTTATATAAAATATTTAAAGTATCGCCCACAGCAGTGACTATTGTACCTCATACAATGGTCGGCATCAATGTTAACAATTCTCGGCTTTGAAAAGAAACGATTGCATTGGCTTGGAGCTTAATGATTCTTGGGTGCTCCCTCTTGTCCTTGTTCAAGCATCATCCCATGATTTTAATAGAGTTTCCTTTCGGAATCTCAACCTCCAATTTTTTTTAAGGCCTTCTTTGTAAGGCTATCTCGAAGTTTTCTTCATAAAAGTTAAAGAACCTTACCCTCCTTAAATTCGATAAAACGGTCTTAATAATTAATCCCAAATTCTTGGCACGGGTAGGAAATTGTTCAGATCCTAATCGAATGATCGTATGCCATTCACTTATTATCAATAAGGATGTTTGATAACATAATTTGAGATTCTGAGGACGGCGATCTATCTTGGGCTATGAAAACCTTAGAGTTTGTGCATCCACGGCATTATTTATACACCATAGATCAAAATTCAATTACACGAGTTAATAAAAAATCCAATTAAAATTAGAAATCGGAAACTTTTTTGAAGATGCTTAATAAATGTTATGAGGACATGGCTTATCTGACAAATAAAGATAAGCATAAGCGAATGAGGGCAATGTTGCACCGATTTTATTTCTATGAAACTATAGTCAACCCAATTAAGTTGGTTGGATGCATAGAAATAATGAAATCCGTTAAAGAGCAAGAGATGGGTATCTATTTCAATTGAGGAGGAGGAAGATCCCTTTTGTTTTGATTGGGCAAGCATATGGGGTGATCTTGGACTTCTCTCACTCTAAAAGCTAGCTAAAAAAATCAGGTTTTCCTTCACACGTATAAACCAACCACCAGCCCTTTGAGATAACCTCAAAGGAACATATAAAATGTGCCATTTTATATTAAGTATTGGCTCTCCATACAATGAACAATTTCGAATAAGCGCATGAAATAAGGCCGTTTTCTCAAAAAAAGCCTTCAAAGTGGATTTTGTTTTAACTAAAGCGTTGAAGCGCCAATTTAATCTGAAAATAATTTCCAACTTACCTACTAGTTGGCAAGTGCATTTCAAGTGATACTCTACGAGTTAAGGGTGTGCACCGAGAACCGCCTGAATTGTGACCCGCTCAAACCGGACCGGACCGAACAAGCTGATTTTGGGCAGTTCCCAAATAGGACGGTCTGGTTCCCGGTTATCGCTTTTGGAACTGGTGGCCGGTCAGTCCAACTCCCGATTCCAAAATAGGACTGACTGGACCGAATCGGTTAATTTTATATAGAGATATTATATATATATATTTTCTTAAGAAACAAATCTTAATTCCCCCTAATTTCTCCCATTTTTCATTTTATTTTTGGTCCAAAACAATGAATTTACTGATTCCAGGATCGGTCGGTCCAATTCCCGGTCCTGGAATCTAGGAACCGGTCCTCCTGGTCCGGTATCTTGTTCCACCTCGGAATTAGACTGGACCGAGAACCGATCAATCCCACTACGAGCCATGGCTAAGGGCGTTTTCATCGATGGGCATTTTTTTTCCTTTTCTTTCTTGTTTTACCTCTGTTTGTTTCCTTTCCCTATTTCTTTTTTCCATTTTTGTGGTAATCGGCTGAGGGTGAGCCAGCTTGGTAAGCACAAGAAGACGAGGCAGCCGACCTGGCACGGCCAACTGAAAAAGTGGTTGCACCACGCGTGCATTGGAACGTGGGAAGAAGAGGCTACTTGCTATGGAGAGGAGAGTGGAGGCCCTGAGCAAGTTGGTCTCTGCGCATAAACATCCACTTTAGAGATTCTTCTGTGAAAATACTGTCACTTGAGAATCTTATTTAAGATTTTCCCCTTGTACTAAATAGGATTTCTTCTATTAGACATGATTTATCGATATTTCCTCTTTTTAGTACAAATCTAACTGAGTGCCATCATATTTTACCCGGTGAATCATGCACGATGTTCAACTCAATTAGGTCCTTATCGATATTGATATTTTTTTCTCTCTATGCTGCTATTTCTTCGCGAAGGTTTACCAAAACTTTTGGCAATGTTCACCAATCCCCTCCCTCATTTCTTTCATTTCTTGATATGTTTATGATTCTTCTCGCCAGTAGTATGCATTTTATCGTACATCACATGAGAAATGTACCCAAAAGTGTTAAACTTATTGTATTAGTACCAATTCAGCCCTAAATCTTTTCACATTTGTATCAATTCAGTTCATCCAGCCAATTTTGGCCACCCAATGCTAATGTAACATGGCAATTTTTAATAAAATTTTCATTTATTGAATTTATTTTTTCTTTTCTTTTCTTTTTATTTTTTTCCTTTTCCTTTTCTTTTTCTTTTCTCTCTTCTTCCTCCTTCGAGTTTCCTCATAGTGACTAGCAAACTTCAAGCCAAGTGAGGACCGCGAAGTTCTTTCCAACCATCAATGAGGGTCACGACCCTTGCCTAGCCTCACCCAAGGTCGCGGGCGAGGCAACTTCACCCAAATCTGGGTGAGGCCAACCTCGGCCTTGATAAGGTCATGGCCCTCATTGGCCACTGCAAGGAAAGTCCAAGGAGGAAGAAGGAGAAAAGAAAAAAATTATTAAAAAATTGTCATCCAGCCAAAAGCTGGTGTTCATGTTAGCATCGACTGGCCAAAATTGATTAGATAAATTGAATTGGTATCAACGTGAAAAATTTTAAAACTAAATTGATCCAATTAAAATGTTTAGAATTGAATTGGTACAATGCAATAAATTTAAGACTTTTTTGGTACTTTTTCCTATGTCACATTGCAGAATAAACTACTAAAGTTTAGACCATTCATGATCAATTGAATGTCAAATTTAGACAAATGGCCTCTCAAAACATTGTAAAGGCGGTCTCAAGCATGGGAATCTTCGCGCATCAAGCTCCAGAACGGTGTCCAGATGATGATGATAAAGGGCAACTTCCTTGTCCTATATAAAGAAACTCCATTTGATCTATCTTCCTTATGAGACCACTCACGCAGTAGCAACAATCCTCCTCTAGGACGCCTTATGGTCCACTGATGGGAGGCTTTTCGTTCATCTCCACGCTTGCCAGAAGTTGAGTGATTCCTACCTACTTCATTTCCTTTTCATAATCGAATAAAATCATCCTCCCGCTTCACTGATATATATTGTGCTCTAGTTTCAATAGATGTTGGGATGTGAGTGATACTCCCCACCCATCGACAAGATGGCACTGGGGTTCTCCTCCTCGATGAGCTGGCCAGGGTCGCAGGGCAGCACCCCTAAGTGTCAGATGACTTTTATAGTTTAAGCCCATGTTTTATTGATAGTTTAGACTCAGGCACATAAATAACTATTGAGTTATATGATTTCTTTCTTTTATAATTGAATGATATAATAAAAAGGTGCAGGATACTAATTATAGGGGAATTTTCAGCTGAATGTAGTTTAAGATGAACCAGGATGAGCACGTCATACATTTCTTCAAAATTTCCATGAATTATGTAATGATATAGGATTCCGATTAACTACATAATCAGTCCAATCATGCTATAAGCAAGCTTTTTGGCTTCGTATTCATTAAATATGATTTTTCCTATTTATTTGGTAATTCCACCCTTTAGTGAAAAACCAAAGTCTTTGGTGTACATATTTATCTCTTTGGAATTGAGTTACTAAACAAGTTTCATTTTTTATGTGACAAAAAAACAGCTTGAGTACCAAAACTTGACACGGGAAAATATTTAAGTGCCAAAAGTACAAAGTGACACTTAAGTGCCAAAATTGAAGTAAAATGAATCAGTTAAATGCCAGCGGTAAAAAAATCCAACCAAAATGCTTATGTGGAGATGTTCTAATGAGATAAGTGCAAAACGACATTGTTTTGCACACTAACGTGGCTAGACATGTACAAAAACGACGTTGTTTTGCTGACACGGCTAGATAATTAATATAAATATTAATTAAATTAAATTTAAAAGTAAATTTATTTATATATTAATTTATTTTTTTAAAAAAAAAAAAAGATGAAGATTGTAGGCGGCTAAGGGCTGAGCCCTTGCTACCGCCTCCCTACCGTCACCGAAATGGGAGGTCACCGGCCCCTTGGTGAGGGCTACAACCCTCCCTAGATCCGACGAGGGTCGCCACCCTCGCACGTCGAAAGCCAAGAGCCACTTTGTTTATGGGAGCGACGCCGTCGGTCAAGGGTCGCCCTCCCCCCCACCCACCCCGCCAAGGCCCGACAACCCCGGCCGACCCTCCCCTCCTCATCGGCCCTTCCCGATGACGGTAGGGAGATGGCGGCCCTTTGTGTCATACAGGCAGTTATATTATTAAAAAATTACTATGTAGGATTTTTAGCTACCTTTACCGGAGTTGGCACTCAAGTGTCATCGCCTACATGCAAGCGAAGCACGCAGTGCTGGGGCTAACGACTTCATGGGCTTATGCCCAGCAGAGATGGAGGCATTGAAAGGCAGGATGGCAAACCTAAAAGGGGTGACATTGACGGCAGAGGACGTGACGCACGCCGCTCCGCTCTTGGCGAGCGATGAGGCGAGGTACGTCAGCGGCCACAACCTATTCATCGACGGCGGCGTCACAGTCATTAGCCCGTCTTCCACATGTTCCGCTATCCACCCGAGGAGGCCTGATTGGGCGTGCTCGGTTTTTTCGTTCGGCCCATGACCGTAACCGAGTGACATGATTCCCAGTTGACATGATTCAATGGTGGCCCGATTCTTGGGTCGGGTCGTAGATTTGAAGGCACAAGGTGACATCGATCAGCTGAATAAGAAGGGAGAGTTCATTTTCATGGGAGGGACATAGGATTCTTTCGCCGATGTAGACATCTCATGTGTATAGCGCAGTTGTACTCTATCTAATAATTGCAAGTGATAAGAACGAAACATGCTAGACAGTAGACATACGAAAAATGCATGCTAAACTAATCTAATTGGAAAACTCAATATGGATTTGGTGTCAAACTAACCAAAATCACCGCCGTAATTCCAAGACTCGCTTTCCAAAGAACTAAAGAAGCATGACCGATATTTTTTTACCATATCTTTTAGCAAGTGGTTTATGTTATAGCACTGCGCATGAGTGCTCAAAGTTACAAGCACAGCTATTCGCGTGCTTAGGTAGAAGAGGCAAATAACATAACGCACGAGGAACGCCCTGCGTGATGCCACGGGCAACTAAGTTCGTCGGCATAGGCCCCGCAAAACTGGAGGCGGTGATGGACACGTTGTCGAACCTGAAGGGAGTGACGTTGAAGGTGGAGGACATGGCGAACGCCGCCCTGTTCTTGGCAGGCGACGAGGCGAGGTACGTCAGCGGCCACAACCTGTTCATTGACGGCGGCTTCAGCGTCATCAACCCTTCGTTCCACATGTTGTGGGATCCCTCCGAGGAGGCCTGATTCGGCCGTGTCGGGTCTCATCCAATCGACCCGTTTCAAGTATGGCCTCATTTCTCGGCTCGGGCCGGAGATTTATAGGCCCACGGTGACATTGACCGGCTGAAAAAGGAGGAAGAGTTCATTTTTCATTTTTCCCGATATTAGACTTCTTATGTGTCTAGCACAATTCTACCCTATCTAATAATACCAATTTTTAAAATAATAAAGGCTAACTAAAAGAGGCCATGCTAAATCTTAATCTGATTACAAAATTCAGTAAGTGTTGATTCCATGACTCGGGTTTCGAAGAACCGAACAAACATGATGGTAATTTATTACCGTATTCTCTAGCAAGTGGCTTATAATACATTTCCAGCACCGTGTATCGGTACTTATGGTTGCATACACAGTTATTCACGTACTTAGGTAGAAGAAGGCGAATAGCGTAAGGTGTGTTAGCCATTGTTAAATGCAGCAAATAGGCTTAAAATGATTGGGTATACATGAAGAGAGGGCAAAAAATATGTTGGTGTACGAAACGCCTACGGAAATGATCGGTTTCTTTTAAACCAACAGAATGTAACCATGTGAACCATTTGTGCTTTGCAACTATAGTTCCGTTGGCACCCTAAAAAAGACGACTTTGATGTCAAAGAGCTGAAATTAATCTGACTATATATTGACTATGGTTTTGATTATGATATTAACTTGAGTCAATGTTGATAAGAACATGTTAAGACTATTGAGCCGAACACTAATCTCTTAAGTCGGGCCATAATGATAAAGCATAGTCATTGAATAAACAAAGGACAAGACTGACTAAAGGTCATGTTACCCATCACATGTGATCTGATATTGATTACGAATAAACTCGATAGTTAAACTTCCACATCAATTTCGAAAAGCCAAAAGAATTAAGTCGATCAGGAGGAAATAGATTTTGTCTATTGATTGATAGCAAAGTCAATGTTAGTCAAGTGAAGACTGAAGGGGCATTGACATTGACTCATGACGTTCGGCTGAGATCACCTCAATTGCAAAGACATAAATAGCGAAATAGTCATTGCAATCGAACACTTGAGCAGGAACGATTACTAAGGGTATGAACTAGTTGTTACTATCAAGCGGTTATTGCAATCAAACTCCTTACGTGGGAAGGATTGTCATTCTCAAATGTGGAGTCGACTTCTATGAGCGAGAATAGTTATTGGGAGAGGTCGACCACTCATCAGCTATAGAAAGAGGAGCGCATTTAAAAAGGAAAAAGGCACATGCAAGCATAAAAAGAACAAGATTTGTACTTTTGCCAATGTCCTTCCTTGTAAATGGTTGGCGTTCTCATTAGTAGTTTCCGATCAAAATTAATCAGAAAAATTACATTGGCAAATCATTATAAGTTTATGACTAATATGGTCAAATTAAAATATTTATTACCAAATTGATACCCGCACAATAATTTTGTCAAAGACAAATAGACGTCATGTTAAGCATATGCAACCTTTTCAGAATATTTGCAATGTTAAATATTTTGAGATTATAGAATTGTAAGGAATCCACACATTTTGAGTACTTACATATTACCCGTAAAGAGGCCTCTTCTTCTTCTTTTTTCTTCTTTTTTCCTAAGTTCTCCGCCGCATCAGCTTTGGAAAGAAACGATTCCATTCGCCTGGAGCTGAATGATCCTCGGGTGCTCCATATTGTCCTTGTTCAAGCGTCATCCCTTTTTTTTTTCAATAGAGTTTCCTTTCGGAATCTCAACCTCCTCCAATTTTTTATTTTTATTTTCTTTGGAAGGCCTTCTTTGTTTATTTGTTTTCATTCACTTGGGAAGCAGGATTATACGAGCAGTTGAGAGTTGGGCTTGTGGAAATACATATATCGGCGCTTTATCATTGCAACCAAGTGTCAACATATTTTACTTGATGAGTTATGTGTGATATTCGACTCAATTGGGTCCTTATCAATATCATTATTTTTCTCTCTATACTAACATCCAATCTTCTCAGAGGTCTATCGAAACTTTTGGCAATGTCTACTAGTCCTCTCCATCATATCTTTCATTTCTTTATATGTTTAAGATTAATAGTATGTATTGTATCCTAAATCACACTGCATAATATCGTCCGACATATAAATTTCTGAAAACTTCCTAATGAACGATTAAAATTTAGGCAATTTGTGATCGATTCACCGTCAAATTTCAACGAATGGCCTCTCGAGACATTGTAGAAGCGCCTCAAGGAAGGGAATCTTGGCACATGAAGCTACAAAACCGTGTTCAAATAATAAAATCAAAGTCCAAAACAGCGTCCAAAACAGGGAGCTATATAAAGAAAACTCCATTTGATCTGTCTTCCTTATTGGACCACCTATGCAGCAAGCAACAACGACAACAGTCCAGCAATGGGAGGCTCTTCATTCATCTCCGCGCTCACCAGAAGTTGAGTGATTCCTGCCTTGCCTGCATCATTTCCTTTTGATATTGAATAAAATCATCCTCCTGCTTCACTAATTTAAATTGTGCTCTAGTTCCAATACGCACTTCAATACATTTCTTCGACATTTCTTTTATAATTGGATAATTACTTAAATCACTCCATAAGCAATCTTATTGGCTTCGTAATCACTAAATAAGATTTTGCTGGTACCTTTTAGAGAAAAATCAGAGTCTTTGACGTACACATTTATCTCTTTGGAATTGAGTTACTAAACGAGTTCCATTTTATATGCATTTCTCAAATTTCATAGGCTGGAGGGCAAGGTTGCGCTAATCACCGGAGGAGCCAGCGGAATTGGCGAGATCACGGCTAGAGTCTTTGCGCACCACGGCGCCAAGGTGGTCATCGCCGACGTCAACGACTCGCTTGGCCAATCCGTCCGCGACTCCCTTGGCCAGGACACCGCCTCCTACGTCCATTGCGATGTCACCAATGAGTCCCAAATCAAGGCCGCTGTTGCCGAGGCCGTCTCCGCCTATGGCAAGCTCGACATCATGTTCAATAATACTGGGATCGCCGACCCGAACAAGGCTCGCATCGTCGACAATGACAAGGCCGACTTCGAGCGCGTCCTGGCCGTGAACGTCACCGGCGTCTTCCTCGGGGTGAAGCACGCGGCGCAAGCCATGATCGCGGCGCGGCGCGGCTGCATCATCAACACCGCCAGCATTAGCTCTCACATCGGCGGTTCCGCCTCGCACGCCTACACGTGCGCGAAGCACGCCGTACTGGGGCTGACAAGGAACGCCGCCGTGGAGCTAGGGCAGTTCGGGATCCGGGTCAACTGCTTGTCACCATTCGGCTGCGCGACCCCACTGGCAACAAAGTTCGTGGGCTTGGGCCCGGTGGAGATGGAGGCATTGATAGGCGCTATGGCGAACCTGAAAGGGGTGACATTGAAGGCAAAGGACGTGGCGAACGCCGCTCTGTTCTTGGCAAGTGACGAGGCGAGGTACGTCAGCGGCCACAACCTGTTCATCGACGGTGGCGTCACGGTTGTCAACCCATCGTTCCACATGTTCCAGTATCCGCCCGAGGAGGCCTGATTGGGCCGGGTCGGTTCTTACGTTCAGCCCATGACCGTGACTGAGTGACGTGATTCCTGGTTGAGCATAATTCAATGATGGCCTGATTTTCGGGTCCGGTCGTAGATTTGAAGGCCCAAGGTGACAATGATCAGCCGGAGAAGTAGGAAGATATCGTTTTCATGGGAGAATCATAGGATTCTTCCACCGACGTAGACATTCCATGTGTCTAGCGCAGTTGTACTCTATTTAATAATTACCAATAATAAGAATGAAACATTCTAGACATACGAAGGACGCATGCTAAACTAATCTACTTAGAAAATTCGATGAGGGTTTCGTGTCGAACTAACCAATATAAGCGATCAGTAATTTTGGGACTCGCATTCCAAAGAACTAAACAAGCACAACCAACATTACATTCCTAGCATTGCGCCAATACTCAAAGTTATATACATAGCTATTCATGAGCTTAGGTAGAAGAAGGCAAATAGCATAAAGTGTGATAGTCGTTATTAAATGCTATAAATGGGCTTAAAATGATTTTGGTGTAAATGGGCTTAAGAGGATTATAGGACACATGCTAGATATTATGCTAACTAACAAATAAAAAGTAAGTCCTAAATATTGACGAGAGATACACCAAATATTAACAAAACATTAAGAAAATCTTCAACAGATCTTCCATAATATTCGCCCTCAATTTGACACATGAAGATGCCCAACTTGTCGACAAGAAATGTAAACCAATCTCGACTCAACACCTTGGTAAAAATGTTTGGCAATTGAAGTATAGTGGATATGTGCTTGATGATGATAGCAATTGCGCGGTGGGCATGTGCTGTGTAAAAATGTTTGTAAACCATTCACAGCAGAGTTTCGTATAATAGCAATCGTATGGTGGATATATGTAATTCGATGATGCCATGTTTAAGTATGCTCATATGTACATACAAATCGTCCCATGGATATACCAAGTAACATCAATTGAAAGGGGTTGATAGAAGTCGAGCATTGTGTCAATCATCTCAAAGCTTCATCTGCTTCTCTCGAAGGGGACAAACGAGGGTGGCGTGAGAATGAATGAAGGGATGGGGGACGGATATGGGTTGATGGCCACTTGATTAAATGCTGCTCAGCGTCCTCAAGATCTTCCTCGCTTCATTATGATGTGACAATTGCATAATAAAACTAGCTAATTTCATTAATGCAATCACTGGGCCATCCTTCCAACATGGAAGGGGAGGTGGGGGATTCGAATCCCCACCTACTCAGGGGGGTTGGAGTGGGGACGAATTAGTTGTAGGTTTCGACTCTCATGCCCTGCAAGGAGACAGGGCAAAAGTCTGAGAGTAAAAGTTAGAACATGAGTAGAGTAAGACCGACAAAAAAAAAAAAATTCATTAATATGGACAAAATTATCCCAAAAATCCTAAATCTATTATATCTTTGTCAATTCAATCTTTAAAATTTCAATTTTAAAACCTTTTAACATTTTATCAATTTAGTTCATTTCACTAATTTTAACCAGAATTTGCTAATGTGGACACCGACTATTTTACATGACATGTTTGACACTAACATCGACAAAATTTACTAATTTTTAAGTAATTTTTTTAAAAAATTTAAAATTTTTATGTTTTTTATTTTTTTTCTTTTTTTTTCCATTTTCTTCCTCTGGCCGATTGCCCACCTCTAGCTAGTCACCGAGGCTACGACCGATGAGGTCGCCCTTGCCAAATCCCGACAAGGCCAACCCTTGCCAACCGTAGCCTCTGGCTAGTCGCCGAACACTAGACCACCAGCCAGAGGAAGAAAAAGGAAAAAAAAAAATAGAAGAAAAGAAAAGAGAAAATATAAAATATAAAATATAATTAATAAATGAATATATTTTGCCCGCGTAAGTGATTTCCAGTCAAAATTAGCTTGATGGATTCAATTGACAAAAAACGAAAAGGTTTAAAATTGAATTAACAAAAATATAATAGATTTAGGAATTTTTGGATAATTTTACCCATTAATATAACAACAAAAACCATCTTTCTAAATGTGCAAAACATAATCACTGGGGTTCGCCTCAGTGGCCACCATTCCATCTTGGAAGGGGAAGGTTGGGGATTCAAATCCCCACCTTCTCGGGGGAGATTAGGGTGGGGAAGATTTCATTTCAGGAGTGGGTTTCGACTCCCACGCCCTGCAAGAAGGCATGGCAAAAGTCTGACTCTGAGTGTTAGAGTAGGACTGACCAAAAAACAAAAAAAAAAAAAAAATGTGCAAAACATGTGAAGTGGAAACCATGATTTCCGGCATTTATTCAACCACTTTACTTTGCTTACGTTTGTACTACATTAAATGCTTTGAGATCTAAGTCCTCGAGTGATTTGTTTGGAAGCCATTTTCAGGACGTCAAAAATGACTGATGATGTCCGCCGTCCGGCGGGACCGGTGGCTGAAAAATCGGTTCAACTTACCCTGATCTGAAAGCCGGAATTGTTAGGTAAGAGTCCACAAATTTTGACTTCCTTGGAAATGTGAAAATTCCCATGTCACAAAAGCAAAAGCCCGAAATTCCGAAATTGCTGTTGCTCCTTTAATCATTTCAATTATTACAACTATGTGCGGTGATAATATCATTCAACAGTTGCGAAATTCAAGTCAGGCATAGAACGGCGTTTCCATAAAAGCACGGCTATTAGAAATTTTATATGGCCCGCCATCGTTTGTTGTCTCTGCATTGAAGACTTGTGATTACATAATTTCATCAGTCGACACATGAGATTTAAATACCAGTCTTTGTTACTTTGAATGTATAAAAATACTCACATACATACATACATACATACATACATACATATATATGTACATGTCTAAAGGTACTTATGCACGAGTTCTATTGCCCCTTTCAGAAACGTGTTAGATCCTGTTCAACAAAATCGGCTCGACCAATATAGTGGTTGAAACATACTCGGGCCCGGCCATCGCTGGGGTGGCGCGATGCCAAGTCATCCGACCCTACTAGGCAGGCCAAATTTTGCACACCATCCCCAGGTGTCTCCATCTTCTCTCTCTCTCTCAGAGTTTTTTTTCTTTAAATTATCCGATATTTAATCCAATTAACGCTTGAAAGTCACATGTAAGCACCAATATATCCGGTGAGCATTAACGTTGCCCTTGTATGTCAATCTTTGTTATAATTTCTGTTTTTATTTTCGACCAAAAAAAAAAAAAATTTCTGTTTTTATTTCAATGGAACGAACTCGAAACATATATTTCATAGATCCAATTGCACGGAAAAATAGTTTCGGGACCCGATCTGGAAAAACTCGGGCATCTACGGTGCCTTTGTCCCTAACATGTGACTCTTCTCTAGCAAACCCAGAGGCAAATGAAAAATTGCATGGGTGCATTCAAATTAATACTAAGAAAACTAACAGGTATGGATCTGAATCATTTATCTGAAAATCTGGCTAACCTCATTAAGAAAAGGGTCGCCAAGAACAGTAATCCCCGGTCGCAGATCAAAGCGCAAAGGGACTGCACCACGAGGTTGCAAAGTAATCCTCGTGGTCACAAACCGACGACCCACAAGAGCCGTTAAGATTCACAACTCGAACCTCCAAACAAAGGGGGCATCATTCGATTAAACTAAGCTTGCAACTCCATCTTTGCTCTCTCTTTACCCGGCATGCCCCATTATTCTTTATGAACATCTGCTAAATTTAGCGTACTGTTTCTGTAGTTTAGCATGAAACACGTTGCATGATCCCCTTTTCATTTCGGAGCTCGCATACCCAGAAACCGTAAAGCTGTGGTCGTGATTGTTTGTTTCTCTGTTAGGGTTAAACGGGTCTCGTTTGATCGTCTCGACACAGTCCGAGGGAAAAGTCACAAGGCAGAATATTCAAATGCGTCACCACGTTCACATGCTGGCTCGGTACCAAGAGGAAAGGGGAATTTAATTGGGGGGTGGTCATCTCGAGCAGGGACGTGGCAAGTTGGGCGCATTTTCTATAGTCGACAAAGCATCTAGATGCTTTGCTTTTGTCTCTGTATCAGAGCATTTATTCTGGACGATTCTTCGTATCTTATTTGGTAGCAATTGGAGCGTCCTCCTTGGCCTTCCTTCACTTCATATTCCCTTCCCATGTTGCAGTAAGTTTCTTTACCTACTTATTTACAAGCTTTTTTATTATTGTTTTCGTACATATTCAGATGTTAGTTGGGACTAACTTTCGCATTTCAAAGTAAGTCCGCCTTTTCGGTCTTAGTCCAAAATACGTCGTCCCCGACGAGCTCAGTTCTCTCGAGAAATCATGTATGTCTTAATCTTATTCTTTTGAATTGATCTTTCGCTATCAGCTTAGCATTTCCACCAGTACAAACCTCAAAAATGTTACCAAGAAACAAACTTGGGACATGTCGTATTAATGACGTTCAAAAGAGATGAGTGGATTCTACGTGTTCTTGAGAGTGAAGTTCGATATATGCACAGTTGTTCTAGCCCCCTCAGGAAACCTTTCATAGGCCTCCTGGCCACTTTGTGCTGTCTTGCGGCTTGCTTGCCTCATGGATTTTCATCCATTTGTGCAATTTTGACCTCACCAGCCGTCATTAAGGATAATTTGTCATGCAAGAAGTGGGAGCTACATAGTTCTTGAGCATTTAGTCAGCATGTCACGTCACCAAAATGCATCTGGACTGTCAAATCTGAAAATTTAGATTCATTTCACCACCCATGATATTTTTATATATCTGAAAGTTTGGATACATGTATGTATATACATCTACGAAAGCAAGTGTAAATTTCATATACAGAAGCTTCATCTCTTAACATTTTATATGTTTAGAAGAACGATCGTCTAAAATGATGCTCTAGTCATCTATCATTTGAATCCCAATGCTCCCTCTCTTTGCCTATTTTGCCCCATTATTATTCGCTATCCTACTCATTATCTCAACGGTGTGAAAACATCTACATTTTATGAATGTGTTTGTTTCACAAAAGATTTTATGACATTGAAAAATATTTTTTTTATGATAATCATTTTTTAGGAAAATAGTTAATTTTTCATTTGTTTGGTAATTTAGGGAAAGTGATTTCATTTTTCTTAGAATGGGAAGTAATTTTCCTCCAATTCAAACTTGTTATTTTCGGTCTATGAAAAATGTATTTCATAAATCGATTAGTTATCTATCGTCCAAATATCAAAAAATCAAAACAAGTTTTCGAGACTAGTTTTCTTTCAAATAAATGAACCATATATATCACTTAAATCGAGATCACGAGATTCATGATCATCATTCACAATTTATGGTCATGTACTGACTTTTGTATACCATTCTATGTAGACATGTTGAATCGTCCGCGTCCTCACTGACACCCCAGCTGGCGAAAATCAATGATTTACGCCAGTTTGACTATTACTGGAAATTGCAAAAATCCGCGGTGGCATATTTATATCCGGAGCTCCCCATGAAAGCCAAAGCCATGACGACGACGACGACAACAAGGGTCGTCGGTTCAACATCTTGACCGGGCCAGTGCAATCTTTGGGACCCTATAAAATCTCCCCCATGCAAGAAAGAAAGACATCGACACATCAGCTTTTCCCCAACAAATCCCAAGAATCCCAAAAACCTCGCTTCATTCATTAAAGTCTCTCCCAAAGAGAAGCAAAAAACAACATGAACGGCCCATCTGAAAAAAATATGAATGGTTCATCTGCAGCACTTACTCCGAAAAGGTAAGCATGCGCTACTCAACTGCCCATTGGTCGATCCATCTTGCCTCTCCCTTTCTTTTCTTGATGCAGTGATTGTGACTCGACAAAGTTCCTTTTGCTTCCAGACTGGAAGGCAAGGTGGCCATCATCACAGGTGGAGCTGGCGGCATCGGGGCGAGCACCGCGCGGTTGTTCGTCCGCCACGGCGCTAAGGTCGTCGTCGCCGACGTCCAGGAGAAGCTCGGCCAATCCCTGTGCGAGGAGCTAGGTGCCAAGGGTGCTGTTTCGTACGTCCATTGCGACGTCACGAGGGACGAGGACGTCAAGAATGCCGTGGACTTCGCGGTCGCCAAGTATGGCAAGCTCGACATAATGTACAACAACGCCGGCATCAGTGGGAAGGTTTACCCGACCGTCCTCGATGCCGACGGCGAGGAGTTCAAGAGGGTCCTCGACATCAACGTCTGCGGCGCGTTCCTCGGGGCCAAGCATGCCGCCAGAGTCATGATCCCGGCGAAGAGGGGCGTCATCCTCTTCACCGCGAGCATCGCCTCAACGTGCGCTGGTGAGTCGCCGCACGCGTACACGACATCGAAGCACGCGGTGGTTGGGCTGATGAAGAACCTCTGCGTCGAGCTGGGGCAGTACGGGATCAGGGTTAACGCCATATCACCATGCGGGATCGCGACGCCGTTGCTCAGGAACGCCGTGGGGCTTGAGAAGAGCATGCTCGAGGAGGTGCTGAGCGCGTCGTCGGTGCTGAAAGGGCCGGTGCCGGAGACGGAGGACGTGGCAGAGGCGGCGCTGTATCTGAGCGGGGACGAGGCCAAGTTCGTGAGCGGGTTGAACCTCGTGGTCGATGGCGGTTACACCACCACCAACCCGACCTTCAAGATGTTGCTAGAGCGTTTGATGTCTTGATCTCCTAAAGGTTGTGTAGCAGCGGCAACTAACGATTTGAATAAAAGAGCATGCACGTAGTGTATTGTTGAAATAGAAGCATTTATCATATCTCCTTCCTTACGTTGTCGTTTTGATAAAAATAAAGAATAACATACTTGTGGTGTGCGTTGATTAGATGTATTATTCAATGTAATCGAGTGTCAAACTTCTCAATTGATGAAATCAAGTCCCGATCAATTACCGCAGAACGATGTCAAATTTCTTCACTTTTCAATTGATGTCAGCTCTAAATTCTACTTGAAAATGCGCCAACTCTTCGCCCTTCATAAACAAACGCAAGTTAAATTCGTCACGATAGTATTACGCAATCATTGTCACAACGAATTGCTGAACGCATTAAATGTTCATTTCAGAAAAGGTTGGAAACTTGGCTGCATCGATAACAAGATCTAGGATTCGACTTATAGTGAATTTCTCACATCTTTCAGCGAGCGCCATACGTTGTGTGCATGCCGGATCGGAGCAAGCATATCATTTAATCCGGGAAACAAATCGCACAAGCAAAGCGAGCATGATTCGGTGTCCAACTTCATTTCGACCACAATCATGTATGGCCACCATTGACAGAGGATACGTCCGATATTTTTGAAACAGCTCGCACGACGCGAGAAGATAAGAAAATGAGGATGGAGGGTGATTAAATATAAGAGTAAAGGTGAAGGTGAACGATCCCTATCGCCTGTCAGAGATGCAGGCTTTTAATTTTCCGGGGGCCGAGTTTTTACACAGATCACAGGCATTTTGCAGAACCGTTCGTACATTAAAGACGGTAGATGAAATACTGCAGGCCTTGTGACTTCCTCGAATCTCTCTCGTCTAGAAGCTCGACGACTTTGATCGAGAAATTTTCTCAAGTGCTAACGAAAGTAGTCTGTTTTTCCCCGTGACAACTCATCTTCACACGTTGTCTTGACCTCGGCATCACTTTTGTATTGGAAGATTGCACCTCCTTTGTACCATAGGATGATCGTATTTTCAAAGTCGCGGCTTTCGTGGCCTGGACATTGAAGTGACGAGCATGGAAATTCAACCAATTGACTTGTGCAGCGGATTCAAAATCGAAAATCACAGGAATAAGACAATTATGGCCAAGATAAAATGAGCTGCTTTATTTGCCAGGCACTTATCTGGCTATTCAACGAACTAGGAAGAAGGTGAATTTCCATTTTTTTCTCTAGCAGGGTATGAGAAAACTTTAAGGCACACATCATCCTAGTCGCTATATATGTGATTCAATAGATGCATGGACATGCATAGATATCACTCACCTATTGCAAAGAGCAAAGTTGCAAGATTTAGTCCATCGATATTTTCATCCCAAGGATGGTCCTCTGATGATTTGCTTGGTCGTGGTGAGAACAGGGATCACCGAAACCTTGCACAAACTAGTCTATTGCCTGAGACGTTCAAAGATGCAACATCCATGAAAAGCTAGATCAGCCATTAACTTATCCTGCGAACTAGTCCTACAATCTCTGCTTTGAATCGGAATAAGCTAATGGGTCGGTGAAGGAGCGGTCCATGCTTATCCTAACTTCTGCTCTTGCTGTTGTGGGGATTTAGGGCAAGTATTCTTGACACAACTACAACAGACTTCCTTTGCACAAAAGATAAAAGTGGGATCCATGAGAGATTTTTATAAGACTATATATATTTTAGCAATGTTCTTTTATAGGTTAGTTCAACCCCCCAACGACCTTGATGAGTGAAATTTTTTTCTACAACCCCGCAATATCTGAATTAGCATAGCGAGCCTAGAATGAAGAGTCCATTCTGGCGATGCCAAAGATGCGCTTTCAAAAGCTGATGAAAATTAGTGGCCATAGCATCTTCATGGTGAAGTTTTTAGCCCGTATAGGAAAGAAAGTATAAACAGCGATAACAAGAGAAGCAGACAGTATACACATGTACCTCGAGCCTTCTCATTACTCGCTAGAATTAGCAAGACCGACCATGTTAAGCATATGGCGATCCTCCTTGAACCTCTCCAGAATGGTCCCTTTTACAGCATCCTGCTTTTCTAGTTGCTTCTTTTGGACAACTCCCCAACACTCGATCACTTCTGGGAGAATTCGGCTGGCCGTCGAAAGGCAGGGGCTACTGAACGTTGTGCATGCAAACGTCTGCCCCTGGTCGAAGCTTGCTGGAATGAAGAGGCCAAAGTGATTCACTCGCCCTCCAAAACCGATCCCATTTGGGATATCCTCTGATGTGAAGTTTACTGCACACTGCAGAGACAAAACCGAAACTAAACATGTTCAGGTCAATGGAACAAACAGCAAGCAAAGAAACGAATGGTAAATTGCAAACTACCAACATTAGTAGAGTAACTAGTTTACCACCTCAAGGGGAAGATAATGGGTGTTTTAGGCTGACAAATCCTGCAACTTTTTGAGGTGATAAAAGTATCCGTCAAAATTTTGGGAAAACTTATCTTCTAAAGTTATGTTACAATGATTTGCAAAGAAATGTGACAAGAATTATTCAGGCTCTCTATTACTCTTTTGAGCAGGATTTAAATAACCAAGATACTTTGCAGAGAGCTTTTCTCTTCCTAAAGCAAGGAGGGACATCTGTTTAATCCAATTCTACTTGCATGGGTGCTGCAAATTCCAAGGATAGAAATAATCCATGTTTCATGGAGAGCTCGGTGTTTAAGGCCCACAACAAAATATACTTCCATGCATGTCACTAAAAAAATGACTTTTTAAGAATTTTAACATTAAAGAATGAAGAACAGCCAAAGAATTAGATTACTTTTCTGCTAAAGAAGAATTTTTATTTTAAGAATACAAGCTCGAGGAGAAGTGGCTTACCCATTGTATATTTCTGTTTGCTCCAGTAGGTCTATATATGGATGCATGAGGATAAAGCTGGAAAAGGAAAGACTTCATATCTCCATAGAATTCACTGTGCCTCTCCCAAGGCTGAGAAGCGTAGCCTCCATATATGTGGCCTTCTCTGTCCTTAATTATCAAGATGGTTGGCCCTTCGCTGTTGCTGCAATTCCAAGCACAAACATTGGTCATTACTCTCCCATTCAAAATTTCCAATCTCTGTGAGAAAAACAAGACTGGAGAGAAATTTACTATGTCAGAAGAATATTTATTATCTAGCACTAGGGAGACGATTACAAAATACTCATAGATTGACACGCGTCATAAAAGCTGGGTGCAGTCTTTTCATTGCCACTTTCGCTTCTTGCGCTTGCTCAGAAAACTAAACCGAAAATTATAAGGAAACTTATCTGATCATTAGTATCAGAAGCCATAAAATTCTCAACAACTAAAAAAGCTAGTAGATATTTAGTATCTAAAAAAATCAGACAGAGAAGGAAATTAAAGCAGCATTCATCTATTAGGTCCTAAATTACAGTTTAGTTGACCACACATTTAATATGGGTAAGAAACAAGGGACAAATTAGGCATGAATGACAAACAGAGGCCCTCTGCCAACACCTCAGGTAAGGTCGGCACTTGAATCTCATAGTCTCAACAGAGAGATCTTTAAAGCAATGCAGCTTTCTAAGTCTATAAAGGAAAAGCAAGCAACTTGAATGCTCAACACCAGCATACCATGGACTAATGCACCTCAGCAGAGGTAGCATCTCTACAATTCTATATTTATCATATGTTGGTGCATGTAAAATCTGAAGTTGGAACTTGGAATTAACTGCATAGTATATGTCACGCCATGCTCATGTCTTCAAAGAGTGGATAACACTTCATGTCATGAGCAAGAACCATTCATGAATGTGGGTATGTTTTTTTACATGCCAATGACATCTGTGCTGAAATCTAGGCTGGTCTCCCCACAGTATACTTTACGCCTGCTCAAATCTGGGATAGCTAAGAAACTAGAAGATCAAACCTAATAACCCAATATACGTTAAAATAAAGAGAGAGAAGCAACTGCATGACATGAAAACAGAAGACAAGCGTGATTAAACAATAGCCGCGAAATCACAATTGGAATAAAGAATTACTTGATGCTCCCCAAAAATGTGTTGAAACTGAGGCCACTGAGAGAACTGTGGTACAAAAGCTTCCAATGCTCGAGCTCTCCTTCTGAGAGAACACCTCCTATATGCCAAGCATACTCTTCGTTTAAAATGATCTCACCAGAATCAACGTTATTCCAACATGATAGACGAGGAACTTGAGAACCCAGTCTTCCTAATCATTAAAGATTGGAGTCAAACTTCAAAAGCTCTGTACCATTGAGATAAGACATTTCAGATAGGAAATTAAACAGTGGATTGATCTCTCTCTCCCTCCCTCCCTCCCTCCCTCCCTCTGAAAATTATACGCTTAAACAAATCATTAGAAGATGTCCTTTTCTATTATCGATGTCAAGCGACCCTATTTCCTATCCGTCACTAAAGCTACAAGCCTGGTTGAGAAAATCATATCGAATCACTGCCCATTAGACTTTGCCCTCCTATAATGTGGAAAGTTTAACCCTCATAAAGAGCTCGCACATTCATCTTCATCTATTAAAATATGTTGCCATAAGGGAGTTTCCAAAGAAACTATTAATAGAAAGAATAAGGTCAAGCAGGATTTTCATTTTAAAGAAGAAATGAATGAGTAAGCATTTTGATTTTGATTTGAGAGTAATATGTTGCAAAGTGCAATGGAGGAGTCTTTCTTAACAGCTAACCAAAAGTATTTTGACCAGCCAACGTAATGCCCTCTTAGATCATTTTAGTCTTTATAAAGAGCCTACTTTGGCCAAAAAACCATAACAAGAGTCTCTTCTTTAAAAAATAACAGTACACATACATGCACAAACAGCCAACTGCAAGAAAGAGAAAATGTCACAATTTAACCAACTTGTTTTGACACAGCTTAAGCCTGGGGAAAATGAACCTGAATCGGCAGGCACCAACAAGCTTCCAAGGAACTTCCTAACCGATGGCACAAGTGCAAACCATCTTCTTAAATCCTCTAATGACATACTTCGGTCACCGTGTCCTTGCACAGTCTCTGAGAAATTTGCAGAATCGAGAAAAATGTGAAGATCCTCTTGGTTTGGACTCCCTGCAGTTCGAACCCTCTTGGGACTAAATACACTGTCAAACACTGTGATCATAACAGATTCCAGATCAGACCTGTCGTTGCATTCATAAAGCCATGCCATCAGCACAGAAAAATAAGCAACAAGCCAAACGAAAAGCGGAAATCGGAACTTTAGCATAAGCTGAAACAACATAACGTTACTCACTCTCCCCTGATGAATGAAAATGGCACACCACACGCTAGAGCAAGCAAGATATTAACATAGCTTTGACTACCATGCCTTTTAAAGAATAATGAGCAGCCTACTGCAAAGGTCTCTTTTTCTAGTTGACACTCCATACCATTTAATGGATATAGCCTACAAGACAGTAGTTCAAGCTAACATATTCATCAAAGAGTAGGGACATAACTTCCTTATGCAAACCATTTAAGCTATTAAATTCTTCCAACAATGCAATCCAAAAGATACTCCACTGATGAACGAATCGGTATTTCCATGCATAAACATTATTTTACAGAGAGTTACCTCGTCACGTTTCCATCATCACCCACATCCAGTAACTGATAGATGAAATCCTCGATCTCATCTCTGGTCCCCTTTTCATAAGTAGCCTGCGCCACGCAAAAAACGAAGCACGACCATGTCATCCACTACCCATGTACAGTACACAGCACCTGGTTAAGCGCGAAATCAGATGGCGGAAAGTTCTTGCCTTGGCAATGACGAGGTCTTCAAAGTTAAGCTCCCCGTCTTTCCTCTTCTGGGTAATCAAATCGAACAGCCTCTCGCCCAGAGGGCCACGGACCCGGAAGTACGCCTGTGCGAGAGCACCCCACCAATCGTTAGCGCATGAGAGAGAGAGAGAGAGAGAAAGAGAGATAGACCTGGAAAACAGGGAGGGAGACGTGACGGCCATTGGCCTGGGACTGGGCGGCCAGAGAGACGAACAGCGATCGGAGATCTTCCAATTCCTTCTGAGCGAAAGCTCTGCGCACGGGACCAAAAAAGCAAAGGAAAAAGTTGGCAACTTTGAGCCGCGATTGCGCGCGATCGAAGCCTCGCGAAGCCGAAGAAGGGGGAGAGATCGACGGAACCTGGAGGCGGAAGCGAAGCGAGGATGGGCGGGCGGCGACTGCGATCGCGAGTTGCCCATCGATTGCCGCTCTCCCCAAAATCGCAGAGCTGATTCTCCTTCTTCTTCCCGGACAGGTCGCGCCCGTGCGAAGATGGGGAAGCAGCAAAAAACACAGGACGCATCGCAGGTACGATGTCACGGCTTCGCCGTGGGAGGCCACGTGGATAATTGGATCGGCAAATCACCGGTGGGTTCTTTTCTTGCCCGTCGGATGACCTCCACCTGGACCTGATGAAATGATTCCCCGATTTTTTTGTTGCATTTGTAATCCCAACTTTTACACGTATCTCCAGGATCGGACAGAATTCTCAATAAATTTTTAATATTATCCTTCTGTTTACTCTACTATCCACCATTATTTAATAACGTGGATTGTTATGTTCTTATTTGAAATTGCTATTTTATTCGAAATCTATGTGAATTTTTTCTTTCTGTACATCATTCAAACTTAACGGATTGGTAGCTATATTAATGAATGTTTTCATATAATTTAGAAATTAGTTTGGACATTTATTAATAGTTCAGTAAACATATTAATCAAATTAAAAGTTGAGAGATAACGTTATATATTGGATTAAATTTAATGAATCATTTGTATCATTTGTCCAAATTAGAGGTGGTGTTTAGTTTGCCACATAAGATTATCTAGATTCTCAATGAGACTATCATTCGGGATGTATTCCACAATCTCCTGAGGTATTTTCAGCTTGGCCAATCCTTGATCTTTTCAATCTTATACTTTTCTGGTCAAACTTAATATGTTCCTTAATAGATAATAAGACTAAGAATAAACAATAGAAGTCACTCAAGCGGATTTTGGGATATTGAGTAACTAGAGCTCTTTGTCTAAATCCATTTATATGATCTTATTATTTCCACTTAGGAAAATTTAAACACGAGAGGGATCATGGTCTCGAAATTGGCCGGGCCCTAAAAAAAACACCTCTTAAGCATTACACAAGCTTGCTTGTCATAAAATTCTTATATAGAAATAGTTGGACCAAGCTGGCCTTTTCTCAATAAATGCTCTAATTCTTGCTCAAATTAGAAGTGATCGATTCCTAATCCAATTCTGCTCGAAGATGAAATAGGAAACTAAACTAATTCTCAAAATTCAAAACCAAGGACTGCACCGTTTGGTCCTAAGATTGAGAACCGGTCACTTTTTTTTTTCTATTACTTTTTTTTGTTCACACTACTTAGAATCGGTTAGAGATAGTGTTTAGTTCATATTTTACTAAATTTTTTAAAAAATAATAATAAAATAAAAAGTATATTTAATCAGTCAACTTCGATCGATCTAGTCCAATCCAGTTCCCCCGTAGAATTGGGAATTGAACTGTTCAGATATTGATTCCACTTTAAGAAACCGAGAGCTGAATCGACACTCCTAAGAATTGGATTAAATCGACTAGTATGGTCCAGGTTGGACGATCCGTTCTGCACACCCCCAATCTAAATTCACCAAAAATGACTTTCGGGCACTTATGACTTGATGAGAGTCGAGAGAGTTGTTGGACCATTAAGCCCATGACTGGTTGGGCGTTAGTAATTTTCAGCTCCTTAACTGAAAATCAGCTATTCAAATCTTACTTTTTACGTACAAACCATTATAGGTCAGGACAATTTGCACAAGCCAAAAGCCTGAGATTAATCCATTCAAGGAACTCGCAAAGGCCTTCTAGTAACTTAATCTCTGCTTCTAGTTTTTCTGGATTAAGAAGAAGAAGAAGAAGAAGAAGCACGTGGTGGTTAATGGAAGAAAGAAGAAGCACGTGGTGGTTAATGGAAGAATAGTTTTAAATGAAAAAAGAAAACGCTAAACTCAGGGTAGAGAAAAGCAATAAAAAAAAAAGCCTCAATTTATGGTCACAAACTCAAGAAAATGTAATTAATTAAAGTGTCGGACGTTAGGCTAATGTCACGGTACCAAAAGTTTAGTTTTTTCTCATCTTATAGTAAAGATAATTGAGGAAGTGTTTCTTTCTCAATACTTTTTTTTTTTCACATTCCGTGATGTGTTGTGGGAATTATTTTACCGTATTGTATATTTTTAGCAGGGACAGAGTACCTTGGCCAAACAAAACACATCAATAACATCCGAAATTTAATTTTTCTACAATACCGAGGACTATTAATCTTTAAAAACATTCTATTTGTCACCTAAAATAAGCAAGTTCTCAGTGATCGTAAATAACTTTTTTTGTCACCTAATACAATTCAAACCAAATTTAAACAACCCTTAATCATTTTCCTATTCTTGATAAAATAAAATAAAATAAAATAAAAGGACCAATTGCAAAGGCCTGACTTGAGCAGAAGAGGGCCTAAGCGCCTTTTCTGCTATTTTGGGCTTATTAATTAAAGTTAGGCCCAACGATTTTGGGCTGGTTACATGAAGAAAGAACTGCTAGGTCAGAAGATTGGAGCTCATTTGTAGGGATCTTTTTTTTTTTTTTTTTTTTTTTGTCTCTCTTCATAGAGATTTGCTAACTTGTAGAAAATGTCTCCCCGCAAAGAACACAGCCGCTTGTACTTGAGTCTGACTGTTTGGAACTAGTAAGTGCAATATCCAACTCATCCATGGGTCACTTTGACTAGGAGGCACGTGTGCATTTGGAAAAGATTCGAGAGTTGCTCATGAATTTCTCAAAACTAGATGTCATTTATTGTGCAAGAGAAGTGAACCGGGCCCTACACTAGGGTGCCAAAACTCAGCATCGCTCTAGCCTTCATTCGAATTGGATTTTTTCTCCACCTTCAGCCTTGTGGACCATACTATGTTTTAATTTTTTGTCTCTGAACTTGGGCTCAATTTCCTTATAATTAACGAAACTAATTTTCACGACCAGAAAAAATTTCTCGTAAAATCATGCGGCAAACATAACATCCATTTGAAAAAAAGTCAAAGAGTAGCTCCCTCATTATCCATCTCAAGAGCCCTATATCAAGCTAAGTCGGGAGTCCACTTGCCAAGATAATCAACTGTATTTTCTAGTTCGTGAATAGACGAAACTAAATCTTTTGCATGTGAGTTACTAACAATTCCGAATCATAAGGACTTTTCTTATGTCTGCCTTCTCATCTCATCGAGCGATGAACGGTCGACCTTACTCTGTCCCGTGCGGCGCGACTTGCCTCCATTTTGTCGAGACCCCGAAGTTCCAATTTATATCTCAGTAGCCACGAGCTCTGTCCAAGGATGAACAGGGCATGTGCAGTCTCAATTCCTTGGACAGCGCCGTGTCCTCTTTCTTAAATTTGCCTTTAGAACCGTCAGTCATAGCAGCAAACACGTTGCTTTCAAGAACTTCAACAATGACATCTCTAACTTTTCATGCTTTTGTCTTTTGAATTAAATGAGGCCCGTCTGATGACATATAGTACTGGGTCTGATCGATATCGTCCCGCGTATTTTTTAGCACTGATGTAGAACGAGACGAGCAGGTACGGTTGGGCCCCGTTCTTGGGCTTCTAGATCGTTGGGCTTCTAGGCCTAAACTTAGACGTCGGCCCATTTTAGCCTCGTTACCCTTGAAACTCTGCCATTGAATTTCAGGGTACATTTGAAGTGACCTTTTACTTTTGGGATTTTATTTTGTTAGCATTCTTTTTATTTTATTTGAGGAAAGATTTTCGCTTTTTCTCCTTGTAAAGCTTTCTAATCAAGCCGCTCTACTTAGACAAATCGCCTGATCAAGTTCCTCCAGTATTAAATTTAGCTGTCGCGACCGTCGGAGCGCACTGAAATAATTTGTTGCTCTCGATGTCTTTTCCGCTTTTCATTTTTCTTGATCTGCTCCTCATAGCTCATTCGCTTGTGCTCGTCGCATAATGTCAAAAAAATCTTTAATTAAAAAGCAGATCTCTCTAATTTATAGAAAGGCGACTGCGATCTTAAATTGACGAAACAGGGCATTGAAGGATCTCATAGGAAAGTGCATCTAGAGTTACTTCACGCCCCCCCGCTGGCCTCCCTTCAATTCGATTGCACTCCCCCTCAGGTTTCTTTTCACAGGAATGGATACCCTAATTTATTCTGCCATTAATAAGTTGCAAATGCCATAAAATAAAATATAAAAATAAGAATAAATTCCGAAGGTCTTTTCCTCTACTGTTCGAAATCTTGAATGTCCTTAATGGCTGCCATTACAGCTCCTCAGAGGTTCTTGGTGGTGCTGGGTCGGCACATGAATTGGATCCGTTAATGGCGTTTCAATAAAAGAGAGGAGAGGGGAGGCGAATTTACTAAACCCTAGAAATCTTTTATGGCTGCTGCCCCCCTCATCTTTAAATGCCCCTCTCCCGCATCGTCCATTTCGATGAGGAGGGGAGGTGGGGGAGGTTGAGAGGGTCGGATCGATTTGTGTTTTCATGAACTGGATTATAAAAGAATAAATGAACACCAGTAACGTTGATAATTGTCGCTAAAGATAATTAGTCGATAAGAAATATTTTCACTCTCAACATCAATTTATGTCTTAATGTCTTCGCGAAAGATGAACATATTTTTCGTTCATTTATTTTTGTAAATGATAGAAGCGATCATTTAACCATTCATTTTTGGCAAAGCAAATAAAGCTTTGATTTATTTTAAAATATTATTTATGAACCTATAAATTCAAGGCAGCTAGGAAGGAGGCTCTTTGTGATTCTTAAGTTTCTTCTTCACGTTTGTTTGTTATTACTAGTATAAACCCTATATTATGCGTGAAAACAATTTGGTTTAGATCGAGATTTCATAGATACCTAATTTGACAGAGAATAATGCATGCCTTTTTTTGCGACCCGACCCATGATCCAACTCTCACGGAACCCGACCACAAAATGAGGTTCGGTTTGAGTCGAGTTGTGTTGGGTCGTGCCATTTTTTGTTTTTGTTATTTGGTTTACTAGTAAAATATCCTTTTATCTATTATTCTTTTTAGAGAATTTATTTTATATTTTGGGTGGTCAACTCATTGATAATGAAGGAATCTAACCCCATTACCTTGTTGCAACCTAAAGCTCGTGTGGGTAATAAGATATTGGCTGTTGAATTGAGGAAGGTCTACTGGTAGATTCTCTCTACGATGTCTTGTGTTTCCTCGACACTTATCTAGGTACTTTATTAATCATCCACCTCCTGCTCATCATTGATATTATCGATCTTATCTGAAATCGATCGCAGGATTTCAACCGTTCAGGAAGAGCCAACGTATTGCACGACTCCCTTGCGTAGTCAAAAGTTGTCCTTGTTAGCTACACTGATCACGGCGCAGCCAAAGAGAGCTCTTGTTTATCCCCACCTCAAAAGAAAATTTTATTTTTATGCAGTAGGCGCATGTGGGCTGATTCCAATTCCAATCAAATCGATCCCGAGTTTAATGTGAGATCTATACCTTTTAATGGTTGAGATAAAGTTGGCTCACATGATTCGAACGCATGTAAAACTTGCTCGTTCAAAAGGATGGGGCTATACTCACACGGTTTTAATCCATAAACAGGCCATGTTATAAGCTTAAAAATTGTCTGCATATCCATCATTTTGATTTCTACAGTGGGTTCATGTACCTCATTAAGATTTGGATGAATTCTAAGCCATGTAGCTTGTAGACCATGACGAGCATCAAACTCAAAAGTTCATTATTTTTAATTCAAGATGAACTAATCAAGCGAGTTCTACTGAGGGCAAGAAACGGTGGCTTGATTACCTTATATTATGTTTGTAGAGCCACAATACCCTAACAAACTAAAATTTACATGTTTTAGCAAACAAAAAAAGAAAAAAAAATTCAATTATGGAATTTTTCTGTAGCATATTCTAAGACTTAGAGTTGACTATGTACAAGAAATGGCAACAACCGGGAAAATCTGCATTACAATGACAATAAAGGATCTTTTGTTTCAACCAAATCAAGTCTGTAGTCCCTGTACTCAACATGCTTTCATGTTTGTTTAGAAGTTCAAGCGGCATGATGTTGTAACTCATTACTACTATTAAAAGCATGCTAGGTCTCATGAGAAATTATTACAAGTACATAGCGAAAGAAAGATGTTGTACCGTAATCGGCACAATAGAAATAAATAATTGTTCCGTTGTATTATGAGAATCCTTTTACTACAAGAAGTTCTCTGCCAATCCCTACTCACTTTCCCCCATATACGCACAACTACTTGAAGTTCCCCTCGTGCATCGACATTGAACTCAATAACTGACCTCAATACATAAGGTCTGAGAAGGGTGATGTCGGAAAAAATACCAAAAAAGTCTTAAACATAGGGTATTTTACAAATTCAATCCTAAACCTTTTTACATTGGTACCAATTCATTCTATCCAGCAAAATTTGACTAGCTAGCACTGACATGGACATCGGCCGGCCAATGAATGCTAACGTGGCAATTTTTAATAATTTGTTTAATTTTTTTTTCCTTTTTTTCTTTTCTCTTCTTCCTCCTTGGATTCCTTACAATGGGCGGTGAGCCACTGGTGAGGGCCGCCAAGCCCTCGCCCAAGTCCGCGAACGCCGCCATGGCCTTGACAACCATGGGTGAGGCCGCCTTCACCCATGGCGAGGTTGGCCTCGCCTAGATCTGGGCGAAGCTGCCTCACTTGTGGCCCTGGGTGAGGGTCACGAAGCCCTCACCAGCAACAAGCAAGAGTCGTGATCCTCGTCGATGGCTGGCGAGCTGTCAAAGGCTTGCTGCTAGCCACTACCGAAGAAGAAAGCTAAGAGGAAGAAGAGGAAAAAAAAAAAAAGTAGAAAAGGAAAAATTCATAAAAAATAAAAAATAATTTTAAAATTGTCACGTTAGTATTCATTGGCCGACCAATGTCCACATTAGCGTCGATCAGCCAAATTTGACTGGATAGACTAAATTGATACCAATATGAAAATGTTTATGACTAAATTAGTTTAATTGAAAGGTTTATGACTGAATTGATACCGATGTCATAGATTTATGACTTTTTGGTACTTTTCCCGAATGACGCCTATAGACTCAGATGAACCTTATTCAAACCCAACATCAGCTTTGGCCCAAGCAAACGAAAGCCAGC
Organism: Eucalyptus sp. ANBG9806169; assembly: GCA_014182395.1. Taxonomy (NCBI): domain Eukaryota; kingdom Viridiplantae; phylum Streptophyta; class Magnoliopsida; order Myrtales; family Myrtaceae; genus Eucalyptus; species Eucalyptus sp. ANBG9806169. Next base: position 38,754,225 of record CM024573.1, on the reverse strand, counting down.
ATAAGTACATCCGTTTAACCTTAAGCAACCCTAGTTTCCACGACTCTTGTCAATAAGGGTCTCTCAACTAATCAAAGCGCCATCTTAATAGCCGTTGGAGGATGGGAAATGAGGTGGGCTTCGGCTTCAATAATTCTCTCTCTTGCTTTCTTATAGAAACATTAATTTCCCAGTTGATAATTGCACCGAACAGGCATCAGAAACATCATGCGAAGTTAGATGCGAAGACACCATGGGCGTGAATACCACATTCAATGGCCATATTCAAGTCCACCTTCAATTCTTCGTACCCTCTAATTCAATGTCTTAATTACATTCGCATTCAACCGGGACTCTCCTCGTAATGTGCACACCACGTTGTACCACCTTTCCTGAAAGATAAAAGAAAGTTTTGAAAGGACTTTCCTTTTGAGGATTGACTTGCTCAATGCATTTCGAAGTTGCTGAGAGAGATCATTAGGTCAAGAAACAATATTAGTAAAGGGTTAGAGTGTAAATTAGCGCGATGCTTGATGGCTAAATGAGATGCATTATACGACAAGTTTGGAAGGCTTTTTAGGTGTTTAGGATTAAGCAAAAGTAAAAGGTTCTTATTTTATTTTCCGACCAAAAGTTAAAATATTATCCAAATCTCCAAAAATTATGGGAAATTAACTGTGAATCTACATGTCAATATTCATATGTATTAAAAATTTCGGGTCATAAAAAAGATTCAAAGTACGTCTTTCCTAAAATATGGATGAGAACTCTTTGAAACAAGGGTCTTTAATCTCATAGTTCGTGTTAAACGAACCAATTAGGGTAACTTATTCACTTCGACTTTGAGTTACTTGATTTGTAAATTTGTAGCCCAGTACTAACCTTTCTAACACGAACTAGTTTGATTGTTCAACAATTTCTTTAGAAAATTTAGTGTTAATATACATTTTGTGAAAATGTTTATGTGCGGGTGAGAGATGTGGTGCATTTGTAAGAGTTAGGATTTTGAGAGTTTGTTACTTTTGTAAGAATTCTGAATAACGAAATTCTGCTTCTTCTTTTTGTCGACATAACTTATTGATCGGACAACGTCAATATCTTGTATCGTTTTTTCTTTCTTTTTTTTTTTGCACTCTTGTTCGTCTGCCTCTTTTTACTACATTATAGAATATCTCGATCGTAATTTGTATAAATTAGTTATATCTATGATGAGATCGATGGTGCTTTTATATTGCGTAAGCATTAAGAAAACAAAAATGGTGGATGGAAAATCATATATGAATGAACTCATTCTAATTTTACTAACTCCTCTTACGGTAACTTTCTTTGAATATATTGCATTTTATTTTAAACAATTTTTTTCTACTATGGATCCTGTAAAAAAAAAAAAAAACCACTTTTGGTGGTCTTAGCCTTTTAAAAATGTTTAAGAATATTAAATGGCTGGGCATGCCAGGATCGTACGACCAGCAAAAATAAGGATTTTTTTCCCTCGTTGGTTAAATCATGCATTAACAAAACCTACCCCGCTTGCGCATTTATATAATTGCAATGCATAGCTTCAAGGTGTTAAATAAAGGGCATTCCGTACCATGCCCAGCATGCAACCCCATAAATATACAGATACTGTTAGATTCCGAGTGGATTGTTTCGATGCGCGCAAAAAGTGTTTTTATTTATTTATTTATTTATGCTGACTTTGAAGTGATGAAATATAAGAAAATTCCACCAACGATCTTGAACATTTAGCCCAAACTGCCATTAAATCTTTGAGGTAATTGCTCGATCAATATCATTAACATGACATGCTAAGTCCGAAGCATGGCGTTTTTAAACAACTTTTAACATATGCAGCCTTGATTTGGCACTGCATGGAAAATAATAAAAATAGACAAAAAAATCCAAAAGCCAAAAAAATAAAAATAAATAAAGGCCAAAATTTTCTTTTTAAAAGAGTAATAAAAAAAATAAAAGGTAGAGATCGAGAGAGGGGCATTGTTCCCTAGTCACTACCAAGGGCATGCGAGCCCTCATCAGCCCTTACTAACAGCGGCATCGGGGTCCTCAATCTTCAAATCCTCACAAATGATTTTTAAATTTTGATCCAATATCTAGTACAGTCACTAAACTTTTAAATTGTTCAACGTGGTTCCTGAAATATAACTAAATATGTAATATTGTCCCTTAACTTTTAAATTGTTCAATGATTCCTAAACTTTTAATACATGTTCAATTTAGTCCTTGAATTATATGAAAATATTTAATATTGTTTCCGAACTTAAATCAATGGAACGACAGTATTGAATATTTTCATATAATTCATGAATTAAATTGAACATGTAATAAAAGCTTAGGGATCAAATTGATCAAATTAAAAATTGCAAGGATCACATTACATATTCTACCAAAGTTTATGGATCATTTATGTTATTATCCCCTCTTTTTTTGAACATTTGGATTGCACGGAAGGCAAAACATTTAGGACTTATTGATGCAATGTTCCTAATAAAAGATCTTTATATATATGCTGCTTTCATAAATGGAGATCTTTGTTTCTCTGGCGTATTTCCACGTTTATCAATTTAATCATAAATAGACACCATTCTTTAATCAACTAGAAGAGTAGAAAAGGGCGACCAACATCAGCGACCCCCTTTATAGTTATAGAGTTTCCACACGCACAATTGAATATTCGTATTAAACCAAAATTACTACTTATTTTGAGCAAGTAGTAACGTGACCTCATTGTGGTGCTAGTAGGAATAGAACCAAGGTTACCCTACATTATGGTGCAATCAAACCTACTTCATATTCAAATCAAAACACTTCGAGATTGAAGAGCGATAGAGATTCTAAATCTGTGATCAGAGGCTTGAAATCACATGGGAGATTAAGCCTTGCACCACTAGACCAACCACTTTAGGGGTTAAATAGACATTACTCAACCATTAATCAAGGAGCTGCTCTTTGGCAAGAGAGAAATAAAGGAGCTCTTCAAGAAAAAAGGAAACTCGAAACATTTTATCGAAAAGAGTTCAATTGACCTTTTCTCTATCTTATTTTCAGTTGACATGCTCGAAGTAGTGGAACACCACTTGCATAAGTTGGCGACAACTAGCTGCGAACATGATGAGAGAGGGGCGATATAAAGGAGTCTATCTTGGGTTTTCTGTACTTTGTATCAGTCCTCTTTAATTTCAATTGAAGTTTATGTTTTCTACTTCAGTGGTGACTTTTGCTAAATTTAACAGGAGTTGTGACTTCGGATGCATCAACAGTGCACTTCTACCCAAGTAAAGGATTAAAGACTCAGCTTCCATTTGTTTTGCGAAAGATAAATGATTTAAAAAATATATTTTTTAAAATGATTGTTTTGTATCGCTTACAAAAATAAATATATTTTTCATATTTTCATCATTTATAAAAATATTCTGATATAACTTGTTGTTGATAATGAAAATGCCATCAACTAATTATTTCGCACAATTATTTTTTTTTAAAATATTTTTCGAATCATTCATTTTTCATAAAATAACAAAGCCTTATGTATATGATCATGATTGAAGCGTCTCATATACCACTAGTTGCACATCTTAAATAGAGTTTTCAGGAAAAAAAAGTCATGTTGATCTTAATGGAAAAATTTGAGGCACAAGTCAAAATCTAACAAGCTCAAATTTTAGTTATAATCCTTTTCTCTTTTCAAATTGGACTTTTCCTTAGATCTGAAAAGTCTAAAATTAAAAGTAGAAAGGGAGGACCGTGTCTCTTTTTTGCCATAAGATGAAGAAGCTGAAGAAACTAAGGGTGCGTTTGTTTCTGTTTTTATTCTTTTTCGTTCCGGGGAACAGAAATAGAAAAAACTATTTTTGTTCCAGGGAACAATTTTTAACAAGAAAAACACGTTTGGTAAACTTGTTCCGGGAATAAAAAAAGAACAGAAACACGTTTGGTAAATTTGTGTTCTTTTTTTGTTTCTTTTAATTTTTTAATATTTTTATTTTATTTTTCCTTCTTTTTTTTTCTTTTTTTCTTCTTTTGGCCGGTCGTCGGCCTCGGCCATGATTGGCGATCGGCCGACGAGGGTCGGCGGCCTCGCCTTGGCTGGGCGAGCTCAACCTCGACGAATCTAGGCGAGCTCGAGCTCGCCCGGCCGGTGAGGCTCGGCCGGCGCGGGGCGAGGTTGGGCGAGCTCGAGCTCGCCCGGCCACCGGCGAGGCTCGGCCTCGCCAAGCCACCGCCGGGGCGAGCCCGAGCTCACCTAGTGATAACTTTATAAAAATAGAGTTATTTTACCTATTTTAAGCAACAATTAATGCAATATCTATGAGAAAATATTTGGATTTCCTTTTGATTATTTGAATTTTCCTTATTTATGCAGAATAATGATATATGGAGAAGATAAGGAAAAAGATGGCAAAATCGAGGAATTTAAATCAAGCAGCGAGTGGGAGATAGATATCAAATCAAAATCCTCGATTTACTCCCGATTTTGTGCGTAATTGCTTGGAGATAAAGATCTTGGATATATCCTATGAAGAGGAGAACATTGAGGGAGAGAGAGAGCAGCTAGGTTTTTGTTAGATCGTTTTTCATTGTTCTAAGAGTTTTTCAAGTATTTTGAAGAGAATACAAAAGTGGTGATAGAATTCTTGTTCTTTGATTCAAGATGCTAAGTTTAATTTATATTTTTATTTCTTCATCTACTATGTTCTAATTTTCTTTTGTTAGGGCTACGATGTAGCCTAACCATGATGATGTGAATTTCATGATTTTTATGTTTTATAATTGATTTCATTCATGTGAGTTATATATTATTGTGTTTAATGCTTTTGAGTGACTGGCCACCACTTGAATGATCTGATGTGCATGTCTAAGACTGAGAAGTGATGATATGCAATTGCTCATTATAATTTACAACCATGAATTAAACGTGGATAGAAATATACCGCGTTAATTGTGTAGCTTTCGATGATAAGATGATCCAAAAAACTCATTGTAAGCCGGGAATATTCATAGTTTTTAATGCACTTATGTTTATTTTAATTTACATAGAGATATAGTGGATTAATAAACTAAGTAGGTTTGCTATACCTAGAGATAGGATAATAAATAGGTTAAGAAATTCCGCTATCACATGTTTGAAATCGTTCTTGTATTCACAATAATCTGAAATTCATATCTAGTGGTTATGGTGAAATCGAATGCTCTAACATATTTATCTTATCGATTTACTGCATTTAGTCTACAAATTTTGTTTTTTAATTTATTCTCAATTATATTTTGATCTGTTAGATAAATTTTAGAATTAATATATTTTAGTAGTTAATTAGTTTATTAATCATCGATCTCCGTCCTAGCCAAGGCGAGGCCGAGCCTCGCCAGGGGCCGGTGACACTCCGGTGAGGTCGTCAGCCCTCGACGGCCATGGCTGAGGCTGGCGATCGGCCAAAGAAAAAATAAGAAGAAAAGAAGAAGAAAGAAAGAGAAGAAAAATAGAAGAGAGAGAAATTTTGTTTCTTGAAAGTGTTTCTAAAAAAAAAAAAAAAAAACTTTTCTTGTTTCTTATTTCTGTTCTTTTTTTGTTCCCGAGAACAAAAAAACAGATTTGGAACAAAAACGCAAACAAATGTGTTTCTGTTCTTTTTTTGTTCCCGGGAACAAAAAAACAAAATTTTCGTTCAAAAACAGAAACAAAGAACATAAACAAACACACCCTAATATCCCTTAGGACACGTGATTTGGATTCAATCATTTCATTTAAATAGTCATGTACATACAATGGGTATAGTTTTGTAACTTACCGAAAAAATGCATCTTGTACTATTGATATCTAAATATGGCTAATATATGTATTGGCTATCTTGAGAGAGACATTAATTTTATAAGGCATTTACTGTATTAAGCAAGATGACGACTATATAATTATATGATGTCATGCAAATTATACCTTAGGTACACGTGGCACATGTAGTTGGGTAAAATGGCTTATGTAAGATTGGTATTGGTAACTGTTGGCGCCAAAATTCGAAATGTTTCACTGGTATCGAAAAGGAAAACAAAGATTAGTATTTCAGAAGCGGTACACATGGCACCTGTAATTGACATGCACTATGATAAGTGGTTGGCAAACATATGGCACAAACAAGTAGCAAACACGTGGCACAGATGGCTAGCATACATGTGCCAAAAGTTATTAGCATAACGTCAAATCAGTTGAAAGTTCAATGAACGTGCCCAAACAATTATATTCTTGTCAAACCCTAAAATACAGGGGTGATGGAAATCGCGGTCAGACAAATGGCAAAAGCTAATTAGCATACATGACTTACTAGAAATTGAAACCAACAACGTCCAAAACGTGGGGAGCACGTCCAAGATGTAGAGAGTGTTGGTCTTTGCTTTGATAAACACGCATACGTGCATAAGTAAATTAATATCAAAGTCTAATCGTAACGAAAGTAAAAACATTTATATACGTATTTCCAAAGTATTTTCGTGCATTTTAACGAAAGCACATAGAAGAGACAAATGGGCTAGTCATATTAACCTTATACCGTGCTCCAAAATTTAGTTCTAACGCTCTTTGGGTTTTGAGCACAAGCATCCGATGTCCTCACAGCAGTGGTTCTGACGTTCTTCAGGCTCTGACCACTAACGTTTGACACATTCTGGTAACACCGGTCATGACGTTCTTGGAATTTTGACCACACGAACGTCTGATGTCTTTTAGTAACACTGGTTTTGACATTCTTCAGATGCGGAACGTCTAATCTCTTCGTACTATAGGTTCTGCCGTTCTTCAAATCCAGCCCATAAGTGTCAGGTCTCTAATTCAGACACACCACCAATTCTCACATTGAACAGAAGAGAGAAATTGAAAGATCTCACAACTACAATTGTGGTAGCAATTGCTCTCGTGTGTGAATGATATGGTTGATCAGTATCAGCACTCTCAATTGTCAGTTGTTGATTATCGATCATCTTGTGATCTACTCTCTATATTACTTTTTATAACCAATGCAGATCACATTTAAATTAGCTCATTAACTCTAAAATCGTTTTAGAATTAATTCGGCATAACTTCTAATGAACGTAAGATCTAAGACCATTTCAAACACTGATTCGAGCATTATCTCTGTAACTATTACAAAGCATTATTCTAAACATTTATTCGTAACCATTACAAATCTTTATTTCGGGTATTAACTTTGTAACTATTACAAATATGTAATTTGACCGCTACATTTGAAATTGTTTCAAAGCATTAATTGATCATTTGAATCTAAAACCATTTAACCACTAGGATTTACCTCAGTGGCCACCCTTCCAACATGGAAGGGAGATGTGGGGGATTTGAATTCCCACATTCTCAGGAGGGTTGGGGTGGGAATGAATTAGTTTCAGGTGTGAGTTTCGACTCCCACGTCCTGCAAAGAGGCAGGACAAAATCTGAGAGCGAGAGTTAGAATAGAAATAGATTAGGACAAAAAAAATAAATTCTAAAACCATTTCAGATCATTAAACTGCCCGTTAATTCTGAAACCATTTTAGATCATTAATGTGACCGTAAAGTTCTAAAACCATTTCGGAAATTTAATGTGACTGTTGAATATAAAATCGTTTCAGATCTTTAACTTAGCCATTAAGTCTGAAACTGTTTTAAATAATTAATTTGGCTATTGATTCTGAACTCATTTCAAATCATTAATGGTGCCATTGATTTTGAACTCACTTCAGATCATTAATGCATCTATTGATTCCAAACTCACTTCAGATTCGATCATGGAATCTGAATATACTTAAGCTCTTTGATTCGACCGTAAAGTCTGAAACCCGCTTTAGACTTTATAAAGTCTAAAGCTCCTTTTTCAAATCTTTTATCTTTTAGCCCGACTCTGATTGGCTCAACTTGCGAACATATTTGCAATGTTCTCTCTTTAGTTCAAACTCATTCTAATTGGTTATGGTGAGTGACATTCCTAGGTTCATCACTAAGCTGGCAGCAGGACTTGTCCTAACACATTAGCACAACCAAGAGAACTGATTGTTCAAATCAATCTCCTACTCCTGCAAACCATGAATAACATCAAGCAATATATCGTGACTACTCAGACAGTGTAAAATGTTTCAAGAACATAATGAACTTGTTAGTTTTGGTGATCGTGCAATTCGATCATTCTGTCTCATCATGTCCCGATTGAACAAAAGCCATGGAATTATTGGTCAAGCCACCAATTCAATCATATGCTCAAATCTAATTAAAATGTATTCTACGAGACATGCACTATTCATCTCGATTATAACCCGGGCCGAGGATTTTAATATAATGTCACCATTAGATCGCATAGGACATCAATCTTGTATATCTAAATATAACAAGAAGACAGATTCCATATTGCACATGCATGTGCCTTTGTATGTGAATAAACTATGTCCATCAAATACAGAGACGGTTTGACAAAGTGTCAATATGCGCAGTTGTAAACCATAGCCATCCAACATACAAGTCAGCATCGTGGCTCAAGTCTAAGGATCTTACATTTGGCCAAAGCGTGAATGATCAAACATTGACCCCACTAAAAGCTTCTATGTCACAAATCATTCTATACATGTCATGTTTAGTGAACTTGTCCAAGATGAACACTTGTGTTCTAGTTTGGATATCACAATACCCAATGACTTGTGACTTATCATCCCTTCAAATATCCAATATAGGATCATTGATGTCTTCTTAATGATCAATTGATCGAGAACTGTTTAAATATTCAGCATAACTGTAAACCTATCAAATATATTCTTAACGCTTTAAGAGTATGTTCAGTCGTAACTAATCTTATGGACTCATTCATATAATTAGGATGATGAATGAATATTTATTTGCCTAAATAATCCCTAACATCTAACTATTAAATGGTTACTTTAGGGCATATAACTAACAGAAAGTACATCCACAACTTGAAGAACAAGTCTTAGAATGTGGAATTTGATCCCAAAGACTCATGATATATGATCAAATTCAATACCATCCGATGGGGCTCGTGTCCAAAAAACTTGGGGAGTACATACAAAACTTGAGGAACAAATCTTAGACTTTGAAGTAAAATCTCACTTGCTCATGACCACAAAAAGAAAGTCTTAAGCGTAAAGAAGGGCAAAAATGGTCAACCAAATCGCAAAGTTTTTTTTGGGCTTGTGCCGTCGGGTTTTAGCTATAAGTCATCCATAAAGTTAGTTCGTGTTCCTTTCTAAGTTGTAAATTGTTTAATCAATAATACATAAACTAGGTGTTCTTCCATTTGCCAATCTTGAGTTTGGCCGTAGTTGGGGGGGCACTCATTTGACAAATTTTGGGAGAAATACATTCTCGAGAGCCTGCTATACTCATGTGGCGAATTCTAGTGTGGACTGTCCAACATAATCTATGGTAAGAAATAGAAAAAGCTTCAATGATGTGAATTGGCATCAAGAGATCTCCAGAAAGTAGGGTCAACTCTCGACGTTGTGCTCGTGCAAGGCATAAAGATCCGATTTTCAGAGTAATCCGTGACATCCAAATCGATGTCGGCCCTTCCTCGACACGAAACGGATATAAGTCAAAAGATTATATCAGATTTCACGTAAAAATATATATATTTTTTATTCCGCCTTGATTGTCGCTAAGGATATGCCAAATTACTGGTTGGATTCTAGTCTATAATTACTTCTCCAAATAAATTATTTAGCACGATTGCATTTTTCATTTCGTTACTGCATTTTTCTTCAGAATCCCTACGTGCAGCGCACATCACAAATGAATGTTCATTTCGCCAGTCTAATGACGACCGTTTCATATTCTTCAATTGTTTAGCAAATAAGGGTTGACCTTTTTCCCCCGCCGCGGCCGGGCCGGGCCGGGGGGGGGGCGGCGTAGGGGGCTCTTGGTGTTGGTGCTTATTCCAAGATCAACCTAGCTCATGTCACATTTCCTCTAAAAATTTCTAGTTTTAGGATAAGCTTTGGTGGCTATTGTATTGTCATTGCCCGTATGCAAATGCTGTAGAATCTAGTCTTGGTTTTCTTTTCTGCTTGTTTAATAGTAGAAATTAAGATAGTCTTTTGTTTCTTGTCATGCATGACCATAAAAAAAAGTTCATATTGATCCAACTCAAATGTGGTCGGATGCAACATCTTTGCACTTCAATCATTGCAAATTTTTTTGTTGCTGTATTCCTAGATCCGACAATTCCTCGTTTCTTCGATGAAAGCATCAGATATCTATAACCTTTAGGACTAACTACATTGCATAAACAGTCTTTGCTCGCACCAATTAAAGTCCAACCACGTGGAAAATATTTTATGGTTAATAACATCGATGGCCCTTCCACCTTTACTTCTTATTCAATGTTAGTTTTTTATTTTCCAATGCAATGATTTTTCAAAAATTTGAGTTTGATGTGGTCATCCTGATAAAATTTACTAACATGAACGGAGTATTATACCGAATTATTGTTCAAAGTCAGGTTGGCAATGGTGATTCTCTCCCTCTCTTTCACAGAAGTTGCCTAGTTCCAACTGACCTGACTGTACATACTAACATTTAAGCATGAGCATAAACAAAAGACCACATTCAATTCCGATTTAAAATTTTAAGAATTAAGTTGAAAAAAATTCAAGACATTGATCAATTGAAGTTCAAGAACTACCGATTATATTACCTCGACATTTTATATATTAAGAATCTGACCGACTTGGCACAATAAATTCATAACCACTAAGTCATCGTCTAAAACTATGAGATAGGCTAATGTACGAAGGCAAGGGAAGATTATTCTTTCTATAAAGACCAACAATCAAAAGTCCGTCCCCCCACCCCAAAGAAGTACTACTCTTCCTTCTATAATAGGAAAACCCCAGCTAATAATGAAATAGATCACTAACCTCACAATTCTATGTAAAATGGGAGTCTAAAACCTAGATTGAAGGGGGAAAAACACACAAAAAAAAAAAAATGATCGTATCTTATTTAAAGGTAATCCCACGTGGCTTGATCATTGTTTTAACTGAATCTACATTAATATAGTTTTAATCCATCTAATAGTTCATACTTTTGGGTTAGATTTCCAACATGGTAACAACGTCGGGCTTGTATATCCTTCATATCTAGATTTTCACCAACATCCATCTAATAACTTAAACTTTAGCATATGAACTATCCACCATATCCGTTCGCCAAATTGTGCTCCAAAACTGTCAAAGGCTATTGAGATAGCCCAATATCACCAGCTTTTTAAAAGAGTCTAAATCAATCCATTGAGTGAATATATGAATCATATCTTTCATTGATAAAATAAAAAGAGAGAGAACTTTTTTGAATAGATTGTGTGCAAATCCAGATTGACCAAAGGGGGAAAAGTTTTTCCGGCATTCACAAGCCATTAGATTAGACACGAGTTTGGTGGCTTTTTAACCTAAATTAACAAAGACTTTGCTTGCTGACAATCCCAACTTCAACAAAAGACCCCAAATGAATTTATTTGTGAAAGCCCTATGTCGACGATGATATGAATTCACACTTATCCCATGGCCGACTGAATAAAAGACAACGAACAGTAGAAAAAAATATATTTTATTATTAAAAAAAAAGCAATAATGAAGAAGCTCCCAAGCAGTTCTTTTGGCCTTTGCTAGGCTCCAAATCAAATTCCACATTAACTGAAAAAGCAGCTTACCATTAAATTATTTCACCAGATGACGACCTCCCCAATTAATTCCCCCCATTTTCTTTTTCTTTCTTTTTTCTTGTCTTTCCCCTCATTCGAGGCAAAGTGGCCTGCTTGGACGGAAGATAACGCAATTCCCTTAAAAGAAGGTTCGGTTCGTCCCCTTCTAGACCATGCTCGAATTCCTGGCTCCAAATTATCGAAGCATTTGTCAACCCTTCCTTAATTGCGATGTTTGATTTTGCTACGCCTTGAAGGCGAAGCAAACTTGAACATATCAAGTCCGCTTTCGGTCCGTGGAGATCTCTATGATCTCGTTTTTGGTTTTCATCAGATTAATTTTGGGAGAAAAAACTATGCCGATTGGGGAAAGAGGAATTAATGCATTAATAAATGCGGCGAATGATGTGATTATGGCATGCCGGTATGGACCGATAAAAGTATTTGGTGAACCCTGTCCACGCAATTTTTTGTATTCCGGTATAGGAAAGTTTGCACGAAAAAATAGGCTATTTGCCGGATTTTGGAAAAATTAACTCGACCGTTGTAAAATGAATACATTAAATTCGAATTAGCAAGTGTGGTATGATAATTGAAAGAATATTTATTCTAATGATAGAAATGGCTATTCATGAAAATTTTGAAGGGAAAGTTCGAGATTAAACATTTGGGGTTGCTTCGTATAGAGGAAGGCTAGCAAAAAAAAAAAAAACACGGATATGTGTGGAACAATAAGAAAATTATAAATGAGCAAAAAGGGAGTGATTTAGACTTTTTTTAAAAAAATTGAATTAAATTGTTGTTAGATGAATATATTTCATTAGTATTTAGAGTTTACAGGAAATTTATAAGATCAAATGAGATTATTATTTCAATGTCTATTATTGGGAAATATAAGGTTAGTGCTAATCTTAAATTAGTCATGGACATTGTTGGAAATTAAAAATGAAAACATTTTCTTAGGCTCTCGTCAAATGGACCCAATTGAAAATACTTTTGAGTTTGATACTTAATACAGAGGTAGAGATTAGTTTGAAGATTGAATTCCATTTTGATTTTCTATTTTACTCGTTAGCCAAAAAAGTTCAATCGGAGTTGATTAAATTTTCATTTTGATTCTCAAACATATCTTTAACTTCTGCCTCTGTTTATGTACGTTTTAAAGATGGAGCTCGGCAAAGGATATTCTGCATAATTCTTTAAAGCAACTACTGCTCATCACGAATATCAGCAATGATCATCGTACTTTCTAAGTTTTTTTACTGCTTTTTTTTAATTTTTCTTACATGGTTTGGAATTCTTATGTTAAAAATCTCGTACGAGAGTAAGTTATGTCGCTTACCTTAGAACATTGATGTTTCTGGACTCTGCATGTCTGATGAGAAACCCTAGAGGTCTTCACTGTTTAGATTGATGCTCTTATTAATATACACATCACGACCAATTGACTAATCCAAGCTCAGGCATGAATAGTTTTAGTCACGATAAACACGGTGGTCATGCATAAAATCTTTTTAATGAGGTCAGGTCCCATTCATCAAGAAGAAGCGATTAGCTATGCCTTCCATCAAATAAGACAGTTCCTCATGTTTAGTCATGGAATCAATGTGCAAATTAATTGATGTGTTTAGATCAAGAATGCTATCAAGGGTCAAATTCATTTCCCTACTACTAAGAGAAAAAAAAAATAAGAAAAAGCATACTTTGCCGTTCTAAAATGACACTATTCATTGGTATAGATTGGCGTCAAATGATATATATTGTGCAGTTTTAATTGTCGAATTCTAGTGCAAAAATGACAAGTGAATTTCAGCGGGTTTAAGAGCACGTTCACCTGAATTAGGCCTGGAGAAATTTATCGATTTTGAATTAAAATATACTAATCCCTCACATTCAAAGTATATTTATTTTTCTGAGAGCAAAGAGAGTGAAGAAAATGAGGATGGACCCAGTTCGTTTGCTGTGGAGACAAGACTACAGTTACAGGTGCTAAAAACTGCAATGAGATAACAGGTGAACGGTTCCTAGAATTTCAAATATCTGAGGAACCATTGCAGCCTGCTTATGGTGAGATGAATAATTGGGTCATTCTTTATTTTATTTTTTTAAATAACTAGATCTTCATCCTAGAGTTGATCAAGGAGTAATCGACTTCATCTTGTTAATTAAGTTATGACTTTGTGCCATAAAATAATGCATTTTCTCTGGAGATTACTCTTAAACAAAATTATTTGTGTGCTCCGAGTATTTTTCAATAAGCATGAGATAAAGAAACTAATAACCTGCATTAACAGTAGATATCAATGGGTCACACTTGGTCGACCGGATAAAAGCTTGGATAGGATATGTTTTATCCTATCCGGTGTTTGGTAGCCCGCTAGGATAGGATAAGGTCGGATATAGAGGGGATATAGCCCGGATAAAAAAATCCGAGAGGGAGGGGTGGGATAGACCCGGATAAGATTTCTCTTGTTGATCTATTATTAAAAAAATCATATGCTCTCCTTTTCCTTCTCCTTCTCTCACACACACGACTCCTCTCACAAAAAACATGTCTTTTTCTCGGTATCTCTAATCCGACGAATTCAATCACCATCTCCAATGAGGAGCCACAGCGATTCTGCTTTCTCACAAGATTTCGTCTTTCTCTGTGCGTTGATATTCACACAATTTACAAGGTTTGTGATTTCCTTCCTTGGTTTTGCTTTCATAGGTGCAGTCAATTGTGGCTCATGAAAATGCGACTCTTTATCCATGAAGTCCTACTTTACAGTGCGCCCTACTTTTGTTTTTCCACGAATTTCATCACTTGGTCACCGTTTCTTTTCATACCCTATTTTTGTGAGGATGAACTAATGTTTATCTGGAGTGAGATTCGATCAATAGTGTTTCTAGCGTTAAAGCTATCTATATCTTTTCACGATTATGCTTTGTGAATACTTGATCTCAGTATGAGATATTCATTGCTTGTGTGGTATTATCTTTTACAAGTTCAATGTGGGAAAAAAAATGAATTAGAAGTAAATATTAGAACTGTGTTGTTGTTGGTTTATGTGTTCTTGTGATTGTATATTTGCAATTTTATTGGTGTGGTGGATCATCATTGATTTATTGGTGAATACCTTATCTCAGTAGGAGATATTCATTATTTGTGTGGTATTGTTTACAAGTTCTACGTGGGAAAACATATATAAATTAGAAGTAAATGTTAGAATTGCGATGTTGTTTTACCTTGTCATTTATGTATTCTTGTGGTTGCATATCTGCAATTTTATTTATTTATTTCTTGATTGCGTCCCTCTTGTGAAGAAGAGCGTCTTAAATTTCTATTGCTTGGCCTTGGCCAGTCTAAAGGACATATGCTTTTTTCTTTGAGTGTTTCTATTCAGGTTGGCCTAAATTGAATATTAGGTTTCCATCATTGACTTCTGTCGCGTAGCATGTTTCCTCAATGGACCATGCAAGTAGCAAGATGATGATTGAACTTTTAGTAAAGAATTAAAACTATGGGAGATCTTGGCATCAGAAAGTGTGTATGTATTAACTCATTCTAGAAGCCTAGCACTCTCAATTTTCTGTGAACTGCAGTTGGTAGACTGGAATGCATCATCTACATGGGCTTAGAGCTTGATTGAATTAACTGACTAAAGTACTATAGAACCTGCCACAATCAAGGCTAGCTACAGTCAGTTGCTCATCTATTCTAGAGCCAAATTATATACCTTAATGTAACACAATGGGGGTTACTTAGTGGGTATAAGGACAACAAATTCTCATCAACAAATAATTTGCAATGGTCCAATTCTAACAAGTCAACATTCTTTCAAGGCAACATTCTTAATTGACTCATCTCATATTAGCATACGCAATATCACTTTTTAATTCTTTATGCATTTCGCATATAACGCATAATCATGGATTGATTTTGTGCGATTTTGTGAGAATCTGTTGACTTAAAAAAATATTTCGTTTTGGATGATTTTGCTATAATCTAATATGTTAGTTTGTACTTTCCTATTTTTTTTTTCCAAGAATATAATTGTTTATGAAAATATTCGAGTTTAAATCCACAATTTACCAAACAGTAAATAGGATGATATGAAAATATCTTACTTTAAATATGTAGCTCACCAAACAGTGGATAGAATATGAAAAAATTCATGTATTTCTTATCATAACCTATCCAGTCCTATCCTGTCTAGAAATCCGGACGACCAAACGCAACATAAGAGTTTTGAATGTTCGTTTATCTGAAGAATTAAAAAATAAATAGAACAATAGGGTCTCTCTAATTTTCTTTTTTTAATCTCCTAAAATAAAACTGATTTTTTTTTATCGGAAAAAATTAAGAAAATACAAGAAAGCACAATCGGACAAACTATGTATGGCCAGCAGAGACAAAAACGGAAAATATACCGTCTGGCCATTAATATGATGAACATTTTTTTTTATGTCATAACTTTTTTTTTCTTTTTTTTCTAATTTTTTATCTCTCGAATATTTCTTCGGCACGTCGAACATCATATTTCGATCTCCCAAATTTTTTTATTTAATATCCTTGTTGAAATTAATTGATACCAATCAAAACAAAACGACCATAAATGCAAGTTAATTAGCTACTCGGTAGATGTGGTCCTAGCTCTTTATTTAAATGTGGAGGAAAATTCATATTATTGCCGATGCTTAGAAAGCTTAGTCAACCCCACTGCTTGCAAGTTGCATCCCCATGCAATTCGTTGCTGATTAGTTCTCCCGCCAGAGGTTCTTGTAGTAATAAAAACCCTAAATGTCACCCATTTAATATTTCAGCACCGCATTAGTAAATTACTATATAACAAGCGCTCATCTAGGGCATGATCAGATGATGCATTTCTTGAATTTTTTTCGTCCTTACAGCTTCTGCCATATTATACTGCAACTAGCAGTCCTCTCGCATTCGGTGGTTGCTTTCCATCATCGAGTATCATCTGTTAAAAATAAAACGAATAAATGCTCTGACATGGCAATATATATTGCATTTTAGGATGTCATTATTAAAAACGCATTACGCATCCGACCATTTTCTATATTCTCCATCTTCGTATATATGTACGTTTGCGATGACATCCCACGTAGGTGCCAAAGATCCTCATTAAACTGAAAAATCGTGCTGCCTGGTCTTGATCCGACAAGTTTTTAGTAGCTTCCTCTGTGCTCTTGAGGCGCCTTGTTAGGGTTCTTCCGGTGGGGAATAATATAAAATGAAAAAACACGAGTACGACGTAGTAGGAGTTCAAAGATTAAGACCGGCCACTAAGTTTTATTACTCCCACAAATCAAGAATAGAATCTTGTTTCATGCATGCACGTCGATGCTGTGCGCAGTAATTGCTTGCTTAGAATAAGTTTAATAGAGAAGAACGTTCGTAGCATGACATCGCCTCAGTTGTAGGCCTTTAAGACCAAGATCAGTTAATTAATTCCAGCTAGAAAATGCTTTCCTCGAGAAATTTCTTTATGTGAAACCTAGTCATTGTATATCACATCTTAAGGGTTTTCTCGACATGCGATGACAGAAGCACGTTTACCGACCGGCGGCAAGTAGTAGTGGCATTGGCGGCAAAGGCACCAGCATCATCGACTGCTCGACCTTAGGTGGTAACAATCGGGATCGATTGGGTCATAGTAACTACGATACAAGTCATTTTGTTGGTGATAGTGGTTGGAAGCGAATTAAATGTAAATAAATTTTTGGAAAAGAAGACTTCCGCGTATGCATTTTTCCATTGATCATGACATATTTTTCATTGACCGGTTTTTCTTGACCACGCCAAATCCTATAAAATGGGCAAAACCTTTCCCGACGGTTACGTTTTCCATTAAAATATCAAACATCTTTTCGCCAAAGAAACTTAGAGCGAAATGACTCCAATGGGCAGAAAGATATCGCCTATACTTTGCATGGTAATGTGCATTGATTAGTCCTTAAAAAAATGAAATAAGAACCAGAAGGAGAAAGATAAAAAAAAAATTTAAAAAAAAATTGAATGATGAACAAAGCCAAGGGAGAGTTTAACCGTGGCGTTTATAATAAGCGATTCTAATAAATGGGATTTGGAAGTTGGTGGTGTAGAAATTAGGTTGAGGGGATGGTACATTTCCCTTTTTCCGGTTGCTATTTAATAATATTGGGCGATTTTCATTAAAATTTTAGGTGGGGTTGAGGCCCTTAAATTTATATTTTATTTTTTTGCCTTTTTCTTTTATGCTTAGCTTTAATTTTTGATTTTGATCTTTTCAAATTTGATACTTAGCTTTAAAAGCCCTGTTGGCGTGCATGTGTTTTGTGCTGTTCCCTTCTCATCCTCTTAATTTGCCAATTGAATGAGAGAGAGCTCCTTTCCTCTCTGCGCTTTGTAATTGCACTTAAATACTTTCTCCCAAAGTTTTCCCCTTTCTGCAGCACCATCTTGGGATTTTTCCAAAACAATAAATACATTTCCTGGCCTCAATTTATGCTCATCTTCTACCAGGAATTCAATTCCATTCAATCTCTCTCTCTCTCTCTCTCTCTCTCCCCCCCTATACCCCGCCACCTCTCCCCCATAATTAAATTAAGCTTTTAAAGTAAACCCATCTCTCTCTCTCTCTCTCTCTCTCTCTCTTTCTGGCTTTATATATAATGGCCTTGCAGGTCCAATTCAAACCACATCAAGACCATGTTGTTGATGGTGCACCACCAGCTAGAAGGGACGGTTCTTGCATTCCTTCAAGCCTAGCCGCCGCTGCCCTGGCCCCGATCGCCCTCGATCTCTCGCTCCCTGCTAATCAGCTCTCCCCTGCCGTATTGAGCTAGAAGAGCCCTGTCCTCCACCCTCTTGGTCGGCAAAAGTTCCTCGATCTTAAGGTAGCTTCGACATTCGACGGCGCTTTTTATCTGCCGGCTTCTCGAATTCATTTCATTTTGGTTGCCATCATCCACGAAGACGCCGCAATTCGATTGCTTTCTGAAAATCTTGTGGTAGTGAACAAGTTTTTCTTTTTCCAGCAGAGAGGAGAGGTGTCCTGTTTGGACTGCACACCGAATAACATGAGTCGCCGGAACGGCAACGGCCCCAAGCTCGACCTGAAGCTGAACCTGTCCCCACCGAGGCCCGGCCCGAGGGTGGAGTCCCCGGCCCGCTCAGCGACGGTGTCGCCCACCTCCCCGCCGAGCTCGTGCGTGTCATCGGAGCTCAACCAGGACGAGGCCGCCCTGCGCTACTCCAACAGCCCGGAGGCCACGTCGATGGTGCTCGTGGGGTGCCCGAGATGCCTGATGTACGTGATGCTCTCGGAGGACGACCCCAAGTGCCCCAAGTGCAAGAGCACCGTCTTGCTGGACTTCCTCCATGACAACGTCAACACCAACCACACCAGGAGGACCAGGAAGAGCTAGAAACAGAGGACACAGAGCTTTTTTTCTTTTGCCCCTCTCAGGAAATTCTGTTATTACTAGGAGTTAATGTTTAGCGTTTTTCTAGTCTAGCCCCTCCTTTTGATCTCCTGTTTCGGTCTCTCTGGAAAAGATAGTGCTATCTGCGCTCCATTTTTAGGTTCATTTTTCATTTCCATGTGCCTAAACTAGGAAAAACAGAGGTGTAAACAGGGTATGTATTTGGATGGAAAAGGCACGCATCAAGAACAGAGAAAAAGTGAAGCGCCATAGCACTATCTTGTTTCTTATCTCTTGCTTTTTTCCGATCTTTTCTTTTCCTAGGCATTAGAAGGAGGTTTTAGTGGGACTACCAGAGCAAAATCCTGAGCTCAGCCTTTTTCTCTTCCCTCTTTTGGCAACAGGCAATGTAAATCTGGTTAAACTGTAGCGGCCCAGATTTTCTTATCATAGGGTGATGTTAGATTGGGCTCGACTGGATTGTGTTCGATTTCTCTCACTTTTAAGCACTCTGTCGTACCCAGCCACAGCATCTAACAAAGTCGTCTTCGCACGAGGGCTGTTCTGCTCCATTATGTGAACAGAAGTTAGAAAAAGTTTCAGCGGGTTTTACTGAATTCTTTTCTAGATGATGACAAACGGGTGTAATGTAAAACCGGTGGGTCAAGACAAAGGAGTACCGATTTTTTCTTATCTTGTACTTAGAAGCAGGTCGTCTTTTATCCTTCGCAGTAAGAATTTTGTAGACTTTCCGGGCCCATCCAGTCATATGGCCTTTTCCCCTATGGCTCCCTCAAAGGCTAAGGTGCCCTTGAGATGGCCAATGTACTTCACCTGGAACTGGGGTTGGGTGGGGCTCCACCATGGGATCTTGCAGAATGTCAAAAGATCCGACCCCCGAGAACTGCGAATCCGCCCACGAATCAAGAATCTAGCTGAAGCCCCCCCGGATAGCCGAGTAGTTAGCACAAACAGAGCAACTGCTAAAGAACATCACTGTCCATAGCACATTTGATCTAGACACATGCATCCTTTGCTTTCTCTTTCGCATTATTGCTGCTTTATCCTGGTTAAAACATCTGCAGCAAAATCTGATACCGACCCATAAAATCGACCAGGCTAGATTGCACAAAACAGAGCATAATTCGTGCAAAACGGTAGGCTATTGGTAAGGGGTCGCGACGGCAAAGATAAAGCGCACGCATGAACGCAACCAACCCGCAATTAACGAAATAGCGACGAGTCACATGAGGGGTTTAAATGATGCCAAGGGCTGATTTGGTAAAACGAAGGGAGGAGGGGGGAGGTGGGGTTTGGGTGGTTCGAGCATTGAAACGGGGGAGGAACAGGGCGAGGACTATATTTAGATCGGAAGAGAGGCCATTAAAAACCAGAAATTGAATGCAATGAGTAATTGAGGGCGGTTGAGAATAATGAGAGGTATTACGTCAGATGATAAATACAAATTGAATACCAACCCCTCTCGCTCTTGTCTAGCCTTTTCTTTTTCCCTTCTTTTCTTCTTTGTATTTTTCTGCTTGCTGCTCTCACACTCGATGCCAGCTTTCTGTTGCCATTCTCTATTTTGGTAAAGACCTTCCCCCTTCTCTTTCTCCATGTCCTCCCCTCTATTCAATTCGGTTTTTACTCCTCCTCAACCTCCTCAAATAACTCTTTCCACATGACCCTTCATCAACATCATCGTCCTCTCTCTCTCTCTCTCTCTCTCTCTGGCTTATCTGGTGGTTGCAGTAGAATTCACACTGATGAGCACAATAGGAGCTCCAAAGAAGGGGAAAAAAGGAAGCAGAACCGCAAGGGCTTCCTAGGATAGAACTCGGGTGGAACTCTGTTCCTCGACATGCGATCTCAAACCTTGGAACTGAATCCAACAGGGCTCGATCAAGATTAGAGGAAAACAGAAAATGCTGCAGGAGGAAGAGAGAGAGAGAGAGAGATGGACCCCGCTTAATAGATGAAATCCAGTACCCGACCGTAACATGAAGTCGGGCTTCTAACCATAAGAGGAGGGGTCCATTAAAGTATCGGACACGGGCTAGGGATGATCTTTCGTCGATAGGGAGTTGCCATCTCATGGTAAAGAAGAATAGCATGGTCAGACACTTCTAGGGCTTCACCGCATGATGCACGCAACATGTGAAATAAAGGCGCTAGTCAAAACTTCACGGAAGTTCTCTCTCTAAATGTCCCTAATACGGCAGAGCTCAAATCCTTCCGGAAAGCAGCAGCGGATATCTTCGTACAGATACGCCAAATAAAAGAGCAGACAAAACATAAGCAAAACTCAGCACATCGTCCCCGAAGGATGAAATGCAATTCCAAGTGTCTGCATTAGCTAAGGACCGAATCTACAAAACAATGTTCACCCACAGAGGAGAACAAGAAGAAGAAGAAGAAGACAGTAGAAAGTCGACAAAAGGATTAGGTCGATCCCAGAAAACCCAAGAAGATGGCCAGAGAACGCAACCAATCATGACTTCCACTGTGATTTTACCATATGCCAGCAAATTCCCTGCTATAGGAGTCCACAACAGGGCAGATCTTTCTAGTATAACCCAGCCAAGGTCACCTATTTTAGGTTGCACGAGTCTCCCTTTTCTCCTCACTTTCACTTAGAGCTGCACAAGAGCCATTCAGTACCATATATGAACAGCATGTGGAGCGGCTTAACATTCTTTTACGTGTAACCTACACGTGAATGTGCCCGAGATTATAAATCAGGTCCCACAAAAATGCTCTTGAAAATGTAAAAGGATTGAATGTGACGGAAAGCGTGCAAAGTGGTCATCGAATGTGGTCTTGTATGAGTACTATTGAAAAAGTGCCCGCATCCAAAGAGGGGTCCATCCATTACCGTGATCCGAGAGTTCTTGAATTCCATTCTTATCTTCCTCGTTCACACCAGAGAAGACTTGACTTTAGGACAGCAGGGTTAATTGGATCTACGCACAAGCGAGAAGCATGAAGACTGCATTGCCGTGACCTTCTCGGCACGAGCCTCAAGATGGCTTGAAAGATTGTTAGGCGGGCATGCATAGTCTTCTCTGGAGATGGTAATTACGCTTCGTACAGACTCTCCGAAGTCCTACTGGCCGCTTTTAATGTAAGAATTCATCCCTTACGCCACCTGCAAAACAAAGATTAGTAAGTACACTCAACGTGTTCCGCCCGTAGGACCGTACAACAAAGCCATTAGTGAAGCACCTGGAATTTTAAAAGAGATTGTTAGGCCTAAGTCCTCTATAGATTTTAAGCTAGTCCCCAATGAAGTAGCTAAGCTGTTGCATAGATGAGCGGGAGGGTTTAATGGATTGCTAGACTGGCGCTAGTAGTCCTCTCGCAAGTTTTACTGACCGCTTTCTTAAGCATCATCAGTTAAATGTGACTAGTGCCGGCGCTAACCTATTATAGGCCGATTAGGAGATGAGTGAGGTAAGGAAGCTCGCCAGATCTTCAGGGCTAGACTCTCAGTTCATTTGGACCGACTTCAGATCCATACTATTTGTGGCATTTTCCTAGGTTATTGGCAACAATCCATCCTTTTTACATGGGTTACTGATTATAGCCCGGTTATGATGGTGATTCTTGTGCATAGGATATCAATAAAATGGTCTTGGTCTTCCATAATCTTTATTTGCCCATATACGGCGTATTTTGTTGTCGAATGAATCATATCTTGCGTTTAAAGTTCTTCAAGTCAATGCAACAAGTACGCCCACATGTTTTTAGGGCGTGAAAAACAACAAGATCATCTTTTTATTGGAGTGTAGATGGCATATATGCGTGTGTTCCGCATGCATCAATAATTGCTATCATGTGGGCATCTTAATATCTAAATTCTACAGGCGCTCGTGTGGCTCGTGTAGTTGAGAGAGAAGCAAACTGATCTGACACGAACTGCTTCAAACGCACGAACAGAAGCGACTGTCCACATCTCCAGCGACTGCCTCCCCGCTGTGGAATCCATCTTGGGCCGAACAGAGATCCTATGGGCTTCGCGGCCTTTTGTCCTCGACTGCAGACTGTTGCTGGCTCAAATGAAGAGTGTCCTTTTGAAGTTTGAACCGTGTGAATCCAACCGAGCTGCGGACTGGATTGCAAAATCCCATTATACCGGTGTTCTTCATAGTAATTGGATAGCTCATCCCCGCACGAGTTTTATCTTATATTATGCTTTGATTTCCCTACTAGTTGTAACCTTCCTTCATAGTATTAATAGAAGGAGTTCTTTTGACCAAAAAAAAAAAAAAGAAATATGTGATTGTCGAAATAAGAGGTAAGAAACTGGCGCATTTCCTTCTTTTCTAGACTATTGGCCAAGTGCTTTGTACCAATAAAAAGTTGCCATATCAAGGTTTCACAAATTGGGAGCAAATTGAGGCAAAATGGAAAGAGAGAGAGAGAGGGTTCTTCCGTTCTAGTACCTGAGAAAGCCAAAAATTCCTGGGTTGCTTTCACAAGAGTGACGATCGAAGCAACTTGGACAACTTGTCATGGCTGAGTTCTCAAACTTTTAAGAAGCGTAATCAAATCTTATAACTTATCATGAAATTATAATCGGATTCTAAAAATTTCAAAATATACAAATAAGTTCCGAAACTTGTCAAATTGATCAAATCAAGTCTCTCCATTGATTACATTTTTTTTGTAAGTTTTAAAACTCGATTATACTTTTTTTGAGAAATTTTAAGATTTTTAATGCACTTATCAATTTCTTTAATTATGCATGCTGGGTTGGCATATGAAGCTAGAAATTATAATAAAACTTTTTATAGATTTTGATTTCCATCGAGATAAGTTCAATTTTCACTTAGATAAAATTGAACTTCGGAAGCATTGTACTGGTGCTCGATGCTTGGGCTGAATTAATCTAAACCTTGATTATTACCTTACTTCTTTTGAAAAGAAAATGGAAAAAATAAATATTGACGTGGGTCACTTTTTTGTTCGAGAAAATATTCGGTAGAGTTTTGAGTCTAGCATGTCAAAATCCTAGTTCATTCATCAGGCAACACGTGTCCCTGATCTCAAAAGTCCTCTCCTCCTTCACCATCTTGCCTCTCTCTTTCCTCTCTTTTTTTTTTCCTTTATTTTTTTTCTTTTTCTTCTTCCCTTTCACTCCGATGGGGGCAACAACATACCTTTGTCCCCTTCCTCCACCACCACCACCCCATCACCATCTCAATCCACCATCTCGCTGCCATTTTAGTCCTTTGTCATTGAAGTCGAGCTCAACCAATGAACTTGGGCCTTGGATTTTGGATCTAAGGTCAAGCAAGCATCAGATTTGTGATCTAGAGCTCAGTTCAACCTCGAATTTGAGTTGATTCGAGGTCAACCAAGGTCAACTTTGACAACGAACAAGATGGAGGCAGCAGCGTGGTTCATTGACATGGTGTAGGGCCTCGACCTCTTGGCCGACGTTGGTGCAGATGTAGAGGGCCCTAGATGAGTTGGACAAGAGGCGGCAACACTGGATATCAGAAAAGAAATGGGCAAAGATGGAGGTAGAGATGGAGACGACGTGTAGGAGGCGACAAAGGCAATGGCAAGTCTAAGATCAGGCTCGAGATTAAGGTCAAAGAAAGGAAAATGGGGTAGTAAAGGAGAGAGAGAAAGAGGAAGACCGTGAGAGAGAGAGAAGAGACATGCGAGACAAAGAGGGAAGGAGAGACCATGACTGATGGGTGAACCGATATATGATACATGTCCTAAGGTGAACGGACTAGTTTTATTTTGATTTAGACTCAGAGTTGTACCTAATATTTTCTCTGTCTTGTCTAGACACTGCACACTGCTAAGTTGGCATAACATGTCAGCATAAAAACACTTGACATGGCACTTAATTAACAAAGGTGCTAGTTGAACCGAATTTAAAGAACTTAGATACCCAATTTAACAAATGAAAAGCTCATATACTTGATTAAAAAATTGGTAAATATTCAGGTATTTTTGATCTTGTCACATTTGCAGAGATCTAATATCTCCTTAACCACCATTTTTTTTTCATCCACTCACAGTGAACCGAGTATGTTAAGACTGATTAATCGGGAAAATTGGGCAAAAAAGCATAAACCTATTGTACACCGGCCGATTCAGTTCTAAGCATATTAATTATACCAATTTAATCATAAGCCTTTTGAAAATTTATTAATTTAGTCTTAAACATTTTGATGATTTGCCAATTTAGTTCTAAATTTCTTAGTGATTTGACCTTATGTGGTATGACCAGTATTAATAAAGATAATTTTATAAATTTTATAAAAAAAAATTATTTCTTTTTCTTTTTTCCTCCATTGGCCATCGTCAAGCCTCGTCAATGCTTGGCAAAATTCGCCAACCTCAGGCAAGGGTGGCCCTCACCAACCTAGGTGCAAGCATCCCTCACTCAAGGTCGATGAGGGTGGCTCTTGCTTGAAGCCGGTGGAAGGAAAAGGAAAAAAGAAATAAAAACTACAAAAATTATCAAAGTTAGTGATTTTCGATCATAATGGATCAGAATGACTAAATTGGCAAATTGCTAAAAGATTTAAAACTAAATTAGCAAATCACTAAAAGTTTTACTAAATCAACAAATTATTGAAATATTTAGAACTAAATTATTACATTTCAAAACTAATATCACAATATTTTTTTATGACAATTTCCCCCGATTTGTCTATATACTATTACATTACGTGAGGAATTCTCTAGAGTTAACATCCAAAGCCAATATCCTAGATATACATCTACCCAAAATAAAATCATATTTTATATGATGGATTTATATATATATATTGGTAGATCATCACCTATGAGAAAAAGAAAAAAAAATTTCCCAAGTTTTGCAAAAAATAGAAAAACGTATCTATTATGAGCTGAGAAAATATTGCATACCCTCAAAGGACCACGTCATTTGTGCTCTGAATGATTCAGAGCGTGAAACCTGTCCGTGTGTCAGTCCACATGGTCCCACTTCTCCATTTCAAACCAACGCGTAGGAGGTTCTCTCTCTGCTCTCTCTTCCATAAGCCTTGGCCCACCTCTCTACACGCTCTGACGCTCTCTCTCCTCTGCTCTCCTCTCTCTCCTCTCTATCTCTCTCCCCGTTCTCCGTACCGTTGCGGGGAGAACAAAAATCTGGAGGGTTCAGATAGGAAAACATAAAGTCCGCTCTGCTCACTCTCTCTCCCCCCTCCGCGAAGTCATGCCTCGCTAAATTTGACAGACGGATAAAAAATATGATCTACTCACTTGAAATAAAATCATCCGTATACTCCGTTTCAATTTTCCCGTGAGCCATTGCACCAACCTGAATGTGAATGCTGTAAGGCATTCTGCTGAAAGATATAATATATTGTTAGACCACTAGGGGAAACTGGATGGTCTAGTGGGAGCCAAGGGATAAGTTCTTTTTTTCTTTTGCTTTTTTGGCCAAACAGGAGATCAGTTGAGTGAGCATAATTGCTCCCACTTTTTAAGGTTGTAGAAAACTGAAAAGGACGTTTCCAGGTGGTCTACCCCATAAAATTGTTTGTGTTGTTCATCATAAATATCAACAGTTATCCGATTACTTCTTCTCATATGACAAAAAATGCAGAGCATCAAATTTGTGAGCAACCACACAATGTGGATCAGAGATGGACTAATTTCTTTTTCCGAATCTTAGCATAGAATTTCCCATCCAGACCACCTCCTAATGAAAAATGGCAAGCCCTCCAGATAAAATTTCCTGGCATATCCGTATATTGGCATTATGAAAAAAAAGATGTAATATGTTCATAACACCACTTACTCTGATTACACTATATGCCAGCACATGGAATTTATTTTCAACGAACAGAACAACCAATCTGCTTCTTTGGCACTCCAAGAATTCTTATGAGCAAGCAAGAGACACAATCATCGTCATCATCATCATCACATTGCTTCATCTTTCCCCGCATTATATTGTCTCCAATGGTATTATTAGGGGGCAACTCATACCAATTAAAGAACGAAAAAGGAAAAAAAAGAAGGAGCATAAACAATCTGCAGTACTTATCCTTGGATGAGATAGCAACATTTACCTGCAAATTACATTTAAAACCTCAGCAAAGGGAAAAGATATCTTCCAATTCAGCTCACAATGTCATGATCACTTTTATCTTACTGTGGATACAGTAATCACGCCAGGCTATTTCTTAGCTTTCTTCTACTAGACTTTGCTGCACTTATATACTTTAACAGAACAAGGCCAACAGTACTTCAGTGACTGCCATTTATCAAACTAATTACAGCTGACAACACTCCCTATTCTCCTATTAATTGTCCATACTTGGGAACCAATGACATAATGAACTGTTAGAGTGAACCCATATCATAGGTAAAGGTAGTTTCCACGTATAAAATCCAAGCCACATGCTGCCAGACGCCCAGGAAGAGTTATGATATCAGTGGACAAATGAAGAGGAAACTATGCTGGGCAAGGGAAATGATTACTTAAAGCAGACATTCGAAGACAGCCAGGTAACATCGTTTAGGTTGACCTACAGACATAACTTAAAAGAAAATGGCATCGTGATTCGTTGTTTCATTGTCAGTAGTATCAAGCAATAGGCCATAAGGAAAAAAGCAGAGCAATTATCATTAGTTCTGATTCACTAATGCAGTTAACAGCAATAGATTCGATGTAGAAGGAGAGTTACTCTTGAATTACTCAATCATCCAAAACATCTCGACCCTGCTTTTTCCACACATCTAAGTGTTGATCTTGAAAATACCTCAAGAACTAACTAGTTCTATATTTAAAAAGAAATATTGTGAACTTCCAAGGGGAAATTTTGCGTAAGAATACACGAATCTCTCATCAGTAAGGAGAAGGAAACGGCAGGAAATTTTTTTGTCCACTTTTGAGATTAAATTATCATTCCTAGCTTCACATCAGATTCCATAAGCACATAACTGACATAAATAAGGCATGTAAGGAACTGAAGAGAAATTTGATGAAAACAGACCATCGTACCATCAATTGTCGATCTAACACCACTTCCTCACTCACTGAAGAGTAAAGTGCGCTCATCAGTGTAGCACAAATTGTGGCATCTGGACACATGCATTCACCAGATGGAAGGCAGAGCATTGCAGATGCGTGCAACTCAAGGAAAATAGGTTCCACTGCCTCATACACGTTTTCTTCACGAGAAGTCAACCAAGGATGTTCTTTCCCTGCAGACAAATTGGGAAGTTCAAAGAATCAAACACAAATCAACTGTCTTAAATTGTGTCTGCTTTTTGCATAAAGCATAATTACAGTAGCTGAACCCACTTACTAAGTAATAATGAACGTGCTGACTGTAGGGCTTCTCTAGCTGCAGCAGAAGCTCTTTCCTTCTCCTCCCGCGAGAGTTCTACTGCAGAAACTTCTGCATTCTCTTGTTCGATTTTAAGCCATTTACGATAAGTTGCATCACATGAGTAGTACTCACTCTGACAAATAAATGATACATAACCATCGTAAGGAATATATCGATGGAACAAAAATCTATGAACATGCCTACAAAACTTACCCAGTCTTCGAATTCACTTAAATCCTCCGAGATGTCATAATTCTCAAGAGCCCCAAGATTCTCCGACAGCTGCTTCAGAGGTTCAGCAAGGAAGCTAAGTAACTTATGAGCACCTATGGGCATTGCAGGCACTCTCCACAGGGAAATCAAAGCGAATTCCCTGAATAATATATTGCTACAAAAGAAAAAGAAAAATTAAACAAGAGTACCAAGAAACAGGAGAAACGAGACAATGATGAATAAGCCAAGCAACTGTGGTGACAATTCAAGTAAGACAGAAGGGTTCAACAGATGATTTAAAGTTACAAATACAACAAAATGTACGTGATGAAAATCAAGCTATACTAACTTTTGATCATCGTGTACATAAGAACAAAGAAAAACCAGAAGGCTCAAAAGGATATTACCTATGCATTAGAGCACGAAGCAGCAGCTTGACACTAACAACCTCAACGTCTGTAATGGTGGATGGTGGTGTGAAGCAGAGCCACTGAATGACCATAGCCTTTTGAAGGCTTTGAAGGCGATGCTGCTCAGCAACGTCCAACGTATTATCACACTTTCTGTTGGGGAGAACTCGGGTACAACAATTCACCACGGCCAAACGCAATCCATGATCAATTTCTCCCCCGATACTAAATCAACTTAAAATCTCTTAACCCCCAGCAACAACCAGCAATGTATAGACTCACAAAATGCAAATATAATACTGAAATGATAAGTAAACAAAGCAAATAATGACACCAAGGATTTAACGTGAAAAACCCGATACGGGAAAAACCACGGACCGCCCAAAAACATCCTCTAATCACCAAGAATAGCAGGATACACAAAGTATTCTTCTCTAGTCATACACTAGAGGCTCAACATCAACATTACAATCATCTTCTTCTCACCACATAGGTGGATAAACAAGTTTGGAGCAAGAAAATCTTAACCGCAACTGGAGAATTCGGAGACGGTTCTTGACGAACAAAAACCATCAACTCGTAGCCCTCGGTCTCACGAACAACATATTAAAATTTGAGCCGATTCCGACAATATTTGGGTTCGAATCAAAGCTGCAAAGTTGCAAGTTTCTTCTTTTCTTCTATTCTCCCTTCGGTGGTTTTTCTTCTCTCTCTCACTTCTCTTCTTCCGGATGTGCACACCCCATGTACGACAACTCCCTTCTTTTTGTTCTTTTTCTTTTCTTTTAATGCTGGCTGGGCCCCACATGCAGGTGGACCCAGCCAACAAATCTCCCCCTCCATCTCATGTGAGAAGGTTTGTCATGCCCGCTTTTCTTCTACAAGTGTCAAGCTTCATCACGGGCAAGGCTTTGGTCATCATGTCGGACTTATTGTTGTCAGTATGAACTTTCTCAAGTAGGAAGAGCTTCTCTTTTAACTTTTCTTGAATCCAATGATACTTCACATCAACATGCTTCGACCTTGAATGAAACACCGGATTCTTGCTAAGATGGATGGCACTCATACTATCGCAATATAGAACAAATTTCTCTTGCTTCAAGCCCAACTCTTGTAGGAATTTTTGCATCCACAAAAGTTCTTTACCTTCTTTGGTAATAGCAATATACTCCGCTTCAGTTGTAGACAAAGCGGTACATTTTTGCAATCTCGATTGCCATGAAACAGCTCCCCCTACAAAGATTATTATAAAACCCGATGTGGATTTTCGAGAATCAACATCACCGGCATAGTCCGCATCCGAGT
This sequence comes from Eucalyptus sp. ANBG9806169, assembly GCA_014182395.1. Taxonomy (NCBI): domain Eukaryota; kingdom Viridiplantae; phylum Streptophyta; class Magnoliopsida; order Myrtales; family Myrtaceae; genus Eucalyptus; species Eucalyptus sp. ANBG9806169. The sequence continues at coordinate 38,723,868 of CM024573.1, read as the reverse complement.
AGCCACTCAACTCAGGCTCCGCATTTCCATAACACAGGCAAAGTGTAGAAGTACCTCTAAGATATCTCAAAATCCATTTAACAGCGATCCAATGCTCCTTACCTGGATTAGAAAGAAATCTACTCACAACACCAACTGCATGAGCAATATCGGGTCTTGTACAAACCATGGCGTACATCAAACTACCCACGACCGATGCATAAGGAATATTCATCATCTCAACCTTCTCTTTCTCACTTGAAGGACACTCATTACTACTCAACTTGAAATGGCCTGCAAGTGGAGTACTCACTGGTTTACATGTGCTCATGTTGAATCTTTCAAGCACCTTTTCAATATGCTTCTCTTGAGATAACCACAGTTTCTTATTCTTCCAGTCACGAGTAATTCTCATGCCTAAGATTTGCTTAGCCAGGCCTAGGTCTTTCATTGCAAAAGCTTTACTCAACTCATTCTTCAAGCTCTTGATTTTCTTGGCATCATGCCTAACAATCAACATATCATCCACATAAAGTAGGAGAATAAGAAAATCATTATCTGAGAATCTTTTCATAAAGACACAAGAATCGGAGTTTGTCTTACCGTATCCTTGTTCTTCCATGAATAACTCAAACTTCATATACCATTGCCTTGACGCTTGCTTGAGACCATATAAGCTTTTCCTCAATCTACATACAAGGTGCTCATTGCCTTTAACTTCAAAACCCTCTGGCTGCTCCATATATATCTCTTCTTCTAGGTCTCCATGAAGAAAAGCTGTCTTTACATCAAGTTGTTCAATTTCTAAATTTAAACGGCGGCCAACCCAAGAACAACTCGAATAGAAGACATCTTTACAACCGGTGAAAAAATCTCTTCAAAGTCTATGCCCTTCTTTTGACGAAAGCCCTTCACAACAAGTCTAGCCTTGTATCGTGGTTGTAAACTATTTTCTTCCGTCTTCAACTTGTACACCCACTTATTTGTGAGTGTTCTCTTACCCTTAGGCAACTTCACCAATTCATATGTGTGATTTTCATGCAAGGATTTAAGCTCCTCTTGCATAGCTTCATGCCGCTTATTCTTTCGTTCACATGATATAGCCTCTTCATAAGTTTCTGGCTCTCTTGCATCAGTGAGTAACACATACTCATGTGGCAAATATTTTTGAGAAGGCCTATGCTCTCTTTCAGATCTTCTAACTTGAGGTAGGATAGATTGTTCTTACTCAGCTATTTCACCTGTCTCAACTGAAGAATCAACATTATGTGAGGACTCACCATCTTCATGATTTCCATGCACTTCTCCCCCATGATTTCTATCAACATTAGAAAGATTTGGGCTGAAACTAACTGAACGTTGAGCTGTATTCTTCAGTCTCTCCGCCTTGTCAATGTCTTCAATAGTTTGATACTCACAAAACACCACATCTCGGCTTCTAATGACTTTCTTTCCAACTGGATCCCATAACCTGTAGCCAAACTCTTCATGTCCATAACCTAAGAAGATACACTGTTTAGACTTGTCATCAAGCTTGGATCTCTCATCTCTTGAAACATGCACAAAAGCATGACAACCGAACACTTTTAGATGGCTGTAGGAAACATCTTTGCCACTCCAAACTCTTTGCGGAACATCCCCCTTAAGAGGAACTGATGGAGATAGATTTATCAAGTTCACTGCCGTTCTCATTGCTTCACCCCAAAATGACTTAGGCAACTTCGCATGAGAAAGCATACACCGAATCGATCATTAATTGTGCCGTTCATTCTCTCTCGCTACTCCATTATGCTGTGGTGTTTTTAGAACAGTCTTCTCAAGCTTGATACCATAATCCCTGCAATAATGTTCAAATTGGCCTTTATATTCACCACCGTTGTCAGCCCGAACACATTTCAGCTTCTTCCATGTTTCTCTCTCCACATTGACATGAAATTGCTTGAAAGCCGCAAGTACCTGATCTTTAGATTTTAAAGCAATAGCCCACACTTTTCTAGAACAGTCATCAATAAATGTCACAAAGTATAATGCACCTCCAAGAGTTCTAGCATCCATGCAACAAACATCAGTGTGAACCAAATCAAGTACATTTGATTTCGTGTGTGTAGAGGAACTATGAAATGAGAATCTGCGTTGCTTACCTGTAAGACAATGAGTGCATTCTTTTAGATTTTTCTCCTTCAAAGGTAAAAGGTTCTTTCTAGCAAGAGTTTCAAGTCCTTTCTTGCTAAGATGACCTAGCCTCATATGCCATAAATCAACTGAGGGATCCTCCACTGCATTTACCTCTTCTTTAATCAAGTCAGCTTGCATGGTGTAAAGAGAGCCTGTCTTCTTACCCTTTGCCACTACCATGGAACCTTTAGTCAACTTCCATTTGCCATCAAAAAAGGAATTACAATAACCATCATCATCTAAGGCACCTGTAGAGATCAAGTGAAGTCGAATATCCGGAACGTGTCTCACATTTTTCAAGAGCAAATTACATCCGACATCGGTTTCCAAATAAACATCTCCCATGCCAATAACCTTGGAAACATCACTATTTCCCATCCTAATATAACCAAAGTCGCCGCTGCGATAAAAAGCAAAATAATCACATCGTGAGGTGACATGAAAAGAAGCTACAGAATCAACAACCCACATAGAGTCTTGGCATGTAAGATTCACACATCCGTTGTCACATACGAACACAATATCGCCATCGGATGCAACCGCCGTTGTAGCTTGTTTCTCTTCTTTCTTTTGATCTCCATTTCTATCATGTAATCTATCTCTCTTTGGCAACCAACACTCTTTTGCATAATGTCCCATTTTGCCACAATTATAACACTTGACACTCCTTCTCAGTCTTGATTTCGACCTTCCTCTTGACTTGCCTCGGGTATCATTTCTTTGAAACCTTCTTGATTGACTTCTCGCCCTGTTTTCTATAACAAGAGCATCCGATGTAGAAGCATAATTCAAGCCTTTTCTTCTTTTTCTTCATTGAACAAACTTTCTTTAACCATGCTCATAGAAAGCACACCAAAAGGAGCTGAGTTGTTTAATGCCACAACCAAGGTGTCCCAACTATCGGGAAGAGTACCAAGTAATAAGCATGCTTGCAATTCATCACCAAGATCAATCTCAAGATTTGTCGGTTGATTTACAATATTTTGAAATTCACTCAAGTGTTCCGCCATATTACTCCCTTCCTTGTATCTCAAATTCACAAGTCGCTTAACTAGAAGAGCTTTATTTTGTGGAGTTTTTCTCTCATAGAGATCTTGTAATTTCTTCCACAAAGTATCCGCCTTCGTTTCTTGAGCAACGTGATGGAACACACTATCATCAATCCATTGTCGGATAAACCCAACAGTTTTCCGATTCATTCTCTCCCATTCTTTGTCTTCCTTATCTCCTTTGGCTTCATCACCCTCAATAGGATCAAATAAGTCTTTGCAATATAACACATCTTCCATCCGAGGCTTCCAAATAGAAAAATTCGAGGCATTTAACTTAAACATGTTGCTGCTGGTTTCTTTCATTTAACACTAAAATTTCAACCTTAGCTCTGATACCACTTGTTGGGGAGAACTCGGGTACAACAATTCACCACGGCCAAACGCGATCCGGGATCAATTTCTCCCCCAATACTAAATCAACTTAAAATCTTTTAACCCCCAGCAACAACCAGCAATGTATAGACTCACAAAATGCAAATATACTACTGAAATGATAAGTAGACAAAGCAAATAACGACACCAAGGATTTAACGTGGAAAACCCGATACGGGAAAAACCACGGACCGCCCAAAAACATCCACTAATCACCAAGAATAGCAGGATACACAAAGTATTCTTCTCTAGTCACACACTAGAGGCTCAACATCAACATTACAATCATCTTCTTCTCACCACATAGGTGGATAAACAAGTTTGGAGCAAGAAAACCTTAACCGCAACTGGAGAATTCGGAGACGGTTCTTGATGAACAAAAACCATCAACTCGTAGCCCTCGGTCTCATGAACAACATACTGAAATTTGAGCCGATTCCGACAATATTTGGCCTTCGAATCAAAAAGCCGCAAAGTTGCAAGCTTCTTCTTTTCTTCTATTCTCCCTTCGTTGGTTTTTCTTCTCTCTCTCACTTCTCTTCTTCCGGATGCACACACCCCACGTACGACAACTCCTTTCTTTTTGTTCTTTTTCTTTTCTTTTTATTTTTTTTCTTTTCTTTTAATGCTGGCTGGGCCCCACATGCAGGTGGACCCAGCCAACACTTTCTAACTTTGGTTTCTCTTGAACTTGACAGAACCCTATTCAAGTCAAAGTTCATCAAATTTCCAGTTATCAGCGGAGAACCAGAAAGCAGCAGAATGAAATTAGTACCTCTCAATTATTTCTTCGAAACTTCCGTTTGAATCATTGCTAGGAGAAAAGGCAAGTACTCTATAGCAGAAAGGAAGATCTTATACTTCACATGTACGCTGCAAGGAAAATAAAGGAAATCAAACTCATAAACACGAAAACCGAAGCAGCTGACAAACATATGAATATGGTCATCTTCGCACTCAGCGCTGTACAACTGATGGAAGGTCACTGCAATGGCATGAAGGAAGTGATCATTAAAGCATACTCTCTACAATTATCAGAAATTACTTCTGGTGTAAAAAATTTACGAACTTTTTTTTTCCAGAAATTACTTATTATCTGCGACTGAGCTTATTACGTGAATAAATATCTATTTTTCCCATTTAAGAAAGACATGGAAACTTAATATTTTCAATGTGTGAAATTATCGACCACAATGTAAAAGTTACTTTCTATTGAATTATCGCCCTTTTATCCGAAAGGAGCAAGGCATGATATACATGTTCAACACGTCTCCTCTAGGCTAGAACGCCTTCCTCTTCATGCCCATTTATATTCTCTCCCCAACTTCCCCTTGAAGGCCCCGTCCCAATCCAATCCCATTTCCCCATCTCCTTCCTCTCTTCCAAGATCATGGATGACTTCGCATCGAGGTTTCGAGGTTTCGAGCCGTCGAGACAGACCAGAAGCTCGAGAGCCATGGCTATGGTAGCAGAGACATCACCACCCGGATGCATACCACCCAGATGCAGTGGCATGCGGGGACAGATCTGCCTCAACCGAGCAGGGTCACCCCCATCAAGTTCACCGTGGAACCAGTGCAGCGATGCGAGGGATAAAGCTTCGTCTTCATCGTGATCATGGGGTCTCAGCGACGCTGAATCTAAGAGGCGGAAAAGAGTGGTCAGGTACAAGGCGTATGGCGCAGAGGGGAAGATCAAGGCTTCAATAAGGAGCAACCTTCGATGGATCAAGAACAAGTACTCCGAGCTCGTGCATGGTTATTAGCAAGAATTGATCGATTCTACAGCTAATGCTGTTCCACGAATGCATGAATGCCCGGTCGCGAATGAGCACCTCTTCATCATTTTTCTTATGGCGGTTCCCTTTGCAATTTCTTTCTCTCCTCTCTTGTACATTTTCAAGCAACAACAAACAAGAATCGGACATTGATGAATGCGATTCGGGATGACAACGGTTTATTCATGTCAAGGGGGTTCTCGTTAGGCTGGAAAATTTTGATTAAGGTTTCAAGGTTCGATTTTGCAGCAGAAACAAGTTATATTCTGTATCTCAATCATTTCTCTGAATAGAATATAAGGCAGCTTTTCTCTCATACTCCTCGTCCAGGGCGACGGCCGAGCTTTGCCCTGTACATGAACCAGGTAATCCCTCAGGATCATCATCATCAATCAATTAATTGATACTAAAGAAGCTGATATGATAGTCACGGCACAATGACAATGACAAGCTTTTTTCCTTTTGTGAACTCTTTGGTCATTGAAATTATACAAGGGCTAAACTTATAGAGAAGTTGATCTGATGATGAGCCATTAACTAACAGCACTACCAAAAATTATCCAAGTGGGCGGACACAGATTCAAATTAATTCCTCTCTCGACAAAGTTCTTTCCCTCTGCAACACCTTCAACTCTGTTTTTCACCCCTTGGATCTTTGTAAATTCTCCACCAATATTAGATCTCAGTCTTGCATAATTACCCATAGCACCTGACACAGGAATACCTTATCAGCACTTAAGGGACTTCGCAAAGCGAGCAGAGTATAACAAGCTGGATGGCGAAGTCTCGTGCAAATAATCACAGCATTTAGCTTGGACTACAGATAAGACCAAGAATAAATGGAGAGATTGGTTCACCTGTCCCGTGAGAGCTATTGTCCAAGCGGGTTAAATAAATTTCAAATGCTTCCGCACGGCATCGCAAATTATGTTGATACAACATGCAGCACTCAATGGATAGTTGGAAACTGTTACAAAGCACGAGGCAAAGTAAGATATGCAATAAGCAAAAGATGGCAAGACTCGTATAGATAACATCAATTGCACCAAAGATATGTTGCTGAAGAAAGACAGCGTCATCACACTGTCAATCAAGCAATACAATTTCTCTGCATATTTTAAAATAAGAAAAATCTTTTCTAAAAAGAAAAAAACAGAACAAAATAAAAGCATCCCCGACTTCCCCTTATTCTACATTTTGCATCCTCTACTTCTAAAATATCCATAAAGCCTACGATCCACACTGTTTACAAAATTCTATACAGTAAAAGATGCAACATGTAATTTTCTTTTTTTGGGAAATATGGGAGTCCAGGAAAGAGAAACTAAAGGATGCAAACTATAGGTTTAAAAACTGAAGGATGAAAAACTATTTTGTAATATCCCCAGTAACTGGTAATCTAACTTTCACCTTTAGCAAGGGCAGTGACCATTTTAAGGGGAAGTAAATTGTCAATGCACCAGCAATTGGCAGTAACAATCAACAAGGGTTTAATCTTTGAGAAAAATCACCACAGTGAAGCGATCTTGTACCATACTGCTAACCCAACATGATATGATACTAGGAAACGATTAGAATTTCTCGCTAAATTTGACAGACGGATAAAAAATATGATCTACTCACTTGAAGTAAAATCATCCGTATACTCCGTTTCAATTTTCCCGTGGGCCATTGCACCAACCTGAATGTGAATACTGTAAGGCATTCTGCCGAAAGATATAATATATTGTTACACAAACTAATACAAACTCACCACAAACACTAGAGGGGTATCATCACCGATAGCAGCCACATAGTCCTGCATTTCAACCAGCTTTTCTGAGCTGTGAGAAAATCCTGAGATACAGAAATAAAGCAACAGATTTGTTTAATTCACTCAACATTTGACTTGCTTTTTTTTTTTTTTTTTTTTTTTTTGGGGGGGGATTATACCCAGTTCTTACCAATTCTTCTGGCATTGACAGGAAGATATTGTGTCACGGGGTTTTTGATCACCCGTAAAAGTTTCTCACGCTTGCCAGCAGCTGTTATACTCAATTTTTGCAGTAATTGCACTGTAAAGACAAAAAATTATTAAAAAATGCCTTAAAAAGAATTGGCTGATAACAGTCAACATGCTATTAGGTAAAAACAATATGTACGTACACATTATGCCTGCGAAGCGCTTGTATGTCCTGGGGATACGGACATGAGGCTTGACTTCAAAGAGCACACCCTTTTCAGTCCTCACATAGACAGCACGAACCTTTCCTGCCTTATTAAGTGGGCTGTCTAGGATCGATAAAAGAGCCTGAAAGCAAAATCAAGAGTTAAGTGAATTGGTGCAATAAGCAGACACAACAGAAAAAGCCAACTATCAACACGTGGAAAAAAAAAAACCAGTCAAATGTTAATTTGGTTGTTTACTAAATGTATCTGCTGATTGAGATGCCATTTGCCCAAGAATCGGCATCAAAACCTATCTCTATGTCACCACCTGAGAATTCCTTATAGAAGCATGACCAACAGTTTCCATGGTAGGTCATAAAAGTAAAGATCATATGACTAGTTAAGCTATCATGAGCTATCAAATAAACTAGTAAGAATGCAAAAATACAGCCCTTCAGTAAAACTTTGTCTGTAAGTCTTCAAGAAAAGCACAAAATCCACAGCAGTGAAGTTCACAAACCTGGTGAACGATGTCGGGTCTATAATCAGCTGGATTTCTACCATTCCTCTTCAAAAAGTTGGTATGATCATCTGAATTCAAGATCTGATAGGTCTGCAGATGTAACTAAGTCGCTTAGTATTAATGAGAAGCAAGAAGACAACCAAGAAAGACAAGGATACAGACATACACTTTTATTCCATATGTATAACCGTATCAAAAACCGATAAGTATCAGAAATACACGGATCTCTCGTACCACTGCAATGTACATTGCTTCTTTTAAAGAGAAATTTTACATTGTGCAAGTGAAGATTAAGTTGATCCGTAAGCATCAAAGTCACGAGTCACGGTTCTGACAAACAGATGAACTGTACAATGGATAAAACTGATGGAGAAGGGGGAAAATAAGAAAGACCTTTCCAACTTTAGCGACTTCTAATGAAGCCCTCTCGAGAACAAAGGTAACCCCGACACTCTTGGAGCCTTGACTCTGGACCGGTCCGAGCGGTATGCCGTGGAGTTGATGAACCACATCATCCTCTGCTTCTTCTTCCGATTGCTTCTCCTGATTTCCCGCCTCTTCTTCTCTCGATACATCATCCGTTTTTAGTTGCTTCGGCTGTGGTTCTTGCTCCTCCTGTTCCCCTTCCTCAATACGCTCATCATACTTCTCCTTCCGCTTTTTGTTCCCCCGTTTGACTCCAAAAGGCCTCGCCATCTTTCGAACTCACTATCGATCCCGCAACCAACACCCCTGAAGCTCAGCCGGAGAATCGGGGTTCCCGTCCCTGCGAACCGCGAGCGAGGCGGCGGCGGCGGCGGCGATGGGCGCGTCGGGTCGGGCGGAATCGATACTCGAGACGGGGGCTATGGCGACGGGCGGCGAGAAGCGCGCATTTGCTGGACTGAAACCCTAAGCTGGAGGAGGGAGCGAGGGGAGTGGTGGAGTTGTGGAGGGGTGGATGGAGGCGTTTCGGTGATCGTTGAGGGTTTTCCGAGTCGACCTGGATGGAGGGAAAGTGCTGAATTGGCAAGGGACTTCGCTCTTTTATAGTTAGGGTTAGAGAGCCATGGGGGAATGTGAATTTCTCTGCAACGCCCCCCGGAGGTCGACGACTCTGCCCTCGTCGCAAGCTCTTGCAGAGGATGGGGACGCGGCGGTCGGATATTTCTCGTCCATGGTTGGCGGAAGTCGCCGACCTCAGGTAAGGGTGGCCCTCACCAACCTAGGCGCGAGTGTCACGGGCCAAGAGTTTCCTTGGCCACTGAGGCGTCTGGCGAGCGGAATTCGCCAAGCCAGCCTTCTTTCTATAATCATCGCAGTGATCAATATGGTGAATGTTCATTCATACGAGATCTTGCCACGCCTAACTTCACTCGGGCGTCTAATTTATCAAATGAGATAGCAGATCCATTTAGGTTTAACAACTGGTTTCACCCTGCCATGGCCTCGTCAGGAGAGCGGCATCAGCTTCTCTCTACTTCCTCCCTCTTCACTCGATAACCCCGAGCTCCACCCACAAGGTCGCGAGTACGGAATGATTCACGGACCGTGACACAAGCATCCCTCGCTCAAGGCTGATGAGGGTGTCTCTCGCCCGAAGCCGACAGAAGGAAAAGGGGAAAAGAAGAAAAGGAAATAAAAAATGCAAAAATTGTCTACTTTAGTGATTTTCAATCATAATGAACCGGATGACTAAATTGGGAAATTGCTAAAAGGGTTTAAAATTAAATTGACAAATCACTAAAATGTTTATGATTAAATTAACAAATCATTAAAATATTTAGAACTAAATTAGTACATTTCAAAACTAATCTCACAATAATTTTTTATGATAATTTCCCCCAATTTGTCTATATACTATTATATTACGTGAGGAATTCTCTGGAGTTAACATCCAAAGCAAATATCCAAGATATACATCTACTCAAAATAAAATCATACTTTATACGATGGATTATATATATATTGGTAGATCATCACCCATGAGAAAAAGAAAAAAATTTCCCTCTTTTGGCTAAAGTTGAATTCCCAAGTTCTGCAAAAAATAGAAAAACGTACCTATTATGAACTTCACTAATATATACACCTCTCCTTCTCTCCCTCTTAAAACCGCCTTTCCTCTTTCCTCTTCTCCTCCCTTCCTTTCCTTCACCACGTCCTCCTCCTCTCCTCCGCGTCGCGAAATCCGAGCCCTAGGCCGCGCAGCGAACCGCCGGAATCCGTCGCCCGCGGAGGTCGCCGCCGCCGAGCGGATTCTCCTTCGATCGGGCCCTATGAGCCGCGCGCAATCGAAGCCAATCGCGATCCGGGCCGTCTTCTCCGCCAACCTCGAGCCCGAGTTCGCGCTGATCCGGTCCGTCGTCGACCGGTTCCCGATCATCTCCATGGACACCGAGTTCCCCGGCACCGTGATCCGCCCAGGCCCAGGCGGCGGCGGCGGGGGCCGAGCCCTGACGCCGCCGGAGAGCAACTACGGCCTCCTCAAGGCGAACGTCGACCGGATGCACATGATCCAGATCGGGCTCACGTTGTCGGACGGCGAGGGCAACCTCCCCGACTTCGGCACCAAATGCGCGTATATCTGGGAGTTCAATTTTAGGGATTTCGACGCGGCGCGCGACGTGCAGAACCCGGACTCGGTGGCGTTGCTCCGGAAGCAGGGGATCGATTTCGAGATGAACAGGCAGAGGGGTGCCGACTCGGCCCGGTTCGGCGAGCTGCTGATGTCGTCGGGGCTCGTCTGCAACGACGAGGTGAGTTGGGTCACCTTCCACTGCGCGTACGATTTCGGTTATCTGGTCAAGACGTTGACGCAGCGAGACTTGCCGGACAGGCTGGAGGATTTCTTGAAGCTGGTTAGGATGTATTTCGGGCCTAAGGTGTTTGATGTTAAGCATTTGATTAGGTTTTGCGAGAACTTGTATGGAGGGTTGGATAGGGTGTGTACAGCGCTTGGGGTGGAGAGGATTGTAGGGCAGTCGCACCAGGCGGGGTCAGATAGCTTGTTGACTCTGCACGCTTTTCATAAGATTAGAAAAGTTCACTTTAGTGATGTCGCTCGGCTTGAGAAGTATGCAAATGTTTTGCATGGTCTGGATGTATCTTCTAAAGCTTGAGTAGTACATGTTTTGATGTTTCTTTACGTTTCTATGTTTACAAATCTGGGTTCTATAAAATGGTAGATCATTTCATTTAGTTGAAATCTTTCTTCGTCGCGCAGAATACTTGCTGTGTAGATGCTGCTTACAGATATAACTGATACTGTCCTCTATCTGCTAGTATTCTTGTTTAGACTTCTCACGGTTGCTGAGGTTGCTGGAAGTATGGGGAGTTCATACCTTCTTGCGCATTCAATTTGTAAAATTCTTTAAATGTGGCCAAAATACATTAAGAATAAACGTTCCTGTCTCTTTTACGTGTTTCAATAGATTATAAGATTCCTGCTATGCTGCAGCGCGGAAAGATACCTGCATATGTTTTTAAAAGTTCATCAAACACGGGGGCAGAAACAACTGCCACAAAGCACTATTAAATATTAATGGAAATCCCATATCGAGCTATATAGTGTGAGAGAACAGAGGAACTGAGTTTTGCTGAGTAGTCTTGCAAAGTCCTATGGATATAACGATCTGACAGACATCATTCCACAAGCTTAATTATTTCAACAATGAATATTTGTTCTTTATAGGTCGAATTTGAGACATTTTGGTTTCAACTGGTACTTGAGATTGAGAATGGAAGTGCTTTGTCCAGCAAAGAAGTGGCAAAACCCTTAGGCATTCTGGGAGAACAGAGGCTTCCGTCCTGGAGAAGCTAACTAATGTGCATATAAAGGCTTTGTTATAATTGAAGAACGCTTGTTCAATTCAAGTTCTCAAGTCGCTCCAAGTCACATTTGAAAGGCCCTTAGCATGCTGTACAAACTATTTATTTGTAGATAAGTCCGCTAGCACATGCCTGGATCCTCTTCAAAAGGAAGAAGTGACTTTCTTAGTCATTCAACGATGCTCCATAAAGTTTTTTTTTTTTTTTTTTTTTTCCATATATTAATCTCTTTCGCTTAGGAAGTGTGCATTATGTGTCAGAAGACTTTACTTTCACAAATTAAAAGATATTTTTGTGAAGGTGCTTGTCTTTGGACAGCAAGCCTTGAACCTGCTGAGTAGTAATGCATAATCGTGATCGTTGTTTGACTTTTCCTGTCAAAGGTTCTTAGCAAAGTGGAAATTTGATTACGGTGTTATTCCATGATTGAACATTCTTGTGGTAAATTATCCAATGAAGAGATTGTAATTGATGGGCATTAGGCCAAAATGATGTCTTTTGGAAATGAAAGCATTGTGAAATTCCCATTGAAATCCTTCCCCAAGACAGATAGTGGATTGTGCATATCAACACAGAGAAGTCTTCCCTGGTCACGTGGTACTTTGTCAACTTGAAATCTGAATGCTTGTGCACTTTCTTTAATTTCAAATTGATTGGGAATTCGACCGGCATTATCATCTTCCTATCTTTGAGCCATTTAATTCTGTTGTACGTATATGGCAGACCATGAAAATTCTCAGGGCATCACCAGGATGGTAGTTGTATTTTTCTGCTCTGTATTTTGCAAGTACTGTTCATTTTACTATTAAGTTTGAGTTAAGAGTTTACGTATAAGATGCTGAAGTCAGTCAGTCATTGGTCCTTGCAACTGTCAAATAGTTGAGCAAAGAAGAAGGGGGGCGTAAGAGTAAGTGCAGTATACCTTCGTATTTGGGGTATCTCTTTTGCAAAGTGTTACTCTTAGCTGTGGTCCTACAGTTTCCTTGTTCTAATAATGAAATAAATGTTCCAGCGCCTAGGTGTTTCATTTGCCTGAAGTGACATTCACAAGTTTGCAATGGATAACTACTATGTTGATATCCAAAGTCAAAGTTTAGCAAATATTTGAGAATTAATCCATGTCATCAACCTCTTTCCGGTGAAAACTTTCGTGCAGTCAGAGTTACAACTCTTGTTTTGTGTGTCATAATTTTAGAATTATTAGCATTTGTGAATTAGTCAACCATGTTCTTTTCTAGCTTATGGAGGAGATTTTTAATTTTGTCGTCAATTTAATATGCTTTGCTCATGTAAAATTGGAGTTGGTCTGGTGAACTGAACTGATGGTTGAAGATTTATTGGGATGTTCTGGACCTGGTAAATTCAGCTATATCCAAAGAGAATTCTTTTCAAAAATCTTGCAATGCCCCTCTTTAAATTCTTGGAAATTTGTATATTGTGGATTTTAGGTCCCACATCTCCACTAACTTTTATGTGTTAAACATAGTTTCCTCCTCCCTCATTTGTTTGGTTGCTGCATGACAGAAGTCCAGCAGCGTGTTTATTGGTGACTGTCAACAGTTGTACGGCCTTCCCTGTACATTCAATTTATGAAGCTGACAATAAGGAGCAGCTTCTGAAGTTCTTCATGTATTTGTTTTGCGCCTATCATATTGCTAGGATTATCTTCAGAATATCCTGAGGGAGGACAATCCGCTAGCTAAGTAATTTTTCTAGGTTTGGTTACCTCAATACTTAATGCTGTTTCCCCTTCTTGGACCTTGGTTATTTTGTTTTTGCATATTATCAACTTTTATTGTCCAAATAATTCCTCTTACTATTTTAACGATTTACTGCGATTGTTACGGGTCATCCTTTTTCTTGGTTGTTCATGCTTTCATGTTGATTGATTAACTGCTGTCGAAAGTTTTTAATCTTTCTGTTGAAAAGGAAGTGTCCTTATGAAGAAGTTATATGAATATTTTCCACATTTTTTTACAATATTGTTCAGGTTGGTTTCAAAAGATGTGCAGATCATTGTGTACTGGCATGCAGCTAAGTGTTTAGTCTTGTGAGAGCAACAGAATTGGATTGGGTCCAATTATGGGACCAACTCATAGGAGGCATTTGATCTGTACAGTTCTCTTCTCATTTTTAGCAAGACTATCTTGATTTTTCTTTTATTGTATCTGTACCGATATGAAGTAGCTCAAAGTGGTCTGATGAAGTTAATTAATGTTTAACCTGACTTGGGGAAATTTGTTTGTCTGAATAGCAGTCTATTTTGGACCTTAATAGCAGCAGAACAATGGAGCTGTCAGATAATGATATGTTTCGGCTCTTTCTTCTTTTAAACATTCAGAGTTTAATAGTGGGCTTTTGCTGAACAGCTTCAGGTGGTTCTTCATGATATCCAGTTTGGAAGAAGAATTTTAGAGCCTATTCCTAAAGCATAGGAGAGCATCTTGTAAATTTTCAACTTCTAAGGGCTCTATCTCTTCTCCCGTGAGGTAGTCAAGTGTTCATCTTTGTAAAAAAGCTTGTAATAGGTCAAAGTTTCTTTATCAATCCGTTGTCCACACTAGATTCTACTATTTGTTGGGCAATTTCTTGGTGAAGAATTGTCAATTATGATCTGCACCTAGTAGTCAATCTCTCTGCCCCAATTCTGTTCAACTGAAATGCATCGACTGACCCACTGTGAAGTACTAGACAAAATATGTTGGTACAGACAGTTCATTTAGCTGGCACCATTAAGGCGTTTGGTTCAGCATTCCCAATGGGCTTTCAGTCTTGAGAAAAATTTAGGTGTTTGGTTCAGCATTTGGAGGTGTCCTTGGCCAAATGCTGGCATTTGAAATGCTGAAAGCCCAAAGCAGGTGGGGACCTACTTTGGGCTTTCAGCATTTCGGAAATACAAGTCCACCTCTACTGTTCATCCGTTGACTTCTTTTTCTTTTTCCTTTTTTAAACCGATCATCTTCCCCATACCCTAACCACCGTTAATCGGCAATGGAGTTTCATCGGATTTTATTTTTATTTTTAAAAAAAATAATAAAAACCCTTTGCAAATGTTGGATTCACCTTTTTTTTTTTTTGTCATTTTTATCTTTTGACAATCAATAGCCCAACTTTTTTTCAATGCACTAGAATAATAATTAATTAACGAAGATGATTAATACTACAATAATTAAAAAAATTATTCAAAATTGAAAATAAACCTAAAAGAACCCTAGGCCAAAAGTGGAGCTTTACATCTAATCTATAATCAAATTATTTTAATATAATTTTTAAATAAATTGACTAATATATATCTTTTACATTACTCTCAACATGAAAATGTAAAAGGTTATATAGTCATTTTTTATTTTTTGTACTTTTAAAAATACTAAAACTAAAAAACTTAATTTTTTGAGTTTTGCATCTAATCTATAATCAAATTCTTTTAATATAATTTTTAAATAAATTTACTAATATATATCTTTTACATTACTCTCAACATGAAAATGTAAAAAGTTATATAGTCATTGTTTATTTTTGTAATTTTAAAAATACTAAAACTAAAAAAACTTAATTTTTTTAGCTTTGCATCTAATTTATAAAAATTCTTTTAATATAATTTTTAAATAAATTTACTAATATATATCTTTTACATTACTCTCAACATGAAAATGTAAAAGGTTATATAGTCATTGTTTCTTTTTTGCAATTTTAAAAATACTAAAACTAAAATACTTAATTTGGTCACATTAAATGGCTTTTCAAATATATGTTTACCAAACAGTCTTGCATTTCCCTAAAGCACTTTTCAATTATAGTTTACCAAACAGTCTAGCATTTCGGAAAATACCTTTACCTCAAAGGTATTTGCATTCTCCCAAAGACATTTCCCCAAAGCTGAACCAAACGGGCCCTAAGTGCCTCAGACTTTAGCGAGTCGATATTAATTAACTGTACTCATGATGTTGAGTATTTGGACTTCCTTACAAATTAATCTGGGAGGATGCTACTATGGGGAGAATTATGATGAACAACAGTAGCAGAGGAATATTTTGAAAATTCATGTTGTATTATCTCTTTCACTATAAGGAACTAACAGCGATATCTGTTGTATAGGTTTCCATATTCTCTCATGAGCTTGTTTTTTCGGTCGACTTTCATGCTTCTGTACTAGGGTGTTGTCATATGTTGGTCTTTTTAGGATGAAGGCAGGACAAACAGATCTAGATGGCTGGATTGTTACGGTTGAATCATCCGGGAGTTGCTCGCTTGTGGATGATTTTCCTTTTGTAGGATGACAATGTTAGGACAGTGGGGACAAGTCTTACATGTTTCTGTCCGTGCAAGGTCAGTCCTCTTCTATTAAACAAAATGTTTAGGAGATTTGCTGGGGCGAACATAAGGTGCCATTGAGAACTCATGTAGCGGTTTCTTGTTGTGTAGGGATGTCTCCTGCGATGACCATGAGATGGGAACTGCATCAGTTCTTGGCGCTGACTTTGCCAACTTTAGTTTGACAAAAAACATGGCTTGCCACTTTAGTTTAATGTCAAAAATAGAAAGTTCCGCCTCATATTTTCTATGTCTGGATATATAAAAAGGTTAATACCTTGAAAAATCTTAAACTGGTATACAGTGACAAATTTATTTCAAATCATTTTTTTGACCACGAAAAACTCCAAACCGATACGCTTGTGATAAATTTACCCCGATTGACCATAAAAAAATCCCAAACTAGTATGTTTGTGACAATTTTATCCTAAACTAATTTATTCGACCGCCAAAAATCCTAGGATAAATATACACTCCGTTAAATTGGATTAGTACCATAAAAAATTACAAAAATTGTATAATTGTGAAAAACGAAGAGTAAAATCTCAAATTGGTACACTAATCAATTGTTACGTATCATTTAACTTAATAATTTGACTGTAAAATTTAATAGAAATTAATAGAATGAAAATTTGTCACAAATATACTAGTTTTTGATAAATTTGTCGTACCGGTTTAGATTTTTGGCGGTTAAAAAATTAATTTTGAGTAAATTTGTCATAGATATATCAATTTTGGGTTCGGCAAGTCATTAATCCTGTCCATTGCATTTTCTGCATGTGCTAGCTGACTAAATCAGAAATCCAAATGATTGATAAATCAACGAACTGCTGTTCTGCTACAGAGAATTTCACCCATTTCCCCACGTTATTCTGATGGGCTCGGGTATAGAAATTATTCTAGCTGAGCCTGGTTGAGTCCGTCACTTGTTAAGGCCAGTAGGCGGGCGTGTGTTGTGCTCGTCAGTGGCCTCGATCCAAGCACCAGGGACCATTGGACCAGACCATACCATGCTTGTCAGGTTAAACAGCATTGTCATGCTATTGGAGGAAGGAAAGAAAAGGAGTTCGAAGACATCCTGGAGGAAAGATCGCAACAGACGATTCCAATGTATGATACACGAAATCAGACATGGTCACGGTTGTGGGGGCAGATTCCCATCTGTACTTTGTATTTTGGTCGAGTGGTTCTTAGCCAATCCTGCCCCAGTATTTCCGAAGAATCTAAGACTAGTGTATTTTTTAGCATCTGTATGGTATGGCCGATGACGACGGAACATGTATTTTGCTATTATTAGACCATAATAGGGGGACCACCCTTCCCTTCGGAGAAACTAAAAGATCAGGTAAGAGGAGGACAATGGTCCCAATATTTGCGTACGTGATATTGATGAGAATCCTGATGTCACCATTAGGATCCAAATGGATAGCGCCTTCTCCGCCGTGTTATTCAGTTTGTACTGCAGTACAACATGGAGCAGCGGCCACTGCCCGGCAAGGCCGGGCCGGGTCGGGCCCATTTTGAGAAGGGTATGTGCCAGGCACGGCCGCTTCTCGCCCGGGCTCTAGCCCAGCCCCGGCACGGCATGGCCGCTTTGAGTGAGGGGTCGTCCCCGTGCCACGTTTGGCCCGGCGCATAAATGTGCCAAGCCCTTACGAGCTGTGCCGGGGCGGCCCCAGCACCGGCCGTGGCCATTGCTAATAACATGGGACCCCGCTCTCCCCTGCCGGGGCCAACACCTCCTCTTATGATTTGCATATGCTGTTCATCGACATAAATGTATGCGGTCACTAACCCTCCTTCAGATTTGTTTGTCATTCACGATTGTCCTTGAAAATCCGGTCCGTATTGATTTTACCGTGTGCATTTCTGGGGGAACGCACGATCCTGACATCAAGGACAGTCATTGCGAGGCGAACGTGGGTAAAATATGGTGGTTTGCGCCTAAAATTTAGACGGCATGAACGAGAAGTTAAGAGGGAGACCAAAAGTCGGCCCACCTCTACACGATCAGCAGTCCATCTTCATCGATTTTTGGAGCGACCAGCGCTGATCGAACGACAACAACAATCTTCTGACAACCCTCTCCTCCTCCTTTAAGTCTCCAAATATATCACATGCTTGGCCTTAAATCGGTGAACTGCTTGGTCGTGGGTTGTAGAGTTGGTGGTGGTGGTCACCTAGTTGAGCGGTGGTGCGGCATTGATTTCACGTAGCACGGATAGGAGAGAGAGGGAGCTATGATTAGATTTGTTTTGAGCGGGGTGCATGCACAGTCCTGCAGTCTCGGTTTGATTCTTTTTTAGCGAGTAATTTGTGGCCAAAGTCAACTTTACCGTGTCTCAATTAGTCCACATCTTCAGGTATCTCATTGGTCAATTTGTTTTAACTTCTTACCCACCAATAATAACAGCTCTTTCAAGAGATGACATACTTTTCAATATTATATTATATCTTCCATTATCTCAAAATCTTTGTCAATAGAATAATCAGTTAATACCCTGAAAAACCCTAAATTAATACACATGTAATAAATTTATCATAAATTATTTTTTGATCACTAAAAATCCTAATTTGGTATACTTATGGTAAATTTATCTCAAATAACCACAAGAAAACTCAAAATAATATACTCATGACAAATTTACCTTCAAATTAAGATATATCATTCATTAAATTAAATTAATACCATAAAAAATTACAAAATTGGTACAAGTGTGATAAATAGAGAGTAAAATCCTAAATTGGTAGGCCAGGTTAATTGTCACGTGTCATCAAAATGAGCAATTTTATAATAAAATTTAATAGAAACTAACATTAAATAAAAAAATTTTGAGTATATCAATTTTGGGTTGATTTGTCAAAGATGTGCTAATTTGGGATTTTTTATGGTAAAAAAATTAGTTATAAATAAATTTATCACAAGTGTTCTGATTTGGGCATTTTTATAGTATTAACCCAAAATAATAACATCATCATATGCAATGCATGCTCTTACAATCCCATAATAGCTAAATAGTCTACCGTCGTTTTACTAAAGAATCAGGTCGATAGTTTGCTGAGTGAAACAAGTTTCAGTTTACTAAAGAATCGGGTCGATAGTTTCGCCGAGTGAAACGAGTTTCAAGAGACCTCTCATCCAACCCAAACATCTAACACGTTAAGGGAATGCAGAACATGTAATGAAGGATTATAGGCTTGATTGGGCGTGATGATCGTGTAAGGATAATGGTCAATTCATTCTAGCGAAAAATATACACAGTCCCGGACATCAAACGTTTGACCAATGATCAAGCTGTGCAAACATAAATGACGCTGCGTGAGCTGTGATTGCTTATTTGTAATTAGAAACCATCATACAAGACGGAGCAAACCCTAGATGTCTCATCTAAACGATAGCTTGTGCACATGACCACTCAATGATTGCTCCTTCTCTCTCTCTCTCTTTCTCTCTCGTGGGGTTTTCGCTTGACAGCTAGATGGAGAGAGCACATGGAGCGGTGGTACTTCTCAAGATTCTAACACAATAATTTCATCCCCACACTTCACCACGATTTTCATTCGATCCCCACCTCCACCCCTCCATCGCTTTCGGATTTTTCTCGAGATGCTTGCTCGATCTCCCTTTTTATCCGATCGATTTACCAATGCGATGTCATTTCTGGCGGTGATGATCGCCTGTTTCCCAAATAGGAAAAAATCGTATCTTCTGCTGCGTGTCCAAACAGGAAATCGATGGTGGAAAGAGAGTAGCACCCATCATCCCAAGTTTCCAGATATGAATTGAACGAGGTGACAAAGCAAGCGTGATTTCATTCCTTTTTATATGAGTTAGGAATTATGTGGAGGCCGGAAGACTTAGGGAACGCATTTGAAAGTGGACAAGAATCTTGTCCTAGCCCTCCCTCCATGAACATAAGAAGCAAGTCTAGCTTTCTTTGGCATGTACAGTCTTCCAATACCACAAACATACATCGTAGGAAATCGAAAGGAAAGTGAGATAAGCTACTATTTAGAGAGCACGAAAAGAGACGACCCATGCGGCAATTATTGCAACTACATTCGATCAAATTGATTTCAAGAAAGAAATCGGGTGTCTACGGTCAGCAATAAATCGAATGATTCGGCGAGATTAAGTGTTTATATTATGATCAATCAAATTTCTTGGGTCAAAGATTATCTCTAATCACTAATGCTAGCCCTATATAGCCCTATATGAAGACTGCTTAAGGTCAATGTCTGTGGGCCGACAAGGTGCGTCTAACTAGGGGTTAACTTGATAATTCTTAGGATTTTCACTGAATTGAAAACATCTCTACTTTTTTTGCTCTTTAGACTTGGGCGCAAGTCAACAATAACCTCTACCATGTTTGACATGCTCCCATCACGGAAAAAGTACAGAATCCACATGATTAGAGGCTAGTAAAATATAGGTAGATGTGTACGGTACAGAGGCTCTACGATTGTTTCGTAGACCTCAGGCTGTCAAAGGGAAGCTGGTCCATTTTGGGGCGTTACCCCAGGCCCGCAAGAAGGTGCGTCTTCCCCGGACGAAAAAAGAACCCGTCAACAATGGCAGGTGTACAAGGAGAGCCTACAAGGTCTGGAGTATGAAATAATGTGGCAATAACTTCAAGTACTTGCTCATAAAGAAAGCAGAGTTGACCGCCATGGTATGATTGACTCCATGGTTTAGAAATTGCCACCACTTATTATGGATTATTAAAATGTTAATTATGCTAAAGTTTATCTAAAATTATAATATACCGACACTGCCTTAACAGACACCTTATCTCAACCACTTATTAGGAGCGATCTTATGATGCCGATTGAAGTTGTTAAAAGCCAAACAAACTGAAATAAAAGTTCTCACTTTGCTCATTTTCTAACCATGTTGAGATTGAGTTAATTTCATATGTTATAAACTTACTTAAGACCATGCTTAAGGTCAGTTTGTTGTCCATATATCATCAGACCTACTTGATTTTGATTATTCATACAAGATTTCGTTGCATAGGAAAAGGAAGAAACAAGGAGCACAAAGGATGTATTCGGTGCAGCTCATGTGGAGCTCACCTAATTGACGACTAAGATGCAGGAACTGGTCATTAAGGTATGATCGCTTCTCTCCCCGGAAAAGGAAACCCCCTGGCATCAAAATTGAGGCATCATTTAAAAGGGTAGTGGAATTGACCATAATAGATCATGGACAACCTATGTTATGGAGTAAGATCAATGAATTTTTCTTTTCACGCTATATTTTTTTGTTCCATGTTCGAGCTATCAAGAAGGCTTTATCATGGACCTAACCCTGATTTGAATTATACATAAGTTGATGACTAAACTGCTTTCGAGATCGTCGAGGATTTTATCAAAGCAGCGTTCCAGGTCGATTGTGATGCCATAGGCAAATGCCTCTGTTCACGTTCGAAACCAACTTCGGAAAACCTCTGCTTCTTCCTCTCGCGGAAGTAACCTTCGCCGTCATCTCAACCGGTAACTTACAAAGACATGTCATCGCCAAACACCGGATTTCCCGTGATCGACTTCACTCGTGCTGCGTTGCTAGGACCATATACCGTTCGTGCTTGTGCTCCCTCGCGTCTTTATGCAATCAAAAACGACAGGAGAAGCCATGCTGGGTCCCAAAGCACCTCATCCGAGCCCCCAAATTAGGGTTATTAAAGCCCACCCTAAGATCGCAACCGTACGACCGTGGCCTGGGCAGATACCTTGGTCTCAACCGCCCACCAATGGCGATCTCGCGACTCCAATTGAAGCTGTTCCAAGACAGGCACAGGAAAAAACAAAGCTCGTGCGCCCTGTTCCTTCTCTAATGGCGTCGAAATCGAGTCGATTTCATACGTACTAAGCTCACCTAAAAGACCATATGCTCAAGGTCAATTTTTCTGTTCACGTATCATTGCGTCCTCTCGATTTTTGATCATACCATGAGCGAGAGAGATGTATTTATTATTCGACATTTAGATTAGTGAAGACAACAATCCAATTCAAACGGGATTTGCAGTTCCAAAAATAAAGGACCCCACCAGTCCCCCTCCTCTTCCCATCGCTCCAAAACTTCACCCAAAACTCCCCAACTTGTCTCCTCTCTTTAAAAATCTCTCCTTCAATTCTTTCTCTCTCTCTCTCTCTCTCTCTCTCTCTCTTCCTCCCTGCTGCTGGCCATTAATGCCTGCATCACTTGACGTGGAAGAAGGCAGATCCGCAGCACCCTCCAAAGACCATCTGAATCCAAATCCAAGTCCAACTTCAAACCCCGATTCCACCCGGCAAAGATGAAACTCCTCCCTCTCTCTTCCAAGAACAACCGCCACGACACGGTCCCCGACACGGCGACGTCGGCATGGCCCTGGCCTTACTGCCACCAGCCCCGCACCCTCTCCTTCCGCGACGCCGACCCCATCTTCAAGACCATCAACTCCGCCTTCGTCCTCGACTCCCCCGCCGACCCCTCCGACCCCTCCGAACCCTCCTCCTTCCCGATCGCCGCCGCCCCCTCGGAAGCGTCCCCTAGCTTCTCCACCGCCACTTCCGAGCTGCCCGACGACGGCGGCGACGAGGAGGCCGGCGACGAGGAGGCCGGCGACGTCGAGTCCCTCATCCGCAGCGCCCGCTCCCAGGGCCGGCTCTTCGTCGAGCCAAGCCAGGGCGACACCAGCTCCATCCTCGCCGTCCGGCCCTCCCGGTCAAATGCGGAAGCAAATGAAGATGCTCGCGAGGCGAACGCGGCGGAGGAGGAGGAGGAGAACGACGAAGACGACGTGGCGTTTAAGAAAGAGAAGGTGACGTTGCTGGCGATGGAGTCGAGAGACCCGTACGAGGACTTCAGGAAGTCGATGGAAGAGATGGTGGAGGCTCACGGCGTCAAGGGCGACGACTGGGAGTGCCTCGAGGAGCTCCTCTGCTGGTACTTGCGGGTCAACGACCGGGACAACCACGGCTACATCTACGGCGCCTTCGTGGACTTGATCGTCGACGGCGATCGCCACCGCCGCCGCCGCGGTCAACGTCATCAATGCCGTCTCCCCGGCCACCAGTCTCCTTCGTCCCCGCTGTCCCTGTACAACACCTCGTCGTCCTCGCTGTCGTCCGCTTCGTCGTCGTCCCTGTCTGCACGCTGCGTCTCCATCTCGGAAGCGGAGGAAACCATTACCGTGAGCACACCATGCTCCTTGTCGGGAGCCTTTCTGGAAGTGGCGGAAGATGAAGGACAATCCTCTTCATCGGTCGTTTGATTGATAAAATCGGTAGAAAAATCAATGTACGTAAAATCCTGCATTAGGTCGCGGGCTAGATTTAATGATTAGCCAAAAAGGGTTTTGATTAGTCCCATCTGCCACGATGACCATCTCTCTCCCTCTCTCATTGTCCCATTTTGACACGATTAATTCGCTTCATCGTTAGATTAGTGCGTAATGAAATGTGATTAAGTGCATTTTGGAAGTTCCTTTTACCATCTTTTTCCATTGCTGATGATCTTCTTGAGAATGCAGTATTTCTTCTCCACGCTCATCACACGAACAACTAACATGGACAAACTATAGCTGGCGGTCCATGGGGCATCATTTCGTCTTTGTATACGTTTCTGGCTCTCGTAATCTTAAAAAGAAACAAACACACACATGTTCCGATGGATCGCATCCGGTCCGAACGTTAGGGTTAATGATGTCTGGAAAAGATCCAGATAGAGTCGTCCGGATCATGCAAATGGGTCTTCCTCCTGAAAGTTCGTACCGCACAAGGACCTGGCTCGATCTATTTCCAGTAAAAAAAAGGAGAAAGGCACACCAGGAAAATTTCACCGTGCGTTTGCATGGTCGATGTGATGTGTTGCTTTCACCGCACGGCCATCATCGCTAAAATCTTTGTAAAAAAATATTGGAAGGGAGGGAAAAGAGGAGAGGGAGGGAGCGAAAGAGATGGTCCAAATCTCTGACACTCTTTACAAAGATTTTTATTATATATTTTGGTTGGTCCTTTTGCTTCGACGGCATCGCCAGATATTTATTACGCACTGATGAGAGAATTTACTGAGCCTCCCTCTTTCCCCCCTCCCTCTTCAGCTATCCTGCCAGGCCTGGGATTATAAAATATTTAATGATCGCTGCTGTGCCACGGGGGGTGCCAATCTTTCGTGCACCGCCGATCACGGACGTGCACGTGTACCCGCCCCGGAAAGAGTCGTATCCACCCTTGGATCCGCGCTCGGGGAACGGGTACGACCGAGCCACTTTTGCGTACATTAAATCTAGGAGGACCGAAACCCGATCGTGCGGCGGAGGGGAGCCGAGACGTGGGATCGGGCGGGAGATCGGGGCCGTTGAATTTGAAAATGGTTCGTTGTCGACGTCGGGAGGGTGAAAGCAACAGGCCAGCGCAGAGCTTTGGCGCGGTCCCGCCCGGTGAGCTCGGACCGCCACCCCCTCATTCATTCCCCCCCCCTGCAAGCTGCAGTTCCAGGGGGGTGCGGTAAGGAAAAAAATGTCTCTACTTGACAAGTTGGGCGGTGTCGTGATGGCGAAATATGAAGGTGGGTACTTTCAGAAATACATGAGAAGTTTCATTGATTTCATCGATTGGGGAGCTTGTTGAGATCGAGTTTGAAATTATGTACTCGTTTCAATTAAGGAGTGTCAGGAAAAGAACTGGTTTGAAATCATGATGGATCGTACGAAGCAATTTGAAAATCGAACCGCCCTGTGTTAGCTGCTTTCGAGACGTGATTGGAAACTAAGGTCGACTCTGATGGATTAATTTTATAGTTACAAGTATTTCGAGGGCGGTTCCGTGATTGGTCTATGGTTGGTCCAATTTGACCTTTTTGGTGTCACTCCATGAGCAGAACAAGGGTCGGGTCCGTTGTTTAGCATAAACAACGGCGAAAATGGCATATTATGAATATTTGGGGCCTAGCCATAGGCTCTTATAAGGAAAAAATTGTCCAAAAATAATAAATCTAGTGTACAACGGTCAATACAATCTTTAACTTCTCGATTTTGGTTACAATTTGCCAATATAGTCCTTATGGCCAACGGAGGCAAATAGGAAAAGAAAAAAAAAAGAGAAAGGAAAGAAAAGAAAAGAGAAGGCAAAAAAAAATTCTAAAAAATTATAAATACCATCCACATCAGTGCCGATTGTATCATATAAGACAGTCAGTATTCACGTCAGTGATTTCCATCCAAAATAAACTTGAAGAATTATATTGACAAATCGTCGAAAGATTTATGATTAGATTAACTTAATTAAAAAATTTAAAACTGATCCATCATGCAATAGATTCTAAACATTTTGGAAACGTCCTTGTGCCTTATCAAAGAATGTTAAACCCGAAATTTTTAAATAAATCTTCTGTTTCCATAGAGGGTTTCCCCTACTCATGATATGTCACTATAACTCCATACGAATCACGTAGGACACAACCCAAATTCCAGGTGAATGGCCCGAACATAGGAAACGCCCTTCTATACTAATCTCTGACTATTATTGCTGAGACGCGGCAGTACAAATGTAGATTCAAGCATAGGAGGGTTGGGGGGGGGGCGGGCTTCGGGGCTGCCATTTAGCCTTTGCTATGGCTTCCTAAAAGACGTCTAGATAAAAACATGGGTATTATCTCTGCATATTTTCTACTTCTTTTTCAATTTAGGGTCGTGCTCTTTCGTTATCATTCCTTGGTGTTTCTCCAATTGGACCTGAATTTTGCATGAGAAAGGCCGGGGGGGACCTTCTCCAAGATGGTCCTCATCACCTCCTCCCTCTCTCTCTCTCTCTCTCTCTCTCTCTCTCTATCAGGCAGACACGAGCACGAGCACGAGCACGATCACGAGATGAGGTTCGGATAGATTAAGAGAGAGAGAGGGACGTTTTCTCAGTAGGGGAGGAGAATGTCGCTGCCAGCAATTTATTATAGTGGGCGCGAAGAGAGCGAGGCCTCTCTTTGTATTCGACCTCTCTTTTGATCCCTCGAGATCTTTGGCGCCCTCGCCGAAAAGGGTTTAACTCACTGTCGAATCTCCCGATCCTCTGTCTCTCCATCTTGTCATTAGTCGTGAGAGCGAGGGAGATTAGTCGAGAGCACTTTCAATGGAAAACGATGAACCATGTCCTGATCTGATCTGATCTGATCTGCTTAGGGACTTGTCCAGGCGCCGTCCGTTCTTTGCAAATTACAAGAGGGAGACCTTGAACGAGACAAGGGTCTATCCACTAACGGGCATTTGTTTCCTTTTTATCATCTTTGAAATAGCATTACATCACCGAATGGGAAGATAACGAAAGGGGGGGAAAGATTCGATTACGACTTTGTCGAATAGTGTTTCGTGAATACCGGGTAATCGATATTGTGGACGTCGAATTTTTATTTTAATAATATGCTTAATGAGTACCTTGAAATATTATTTAAAGTAATCCGTTGTGTCAACATTCAATGAAGACTCCTAAAATAATGGGCATGATCATGTGAATTGCCGAAACATTAAATGTCAACGAGGGCTCTCTCTTCAAGACCAATTATTATATGATAAGATTAATTTATATATATTTATATATATAATATCCGAGCTAATAAGATTCTGGTCAAGAGCGGCGAAGCTTCTAAACCTTGTGCCCCGGCGCATTTTCCTAATCTCATCACCTTAATCAATGCAAATCCCAAGTTTAATACAATTTGCTTGTTGGGCTGATTTGCCAATTATTTAAATCTACCGTACTATAAAAATGGTTTTTTTTTTTTAGCTTCCCGGTTCCTGCAGACATTAATTGTCGTTTCTGACATTGAAGATAGTTCACATTTTTTTACGTATTTGTGACTTTTCATAGGTTTTAGCAGTTCGATAATTAATGATCTTGAGGGCTCAGAAATTCTTGCCATGTTTTGTTATGTGGGGAGATATGTTTTTGGGTTAGGTTAAAAAACCTCACTTAAAACACTACCAAGATCAAAGTCAGAGAACTCCAAATGGTGCAGTTTTAACTTTTGAACCTCGACCCATTCTAGGAATGATGAAGATTGGTTTTCTAATTTGATTTACTGAGAATCAGCTTTCAATTTATTATTAAATTGCATGTTCAAGCATTCAAACAAAGTATGTCACAATATTTAATATATATTTGTATTTTCATGTATTCCATTCCAAATGTCCTCGACGTGATTCTAAACCTTTCATGTCCATCTCCATCCGTCATGGAATGTTTAGTGACCAGTTGAACTTGATACTAGAAGTTTAGTGTCATTTATAAAATCATCACCTATTTTTCTTGGAAAAACAGTGAATTGGATCATACCCTTTTTGAGATACCTATTTAAAAATAAAGATGTTTCTTTGTAATATGAAACGGAAATATGACATCGAACAACAATTGAATATATCGAAAGAAATCTAAACTTGAGTATGGTTGGTTGATTTGAGAGTTGCAACTTTGTATATTTCAAGTCATTCATAACATGAAAGAGTATGTCTATCATATAGAAAAAACAACAACATGACCGTGGTATTTGAAGACACTGCAGTGCTAGATATCTCTACACCTATAAACCACGAAAAGCATATTCAATTTTTTTTTGGTGTAAAACTTTATATTTCATATAGTGAAATTCATTAAACCAATCATTTTTGTTCCTCAAATTGTAAGTTCAGAAACGATGAGTACCTCTAGTAATTTGCTGATTGAACAGATGGCTCGCCCCTTTAGGATTCGAACGTGGGATTAGGGAAAAAAAAGACATCCTTAATATCCCCATTGGTCTTGTTGTGCCTCAGCTCGGACAGACAAACCGGCATTGGAGACAATTAATCTCCGGGCTATAGCTTGTCAAAACCTGGGAAAACCCAATCACATTTAAATCGTCCTTTTCGCAATTAAGTGGCTATAAACCCAAGACCCCGTTGTCCCCATTAATAAGCTCTTCAGTTACCGAGAAACACCGAGAAAATCCGTGTTAAAATTTGATGTGAGACAAAACGGCATCGGGCTCGGTGTGACCTGCTTTTCTCTAAGCAACAATGTCTGATTAAGCATTAATTACGCCTCTCTAAAGGCCCGTAAATACGACATGATCCGGAGCAGTAATCTCAATGAGATGAACATGTGCCGTCGTCCTCAGTTTTGATTTGCAAATCCGGGGGCACTTGATAGATGTAATAGGAGGTTTTAGGCTAGTCTTCATATTCGGTGAAATAAAAGACGAATTTGCATCTGATGCGAGCTTATTTGACCGATGGGAAGACCAAGTTAATGTGTTTTTCCCCCTCTTGGACAGAGCAGTGCTTGACGTGGGTACAGTTGAATACGTGTGAATCTAGAAGAAAATATGTCTGTCCTATTGGAATGACAAGGATGCCAAACCGTCATAATCCCAAGATCTGATTGGATTATGCAATAATTGTAGCTACCAAATTAATGGTTATAATTCATTGCATTGCTCGTATAATGAATTCTCCTCAAAGATAACAAGATGAATTGGGGAATTTTTTGAACAAAAAAAAAAGGAATTGGGGATTTACCACTGTGAAGGTAGGTTTCCAAGGGATCATTCCGTTGAATGTCTGAACCACATTTACTATTGGGTATTTCCTCTTCTCTTCTTTTATCTCTCTTTTTTACATGATTATTATTAAAATATGGTATCGGAGCAAAACATGATCTTAAGGTCGACTCCATTGTCAATGCTTCCTCTTGTTTGTTGGTGACTGAGAATCCAAGTTCTTTACTGTTGTCGCAATAACACACTACTAGAAGTCTGTTGCAAATTATTTTTCTGCAATTTTATTCTTTGGACCGATCTCTTTTGATGGTTCCTATAGCCTATGATGTGTTCTACACCATATGAAATTGCTTTTATCTTATTTTATCAATCTTTAGAACCGACACGAATTTCCTTAAGATGATGCAGAATTAGCTTATGACATGTTCCGCACCATCGGGAATTTTTTTGTTCTTTTTTTGGGTGTAATCAATGTTTAGAATGAAAACTGATTTCCTTAGGATGGTGCAAAACACATTTTATTTCTTTAGGATGGTGCAGAACATATCATGGGCTATAGTAACCACTAAGAGAGATTGCTTCGAAGATTAAAATTGCAAATAAAGAAAAAAAAAAAAAAAAAAAAAAAGCAATTCACAACGGGCTGCTGGCAATGCATTATTGCAACAACAATGAAAAATTTAGATTCTTAGTTACCAAAAAACAAGTGCAAGCATTGACAATGAAGCCAACCTTAGGATAGTATTTCGCTAGGATACACATTTTAATTATGATCATGTATAGAAGAGAGATAAAAGAAGAGAAGAGGAATATCCGATGATTAACATGGTTCATACGATGATCAAGAGAATAATCCTTTAAATGGGTGGATTCGTTATTCTTTAATAGAGAGGTTACGGTCATTGATTTGGTAGCTACAGGTATTGCACAACCCAATCAGATTTCCTACCGTGTTAGGATTAGGACGATCTGGCATCCTTATCGTTCCAACACATCTGTGAAAGAACTGCCCAAGACAGAACAAAAAGTGGGCCCCTGGATTGGGCTCGTGAACATTCGCGTAGAGGTTCAGGTGCTGCTCGACAATCAGAATGGCATTAGAGGCCATTTGATCTTGATCTTGATCTTGATCTACTCGTTATATAGAAGCCCCTAGTACATTTAGAAGCGGCCGCCGTGCTCAACTCGACCCTGTCGACATTTCATTCCCTGTCTAGTGCACCAGGATGACCCTGTCTGGTTACGGCAGCTCACCGTCTTGACGCGATTAGCTAACTGCCAGAGCTCGAGACAACTCGGTAGCCAAGCCGTCGTTAGATGTCGAGTTTTAACTAATTAGGCTAATCCTCTTTGGGTTACGATTGTTGGCACACTACTTCAACTATGGAGGAGTATTTTTGTAGTAAGAGTGAGCAGCGCAGAGAGACTGAACTGAGAACCACCCGAACCAAATTGGACCAGGTGGTTCTGGTCAATTCCTGGGAGCATTGGTTCGGTTTCTAATTTCAAAAAATTAAAACCGGTGATTTTTGATTCGGTCTTGATTTTGAGGGGATCAGACCAATTATTATTTTTATTTTTTGCTTTTTAATTCCTCACGCAAAATTCTTTCCCTTCTCTTCTCACGTGTCATGCTCTCCTCTTTCTTCCTTTCCTGGTTCCAAAGGAGTATTATTCATAAATCAAGTGAATTCATTGGACTGCTCCAAAATTGGGTCTGGTCCTAGGATTAGGCGGTCCGATCTTTGATTTCAAAAATTGAAAACCGATCCTTTTGATCAAGTGTCTAAGTCCTGAGTGAGTCAGACCGCATTGGGAACCGATCCTGCTATTCGTAAACAATATGTCCCTCCCGTTGTTTCAATTTTGTTTCTAATGTGGAGGCGTCTTCGCTTCAATCCATAGAGGGGGCTAGGAACAGTGGCGACCGTACCGACCTTTGCTGCAGCATTAAGGCCATGCGTGCGGATGCTGCAGGATCGCGGCAGCAACAGCAATAAACTCGGCCCGATTCGGCCGAGAAGACCGAGACAAGCCCTATCTTTTTCAGCTCAAGCAAGTGAGACAAAATTCATTTAAGTCCCACGTCATCATGACTCTGCCCGAGCGCAGCCTCCTGAACTTTTGAATTCTTAGACGGCCCATCATCAATATTGTCTCGTCGAGTCGTGAGATCTTGGCTCATCGAGTGCCCTCTGGAGCGATCTGATTCTGACCTCTAGCTATTTAAAGCCAGGGACCGATCCCACGTTAATTGAATTCGACGGCCACTTGCGTATCCGATCGTGAAGAACTTTCAATGTGGATTTGCTTCCAAATCTCCCTCTCTCTCTCTCTCTCTCTCTCTCTCTGTGGCTAGACTTTACTAGTCCTATTGATCGTGAGTTATATCGGGCCAGTCGATCTCCGTTGAGGAATTGCGTGTTGCTGTGACGATGCTCGATAGTTGCTCTCAGGGTAATTCCTGGACATGCGAAATAAATGGCTCTTGGACTTGGTTTTTCTGCACACCGTAAGTACGAAATAATTCCTGGAAGTAATTTCTATCCTATGCTTTATCGGGCATTGTTCTCTGCTCGCAGGTAGAGAGTTCTAGACCTCTTCTAGGCCCAGGACAATTCGCCTAAAACATGGGCCGGGTACGACGAGTCAAACAACATTTGAGGCTTGGATAGGAAGTTCGGCCCACAAGGGAAAAAGGACTTGGACGTTTCGAACGAGTCTTGTTAATAAGTGCTCAGGATACTTGCAAAAAATAGTTATTAAAACAATGTTTTGATTTTCAATGCTCCAATTACTCATATCACGAGATAGATAGTGCATTGCCACTGAATTTTTTTTTGCTTATTAGAGATTTTTAGTAAGTATGAGAGAGCACTTATTACCAAAATCCTTGCTCAAATACCCAATAAAAGATCCACCAACATTCGATGAAACGAATCTTGTTACCTTCAATCATCGCGTATAAATGTCCTCTTGAAAGCTCCGATATTCATCCGATCTACATGACATTGCAAGTACATACCATTCGGCACGGTCAAGTAATTAGAGTGCTCCCAAGAATTCATTTGGGAGAAAGAAAGAGCTTCCGTGTACAGGAACACCGAGTCCATGACAACAAAATGACCGCAAAAAACTCTGGATTGGGCTTATCTTGCCGATGAAAATCTCGTATCCTTTCGTGCCGGTGTTTATACTAATGTCCCGATAATCTCTATCTAAATTTCCAAAACAAGGGACATTCACATGGACTGATGAATGGAGACACGGATAGAGAAAGAAGCTCATCCTACCATGTCACTAATGAACTGGTAGTGCGGGCCAATCTCAACGCCTTAGGCCATGGAGGAGTTCGCATCCTTGTCTAGGGGACCAAGGCATGATAGGAGCCTTTTGACTGACCCTCAAGTCAAAAAGAAAACTTCTCTGAAATTCATGGCTCGGACGGGCTTAGAGCTTATTCTACTTCCTCCGACCGCCGGCCGCCGGGACCACGCGGGAGTTGGCGTTTAGGTTTCGCGAGTGCTTTAGGGTTTGCTTTAGGTTGGTACGGTCAGCGAGACCGGACGTAGATGCGGCTCGATTCTCAAACGAACATGGAATGCTTTACAGAAAAGAAGAGGAGCGCTGCAGTCTCTTATGATTACCTGTCGTCTTGATTTGGTCCTTTTGAGGTCGTCCTTTGGGGACGGGGCCGGGATCCCTTTTTTTGTGCGGATTTTAGAGGATCTTCGTCCTTAGAGAGAAAGTAAAGATGTGGGGCGGTTTTGCTTTTTGGACTTTAGCCTTTTAGTGGTCCTTTCTAATCTCTTCTTAATTAGATTGCTTTTTTGCCTTTTTCCCCTTATTAGTACAAAAGATAGTCGAAAAAAAGACTAATTAATGGCTCCTTATTAGTTAATCGGATGAATCAGGTCGTTAATCACAACTTTTCATAACGTGGATCTCTCGAAAATTTAGGATTATAGCCGCACATGGCCTGTGGATCATGGTCTACATGCGTATTTTCCCTTGACGTGGCAATGGAGCCCGACTATTTGCTAGGATGTACAATTTTCCATGGAGGGCTGCTCTTTAGGCACTTCTACACACGTATCATGCCTTCCTTCTCACGAAATGACTCCTATACTATGAGGAGAAAATGTTAGACAAAAATGAGCGATTCTAATAATGTATTTAAGAATAAAATCCAAGCCATTGCTTGAGTTTGTTTTCATAGGAAATTCACGAAAATTTGACGGTGATTTGACGACGATTATGGGCGCGCTCCACTAATCAAATCCCCTCGCGTACTGATAGTGTATTTTCGAATAAGAGGGTTTGGCTTAGTCCCTATGATGCCCTTACAAAACGATCAATCTCTATAAATTGCATTCCATCAAAACGGTTTTCAAATGGACAGTTGTCACAAAAAAATATGAACATGAAAACTCTATAGTAAAATAAACGTTGCTCAAAAGTGAAGTATGGGTCAATATCAATGGATTAGTTTTTACTTTAAAAACCATATCCCTAAAAATGTGGGATCACCTTATAGACAACAAAAAATGCAATCGAACATGATTTTTGTGAGATTGAATCACTAAAGCACTCCTATCGGGTATTTCAACTAGGGGTGAGCATCGGTCCAGGGTTGACCCTGAACCGACCCTGGACCGCCCAACCCCGCTTGGTCCCCTTGGTCCCGGTTCCCAAGGTGACCGGGTCGGTCCTGGTCCTAGAATTTTGGACCGACACCGTGCGGGTCGGTCCTTGGTCCCGAGTTCGGGTCGGTCCAACCCGACCAACCCCGATTATATATATAATATTATTTATAAATTTTTTATATAGGAAAAATCTTAAAATAAATAGCGTTAACAACATTAAATAGCTCATTAGTGAGGAGTTCAAGTAATTTCACATTATTCTTTAATAACTTAGATTTTTAATGTCTTTTACAGTTCATAATTTACGAATGAGGAAAATGTTTTTGTGAGGAGTCTTCATGGCGTCTAAAAAGGCATAAACAGCTCCTTATGGCATCTTCCTTTAGTATTCATTCTCTTCTGTCTTATTTGTCATTTTAGTATTCAATTTGCCAAAATTGAAAGAAACAATTTCTCCGCTCGCCACTTGACACTCGTCTTGCTCGCTTTGGGTCATTCATGTCGCTCGCCGCTCGATGCTTGCTTGGCTTGTTGCTTCCCACTTGACATTCGATGCTCATTCTCTTTGACGCTCACCCCACTTGACCCTCACCGCTTGCCTTTCTTAGCTGACCTCGCTCATCATCGAATCCTTGGGTCGGTACGATTGTCGGTTGCCCTTTCAAGGAGTACAAAAAATGAAATAAATAATTATTGGTTGGTCCTAGGTTGACCTAGAAATCGGACCGAACCCATTGGGTCAATTCGGTCCTTAATCGCTTTTTTATGGAGTACAAAAAATGAAATAAAAAATTATCGTTTGGTCCCGGGTTGACCCTGGAACCGGACCGAACCCATTGGGTCGGTCCGGTCCTCGGTCCCTAGCTCAATAGGGTCGGTCCTCGGTCCCAAAAATTGAGGACCGACACTGTGCGGGTTGGTCCTAGGGTTAGGGGGTGGACCGACCCAACCCGGACCATGCTCACCCCTAATTTCAACTCGAGAATATCCTGACCAGAAAAAAAAAAATCAAGATTATTATTATTTTTATCGTGAACCAAAATGGCTCTCCAAATTAATTCTATCACATGGTTTGCAATAACCTTGTAATATCGACTCCCATTTGTAAAGTGTAAACTACTCAATAAAACAAAAATCAACAAAAATCTTTTACACAAAAAGGGTTCTTCTGGATCAAAATGACTTAAGTAAATAAAAAAACACTTAATCAAAATTCACGTCTATTTTCTCTTTTTTCGTCTGGCCGTCCTTTCATTCCGCTGTTCCTACTTCATTATTTTCTTTGCTCTTTCGCTTTGTTCACAGAGATGCCGACCACCACACACATTTGCTCTTTCGCTTTGTTCACAGAGATGCCGACCACCACACACACAAAAGCTAAGGGAGGGAGGGTGGGAGAGAGAGAGAGAGAGAGAGAGAGAGTGTAAAGTGGACGATAAAGCTTCTTTTACTGGGAGCAGTAAACGAGAACTCAGGAAGCCATCGTGTTCAGTAGATTTAGATTTTGTACCCAGAAACTGGTCCCGACTAAAGAACAAGTTGACATAATTCTCGTCTTTTGTCGTACCAATAAACCAGAAGCGGAGTTTTCATTTTTCTTTTGACTGCGTTTATGTGCATTGGCTTTGCAGCTCGCTTGTCACATTTCCATAATTGCACAGGGAGAGAGAGAGAGAGAGAGAGAGTCACTGTTCTCCTTCTTCAATGGGCTTAAATGAAAGGGGCTCTCTCTCTCCCTCACCCTCCACTAAACTATCATGAAGATTCCCTGCGCTTCATTTGACTAACGCTCGAAACTAGACAGCAAATGCATTCAATTTAATTTATTACCAGACAACTGTATTATAAGTGCTGTAATGA
Organism: Eucalyptus sp. ANBG9806169; assembly: GCA_014182395.1. NCBI lineage: Eukaryota > Viridiplantae > Streptophyta > Magnoliopsida > Myrtales > Myrtaceae > Eucalyptus > Eucalyptus sp. ANBG9806169. Next base: position 38,688,707 of record CM024573.1, on the reverse strand, counting down.
TACAAGGGTTTTGTCCACAAGCGTGGGAGGCAATAGTTTATTGGAAATATCCTTTTAACTAACATGTTTAATCAATATCTAGAAAATACTCGTTAACAAGATCCATCATATAACACTAAGAATAGAAGGCCAATAGACGGGGTTTTACTTGACGTATGTGGGCAGAACCATTTTTATATGCATGAATAGAATCGGCGGAGGAAAAACATGAGTAACTTTATTTTTGAGAAAAATCAAAAGGAAAAAGAAGAAGATGGAGTTCTTTAGGGTAACTTTATTAACAAGCGCGTCAAAAGACTTTTATAAAGTTAAGAATATGCGCTCCTCCTAGGGCAAAAAAAAGTCAGTCCTTCCATTTTTCAGTGCCTTATGAAAAGTGATAAAAGCGCACGTATTTTTACTTACTCTAATGTCTTGATCAGTGTGTGTTGAGAACAGTTGTTAGTCAAGCTCCTTTCTGCTAAGCACACTTTAATTAATGGACAAAGGCTCTTGTTTAAAGTAGTCGAAGCAGCGATTTTGTCCTTTTTCTTAAGCACGCATGGTGGGGCGATTAAAGTATTGTCGAATGCTGGGTTGGACCGCTTGGAAAATCCCCTAGGGATTCAGAGTACACTCCTTAAAATAACACGAAAATGACAGAAGCTTTGGCGCTCAAAGCTAATTCTCATGAATGAAGCCAGTGGAGGATCCGCCCGTTTTCTTAATCTATTATTTGGAAAGTTCTATTACCTGACAAGAGATGCCATTTCTTCTCTTTTTAATCGAGTTCACGCACAACTAGGGAGCCAATAATTATCGTCTGCAACGTTGCTTATTTACTCGATTACCCCTGAATTAAAAAGTTGGATGTAGTTGGCCTAAGGACTCTACATCACGTGTGATCTTTTCAAAAACCAACAAATTGAAATGATCTATTCAAATTCTACCAACTGCGCATTAACTGCTCAAAGTCGAGCCAAAAATATGGACGCATCGTCTCATTCAGCTTGGTATTTCATGAGCCTACGGACAATTATTTCAAGGGATGCACCTAAAATGCTAATGGCTTTTAGGATTTCACGTTTAATTGCAAATGACAATAAGTTGCAGCACAAGGACAAATTGCATTGCAGTTGTGGCAGTAGGGATGTCATTTTTTATTTTTTTATTTTTGTGGTCGTCTCCAATGCATCTAATGCAATGGTGACAGCTTTGGAAAATGCAGAGCCAGTCCCCAAATGCATGACATCGTCATTTAAGGGCATTCAAATCGATTGTCTCTTGCAAGCACCATTCAAATCCCGATGCCTAGCTTTTCCCACAGGACGTTCACTTCGAAGCAAGCATCGTCTTTGCCATGGCGTTTGACCAGCCCCACCTTGGGCTCCTAGCCTCCTACAGTCCAGACCAACCCTCGCCGGTTGGCATCTGCCCGGCATGTTTATTTACATCTTTGAGATTATAGGTCTTCATGTAGTAGAATATCTTAGGTCACTAACAATCCGATACGCTTATATTTACGCAACTAAAGTAAAAGGTTTATAATTTTTACTCGATGGGTATTTGTTGTATTCATATGTGATACTTTAGAGTATCTCCGGTATTGCTATAATACCAAATTAAGAATAACGCGAAAAAGTGAAATTTTGTATCTTTCGATGTTTGCTCTTCAAAATTAGCAGCCGAAGAGTCTCGAAATTGCAGACTTGGGAGGTAAATTGAAGTGGCGCGGCAGATGCAGTTGGTGTCGTGATGACCACCATGGAGAAACTCAACTAGTGTTACTATATAGATGGCTCTGATATCATGTCAAGAATTGGGATGATAGAAAAATGTAATATTCTATTTATTTGCAAGTGAAGATTACAAGAGTAAAGAGGCTCTTCTTTTTTTTTTTCTTCGTTTATTGGATCAAAGAGTAAATAGGCTTTACATGAGGCTATCTAAAGTAATAAGATAAGTACAATAAAATTGGGAGCAATCAAGAAAATATATAGAATTACGGAATATCCTAAATAAGGTATATATTGGCAAATTTGGGAGGGCTGACCTTGCCGGCTTCGAGCGAGGGCTTAATCAAGAGAATATATAGAATCACGGAATATCCTAAATAAGGTCTATATTGGCAACCGCCCTTGGTTCTATGAGGGCTGACCTTGCCAACTTTGAGCTTGGGAGCAATCAAGAGAAATATATAGAATCACCGAATTTCCTAAATAAGGTCTATATTGGCAACCGCCCTTGGATCTGGAGGACTGACCTTGCCGGCTTCAAGCGAGGTCGCCTAGCGAGGCTCAACCTCATTGTAATCTAGCAATTGGCGAGGTTGACCCTTGCCAGCACTCGCTTGTGGCCGGCCATCGAGGACTAAATTAGCGAAACTAAATGGTTTCATAATTAAATTGGTGTTTCTCTAATAAGTTTATGACTATTTTGATAATATTCGCTATCTTTTTCTATAATTACTTGTATGTAGTAAAAGTGTAAATGAACTTATCGACGTAAGTTACAAGGTCTATATTGGCAATCGCCCTTAGATCTAGAAGGCTAACCTTGCCGGCTTCAAGTGAGGCCACTTGGCAAGGCTCGACCTTGCTGTAATCTAGTACTTGGTGAGGTTGACCCTTGCCGGCCCTCGCTTGTGGCCGGCCGTAGAGGACTAAATTAGCCAAACTAAGTGTTTTCGTGATTAAATTGGTGTTTTTCTAATAGGTTTATGTCTATTTTGATAATATTCGCTCTCTTTTTCTATAATTACTTGTATGTAGTAAAAGTGTAAATGAACTTATCGACGTAAGTTATAACGTCTATATTGGCAACTGCCCTTGGATTTGGAGGGCCGACCTTATTGGCTTCAAGTGAGGTCACCCGGAGAGGCTCAACCTCGCTATAATAAGGCTTCAAGTGAGGTCACCCGGAGAGGCTCAACCTCGCTATAATCTAGCAATTGGCGAGGTTGACCCTTGCCAGCCCTTGCTTGTAGGCGGCTGTCAACGACTAAATTAGCCAAACTAAATGATTTCATGACTAAATCGGTGTTTGTCTAATAGATTTATGATTAGTTTAATAATATTCGCGCTCTTTTTCTGTAATTACTTGTACGTAGTAAAAGAGTGAGTGTACTTATGGACGTAAGCGTACTCGGTTGCCAGTCACGGAGATCTCGAGAGTCGATTCCTAGAACCCTTTGAGAACCAAACTCAAGATCGTATGCATCCACCTGACTAAAGTTTCGGATCTTTCTAAAACCGTATCAGACTAAACGACTCTTCGACACACATGTTACCCGTTCGAACGCCATCGTACAAGGATCACGCGCAGCGCACACGGGCCTCTCAGATAGTCGCCGGACCATAAAGTCCCATTAATGCAGGAAAACAAAAGGGGGGAAAGACGTCTAACCATCTCTCCCCCACATCTCATTTCATTTCCTTTCCAACAGAAAACCAGAAGGAAAAACGAAGGTCGGCTTTAATGGCCGGCCTCCCGCAACACGCAGCTGACCATTTTCGGCGCTGTAATAATCACATTTGCGTGCCAAACACAACACAAAGACCTCAAAATCCTAGAAAAGAAAAAAGGGGAAAAGTGACAACAAAAACTAGTTCTACCTTTCACATACAGACATACCTAACTTCGAGGTCAAACTAAAGCATCTTCCGCTAACGCTGTTAAACAGTTAACACACAGTTACGCGGCGAGGCTGGTTTACAGAGCAAAGCGACGGACTATCTCGTCGCCTTTTGCTGGGTAAACCGGTCTCGACGTACAGACGACGTCGCGTCGACCCGCCTGCTAATACTCCCAGGACTTGTAAGCGAAGTGCAGGAGGGGGGAGTGGTGACCGGCGGCGGGGCGGGCGCAGAAGACGCCGTTCCAGATCTCGGTGAAGGCGCGGACGATGACGCCGTGGTAGTGTGGGGAGTTGAGCTGGAGGAAGCAGTTGAGGAGCTCCCGGAGGTCGTCCTTGGTGTAGATTTGGTTCTCCAGGATCATCTGCAGCATGGAGTGCCGGAAGTCCAGGTAGGGGTCGTGCGAATCCTTCTCGACCGCCACCCCCTCGTCGTCGATCCTCCCGAACCCCCGCACCGCCTTTGCCGACCGCGCCACGTCCGCCTCCGCGTCCAGCAGGTACTGCAGGGAGTGGTCAGCGGCGGCGGCGGCGGCGGCGGCGGCGGGGGAGTCGGCGGCGGTGAAGGAGGAGTGGGAGTGGGACTCGGAGTGGGAGAGGAAGCGCCTGTGGTGCTTGGCGGAGGAGGAGGAGGAGGGCTTGGACTTGGAGCCGGGTTTGAGGAGGGAGTGGAGGAAGAGCCTGGGCTTCCGGCAGCTGCAGCCGACGTCGACGGCGACGGTGTTGAGGAGGAGCCTCCTCCGGCTGCTGCTGCTGCTGCTGCCGCCACCGCTTGACATTGTCGTAGCAGTCAGAGAGAGAGAGAGAGAGAGAGAGAGATTGGGGAGGAGTTTTGGGAGTCGGGAAAGGATGGATGAAAGAGAGGGGGAGTGTGCGAGTGAGTGTCGCATAAATAATCCGTCTGCTGCATGTGAGGACAGGGGAGATGGAGCGGGTCCCTCTCTCTCTCTCTCTCTCTCGGGTGCTATGATGACAGGGCTGTCGTTGTTCATCATGACAGTTTTATCTCGACTTCCCCTCCCCGACTCGCAACTTGCTGATTTCGACCCTTTTGTGGAATTCGAGAACTGGAGCCACCAACGTATCAATTCTCTACCCTCGACCACGTTATAATAATTTCATGATTTACTTCAAGATTGGAATTATAACTCCACGATTTCCTAAAGAGGTTATCTTAGCTTGAGGCTTCCTTGGATTCTTGGTGTTGATTAAGGAGTTGCCTCATCAAGAAAAGAAGCTTTCACTCTTACAAACGTTTTCACGGCCTCTTCATTCCATATTTTTATGTACCGGCGCTCACGTACTTGCATTCCCAATTCTTTCTATATCTTCATCTTCCTTATAGAGAAAGGGAATAACCTTTCTTTGTTTTACATTCCTATGATTTCGAGATCGAGATGAGGATCAAAATGAAACCTTTTAAGGAAATGTTTATGTCTAATTTGAGTAATAACTCCTTAATTTCCTAAAGAGTCCTCTGGGCGATACCCTCTTCCCAAAGGGATCTAACTATGCGGATACATTCCTAAATATGGGTTCAAATTGAACCTTCTCGAGAATAGCCAAAAGCCTCAATCACTTATAGGCGACGTCGATAATGAGCTATGACAATCTTATAAGAAAATAGGATTTCGCTCGTGCAATGATAATTGCGATTAGCTAGAGCTAGGTAGCAAATGGCCAAGTAGTAGATCTCAAAATGGATCGAAAGTCCCAAGTCTTGTTTACTGAATAGGCAAAACATTTTTTCATAGAAGTGCAATTAAACCTTTCATTGAATAGTACTTATTGCCTACACGTCACGTAGAAACTGCATTCACGGCATCTTTAACTTGCACTTTCATGATATAATTTCGAGGATTTAATTGCATCTTTAAATAAAGATTTAGGACATAATTGAATCATTTGAAAGGTCTAAACATTAATTATGATATAATTTCGAGGATTTAATTGCATCTTTAAATAAAGATTTAGGACATAATTGAATCATTTGAAAGGTCTAAACATTAACTGCACTCTTCGCTAAGGGTTTATGAGTTTTTTTTTTTTTTTGGTCAGTCCTATTCTATTCCTATTCTACACTCACTCTCAGACTTTTGCCCCGCCTCTTGCAGGGCGTGGGAGTCAAAACCCACTCTTGAAACTTACGCGTCCTCACCCCATCCCCCCTGAGAAGGTGAGGATTTGAACAAAAGTTTATGAGTTTGATCAAACCATTTTGTTAATATTTTTGGACTTGATTCCATTCCTTACTCAAGAGTGGTGCAATTTTCTCAACAGGAGCTAAATATTATTTCGAGGAAAAAAAAATGTTATTCCTACCTAGATGATGCAGCACGATCTGGGTAACTCTGGTGATTTTATTTGTTTCATTAACCACCTATATTCTTTTAATCTTAGTACACAGAGAATCACATACATATTGTTTTTTTTTTCCTAAATCAAAATAGTATTTTAAATTTTAACATGAGAATCAATAAGGCTGCGTTTAGCAGTCAAGCAAAATTTAGAACACAATAAAATTTATTATATCCTGCATTTGGTACCTATTCAAGATTGAATAAAGTTGGATATAATAAGATATAGACCAGATAAAATTATCCTATGGGGATGTAAGATAAAGGTGGATAAAATTTTAAACATCTATGATAGAAAATTTATTTTTTCAAATAACAAACTTCTTAAATTAACAAAATTAAATTTATATTTAAATATAAATAATTTTTGAATTCTAATATAAAAAATAACAATTGAGTTATTTTAATTTAATCTTATTTTTATTAATATATTCGAATTTAATTATATTTTATGATATAAATTTAATATATATTTATATTTATTACATATTCTAGGTATTTTTGTATTTTAGGTATATCGGTATAGTTTACTATTTAATAAAATTTATTAAATAATGGAATAGAAAAAAATAAAATAATTAAATAATTAAAAAAATAAATGAAAATAAGAGGCAAGAATGTCGCAAGAAATTTTTACTATTTTCATTTATAAATTTTTTTTATTTATATTAATGTGCCGTTTATAGAAAACAATGTACATGATATGATATAAATATATTTGGTGTTATTACTGTAATCACCAAACAGTTAATAGGATATAGTAAACCCTTAGATTTCATATGTAGTCTTATCTTTATTAGAAATCTAGATGGCCAAATGTAATGGTCAAAAACAGCACAACCTTTTCCATCTTTGCCTTAGCCTTTAACTTTTTTCCTTTTTGTTTATCATAGAATCTTTTTAAAGAGTATTGTAGAGTTCGATTAAAAAAAAAGTGATTTAGGCATGCGTGAAGATCATTAACAAAGAAAGGACAAGTTCATGTATCCTTTCTTTGTCTCCCTTTGGACCTAGGTGGTTGCCTAACTTGCAAAGGCCGCCTATGGTAGACCCTTAGTGGGGTGTCCTGTTAGGTTACATTCTTTATTTTAACATATTGGTGTCTGCATGCCTTCCGCCCCTTGTAAATAGGTGAATATTTTTCTTCCCCACCAACTAGGGAATATGGTGCACTTTTAAGTTACTCATGAAACTATGCATATGGAATAAATAATTAAAAGTTCGTTAAATATGTTTTATAAGTACCCTTAATTATTCGATAACATGACTTTGGATTATAATCGCCTTTTGCTGTTCATGAATGACTTTAATCATGAATTTTTGGAATACACACACACATACATACATATATATATATATATATATATATATATATATATATATATATATATATATATATAACATTTTCAAAAAACTTGGCCCGGTAAAAGGAAGAAATTAAAAAAGAAGATAAAAGTAGAGTAGATCTCCTTAGAGCTCCATATGAGGAGGAGCAAATCGCATGACTGTCATCTACGCTTGTTGACTCGAAATTCCACATGGCAAAGCTCCTCATGATATTCGCATATCCATATCTTCCCGTCATATAATATACATATATCTAGATACATCTTCTGATGAGAATGAATCATCAGCTGGTTGCCATAGTTATAAAATACACAAGAGAAGAATTTCAGAAGCAGCTAAGAAACTGACGCATCAGTGGAATGATCTGGGGATGCAGGAAATTGCATTATATGCATTTTTAAATGAAACGATCCGTTAAATCAGCAGGGGCAGCTCACTTCAAATTTTGGGCCAACCCCGCGATCCTTACAGGTGATGATTCTTCCGTGCACGTTCCCGCTTCGATAATTTGGGCGTCCGCCGAAGTAGACGGGCTACATTCATTTCTCCCTTTTCTTGTCGTCATCAGCCTGCAAAGGGGCGTTGAATTTCACCCACAAAACCGTATTAATTTGAGAGATGCGTATATCATACGTACAAGTATATATAAAATCACTTCGACCAATGAGCTTTTCTCTTTTTTTTGAACTTTGATGTGATGGAGGACGCTCCAGAAAAGGCCGGCCTTTGGATTTTGACTGAACGATGCTTGTTTTCGTCTCCTACTGTCCGTCTTTTCGAAATTATTGTCCTTGCAAGGTTAGCAAGCGAGTACCAGATACAGCATTTTCAGGACAAAAATCAGCAGGTTCAACCTGCACTTCCGACCTGATACACAAAAGCCAGACAAAGAGAGAGAGAGAGAGAGAGAGATGGCATGTTGGAGCCGAAAGACGATTCATCCGTACCCGCAAGCCTTTTCATTTGGAGACATCTAATTGTACTGTTCCTTATGTGCATAAACATTCCATTACACACTCCATTGGTTCTCTCGTTTTGGCGGGCGATATGTCCCCTAAGAACTTAGCTATAATTGAGGTTGTTAAGCAAGATGTCGGGCAGGTATAGAAATCTAGAATGTCACGGGGCAGAACAAGCCAACACAATGAGCTCGTCCTCCGTCTCTTTCTGTGATTGCTGTCATTATATGCTGCTAAATTTTGATCTTCTATTTTGTCACTGTAAAGCTTACACAATTCGATATTACCAACAAACTCCATTGTTCTGATACCAGTCGATGGGAACTACTCTGTGACTTGCGTATATGAAGATATTCTTGCGCGAAACTCTTAACTGTGTTTTCAGAGAGAAACCCAACCCCGTGAATCGGCAAATTCAGCTCAAATAGTCAAATGATGTTTCTTATTCGTACCTTAATGTTGTGGATATCAGAGAACAAAACTTCTATTCAGAGCTGAGAATCTTTAGCTTTCGCAGGGAAGGAATGAAACTGTTGTTTTGTCGAATTTGTCATGTCTTTCTACGTACTAAAACAGCACGAGAATGGAGTGAAGGCAAAGCTTAACAGTAATTGCTGCAAATTGGTAAGGAAGGATAACCAGAAAGGCCTGTTCGGAAGCACGTGATCTGAAAGTTGATCACAGTAAAGAAATTATATGAAGATTTATTTTTCTTCGTTTTTCTAACGGTAGACCAGGCAAATGCAATAGCAGTTCAATTACTTGAGACACCATGTGCCAACACAAGGGCATCGAACAGGCACATCAAGCCATTTCGGCATGTACAGGTATTGGAGTCGAGGGGCGTAGACACAATGTAATGGCCCAACCCACTTGCATATATCCCTCAACAGTGATAAAAAGTCAGTCCCAGAAAGCAAGTAAACAAATGAAACAGCTGACTCGAACCTGCATAAAGTGCCTTCTCTACAACGATGGACTCCCATCCCAAGTTCCTTGAAATCACTGTGAAATTGGTTTTACCGGCAAGGGTGTCCTTAATTATCTGCCAAACCAATTAAATGGTTAGCAGAACCTTAAAGAGCTAATTTACCGAATCCTTCCATGTCATTGCATAATTTGCATTATGCCTAGTCCCATATTCTCTGCAATATCAGTGCATTATGCCCAGTCCCATATTCTCTGCAGTATCTGTGAACTTAAAGTGGTCCTTGAACAGTCATCGATGCCTCCTATGATCACTTTTCCTTCCCATGTCAAGGGGCTGGAGATGCTTCCAGACCAAAATCTTGATAATTGAAGTCAATACCAGGGAAAAAGAATTGTGGTGTACCCTCTTTTCTTTTCATGCGGAGGGGGTGGAGAACCAATGTCTTGCACACTGAAGTCAATATAGCATGCAAAAAATTTGTAGGGATATAAACAGCCAAATCCTCCAATCCGAGTGTACATAGCCTAGACATGATGAAACTAAAGTAAACTAGCAATGTGAAACTTAAGTAACAATACAGACGGACAAGAATTCACATTCTCAGACTTGAACTTCTGTACCACACGCAACCATTGACCAACTGATGGCATGGCGAAGCAATTTGAGTTGGATACTGTCAATAATAAAATGTTCAATTCGAATATATGGCAGATGCTATGGGAGTCAGAATTTAGACAGAAAGATCACTTTACATGTCTAGTAACGACTCCTCCCCCCTGTACATATTATTCAAAAAGGTACTATGAAACTCAACTCACCGGATCAAGGTCTTTTTGTTGAAACTTAGATCCGTTGGTTCGAAGTCAATATCCTGGCTTTGATCAAGCTCACAATATGCTCAGCTACCCAAACTGATCCAGCCTCTGTGCAGCAGAAAGAATGAGCATGGCCCTCCCTTTCGATTGCTAAAGTAATTTCAGGGATCTTCTTGGATATCTACAACAAAAAAAAGAAAACAAAAAAGTGAGAATTGCCATCGATTACATCAAAGCACAGGGGAATGCTCATGAATCACTTTAGCCACCTACAAATAGTTTGAGAACAGCTCTGTAGCATTAGAATAACAAATAACCACGAGATCATAAATTCTTCAAGCATGAAATTATAATCATGAGTGAAGCTATGATCATTCACTGTTGAAGACATTTAATAGTGAAAAAGCTATTGTGAGAATAACTCTGCCTGTGCACATATTCACCACGTAAGTCCTGGTCCATTATGAGATCTTTTAAGAGTTACCTCTTCAAGCACTTGCAGCGGGCCCCAGTGATCATCAACGCCAAACAGAAATGCAATTTTTTCCCTGTTTGCTCTCAGAAATGCCCAATCTGGTACTTCTGGAAGCTGTCATGGACTACAATGGTCAGCACGGGCTTTCATTTCATTGTCTCTCTATGCAGGAAATACTACGAGTAGCCCAATATCTAATAGAGAAACAAGAGGCAAATCTCTTTAAATGATTGGGTGAAATTAGCTTAAAAAACATCCCACCAACATGATTATCATATGCATACTGCCACTACTTTCCCACATGAGCTAGAACTATAGATGATTCCTTCTTACTGTCTAAATGAATAAGCTTCACCAGGCACCTGAGAAATGTGTGGAAACCCCAAAAGTTCAAGCAATGACGAGAAACATTTGAGCCAAATGAGTCAATATTTGTTCTGTGGACAGTGGAAATAGAAAAAGGTGAACCGTCTTATAAGAATTAATAGACCAGGTTCACCAGCCCCAGAAATTTAAGAAAACGTTACTTAGTTAAACTGAGACTTCCAAAATGTTTCAGTCGGACATTATGAGCGTAAGAGGATTATCTATCTTTAAAGTGACTCTATAACCAGAAGCCTAGGCCTCTCAGTTTAGCTACAAAGTTGATTTATCTCTTTTATTTGATGCTGCAGAAAGCAAAGCCAGATCTATATAGTAGTAGTTTCAATGTAGTATAGAACAAATTATCAAAGAGAAAAAAATGGGGTATGGAACAACTTCGGGTGCACCAGAGCGACTGGGAAGCTTTAAGCAACTAGAATTGGTATCTTAGTTCCATGAAGGGAGTAAATCTTTTGCAAGGATCATAATGCTTCCAGAAGGTGAAGTGAAAACACAGTGTTTGTGGCTACATTAAGGAAAAGCACAGTTGGCAAAGCCTAGCTTGAATATCAGAAAAATGACTACACTGTTTTTTGAGAAAGAAATAGCAAAACTTCACTTCTCCAACCTGATGGAACACTGAAATCATTAGTACTTGCATTGATCTTGCTTTTGAATTAGGAAATGTGATTATGGAACACTAACCTGTTTAAACTCCGTCATTGCCATGAAGAGCACATTCCGCATTGTATGATACTGTAAAAATGAAGTAAACTATCAGTAAGTACAAACAGCATGCCATTACGGTGAATTTGGTATTCGACAATAAATTGGGACAATTTCCACCAACAGGGGTTCAGAGAGGGTAGTACTTTAAGTTGAGAAGAGCTAAAATCACCTGCAGCAAATGAGTGCATGTAGCCTCAATAGCCAATGGAGACCACGATTTTCCAAGGGAGTTTGCAACAATAAACCTGGAAAATCTGCTTGGCAATGAACCCAATGACGCTACGACAAGGCTCACAGCTGCACAGATGATGGAGGACCTGAAACTCAAGACTGTGCAACATCAGACCCACTGACTGAATCAATAATGATCTTACCAAAAATAAAAACATGGAGGATTTTGTTCCTAGTAGCACTGGATAAAGCAAAGAAAGGATGCAGGACTCGTCCTGACAAAATTACTTTTACAGTTAATCATTAGGATTACATTGCAATACAGTTCGTACATATATTAAAGAGCTGAAGGAGAACTGCAAACTAACCCCAGGCCTATGGCAAATATATGATAGCGAAAATCATGTAGGTAAATATTTGTGACATGATGCAAAGAATTCACTTAGTAGTAAAGAGTACTGGAAAAAGGTAAGGCAATGAAGACGTCCACCACTTTCTGTAGAGAACAAATGACAGAATAATTATGTTACTTATGTCAAGGAAAGAGCTTTACGCTGAGATGTTCTTAATCATAGACTGCTTCATGGACCCTGGGTTCAATGTCAGAAATGGATATAGTCCAATACAATACGTGACCTAGCAAAGCCAAAGAAGTCAGGAGCCTGCCTCTTCAAATTAAAAGCATTATGAGAAACTTAATAGGTTGCAACTCATCAAGTGACAGTAAATTCACCTTCTCAGGGCACTTCCGGAGGATCTCCATAGAGATATATGAACCAATTGAGTGCCCAATCTTCAAGTACGAATTATGGGTAACATAACATGCCATTGATTAGAGGTCAGAAGAGAGCAAAAGATCTTTCCTCATTTTTTCAGGGAATAAATCCCCTTCAGAATATCTCTCTTTATAATAAAGCAAACCCAAAAACAACATTCAACCTCAAACTTTCTCCACAAAATTCTGCAATAAGCCCACACTTGCTGTAAGATTAATAACAAAAAAATGCACAAAATGATAAATTAAATTGATCAACACATAATCATGTTACCCTCTAAATCTTTCATGGATTCCAAACTCTAATTAATATTCCTCGTTCTGCAAAACTGAAATCTCAAATTTTCTTCCTTTATTAAAACTGTTTTTCACTATTAACACACATATGCATGTGCATGTGCCATTTTCGTCACTATGAAGAATAAGTATCCAGAATTTGTTTCAATATAAAATAGCCAATAACATGTGCCATACATAGTTACAGATAGGAATTGATCCATAACAGTATGTCATACTTTATCCATTGAAAATGAAAGCAACAAAGTAAGAATGTTGAGACATCAGAATTTTGTCCTCATCGCTCATAAATCATTCTTAAAATGCTTGCATGTCATAAGAGAATATCATGGTGCTGATAGCTATCAGAACAAGAATGATCAAGAAAGGGCCTCCTATCACTACTAATTCTCACAACGCTAAAACTTGGTAATAAACAAAAGCTGTGTAATTGAATCAACTTTAAATGTCCTAGATCTCAAATATCTGAGAGCCTATCCGGCAACAATCCACACCGTTAATTCAAACAAGATAAGGAAAATAAAGCTCTATGATACAAATGAAGTTCCTCATATTCCAGAATACACTAAACTTTTTAGACCATTTGAGCTTTTGAATCTACACTAAGGTTGTCTGCTTGAGAAACTCAAGCTTCAAAGTACAATTTTGTATGTTTTACCATGAAGAGAAGAAGCTTAAACTAAACCAGATTAATGTACACCGGAAATCCTTCTTCACACTTGTAGAAAGTATGACACATGCTCAACTCCAGGCAGTTCCACTACTCTATTGATTACACAAATACTGATCACAATAACTCTATTATAACACTGCTTAAAGTAATGGTGAACTGTCCTTGGTGATAGAAAAAATTATGCAGACCATCTTTATAGGTATATCTGTTCCATTCTTCTGTTGACGTGCGAATTAAAAATTTTACCACAGAATTCCCTTCGAGGCAATAACATTTGATAAATTCACTTGAATCCGATGCCAAACAAGCTTGTTTTATGAAAAGAAATACAAAGGGAAGACTTCCTGAAGGAAGGTAGACAGAATGATTTACTAAATTCTGGATGGACTTTATGGATAGTAACTAATTAAACTAACGTGGTAGCTTTACTTTTGCAACACCTTTCAGCCAAAAGTATAATTCCAGTAAATTTGCACATGAAGGCCCTAATATTGTTATGGACTGAGATTTCTTCTCATGCTCCTTATAAAGGAACTGTCAGGAGGCTCATTAGGTTTATAGCAACAAGCTTTCGGTTGGTCCTTGCACATTTTGCAATTTAGTAATGTATGGGCTGAGAAACTGAGAAAGTAAACCTTATCAATTAACCCAAGATAGCCCTACCAGTAATAAAGGAGCTCTGGAAGTTTGCATTTCCTGTCTCATGAATTCCACCTGTAGAAGGATTAAATGAAAATAACATCATGAACAATTATTCTAAGACATAAGAAAGGTAAAGTGGATAAGTACCAAGCTTTCAGTTGAAATAATCCAAAGTTAGGGAAAAGGTACTTTGCCACAGAATAGATAAACAAGAAGGTACTGTTAGAATCAGGATTGCCATTCTAGAGAGAGTTTCTAAGATGCTAAACTTCCTAGACTAATAATAGGCCAAAAAGACTAGACTGCTCGAAAGATTCAAAGGCAAAGATCGGAAGTCTTGCAGCCCACTAAGAGGAACCAGGCATCTCAACATGGATTTTTCAAGTTATATTTTCTATCCTTTCTAGCTAATGTTTTAAAGTTTAAAAATGCCACAACTCTCTCCTAGTGGTCTAATACATGCTTAAAATCAATTAATAAAGCAAAACCTACCTTATGATCGATTTGCTCCTGTAATGAGAAGAACCTTCCATTCTCCCAGTCCTGTTGTGGAAAATTAATTAATTATCACCATTTGCAAAGTGAAGCAAGGATATAAATTAAATTAGAAGTATTGCAGAAAATAGAAAATTGCGTGTTAGGTCATGCAGTATCAATATCCAAACGGAATTGCAACATCCACTGTTCAAAATGTGCAAATGTTGATTCAATAATAACTAAGAACACTCTAGTAGGAACCAAGAACTGATAGCAGCAGAAATATGGCAAAGTTCCAAATTAAAAATAAGGTGCCAAAGCAGAGAGCTTGAAGATCCATCATAAACAGTGCAAAAAGTACCTTTTTGGAATGGGATATGTGACCGACAGCTGAAGATCAAGCACACAAAAATCAATAAGAACAGAGACCACACAAAACATATGCACATAAGAGAATTAAAAAAAAAAAAAAAAAACTTAAAGGGACCAAAAAATAAAAAATAAAAAATCCTTGCCCGTAACAGATGCACTTCCTCCCAACTGATCATACAGCGACTCAACAAAGTCCTTGTAATATGTAACAATACCTATCACAGCCACCAAGCCAGAGCGACAATTCCCATGAGCAAACACAAATCAAGAGCTACGAGCAACCGTAAACAAGAAGCACAAAGAAAGGGGGAATTACCTGGATTCCCAGGAATGAACAGAACATGCAATGCAGGATCTTCCGATCGAACTTCGAGCAATTCGGTGGCACAGCTGAAGATGGAAACGACAAGATCAGCGAACAGAGCTCCTGCTATCAAATGGGTCATCAATCGCCGGGCGGCTCTACGTACCCGGACACGTTGCAGATTCGAAAATTAGCGGCTTTCGCAGCGAGGGATTCACGACCCATGACTCCAAATTCACATTTGAAACCGAATCTCGTCCTGAACGATCGAACAACGGACCGCGAGCGGCGAGCAAGGAAGCCATGCAAAACATCACCGATTAAGCTCATTCAGCCAGCAATTCGGGAACAACGGCAGAAAGAAATGACCAAGAAATACAGACAGGCGTCGCCATCGAGTGGAACCTCGACAAAGACGACGGCGACGGCGACGGCGACGGCGACGTACCCGCAATGACTGGAGAGGGGGAGTGGTCGGACCGCAACTGCTAGGCAGGTAGGACGAAGCAGCATTTATTTTCTTTTTTCCCCCTTTCGGATTTTCTTTGTTTCAGACCTGAAATATTATTTTCTCTCTGGCCTACAAAATAATAAATGCAGGCCTTAAAATTTTAGTTGATGTTAGGTATGCTCGTTTGGGATGGGTAGGTACCTTTGGGGTTGTAGAATATCCGGATTTTAAAGGTTCTGATCTGTTATATTTTTTGATCTGACGGTTGATGATCTCTCTCGAGATTGTAAAAATTGGGGCAATTCGATCCAATTTTAAACCCTTTTTTTTTCCTTATCTACTTAGTTTGATTATCTCTTCTTGTGTTGGCATGGATCGATACTTAAGCAATAAATGATTGTCGCTTACCAGAAAGGATCTTATCAAACAGTGCTTTTTGGATACCAATTAACCATGTTTAATTAATAAAGTCTCGATTTTCATTTCATTAATTATATTCGGCACGGAAAAGACAATATGTAGGAAATTACAAAACCTTTTTTAGTGAGTGTTTATTCGGTGTCGTTAAATTATACTTATATTACATTATTTGTAATTTTCAACAAACAGAAAAGAAAAGAATTTTGTCATCGTTTCATCAATGAATTGCCGAAAACATAATTTACTTTAACTCTTTTTTCTTCTTTTCCGTCGATTCTTGCCATCTTAGGGACAAGCCTTTATGTCCTTAACTTTAAAAATTCTTTTCAACGAGTATACATACACCTACAGTACAACACCGTACAGAAGTTGAACCAGAAAGATAGTGCCGCCATAGCACGGCCGGATACCACCATCCATTTGCAGCACCAGCGCATTACCATGACGGTTTGACGGATTTGCCACCTGAAAAGGAAAGACAAGATAGAGACCGGGAAGGGAAAAATAACCGCCCCAACAGACACTTCGAAGAATCCGTAGATTTCCTCTCTGGTCGTACCGGTTTGGATTTGCTAAATTCGTGAATTTGTCTTCGTCTATTTTTATGTCTCTCTCTCTCTCTCTCTTTTCTATGCCCGTGCGGAAGAAATGCCGTTCGTCTGTTTTTTCGTCCTTCATTGGCTATTCAGCAACATGAATTTGCGAAACGAGTCATTTTGCCGGACGCCATTTTGCCCCGTGTAAATCTAATCTCTCGAATTTTACTGAATCGTTGTCATGTAGAGAGAAACGAACCCCTACTTCCTCGCCCCGAGCAGCAATCAAAGAGATCCTTAATCTACCTACGCTTCCCAAGCATCTCCAGCGCTTTCACCGTTCTAACTTTGCATGCGATTAGCCTCTCTCTCTCTCTCTCTTTCTGGTATGCACGGTCTGCTTTCGTTTCTTTTTTGCCGCTTTTCTCGTCTCGGAAGCATTTGACATTCTTGGTTTCCTCCGACAAGCTTGCCCCTCGCGGCTTAAAATTCAATTGTCTTTTGTGCCTTTTTTCCCAAGTCATTCTTTTTCTTTGCCCGCGAAACGGGACGATGCGGTGGTGACAGAGATTCTCGTCTGCGATGCAGAAAGCTTCGGCGGGGCGCCAGACGACCCGCGTGCATTGATCTGAGAATGCTGGGGAATTTCATCACCCGATGCCTTTTGTATGCCCACCATCTTTTTCCTTTTAAAAAAATTTCTTTATGTTACCACCTTCCCACCTCCTTTTGGTAATGTAAAAGAAGAGGGTAGAAAATGTTTTTTCTTTGGAATTTGATTGGCTTTCTCGTGTTGGGTTTTCATCGATACGGCAGATTGGTTTTCGGGTATGCGTACCCAGCATTCCAGTGTTACAAAACGGTGGAGAAGAACAGGGTGCAGATTGAGGAACTCAGGCATTGGTGTCAATACTGGTGAGGGAAATAACCCTTCTTTGATCCACGATGCCTTTGAATTATTTACTTATCTTTTAACGAGAATGCTCGAATTACATCGAACCATATCGCATATAGGAGTTGATGACTCGTTGCAATTCTTTTTCTACTGCAATTCAATGAATCCGGCAGATAGGATTCGAGTTCTGGTTCGAGGGCATCGCTTTGATGATGATTGCTTCGACTATATTGAGTCGATTTTCCTTGTTCTGCTTTCCTCTGTCTCCATGTTCCCGATCCTTCTCGAGGATAAACGAAGCGCAGGGAAATGTTAATCTGTGCGAGTATCGAATGCTTGCAGGATCATCCTGGCGATGTTCGCGGTCCTGGAAAGGATTGCCGACATGTTGATCTCATGGTAAGCAGAACCATTTTCCATCAGAGCCTTCCATGACTTTTATGTACCCCCTATACGTACAAACGTTTCCTTCTTGTTGCCTTTCTTCTTTCGGTTGAAGGCTTCCGATGTATTGGGAACTGAAGCTCGGTTTCATCATCTACTTGTGGCATCCAAAAACCAAGGTAAAAACCCCACCCACCAAGCCCTCGAATTGTCCAACGAAGGCTGTTTCTTTCTGACGACAACATAAGATTTTCCATCCTTTGCAAAAAGGAGGTGAATTCAATCTGATTTCTTCTTTGCATTTTCTGCTCTTGGAAATGGTAGGGAACTGGGTATGTGTACGAGGCGCTGCTGCATCCGTTCATGGCGAGGCACGAGAGGGAAATCGACATGAAGCTGGTGGAGTGGGAGGCGAGGGCGTGGGACTTTGCGTCTTTCTACTGGCAAAACACCTCGGAATTCGCGCAGGTCGCCTTCTCTCGAGCCATGCAGTACCTGGCCTCTCAGTCTAAGAATCTTAAGTTCAAGGTACAGAAATTGTCCTTGCTCAGATTAACTATCTTCCCGCTTTCATTGTCATCATAAGAGCGAGGTTCGAGATTGTCGAGTGCGTCGTCTTACCAATCTCGAGTAATATGTGCAATCGATGCTTTGACGATCGAGCATTGCCCACCAGGCATGCTCGGTAAGAAACTTAGGGGTAAAAAGAAGGTGTCGAGCTTATCAAATTGATGATGAGCGGACACGGGGTGGAGAGAAGACGCATTTTCTGATGAGATACAGCGGGTGGTCTCTGCAGGAGGGAAGGAGCCACGGCTCGATCAACCGTTCGGTGTCGGGGACGACCAGATCCGAGTCGGGGGAGACGAACCCCGGCTCCCACACGGAGTATGTCTACGTCGAGGACGAGGCCGAGCAACAGGAAGTGCTGGATCATGGAGGCGCGTCTCTGGAGGAGGACGACAAGCCCCACGCGTCCACCGGCCACAGGCTGAGGCGCTCCCATAACAACCACCGCGCCGCCGATCAACACATCGATTGATTAAAATTCGACAAAATATTAAATCTCTCTTTCTCTCTATTGTGTATAGCACAAAGTCCAGATACCTTTATTTTTTTCCGAAATTGAATAAATACGGAGTCTCTTTCCTCCTAATTCGATTCGCTAGGAATTATGGGTACAAGATCAATTCAATAAAAATCCCAGCTTGTAAAAAATAAAAAAGATAGATTACAACTGACGTTATGGAAATTAGAATTGACATCAAAGGGCGAATACGACCGAGTGTATTATGACATTACTTTGGGATAAAAAGGATAAAAATTAAGACGCCCAAAAAATATATTTATACGAACCGGAGTATGGTCGTGGGGAGCCTCGTTTGTGACGTCAGCAATGAAAAAAAAAAGCCACGCCGTCGACGTCACGCGGGGGGGCCGCGGCTATCTCCCGGAGCGGACCGGCAGGAAGAAGCGGGCGATCCGGCCGAGGGCCTGGCAGACGAACCCGAGGCAGGCGGAGAGGCGGAGCCAGAGGCGGCGGAGGAGGTGGGGCCCGTCAGATCCGGGGGAGGCCGACATCGGCCGGAGGTAGGCCGAGGCGGCCCGGTTCACCAGGCGGTTGCGGATCGATATCTCGTAGGACGAGCATGCCGCGGCGGTAGGGGAGCCGGCGGCGGCGGCGGCGGGGGGGAGGAGGAGGTGGGGGAAGGGGGAGGAGGTCCCTGAGGGAGGTGTAGGAGGGGAAAGCGAGGCTGGAGAGGTCGAGCGGGGGAGGAAGGGGAGGGTGGGCGGCGGCGGTGCCGTTGGGGAAGCTGAGGGATTGGGCGGGGGGCTTGGCGGGGGCGGGGACGACGGCGGTGGAGGTGGCGATCGAGTTCCGGCGGCGGAGGGCGGTCGGGAGCGGGGGCGACGGGTCGAGCCTGAGCCGGAGCTTGCGCTCGAGGTGGACTGCTCCACCGTTCTCTCCCATGACTGGATGACAGAGAGAGAGAGAGAGAGAATCTGAAGGGGGCAGAACAGAACAGAACAGAACAGAACAGAGGTCGTCTCTTCTCTGTCTGTCTCTGCTGCTGCTGCTGCAGCTATACAACGTGATGATCTGGTCTCTGCTGGAGGAGTGGCGCGTGATTCCGGGTCAGAACTCGGGGGAAGTGGCGGCTTTGAATTCCCTCTGGTTTTAGTCCCTGCGGTTGGAAAACGCTTTTGGGCCTTTTCTTTCCGGGAGCAGGCGCGTGGGCGTGGGAGGAAAGAAAAAGCCATTTTCCGGACGGGGCCATTTATCTGCTCTTTCTTTTTGACCTTTTTTTTATTAATTTATTATAACGCCCACGAATGTTCTCTGCGGATCTAGGTCACGACTCTAACGGACCGCCACGATCGCCCTAGGCGCCGGTGAAGCGCGCATTCGAATGTGGGGCACTGCACTTCGAACCGATTGATCAGAACCCGAGAACGAGGTCAGCTCGATCCGGCCCTACCAGCTCGCTCCATCCACGATTCTATATAGTTGGTACCTATTAGGGATCTCCCGTTATTGGATGAATGTCTTTCTTTTTGAAGTACGTGTTGCAGAACAAACCTCGTCTTTTTTTTTCATTGGAGCATAAGTTCCTCCCGGTGCTGTGCTAATGAGACATTTAAAGAGAGGCGAAAGGGACGTGGACACCGTTTTATGTTGGGGGAAAAAGCAAGGAAAAAATGCACCCTTTTTGCTATTTCTACGTGGGTCCTTTCACACGAAGCGACGGGAGGAGGGCTCCTCTTGATGGGTGACCACAAAGTTTGACCCCCCCGATCGTCCCTGCCTCCCCCGCGGAGGCTTCGTGGGAGGTGAATTGAAATTCCTTTTAACTATATTAGAGTGCGAACGTGATACACGAGTGCGGGTGTGCTCCATACAGACATTTATCATGAGATTTCAATGCTCGACTAATCACTCCATTCATCATTACATACGGTCCCGACACCAGAACATGCCGAACCTCAAGTAAAAATTTATGGTCATTACTCGAGTTTGGGACAAATTTTTATTTTGACAAAAAAAGAATTACCCCTTATCACACGTCGGAATCTAACTTCACACTCAGGAATTTGCTAGGCTTTCTTCCATTATTTTGTTCTCTCGTTCTCCGGAACCAAAAAAAAAAAATGACAATCCGTTTGATAATGTCAACTAATTTTTCTATTACTCGAAATAGAAAAGTAATCAAAGAATAAATTTGAAACAAAAACAAGAATTAGAAAAATATAGCTTCTTATTCTTGTAAACAATTTCTAAAAATAAATCATTTTCTTTCTTTTCTTTTCTTTTCTTCTTCTTTCCTGTGGCTCGCCGCTCCCCTGTTGGTCAATGGCTAGAGGAGGAGCAAGAAGAAGAGAAGGATAAAGAAAAATCTAAAAAAATTATTAAAATAAGAAGAAATTCCACGTTGCAAAAGAAAAAAAAATTGTAAGTCATACCGTATACATTCCCGATCTTATTCTATTTTGAGAATAAAAATTTTATGTAGTTACCAAACACATTCTTTTACTCATAAATTATTCAAGTAAATAGAAATAGAAAAAAATTAAATTAAATTGTTCCCATAATAGAAATGTTATCAAACAAAGGGTCTATTTTTATTCTAAATCTATTCCCCAATCACTATTTTATTCCAAAAAATAGAAAAATTAATTGACGTTATTAAATGGATTTCTATTCTTTTTTTATTCGAGAAGCAAAAAAAAAAAAAAAAAAAAAAGAAATATAAGCATTGCCAAATGGAGCCTTAGGGTATGTTTGGATGTTTGGCAACCGTCCAAATAGTACTCGATTATATTCTTTTGTTCTTGGGAACTAAACAAGAAGAGGAATCTATTTAGTAAATTTTTTATTCTAGAGAACAAATAAATTTGGAACAAAATGAATAAGTAAAAAAAAGTTATTCTTTATTATCAAGAACAATTCTAGAATCAAGCCAATTCAAATTTCTTTTTTTTTTTTCTTCTTCTTCTTTTCTTCTTTTTCCACTGCCACCATCGTCGTTAGCCGTCGTTGGTTGCCACAGGCTTGGCTAGCCATCGGCGAGGCTCAGCCTCGTCAAATTTGGGCAAGGCTAAGTCTCGCTAATGGCCAAGTGAGCCTCCCCCAATCACTGGCAAGCCTCGCCTAGCCAAGTGAGACTCGCCTGACCGTCAACAAGGCTCGACCTCATGGTGGCTAGACGAGGCCGCCAGTGACTAGGCAAAGCTTGGGGACGGTGATGCTCTGGCAATGTCTCTAGCTCTTGTCTAACCGATCACTAGTCATCTGAAGGCCGATGACCAACCAAAGCTTGAAGAAGAAGAGAAAGAAAATAAAAAAAGTAATAAGATTATTTAAAATTAAAAGAAAATGGTTGTGGCAAAGTGCCAAACACAATTTTCTTCCGAGAATAGAAATTTTGGATAATTACCAAATGCCTTTAAATGTTGTTGTGACCTCCCCAAAGCGAGTCGACTACCTAAGAGTTCGGCTAATGGACTGCTAAGTCTAGACTTAGCTCGGGCTTTCCCAAGCTCTCGCAACTTAGATTCAAGTTTTTAACATAATTCATCTAAGAGTCGCTACTGATTAGTTTATGGTAGGTCGATTAGATACCTAAGTAAAATAACGGAAGAATTATTTTACTCCTACAAATCAGAGATTTTGGATACGGAGACTTGATTACACTAGATTTCTCTAATGCCCTTTCGATACCATTCTTTTTATTTTCAAAAATGTTTTTGCAGGCAGTTTGGATTTATTTTAACATAAATTACTATCATACAATGGGGGTGATCATACCACACGGGTGTCAATCATTATTAAACAATTAAAAGACTTCCACTAAAAGAAATAAACACACAAAGTAGACAATTTTTTTTTTTTTTTGGTTTTCTTTTATCTTGAAATCGAAATGTACATTTTAACCTCATGACCTAACTTTATTAACAGGCAAATTCTAATTAAACGAACCTAACATGCAAACTATTTGACATGCACCTAATATTTTTGTATTTTTTATTAAAATTCGTAATAAAAAAAGAAACCTAATTAAAATGTCTAAAATGAATAATTTTCTAAAATGTTTAGGGGTTAATTTGACTTAAATCATATCCTATCTTAGAAAAATATTTTTAAAAAAAAAAAGAATCATTAAAATATGCCAGCATTATCTAAGACCCTATCTAAAAAAATGTTACTTAGACCTAACCCTAATCTATGTGCAATCATATCCAATCCAGATAATGGAGTCCTATTTATCCTAACACGCGATCTAAAAAATGCAATCTTAATTTACGAAACCAACATATTCCGATGCAAGATTTGATTTTTGATTTTTATATTTTTTTTCATTGTTTTTCTATGACAAGCAATTACACCATAGACACCATGTCTAAACCACTCAAGATATTCAACAAATGAAAGATTAAAATAATCGAAAAAATAATCCGTCGTCTCACAGATTAAATTAACGATTACTTTTAATCCTAAACATCATAATATATAAGAAAATTCAAAATAATTAAAAATTTGATTCGAAGTCTTATGAATCAAATTAATAATTATAATAATTCAAGAATTAAAATACTATTAAAATGCTAAAAATTAAATATAATTAAAAAATGATCCGATGTCTTACGTATCAAATTATAAATTATAGTAATTTTGGGCAAAACCCTATGAATAATGCCTAAAATATTCATAAAATGAACGTTGACATCCAATGTTTCAATTTGAGCAATAATAAGTGAACTTGATAAAAAAGATAAAAATAAATAAATAAATAAACTACCTTGACTTTTTTATATAAATATAAAAAAAGAGGGCCGGCGTGTGGGATTTGCGACCGACGATTTGCACCGGGGTCGGGCTGTGGCAAGCGGATGGAGAGGCAACAGCGATGGCGGGCGGCGCCGGGCAGAGGGAGGCGTCGGCAGCAAGCGCCGGTGACGGGCGGAGGCGCGGCAGCAGGGGCGAGGACGGACGCGACGACAAGCAGGGGTGGCGCTGGCGTCGGGGACGGTGGCGCGGCGTCGGGGCGCCGGTGACGCGGAGGCTGCTGGCGGTGGCGAGCAGCACGGAGTGGCGCTCGCGGGTCGCGGTGGTGCTCGCGGGCGTTCGGAGACAGTGGCGCGGAGGTGCAGCGACCAGCGGCGACGAACGGCGGGCTGAGCTTGGGCAGTTGCAGAGGAGCAGAGGACAGCTGAAGAAGATGGCATTTTCTCCCTTTTATTTTTTATTTTTTTCTTTCCCCCTCAGGTCCACTCACTCTTTTTTCTCTGTACTATGCTGCTGATTTTTCCCTTCTGCTGCCGTTCTTCTTTCTTTTCCCTCCTATAGCCTGTCGGAGAAAAGAAAAGTTACTTTTCTTCTTTTTCACTAAGCCTATCACGCCTTTTTTTTTTTTTTTTTTTTTGCACTTTCTCTTCGAATTTCTCTCGCACGAATTCTTTTTTTTTTTTGCACTCCGTTTTTTGGACTGTTAATCACGAAAATTGTGGCTCCCTTTTATAATGATTCCATACTGCTTTCCATAGCAATTTTCGAGCTTCTATTTTCTGTTGCATTAATTCATGATTGCATATAAGAGCGTGATTTCGCAATAGCTTGATTTTGCTTTGATTCTTTCTATTTTATCAAAATTATTGCTCGATTTCCCAAATCTTGATCCTCGCTCAGGACTTGCTTCCGCATTTACCAATATTTGAATATTCTTCAAAATTTCCGATTTCCATTCATGATCGATCAGTTTGATTTTCCCTTGTTTTTACTTTTATTTGCGATTTTTATTTTATTTTCTTAGGGTTACCAAAATTAGGTGTCAACAAATGTTTAGAAATTTTTTACTAGAAATTATTCCCGAAAATATAATAATTGTCGAATAGGCTTTTACCATGCAAAGCCTAACTGCAAAGGTCATATATATTTTTGATAGAATTAAAGTTTTTGAGTTAAAATTTAAAACACATGAAGGGGGGCTTGACAAATGCTTTGACAATGCTTTGCCAAAGCTCTCCAGGGTTCTAAATGTCATTAGCGCGACATAAATGATGTTTGATAAAAAATTTTGAAGAGTTTTGGGAGAAACAATTACATATTTAAAGCTCTTGGAAAGTTTTGACAAGTAACATTTTAAGAATGCTCTCGACTCTGATTTAATGAAAATGTAAATTTCCCATCCCACCCTCATTTATCATATGGATTTCCCAATCGTCTCTTCGCTCACAACACATTTCTACGTTTCCTTGTGCTCCTCTCTTCTCCTCTCTTCACTCAAGAGGCCACTCACCTTTCTTCCCTCACGCCGACCATCGAGCTCTCTTCCTCCATGCCGTGCTTGCGCCTCTTCCCAAGTAAAATTTCTCCGTTCATGTTGTGCATGAAGGTTCTTCAAGAAATGTGTTAGTGATCGTATATCTGGTTTATTTCGTAGCTGCGTAGGTTCATTCGCGCTTTTGTGATGTCACTTTGAGTTGTGGCTTTTACAATTTCTGGTCAACTTGTTACGCTGGTTCGTGCTTTGACAAGCTCTGGTCGTCTTGGTCTGTGGTCAATTTAATTTGTGGTTTCTAGGTTTGCTAGTACAGGCCTCAATGTAAGCTAGGAAAAAGGGTGTCTAGAAAGCGCATGTGTTAAAGAAACAGTATTAAAGCGAGAGGGATCGTATTCAATTGCTTGAGGTTGGGGGCTTGAGAAGTGATGACGTATTATTGCCTATTCTGCAAGCTTGAGTTGATGAACTGTGGACACGGGACTTTCTTTGATGAAAGATTCAAAGCCTTATTATTTTTGGATGTATTCGCATTATTTTTACATTTTATCGTTGAAATTACCGTCTCTTCAAGTCATTGCTTCTGGTTTGAGAGAGTAAGGAAACTAGCAATGAGATGATAGTACTGTACAGTTGCTTGTACTCCTGCGTACAGTAAACATTAGTTGTAGAATTGGTTGTTCCTTAAGTACAGAATCGTTGCTTGTCCCATGACCAACCATTGATGTTTAGCTGCACGTTTGTAAGTTAGTAACTGTGAGCATGGTATTGAAGTAATCGAATTAAAGTTACTCTTCCAACTATTTGCTTAATTTATCATATGGGTTGTCAATGGAGCAACATGAGTTCAATGTCTAGGGAAATCAGGAAAATCACGTGTCCCATCTCTATACATGGCTTCTAGATAAGTGGGAAGTGGTGCCACAAATTCTAGGACTTGCAAGGACCAATGATGCATCTCATTCATGCAGCCGGTCTTCTCATATCAGCATTTGTACAACTGGTTTATTAGACCTTTGATTATGTCAATGGCCATGCAATAAGTGTTTGTCCAATGTCGTCTCCAGTGTTCTGCACGTATTTACGTTCTTTTTATCTGATTAGGACCAAATGACCCTTTTAATTAAAGCTAAAACTTACCTAAAACGTACTCTACTGGCCAAGCAGGGGGAGGCCTACTTACAGTTGGCCTCATTTGTTGCACCTCATTTGTTGCACGTAGATTTGACTTGAGCAACTGTCATTCCAACCTTTTGGGTAGATAAGTTGCCTTCTCTAGACTCTTTAATGATGGTGGGCGAGTCTTCGGGTTCCACATTTTCAGAACAATAGTTGAAAATAAATGCTCCGTAAATGTTCATACCAAACTCTCAATATTCACTTTTTTAAGGTACCGTTTGTTTCGGAAAAATAAATAATTTAAAAAATATTTTCTTGAAAATGATTATTTATATTACTTAAAATAATTAATCATATAAAATGTTTTCATCATCTATAACAATTTATGTTTAAACATTTTTGTAAACGGTGAAAATATTTTTTATTAACAATTTAAGCAATTATTTTTAGAGAAATGTTTTTTAAATCATTCATTTTTCGCTAAACAAACAAAATCTAAATCTCTATTAGTTTTCCATGGGAAAAATTACCAAAAAAATCCTAAACTTATTGCAATTTTGTCAATTCAGTCATTGATCTTTTTTTTTTTTTTTTTTTTTACCAATTTAGTCATCAACATTTTACATTTATGTCAATTTAATCCATCTAGCTAAATTCGGCCAACTAGCGCTGAGTGTCCGACCGACACTAACGTGGTAATTTTTAATAATATTTTATTTTTTTGAACTTTTTATTAATTTTTTCTTTTCCCTTTTACCTTTTCTTTTCTTCTTATTGTTCTTCTTCTTCCCCCACCACCCACAGTGGCCAACAAGAGTTGTGGGCGAGGCAGCCTCACCATGGCCTCACCGGTAGGAGGCAAAGGTCTTGCCCGCAACTACGAGGCCATGGCCACCTTTGCCCCGGTCTCCAAGCCTTTGCGAGGCACAACCGCCTTAGATTGAAGTCGAAGTGTGACAGCAAGGCTAAATTGGGCCCGATGACCATTGTTAGAGAGAAAGTCTGTGCCTGAGACAGAGGGGGAGAACCATGAGGCACCTCGTGAAGGCCTAGGGAACACAAGGGCTTTGCTGGTCACGAGCGTTGGCGGCCATGGCCTCGCAATAGCAGGCAAGGTTGCCTTCACTTGTCACCAACGAGACCATGGCGAGCCTGCACTCACCCAGATTTGGGCGAGGCCGCCTTGCCCAAGGCCCCCAACCTCACTTGAATCTAGGCGAGGGCTTGCAACCGGCAACTGGTAAGGACTTCGCGATCCTCGCCTAGTGGCCAAAGAGACTCACCGGAGCCTCAGTAGCCATTGTGGAGGGTAGGGGAAGAAGAAGAATAGTAGGAAGAAAAGAAAAAAAGAAAGAAAGAAAATTAAAATTTAATAAAAAATCAAAAAATATTATAAAAAAATTACCACGTCGGCGTCGGCTAAACGGGTAGCACCAACCATTGTCCACATTAGCACTAACTGAGAAATTTAGCTGAATAGATTGAATTAGCACAAATACAAAAGATTTAAGACTGGATTAGCAAAACAAAAATGATTGAATTAGTATAATTGCAATAGATTTAAAACTTTATTGATAGTTTTTTCATTTTCCATGATGCTTTTTCACCTCATGTTGACTTAGGCTATGTTCGCTTCGGATTACTCAACATCTGGTTAATTTTTCCAACACTCTTCAACACTCAAGTCGGAACTCCGATATATGAGTTTTCTACACATGATTCCGATATGCGAGGTTAATTTTAAAAATTTTCAATAAATGAATGGTTAATATATATATATATATATATATATATATATATATATATATATATATATATATTAATATATATATATGCGTGTGTGTGTGTGTGTGTGTGTGTGTGTGTGTGTGTGTGTGTGTGTGTGTGTGTGAGAGAGAGAGAAAATAAAAATCAAAACAACAAATTAGGAAAGAAGAAAAACTTAATATTTTATTCTCTTCTCTTTTAACTCTCACTTTCTGTGATATACAATTTACTCTCAACTTTTTTCTTTTTTTCTTTCAACACTTTCAACACGCAAGTCTAGAATGACTTTTTTTCTTTCTTTCCAAGTTTTATGGATTTATTGAAATGGAGTTGAATTTGTCAAATTGAAACAATAAATGATATTAATAAATGGTGGATTAATATTTTTAGTGTAAAATTTATTATATGATTTTTTTTTATTTGTGAATTTAAATCATATTAATTTGATTGAAATAATCATAAAAATAATAATTTATTATTTATATACAAAATATACATTTAATATACAATGTGTTACTAATGTGTCGAAATTTTCTATTTTTTGAGAACTTACATGTTAGCATGTCATATCGCGTGTCGCGTGTCGCGTTTCGGTGTCGGTGCTACTGAGGGATTAACATGCAAGCATTATGCTAGACTTTGTAACACATCACCTAAACTATACATTTTTTCAATTATTGACATCTGATCGAACGACTTTTTTTTTTCTTTCTTGCACGAAGATTGATCGGTTTTAATAGTCGAGATACATAATTGAATTTGCCGTTAAAAAAAAATCTATTGATAAGAAAGGTATAGAACTAAACCGATTTGACCACTACAATCCATACAATTATAGTCCCCCCCGCCACGTCATTATAAACTAACGATAGAGACATAAATTCTGGAGTATATTGACAGAATCCGGAAATTAATCACATTTAACCATGTTTTTTTCTGCTTTTAATAGAAGGACGTGCGTTAACTTATCACACGTAATTTGAAGGAACGACAAATGAAACTATTTCACCGGTTTTGAATCCCACAGCGAAATATTTTTCACCAAGCATTATATTTTGATTTTTATTAAAGCAGACTCAGGTTTTGTATCAACTTTGGACAGAGAATGTCATATGCGATTGAGATTATACACGATACAATCCTAAATCTAAAGAAGTCACTAACTTAACACGAGCTTAATACCAACAATAATCAATGTCAAAACCTAATTAATAGTGTCGTACTTTAACATAACAATAAAAGCCCATTAAAAGTAAAGTGGCTTATACAATATCAAAAATGCTTTGACAACACTAGATATTAACAAAAATGTCTAGAAAGCACTGCTATCTAATAAATTCGAGGACACAATGTCGAAATCTAATCGATTATATTGGACAATAAAGATAACACCTAATAGACATTGCTTCCAAATGGATATGAGAACACAATGTCATAATCTAATCGACGACGCTAGATAGTGATAACAACATCTAGCACACACTACTCCTAGATCAATTTGAGGACACAACGACTTGGACAATGGTAATATCACCTGGAAAATACTGCTTCGAGATGGGTATAAGGACACAACATCGAAATCTAATTGACGACGCTGGACAGTGGGTTAGCACCGAAATCTAATCAACAAAGACACTCACCGGAATTGAATCTACGATGAGAATCTTAAGTTATAGCTAAGCTAGACTAAGGGTAAAAACAAGATAAAGTAGTTTTGTGTGTTGTTCGAAGAGCTCTTTGTTGGATTGCCTATTTATGGACCTATTTGGTAACCGTCAATGGTCGGTTACCTCATCTTCAAGAATCGCTCAATGTTTTATATTGAACCGCCTTATCCATATATGGTTCCTGACTTGTTCAACAACATTCTCATGGCTTGTCCAGCAATAATTAACTGCTCTTTTTGAGTTTGGCGCCCTTTTAACTATTCCTGCCTAAATTCACTGTCAATGTTGTGTCTTCAACAACGTCCCTTAGCTTGTACGTGTCTTTTATTTTTTATTTTTTCCCGACACGTGACAACCAATTACTTCATCATGAAATTATATGTCTTTGCTTGTATATCCATGGAAATTCAGCCTAAGGATTCTCGAAATCTTTGGCCATCCTTTGTTTTCATAACCATTTATGGCCGAGCCAATGTAAATTACAACCCACATATGGCAATGAGGGTGATTTTAGAATTTTTTGCCCCTCCTAACCAGCACATACGTGCTTGCAAAAGTATTGTTGGGTGTCAACAGAAACATATGTTGAACAATATACCAAGTTTCTCGACATAATTAGCTACCGTTACATGTTTACATCAGGTTCAGGTCTACTTTTGAGCTAAACTAAAACGACCAGCATTATTGATCATGAGACGATGCTACAGATTTAGGGCCTCGAATTCTACTGGCTGCAAATAATTTAACATATCAATGATTTCGTCATTATTTACTGTTAGTGTTGTGTACATGTTCACTCTGGACAAATTGAGGGAAGAGATGGAGGAAACGGGAGGAGGAGGCGTGTTATGCAATGGTTATGACAAGTAAAAAACTTGACCATATGTCAGGACACTGGAAATTATGCATCACGGAAATTTCTTATCTTGATCCCCACTCTTCTCTTCCTTCACAAACCACCAAAAACAAAAAAAAAAAAACATGTAATTAGGTAGAGGACTTACCAGCTTCAATTTGTTATGAATGACCAATATGGGATTCAATGTATCCATGGCATGCAGTACAGAAAATATTCGGTGATAAACAATTTGACTCGATGAGCGGCAATGAAAATAAGTTTCCATTGAGGAACCGAAAAAGAAGCAAATGAACCTGCTAGCATGTTTGGTTGTTGGAGAGTGTTTCAAATGATTTTTAAAATAGTAGAACATCAACAGTAGAAAGGGCATACTTATGCCAAGCAATAGCATGTTCCGTCTATTGCAGGTTCAAGCATACTGTCTATCAAATGATTCCTGTATTATAGACCATGGACCTCACTGTGCACGACTTGTGAGCAACAGAATGGAACTGAACTAATCTGATACATCAGTCAAATACAATGCAGTAAATGAAACTTGAATGATTTTTTCTTGTGTGAAAACGAAATTAGGGCAAGACAGACACATCTTTGATAACGGATTCTAATTTATCACTCGATCAGAAGCCCTTACATCATGTATCTGTAATAATATATATATAACCCGGCTAGAGAAGACGACACAAAACCAATATTGTTATCCAGAGTAGATTACATTGATAAGAGATGCGGAAACAAACTACACTGCACAAGACTGCAGATTCAGAGTTTTTATCTTTTGCCTGCTCTGCAGTTGTACCCCTCCTCATTTTCTGTGTTGCTAATTCAGAATCACAAATTGTTTGAAACCATACCTATATTTAGTATGGTTGCAAGAGAAACAAAATTGCTTATAATCTATTCAATGACCAACCAAGAAAGTTGCTTTATGATTAATTGATTCATGCTCACCGAATGAAATGAAAAAGAAGGCCCCAGAGGCCCGTAACAAGTAAAAACTCATCAAAGACCACATTTGTTCAAGCCAAAGGGGTCATAATACATGAAGAACTGTTTCACTGATGGAAAGATGCAACAGAACGTATGATCAACCGTTCTCAGTTTTCATAAATGCCACAATTTGAAAGTAAAGAGGACCATAGGAGAAAAGAAGAGAGCCGAGAATGCCTAAAGGACCCTCACTGACCTAAGAAACATATTATACAATCTGTTGCGCAATGGTCAGAACCGACAATTGAAACCTAAAATGACAAAAACAACCAACAGCATTTGAATTATCGAAGTCTGGTATGAATCGGATAGGGTATCGGACAATGGTCAGCAAATCTTGCAACACATGTGATGGCCCCTGCAAGTTTGCTCGGTAGAGTGAAGACCAAGAGGGGTGGTCTTAGTGTACGTCCTTCGTTGACTTGCGGCCTTTTTCTGTCTTCAAGCACAATGACACTTGCTGGTTTTCTTAATCAGATGGCCATCTTTTCTCCGTGTGTTCTCAATTGTGGCTGCATATCAATTGTGTCGCCTCCAAAACTTTGTCGTTGTTGATCACAACCAGGCAAGGAGTGAAGGCTACTACTTCGTCATCGGGGAGGATCGTGGCTAAGTTGGTCGTCATCAATGCAGCGGATGATCGGCTGCAGGGTCAGCGTCAAGGTGTGGCCATGAACTTGGCAAAGTCACGACTGTGAAGAGGTTTCAACCGTGACTCGTTCAGCTCTCTCTTTGCTCTCTCTCAAGTGTGTTTCTCTATTGTGTGCTCCGAGAAAGAATTTGCCGACCTCTAATTTCTGAGGCATAACGCTCTATTTATAATGCAAACCTAAGTTAATTTCAATATCATGGGCTTAACTTAAGCCTTTTCTAATGTGATGGGCTCTAATAACCTAAGGATTGTCTCTAATAAAACTCTCAATGGGCTGAATTAAGTTCAAATTAGGCCAATTAAAGTCCTTTTCATGTGATTTTCAGCCACCTAGCCTCCTAGCCTTAGCCAAATTTTGGCCTTATTTCACGGGCTCCACTAACGAAATTTTAAGCTCAAAACCATCCACCGCAGCCCAATGGCGATGCACATAATGAAAATATAAGTTATGTAATAAATGCTCCTAAAACTATATGCAATGCAATTTAATTTTAATATTTTTGTTTAGGGGTTAAAGCTTATCCCTAATTCTCTATGCAATAAATGAATGATTTGGTTCATCAAATATAGGTGTCAACAAGCATGACACTTGCATGGAGAAGACGATCATTAGACATAGGAGCCAAGAGAGGCCTACAAAAAAAGAGTTCGACTTCTTCAAAACGAAGCACAATGGCAGAACGTAGACTTCCTTTTCTCGCCCCACGATAAGAAAATAAACTTCCTTGATCGTAAGTCTAATAATCAACTTTCAGAGCAAGTCTGGATTAACTTTTACTTTCTAATTTAATCTAAATCCTGCGGTGCACGTACCTTTGTCCTCAATGCATGAAACTTTCGCATCATATAACTATTGGCACGTAGATTTGCATATATTTTTCCCGTAACATTTTAGGCTTGCGTAACATTTTAAAATTTGGTGTGAAAGCAAAAATTTACTTTTTCACTTACGCAGGATGCAAGACCAAGAAGCTCTCAATCCTCTTAATTGTACGTGACTCTTGATTGAACGACAACGGGTAGGCAGCCAATAATGAAAGCATTAAACGTAGAATTTCAGTAAACATTTTGTTGGGATTAAAGGATCCCAAAAAACCGGATTCGATACTAAAACGAACCCCTAAAACGAATGCGGAAGACAAGCCCGAGAAAAATCACGTATCACCGATCGTAAAGCACACCATGGATTCGAGCGTACCTTGTTAGCCACAGATTAGACACCGATGCTGAAAAGAGAAAGAGAATTCAGCCATGTTCGATCCGAAGACGCCAATTCGCCGTGAAGAGAAGAAGAAGTTGTCTTTTTGCCTTTGTTCTTCTTTTTGGGAGGAGAGGGAGAGAAAGAACATACGTATTGTTGAAAAGGTACGTTCTTCCTCTCTCTCATCCCTTTTATACGTCCCTCCATCCACGGGCTTTATTCCTGTGAGCCGGGCTTTTAGGCTCAACATGGGCGGACGGGCCTTAAGCTCATCACTAATAAAACCATTATCTCCCACTCGCACATGGTGGGCCGAACATGATTCTCTTTACCTCTCTTCAACATTCATACCGGTGAATAATTCGTGCAACCAGCATACTTTGAGAGCTTGTTGCTATACATCTGTTAGGAATATATAGCAGCTCATATTGGGCGTCACACTCTGAGTAGATTTAGTATGCAGTACCCTAGATCGATCGATCACATTTATATCTCTCTTGATCTCTTTTGAACAATGATATATTTATTGTATTCACAATTATGATTATCCCAAAGATAGTCATAATTGGTCGACCGGTGAATACAAAAGTACAATGTGATTCACCAAAATCGATCTTCCTCTTTCCTTCAAACTCTCAATTTCAGTTCAGCTTGCTTTTCTAGAAATGTCCCATTAGATCGAATCAACTCATGACCATTGGCAACATTCTAAGATAGCAAACACTAAATAGAAATCTTGAGAATAAGTAAAAGTCATGAGGGCACTAAAATTGAGGAACTCTATTCCTCAAGAGTCTCACACGTCATAAAAGTTGAGATCAAACTTTTGCCACTCTTATTGGTCGTCTCATGTATACGTAGTATGAAATACGTATTACGGTATTAAC
Organism: Eucalyptus sp. ANBG9806169; assembly: GCA_014182395.1. Lineage (NCBI taxonomy): Eukaryota > Viridiplantae > Streptophyta > Magnoliopsida > Myrtales > Myrtaceae > Eucalyptus > Eucalyptus sp. ANBG9806169. The sequence continues at coordinate 38,654,302 of CM024573.1, read as the reverse complement.
TCATTTCCCATGGAGCGTATGTCTACATTTTTCAATACCATATAGGTAATAGTTCAGACATACCCAATGTCTAACTTGAGTTCACGTATCTACTTATTTACAAAATTCATCAGAACTCACATCTGGCATCTTAGACATATAAAGTAAAATATGTTGGTTATTTTACTTTCAGACATCGTAAGTATTATGTCCTCATCTTAACACTTAGTTAAGGCGACATATTTATTTTAAGCTTGAGCTCTCGATTATCACCTAGACAATAAGCTTAAAAACCGTCTCATCTCTATTTATCACATAGTAAATAGAGGCGATTACCCGTGTGAGTGGGCTAATCTCTTATCTGTCCGACATACTTTCTCAACATAATATAATGCACTGAGCATTAAGATGCATAAAGATCAAACAAAGATTCATGGGCATTAATAATGAAACAACACTAGTTCATAAAAGTTAACAACTCAGGGAAATTACAATCCAGTACATCAGACTCTACGCAATCCTAGAGATTTTACATGACCACAAAACACATCTCTAGGTATTGGCTTTGTCATAGGATCTGCTACCATTCTATGCGTAGATATGTACTGTAAGTTCACATCCTTTCGTGCAACCATATCTTTTACAAAATTATACTTGGTATCTATATGTTTGGTCTTGCCATGATATTTCGGATCTTTGGTGTACGCTATAGCTGCTTGGCTATCACAGTTAACCAATAATGGATTTGCAGCTTTCTCATTAACACCTAAATGATCCAAAAATCTCTTAAGCCAAACTCCTTCTTGTACGGCTGCTGATAATGCCACAAACTCAGCTTCCATCGTGAACAAGGCTATACACGTTTGCTTCTTACTGCTCCATGATATGGCGCCATTGTTCAGTAAGAAAGCAAATCCTGATGTGGATTTTCTTTCATCTAAATCTCATCCCCAATCAGCATCTGAATAGCCTTCAAGTCGCAGATCCTTTCCTTGGTAATTCAACTTGAAATCAGCAGTTCCCTTCAGATACCTCAGTATTCTCTTAACGGCTTTCCAATGTGCTGGACTTGGATTGGATTAGTATCTACTCACCATTCCAACTGCAAAACATATGTCGGGTCTTGTACACATCATACCGTACATCAAGCTCCCAACTGCACTAGCATAAGGAACACGTTTCATTTGTTCCTTCTCTTGTGGAGTTCTCGGACACAGTCTATGGCTCAATCCTTCACCTTTCGCAATAGGAGTGTCTATGGGTTTACAATCTTGCATACGAAATCGTTCAAGAACTTTATTTATATATGTTTCTTGCGAAAGAGACAACAATCTCTTCGAACGATCTCTTGAAATCTTAACTCCAAGAATGTATGCAGCCTCACCCATATCCTTCATCTCAAAGTTGGAAGACAACCAACTCTTGATAGTATTAACAAACTCCATATTGCTTCCGGCAATTAGTATATCATCAACATATAATAATATGATCACAAATTGATCTTTGGATCTTTTGATATATACACAATGATCCTCATCAATCATTGTAAAATCATATGCCATTATGGCATTATGAAAACGTATATACCATTGTCTCGATGATCGCTTAAGGCCGTATATCGATCTCAAAAGTCGACATACCTTTTCTTCTTGGCCTTTCACTATGAAACCAGCAGGTTGTTCCATGTATATTTCTTCCTCTAATTCTCCATTGAGGAAAGCAGTCTTTACATCCATCTGATGTAACTCAAGATCCATACTAGCTACTATTGCCAGAATAATGAGAATCGAGGTAAATCTCACTACAGATAAAACGTATCTTCATAATCAATTCCTTCCTGTTGATTATACCCCTCGCCACAAGGCGAGCCTTATGCCTTTCTATCAAGCCATCAGCCTTTCGCTTTATTTTGAGAACCCACTTGTTCCCAATAGCTCTGTGTCCTTTTGGAAGATCAACCAGTTCCCAGACTTGGTTTGATTTCATTGACTCAATTTCCCCTTCCATTGCATGAATCCATTTTCCTTACTAGGGCAATTCAGAGCATCATTAATATTTCTTGGCTCATCCTCATCTTGTGGAGCAACCATAAACGTTTCCCCTTCAATGTCAAAATGTCGACGGGGAATACTTTGGCGACTTGTTCGCCGTATGGGAGATTGTACTCTTTGTACATTATTCCCCATTATGCTCCCACTTGGATCAGATAATGATGATGTCGTCTCATTAAATGGTTGCAATTGAGAATGAGTTGAATTCAATTCATCACTTCTCATATTACTCCCACTTGGACGAACTCCACTAAGATCATTATCTTGATCCAAGGTTTCAAATAGGGAGTTATCTTCCCCTATTTCGCCCTTTTTAGGAAATTCATCCTCTAAGAATGTGACATCCCGTGATTCAATTTCAGTTATACTCTCACTTTCCTGCTCACCTATGAACACATACCCTTTTAAGTGTTCCGAGTATCTTATGAAAATACTCTTCTTTCCTCTGGGACCCAATTTCCCAAACTTGTGAGAGGACTCATGTGTATAGGCAGCACAACCCCATGGCTTAAGAAAACTTAAGTCCGGTTTTCTACCTGTCCATAACTCATATGGAGTGGAAGTAACTGATTTGGAAGGCACACGGTTAAGTATATAGGCAGCAGTTAACAACGCATCACTCCAAAAGGTAATAGGTAAGTTAGCATGCGCCATCATGGACCTAACCATTTCCAAAAGAGGGTTCTCGTTTCTTCTTTCCGCAACACCATTTTGTTGAGGAGTATATGGAATAGACAACTGTCTTTCTATTCATTTTTCATCACATAATTTTTTGAACTCATCAGATAAATATTCTCGACCTCGATCGGATCTCAATGCTTTTATTTTCTTGTCTATTTTATTTTCTACCAGGTTCATAAACCTTTTGAAACAACTTATTACTTCAGACTTGTGAGAAATCAAATAGACATATCCGAATCGAGTATAATCATCTATAAAAGTGATTAAATAAACAGCTCAATGCCTTCCTCTCACATTCATTGGACCACAGACATCAGAATGGATTAAATGTAGAGGAAATTCAGCTCTTTTACCTTTTCCAAATGGTTTCCTTGTCGTTTTCCCTTCTAGGCAATGCTTACATATGGGCAAATCGACTTTTTCAATGTTGCCCAACAAGCCCTTTTTGGCTAGTCTATTCATACGATGTTGGCCAATGTGACCAAGTCTAGCATGCCATACATTCACATCATTATCATATGTATTAGGAGACGTGAGAAGGGAATAACAAACATTTGCATTAACATAATCAATATCTAATACAATGAAACCATCCAGAAAATAACCACAATCATAGTAATTTGTATTCAAAAACAAATCCACATCTCTATTATAGAAGTTCATATTAAAACCTAATTTAACCAACACTAAAACAGACACTAAATTCCGACGAATCTCCGAAGCATACAACACATCATGTAGGAACAAAGTGCGTCCACCACGCATATTCAGTTGGCATGTGCCAATTCCTTTCACTTCAGCTCTGGAGTTGTTTCCCACATAGATCCACTTAGTTCCAGTTGGTACTCGTCGGAATTCCACGAAGGATCCTCTATCCTTCACTACAAGGTCTGTCGCTCCTGAATCCACAGTCCACAAAGGATTAGACTCAGTTAAGAATACAGAACTCGACACAAAAGCAAAGTTCTGAAAAATACAAGGGGTGCATATCTTCTTTAGCTTATGACAGTCGCGAGCATAGTGACCATTCTTGTCACAGTTGTAGCATTTCACCCTTGCAAGCTTTTTCATGCGAGGACACTTTCCTCTTTCATGTTGGTTAAACTTGGGTTTCTTCCCTGAAGGACCTGCTTCCTTGCCTTTCCCTTTATCAAACCAGTTAGGGCGCTTGCTCTTGGAGCTCGAAGCTCCATTTGAGCTAGAACTAGCATGATAGAGTTCAAGATCCGGCTTAGCCGCCAACAAAGGTCCTCTTCCAGCTCAAGATGACGCATTGCATCCTCGAAGGTTTTGATATTTTCATTATGAGTCAGGTGCACCTTCATATGCTCCCAACTCTGAGGCAAGGAACGAATCACTGCTTGCACTTGCTGCTCATCTGTCAGGACATAGCCGGCATATTTCAGCTCATTTATCATGTTTGACATCTTTCTAAGATGTTGCTTCATGGTCTGACCATGAGGCTTCTTATAAGAGTCAAACCTAATAGTGAGCTGCCTCGCCCGGTCACCGAAGTATGACCAAATCTTGCCGCCAATGCTTCCCACATTTCTTTGGCATTGTCAAAACGCCTAAACTCTCGCATGACGTCATTTTCCATGCTACTCAGCAACGTGATGCGAACAAGAGAGTTCTTTCTTTTCCACGCAGCAAAAGCATCATTGTCTCTCTTGTGCTGTGCAGTGTTTCCTTCTTCAGGTTCTACCATGGTCAGGTTAAGAGCCTCAAGTGCTTCTTGCTCTTCCAAAGACATACTGGATTTTCATTTGCCAAATTTCATAGTTGTCACCATTGAGCTTTTCACATTTGTTCAGCTCAACAACTATGCTCTTTGTGGCTGAAGCCATTGATCTGAACACATCAGACATATATGCACGAGTTATTAATGCCTATAATTTATGCATCACTTTCGCACAGACCCATCATATTAATGAATAATTTCAAGTAAGGTTTTAGAATCAAAAGGTCACTTCTTTTCCGATCATCCTCCAAAAATCCTAACTTAAAACTATCATTAATATGATTGTCATATGCAAAATCAATTCTATGAAGCTACAAAAACTTCTATAACTACCTACAGCAACCAGCAATAACAAAATGCAACAGATAATTGACATACAATATAATAATAATGCTTTCACATAATACAGCTAACATATAGGTTGCTACAACAACAACAGTCAGGTAGTAAATATTACATAAGATGTCCACAAAGCACACTTAACAAAAAACAGCTAATACATCTAACACCAAGCCAAAGACACGAACCGGAAAGATCCTCTTTTGTTCAATTTCTTGATCTTTTCCCTTGTAACAATGCAGTAATATTCTTTTACAAAATCCATCACAATTTTCTTATATGAAGCAGCTCCGTTGACATCCCATATGCGATTCAACACATCTTGCCATTCAGGTGGAAGAGTGTTAATGAAAAATCGCACCATCTCTGACTGTGGCATGGGACGACCATTCCATATGACCTTTTGTATCTTCCCGTTGACTTCAAGAACATGATCAATTAAGTCACCACTCTCTCATCGATAATCAGTCAGCTCAGCTATCAACTTAGAAAGCCTTTTCTTTTGTTTATCGGTAACTACGCGAATAGGCGTACGTAACTAAAGGGGAGGCATTGTTCCTGCAACAAATGCAGAACAAATAAGGGATTACATATAATCCACATGGACTCAATTGGGAAAAAAAAGAAACAAATTCCTTCTTCTTCTTTTTCGGTCAACGGTCAACGGTCGTCGGTCAACGGTCAACGGGTCAACAGTCAGGTCGTCGATCGTCGGACCGGTCGGACGGTCGGACCGAACGGGCCGGTTGGACCGGTCACGCCGGTCGGACGAACCGACCGCACGTGCCGCGTGCATGCCAAGCGTCTGCGGGTCGGGTCGGGTCGGGTCGAGTCGCCAGTCAGGTCGCCGGCCGGTGACCGCCCGGCCAACCGACGTCGGCGCTGACGTCATCGATGACGTCATCCCAGCAGTTACCAACCGTTGGGTGACGTCAGCACGCGTCGGTCCATCGACCGGCGCGTGCCGGTTCGTTGGCCAGCGGTGTGCACGTGCCGGTTCGCCAACCAACGCGTGTGCTGCACGCGCTGGGCGAACTAGCGCTTCCGGGTGCGCGCGGTGTCTCCCGGCGGCGTGCGACATGTCACCAGACTCGTCTCAACGACCCCTTTCTCCTTATGCCATCAGAATTCAATTTCGACTTACGAAAACTCAGAAAAATGGGCGAACAACGCTCGGGTGTCGGGATTTCTCGCCCCGATCCGTACGGCTGAATTACTTTCGCGAAAAATCAATCAAAAACATCAATTAGGTCGGGAAAAACGTGAACTAGGGCTCTGATACCAATGTTAGGATTAAAGGATTCCCAAAAACCGGATTCAACACTAAAACGAACCCCTAAAACGAATGCGGAAGACAAGCCCGGGAAAAATCACGTATCACCGATTGTAAAGCACACTACGGATTCGAGCGTACCTTGTTAGCCACAGATTAGACACCGATGCTGAAAAGAGAAAGAGAATTCAGCCATGTTCGATCCAAAGACACCAATTCGCCGTGAAGGGAAGAAGAAGTTGTCTTTTTGCCTTTGTTCTTCTTTTTGGGAGGAGAGGGAGAGAAAGAACATACGTACTGTTGAAAATGTACGTTATTCCTCTCTCTCATCCCTTTTATACGTCCCTCCATCCACGGGCCTTATTCCTTTGGGCCGGGCTTTTAGGCTCAACATGGGCGGACGGGCCTTAAGCCCATCACTAATAAAACCATCACATTCTTTTGACATTCTGTTCCAGTTTGCAATGGACACTACTTTAATAATTACCAATGAAACAATACAACTCCCCTCGCCTCTAAAAAGACACAATACATTTGCTTTGACAGATCCTTTTACACTACAATTGGCTTCTTAATACATAGAAAAGATGTCCGCATACCAAACATTCTTAAAGCCAGAAAACTAAAGTGAATGGAATCCCTCATGCTTTTAATGACACGAGATTCTCTTATCAAATTAAAGATCGGTCATTGCCGCCATGATCCATGGATATGAGATGAATTTAAATCAATGGAGGCTCACCCTCTTCGGTAAGAGCAATACATGCTCCTATTGTCTCTCGTAATGCCCAATCTGCACCAGAGGAAAGCATAAGTTAAAAGCAACTGAATTCAAATCCACGTGAAATCTCACAATTACATGAAAATACTTAAGTAAAATCATGTACATGTTTACGTTTCATGCAGTACTGTCCAGGCATAACTACAAAATGGATTTAGAGCAAAGATGAAATTAACAATTTACTCAGAAATAGAGCAAAAGAAGACTTCCGGAGAGAGGGACGAATAATAACAAAGATGTGATATCCATGACGCTAAATGTTTTCTTAATAAGATTTCCACTAGCAAATTCCAATACAATTGTGGCTGTGAAACCAAGGTAATACTGACACTAAGGGTGCGTTTGGTTGGACTTTTGGGGAAAGCCTTTGGAAAAATGCAAAGGACTTTAAGTTAAAGGGGTTTTCCAAAATGCAAATTGTGTTTGGTAAATTGCAGTTTGAAAGTCCATTGTGAAGTACCTTTGAGTAAAATAGTATTTGGAAAAATTATATTTACAAAGGACTTTGGTGATTAATAAAAAAAAGAATAAAATTATCAAAAAATAAAATAAAATAGTTCGCCGACGAGGCAGGCAGCCTTAGGCAGCCCCCGAAGACGACCGACGAGGCCGCCTAAGGTCGGGCGACCTCTGGCAAGGGTTGCCTGGGGTTGGGCGACCTCTGGCGAGGGTCGCTTGGGGTTGGGCAACCCCTGGCGGCCCTTCACGGAGATCACCCGACCCAGATCTAGGTCCGCCGGAGGTCGCGCGACCCAGAGCTGGGTCACGGCGACGAGACTCGCGAGCGGTCGCTGCGACTCACCGGGGTCGCACGATTGGCCAGTGACAGTCGCCGCGACCTCGCCAACCTTAGCTGTGACCTCGCCAGCCTCTCGAGATCATCTCTGATCAGCCACGCCACTGGAGAATAAGATGAACAATAGACATGAACAGTAGACATGAGGCTTCCGAGAATGCTGAAAGCCCAAGGCAGCCTAGGACTTGCCTTGGGCTTTCAACCTTACAAATGCTAGCTTTGCCTTAATGGGACTTGGAAAGCAGTTCCCAAACACCTTTATTTTGGCCCAAAGGCCTTTAGCCCCCCAAAAATACTTGGAAAGCAGCTCCCAAATGCAACCTAAGTCCAACTCTTTCATTGAGGTCATGTAATCATGTAATAAGGATATGCATATGACAGCACACGGGTGTGGTTGCAAACAAGAGTCTCTTCATCTCAGGAACAAACGTGCCACACGTGTGCCTTGAAACAAAAGTGATGTAAACTATAATTGGGCAGAATCTAGAAGAAAAGGTAACAAACAACCAAACACCATAAAAAAATCAAAGATCTTTCGAGCAAATATTGCATTCCTTAAAAAGAGAACGTACTTTTACATCTACTAGTTCTGCTAAAAAATATATATGTACATCTAAACTTCCCATTGCACACATTTACATAGATGAATTAGACACTGTGAGACTGCAGCACATCCACATCCACATCCACATCCCATTAACATAATACAAGCATGATATTTGAAAGAAGGAAACCCATGCACTACAATCACATTGAAAAGACGACATGACATCCTCATAATTCACAACTCGAGGTCTCTCTCTTGGCTTCGAACACATTTCACCACAACATTAGACACATAAATCACTAAACAAAAAGAGTTAGTACTTAGATTCATTTTTATTTTGATACAAAATTTTATGCAAATTACTAGAGTTTGGCACAAATTTTTATCTTGACAAAAAAAGAGTACCCTTTATCGCACGTCGAAGTCAAACTTCGCGCGGAGGAATTGCTACGCTTTTTTTCCATTACGAGTGGAACATTCACACTACAACTACCCATCGGAGCCTGCGGCATCCATGGCCACTCGCCTTCCCGGCAATTCATGTCAACGTGTGCGACATAACAGATGAGTTGTGTCGAAGGTCACACGTGACCCATGTACTTCCCTTTGGAACGTTCAGGTTTTCGTCTTCGTCTCCGTCGTGTCTTCGCGTGACTGCTTTGCAATTGCACTTTTAACGTCCTTAAACGTCATATTGCCCATACAAGGACTATGCCGTGGCAACTTTATTTCATTGCGAGGACGATTCGCCGGGTTCGTATGGCACACGGATTGTACCTGTTGACGCCGAAAAGCACAAAGAATTGGGTCATTATCTACAGGTGACAAACGTAATCGATGAGATCAGAGTTTGGTGAAAACATAAGTCACCAATGAACTCGATGATTCGAAAAAAATCGACAACTTTTCGGTAAAATTATTGATAATTGACATCACGTATTAGTATAAAAATAACAATTTATTGTGAGTCACAAATTCTTGAAAAAGTAAATCTCATAACTATTTATAATTATTTATTATTCGATTTTTTGTGATCCAAAATAGACTGTTACTCTTACAAGAGATTAAAAACTATCACATTTCTCTCGTGGAAAATTGATAGGCCATATTTCCTTAAAAAAAAAAACTATAATTTGATTACCCCTTGCTCTTTTTTAAGCATTATCTATATACAAGATTCCCATCAAGTCCATATTTCCTTAAAAGAACCTACTTTTTCATTTTCCATTTAGAAAAATAACTCAAATAAATTATAGCAAATCGAAATTACTAGTGTATAGCCGCATAAATATATTTCCATGTAACTGACTAAATCGAAAGGAAAATGTCTTTGTGATATTTTCTTCGATAGGGTTGGCCAGTAGCTTCGGATGTTTTTATGTTTCTAAAGAAAGATATTTAGTTGTTCAGCCCGCATTTTTCTATTGAGAAGAGGTTTTCTCACGTGGAGCTTGAACATTTCTTTTGAACTTAACGCAATATCACGATCCATAACTTTCTGTTTCTGTTTTGTTTCCATAAATTTAGTACGATGGACAAATTGATAGACCTAGTTTGATAGCTTAAAACTGGCCATTCCGTCGCATTACTCGGGAAAGAACTAGAGATGTTAAATGTGTGAGCATTGCCTCCATCCGCAGTCAAATTCTCACTTCATTACATTGCCATGTTACTCGGTAAAACAATTTCTGGAGTAAGTACACTATCAGTGCCAAAAGTTGTGTATAGTGCTCACTTTGGTGCTAAAAGTTTCCGTCGAATCTTTTAAATGCCAAATTGTAGAAAAAATGATCACTTTGGTGCCACCGGCGAAAGATTTCGGCTAGATTAATTACGTGACTTTTATATTTAAAAAAAAAAGTTGTGGTGGCTTTTAAACGACGTCATTTTCCATCATCCTCAAGAAACAACGTCGTTTTGCCATCATACATGAACATCCTCACAAAAACGACGCCGTCTAGCTCATATGAGGATTGAAATTAGGGTTTCTTTGTCGTTCGCCGCTCGGCCTCCGTCGTTCGCCCGCCATCACTCGGCCACCGTCGCTCGACCACCATCGTAGTTGCTCGACCAGGTGAGCGAGAAGAGACTAAGATTGTTGCTCAAGCAAGAAGTGGTATGAAGAATAGGAGGCGGGGGCGGAGGAGGAGGAGGAAAAAGAGGGGTCAAAGGTGCTATTGCTGGTGCGCTGCTACTGCCGGTGCCATTGCTACTGTTGTTCTTCGGGGAAGAAGACGACATGCCTTCTCTCTCTCTCTCCCTCTCTCTCTCAATTTGGGGATTTAGGGTTCTAAGTTGGGGGAAAGACGCCAAACGGCGTCGTTTTGTTGTTTTGATGCTGACTATACACTCCGATAAGTCACGTCAGCTTCAAAAATTAATAAAAAAGTGCAACATCAGATTTTTGGCCAATTTGATCGGCGTTAGCACTAAAATGATCGTTTTTCAAATTTGTTAGATGATCCAAAATAAACTTTTGGCACCAAATGAGCGCCGTACACAATTTTTGGCACTAATAGTGTATTTACCCCAACAATTTCTAGTTCCTCGACAGATCATGTGAGGATATGTGCACCTTTTTGTGAGGTCTAGTCCGAGTCACTTGAAATTTTCACTACGATCGAACTCAAGTGCTATGGCCTGAAACTGCTTACAAATCTTCCGGCTGTGGTCGGTTTGGATAGGCCACATATTGAAGCTTGTTCCAATATACTAAATTTCCAAAACATCCGGACAGCTTACTGTCGAGTGTCCATTGTCTTCTTTCCGTCTCATTCCTTGTCATTTAATGGTGCTTGTTGACTGTTACCTTCGGTACAATAGCGATAAAACACAGTGAATATATTCCCTTGGGTTGCAAACTCCTGGGACATCTTTATCTTGGGCCATTCAAACCAAATCCATTCCTTTTTTCATCTGAAAGCAAGTCTCGAAGATCTTTGTCTGTAGCATAGCTTAATACAGACGACGCCGACGATTAGGCAAGTACTCGTTTGCCGTGTTCGGAGCAAAGATGAAGCGAACATGGCAACTTCCACGTCCGAAAGTCGTTTTGTCCAGTACCGCACGACCAATCCCCCAGGAGGTTGTCTCGAATTCTCATGCGAGCCTTCCCCTTCATGTATAAATAAACGAAGCCTTCTTCCTCGCCCCAAGCAGCAATCCAAGAGATCCTTAATCTCCCTTCGCTTCCCAAGCATCTCCAGCCCATTTTCACCGTTTTAACTTTGCCTGCAATTAGTCTCCCTCTCTGGTATGCGCGGTCTGATTTCGTGTCTTTTTTGCCGCTCTTCTTGTTTTGGTTGCTCGACATTCTTGGCTTCCTCCAACGAGCTCGCCCCTGCGGCTTAGAAATCAATATTCTTTTTGCCTTTTTTGCTAAGTCATTCTTTTTCTTTCCCTGCAAAATGGGACGATGCGGTGGTGACCCAGATTCTCGTCTGCAATGCAAAAAGCTTCGGCAGGGTGCCGGACGAGCCGTGTGCATTGATCTGAGAATGCTGTGGAATTTCATCATCCGATGCCTTTTGTATGCCACCGTTTTCTTCTGTAAAATCGCTTCTTTATGTTACCACCTCCCCACCTCCCCTTTGGTAATGTGAAAGAAGAGGGTGAAAAATGTTTTCTCTTTGGAAATTGATTGGAGTTCTCGTGTTGGGTTTTCATCGACTTGGCAGGTTGGTTTTCGGGTATGTGTACCCAGCATTCCAGTGTTACAAAACCATGGCGAAGAACACCGAGGTGGCGAAGAACGGGGAGCAGACCGAGGAACTCAGGCAGTGGTGTCAATATTGGTGAGGGAAATAACCCTTCTTTGATTCTAAGGGATTGATACAATGCCTTTAATTACTTATCTTTTCTGCGAGAATGCTTGAATTACATTGAACCATATCGTATATAGGAGTCGACGACTCATTGCAATTCCTTTCCTACTGCAATTCAATGAATTCCGGCAGATGCTATTCAAGTTCTCACTTGAGGGCATCGCTTTGATGATTACTCCGATTATATCGAGTCGATATTCCTATTTCTGCTTTCTTCTGTCTCTATGTTTCCCGATCCTTCTCAAGGTTAAATGAAGCATGAGGAAATTGTTCATCTGTGCGAGTATCGAATGCTTGCAGGATCATTGTCACGATGTTCACCATCCTGGAAAGGATTGCGGACGTCTTCATCTCATGGTAAGCAGAACCATATTCCATGAGAGCCTTACATGACATTTATGTACACCCCCTATTCAAACAAATCCTTCCCTGCTTGTTGCCTTTCTTCTTTTGGTTGAAGGCTTCCAATGTATTGGGAACCACTGAAGCTGGGTTTCATCATCTACCTGTGGCATCCTAAAACCGAGGTAAAAAACCCCACCCAACAAGCCCTTGAATTGTCGAAAGAAGGCTTTTCAACCCGATGACAACATACGATTTTCCTCACTTCACAAAAAGGAGGTGAATTCAATCTGATGTTTTGCTTCTGCTTTTGAAAATGCAGGGAACTGGGCATGTGTACGAGACGCTGCAGGATCAGTTCGTGAAGAAGCACGAGAGCAAAATTGACGAGAAGCTAGTGGAGTGGAAGGCGAGAGCGTGGGAGTTCGCTTCTCCCTGCAGGCAATACACCTCGGATTTCGCGCAGGACGCCTTCTCTCGAGCCGTGCAGTACTTGGCCTCTCAGTCTAAGATTCTCAATTTCAAGGTACAGAAATTTCCCTACTTTAGGACACAGCTATCTTCCCCCTTTCATTGTCGTCTTACTGATCACGAGTAGTATGTGCAATTGATGCCTTTGGCGATCGAGCATTGCCCACCAGGCAGTGGAGAGAGGACATTTTCTAATGAGACACAACGAGTGGTGTTTGCAGGAGGGAAGGAGCCACGGCTCGATCAACCGCTCAGTGTCGAGGACGCCCAGATCGGAATCAGGGGAGACGAATCCCGGCTCCCACACGGACTAGGCCGAGCAACAGGAAGTGCCGGATCACGGAGGCGCGTCTCCGGAGGAGGACGACAAGCCCCACGTGTCGACCGGCCATAGGCTGAGGCTCTCCCATCACAGCCACCGCACCGCCGATCACCATATCGATAGATCAAATTCGACAAAATTTCAAAAACTCTCTCTCGCTTTCTCTTATGTATAGGCACAAAGTCGGGATACCTTTCTTTTTTCGAAATTGAATAACTATGGAGTCTCTTTCCTCCTAATTCGATTCGTTAGGAATTATGGGTATGCACAGATTTTGATTAATTTTGGGCAAGAACAATGCACAAGATCAATTCAGTAAAAATCCCAGCTGGTAAAAAATCGGAAAGATAGACTACAATGTATTATGACATTACTTTGGGATAAAAAGGATAAATAAATAAATAAATAAGAGGCTCAAAAATATAATTATACGAACCGGATAATGGTCGGGGAGAGCGATGTCTGTGACGTCAGCAATGAAAAAAAAGCCACGCCGTCGACGTCACACCGGGGGAGGGCCACGGCTATCTCCGGGAGCGGACCGGCAGGAAGAAGCGGGCGATCCGGCGGAGGGCCCGGCAGACGAACCCGAGGCAGGCGGAGAGGCGGAGCCAGAGGCTGCGGAGGAGGTGGGGCCCGTCGGATCCGGGGAGGCCGACATCGGCCGGAGGTATGCCCAGGCGGCCCGGTTCACCAGGCGGTTGCGGATCGATATCTCGTAGGACGAGCTCGCCGCGGCGGTCGGGGAGGCGGCGGTGGCGGGGGAGGAGGCGGCGGCGGGGGAGGGGGAGAGGAGGTCCCTGAGGGTGGTGTAGGAGGATAAGGCGTGGCCGGGGAGGTCGAGCGGGGGAGGGAGGGGAGGGTGGGCGGCGCCGCCGCCGCCGTTGGGGAAGCTGAGGGACTGGGCGGGGGCTTGGCGGCGGCGGGGACGGGGACGGCGGCGGTGGAGGCGGCGATCGAGTTCCGGCGGCGGAGGGGGCGGTGGGGAGCGGAGGCGACGGCTCGAGCCTGAGCCGGAGCTTGCGCTCGAGGTGGACTGCGCCGCCGTTCTCTGCCATGGCTTCCCCTCAGATTCTCTCTCTCTCTCTCCCTGCTGCTGCTGCGGCTATACAAGGTGATGATCAGGTCTGGCGTGGTAGGTGATTCTGAGTCAGGACTCGTGGGAAGTGGCGGCTTTGAATTCCCTTTATTGGTGTTCTTTTATCCTTGTGGTTGGAGCAGGCGCGTGGGCGTTGGGGGGGGTGGAAAGGCCCTTTTCCGGATGGGGCTGTTGCGCGCGTGGGTGTGATCCGGCCGGTATTCCCGTTTATCCGCTTTCTCCTTCCTTCTTTTTCAGTTTCTTCTTATTTATTTCACCATAACGCCCGCGAATGTACCCGCAAATCTTAATCATATAGTCATGATGGACCGCCCCGAGCCGATGAACCGATTGATCAGAACCCGAGAATGAGGCTGGCCCGATATTGGATGAACACTTTTTTCTTCTCTTCTCTTTTCTTTTCTCTTTTTTAAGTATATGTTATAGAACAGACCCCGTCTTTTATTGGAGCATAAGTTTCCCTCGGTGCTAAGCTAATGAGACATTTGAAGCAAGGCGAAAGGGACCGGGAGACACTGGACAAAAGGCACCCCTTTTTGCTTTTCTTTCTATGTGGCTCCTTTCGGACAAGAGGCGTGGGGAGGAGGCTCCTCTTGATGGATGCCCACAAAGTTTGACCCCCGATCGTCCCTGTCTCTCTCGCGGAGGCTTCGTGGGAGGTGAATTGGAAATTCCTTTTCTATATTAGAGTGCGAACGCGATAGACTAGTGGGGACCCGTATAGATATTATCGTAAGATTCCGATGTTTGGCTAATCGCTCAATTCATCATTAAATGTACGGATAGGTCGTCATAGCTCAACCTAGCTTGTCAAATGTTGACTAACAATTTATGCAAATTGCTAGAGTTGGGGACAAAATTCATTTAGATAAAGAAAAGAAGAGTAAATACGCTTTATCGCACGTCGAAATCAAACTTCGCGGTCAGGAATTGCTACGCTTTTTTCCATTTTTCCGGGAATGGAAAGGGACTGGATGGAGGATGGGCTTTTTTCACGTTGTCTGTAGGCCCCAGCTCCACGTCAGTCCGGCAATTGTTGTGGATTGGATTGGATTGGACCCCACCTTTCTCTAGTGGCGATATTTTATAGGCTGTAGCCTGTAGGTTTGTTTTTTAGGCCAAATTGCTATTACGACCGACCATCACCATTTTCTCCAAAAAAAGATTCAACACCTTTTTAAGGTTGCGGTAATAAATCCTCACCTTCTGAACTCGTATCAAATCTCTCCCAAAATTAGATTCCCTCCTAATGCTGTAATTTAATTATCCTCTTGCTCTTTTTGGGCATTATGTATATGGAAGATTCTAGTCAACGCCAAATTTCCTTAATAGAACCTACTTCTTATTTTCCATTTAGAAAAATAACTCAAATAAATTATAGCAAATCAAAATTGCTAGTGTAAAGGCGTATAAATATATTCCGATGTAACTGACAAAATCGAATGGGAAATATGCCTAGTAGAAAATCACACAAAAGACAAAAGCCAGGGCAACATTGAAATTTGAAAAGGAATCCAAGTCAATATCCCCTCTTCGAAATAGTGTTAAAGAATCCAACATAGTTTGGAAACAAATTTGAAATGTCAAATATATTTTTGATAGAATTAAAAGTTTTGAGTTAAAATTTGAAACACATGACGATGGCTTGACAATATATTGCCAAAGCTCTCTATGTTTCTAAATACCTTTAAGCCCAATGTAAGTTATGTTTGATAAATTTTTTGAAGAATTTTGGGAGATGCAATTACATATTTAAAGTTCTTGGAGAGCTCTGACAAGTAACATTTTCAAAATGCGTTAAGCCCTAATTTAATGAAAATGTCAATTTTCCATCCCACCCTCATTTTATCATCCATGATATCCTAGTCCTCTCTTCGCTCACAATAGATCTCTACATCCCCTCACAGTCCTCTCTTCACTCAAGAAGCCACTCGCCTTTCTTCCCTCATGTTGGCCATCAAGCTACCTTGCTCTCGAGCTCTCTTCCTTGACACCGTGCTTACCTCTCTTCCCAAGTAAAATTTCTCTGCTCATGTTGAGCATGAAAGTTCTTGAAGGAATTTGTCAGTAATTGCAGATCTGGCTTATTTCTTAGCTGCATAAGCAATCTTTGCTTGTGATTTTGCAATGTGATTTTGATTTGTGGTTTTTAAAATTTCCGTTCAATTTGTTATGCTGGTTCGTGCTTTATCAAAAAGCTCTGGTCGTCTTGATCCGTGGTCACTTTAGTTTGTGGTTTCTAGGTTTGCTGGTACTGGCCTTAATGTAAGCTTAGAAAGGTTGTCTAGAAAGCGCACGTGTTAAAGAAAAAGTATTAAAGCAAGAGGGATCGTATTCAATTGCTTGAGGTTCGAGGCTTGAGAACTGATGACGTGCTGCCTATTCTGCAAGCCTGAGTTGATGAATTGTGGAGACGGGACTTTCTTTGATGAAAGATTCAAAACCTTATTATGTTTGGATGTATTCGCATTATTTATTACTTTTCCTCGTTGAAGTTACCGGAGAGAGAGTGAATCTCTTTTCAAATCATTGCTTCTGGCTTGAGAGAGTAGGGAAAGTAATGACGGGAAGAAGATAGCATTGTGCAGTTGTTTGTACACCTGCGTACAGTAAACATTAGTTATAGAATGGGTTGTGCCTTAAGTACATAATTGCTGCTTGTCCCATGACCAACCTTCGATGTTTAAATGCATGTTTGTAAGTTTGTGAATGTGAGCTTGGTATTGAAGTAATTGAATTAAAGTTACTCTTCCACTTATTTGCTTAGTCTATCGGATGGGTTGCTAATGGTGCAACATGAGTTCAATGTCGAGGGAGATTAGGAAAGTCACGTTTCCCATTTTTATGCATGGCTTCTAGACAAGTGGGAAGTGGTGCCACAAATTCTAGTACTCGTAAGGACCAGTGATGCATCTCATTCATGCAGCCGGTTTTTCTTTTATCAGCATTTATACAACTGGTCTGTTGACTTCGATCATGCCAATGGTCGTTGTCCAATGTCGTCTTCAGTGTTCTGCACATAGTTACGTTTTTTACGCCCAATTAGGACCAAATGACTCTCTTAATTAAAGCTCAAACTTACCTAAAACTTACTCAACTGGCCAAGCAAAGGGGAGGCCTACTTACAGTTGGCCCCTCATTTGCTGCATATAGATTTGAATTGAGCAACTGTCATTCCAACCTTCTGGAGAAACAAGTAGCCTTCTCTCGACTCTTTAGCGATGGTGGGCGACTCTTCCAGTTCCAGATTTTCAAAACGATGGTTGAGAATAAATGCTCTGTAAATGTCCATGCCAAACTCTCAATATTGGCATTTTTTAGCTCCTTTTGTTTCGAGAAAAATGAATAATTTTAAAAATATTTCTTTAAAGATGATTTTTGGTATTACTTAAAATAAATAATCAATGTAAAATATTTTCATCATCAATAATACTGTGTTCAAACATTTTTCGTAAACGGTGAAAATATTTTTTCTTTTATTAATTTTTTAAGCGATTTAAGCAATTATTTTTAGAAAAATGTCTTCAAAATCATTCATTTTCCGGAACCTAGATGCCTGTTAGTTTTTTATGATGCCTTTTCACTTAATGTTCACTTAGGCTGCGTTCGCTTTGGCTTAGTCAATATGTGAATAAGAAGGGAATATGTGGAAAATAAGAAAATTCTCAAAAAACGCAGCCTAAATGAACATTAAGGGAACTCTCAATACTAAAAATCCATCAGGCTGAAGTCCTTCGGTCAATATGCGAGTGCTAATAAGAAAAATTAGGTGAACTTACCTAACGTACCACACGAAAAGATGGTTCAAAAGACTACTGAGTGAAGACAAAAGGAATCCTCAATACTAAACTGACGAGGGTCCACATGCAAGCATCATGCCCGACTCTGTAACACATCACCCAAAATATACATTTTTTCAATTATTGACATCTGATTGATCGACTTCTTTTCTTTTTTTCTCTTTTTTGCACGAAGATCGATCGATTTTAATTGTCTACATACATAACTGAATCTGCCGTTAAAAAAATCTGTTGATAATGATAAGAAAGGTACAGAACTAAACAGATTTAACCACTGCAATCCACACAACTATATTCCGCACCTGCCGCATCATTATAAACTAATGATAGACATAAATTTTGGAGTATATAGACAGAATTCTGAATAATCAATCACATTTAACCATGTTATTCTGCTTTTAATAGATTGAGGTGCGTTAACTTACTGCACGTAATATGAAGGAACAACGAATGAAACATATGTTGAATAATATACTAAGTTTCTTGACACAGTTAGCTACTGTTACATGTTTACATCAGGTCGAGGTCTACTTTTGAGATACACTAAATCGACAAGCATTATTGATCATGAGATGATGCTACAGATTTAGGGCCTCAAAGTCTACTGGCTGCAAATAATTTAACACATACAATGATTTCATCATTATTTACTATTAGCGTTGTGTGTATGTTCACTCTGGATAAATTGAAGGAAGAGATGGAGGAACGGAAGGAGGAGGCATGTTATGCAATGGTTATGACAAATAAAAAACTTGACCATATGTCGGGACACTGGAAAATATGCATAACAAAAATTTCATCATTATTTACTGTTAGTGTTGTGTGTGTGTTCACTCTGGATAAATTGAGGGAAGAGATGGAGGAAGGGGAGGAGGAGGCTTGTTATGCAATGGTCATGACAAGGAAAAAACTTGACCATATGTCAGGACACTGGAAACTACGCATCACAAAAATTTCTTATCTTGAACACCACCCCCCACCCCCCGCCCCCAAAACCACCCAAAAAAACCCCCGGTTCACAAACCACCAAAAACAAAAGAACATGTAATTAGGTAAAGAACTTAATAGCTTCAATTTGTTATCAATGATTGATATGGAATTCAATGTATCCAGATTCGGTGATAAACAATTTGACTCTATAAGCGGCAATGAAAATAAGTTTCCATTGAGGAACTAAAAAAGAAGCAAATGGTCAAGGGAAAAATTCTTCTCACTCAAAAGGAGACAGCCAATCTACAACTATGAGACTGTGTTAAAAGACAACTGAACCTGCTAGCCTGTTTGGTGGTTGGAGAGTGTTTCCAGTCTTAATCAAATGATTTTCAAGATAGTAGAACATCAACAGTAGAAATGGCATATTTATGCCAAGCAATAGCATGTTCCATCTATTGCAGGTTCAAGCACTGTCTATCAAATGATTACTGTATCATAGACCATGGGCAACACAGTGCACAACTTGCAAGCAAAAGAAAGGAACTAACTGGCCTAATCTGACACATCAGTCAAATATAATGCAGTAAATGAAACTTGAATGATTTTTTCTTGTGTGAAAATGAACATAGAGCAAGACAGAGAATGCAACTAATACAAGTTGGCATTAGGGCAAGACAGACACATCTTTGATAATGGATTCTAATGTATCATTTAATCTGAAGCCCTTTCATCAAGTATCATGTAATAAAATAAGAAAAAGAAATTTCAACCCGGCTAGAGAAGACAACATATGAACAATATCATTATCCAGAGTAGATTACATTGATAAGAGATGCGGAAGCAAATTACACTGCACAAGACTCTGCAGATTCAGGGTTTTTTTCTTTTGCCAGATTTGCAGTTGTACTCATTTTTACCGTTGCTAATTCAGAATCACAGATTGTTTGAATCATACCTATATTTAGTATGGCTGCAAGAGAAACAGGATCGCTTATTATCTATTCAATGACCAACCAAGAAAGTTGCTATATGATTAATTGATTCATGCTCATCAAATGAAATGAAAAAATAAGGCCCCAAAAGCCCGTAATGAGTATAAACTCATCAAGGACTACATTTGTTCAAGCGGAAGGTCATAATACTAATACATGAAGTACAGTAACATGAGCAGTCATAACTCTGGGACCTCAACTGTTTTACTGATGGAAAGATGTAACTGAAAGTATGCTTAACTGTTCTCAGTTTTCATTAATGCCACAATTTAAAAGTAAAGAGGACCATAGAAGAAAAGAAGAGAGCTGAGAATGCCTAAAGGACCTTCACTGACGTAAGAAACATATCATACGATCTTTTGTGCAACAGTCAGAACTGACAATTGAAACCCAAAATGGCAAAAACAACCAACAGCATTTGAGGTTGGAACTCAATAATTTGACAATTTAACAACTAGATAATGATTTTAGTGTTATACCTAACACAGTGCTGCATTCAAGTAAAGAACAAGCACTACACGTAACTACAGACATGCCTGCCCACTTAATAATAACTGATATGCTTGTGCATGACCACAAATAGATGTATTGCATCCTCGGGACATGCAGATATGTGCCGGCCTCAACTGAGATTGTCCATCATCAGCAAGAAACTACTCCCGAGGAGTCCATACGTATATGATAGGGCACCAGATTGAATGGAGTTTATTAGGCCATATCCAGAAATGCCAAAGTATCTAAATCTCTGAAACTTTGTGGACAAACCCAACCTCTTAGACAACCCTAATCAGTTGACCGTTTGTCCATACTTCATGGGTTAGCTTCTTCATCCTTTTATGTTTCTAAACTTATAACCCGGGAAACAAAAGGACGAGGTCAAGGCAGCTCATCCTTGGAGAGGGTCTGTCCAAATTACAGTAAAACTCGTGTTTCTTTGGCCTCATTCTTTTCCTCGAAACTCATCCACCTTGCTCTGATCAGCATCCCTTATCATTGGACTACCAGAAAAAAATGCACGATGTCCCAACTGAACTAAATTAAGAAGCTTTCTCCTTGCCTCATAAACAGGATTTGGGTCGATCAAACATCCTCTCTCATAAGCTTCTCTGAGGAACACGGTGTGCGTCTTCCCCTTGGTTGAGAGATAAAATATCCCAGGATGATCCAAGAACAAGTCCCTAATATTCATATCTATTTCGAACCATTTTCTAAAATGACTAATCTTCTCCACTTCGACCATCTTTTCCACGGTGAGACTCAAGAATTCATGAACAATAGCAACTGCTCGTTTCTCCAATGCCATTACTGCAGCCTTAGACTTTCTCTTTTCCCCTATCTCCTCATATGGCCCCACATAGGGCACACTCTGCCATTGCTTAACCTTAGCCTTCAAGTCCTTGCTCAGTCTCATACCCGGAGGAAAAGCATGCTTGAAACTGAACCTAATTTCGGTTCTATCAACTTGACTGTCTTCTCTACAACACTCAGTTACCCTCCAATTCTCAACTGCTGCTGTAAGATGATTTTTTTCGTGAATATCATCAACCAACTTCAAGATATGAGTACTTGGTTCATGACCATCACAAAGTCTGAAGAGATTGGAATTTTGAGAAATCACAGAATCCTCAAAGTCATCTGGGAGACCAAGCTCCCTCCAGACCTTGAAAACGGCACGGAGTGGCAAAGACTTTGAAGAAGTCATTAATAAAAGGCGAACTAATCGGTCTACAACAAGGGGCATTGATGCTTTGATAGCCTGACTTTCTTCTAGGGCAATTTCAATGGCAGCATCAGTTAATTTGCAAAAGGGTTGAGACTTATTAGTATCATAAAATATTTGGAAGATGTGGGGGTATTTGCGGAGGAAGTAGGCAGCACCACGATTCAAGTGGAGCTTCTGGGAGAGCCTATCGAGGAAGTCTAATGAAATTGATGATGAAGGGTTGCTGGAAGCAAGAATGAGGTCTTGAATTGCAACCACTTTGAGAAGGTTTTTGTACTTCTCCATGAGTTTTTCAAATGTAGGGTCTCTGGCCCTGGAAGATACATACTGTGCAGAGGTTGTTTTGGTTCTAGTAGTCATGAGTACAAAACAGCAGCATATGGAGGGTCTAGAAATGAATCTCCAATTCATCCTGACAAGGAAAGTTCAAGATTTGTCTACCTACTAATCCACCCCATTAAGCATGCCAGTCCTTTATTTTGAAAAGCTCGTGAAGAAAGCTTTGGGCTTATACCAGCAATTGCACCCCAGAAACACACATCCACAAGGCTGTGAACAGCTGACTAAGAGTTTTCCCCAATAATTTCAGATAGAAATATGGTGATTGCTAAGTCCCAGAGAATCCAGTAGTCTTCTCCTCTTTATCTCTAGAGCCTGTACTCAGAAAGATGCTTGAAAAACTTACTGCAAGTAAATGTATGGACATAAAGTTGCTCATCAGCTACATCATTGGGCACTCAAAGCTAACTACAAGCATTATGTAGATCGATCAGATAAGAGGTAATTATAGACCACATAGAAGTGAACGGGAAAAGGAAGTTTTCCGATCATTGACTCAAACTCATTGTCGAATCCCACTCAGCAGAATATGGAGGTAAAAAAGGACGAAATGAAGAACTAAACTGCTCAAATACCAAAGTAAAAGACTTACCCAACGTATCCACAAGACAACCAATTTTCCATGTGATTGGTGACTAATTGAAAACTTTCATTAATGGCTGAGCACTTGCATCAGGAACATCGGTATCTACCAATAATTTAAACTTGAGAACCTTATTGATGCAGGCAACTGGTTTTACTTGCTTGCTGGGACACTGATTTGGATTCATATTGCATTTGCCAGAGGATTTGTTCGCTTCAGATGGTACTGTCGCTTCAGGATTGATGGGGTAAGTACCTGCATAGATCGTATACATCATTTTTATTAGATGGCTCCTAAGAGGATGCAGATAATTGCTTTCTCTTATAAAGAAAATCTGGAGCAATATAACATCGTCACAAAAAGTCAACAGCCTTTCTTTATCTTTGAAACGGCATTCAAGGATAAGATGAGAAGCTTGTCTAAGATGTTTTGAGCCAAACAAGATGTAACTGTGCGATGATGATGATAATATAAATCAAGGGGCTAGGGAAAGTCAAGGCCTATAGAAATATGAAAGAAAAGTTCAAGAGAAAACCCCAGGAAGTTAGTTCTTATCAAGTATTCAATAAGAAACAGAGCACATGTACACCGTCCCACTTACTGCGGCAAAGGCTTTATTGTCCTGGATTCCTAAATTTTTCCAGTAATAGCTAAGCAGGTATTATAGTTGCAAGAAACAAAGATATGGGATATGAAAAGCATAAAGCATGACACTTGCATGGAAAAGACGATCATTAGACATCTAGGTAGTGGAGACTGAAGAGAAAGGTAGCCACTGACATAGAAGCCAAAAGAGGCCTACAAAAAATGAGTTCAACTTCTTTGCAACGAAGCACAATGGCAGAAAGCAAACTTCCTTTTTTGGTCCCATTATAAGAAAGTAAACTCCCTTGATCATATGTCATCACTAAAATTCAGAGCAGGTCTGGATTAACTTTTCCTTCTAATTTAATCTAAATCCTGTGGCAAAGGCTTTATAGTTGCAAGCACAATGGCGCGCGCACACACACACACACACACACAAACTTCCTTTTTTGGTCCCATTATAAGAAAGTAAACTCCCTTGATCATATGCCATCACTAAAATTCAGAGCAGGTCTGGATTAACTTTTCCTTCTAATTTAATCTAAATCCTGCGGCAAAGGCTTTATAGTTGCAAGCACAATGGCACGCACGCGCGCGCGCACACACACACAGAGACACAGACACAGACAGACACACAGACACACAGACACACAGACACAGACACACACACACACACACACACATATATTCATAATTTTTTAGACTCGTGTATTAAATTTTGGCGTGAAAGCAAAAACTGTACTTTTTCACTTATCACTTATGCAGAATGCAAGACCAAGAAGCTCTCAATCCTCTTAATGCCTAAAATTACGTAACTCTTGATTGAATGGCAATGGGTTGGCAGCCAATGATGAAAGCATTGAACGTAGAATTTCAATAAACAATTCTTTTGACATTCAGTTCCAGTTTGCAATGGACACTACTCTAATAATTACCAATGAAACAATAAATCCCCAACTCCCCTTGCCTCTAAAAATAAATAGTAAATTTGCTTTTACAGCTCCTTTTACACAACAATTGGTTTCTTAAAACATAGAAAAGATGTACGTATACCAAACTTCCTGAAAGCCAGGAAATTAAAGTGAATGGAATCCCTCATGCTTTTAAAGACATAAGATTCTCTTATCAAATTAAAGATCGGCCATTGCTGCCATGATCCATGGATATGAGATAAATTTAAATCAAAGGAGACTCACTCTCTTCGGTAAGAGCAATACATGTTCCTATTGTTTCCTCGTAATGCCCAATCTGCACCAAAGGAAAGCATAAGCAACTACATTCAAGTCCACGTGAAATCTCACAATTACATGAAAATACTTAGGTAAAATCATGTACATTTTTACATTTCATGCAGTACTCCACGCATAACTACGAAATGGATTTAGAGCAAAGATAAAATTAACAATTTACTCAGAAATAGAACAAAAGAAGACTTCCGGAGAGAGGGGTGAATAATAACAAAGATCTGAAATCCATGAAGCTGAATGTTTTCTCAATAAGACTTCCACTAGCAAATTTCAAAACAATTATGCTGTGAAACTAAGGTAATACTGATACTAAGTCTAACTCTTTCATTGAGGTCATATAAACATGTAATAAGGATATGACAGGACACGGGTGTGGTTGCAAACAAGAGTCTCTTCATCTCAAGAAGAAACATGCCACACGTGCTTTGAAATAAAACTGATGTAAACTATTATTGGGTAGAATCTAGAAGAAAAGGTAATAAACAACTGAACACCATTAAGGAAAAAAAAAAAAGAGACCTTTCAGGCAAATATTGCATTCTACAAAGTGAGAATGTACTTTTACATCTACTAGTTCTGTTAAAAAAAAATATATATATATACACACATATAAACTTCACATTGCACACATTTACACAGATGAATCAGACACTGTGAGACTGCAGCACACCCACATCCACATCCAAATCCCATTAACATAATACAAGCGTGATATTTAAAAGGAGTAAACCCATGCACTACAATCACGTTGAAAAGACAACATGACATCCTCATAATTCACAACTCTAGGTCTCTCTCTTGGCTTCGAACACACTTCACCACAAAATTAGATACACAAATCACTAAATGAAAAGAGTTAGTACTTAGATTCATCTTTCTAAAGTTTTTTTCTTAATAAAATTTGTTTTCTTCTTTTTTAGATTATTTAAAAATTATCTAGTGATGTTTGGTTACACCAAATAATACATGTTTACAAAGGATCATTCCAATTTACAAAAAATTTACAAGTTCACATGCTAATTGGTTTATTTCTCATTTCAATGGTAATATCTTTTACAGGTAAAGTAAACAAGTTATATCAACTAAAATGAAAGAAATGTTTTTCACTTGTTTCAGGATAACATCATAAGATCATTACTTTATTCTTTCTGAAAGGAAGCACGCTGAAATTAGAAAAGATAATTAAAACGAAGGCAAAATGTTATCTATGGAACAGTGTTTTTACACCCAGACCAGTCAAAGAACCGGCATTGGTTCTAGTTCCCCACTCAACCGATTGGACCTCTGGGTCAACAAAGTTGGAGAATTTACTAATACATTTACACATACACAATTTGTGTGTGTTTATTATGCCCACTTACAACATCATGAGCATCTACCCAATGGACAAGGTGTTCTACAATCCGCATGAGATCAGGAGGTCGATTAATTCTTGCCCCAGCTCATCAAATTTTTTTCACAAAGTAAAAAACTTGGTCAAAGATCCAGTCAAACCAGTGGCAGAATTGGATTAAATGGTGGAACCAGGATCATGGTCTGGTTCCCAAGCCAACCGGTTGAATTCGCCAGTCCAGCCCCGGTTTGAAATCATTGTTATGAAGCAGGGCAATAACATAGATAAACCACCGAGTCTTACAATACTTTAATAAAGCATACACGCATAGCAGATGAAACTAGGACATATGTTCTCCCTTAAGAATTCAACAAAAATAATTTCTTGCCACGTTATTATAAATAAATGGTAGAGACATAAATTTTGGAGTATATAGACAGAAATCTGCATAATTAATCACATGTAACCATGGTATTGTGCTTTTAACAGATTGAAGTCCATTAACTTACTACACCTAATATGAAGGAACAACGAACAAAACATGTGTTGAACAATATACTAAGTTTCTCGACACAGTTAGCTACTGTTACATGTTTCATCAGGTTCAGGTCTACTTTTGTGATAAACTAAATCGACAAGCATCATTGATCATGAGATGATGCTACAGATTCAGGGCTTCATTTCCAACTGGCTGCAAATAATTTAACATATTAATGATTTCATCATTATTTACTGTCGCATATATAATCACTCCGGATAAATTAGGGAAGAGATGGAGGAATGGAAGGAGGAGGCTTGTTATGCAATGGTTATGACAAGTCAAAAAATCGACCATATGTCAAGACACTGGACAGCTAGAAAGAAAAAACTCTTGGAAGAAACTATGCGTCGCAAAATTTCTTATCTCAATCCCCCCACCCCACCAAAAAACATGTAAATTAGATAAAGAGCTTACCAGCTTCAATTTGTTATCAATGACCAATATGGGATTCAATGTATCCAGACCCTGAAGTACAGAAAATACTCAGTGAGAAACAATTTGACTCGATGAACGGCAATGAACATAAGTTTCCATTGAGGAACTAAAAGAGAAGCAAATGGTCAAGGGAAAAAATTCTTCTCACTCAAAAGGAGACAGCAAATTTACGAGTATGAGACAGTGCTAAAAGACAACTGAGCCTGCTAGCATGTTTGGTGGATGGTGAGTGTCTCAAGTCTTAATCAAATGATTTTGAAGATAGCAGAACATCAAAAGTGGAAAGGGCATACTGATGCCCAAGTATTAGCATGTTCCATCTATTGCAGGTCCAAGCACATTGTCTATCCAATGATTATTGTATCATAGACCGCGGGTGTGACAGCACTTTGGCTAAGCACTTGATAAAGCTGTCGGTAGAAACCGCATATCTCATCGCCATGACATGATTACAAACTACAGATATAAGACCAGGAAACTGCTAAACAACGTAAGTTTGTGAGTCCGAACACATACAGATAAGACGTATGGTGCATTTGGCGGAAGGTCGAACTGCTCAGAGACAGAGTAAAGATCAAGTAACACATATTCTTCCTCAACCTCTACATCATCACGTATCGCACTTGCCTCCATGGTTCCATTACCTGCAAAAGATCATACAGTTCAATGTTTTTGAGTTGTAACAGCTTTATCTTCGTCGAGAACACCGAATCAACCGCAGAGGAATCCAGGAACTATCAAGGATACAGGTCGTGTGGAAAAGACAGGATTATATCGCTCCTTTCTCACCATATATCTATCAGTGCCAATTGAATAGAGCTTAGAAACTCTATGATTTAGCCCATCCATTAACGATCTCATGATCTTCACGAGTTATATTGCTCCTTTTTCTCGCTAAATCTCTATCAATGATTACGCAAGAGAGATGAACAATAACAGGAACACAGCAAGGAAGTTCTCCCAGCTTGAGAGCAATGTGATACTCAACGGGGACGGGAGCAGCTAAGTCCAAGTTGCCGGAGAAAGCAAAACGTCGTGGAGACTTGTACGGACCTGGTCGGCGTGCAGGATCGAGCGAGTCGGCGTCGAGCGCTCAGCGAGCCAGACGGAGGTGCCGTTCGAGGCGTGAGGACACGACGGAATTAATCTACCGGCTGTGAAGCGTGGAAGCGAGCAAGAGTCTCGACTGCTGGCTGCGACTCGCCGGGCCTCGTGCTTGCACGGCGGTCGGCGGCCGGCGGCGAGATGGATGGAGGCGCGGTGAATGGGCTGTGGCGTCGATTGCGTCAGTCGAGGTCTGCAGGGAGGAAGAAGATGCACCGCAATAGCCGAAATCACAAATCGCAAAGACTGTATTTTAAATGGGAAAAAATCACCAAAAAATCCTAAACTTCATTTAAGATGACAAATTTACTCCGAAGTCTTTTTATGACCTAAAAAATTTCAAACTTTACTAACAATAATATATTTACCCTAAACATTTTTTGTAATACAAAAAACTCAAATTTATACTCGCATGATACATTTACCCAAAACTATAAGAGATTTCATCTTTTACTTTTAATTTTTTTTTTGTTTTGCTTTTCTTTTCTATTTTCTTTTTTCTTTTTTTTTTCTCAACTCTTCCTTCTACCACGGCCGAACTCAAGCAAGGACTACACTTGCTTGGGTCAAATCTGGTGAGGGCAACCCTCGCATAGGTCAAATCTACCTTGCCTATGTCGAGCAAGGGTTGCCCTCACCAAATTTGGCTAAGACTATCCTCGCTCAACCCAAGGAAGGGTGACCCTCACTCAACGTCGATGAGGGCAACCCTCGCCTGGGCCGGATTTGGCCAAGAATGCTACCAGATCTGGCGAGGGCAACCCTCGCTTGGGTCGGATCTGGCAAGGGCTATCCTTGCCCGACCCAAGGGAGGGCTACCCTCACCGACGCAGGGGAGGGCGACCCTAGCTTGACATCGACGAGGGCAACCCTTGCTTGAGTTTGACTTCCCTTCTCCATGGCTGGTGGAGGGGAGAGAGAATAAGTAAAAATAAAATAAAATAAAAAGGTAAAACATAACAAGAAAAAAAATTAATATAACAAAGAACCTCGTACTCGATAGTGATAAATTTATAAGAAACTTGTTTTTTATCAAAAAATAATTCAAATTAATAGATTTACGATAAATTTATCTTTCATTAGTTTTTATTAAATTTTACGGCCAAATTGTTGTGTTAGATCACAAGTGTATTAGTTTAGGGTTTTATCCTCTATTTGTCTATACTAATTTATGATTTTTTTGTATTAATTTAATTTAACAAAAATTAATAGATGATAAATTTGTCACAATGTACCAATTTAAATTTTTTGTGATCAAAAAGTTAGTTTGAGTAAAATTTACCATAAATGTACTGGTTTGAAGTTCTTGGCAGTCAAATAATTTTTTTGCACAAATTTGCTACAAATATATTAATTTGGAATTTTCATGATATTAACCCAAAAGGGAAATTTGGGCTTTTATGGGACTAAAGGTAAATTTCCAATTTTACCCCCCAACTTTTGCGGCATCACAAAATTGTTCCCTTTGAGTTCAAGGGCATGTTTGTCCACACAACAAGAAACTCCCTTAATGTTTTTTTTTAGGTAAAAAGACGCGGGAAGTCTCAATATTAATAAAAATTATTCAATCAGGTTCATTGATTCTTATTTTTTTTGCGCAATCGAAACCTTAAACTATATATTATTTTGTTCCACTTAGTCATTCGGTTAAAATAAACGTAAATGCTAATATGGACCGACACATAAGCGCCACATTAATGTTGACTAGGCAAACTGATGATTTGGATGTATTTACCTGTGCTGGTTGGACAAAAATTTAAGAAAAATTGTAGAGTTAATCCAAAACTTAATAGAAGAGAGATAAAAGAAAGAGAAAAGGGGAAAGATAACCAGCAAACCCATGAACCACACAAATCAGGACGACCAGCAAGCCTGCTGTTCCTCATGCATCTATGCTTAATTAAAGATTCGGCACGCTATCTGAGCAAGATTGCCGTGCGGACATACCCTCTTTGTAAACATGTTGTGCAGTTTGTCATTTTAATTATTTCTCCCAGGTGACATTTCTCTTGGATAGGGACAATAGCATCCATGATGTTCTGCACGAAGGGGTGGTGAAGATGGTGGTGGAATCTGTTGGTTAAAACGCGGATGGCAAAGTGCTAGTTTGTAATGGGATGATTTTTTTTCCTTTCTGCTTACGCATCGATGTGTCTCAGCGTAATTCTGTTGCAATTTTCATGCATCCCGACTCACTTGTAGTGAGAGGAGATACTCCTAAACTCACGACTGATTGTCATATATCAGACGTGCATTAGCTCGCATATCCATTTTATTGTGGTTCACTTTTCTGTATTTATTCTATTTTCTAACTTACTATTGTTCTCATTGCGGTGATCTTTTCTCTCCATAACTCGACCCCAATCTCTCTCACTAACTCGATGAGCCAATCCAAAGCCATCCATTCTTCAAAGGCAACAATATAAAGAGAACAAAAAATGAATCCCGAAACCAGTCAAGCATGAATCAAAAATGAGTCGAGAAATTTACATTGTAAAAAATGAATCATAACAGATTAAATGAATCGATTTGTATTGAGCTATTTATGATACAATATACCCGTTTGATAAGCTTGTCCTTCATTTTAAATACATAATTGCATCTCCTAAATCCCTCCAAAAAATTTGCCAAACACTATTTGTCTAGGGCTAAAAGGCTTTAAAGCTTCAAAGAGCTTTGTGAAAAGGGTAGGAACTAATTTTGTCCTTGACCTTGTATTTAAAGCATCTGTACCGAAACCAATAATTCGGGGGCTATTATCTCGTAGTCATCCACCGAACAAATTAATCGTGCAAGCTGCGAAAGGCCTTTATGGTTTTGAGGGCTAATACTATAACGCGAGTCAATCCGCAAATGTTTTAAATAGCACGAGAATTTGCGTTCCATGAGTCGTGAACTGCGGTTGTCATGCCTAGTTTCGGAAGTCTTGACTTGTCTCTGTCGCGTATGTTAGAGCTGCAACAAATTGCGAGACAGCGAGGGGACCATACAACTATGTTGAAACCGATCGGTCCATGTAGAGCGTTCGTCTAAGGTTACACGAAAAAGACGTTAACGGAATTTACAAGAACACTGAATTTCCTTCTATTGCTGGTATCTAATACTTACTAGTTGAGCTCATGCTTTACAGCTATGGAGGGAAAACCGATGATCAATCTGGACAGGTGATTTTAAAGTTTCTCAAGCTTGATTAACGTTAATTTATCTTTATAAAAGTGCTATAAAAAAAGTGGTGAACCAGGACCAGAGACTGACAAGATTTCAATCTACCCCACCTATTTTCATCCAGTTTGATCTAAACAAAACTAGAGTAATCACACAGTATGTATAATTCCAATTACCTTTCATTCATCAATAAGTGAGATTCTACTCCTAACCAATGCCTCATGCTATGTTTTCCATGGACAGGATTTATACACATGGGTGAGCTTTGATTCAATAAGTAATCCATCACACCGTCCGCATAAATAGACACCTTCAAATTAGATTGCTGCAGACAGGTGAAGCTTTGCTAGATGGGAGCGGGTTACCTGCGCCTCGGCAGTCGAAACTGGTACTTCAGTTGGGGCACTTGAAAAATCTCAATCAAGTTCCATACTCACCTAAGTCACTTAAGCCACGGCTCAGTTACAGCACCAAAGTTGGCATTACGCTGCTTGTTGTCAGTAGCTTCCTGAAGATGCTTGTCGAGTGCAAACTCATCTAGTAAATCAAAAGCGTTTCATAGTCCCAACTCCAGTAGCAAGCTTGGCATAATGTGGACCGTGAAGGCCAGAAAAGAATGCACGTTCAGAGAGCTTCATGTCACCCATTTGCAGAGTCAACAGGATTTGGCACCTCGGTAGTTCCTGATGGTGGAGTTTGTGGCCTGGGCATACTTGCATCAGGCATTCCAAAATCGGGGTGAAGCATATCAACTTCACTCCATTCCACACCAGCTAGTGAGTGAGTTAAGGACTTCAGCAGTTTAAAAATTAAGCAGAATGAAGAGCACACATCAGGATATTATGACTATGGACACTAAGCATAAAAGAAATAAGCAATAGTTCCATTAGGATACTGTCCGTCTTCCACATGTCCGTAATGCTTACGTCAGCATCCGATAATAGCCAGTAATCCGCATCATTCTGCAATAGATAGAAAGTGTAATGGTGTTTAAGACAAAATTCATACAAAATACAACTACAATGACAAGGGCTGCAGCATTAAGCAGTTTCTATTTAAAGCTTTAAGATTCTATCATATTAAGAAAAATCACTGTTCGAACAATACTAACATCAACATCTGATGGTACAATTTTCATCATTCCTCCAACGGTCTCTTGTGAAGCATTTGCATCCAAGGATATTTGATAGGCAAGGCCATCAGGATCACTTTCATTCCTGTTGCTATCCACATTCACGGCCTCGCTTACTGTATTCTCATTTGAGCCAGAACTGGATGCAAGAGGTAAGCTAGGGGGTGGCTCCATTCCATTCATCTCCTCAAACTTCTCCTCAAATTGACTTCAAAAATAAAACCTCATTTGAGTATGAAAAGGATGGGAAAGGATTTTGACAAATAAAAGAGAAGAAGATGGCTGTTAATGTATCCAGCTAAAAATGCGTATATGCTTATCATGTGATAATAGTACCTTACAAGATAGACATCAATTGGACCCATAGTGCTTCTCAGTATTATCCTATATCTCCTCTGTGGATAGTCAACAGCCTAGAGCATATAGAAGCGTTGAGATTATATCAAAATCATAAAAGATCAAAGAATACAGTGAGCATTATTTGGGGTTGACTTACTTCATCAGGATCCGGTACTTCCAAAGTGGTGCCATGTGGAGCCTTAATAGCAATCAAGGTCTCATTCTGTGACAAGCTGGACCTTAGAGTCGTAACTAGGTGACTACAGAAGATCCAAAAGCATATAATCTTGACTGACCTGAAAGCAGGGTAGGCCTTTGATGTCTTCTTCGGTCACAAAGAGCCATCTGCATATACAAAAAGTTAAGAAGTCCTGCATAGCTAGGAGAGGAATATTAATTCAATGCACAGGATTGGGATCTCACTTTTGATTGTTCTCATCTTCACCCAAGCCCCTCAACTTTTCCTGCATTTCTCTGCAAGAGTGACAAGCATTACTAGCCTAATCAAGCACTCTGAATAAAATCCCAGCAGTCTAGCTCAGCACCTCACCTTATTCGGTCATCTAATCTCCGCTCTTCCAGAGAAAGTTTCTCAACTTCTGCCTGCAAAGGGCAATTTAAATCCCGTCACTAGAAAAGAGGATTTGCTCCTTTTTCCCCATTTAATTATCTACTCATATGCCGCCTTGTTAAAATGATGGATTGCTGGTGTAAGGAATCCAGATTGCAGATTGCCTATCCACAATATCGAAATAGAATGATGCTAATAGCGCTTTTGCAAACCTGCAAACGAGAAAAATCCACATCTGCGTCCTCTGGTCTTGAAGAATCAAGCCCCCTGATCAATCACAGGACTAGACAACTAAGTTCCCTTGAGCCTTAAATCCTATTATACTGTCACTAAAGATTTTGAACTTCTAAATACAAAAGAGAGGAAAAATTACTTCCAACGTATCCGGTTCTTTATCTTCTTTTCAATGAGACCAATGCCTTCCAAGACATTAGTTATATCATATATCCGCCTCTTTTGCACCTGCATCAATGAGAGTTTTTAGGACCATGTCATTAATGCCAACCTTGAAACACATGATTCATGGGACACAATGCAAAAAAGGTTTTAATCACTGGATCATTACAGAAATCCTTATACCACATGGTATATGAAAACTGTATCACCTCTAAAGTTTCTGCCGCTTTGTTTAAGTCGAGGATACCATCTTCTGCATGCTTGATTAGATTTATGAACTTCTTGGTAAGAAGACCTGTGAAATTCCAAACGTCAGTATGAAAGACTAATTACGAATAATAATTTTTAAATCCAAAGTATTATCTCGAAAATAATTCATTTGAGACTTACTTAAGGAACTATCATATCGACAGTTGCCTGCTGGAGTAAGGGCTGCAGGTGATCCTGCAAATTCATCAAAATTCAACAGTGACTTCATGGCTTTCCAAATAAGGTAACAGATGAAGAAAAGCATGAAGCTATCACGTTCAGGTGTGACTATTATGAACTAAACAACTTAGGAAGGCAAATTTTTTGTTTAACCTCATGAACAAGTGGAAAAGATTGACAAGGCAAGCAGTAGTATTCCTACCATCATTTGACAAAGGTGTCTGTGGACCAGACTTGTTGGCCTTTGATCCCTTCGATCTGTTGTAAGCCTTTCCACCTTTTGCAGATACAGGTGTCTGGAATGGACTACTTATAACATGGACATGTCCAGGGCTGTTAGTCCACATGCTAGATGCCACCTCATTTTCTGCTGTTCCACTCTTACGCTTGAGTAGCTGTAAAAACAAAGGAAAACATTTCACGCTAGTTCAATAGCCAACAAAGGGGAGGTTGAATTTTGAGAGCAGTTCTAATAGTTGTGGTAACATCCAAATTTCGTGTGGTAATTTCAATGAATCGAGTAGAAAATAACGTTTTCCAAGGAAACAAAAAAACCCATGATGGCATATATATTCTCATCTCGAAATGGAGCATGAAATTCCGATACAACTTCGAGAATTTTATCTAGCTAATCAAAATGTTTCAGTTTAGCAGGACCATTGCACTCACTATATAATACAATCTTCAACCAACTGTGAGAAGATCCACATTTCACATGGAAATAGGCGCACATTTTGTGGAAGCACTATACCATGTGAGACGATCATGATAATACTCAAAACATCTGACGTATGTCGTACTAGCAACTCTCTGAGGATCGACCTAGAATTATCAGTACCACTTAGAATGTCCAACGTATACTACTAGCGGATTCCTGATTAGCATGCATGCAATCCCTAGTTGAGTGTGCAACTGTTTCACATGGATGAAAAAAGAAGAGTTCGCGCAAGCCGCGAGGAAATAGAGACACCGGGAGCTGCATTTCTTTTTCGATCAAGGTAAGCAGTAGGAAGCTGCACCTTAACTAGTGAGAGCATAAGCGTGCAAAGCTCAAGCAAAGACGAGATGCTCATAGCTAATTAAACCTCTTAATTCGCAAAGACTCCACCACCAAAACAAGACAGCAACCATGGAGCTGCTGAAATTGGTTGAATTGTCAGTCAGAACGTGTTACACGACTTGTATCTTTTGGTGAAATTGCAATTCCCACCTTCACTACGGACAACTACAACAAAAAACGGAGCCCCTCTTCAAGAACAATCTAACGATCCCTAAAATGGTCGCCAGTCTAAATTCAACAGAGGGCGGACTGAAAAGATGCGAGAGAGCTAACTCATTCGCAAAACTAAGACGACCGATCTCGATGCATTCCATCGAGCCGCCGTCCAACAGTCGATTCCCGCAAAAAAAGGGGGGCGCAAAGAAAAAACACCAGGCGAACGCCGTCAACCAAATCAACGCGGGGGGGCCTCGAGAATCGAAACCTACAGGCGATCTGACCACGATCGCGTCGGCCTCGTGATCGGCGCCGGCGGAGCGGCGGGCGTCGGCGGGGGAGGAGGAGGAGAACCGGTGGTAGTCGTCGGGGGCACGAACGGGGGCTTGGTGGTGGCGAACGCGAGGTGGCGCTTCGGCGGCTGGAAGATCTGGCCGGCGCCCGGCGCCTGCGGCGGGGCCGGGCGGTTGGGGGTCCCGGAGCCGCCGGCCATTTCCCGAGGGCGGCCGGCGATCGCAATCGGTCGATCTGCGCCGGCAATGGGCGGCCAGAAGAGGAAGCCGACCAACGACGAGGTAGAGAGAGAACGAGGCAGAGAGAGACGGTGGTTTCCACAGTAGGGTTTTGTTAGAGAGAGAAAGAGAGGGAGAGAGAAGGAGGGAGGGAGGGAGAAGAGGAGAGCGTTTGGGTTTTAAGGAAAGTGAGCAGAAAACGAGGGAAGGAGGGAATTTTAGTTCGGATTAGATGTGGAGGGAAGCGCAGGTGCGAGAGAAAGTTTCTCGCTTTGCTCCTCCTTTTTTCCGATTGCGCCTGCCCCCCACCATCTTTCCAGAATCACGGCAGCGCCCCGCTCCTTTGGGCTTTCTTGACATTCTAGTCCTACCCTGCAGCACCTTGATTTTCCCTTTATTTAATTTCTCTAGGGTTGAATTTGTGCGACGCCTTTATAATTTTATTGGAAATGGATCGTGACTACGGAAGTTATATACACGTTACAATTACGATGCAAAACCTCATGTCTTATCAGACATTTCGTTGGAATTAGACTTGATCGTGAGTTTGATAACTTGGTACTCGATGTTCAATCTGACGAGCAATGTTATTGGAAAATTCATGAACTAAGGCTTTTTCTCTTTAATCTACTTGCTGAGGAACCCAAACAGAATTATTATTTAGTTACTTTGGAGATATCGGAACTATTTCTTTGAAAGTTCTCGGGACTTTTTAATCAATGAGAAAAGGCTAGGAAAAAAATAAGGCTAAAATGTCTTTTCCTTCCAGAAGATAGTATAGCCTTGCTGAGTTTCTCTAACTGTTCGCATCATATTTCCTTAAGTCTCTTTTTGTAAAAGTGTGGTGGTCTCGTAATATTAGGGTTAACTCTCATGAAGCGGGCTAACTTGACATTCTCAACTTCTTTTTGTGCTGGTTTTTGCTCGGTAATTATTGAAATTTTATGCACAGAATTTGAACTTGGGTCTTGCTCCATCATATTTCCCATCCCTAGCCACCGTAAGTTTGGGGCCTAATTCCATAGAAAATCTAAAATCTTAGGTTTAATTATAATTCCATCTCGAATTTTTTTGTCTAGAAAAGAAAATCCAGATTATAGCTCAGTCCCTAATCTATCATGGACTTCTTTTTTCATTTAAAAGAAAATCACCAACTTTCACATCGGCAATAAATCTACATCAGTAAGGTTACATGGAAAATTATCTAAAAACGAAACCATTCTTTGATATGAATATAAAGGAAATTAGGGATAACAGCGATTTTTATCCAAGAAAAAAATATTTTATTATCAACAACAATTTATGTGTAGTTATTTTCTTGAACGATGAAAATATTCTTCATTTATTCACTTGTGTAAATGATATAACTTATCATTTTTAGGAAAATATTTTTTAAATCATTTATTTTTTGCGAAATGAATAGATTTTTTTTTTTTTGAATGAACGGACCTTAATGAGCATACATCTACATGCAAACAGAGCGTGTAGATTGACTTCTTCTCTAGAGGTCTTCTTTTATAAAGCTTTTTTTGGGGGGGATTTAAATTGTTCAGTCATTAGTTTTGGAATTGGAAATAGAAAATAAATGAAAAAGAAAAGAAAGAGGAGAGCATCGTTAACAGGGATCGTTTGAATCCTCCAATGAGGTCGAGGTCTCAAGGTCAAGGACAAAAAGGACTGGGCGGGCGACTTTGCAATATCTAAGAAGAATGGGGCAACTATGGTAAATCCACAAAAGATAATAAAAATATGAACGAAGAAAACAAAGTGAGAATCAGAGGGAGAGTTGACTCAATTAAACTAAACGATCCTCTTACATAAATCGCGCAAAACAGCCCTAAAGTTTATTAATATACTGTGGTCTACCATATAGATTTTACTTGAAACAAAGTTTGAGAACACTAATTTTAAAGATCATCACTTTAAAATTTCACATTTGACAAAGGGCGAGATAAATATAAAAATTGACTTCGATATTGGTTAAATAGCTAAACACTTAATTCAAACGTGGCAGATTCCTAGTTTGAGTGATACTTAATTTGATCCCATCTTTACAGTATTGACTAAAACTTACTTGATGTATATAGGTGTAATTATTTGTGCGCATCCATAGGTTCTGTCAAGTCAAAAGTTTAAAATGATAATAAAAAATGAAGTCGCATTAGAGCTAAAAAAAAAAATCGGAGTAAAGTTGAAAAACTTGCCTTTCCCTAAAATTGTGGAATTACATGGCTCGTTCTGTATTGAGCTTCCTGTCCTTTCATATTAAATTCATGCTTCTGTGTCTATCTATCTATAAGTCGAAAGGGAGTTTGGAAGCACGAGGGAAATGGAAAATGCACAAAACATTCTCACATTTTTAAATTTCCCTTCTCTTCATACTCACAAAATTTTTATACTTTTCAGAAATTTTCACCTCAATTTTCTTTGCTCCCGCTGCTCCCAACTTCTGACTGAAACAAAGAGACTAGGTTCATTTTTAATGGATTGATAGGTCGTTAATGGGTCAAGCCTTATTTCCCAAAACACTCATAATGGGTTCTAAAAATAAAAAGACTGAAATATATGAGTTCATAAATGGATTGTGTACCCATTTTGACACCTCTACTTCTGAGACAGAGCCTTAATGTATCTCGCTTAGCTTTCATCAACATGATACTTTGATGTGGCCATACAAATTTAAGTTTTTAAAATAATGATATTGGCCAAAAATGATAAAAATGTAAAAGAAAAAGTTAGTGGTGAGTTTGGTTCAACTTTATAAATGGGCTTTAGGTATGATACAAATGCTGAAAGCCGAAGACTTTTGGAGAAATGCAAATTGTATTTAGTAAAAATTCTCTACAAATAGATTTCAAGTTCAAAAAAACTTTTACAATGGACTTTGGTTGTATTTAAAAAAAAAAAATTTCCAAACCCTTCGCTAGAGCTAGCGAAGGGCTCCAGCCTTCAATGAGCCATATTTGGCTCCGATGATCATCGACCGAGGGACCTCTATGAGGGTTGCCTAAGGTTGCGCAACTCAAGCAACCCTCACTTGGGTCATCTCTTGAGGTTGCATGACCTCAAGCAAGGGTCAAGTGACCCTTACTAGCCATTCGCCAACTAGATTTGGCCTTACTGGTCATCCTCACAGGAAGAAGATGAACAATTACAAGAAGGGGCAAAACTGAAAAAAAAAAAAACAAAAACAAAAACAAAAAGTCTGTGAGGATAGTTTTGGAAAGTAATATATATTAACATTGGTTTTAGCATTCCGCAAATGCGGGAAAAGTATAGAAAAAGTCATAAGCATTTTGTAATTGTGCCAATTTACTCTTAAACCTTTTATTGATGTCAATTTAATCTTAAACCTTTTGATTTGGTACCAATTCAATCATTCTAGATAATTTTGGCCAGATTTTACTATTGAGCATCGGTCAGCTAACATGGCATGACTTTTAATAATATTTAATATTTTTTGAATTTATTTATTTATTTCTTTTTTTTTTTCCTTTTCCTTTTCTTTTTTGTTTTTCCTTTCTCCTCCTCCTTCCTCCCCCAGTCGCTTTGGACCTTGACGACAGTTGACGAGGTCGAGGTCAACCTTACCAACATCCGGCGAGCCTCACAGCCATTGGCAAGGCTTAAGCCCTCACTAGAGGCCTTGAGGGTTGCTTGCGTTGGGCGGTGAGGCTCACCCTCATTGATCTGGCGAGGGTCAGGCCACTCTCACTAGATCTGGCAAGGTTGAGCCTCACCTAAGGCTGCCTAAGCCGCGGGGGCAGCCTTGTGCTGGGCTGGCGAGGCTCGCCCTCACCGGATCTAGTGAAGTCAAGCCTCACCCATGGCTAGTGAGGAAAAAGGAGGAGAAATGAAAAAAATAAAAAGAAAAAGAAAAGGAAAAATAAAATAACAAATTTCAAAAAAATATTAAAAGTTATCTACATCAGCATCAATCATGCCATGTTAAACCACCGATGCCTGGTCAACAAAATCTGGCTAAAATTAGTCGGAAATGATTGAATTGACACGAAGTGAAAATGATTAGAACTAAATTGATACAAAGTTAAAAGATTTATGACTAAAATGTTTAAGACTAAGGGCGCGTTTGGTATCGTTTCCATTCCGGGGAACAATTGGTCAACAAAATCCGGCTAAAATTAGTCGGAAATGATTGAATTGACACAAAGTGAAAATGTTTAGAACTAAATTAACACAAAGTTAAAAGATTTAGGACTAAAATGTTTAAGACTAAGGGCGCGTTTGGTATCGTTTTCGTTCCGGGAAACAATTTTTGAATAGAAATAGTTTTTTTTTTTTTTTTTTTTTTTGTAAGGGTAAATGGTATTATAGCTTTGAACAAATTTATAGGGAAACAAGACTGGCTCCTAATCTTACACTCTCAGAACAAGAAGGAGAGTGGAAGGGAGCCAGAACAAGAAAACACAACAGAGCAACAAGCTCAAACGGAACAAGGACCAAAGAGGTCACAAAAACAACAACAATGAGCTAAGACTAACTCAGACCCAATGCCGTTAGGAGGGAGGCCACCGCTCGGATCACCATGGAGAGACTGGGAAGAAGCCGATCAAGCAGTGTCCTGTCTGTCGCCAAAGATGGCGGGGTGGAAGCCCCAACTCCGCTGGAGTCTTCTGTTCCTTGGGATATTAGGGACATTAGAGAAGCTTGCGGCTTTGTCCTTCACACTCTTGATAATATGGTTTTTGATAAAAGATAGGACGATCGATTCTCCACGAAAGATAATGGCATTCCGTTTCTTCCAAATCACATAGCACATAGCAACATAGGAATGACGAGCTATGATATGATCGAAATCCTTGCCTTTGAGGAAGCGCATAGCCCAAGAGAGGTTGTCTTTCTAAGGCCTTGGACGCCAAGGAATGTTGCACCGCGTGGCCCAGAAATAAGCAACAGAAGTCGTGAAGCGGCAGTCAAAAACTAGGTGGTCTATAGAGTCGGGGACCTCTTCGCAAAAAGCACAAGTAGCAAAAGCGATTCTACCATAGGATAGAAAAAGCTGTTGGGTAGGTAGGCGATTTTTGACAATCAACCAGAGAATGAACTGGTACCTAGGGGTGATGTCGCTGTCCCAGATGAGCGAAGCCCAAGGAACATGAGGTTTTTTAATTCTAAGATAGTCCCATGCAGATCCTACTGAGAAGGTTCCCGACGAGTGCCAACGCCAGGAGAGGCAGTCCGGAAGATGGTTGGTCGTCGGTAAGGAAAGACCATCGGTAGAAAGGAGGTGGCGCGCCGAAGATCCGAAAGGCGAGAGAAGATCTGCCACGATCGCATTTTCTGGGAGGCCCGAGCTCATAATGTCGGGTTCCGGTAGAATAAGATGCAGCGGGCCTTCCTGGTGCCAGTGGTCAAACCAAAGGGAAACCGAGAGGCCATTCCCAATTTTCCAAACGAAGGACGGGCGTGAGTCTTTTATTAATTGCAGAATCTTCTTCCAGACCCAGGAGCATACTGTGGGGGTGGAGGCGATCCAAAAATTGTGGCGCTTTAAGAAGTTGGAATGGATCCAACGGCACCAAAGGGACTCATTATCTGTGAAAATGATCCAAATGTACTTCATCATGGCTACAATATTACAGTCTCTTAATTTTCGGATACCGAAAATTTCTGAGTAACCCACCCTGTTGTGGGCACGTTGGTTTAGGCCTTTCATCTCTAATTGCGGAATAGGAGAGGTTCAAGTCACCGCATGCGCATTAGGCGCGACTTAAGCAAAGCACCGTGGGAGGTGGGTCCCCGCGCCAGTGCTCCCTGGGGATTTACGCCGAATACTTGCTGTGAGGCGGTTCCTCCGGTCTAAAAAAGTAATATTTTATGAGTATAAGAATGCGCTTGAATCGCAAAAATTTATACTCCAAAAATAAAAATGCATTTGGTAAACTTGTATAATTTTGTTATTTCTTTTACTTTTTCAATATTTGTTGACACCTAATATTTTAAAAATATATAATAAATTAAATTTGGTTTTGAAAATCTTTGTTGTTGAAAATATATTTTTATTTCAAAAATTCAAAAAATAAATTTCAGTTTTTATTTTATTTTATTTTATTTTTTTCTTTTCCACTTGTTGACACTTAATTTAAAATTAGTTTTTAGAAA
Organism: Eucalyptus sp. ANBG9806169; assembly: GCA_014182395.1. Classification (NCBI taxonomy): domain Eukaryota; kingdom Viridiplantae; phylum Streptophyta; class Magnoliopsida; order Myrtales; family Myrtaceae; genus Eucalyptus; species Eucalyptus sp. ANBG9806169. The sequence goes on along the minus strand of CM024573.1, from coordinate 38,612,558 downwards.
TAAAAGATAATCTTTGATTATAGAGGGAAATTTTGAAAATAAAAATAAAAATTTGAATTCAAAAACAAATGCAACAACCGTGTGATTTTGGAGCCATTTGTTTGTTCAGGAGTTGAGAGAAAATCTCTACGGCAGAAACAAATTCGAGTATTCAAGAAACAAAAAAGAGAAAAGAAAAGAAAAGTCTGAAGCTTCTGCAGAGAGTGAGAGAGAGTGTCAGGAGAGAAAAGTAAAAAAAGGGGGAGAAGTGAATACACTGTTCATCTTCTTCCTCATGGATTCCTCCTTCGCGAAGCTCCACGCCGTTGTTGCTTCCACGACCGCGACCACCGCCGTCCGCGAAGCACCACACCGCTGCCGCTCTGGCGCCCCCACATCGCCGCCTCGAGCAACCCGACGCTCGAGAAGAAGTCGGTCTCACCGCACCAATGACCCAAGCACCGACGCACCAGCCCGCAGAACGCCTCGCCGTTTCGCCTCATCTCGCGACTCAGGCCCGAAACCGCGCCACCGCACCTCTGTGCCGACGCCTCCGCCTGCCACCACAGACGCCGCCTGGAGCCGACGCCCGAAACTCGCGCCGTCTCGACGTCCCCGAGCTCACGATGCTATCGGAGCCCCAAATCAGGCGCGCCGCCGAGCCGATTTGCCCTTTTGCTGCAGCCCATTGTGCCCTGCGACATCTGAATCGCCTTGTTGTGGCCACAAAGACCCGGCGCCCGCCTCCTCCGCAGGTGCTCGTCCCCTCACCAGAGTTCGACGCGGACCGCCCATTGACCCGCGACCCGCGACCCGGAACCCGCACCGGAGCTCCTCTCGCCTACGCCGTCGCGCCCGAGCCGCAACGCCACCACCGCTCCTCGCCCTTTGCGCCGCCAGCGTGCTTGTCGCTGTCCGCCGTCCACGCCGTGCCGCCGTTTAGCCCTCACCGGAGCTCCAGTCGCCGGCCATCTTCCGCTCGGTTGCCCTCTTGTTCCGTTGGTTTACCTTAGGTAGTTTTACTTCTTTATTTTTATTACTTTATAGTTTAGGTTGTTTGTTTATCTTTTATGTTTATTTTCCTGTTTATTTCATTTGATAGCATGTTTAGTTTAATTATTTAAATGTTGGGTGTTAATATTTGCAATTTCTATATGCATTATCCATAGATTTTAGCTCAAATTACTATAGTTATTAATTTGATCCGAGAGACATCGGGTCATTTTTTTAATTATACTAATTTTGGTTTTGTGGTAGCATTTCATTTGTTAAATCATAATAATTATTTAATTTGGTCCGTAAGACTTCGGACTAAATTTTTAATTATTTTGATTTCCTTGTTGTGATTGTAGAGTTAAAATAATTATTAATTTAATCCGTGAGATAACGGATTATCTTTTTGATTATTTTAACTCTTATCTTAGTTTTTATGTAAAAATAATTACTTGTTTAAAAAAATTAAAATTAAAAAAAAACATTATAAAAAAGGGAATAGTGAAAAATTAAAAATTTGCATGAGCATGTGGGTCATATAATTTTATTAAATTAAGACACGTAGGTTTAATAAATTAACCTTTAGGATTATTTTTAGGATTCCATCCTTAGTTGTTTGCATGTTTTCATAATATAAAAAAATAATAAAAAGGTTAAAAAGAATAATGGTTTTCTAAGACAAATGGGGTTTAAATCAAATTAATCCCGAAATTGAATTAGGAAATTATTCCATTCTGAATAGCTTAATTAGTTTGTTTAATTTCAATAAAGAATATACAAAATACTAGATGCATTTTAGCTAGTTTGCATGTTAGGCTCATTTAATTAAAGTTTGCATATTAATAAATTAGGATGTCATTGTATTTTACTATTCCCATCATGTAATTTTAAATAATGAAAAAAAAAGCACAAAAGTTATTTCCTTGGTTAATAATAAATTAGTTCATAATTAATCCAATTTCATATCATCATTATTTAGTGTAGGTTGCATACATTAACAAATAATTATTAAAAAATCATAAAAAGAATATGCATATAGAATTGTTATGTCATGCATCTCATGTCATGTAGTATATACACATTTAGGATTGTATAAATTAGATTGCATACATATAGTTCAAATTAGGCCATATAAATTGCATTTTACATATCATTAAAGTAAAATTCATGCATATTAATTTTAGATTAAGATTGCATAATAATAAAAGTTAGGTGCCATGTCATTTGGAAATCATGTTTAGGGCATGCATTTTTATAAACATTTTTTTAAAATGTTTTCTTAGAGAGTGGACTTTAATAAAGTTGTGGTTTATAATTTCTTAGCATTTCGGTTTATTGAATGTTATTTCGTTGATTGTGTACCCGCATGATCACCATTTGTATGTTAGTAACTTAGGTTAAAATTAATCAAGACTGCCTGCAAAAATGTTTTTTTTTTTTTAAGGTACCGAAAGGGTGTTAGATTAATCTAGCGTAACCATGTCCCCGAATCCATTAAATCTCTGGTTCATAAAAGGTAAAGTATTCTCTCATACTTTATCTGGGTTTGTAATCAGCCATAATTGGTTAGTGGCGGCTCCAATTCGAAATATAATTGCATGTTTTAATGGGTCATTTTCTTAGTATCAAGTCGCAATTGGTAGGGCTTGGGAGAGTCCGCGCCAAGTCTTCAGACTTAGTAATCCATTAACCTAGTTTTAGGTGATTCACCTTCGAAAAATATCAGGTCGCGACAATATTTTTTATTACATTTTTTCTTTTTTTCTTTTTTCTTTTTTTTCCTTCTTTATCTTTGTGGCCGATCGCCGGCAACTGGTTGGGCAAGCTCCGGCAAGCTCGCCAGGCGACCGCAAGGCTTGGCCTCGGTGGCCAAGTGAGCCTCGCGTCGGTCGGCAAGGCTCAACCTCACCTAGCCCGATGAGCCTCGCCGTGGCTTGGCGTCTTTAAGGGCCAGCGACGCTCCAGCGAGGTCACTGACCCTTGTCTGGCTAGTCGCCAGCACAGGCCATGGCCAAGGCCGGTGACTGGCAAAAGGAAGATAAAGAAAATAAAGACAAGAAAAAAAGACGAGAGAGAAAAATTATTCCCGAAAGAAGAAACAATTTTTTTCTACTTCTTATTTCTGTTTTAAATTTGTTACCGGGAACAAAATTTTTACCAAATGCATTTCTGTTCTTTTCTTGTTTCGGAAAACAAAACATAAATTTTTGTTCCGAGTAATAGAAACAAAAATAAACAAACATGCCATAAATTGGCACAATTCCAAAAATTTATGACTTTTTTGATACTTTTTCCCTACAAATGCTATTTTTGAAGATTGGGTGGAAGTAATATTGGACTTTCAGTATTTTCAAGGCCCGCATTTGGCCAAAAGCTATTTCAAAATACTTACAAAATGCCACAACATTTCTTTGAGAGGCTTGGAGGCTGAAAGCCCTTTGGAAAAGCCGAATCAATACATCCATATGTATATTCACCTAGAGATACACTTTGTGAAATTCCTAAATTGTCCTTATTGTACGGTAACCAACCCCATCACTTTCTCTTTTTCCTTTTCTCTCATTTATTTATTTATTTACATGTGTATGTTTTTAGTTATTGAAAGAGTAGCAAAATATTCATTCAAAGTTTGTTTCCAGAATGAGAATTTTAAATAGTGTTAAAGGAAACATAATGCCAATGTTTTTTCTCCATTCAATTAAAGTTATTAATTCGTTATGACATTGCACAAGAAATAAAAATTAGGACATTTCTATAATAAAACTGGAAATTATCGAAAGGGTGTGTTTGTTCTTAAATTTTGATAAAGTAAAAAATCACGTTTTATTTTCTCTCCAAACTTTAAATGTTATTCAGACACGCCCCTAATTTATTATTTTGTTAAAAGACCTGATTTCTAGTCGAACCTGTCTAAAATATCAGGAAAGCCTTCCCCATGCCAAGTATTTTAATTTAAATTATGGTAAATTCCTATATATTTGGGTGGAAAAAACAATTTACAGAACATATCGTGGGTAATTTATGCGGTTCTTTTCTTTTGCCCATTGGACTTCACATTCGCTTGTCCTCCAGGTTTGCTCCGAACTAAACACGATTAAATCGAAAACTTGTATACTGGCCGACCTTGGGTCAGTTCTGTACTTAGTTGAGTCTGAAAAGTTGAACACGGAAATTCTGGGCGTTTCGATTGATAGCGTGGTGAAAATCATTCACTGCATTTTTTATGGTTCGTTTGTTAATAATTATATTTTCAAAAATAATTTCTATTAAGAAATATTTTTTTTCAATTCCATTATTCAAACGAGTTTTTAAGCATTGAAATGCTTTTGATGACTGCACAAATTTCTTTTCCCGAAATAGAAAAAACATGGTAATGAAATTAGTATGACTCTTAAATTTTTTCGTGACATAAAATTCGTTTTAATTTTTTAATGATTTTATAATATTTTTCTTCTTCTTTTTTTCTTATTTCCTTCTCTTCTTCTCCCTCCTCTAGTCAATTGTTGAGCCTTGGCGATGGCTGACGAACAGCCAAATATGAGAGCTGGCAATCTCACCTACCTTAAAGAAGCCTCGCCATGGCCAAGCGAGGCCAATCTTGCCCAACCACCAACGAAGCTCTGGTAACTTAATAGAGGAGAAAGAAGAAATAATGAAAAAGATGACTTAATTCTAGAATTGTTCACCATAATAAAAAAAATTAACCTTTTTTCTTCTCTAGATTATGTTCTAAATCTATTTTCAGGAATGAATATGTTATCCAGAACAAATTAATTTCCTTTTTTTTTATTTGATGAATAAAAGAACATAAATAGCTAAGAATTGGCCAGTTACCAAATAGATCATTAGGGCTCGAATGATAATCATTATGACCATAAATTGATTTCTATAAGAGAAATTTCTATTTCTATTTCTATATGAGTTTCTAAGCAAAATTACCTGTTTGATAACGACACAAAATTTCTACTCTAAAAATAGAAATTCGTTTGATAAAGATACAAAATTTCTTCATTTTGGACAAGGCGAACCGGTGGTGGTCGGGCTTAAAAGAACCGACAAAGAAAGCGGCCTAAGAAGGATGACAAGTGGCCTACGATTGGCAGCGGGCGGCAATGATCGGCAGACGGTGGTGGATGGCGACGGATGGACGATTGATTCATAGCAAGAACAAACGATGAGAATAATTTTTTTTTTCATTTCATTCCGAAATTAAAAAGAAAGAAAAAATTTACTTCGATTTATATTCCAAGTCTATTTTTGGAACAAAAATCTATTTTAAAATAAAAAAATGAAATAATTTTATCAAATAGATTTTTATTCTAAAAACAAGTTTAGAATAGAGAAATTTTGGTTCGTCATACACCCCTTTAGTTGCCGAGCTTATGAAAGCCGGATTATCAATTTCCTACCATTATGCCTCAAGCGTGTGATGAGATCTTTTCGATTCAACTGATAAAAATATTAAGAATCGTTCTAATATTGTGGAATTCTACATTACTTTAGATGACTTTGGATGTTTTATCTATGTACTTCAAAGGATTGAAGCCTTCGACGTCGAACGAAAGTCCATCATCAAACACCAAAAGCACAAATGTAGGAAAACTGCCGGTCCAAACAGTAAAATGACCCCATGCAGGGTTTCATCCGAGTCGGGTGCAGCATGTCTCCACATACTAGGAGGTTCTTCTTCCTTCCTCGACGGTCACGCCGGTAGGCAATCAATGCGATTGACGTCGTGTCTATCTAGTTTTTCGTAAGAAACGTCAGTTCTCCATCGTACCGACTGATGTGCGCTTGCTGCATTTCGTTATCAAGCGGGCGCATTTTTTATTTTATTTTATCGAAAATGGAATTACTATTAATTTACTTAACTAAGCTTCGAGTAAATACATCAAAAGCATCGGTGCATAATAAGTCTAATAGATCGGATGGGGGATTAGACAACCAATTAAAGGGGAGAAAATTAAAACGACAAGCTTTTGCAAGCCACGCATTTGGCTCGGCAATTTTGACCTGTTCTCCGGTGTAGTGTTCATGGCACCACCACGTGATGAATCGACCGTGCAGAGCTAAAAAGCGTTTTTGGCCTAGTTTGTTCGTGGTTGTTCTCGAGCAATAATAGAGTTCCAGCCGTACCGGTTTCAATGCTGGATTTGATGTTTACCAGCACGTCCTTTTTAGCAGCAAGTGCGCCTCCCGTTCAGTTTTTGGCTCGAGTCTGGAATTTTTCTGACGATCCTGTACTGATGGGTACGCACTTCTCACTTGAGTAACGTTAATATCGATACACAACACGACACGACACAATATATTTATTTTTTAAAAAAAATGAGTTTCAACACGTTAATATACGTTATATATTAAATATATATTTTATAAATAAATAATAAATTATTATTTTTATGATTATTTCAATTAAATTAATCTAATTCAAATTCAAAAATAAATAAATAATAATAAAATCCTATAATAAATTTACACTAAATCCACAATTTATTAATATCTTTCATTGTTTTAATTTGATAAATTCAACTCCATTTCAATAGATCCATAAAACTTGGAAAGAAAGAAAAAATTCACATTCTAGACTTGCAAGTCAGATGTGTTAAAATAAAAAAGAAAAAAAAACTTAAAGGCAAATTGTATATCACGGAAATTGAAAGTCAAAAGAGGAGAATAAAATATTAAGTTTTTCTTCTTTGCTAATTTGTTATTTTTATTATTGATTTTTATTTTTCACACACACACACACACACACACATATATATATATATATATATATATATATATATATATATATATATATATATATATTTAACCATTCATTTATTGAAATTTTTAAAATTGACCTCGCATATCGAAATCGTGTGTCGAAAACTCACATGTCGAAATTTCGACTCGAGATTCGAAGAGTGTCAGAAAATTAATTAAGTGTCGGATTTTTCGACACGTATTGATTGAGTGTCGAAGAATGTCCAAGAATGTCGGAGAGTATTGAATACATGTCGAAGTATCCGACACGATACGAAAATTCTCGAAAAGTATCGGTGTTTCATAGGTGCTTACACTCTTGGATGGGTTTGAACTCGTAAAAGGTCAGGTGGGCTTTGGTGAACTCAAGTTTTCTCTCATTTCTGACGTGACAGAGTCAATTTCCGAAGTGTCATGGTGCGCTCATTCCCAATCGGGTATGAATTGTATGACGAATGCATTTATAGGTAGGATTTCCATTCTTAGTATATACTCGATTTAGTAGTCGGATTTTTTTGTTGAATAATGCTGCGTACATCTCTCTCGAAGCACGCATCGATGCTATGTCCATTGCTGAACATACACATGTGCTCATCCCTGAAACTATACACGTGCTGGAACGGTATCAAATAATTAAAGCCTCATCAGAGTCTCTTGAGTGACATCTCATTTGGTATGCACGAACACAAGTCGGTGCAGCCATGTGTGCTTGCATCTGGGCCAATTCGTGTGCTCTAAGTAAGAGGACTATGCAGTGCCTGCTTCTTTGGGGTTTAGCTTAGTCGAGTTGAGGCAGTATGTATGGAGTTTGCACCGCCAAACAATAAGTTAGGGAAGATCTGGATGTAATTCCGATGACTGAAAAGTAACGGACAATTAAGTTCTTCCGTTAATAGGTAATCGCAAGGGGAAGAATGTTTTATCTTGTCGATGCTCGTGGTTGGTCTGATGTTGTTCTCGTGGTGCGTAATCACGCCATCAGCTATAATAATGGATCATTTTGATGCCACCGTACGGTCCGCTTGCTCTTGTACGATTCTTGCTGAATCATATGCCCGGTATGCATGATGCTCTGGGGCAATTTCCGACCGCAAAAGTTTTCATTCCCCTTAAATCATGGCCAGGGAATAGCACTGAGCGTCATCATTGATGAGGAGAGAGTCATCCAGGACTCCACCATCCACAGTACAGCAATTGGGTTGCTGTCGATGAGACTCTGAGAAACTGCAGATGACGATATTGTTTTTTTGTTGACGAGTGTTCTGTGCGCGTGAGATTTTACCCGAGGATTTTTTTGTTCTATTTTCGGCATTATACATGCCTTGCAGTACGTGCAAGAGAACCCCACGAAGTCTGCCCAGTTGGTTGGAAGCCTGAGAGGAGTCCATGAAACCAGATCCTCTAAGCTCAGCAGAGAGTACTTTCATGGCGATGTAAGCATTTGTCGCAAAGACCTCCTTTCCATGGTCATGGCCTGGCGGGGAGCTGTAAAAGAGTTTTGGTTACTATACAGCATACTCTTTGTAGCTGAATTCTGAGCAGCATCGGCAATTATGTGTCATGCTGGACTTGATTTTGTGTCCTGAGCGGGGCGCTAGCGTGGTAGTAAGTTCATCCTTTTTCCTCAGGACTAAGTGTTTCAATCGTTTATGTTGTAATTCACTATTTTTTTTGGAACTCTTTAAGTTATTATGGTCTGCAAATGCTTGAATTGGGATATGTGGTCCGACATGTTACCGGTATTTCAAATTATGCGGAACGATATCAAACTCTTCTTCCAGGGCTAGCAGAGGTGAGGAAAGAGCTATCGTTGATCATATGATGCTGTCTACGGTGTCTTCTACTGCATAGATTGACATTGCTGTGATGGAACAAATGAAGATAATATTGAAGTTCCTCGTGGAATGGATAATGGCGGTAGTGACTAGTTTGGACAGACTCTTCCAAGTCCCAAATGCCACAGACCCCGGATCGATGAGGATCTAGCAGCAAAACAAATCCGTTTCTCTGGGATGCCATGCGCTAAATGCTCGCATCCGGTCTATAATTCACGAGATATTTCCAATGGTTACAGCTAAAATACGACAACTTCCTGGAGAAATCCCGTGATTAATGGAGGACCGCGAGGGAAACGCGAGGAAGAGCACAGCCCTTAGCTTTCAGCTATCGAAGCAGCACTGTGCATGTGTGGTGGACGGGGAGTAAACGTGAGTCGCTCCAAAGTTTACCGACGATAAGAAGAGAGCGAACAATGCGCAACTGGCGCATACAAGGTGTTGGAGCGCGAGGTCCCCATCCCCCCCATCCTTCACGTGTTTTCCCTGTGGATGCTCTTTCGCCTCCTTTCCAAATCAAACCCCCACCCGCGACGAAAGCACTGGCAACTCACGCGGCTACCAACTACGTTCGGGTCCATTGGTGGAACGCCATTGACATCGCCCCTCCTCCGACCAATGGTGAGACGAGATGAGAACCACCATCAGCACGGTCGATCCGTTTCTTCCAAGAAAGACACCAAGAGAAAAACATGAAACTCTTTCTGAAATGGAATTTGTACGGCTACATAGAATACAGACGCGGCCCTCGCGACACGACACACATCGGGACAAAAAAAAATCGACAACCCGCCCGCACGTCTTAATCAACGAGCCGTGAGACTACCTTGAGACGAGTCGGAAGGTCGTGGGGTCCGGCGGTGCGTAGCGAATACTGCTACCGCTGCCATACCTCCCGAGGCAAACGTCATTCCAACGCCAACGGCTAACGAAGACTTTTCGGTTCTATGTGCGCAGAAGACAATTGCGGCGCTTTAGGCCCATGTTAAATAGGGGCACGCACGTAAATGCTCCGTCGGGGGTTAATGAACTAGCATGTCCTTAGGGACAGCTAAGCGATCCCCGAGGAGATTGCGATTCTCGTGTAATGTCGCTGTAGCTCTAATTCGGGATAGCTCTCCTTCAAATTCGAGTACCCTAATCAAGTCGATTTTAGCCTTTTACATTAACCGTCGGCCATGGGCACCAAGGCTAGGTAAATGCCTCGGATCGATCTGCCAAATGGGTATTGGAAGCGGGATCGCAAGTATATATTAATAAACCCATTTTGTAAATCGATCTTACCAAGGCAAGTAAAGTGGCCTTTACAAAAGATGTCTGCCCATCCTCGGCCGAAGGGTTAAAGACGATCGGGACACGAACCGCACCGAAATCGAACACGATTCCCTCCGAACCGTTGTGCCTCTTGACCTTTCTGTCGTCCCCCTAAACTTAAACTGAAAGAAACAGAGAGAGAGCCGTGCGGAGAAAAAGATATAAACCCCCCATCCCTCTGCTCACGGACTCCACTCATTCCCTCTCTCGCTCCAGAAAAAAACAGAGACACATAATGGCTCCTCCCTCTCCTCCCCTGCTCTTCATCTCCTTCCTCCTCTCCCTCCTCGCCTTATCTTCTTCCGCCGCCGCCACCGCCGCCGCCACCGTCACACTTTCTCTCACTCCATTCCTCCCCAACCACCCCCGATCGTCGTCCTCCTCCGCCGCCACCGCCGCCTCCGCCTCCGACGAGAATTCGTCATGGCAATCCGAAATGCTGAACCTCCTCGCCGCCTCCTCCCTCACCCGCGCCCGCCACCTCAAGAAGCACAACTCCTCTGCCTCCTCCAACTCCACCAAAGTCCCGACCTCCCCCCGCAGCTACGGCGGGTACTCCATAGATCTAGGCTTCGGCACGCCGGCCCAGAGCCTCACCTTCGTCATGGACACCGGGAGCAGCCTCCTCTGGTTCCCCTGTACCTCCCGCTACGCCTGCGCCTCCTGCTTCTTCCCCAAGTCCGACCCGTCCAAGATCCGCCGCTTCTTCCCCAAGCTCTCCTCCTCCGCCAAGCTCGTCGGCTGCCGCAACCCCAAATGCGCCTGGATCTTCGGCCCCGCCGCCGCCTCCCGCTGCAGCGATGAATGCGGCTCCACCGGCCGCAACTGCTCCCAGCAGACCTGCCCGCCGTACCTCATCCAGTACGGCTCCGGCAACACCGCCGGCCTCTTGCTCTCCGAGACGCTCTCCTTCTCCGGGGGCCGGAAGGTGCCGGGCTTCCTCGCCGGGTGCTCCCTGTTCTCGACCCGGCAGCCCGCGGGCATCGCCGGGTTCGGCCGCGGCCCGGAGTCGCTCCCCTCCCAGCTGGGCCTCCGGAGGTTCTCCTACTGCCTCCTGTCCCGCCGCTTCGACGACACCTCCGCCAGCAGCAACCTCGTCCTGGACCCCGAGCCGGGCTCAGGCGGCGACAGCAAGACTAAAGGCGTCGTCTACACGCCGTTCCGGGCCAACCCAGCCCCCCCGGGCTCGGCGTTCAAGGACTACTACTACATCGGCCTCCGCAAGGTCCTCGTCGGCGGGACGGCCGCGAAGATTCCGCACAGGTACCTCGTCCCGGGGGCCGACGGGAACGGCGGGGCCATCGTGGACTCGGGCTCCACGTTCACGTTCATGGAGCGGCCGGTGCTCGACGCGGTGGCCGAGGAGCTCGAGCGGCAGATGGCGAACTACAGCCGGGCCAAGGGCGTCGAGGCGCAGACCGGGCTGAGGCCGTGCTTCGACGTGTCGGGGCGGGTGGATACGCTGACGGTGCCGGAGCTATCGCTGCATTTCAAGGGCGGCGTGAGAATGATGCTGCCGTTGGAAAACTACTTGGTGCTGGTGAGGGAGCGCCGCTCGGAGGCGGCATGCGTGGCGATCGTGACGGACGATGGCCCGATCGGCCCGGAGATGAGCGGCGGGCCGGCGGTCATATTGGGCAGCTTCCAGCAGCAGAATTTCTACGTGGAATACGACTTGGAAAATGAGAAGTTTGGGTTCAGAAAACAGACTTGCAGAGTCAAATGAATCCATTAATCTCCTCTTAATTTCTCATTCTTTCGGGAATAATGTCTCGTATAGTATATCTAGAAATAACAACATGACGGTAAGAAGGCGGCCGCGGCGAGGGCGGCATATGCAGCCAGGGTGGGGGGCTACCGGCGCAGTGGTGGTGTCGACGGTCGGATTTACGAATATTTGGTACAAGCTTTACATAGGATAAATTAAATTATGCAGAATATGAAGGGGGGGGATAATGAAAATATAAGTTCTATTAATTATGGGTTTGATCAAATGTATTAGATTTTTTTTGGAAGCATTTAATTTTGGCGTGCACTGTGGGTTGCTGACGATGATACATTGGAAAGAGATGGAGCAAATGTTTTTGTTTAGTGGTTGGGCCACACCCATGTGGCCACCCAATTTTCTCTTCTTCGCCAATTTGGAGCTGTTGAAATTTGATGTATCGATAAAGCTCAGAGGTTGTTTATGATTGATATTAAACTTTTAATTGGGGCCAAACTTTGATCCCATTTAGCTTCTTTTAGGTTCGGGTAACATGATAATAAAATTGGCGGCTCATCCGAAGGCTCGAGTCCGGTGTAAGTAGGTATAATTTTAATTGAATGTCGATGTTCGACGCAATATTCAAAGTGTATCGGAATTCAATTTCAATTCATCGTCGCCTGTGAAAGTGTCGAATTATCATGGGATTCTATCCTCTTATGCCAAAAAGTGAATAAGTATATTTGACTCAACGACTATAGATACGAAATTCAAAATGTATCGGAGTTGGATTCACTGTTGTTCCTAAAATAATACATTGTTGTAACCCGAAAAGCAAGTTCAGGTCAGGGTTCGTAATTGCACTTCGTTTTCTTTATTAGGTTTTATTGGGACTCCAAGTTTTTCGTGACTTTATTTCAAGCCTGTGAAAATATCATGACTACTATAAAAGCAAACGTACTTTCGTGTATATGATGTACACGCCTACACCCGATGTCCAATTAGATATCATTTTCGAGAATAAATTCATGTAGGGTCCGAACTTTCATACCATTCCCATGATCATTTCAATTTTTATGTGCAAGTCGAGATGATGGAAGCGAAGACTCCTACAGCAATGGCAGGGAAGATGTGCATTGACTAAGAGAGCAATGATTAAGGAAGGAAAGAAGAAATTCCTGCTTGATTGACGACTAACACGGAGCCAGCAGCGTGCCCTTCGAGGCTTCCAATTGAAGCAAAGCTTCCTCGAAAGATCTAATCAATGATAAAAGGTGGTGAAGATATCATTTCTTTAACCGACTCTAGCCAAGGAAAAAGCACGGAAGACGGAAGGCATTCGATTCTTTTTTTACGGATGCCGCGACGACCCCGGCAACCTTTTATTCACCCGACTTTTCGTGGCGGGTTCCCTCTTGGATTTGCATCACCAAAAAGTGGGGAAGAAACAGTGACCCGAGGAACCTCAACCTTAATTTTTTGCTCCCAACAAAGGCGACCCTACTTTCCTTCGAGAACGATATCACTTTAGGTAAAGATAATCGATTATTAGGTACGGCGATGATGATGGCGGCGCCTCTACATTATGTCATCCGCTTTTTGGGAGGACGAGGGGGGGTTGAGCACGAACGAGAGGGGAGTGACTCATCCCACATGGCTGGGGTTGGGAAGCATGTGGCTTTTCTCGTTTGCGCTTTGGAATCTCCCTGTTCACCGGCCACCATCGGGGCTACAAAGGCGTGGGGTCTTGGACGAAGTGGGGCGGGCTGTTCCGCTTTTCCAGGCTATCCTTCTTCGGGCCCTTGCTTTTGGAGAAGAGAAGGTGTATCATCTCGACTGTTAATTATGGAGGGCGCTGCGAAAACTCGTATTATCAACGGTTTAGATGAGTTTGGTCCACGTTTTCGAAAGCTACGGGAGCACGGTGGGCCGAGTTTGCCCAAACGTGCCTATCACCTGACTGAGATCGCTCATTTGGTGGACGGGTAAGGGGACGTGGACCGCCGGGGCCTTCGAAATGGAAGCGCAGGAATTTTTAGTTCTCTTATTTTTTGAATGGATGTGGACTTTTGATTATATAACACAATTTATTATATAGTTGTGTATTGGATAATCGATAACATTTTTTTTTTGCAAAAAAAAATTAAGTAAATAATTCAGGCTTTAGCCCTACTGGCCCAAACCGAATTGAATAATTTCGGTTTGGTTTTCTTTTTCTTTTGGGATATGTTCACTAGAGTTGGGAGCTTCAGTTGCCACCACCCATAGCTAGAAGGGACAGTGACTTGTGCCAACCCTCACTCGACCGAGGCGAGGTGTCATCAGCGCTCGTGAGGGCTGGCGTCACCTAGATCTAGGCACCCTCGCCCAAGCTCAACAAGGGCTAGCCACCCTTGCTTGCCATCCTTTCCAGCAATGGGCGGTGGTGGCAAAAACTGAAGTTCCATTGATCAGCCCTACATTCTCTTCTTTTGTTTTCTAGTTTTTTTAACGAGATTTTAATTTTTCTTTTCTATTTTTAATCTAATTTAAATAATAATTGAATAAAAATAATTTTAAAATACCACATAGGAAATTAAAAATAAAAATGTCACATCAGCATGTTTCATTAGTCAAATTGATGGTATTAATGGAATGATTTGATTGCACCAATTTGACAAATTTTATAACTCAGTTACACCTTTGCGATAAGTTTTAGGACCTCTAATGAATATATCCCTTTTTCTTTTTATTTTCGGGCCGGGCCAAAATTCCCTCCAGGCCCAGACCTTTGCACCGGTGATAGAACTCTTGTATGTAAAAGAATGAGGCCTTGCGGAAGTGGGCTCCGAAGTCGAGACTTAACTTTCGGATTGGGCCAACACACATATTTAAGGTTGACTTGGCCCAGAACTAGTGTGACGTTTTCTTTACGTGTAGTAGACGTCATACTTAGCTTCCTGCATGGTGTTACGTCCAAGATATTCAAATTGAAATTATATCCTATATAAAATAGAAGTCCGAATTGATTGGTACTCACTATTGGTGCTTCACATTCCTCACAAAATTCACGTGCGCTAGGATGGACCTGCACGGTTACCATATAATAAATCGCATATGAAGATTTCGCTGTGAAAAGACATTCAAAATTAACAAATAATCACTAATTGAAAAAGGCACGCAAAAAAATGCCATATGATACATATCAATAAGATGCTCTTCATAATTTTTTTGTCGATAGGAAATAGTGGATTTTGGCACGGGATGTAATTGAGCCAAGTCGAGTCGATACGATACCAAATGCACACTCAATTTCACTTGCATATTCGGAGCTTAATAACAGATTCAACATTATTGACTAAGTATCGAAATTCAGGCTCAAACTCAACTCAATTATATTTAATTTCTCCGCATTTATGCGTATAGGGTATGTAATATGAACAACTTATTTGTCTTTTTTCTTTGTAATTATAAATTATTCTTGAAGAAAATAATATAAACTCTATTAGACTTATGAACTTGGGAGCTCTCGCCGCTGTTGTTTAGTGCATGATAACATTTTTTTTTTTTTATCAGTTATACTCTATTCCTATTATAACTCTTACTCTCAGACTTTTACCCTGCCTTCTTGCAGGGCGTGGAAATCGAAATCCACTCATGAGATTATATCGTCCTTACCCCAACCCCTGAGAATGTGTGATTCGAACCATCCACATCCCCTTTCCATGTTGGAAGGGTGGTTGTATGATAACATTTTTACTCATTGATTTTTTTTTCCCTTTGTTCATCGCAATAGAAAAAGAACAAAAATCCAATTGATAACATCAACTAATTTTTATATTCCTCATAATAAAATAGTAGTCGAGTAATAGATTCGAAACAAAAACAATAAGTAGAATAAAGTAGTTATCTGTTCTTTAAAATAATTTCTAGAAATAATTTTTTTTCTTTTTTTCTTTTCTTTTTCCTCCCTTGCCATACATCACCCCTCACCGCTCATCGTAGCTCGTTGCCATCGCCACCGCCACCGCCACCGCCACCACTAGTCGTTGCCAACCGCCACTAGTTGTCGGTCGCCGATCACTGGCCACCACTGCCGCCCGCTAGAAGAGAAGCAAGAAGAAGAAGAGAGAGAAAAAGAAAAATGTAAAAATTATTTAAAAATTTAAAATAAATTCCATGTTACAAAAGAAATTGTCATAGCAAATGCATTTTTATTATTTTTATTCCGAAAATAGAAATTTTGTATAGTTACTAATCGTGTTATTTTATTAAAAAATTATTTCAAAAATAGAAATAGAAGAAAATTATATTTAAAAAAAAATTATTTCTCGAAATAAAAATATTACAAAACTAGCTCTTAATTGTGGGCTCGTAAGTCCTTACCACTATAGCATAGCAATAAGCCCTTAGCCAATCGATGACCAGAGCGGTTGAGTGTTCTCTCGCGGACAAATCACGAAGGTTCCAATCTTTTCTTCATTTGTCTTTTATTTTCGCATTAAGAAAATAATCATCAAAGGTGTTTCGTGTCCTTTTTTTTTTTTTAATAAATAATTTAGCGTGACATCACACACCGTTTTCTCGATGTCTCACGATCGTCATTAAAGGTGGTCGGGTCGACATGGCTCGAACGGAAGCGCCGACGAACGAAACCGGACAGCCCGAGGCCGTTGAAAGTTCGTTGTCGACGCAATTGCGCAAAATTTCGCCACCAAACGGCCAAACCCCACCGTCCGTCTCCAGCGCGCGATCCACCCATCAAAAAAGCACTACTTCTCTCTCTCTCTCTCTTCCCGTGTTCGATTGCTTGACCGGTGGATCACCGCCGCGGCTTTTCGCTCCTCTCGCTCTCTCCGCCGGATTCCGAGATCCGTTCCACTTGGCGGGAAGAACCCCCCGGCGGCCGGAGCCATGTGGCGGTCGCTCTGGCGATCGATCGATCGCTTCTCTCCTCAGTACTTCAAGTGAGCCCTGGCACACGCGCTAGTCGACGATTGGCGGTTGGGGGTGGGGGTGTGGATCGTTTGTGCTGCTTCTTTGATTTTTTTTTTTTTTTTTTTCTTTTTGGCTCGGTTTAGAAAATTTCTGGTTGCTTGATCGAGCGCGGGATGTAGTGATCTCGAAAATACGGAGCCGGTCGGTGAATCGAACTGAGCCGCGAAACGAGGGCGGCTCGGTGACGATGCTTGTGACGATCGATGGTGTGGACGTGGGTGCTGAATGCGGATGATATTGCTTCGTTCTTCTCTGTCCTTTGTGTTCCGCACATGCTTTCCGCATGAGAGTTTCGTCTTCTGATTTGGCTTAGAAATTTTGGCGCTTGATCGAGCGGCGGATGTAATCTCGAAAACGCCGCTTCTTAGTGAGTTGATGTAGAGCGAGTCTGATGAATCGAACCGAGTCGTGAAACGAGGGAGGCTCGGTGATGATGCTTGTAAATTGATGGTGTGGACGTAGGTGCTGAATGTGGATGATATCACTTCATTGTTCTTTACCCTTTGTCCCGCACATGCTTTCGGCATGTGAGTTTCTTCTTTTAGTTTGGTTTAGAAATTTTGGTGCTTAATCGAGCATGGAGGTAATCTTGAAAATGCCGCTTCTTAGCAAATTGGGGTGTTGTTGAGCCAGTTTGGCGAATTGAACTGAGTCACGAAACAAGGGGGGCTTAGTGATGATGCTTGTTACGATCCATGGTTTGGACATAGGTGCTGAATTGGATGACATCACTTCATTCTTCTTTATCCATTGTCCTGCACATGCTTTCCGCACAAAGTTTCTTCTTTTAGTTTGGCATATGTTCAGTAAGGATGTGTTGTTGCCGTTTAATGCTATTTGATCCTTTTCAGCTTATTGGTTTGTTGATGTCATTTGCATTTTTGCGATGCAGATATGTTGTCAATGAGTTGCGGGGAATCAAGGTCGTAGATAGGAGTAATAGGGTAAGACGACAGAGCTGGTGTATTACATTATTTTCACCTCAACGTTTCGCTTGTTTTTTTCATACTGATCCCTTCTTTCTATTCTTTTAGGAGATGGTAATAGATTTGATGCAGTCTATTGTAGAGACAGTCACCTATGGAGATAGGCACGATCCATTGATTTTTGAGTATGAATGTCTCATGACCTCAATCAACCTTTCTCTTTTTCACATCAGCGTCTTAATTTACGTCACACTTATGTTCTGAATGTTTCAGATACTTCATGGAATACCAAGTTATGGCAGAGTTTGTCCGTGTCTTAAGGATCGGCAAAAATTCAAGGATAGAGCCGACTTTGCTTCAGTATCTGAGCATAATGATTCAGAACATCGACAATGAGCAAGCGATATGTAAGATGACACTTTGAACTCCTATATGTGTAGGCCAAGGTTACTACTTATCTTTCCCTTTCCTCCTTGGTATAAACACCCACTCGCCAAGAAAGAAAAGATCCACTTTCCTGTAAGCATCGGGGGAAAGAAAATGTTTGCGTTCTGGATGTTACAAGTTTGTGGAGAAAAGATCTTTTCTCTGCAGGGAGTGGACCTTTTTCATTCTTATTTTCCTGAATTTATTACCCTCTCTTGAAGCAATTCTGATGCTTGTGTATTTGTATTCTGCAGATTATTGTTTTAGCAATGACTACATTAACAACATCATAGCACACCCATATAAGTTTGATGGAGGGGACTTGGCTCCATATTACATATCGTTTTTAAGGTGATGATCTCTCTCTCTCTCTCTCTCTCTCTCTCTCTCTCTCTCTCTCTCTCTCTCTCTCTCTCTCTCTCTCTCTCAACGTTCAGTTATTGACATTGTCCATAGCATCAAAATGTTGAACCCCCAAATAGTCAATAGTATTTTGCAGTTATTAGGGATGCGCTTCCAGTCAGAAGTTGTGCATTGATTGGTGGAGAAGTTTCATCTATCTCTTGGTTAAGATTTCAATATGGTTGTGCTGATATGCATGAAAATGATTTTTATAATAACTACTTCTGCCTGATGTTATTTTCTTTTGTCTGTTTCTTATTTTCTGGTTTAATCAGAGCAGTGAGCAGCAAAATAAACAGAGACACACTCTGCCTTCTTGTGAAAGTCGATGGGGTAAGTTGGGTCACATGCATGAATAAAATAGTAAGGCTATTAATGGATCTTTGCCTTCTACTTATGCAAAAGAAATACTTCTACCTTCTGGATTTATTATATATGCAACTTGGGTGCATCTATCTCACATACAATCTAAAATGCCTTAGAAAAAGCCTTAATAAGATTACAGCATAAGATCCTTCTGAATGTTAGAAGGGCTTTGCAGCAAAGTTACATTTAAAGCGGAAGGATCTGGGACAATAAATATGTTTCTGTAATATATCTGTTGATTACGTGCATCAGTTGGTGGCTGTGGTTGTATCACTGTAATGACCAGCAGTATAAAACTTTCCTCTTATCCTGTGGCATCTGTTAGTTGTCAAATTAAAAGTTTCACTATGGAATTTTTGAGTCCTTGAAAGTTCAAATACTTCTCCTTCTATCACAAGTAAATCAGTGACATCCATCTACCGAGACATGTGATGGTATATGATTACCATCACATAGACAACTCTTTGCCAAGCGTTAGAATTTCACTTTTCCTGTAATAGTGTTTAAGAAGGAACAGGCCCAGGTGTTTGATGCCTAAGTCTAATTAAACAAGCAACATTTAAATTGAATTGTTACGTTTTTACCTGCATGTAGGAACTCACGTGAGTGGAGAATATTATTTGTGCATTTGTGTTTTCTCTTATAGGCTGTTTAAATTGTCTAAATCTTTATCCACTAAATCTTGTGCTTTGTGAAATTATATTTGCATTTTTGTGCTGTCTAATAATTCACACTTGCAATTCTAGGACAATGTAATTTCCTTCCCACTGTATAGTGAAGCTCTTAAATTTGCTAGACATGGGGAAAAGATGATCCAGACAGCTGTACGTGCATTGAGTCTCAACGTGTACAATGGTACGGTACTGAATTTGTTTTTATCTGCTGATAAGTGGTTTAAATAGTAGAAACAAATGTTTTCGAATTTCTTTTGAAACATCTTGCTTTTCTTTTGTGCAGTCAGTGACGATATGGTCTTCCAATTTCTAACAAGTCCTCCAGTATCAAATTACTTCTCAGATTTGGTGCAGAGTTTAAAAGAGCAATGCATACGTTTAGATACTATCGTGCATGCCAACAAGTATGTCCCTGTGAGTTTATGATGATAATGAATGTTTCTTCTTTTTGGGTCAATATAATAAGATGAAACATATCTTAGTGTGGTTGTCTGTAAGCACTCACAGTAGGAGATGCCTTACTTTTTTGCAGTGAGAAATCCCCTCAAGGAAGCATAAAGGAGTTACAGTTAGATGCTGACAAGGTAGTAGATGATCTTTACTACTTGAAGGACATAATATCCGTTGGTGAATTGCGGCTGAGCAGATGTGTTATAGAAAATCTTCTCAAGTTGCTTGTCCTTCCTTCCTTACTCTCATTATTGCAGTTTGAGGAGAAAAGCGTAAGATATTGCTCTTGAGGCTCATCTTTTTGCATTTCTTGGAGCATCTTAGTGTTTTTGTGATGCTTATTGCTAGGCGTAAGATTTTTCGGGACCATTGCCAACTATTTTAAAAGCTTAAGTTGATAGATGAAAATGTGGTTTAATATATACAGATTTAACACTTTGACTAATGCATAGGCTGGACTTTGGCCTAAGATTAAAGCCTGGAAATATATAATAGGCGACACAGATGAGGGCCTGGAAAGATGCTGGTATTGCGTGTGATTTTGTGGGACCATTGTCATCCATTTTAAAAGTCTAAGTTGTTAGATGGAGGCATGATTTAATATTTGAATACTAGGCATTATATTTCCTTATGTTCATTAGAGCTTGAAGTTAGCTATGAAGCATAGAGAACTTGCATATGAGGCTTGATTAAAGTGAAGCTGTGAAAGATTGGATTATCTAATGATAAGATGCATCATCTACACTTTAAAGTGGAAAGAAAAAAGTTTCATTAACGTGTTTACTTTATGTGTTGCACACAGTTGCAGTGCAATTTGTCAAAGACACACAATAATTACTTTTGTGGAGGCGGATTTCTTTTTGCATATTACATCTAGCTTCATGGCTTTTCATACAACTTCATTAGTGACTCCTCCAGTTGATGGTTTTTCCTGGATCCTTACATTTATGGTTGACGAGCTTGTCCTTGTCTTATATGCAAAGCAGCCAATATTGTCATGCATGTTTAAGAGCTTGTTTGAAACTATGTTGCTGAAAATGTTTAGTTTTGTAGTTTCGATTGTGAATTATTTTGAGTAATTTGGTACTATTATTGTTTGTGTGTAATTGATTGTTCGGTTTTGTTCAGGACTCGAGTTTTTCTCCCGTCACTTCTCTCTACATAGTTTCTCGTCTTCTTCAAGTTGTTGGCGGGAGATCTTTGATTAATTTCATCGCTGGCGTTATTTTATATCCTTATTTGGCCTCAAGCAAGGAAGATGCTGCTCAAGGAAACAACTGTAATGGAACTAGTGGCAGTGATTCATTTTCGAGATATATTTCTAAGCTGGAAGCAGTTGTATATGCTGATTTTGATTCTGAAGGAACAGAAAATATCAATGGAGAAAATTCTCTTGGTTGCCTGGTGGGGTGTGAATCATGTGACTCTCCTTCAGCTAAAAGGTCTGTGAATTTCAACTTGATCTTTCCTTGTCAAGGGATGGTTTGGCACACTGTTAAGACTGCTCCTTTTTATCCTTTGTTGATGGATCTAAGGAAAACTCATCCAAAATGTCAGGATTGGGGCATGCCTTTCCTTGATCAATTGTGAAAAATAATATCATGCTCATTTTACTCAGCTTATTTTCGTGTTAACCACAGATTTCACCTTCTAAGGTGCTGAGGATATAAACTCTGTCTAGACTTTTGAGAATATGCAATCAATACCTTGTAGCCCATTTTTCTGTCGATAACAAATTTACTATATGGGCTGATCAACCTTAAATTTTTGTTAAAAGATTTTTCTCCTCCAAAACTTTAGCTGTACGAATGTATTGAAGTGTAAGTCAATGTGAAGATTCAGATGCAAAATTAAGAAAAACATAATTGAAAATTGCATGACTGAGAATATCTTGCTTCTTAAAATTTTGCTAATATGCCCTCGTAGCATGTGATTAACTCAATATTTATAACATCATAAAAGTCCTTGAAACTTTATGAAAGGAGTATAAACTTTCAAAATTGAAGTTTCTTATCACAGCAGCCATTTTGCATAGAAAGTTAATTATGATGCTGTTAATTGGCAAGGGAGACACTATTAAGTACAGTTCCACACTTTGTTAACTTTGAAGATGAGTGAGAAGATAAATGGAGAGATTTCTTGATTCACCAAGACCCTACATAAGGTAGCTAAAAATCACGATTCAGACTTTAATTCTTGGAGATTCTACTTCGTTGGCTGCGAGAACATGCCGTCACCATATCATTTATTGGTTGAATACTTTTCCAATTCTGGCTCAATTTTTCTTTCGACTCTAATTAAGGTCACAGTTGCACATTTTTGAGCACAAGGTCTTTTTGACATGTGAAGCTTCTAGCTTGTCGAGTTTTCCACACATGAATTTTGCCTTTTTTGTGCATTTCAGGAACCTTTAAAGCTTAATTAGGAGACGTTGCATACATCCAAATAAGTCTGGGCCATTGAATCTGCTTGGGTCAACCAATAGATTTATCATATGGCCCACACCATATTCAATGGTTCAGATGCATTGTCTGTGCTATATTTTTTTTCTTAATTAGGACTTTTGAAATTGTACAGATTCCTGAGATAGATAGTGTGGTTGGCTTGCAGGAATGGAATACTTGGATATGTATTCTCTGACAATCCCACTCTGTTGTTATCATCTCTGTACTTGTTGCTCATCTTAGCAGAAAATGAAGGTAGTTGACTCTATGATTATTTCTAGAATGAGCTCAATCTGATACTTACAATTTCTCTTTCATTTGATATGTATGATCAGATTGTGACGATTTACTCAGTAGAATGATCAAGTCAATTGTACTCCCGCAAGAAAAGGTAGTTTTATGTCCTATGTAGTGCTGCAATAATGTGGATGGCTTGGTTGAGCCGTAAATTTGGAGTTTTTGACTTGAGCTTGTCTTAGGCAGTTATTTGGCATGAGTTAACTCTTATTTTAGTGACAGCTTAACATGTTGTCATGCTCCCCTCTGGAAGAAAGACAACTTGAAGAAGTAATGATGTTCCCTACACTAGTGAATTATAATTTCTGTAATAACTCCATACGTTGTTTCCCTCTGGAAGACACAAATTAAGTGAAGCAAAAATGTTTTCCAATCCCTCATTCTCTGAGTTTAGAAACAGGAGAAAGATATGCACTTTCTCATACGTTATTTTACTCAGCTCATATTTTCAGGCTATGTTGTTCTAGATGTAGTATCTTCTTCTATAAAGTACCATCATCCATCTGAAAATACAAATCGAAAAAACATGCACATTGGACTATAAGATGTGTGGTTGTAAGATGGGAAGGTACCTACCTACCTTTTGAGGCTATGAATCCAGTCTGTGGACAGCTTTTCTTAACTTTGAAACCTAGAATCTACTCTGCGGCACCTTGTAACCTCCTAAATACTCAACCTGTCGATTCCCATATAGTCAGGAGAAATGCATTTTTTCCAATGTTTTTGTCAACCGAATCAAAGTTTCAAGTATCTATATATCAGCAATGAAAGCGCATTGCTTAATTACTAATGTGGAAACAAAAGACATTTATTCAACAGAGAACTACAATATGTCAACAGACTACGTAAGTTGGGGAAAGATCAACTAGGATTTGCATGAACTTCACTTGTCCCCTTCTATTTCTCTCATTAAGCCCTAGAAAGGGACAGAGAGGCCACTTAACAAGTGGCATTGGTTTGAAATGATTAGGGTTTAGCTGTGTGAGACAAAAGACTTCATAATAGAACAAAGAAGAAAGGTATAAAATCAAGAGGACAGTAAAACTTATCAAGGGTCCAATTAGTGAGTAAGGAAGGTCTTCGTTTTGCAGTATTACATGGTACTTAGTTTGGATTCTTCATATTCATTTCTATCTTGGGTTTTTCAAATTCTTAATTAGTAATCTATTCATAGTACTATCTTTTTTTTTTTTTTTTTGGCATAGAAGCTACCCGTGGAGTTAACCAGCATAAGGTGGATATTACGTACCTCAGCATGTACCTCCTAGTTAGAGACTAATTCAGAAATCAGGATCCTCCAAATGATCTCTAATAAAAACTATGAACTGTACCTTGCCATTTCGGTTCAACGGGCTTCACAATTTTTGTTGCACTTCCTTTTCCTCTAGTGGATATCTATAATCTACTAATGTGGTAGTACTCCCAGTTAGGTAGCCTATTTATCTTTTATATTGATATCGGGTAGATATATGACTCCGAAATTTGGAACCTACCTTATACTTAAAGACTGAAATTTGGAAAGCACGAATTTTGCATGAACTGTTGATTGCCAAAAGAAGAGCAAGGAAGAGTGGAAGAGAAAATTGTTAATTTAATGCACACTACAGAGTCTACCTAGTCATATGAGTTAGAAAAATTCCATAAATTTCACAATTTTTGCTGCACATCCCTTTTGTATAGCTGATCTCTACAATTTATAGATTTATGTGGAAGGAAGAAGGTGTTCACTGCTTTAATTTAATGTAGTAGTTCTCCCAATTTACACTAATCATATCATTGTTAGTTAATTCAAATATTAAATGCGAGACTGACGAAGCATGATCACTATATTATTACCGCTGCTCAATTACTGTGAGTCTGCAGTTATTAAGCTGTGTTTCTGTTACAGATTGTCGATGTGCTGTTGAAAGTGCTAGCAAATCCACAAGTTACTGTACTAACATACCAGCAGACAGGGTGGTTCCTGGAAAAGTGTTTGCGTTGTCAAGGAATGAAGCTTGGGAATGATAGCTCCATGCTTTTTAATGTAAGAATTTGGCTGAGTGAATATTGGTCTCTTCATGATGTTGCTGAAATTTCATGTGAACTGTTGTTAACATGAACATAGAAAACAGATTACTGAAATTTTCTAAAGTTTTATATTTTTTAGTTTTCATTGACAGACTTCATATGAGCAATCCCGTGAACGACTTCAAAAAGAACTTGATGGACCCTGGTTCGATTACATCCCTGATACTCTGAGAAATGAGTGGGAGAGCTGCAAAAAAGGTGCATTTTGTTTTCTGTACTGTCAAATTACTTTATTTAAGTTCCTAAGCATTGGAATGGAATTAGAATTTCATTCTATGGACATGAGTTACTTAAAGTTGAGCTAAGTTTTGCTGAAGTATTTTTCTTAACCATTGTGAGATTTTGTAGTACTACTGTCAACTGTTCCAAAAGCTTAAGCTATTAGATGAATGCTTAGTTTATTATTTTAATATTCTAACACTCCCCTCATGCTTAGTCTAGTCTTTTGCCTAGTACTAAGGATGGAAATTTAATTGGAGAGGCAAATGGGGTCTGGAAAAATTTGAATTCAGGACCTTCAACTTTGATATCATGTGAGATTTTGTAGTACCATCGTCAACTGTTTTGGAAACTTAAGCTGTTAAATGAAGGCGTGGTTTATTATTTAAAAATTCTAACAACCATCATCGCATGACATCCGTCACTATTAGGCAATCTAAGTTTCTGGTAACAATTGGAGTTATAGGCCGGGCAGAATACACTTGGGAATTTTTCTTTGGCCTGATGTTTGGTGAATTATGATGCATTTTTCCAGAGTGATGAGTTGCAATGTTGGAGATACAGTGAAAGCAGAACCCTTATAGGCTTAAAAGACTAAGTATAGTATCTCTAACCCTTTCAAAAAGTACAAGGACCGATGAGTGTATCTGATTTAAAAGATTTTTAGCCTCAATAGATGAGATTAGGGATGGACCCTTGTATGTGGGGGTGCGTGAGGTAGAGAAGAAAATAACTACAACGTGATGTTACGGACTATGTTAATTGAAGTAATTGGAATTGGTTTTGCATGCAGATCTTGAGGAGCCCGTGAACCGGAAAGACCCCCTTTTCGCACTAGAGCTTCACATCAACCAGCAGAAAGACGACAGTATTTTTCTGGACCACTCTAGAGTTAGTATAGCATTCCTATTTTTCTTATATGTTGAGCTGTGAGTAATTTCATGTTAATGTTTTAGGCTGTGCGGCAACTTCTTCAGTTTCTTGGCAAAAGATGGTAGATGCAGTGAAGGTTTGACTTTTCATCTCCTCAGATAACTGTTTGAGTTTATTTTCATTCTGACCTAAAAGAGTGTTAACTTTGCAACTATGGCTGAATCTTTTTGCGAGAAGTATACACTTGTGTTGATCTTCAATAAATAACTGAACGCGGAGCAAGAATGATACTTTTTTTGGTGGGAATAGACTTTGAGTAAATAATGGTGCTTAATCTGTTTCCCTGAGAAATAGTCAAACTTGCACCAAACCTCTCGACTGGTTCTAGGTATCTCCACAAACAACGAAAACCAAGAATTTGATAGTGATTGCTGTAAATTTAGTGCATTTGGTAGGTTTCTATATTTGGTACGACTTACAAAAGTCTGTTGGTACTGACAAATTTATTCATATTTTTGTCTCGGTGAATCCTGTGATTAGTGTCTGGCTAAGAAAAGAGTCCAATGATTTCTCATCATCAAGCACTGCATCTTTTGTTTTCTCTTGTTGTCTTGGTGCTATATCTGCTTCGGTGGTCCTACTTTTTCCTTAATATAGGTTTTAGTTGCAATATTCTGAACTCTTCCTTTTCTCTGCAGTTTCTCTATTGGACCATGCAATTGCACTGTGAACATAGCCTCTATTTTTCAGTTGGAACATCGATTTTTGTTAATTTGCATGAAACATTTGATTGCTATAAGTCCTTACAAATTACATATCTTCCACAGGCTTTTGTTCTGCATCTTCAGCTCAAGGCATTGATTTGGAAGCAAGATCGACCTGATAAACTGGTGCTTGCTGTGGAAACACTTTCCACTTCTGAATCCTGGAAAACACGTTCTTCGGATCATTCATCTGCAAATTTTGGGGCAGAGGTTGCTCTAGGTCGAATGGAAATCCTTTATTTTCTTATCTGCCCGTTTTCACTTTAATTTAAGGGTTTGTTTATTATGCAGAAAATGAATGATCGGAAAAACATTTTCCTAACGATGATCTTTTGTATCGCTTATAAAAATGAAGAATGAAAAATATTTCTATTGTTCACGAAAAATTTTAGGCATTAATTATTGACGGTGATGACCACATTTTTTATTGATTAATTATCTCAAGTTAACAAAAGAATATTTCGAGTGAAACAAATGATCTTTTTTAGGAAAATATTTTCCAAATCATTCATTTTTTGCGAAAAAAAGGAGTCTTGAACGAACGAAAAATCTTTATATCATCCACAGAAATTTTTAGACATTAATTATCGACAGTGATGAAATCATATTTCATTGACTAGTTATTTAAAGCAATACAAGCGGTTGCTTATAGGAAACTATTTTTTAAATCATTATTTTTTGCAAAAAAAGGTGCCTAATATGATATTTTTTAATCTGATGTATGAACCTTGCAGGATCAGCATTCTCTTGCAGAATTGCATTTTCAAATGCAGGGATTCGTGACATCTACGTTATACCCGTCTCTAAAGGGAAAAGTGGCAAACTGCTTCTTATGGAGAAACATCCATTACGGACTCAAAAGGGGGTCGTAATTGCTATTGCTCCACTGCCTGGTTTAAGTGTAAGTGTAAATGCTATTAGTCATTGGTCTCTTTGGGCCCCAAGAGATTGGGGGATTTTGGTCAGCTTTTGAGTGTCGTCATAAACTATTATAAACTCTTGCTTCCTGGGGAGTCCTTCAATACTCTTCTTCCCATGGCCTTCTAATTTCCACTCTTTTAGGAGCATAAATACAAGTGACCAGGAAGAACTCTTGTGCTCAATTGAAAAAGAAGCATTATGTAGCAAACAAAATGTGAAGTTATAAGATTTTAGTAACTGACTCTGCTATCTGAATTGCAGATTTGCAATAGGATGAGACATTTGTTGGAAAAAGCAAGAAGTTTGAGGAGTTACTGTTTTTCTCTGATAGATTTTTCAATAAGAAACCTTCATATTTCCTGAACAAACACAGGCATTTCCTGTCATGTTGCTCTATGATATTAATAGCAGTATTGTTAAAGAGCGAAGGGAAGATCTAAAGGGCAGACATAGAAACTTTAAGGAAAGATCTTGAGTGCTTACGTTTTACTGGAAGTGTAAGCTAGTAAAAATTAATGGCATGAGAGGATTATATTAATGAGCAACTTAGTGGTGAAAGACTTGATGGATGTTACCGCTGCATGTGTTAGTTTAAATATTACAAGTAATCACTAATCCGTAAGCTCTGATTGAATCTGTTGAGCTCAATAGTCCTTATACCTTCTTGGCATCTCTGTCAGCACATTTTCTGGCATCTTCCTCTAGTTAGATATAATTCATTTTATATTAAGAAAACAGCAGAATGATAACAAGGTAAATGCATCTAGAATAGGGTGGAACTACTCATGAATGTATAGGAAGAAAACAAAGAAATATTAGGTGGCTCATAGACGAAAATGTAATGGACATGGATAAAGCTGTTGGGTTGACCAATCGTTCTTTTCCTTTTCTTCATTTCAATTGTCTGTCTTCTAATTTTGATCAACTCTGTCTATGGCTCCCTAGATACGAGATACAACTTCTCTTATTGCCACTTGGCAAGTTATTTGAGAAAAAAATTATCTAATATGCCCAAATAGGTACCGGCATGAGAAAAAAAATAAAAATAAAAGACAACATGCACAGCTGAGATGGATTTTCTTTACTTTCTAGCAGCCGAAGATAGAGAAGGAACATCCTACATGGTTGCACCTTCAGATAAGAGAGTTTGATCCCCGATTTGATTCAAGCAAGACGAAAAGCCACCATTTAAAGAGGTCTAATCATGTCACGGATGGGAGGTGGACACTGGGTTTTCCCAATGCAGAGGCTTGTAAGGCAGCTCAGTTGATGATACTTGAGGAAACAAGCAAGCAGAGATCATTTGTTGAGCGGCAACTTGCGCTGATGCTCCGGGACAATGCTCTTGTAGATTAAGTAGACACTCAGGGTAATTGATGCTCTGTTGCTAAATTGCAGTAGCCTTGTACATTAGGTCGCTAACTAAGTTCTTAGTTCTCTCTTTTCCCTCTTGTCCCGTCTCTTTCTTGCCCCTCCTCTGTTCAGAGTTTTGATGTGTCAACTCGTTACCAGTTTTGCTGTATAGTATAGTATAATCCTCATCACAAACAATGCCACCAGTAGTATATTGTTTGTGTCCGGCCAAACGACATCACGGATGATTCCTTATGTTCCCTTTTTATCTATAGAGCATTACTTTGCTATGACTAAGAGCAGAGACATTCGGATTCACACTTTGTATTTACTTCTGTTTTTGGATCGACATGCTAATAATGTCAAGACTTCCTATTTGAATTGCATACTTGTTGGTTTTTTGAATTCAAAGTCCGTGCGTGTGTCGGCTGTGAAGACTTTATGCCTGTTGGTTGATTTTCTTATGATCAACGAACTGCATACTGAGGAGTTAAAAGCCCAAAAGGTTGTCCCAATCTGAGGGAAAGGAAGTAGAGAAAGATGGGTTTGAAGAGGAACTTGGGAAGTTTGAGAATATTGTCAAGAATTTCTTCCCTTAGTATGAAATTCATTTAGCGTTCTTATGGTGGCTTTTGCGTTGCTTCTTCGACTGAACCAGAAAGATTTTCGAGATTCAGGATACTGAATCTGAGGGTTAATAGTGTCTGGGTCATTTTGCTGATAGGATAAATGGAATCGAATTTCTTCCTAGAACAACCAGTGAAGATTGCAATCTCTCTTCCTCTACCGGTGGACGGGTATCATAGAAACATTTGCATACAAATTGAAACATACAAGTGATTTCTCAAATAGAGAACCACTCCAGTGGCCACCCTTCCATGTTGGAAGGGGGAGTTGGGGAGTTTAAATCCTCACATTCTCAGGGGGTTGGGGTGGGGACGATATAGTTTCAGGAGTGGATTTCGATTCTCACGCTCTGCAAGGAGGTAGGGCAAAAGTCTGAGAGTGAGAGTTAGAATAGGAATAGAGTAGCACTAACAAAAAAAGAAGAAGTGATTTCTTGAGGATATTTTACTTTTTCCTTTTTTGTAGCTTGCTTGGTCACTTTAAATATCTAAAGCCCTTTAAAATATGCAAATATTGTCTTCTAGCCTCATATGGATCAGTTTCTCTTTTCTTCATAATTTCTAACTCTTTTCCCCCCCTTTAAATTCATCCTCAAATTTTAGAGGAAAATATTACATTTTTTTTAAGCTAATAGGCCCTAAGCTTTTGAGACCTAATATATGTAGATTCATTATGTTGCATGTCAAGAAATTGAAGAGCCTGCAGTGGATATCTCGAAAAGTTTGTTAGTTTTTATATAATTGGCCCAATGCGATTGATTGTGTTTATCATTTTAATTTTATAAATAGCATCATCTATAGATCGGCCAAGAATTGCCCCCAATAGAACCGCCATCGTCATTTCCTTCTAAAAATCCCTACTTATCGGAAATTTCAAATCCACAAAAAAAAACCTCGAACCGATCCTAACACTGACGAGGGGCTAAGGTCGCATAGGAGACAGCGGCCAGAGGTGGTGGGGCGGCCGAAGTGATGTGGGAAGAGAGGTTGGAGTTTGTGAATGATATTAAACAAGGATTGAAATTTGATGTTAAGGTTTGTCGGAACTCATAGAAATTTGTCCTAGGATGCGTTTTAAATGGCAACTTTTTTTCCTTTTTGATGTTTGGGCAAGTGGTGACTATTTGTAGGTGTAAGGTGACTTATGAATCATTTCACATAACCTTTTTCATTCGGTGTGAGACTTGGGATATTGCAAGCAATCTCACTTAAAGAACTAGCGTTCTTGTCAGTGTTGGCTTGTATCGCCCAATGACACTCCTCCCATTTGACGCGTGGTCTATTTCATTCCAGTCCTCGTTGTCATCCTAAAAGTCTGTTAGGAGTTGCAAATTATCTAAGCCCTCTTGCCCCAACTATCACTCTTCACCATCATCAAAACTGGGTTGTTGAGTGGTTCGTCATTGAACCATACGTCTATTGAAAGTTCTATATCACATAATTACACCCCTCAATTAATTCACTTGGGAAATTGTCCATCTTAATTCATCTCATACTGAGCCTCAACATCTTATCATTCGGCATACAATAAGCACTTTTTTAGGAGATCATCTATCCTCATAGCGCTCTTACTTGAGCATGCTAAACATTAGAGCTTTAGAAATAATTTTATTACGTTAAAAGGAGCCTTGCATGAATTGAATTTAATTTCACATATATAATTCATGAACATTTCTCTTGTCTAGTGTGCAATTTGGTTTTCTCCCCTTCACCATCCTAGAAATCCACAACGTGTCATTCTTTGTCCCGGCCCTTTGCACCTATGATCACTATACATGCTCGTTGAACTAGATTGTTATAGGCTTCCTGACTTTGGCAAGTTGTTGAGCTTGCTCAATGATCGGCTCGTACACCTATGGGTGGATTAGATATGTTTGGCTTAAACCAAACATCTCTTAGCAGGTATGTAACTCTTGTGACAATGCTTAGAGGGGACGGCGGTGTTAATCGCCTCTTCTTACCCTTTAGTTTATCATGAAACGCGGTAGTTTTGAAAATAAAGGAATAAAATGGAATAGGGCCCAAAATGGGAGGAGGGTAACTAGTACTTTCTACAAGAATTTCGAAAACCCCAATTTTTCAGGCAAAAGGGGACTTTCAATCTGAAATTTCAAGTGAACAAATTAATTTCAATGATGGACGAGGCACGTACTAATATGATTTTGGTAAGTACTTCATACATTAGTTAAATAATATATCTCCCGAACTGTACAATATTCGAATTCAATTTATTCATTTTGTGTAGCATCATCATCATGGATTCTTATCATTGTTTCATGCACACACAAGTGCTTTGCCCTTGTCAGCCTTTTCATCATTACACATTATACTCTAATTAAAAAACTTCTTTGGTACAAATTCGGACAATCAGCTCGGCGGTGGAAAGCGAACATGCAGACCGTCCGTTAATCAGAAAAGCAAAAAAAGGAGGAAGAAAAAAGAGTGATATTTAAGCATTTGTATTTCATACATAAGATACTCGTAAGGAAATATTTGAAATTCGAATGATTCTCGTGCTGTGGAGGAGTCGCAACCGACAAATTCTCTACTTATGCTTTGAGTGTTTCGATTTAAAGCTGGGGAGATAATGATCTTTGTGTGATTCCAAAGCGAATCCACCTTTAATCTTTAATTAAAAGCAGAGATGCTTATCTATGTGTTTTTGCGCTAATCCCCCTTTCGAGCTTTTGCTTTGTTTAACCTAATTATGCCCTAACTTTCTGATGCTTTCCAAAGATGAGAATGTCGGGTTTCGGGAAAATCAAAGCAAAGCAAAAGTTATTCTTTTGCCTAAAACCCTTAGCAAAACCTAAAAAGTAGTGCTCTCTTTTAAAAATCTCTTAGGGCAAGATTTCTCTTTTCTCTTCTAAAGCATGAAAGCGGCTTCCCCTTTGCACAACTCTTACGTAATGAACCATACCGTCGTCCCCCCTTTCTGCATTATCGATATTCTTCTGAGTACATTTTAAATTTGTAAGCCCCGACACTTCTTTTTTCTCCCCTCTTTTTCTCCTTTTCTTTTGTGGCTTTCCAAGCAGATTTAGTTGTGTAATTATGTAAAGAAGACCGATCGATGATGTGTACGAAAATGAATGAATGTTTCTAAAAGCCGTATATCTAGCTAGCTCGTTGGAAGGAGCGGGGGGATGCTCCCACCATGATAGCTTCAATCATGAGAAAATGCAAGATGGTCGTGGGGATTGATGAAGAAACATTTGAACTACGCACTATCTGCTTATAAAAAGCGCTTTTGTTTCAAGTAATTATTCGGGATAATGGTCTTTGATTATGGAACTTTCCCTGTATTAAAATTTACAAATAAAAGCTGTTTTACAAAATATTTAGAGAATGGCAAAAATGGTGTATTTCCCCCCCGAAAATAGGGAATGTTTTGAGAGCAGTGATTGGTAGTTTTCAACCACTTGTATTTCCTTGCCATAGATAATTCAAGGATTTTAGGTAACCTTTTCCTCTAAAACAAATAATGGTGCTTAACTTGTGCTCCGAACTTTTGACCAAAAATAAAAAAATAAAAAAACTCGTGCTCCAAACAATATGAAATTCTTTATATTTGAAATAAGCATAATCACTAGTAAATTACATGTTATGAGATCTCCAAGCTCCACAAGATCAAACATTTAATCCATTTTGAGCTGAACATTCTTACTTTGGAAGTTCTTTTTTTAAAATGAACCGTGACCCCTCCATTTGTGCTTCAAACTTTGTGCGGTTTTTTTACTATCAAGATGAACTCAATCATAAATGAATTAGATAATTTGAGAGCTTTGAACCTTATACGATCTAATATCTTATCCATGTTCCCTTACAGCATAAAAGCTAATATCTGAAATACTTCCAATGATATATTTTTGTCATCATAATCGCATCTATGTACCAAGTGATGGGGACATTGCATTGGATGTTGAGAAAGTGGGACCAATATGATGAATTAAGTAATTAGCTATCATTATCTTTTCAAATACTTTAACTAAATAAAGTTTAGTATTTATACTACTGCTCAATCCGACCACTAGGGGTGAACAATGGTCCGGTTCCAACCCGGAATAGAACAAAACTAGCCGATTTTGGACAGTTCTTTCGGGAACCGGTACAGTTCTCAGTTTTAGGTACTAAATTTAATCACTTGGAATGAATTAATATATTTTTATAATCATTTTTCTCTTAAAAAATAAACGTAAAGAAGTCTCCCTCTCTCAATTACTTCTCTCAGCTCAATTCTCGCTCCCTCGCTCTTAGATTTTCAGTTTAAATTTTTGTACTCTCTTCATTCATTATTCAGATCTAGAATTGACGAGATCGATTCAAAACTTAGATCTTGAAGCAACGGGGTCACGGCCGTTTCAAAACCAGGTCTACGACTGATGAGGCTGCTTCGAGGTTAGATCTAGAATTGGATCAATCAGGCCGCAGTCGCTTTGAAGCTCAGATCTAGAACCGACAATGCTCGAGGGACAAGTATTTCCTCCTTGAAGCTTTTGATGACGAAATTGAGAGCTTTAATACCAGATCTCGGTCCGTGACGCCCTTTGAATCATTGAGCATGTTTGAGCAGATCGTTTCGGATACGCTTCGCCTTCAATGAGCTAAGACACAAGTTGGCCTAGTTGAGATTCGTCTTAGAGCCTATGCTATGGTCTTCTTCGACGAGCGCTTCAAGCCTTGGCTACGATCTTCTTCAACGAGCCCTCCGATGCAAAGCACTTGTGCATTTTCTTCACAGCATTACGTAATCTTGCATATTGAGAAATTCAGCTTCTCAGTTTGTTTTTGCTGGCAATTAACGTGAGATAATGGTGAAGGGTGTTCTAATGTCTGGAATGTTTCATAAGGCTAACTTCCACTGCCTTCCACCCGTCACCCCTCTTAGGCTAATTGTGCATGGCCCTAATTTCGAGTAGAATCGGGAACCATAGTCCCATTCCTCATATTAAAATTTTGGGACTGGAAGTCATTAGATCGATTCCCAATTCTAGGTTGGGAATCGGGCCATTCGAAATCCGACGTAACAAAACACTGAAAATGAAAATGAAACACAATGAAAGCCTTCAACCAACCAGCCCGTCTTTGATACAGAATATACTTGGAATTTACAATGATGTGCGTGCAATTTTTCTCTAGCTAGCTCGTCTAACCTTGTCTTCTCCTACAAATACCTCGTAGGTCAGTCAAGAGTCAATCACTTCCAACTTTGAAACGTATACCCCGAAAATAACTTAAATAAGAACAAAAATTTTCATGAAAATATTCTCCTACAGTTATCGAACGTTAAAAGCAACCCGCCCGTCAACCCATCCCAACAGTCCTATATCATCAGTTGACTGATCATCATCGCCATCTTCGGCAGTGTCTTCTTCGACCAACGTGTTCAAGTCAAGCGACAAGCAAGACCTTGTCTGTGAAGATTTCAGCATGAAATTAGT
The DNA here is from genome assembly GCA_014182395.1 of Eucalyptus sp. ANBG9806169. Classification (NCBI taxonomy): domain Eukaryota; kingdom Viridiplantae; phylum Streptophyta; class Magnoliopsida; order Myrtales; family Myrtaceae; genus Eucalyptus; species Eucalyptus sp. ANBG9806169. The sequence goes on along the minus strand of CM024573.1, from coordinate 38,577,752 downwards.
AGGAATACCAGAGGTACAGCGCTCACAGCTGAAAATAACGATGGCGTCGCTCAGCTCCACCTCGTCGCCGACTAAGCTGCTGATCCTTCCTCTTTGCATTGCTCTCTTGAAACCCATTTGAGCGGTATAGTCAGCTTCTTCGACATCTTCGACAAAGAACACCCGGTGTGGGTTCTTCGCCAGTTCTTCGGCGAATCTCTCGATGTAACCAGAGCTTTGCTCGTCCCTCAGTCTTTTGTTTCCATTGTTTTCCGGGGAATCTGCTCGGGTAGATGATGAGAAGCTACTTAGAGTGATGGATGAGAAGCTGGTATATGAGCCAAAGACGAGCCAAGCCAGCTCTCTAGCCACCTTCTCTTTAGCTTCTGCGTCTGCGCCTTGGAAGAGAAACCAAGTGTCTTGCTTAGACGCACCATTTTGGCACTTAGGCCCTAGTTTTCTTCTCGACATGCCTGATCGGCATTGCAAGATTGTGGTTGCAATTTCAGGGATTATGGCCTTTTGCGATGGGACTTTCTTCTCCAGCTCGGTGCAAAGGGTTTTGAGGTTCTCAGAATTGAGTTCCTTGAACCTCGGAACATACTCTATCTCCATGATTTCGCTTGAAGATGCTGAGTTCGAACGCGAGGAAAGCTCAATGACAAAGTTGACCGATTCTGATGGTGGATTCCAAAACTTGTGGTCTCGCCAAGAATGTAGTTTTGTGGGTGGCCACTCATGATGAACGAAATGGTGAAAATTAGGGTTTTGGCGTTCGTGGGAATAGCCTGAAGCGGAGGGAGATGCAGGCAGAGAAGAAAACATAGGGTTTTTCCCGAAGTTGTTCCACTTTTGGCATGCGTACTCCTGATGATCAATAAGCATTAATTAAGAGAATGGTTGAGAACTATAAATGGTAATGATGATGATTATAACGAAGCAGTGAGCAAACTGTAAACATGATTATGACCTCATCATTGTTATTGCAATGTCTTCTATTCTCGTCCTTGCAATTTTGAAGCCATGGCGGAAGTGATGAAGCAGTCGACGATCGTGATTCGACAAGCTCGAAAGGGCTAGCTGGCCCCCTATTTTCAGCTTTTTTGCTAATGTAATCTGTCTCTGGTCCACTGAGAAAATGATGAAGAAATAGTCGAGTTGAATCTTTTTGTAGCATAATCTTGGCCTATGGCCCCAGCGTAAAAAAGCACTTCAAATTTCAACATACATTCTTTTATCTTTTCACTTCAGCAAGTCTATATCATATACTTATTGCACATAAATTTGAGGTTGAGTTTTGATCCACCACGTAATAATAGAATTGGAACTAACTTAACTACTAAGTTTTATTTTGGCATAAAGTTGGTATTCAATAGGAAAAACGTAAAAAGGAGTGTTAAAATCAGACTAAATCTCCAAACCTAATATAAAATGACACCAATATATGGCAGGAGTTATAAAATGGAATTGGTGAGACCTAGATATTCTTTAAAGTATGCACAATGTGCTAGTGTGTCCTGCATAAAAAAATTGGAGAGATGGTTGATGTTTTCAACATTGATAAGTAAACAGGAATTGAAAAGCTTCTAAGTCCCCACCCCTCATTTTCAAACACAGAACATGTTATCACTTTAAAGAAAGATAAAGCAGTTGTGCCTAATTCTCACTCGCCCACCATATTTTACTCGATGGACTGGAGTGAGAGAACTAAGAAGGTCTGAGAAAAAGTGAAGTTTTGAAGTTCAAGAAAACCAATTCAAAATAAAAAAGACAAGACAATTTTGTTCCTTAATTACCTGTCAGTGATGAGACTCAAGCTCAAACTTCCTGCTGGGATTGTGAGAGGATGGAGGCACCAAAGAGTCTCTATGGACGGATAGCCGGTTTTACACCTCATATAGCTTTGGAATGTGGCAAATCCCATGAGCCAGAGCCTTCCATTTCCACCAATTCCAGACACCAATTTTGCTATCTCCCCAACCACATGTTCAACAGCACAATAGTAATTGTTGTTCCTCTCTAGTTGATGTCCCTTAAATTTCCTAGCTCTATACTCAGCAGTCCACTTGAGATCTCCCAAATATAGAACCACCCCACCATCATCATTGCTTATGTAACTCTTCACACGCCTCTTGAGATCTTCAACTCTCCCTTCTACCTCTTCCCTATGCACGTTCTCAAAGGAGCTTATTGAAAGGTGGAGAATCTTTAAGCTTCTTATTGTTTGAGGAACATCATCTTGTCCCTTGTTTAACTTGTCCATTACTGCTCCGACCACTCCCTCAACACTAGCAAGGCACTCACCAACGACAACGATGCTTTTCCTCTTATTGCTCACCATGTTTTCCAATACAAACGCGACATCCTCGTTTCTAACTGTATCTGGTGCATTAATGTTCCCCAATACTAATCCAGTTTCATCGAAGGAACTCAAAGGAGACTGATGAGAAATGACCAACAGATTGCTGTTATTACTACCCTTTGAGTTGTCCTTGGTCACTGTCTGGTTTTTTGAGCAGATGTTTGAGGAGGAAACGGCTTGCTCAACGTTGCTCTTCACTTGAGAGCTGGAGAAACCTGCTTCTTTCATGACTCTACTCACACTAGGGTCATCTAGGATAGAGATGATGAGCTGCTCGACCTCAATTTTCACTGCCAGAATAGGTTGCTGCTGGTTCTCAATAGAGCCGCGTCGCTGGTGTGCCTGGGCCCGCTTGAAGGCAGCGACGAGGGCGTTGGAGATGGACGGGTTTTGTAGATGAGTTCCCAGGACGTGGCTTGGAGCGGCAGCTGGGAGGCGGTTGAGCGCGACGTTGAAGCAGAGCTCTAGAGCCTTACACTGCAGAGGGTGGGAGTGAGATTGAAGACAAGCTGTTCTCAGAAGGCCAGTGGAAGAAGTGAGCATGGTGTTGGCCACATGGAGAGGTGTGACTTGAGAGTGGCCACGACGCTTCGCTAGGGTTACGGCCTGTTTTACTACAGTTGCCGCTTCGGTTGTCAGGGCATGTTGGACTGTGCAGCCTCCTCCTGCTCTCATCTTCAGCGAATTAGGAGAAGTCGCAGAAGTGCTTGAGCCGACAAAAGGGGGTATGGAGTTGGGTTTTGTGAGTGGTCAAGGAACTTGCGTAGGTTTAAGTATCATGGGTGGTTATTGATATAGAGGCAAAGTGGAATGAACGGGACTATCATCCGTCTGTTTTGACGGGATGGAGAAGAAACATTTTTGAAGAGAGGAACGTCGGGATTTCTAGAAGAGACACAGGAGAGAGGAGGGTAGCGTGTTGCTGTCGATAAGGTTTTTCTGGCGAACTAACTCTCTTCGATGCTGTGTTGGTGTATGCAGCTTGAAATAGAGAGAGAGAGAGAGAGAGAGAGAGAGAGAGAGAGAGCTTGTGATATAGGCTAGAGGGAAAGTGATCTGGTTTTTATCTCTTTGGGAAACTTGAGAGGGGAGGTGGGGTGAATGTGGGCTATGCTTTTCTTGAAGTTGAGGTTAAATTTTTTTGGTCCAAAGTGGATTTTGCAGTGGAAAGTGGATTGCATGTGCTGACAACCAGGAAGAATGCACCAGTACACAGTACTAAAGGCCGCTCTCCTTTTGCGGGAACAAGAATTAGGTGCAACTAATCCGTGTGAGCCCGACTCGTATATTTGATTAAAATGAGGTGGGACCCATATGGGATCAACCTGATCAAACGGTGGATTGAGCAGGGCTCAGATTATCCAGATGTTACCCAATACTTGCTCCTCCTTTGCCCCACCTCTCTCCCTTTCTCTCTCTCCCTGTATTGAACAAAATTGCGAAAACCCTACAAAATTAAGAGGGAGGATGTGGGTTTCCTATTCAATACATCTCAGATTAAGACACATATTCGTTAAACTGTAACTGTCGAGACATCAAGTATAATGGAGGCTTTTGTCCCTGTCTACAATCAAGTCGTTGAACAACAATGCGATGGAGCTCCACGTGTCGCCTTCCGACGTTTGTTGAGGTTCTCGATCGATTTTTCCAACCGCGTCGAAGCATGAACCTGAATCCCTGGTGCCATCATTTGGATCAGTACAGGATCATGGATGGAGACTGGACATGGGAGACTGCATATCCAAATCTAACGCGAGAGTACACAAGATCCTACAAGATTAATGTACGTGTCCTGGCATATAAATCTCTTTAAGCTGGATTGATCGGACCTCAACAAACAAGATTTAGTCGCACCGGAACATGTTTTTGCTTAAACCCGTCAAATGAGAGAGTCATGGTCCCAAAAAAAAAAAAAAAAAAAAACACGAGAGAGTCGGGTCGAAAACAATTTGACCAAAATAGATATATTTAACTCGTTTGGATGCAATGAAAAATTAGTAATCTATACTCGATGTGATTATACCCAACACATACTCGATCCGATCCACTTCATTAATAAACTTCGATATTTAATCAAATCTAAGAAAATCATTCCAAAATTGAGGTGAAAGTGTAGAGTGAGTGAGTGTGAGATTGAATGAGGGTGAAAGAGAATGAAAAGAAAGTAATGGAAATGGGTTGGATCTAAATAAGTTGTAAATATATTTATGACTTATTTAGTGAATATAATTAACCAATATAAGAACTTATGCCATTTCAAATGGTTTAATAATTGGGTTCATAATCTATTTTGACTAGTCTAGTTTTGCAGTATTATTATTATTATTATTATTATTATTATTATTATTATTATTATTATTATTATTATTATTATTATTATTATTTCTTTTTTGGATATATACAGTTGAAGAAATAGCTAGTTTAAAAGAGATATTTTGCAAAAGTGAGTATAATCCATATGGTTATATGGTATGAGTGTTGTATAGGTAAGCATGATCACAAAAAAATATGTAAGAGATATAATAAGTGGTTTATCACATCCAGTTGATCACACATATAACTGTATGGGTCACTTTTAAGTGTTCAATGAAATTTATCGTATTATCTTGAAAATCAGCTCCATCAAATGGACCCCGGGCTAGCATTCATGATCGTGCAACTTTTGCATGAAAAGGAGAGACTCCTTAACTCAAGGTTTTGGAATGGCCATCTCAGATACCATCTAATGCATGATACCCGATGATTGAACACATATTCTTACACGACCAGCGAGGGATCTCCCTCTCATTCCTCAATCATTTTCCTTCGCTTTTGTACATTCCTATGTCTGCCCACATGAAAGGCAGCTATGATAGCGTGATTAGGGCTAAGCGAGAGATTAGATAATTGGAGCACACTTTAATGACTTCTTCCCAAGAATTTTTGTCACTAGCTAGGCATGGTAGTAGCAGCTCACTGTCTGTTTGGACTACTTTAATATTTGTATTAAGTGATTATATTCTCACAAGCAAGCATCATAGCATTTTTACTAGATCAAGCCAATCATATTTTTTGAATCCGAGATCCACGAGGATCATAAAAAAATTAAAGTGCATGTTTAGTTTTCTTATTGTGATTGACTCTATTCTCCATGTCTTCCCAAATATAGCAAGTGCATGCAATATCTTATTCCATTTGCTGGAGATTCGCTTGGTGGTCTAGCATAGAGGGAGGATTGTATGGTGGCAACAAGGAGGTGGAGGTGGTGATGACTAACGCCGGCGGCTGAGATGGAGAGAGAGAGAGAGAGAGAGACTTCTTTGTTTGGGTAATAATAAGTAATGCTAGGTTTTTGGAGAAGAACAAAGAGATCTAACAAGGGTTGCTGCGTCAGGGCCGCAACTAAGACGAATCCTTTGGCAAGGCTAATGCTTTAGTAAAGTGAACGATTATCTCAAATTAAAAATGATTAAACCTATCTATGATTTAGTTTCTAACTTTGTGGAGAGCACGAAGTATTTCTTTTCTTTAAATATAAAAGGCAAAGCGCCAACAACTATATAATATGCTTCTTAAGCGTCCCACGCACTGATTATCGATCTATTTTAAAAAGATAATACATTTTACTTCGTCTTGCTTATGGCTCGAGCTTCTCGAGCTGGAATAATTTACTTGATATAGGAGAATATCATTTTCTTTTTCCATCCAATCAAAACTCAGTTCTTTATCCTACGAGTGGGCACGAGAGATTAGTATACCTATCATTATTCAACCAGGCAAAGGCATAAGCACACAAAAATTGAAAAACTTGTTGAAAATAAAAGTATAATGTTAAAGATGATCAGATCTAATTATAGAATTCTCGGGGTTAAAAGACTCCATGTTGAAAATTTCACAAAAAAGAAAAAATTCAAGGTTTCGCAGTCTATTTTAAATAATAAAAATATCTTTAAATTAAAACCAATGCGCGAAAGGGTTCGTTAATGGGGCTTTGAGGATGCGAAATTAGCCTACAATACCAAGTTAAAAAGTCTGCTGTGTATAAGTTCAAATTTTTACGTAGAGGGACATTATGAGACGAAACATTCGTTGCAATCCATATTAAGGGGACGCGGGATGCACTTTATTGTATCCATAGAAAAGGTGTGCGCACAATACACGTCTAAAATTAAAAACTATTTGTTATAACAAATCTTAGGTAGACCTCTTGGGGTCAAAAGAACCCATTTCGGAAGTTACTAATAGAATTTTATTGTCTATTTCGTTATCTCTATAAAGGAATCGTCTTTGTGTGCTAGACAATGAAAAATACTGAAAATCCACAAACAATTTGATCGGCTAATTGAAGTATTAAGGATGAAAAATCAGGCTCCTATACTACGTGAAATTCTAATGATTTTTTTTTTTTTTTTTTTTTTTTTTTTTTTTGAGTTTAAGTAGAGGGAGATTATCAAAACACCCATTGCATCCGCATTTGAGGGACGTGATAGGATGAATTTTTAAAAAGAACTGGAGTATTTGGTCCTATATTCCGTCATACAGAGGCAGCTCCTGTAGACAGAAAACAGATGCCCTCGTATCTTTTCGTCGGCTTAGTCAGTAAGAAATTGCAGTCTTCAGTCAAAAAGCTCCAGCTTCTTTGCTTGCCTCTAAAGAGATATATAAAGTCGTGAGATTGTTTAAGCAAAAGCAACTCTTTAGTGCTTGAGGTGGAGATGTTTGAATGAAACTAGAGGGCTACAGTACGACAGTACTACAGCATGATATACAACTCTAGCACCCAGCTAAGAATAAAGCAAAGCCTTCATGGATATAACACTAATTCACAAATTGGAGAGCCTTCTTTTATATTCATTAGAAGGAAATTCAATTAATAGTTCAATCTGTTGCGTTCTTTATGCATGATCCAACCCCTTTATAAGTTTCACGGAGAAGAACTGCATCAAAGTCTTCACATCTTTTGCTTTTGTAGCACCCTTTCCTTAAAGTAGCATTAAAAAAGCAAAATATGGCATTATCTACTCAAAAAGGGCTTCTCATTCGATGCCTCTTTGCTCTTTAATGTGGCCATCTTTGATTGAAGGCAAATATTATTTTTAATCAAGCAATATCGATTGAAGCAATATTCAAGATGCTCGAGCACAGTTCTGGTGTGGATGCCTTGTTATATCTCGAGACAATTCTACATGGAACGTGGCCTAATCTTTCCACGTAGTTATCTCATGTTGGGGCAAATCGTATCCATGAAAAGTGAACTAACCATTGACTACAGTCAAGTGATAATTTAAGTTGATGGGTTTTAATTGCAAGATGATGATGTAGCTTTGATTGGACACCTCCTAAGTTATATAACCTGATTAGTGATCTGAAAACAAAATTCCAAATGTACCATCAAGATTCTATAAGTATTGTCTATAGAGAAGGCTAGGTTTCAATACGGCATTCGAACCATTTATATGTACTCACAAAATTTTCATCCAGAAACTGCTCTTTATCCTCGAAGTCACATGACTCAAGTCCCACATCCACGTATTGTTGAATGGACTAGCGGACGATGAAAGTTGTGTGTGTGTGTGTGTGTGTGTGAGAGAGAGAGAGAGAGAGAGAGAGAGAGAGAGAGAGCAGGCTCCAAAGGCTGGATGCAGAAAAAGTTGCTCCAATTTTGACACGACAGCCTTGTCAATGAAAAGGCAAAAGAATTACCCAGCACACGCACCTTTACCAAAAAGCATGACATTATTCTTGGCGTAATAATGGAGAACAAATTGTAAACAAACATCAGTTACACGTTTCTTAAAGGTCGAGTATCATGGAGTTTCACATCTGAAAGCAACTTGTTTTTGCCATGGTGGCGGGTTCTAGGTGCAAATTTGTATCCAATGCCGATGCTCAAGATGTGAACTAGTGATTCCAGGAATGGAGAATTCAAAGTGTAATTGATGTGAAAGGTGAGAAGTTTTATTTTTTTCTTCTTCATATCCTTATGTACGCGGACGTGAGTCATGAAACTCACCTATTGGTTGGGTGATTAACTGCACGGATGTTCAACCTTCTCCACTTGAGGACCCAACTTCTTGGAAAGGTCTCTCTCTCTCTCTCTCTCTCTTTTCCCAGATTTGTAACTTGACCTTCTGAGTTCGTTTCTATACTCCTGTTTGGAAGCTTTTTATGTGATGTACATTTATATAGGAAAATAATTAGAGATTCTTTTCACAAGACTCTTTCCTATCTGGCGCCGGGCAGTGTACCGTGAGGCACTGCCTTTGCCTTGCTCGGTAGGGGGCAGTGGCTCGGCAGGGACTAGGAATTTGATCCCCATCCCTGCTTTGATCTGCTCTGTGTCCGTATTAGATGACCCTTCATCCATCGCTTTAGATCGGAAGTCCTTCGACAAACTGCATGCATATACCTTCATTTGTCGTGTTAAAAGAAAGGTGCGGTGTTGACGATTCAAAAAGCCCCTAGAAGTTTTCATTCCAAAAAGCTGTACCATCGACGATAAGTGTTTGGTATATACTATATCTCGGCACAAGTTAAACAATCAAATGAAGGACCTTTTACAGCTCTCAATGTATTGACAGTCTGCATGTCATGAAAAATCAATGGATTAAAAGAAATTAGATTCTTTGAAATTTACTATGCTTAATAAGTGGAGGGTAATTGATCAGATTACTGAACATTATAATATTTTGCTTTATCAAGCACTTACTCAAAAGCATAAAAATGATTCTAACAAGCTCTTTCTCAAGAGCTTGTTTGAGTCGCTAAACAGCATGTGCTTACACAACTTTGTTGCAATCACCGTGAGAGCCTAAAGATGAGCAGAGGGGTTAGAATAAGATCTGAGAGAATCATGGAATCTGGCGAAGTTGTAGTTATCCTCAAAAGGAGGAAACGAGATGAAGATATGACATGATAAAAAGGAAGCAGCATATAAAAACCCTATTTATTGCAGAAAGTTGGTGTTCCTTTTAAGATAAAAGTGACTCGCTTTTAAGCTCTTTGATGTGGTTGGTGTTGAATCCGCCGGGTTGAGCATCGACAGATGAATCTTTAGGTACAATTAGTGGGCTCACCTTTTTCAACTCCGGGCATAGAAAATTAAAAGTTTGTTAGTGAAGCTTAAGGAACAAATTCTGCACGCAAACGATTGGAAAAGGGGTCACATGGGTTATGTCCTTGAGATAACATTTAAGCCTTTACGTTAAAAAAAGAAAAAGAAAAAAGAAGAAGAAGATAAACAAACTCGACTTTTGTTCACTGCTATGTAAAAAATGAAAATGTATTGACATAGATTTTAGGTTACCAGGTTGAGGTCGGTATAAGCTATAGTTGCTTGATATATTTAAGCAAAGTGGTAACTCAGCATTAGAGAAGGGAAGGGTGCCCATCTAACAATACCTTATTATGATAAATAATAATTACTCACCAAGAAAGAGTCTATAAAGCCAATACGACAATTCAAAAATCATATCGTCATTTAATTTCTACCTATGGCTTATCTTATAAATTTGAAATAGAAAAAACTTGTAAAGTATTGTGGAATGAAGTTTATATAGTTTCACATGTCAATATTTGTATATTTTGTAAGTAAAATCAGATTATGAGAGTAAAAAAAATAAAATCCAAGCAAGAGTTGAATTTCTTCTCTTAATCCTAAAAAAATAAGAGGAATTTCGGAGCAGACCAAGATTTCACGATAAATGTTCAGAATGATTGTCATGCTCTTTGCAACCTAATGCCTTTTTATTTTGGCGAGAATGTAAACTTTGTTGGAAGATGTTGGAACCCTGAGTTCAGCCACTTCACCATCTTTTCCGTCTTTACCAGCCACGATCTTATCCCTTTTGGGAAGCTTTTATGACCACCATGAAAGCTTTAAGCTTTATCTAGATGTCTTTTGGAACTGGTTATTGCACCGGCACATCTCTAAATACGCGTCGAATGCACTTTGGTTCTTCTGATTTAAAATATTTCAAGTCTCATCTTCTTTAAGCTGCAAATAGCGCGGATAATGTCCATGGAAAGTGAAAGGAAAAAAGGAGAATGATTAGGCACGTTCGGTTGCTTAGGATGAGATCAGAATAATCCAGCACAGTTAATCACAGCCCTAAAAGTAACAATCCCGTCCAGCAGTTTGTCACCCTTGCTGGAGCTCCTGTCGTGGCCTCGTGGTAGTATACCGATCTTTGCCGCTCTCTCGCTTTCTTCTGGCTCTGGTACAGTAGAAACTGATCCGGACCTTGACATCCAAAATGAGCCTGCAACCTCAAATGTCGACTAGCCAGGGGGAGAGAGAGAACCACATGCTATTGTGCGACAGAGAGACGAGGACTCGAGCTAGGGGAGAAAGACAGAACTTTATTGCACCGACACTATCCTAAGCGGACGTAGCCCTATAGCGATGGCTAGCGTCATTTATGTTGGTTGGCTAGTGAGAAATAATGATCTCGAAATTAAGGCTTTCTCTAGCGAATTAGGGTTTCTTGGTGGTAGTGGATTAGGCTCATCATGACCACTGCATCTATGGTTGCTTATATTTCATCTTTTTAGAGGGTATAAATTGACTCTTCATCGCATAAATGGAAACGGTTCCAGCTTTGATGGAAACACGATGCTAATATCTATTCGTTCTTAATTGGTATACCTATTCCTCCGTATTCCAAGCCACCTAACATCATAAAAAGTGGAATGAATATATACAATGAGGGATATGTAAACGGAGCAACATTATAGCTTTACACCACTTGTTGACCATTTTGCTTAGCTGGTAATGTTAGAGCTGTTCTCCCTTTTAACATTGACAGTCACATTATAATCTTCTTTTTTTCCCTTTCACTCTCTTCCTTTTCATCAATCTATTTGCAAGTCCTCATTTAACAAGTAGTATTTAAAATTCTGCGCATAATTACTATACACATTGGCTTCTCTAAGTACTATGTAGTACACATAGTTATCCTTTTACAGTTTATAGAAAAGCCCGTGCAGGCACACACCTAATTTGTAGAAAAGCCCCTATTATCGTGCATAGAAGTTTGAGCTAAAATGATTCGATTAAATTCTTTGCATTGTGCAATATCATGACGCTCTCATTTAATTTTCAATATGTTAGATAATGATAATATAATCCCATCAAACATCACATGAGCAGCTGACATTACAAAATGTTTGATGCTCTCTTGTTTGACAACATCACTGTTGATTTGACGAAGCTTGTGTTTCAATGTCTGCCTATGAATGCAATATCAACTGACCCATAACTCCTCCTCGTACTCCCCAACGTTACTGGATCAACGGACACTAGAGAAATGGGATAAAATTGAAGCCTTTTTCTTGCCAAGAACCAAAAAAAAAAAGCAGACGGATATTGGCATCTAGGAATAAGACAAAATAAAAGACAGAGACAAAGTTTCCACAACTTGACCTTTGCAGTTTGCAGTCTTTAAGAAAAGGAGCGCTACTACAACCTTTCTTTCTACAACGTCACTAGAGACCTTGACAGTGCATGAAAGTAAGGGAATTGCGGGATCTGATTCTATCCTTCATGTTTATATGGTTGCGAATCCAAAAGATCACATAACTTAAGAGTCCTAATCTTGTGGTCATTCATTCTTTTTTCCTTTCCTTTTCGTGCTTTCAAGAGACAAAAGCACGTCCCTCTTTGGTGTGAAGGAACGTTCCCAGAGGGCATAGCTTTTATTGGGACTGATCATATGAGAGTGATGATTGAGGGATCCGAGGAGAGGAGGAGAGAGTACGTCAAGTGCCGTTTGTTTGACTCGTACATAGTGCATGGGAATGAGCGAAGGCATCTTAGAAAGAGCTGGTCAAAAAGAGAACACGCATACGCGATCGAGGACGAGCAGAGATAGTAAAGTACGTGGGATAAGATCATTGGAACTCGATGCTGCTTTCGATGAACGTTTGGTCGTTCTCCAAAATTGCTTTCAATTTTAATTTAAGGGAAGAACAACCGCCCTAAGGTTTGAAAGAGAGAGTGTCGTGGAAGAGGGGAGTAAAAGAGCAGCATAAATACTTTGAGGAGAGAAATTTGAGTGGAGAATAGCAATTTGGAGTAGGAAGAAAACAAGCGAGTCTATCATCTGAATCAACTGAAAGATTGATCAATCCGATAAGTTGAGTCGGGTCGAGGTTTGAGTTGAGGTTCAAATTGGTATGAACAAGATTGATCCTTCTAGTTCTATCTTATTATGCATACTGGTTCTTCCTTTATGCAAAGATCTCTTGGGATGATTTGAAATAAAGTCAAATCCGGAGAGAATAGCAGTGACCGAAGGATGGGTAGGTTTTAGATTTAAAAGTTGACACCTACACCGTAATGACTGATTTTCAGCTTTTAGAATTAGAAACTTATCCTGTAAAATCGAATCCGTCGACCTGGTTTGATCCGGTTGCAGTGTCTACTTGGGAATTGGCCGATTTTTATTTATTTATTATTCTTTGAAAGGACAAGCTTTTCCTATTAGTTTACCAAACGATGAGAAGTAAAATATCTCAATTTATAACTAAGATAAATAGCAGTTAGAAAAAAGTAGAGCAACAAAATGTTGAGAAGTAAAATATTGATACTAAAATAAAAGGAAATATAGAGCAATTGAAAAGGGTGCAACTCATCCTTTAGTCAAGCAAAATGAAAGTTAAAGCACCAATAGAAATCCCATCTACCAAAAGCAACATTCCATGGAAAGATGAACTTGTAAAATGAAATAAACAATAAAAAATTCTAGATGTCAAAGTAAAAATAAAGAATTAGGGTTATCTTGGTCCGGTTCAACACTAAGACAAAGAACCCAGTAATAGTTGGTTCCAAAAATTTGGAACTAGGAACCAATACTCAACCCTAGAGAGAACTTCAAAAAATAAGCACCATTCTAGAGATTATCGAATCAAGGTGATCAAGTTCATGGAGTAATTTGGAACAAAAACAAGCTCACTAGGTAAACATTCTTCTATATTCGGGGGAAGAACACCTAGAGTGCCAAGACTTGAGACGGGAGGAATACTTGAGTATCAAAAGTTCATAAATGTACACTTAAGTGTCAAAATTGCAGTAAAATTGATCAGTTAAATGCCACATGTAAGAAAATTCGATCAAAATACTGACGTGACATTTTTCCAATGAGACAAGTGCAAAACGACGTTATTTTACACGCTGACGTGGTTATATAAGCAAAAAATGACGTCATTTTGCCTCGAATTTAAATTTTAATATAAATATTAATTAAAATTAAAATTAAAATAATAATAATAATAATAATAATAATAAAAAAATTAAACAGGGGGAGGGGGAAGAGTTGCAGAATGACGCTAGCCCTTGGCCAGGGCTTGGCAAACCCAGCCGACCCTCCCCCACCGTCGTCGAGCGGTGGCAACAGGAGGGCTTGCACAGCCCTCGCCTACAACTCCTCCCCCTATTCTTAAATTTAATCTAATAAATATTTATATTAAAATTCAAATAATAGTTAAAAAGACGTTGTTTTGCCTCTTCTTTGTTAACTCTGCTCTCTGGCGAGCCATGTAGGCGAGATATATTAAAAAAAAAATTACCACATAAGATTTTTGATCAAGGTTGTTTGACTTAGTACTCAATGTTCCATTTTTCAAATAAAGTGATATTTGTGTGTACCTTTCATAATTTTTGGCATGTAACTATCCTTTTGTGCCAAGTTTTGATACTTCGGGTATTCTTTTCCATCTATATTCGTTTTAGGTTTTTCAAAAATGTATTTGGTTCACGAAAATAGAAAATTCAATGAGTGCAAAGAAATTGTGTAAGGCTGTGTATGGTCGGATGTTGTCAAAGAATAGTAGCCTACCTCATCATCTCGAATGGAAATTCTGTAAAGAAAAATTGCTTTCAGCCTATAGTAAAAAATATAAGTCGTAACGGTTCTCTTATTTCCAGTTGAAAACAATTCCCAATATGTGCGCAAACACTTCATCTATCTTCTTCTTTTGTACCCGATGCTTTCAACTCCATGTATGTTTATGCCCTAAAACAATCTTGTGAAGGGGATTGCCTTAAGGAATGGCGGGCTACAGTCGGTTGCCAAGTAAAGAAATGTCGCGAACTATAACTAACTTGCTGTTTTCGCTTTTACCAACCAAGGAAAGAAGAGGAACATTAGCGAGGGGAAAAGCTGAAGAGTCATCCAATTATTCCGGGTGTGGGCTTGGCTCTGGTTGATCGGCTCACTGTCCCAACAACACAGGCCCATCCAAGAGCTTCCACAATCCAAGCAACTTACTTTATCCTAAATTTTGCAAGAGGATACGCAAGCGCGGCAATTCGAACTTGGGATCCAAGAAGGAAGGGCAACATGCTTACTAAGGGTATGCAAAAGAACCGAAAACAACTAAGGTTTGGATCGAAACTGACAATTCCCAAGGGAATTGGTCCAATTCCTGGTTCCAGGTATAAAATCGCTCACTCACCTATCCACCTGGATGTATAAATATATATTTGATTGTTAATGAAAATTTCCCACCAAAAAAAGATATTAAAAAAATTAAATTCCTAATATCCCTAATATAAAGCTCAATACTCATTAACTGAGTACTCATCTTGTTTCACCGTCACCTCGTTTGAGTTGTCTCCCTATCTTTCACTCATAGCCTCGACTCTCAAGCTCAACGTCTATTGACTTACGGCCTCGACTCTCAACTTTTAATATAAGTCCAATTTTTTTACTGATCCTACAATTAAGAATAAGGAAGTTCTTTATCTTTTGCTTTACTTTGACTTGCTATGAAGTTTGGTGAGACCGATTCCATTGACCCGCGTGGGAATCCAATCTCAAATGGATCCATGGAGCCAATGGATAGTTCCCGATTCTAATTTTTCGGAATTCGTCCTTAGTGGGCAGTTTCCGATTTTAGGGTAGGAATCACTATCTTGGATCACGCTCATCTCTAATGCTTACAATTGAATCAACCCTCTAGACCATTTGATGCAAAGCTTAATTACGTTCCCGAGTAAGAGTGAATTCTTAATTTTAGATGCTGTAGGACGCCATGTATGAGGTGCGACCCGTCGGCTAATTGGGAGCCACTGGCAACTTTAGTAGACAACGAGAGCATGCTTTCGTGGGTTTTACGGTTGAAAAGTATATGGACCGTAGGGGGGAAGCCTGGAGAATGCACGAGCAACAGGCCGGTTCGGTTCACGTGCTAATATGGACAGCCCACCTAAACGATTAGGACACTTCAACTTTCCGTGGCCCGCAACCTTAGCTACTGTCTGTCGGGATTAGCTTAATCTCGATGTTTTACGATGTCACCATTAGCTTAACATGGACCCTGCTTACGAATGAAACCTAGGATTTCAACCGCCTCCTTCTCACCTAATGCTTGCTTGTTCGAGTGGTAATGATGACTGCCCACATCCTTAGGAGCTAGCTTCCATGGCAATATTGCTCCCCAAGTCTACACGCGTAATCCATGGCAAACCAGCCATAAGAAACATCGGCATTTGTCTTTGACCCCCTTGAGTGGTTGTCATATGATTCGTGTGTGTATGGATTCGGTGTACAGCACAAGTTCGATCTTTCATACCATCAAGTACACATAATTTCGCGTTCAATTTGCTCACTCGAAATTTAGCTCTCATTTTAATTAAATCACCGAATAAGGCGTCCTCTCTCGCCGATATATTAGGAGGGATTGTGTTGCAAAACTAGAGGTGGGCGCATTGCTCGAGCTCGGTACGAATCTGCTCGGGATGTATTATTATATGATGACCTACTATATAGTTTTAAACGACCCCAGATGAATCCGCCAACCACATTCAAAAATTCAAATAAAAGCTTCGTCCACGTCAGCGCACCCGTCGTTGTCCACGTCACATCCGCCTACTATTTCCTTTCCCCTTGCTTTGCTTTCTCCCCCCAACCATAATTTCCAAAGAAACCAACATTTCGTCCTTCTTTAATCCCCCCCCCTCTTATCCGTTTTCCGCCACCGGCAACCCGCTACACCCCGCGACCCCTCTCGCTCCCACCTCCCGTCGCCCTCTCTGCTCCCCCGGTAACCCGCCGGTTGCCCACCGCATCCCCATTAAACACCCCAAACAAGAACTACCCAGGGTCCACAACCATCTTCACAAGCTCTCTCTCTCTCTGAAAGTTCTATGAAGCATCGCGAGCCATGAGCTCTCTCACCAAGCTCGGGGCCGCCCTCACGGCTGTCTTCGCTGTCTCCGTCGTGGCCCTGGCCGCTCAGATCCTCTGGGTCCTGTTGCGCAGCCGAAAGTTCCGGCAGCGGAGCCTCGCGGGCGGCGGCGGCGGCGGCTGGAGAGGGGACCAAGAATCCGCGGCCGCGGGGGCCGTCCACCCGCCTTCGTCGAAGGAGTTGCTCTACTTCTTCTGCTGGAAGAACCAGTCGAGGGTCGAGCCCGCTGCGGCTGCCGGAGCCCGGACGGTGGTCGACGACCCGGACGACGACGACGACGACGGGGACGCGCTGGTCAAGTGGCAGGGGTTGTATGGGCCTCCGAGGCTGCTGTTCACCATCAAGGAGGAAGAGCGGGAGGACGCCGTGGATTCCGACTGCGGCAGCAACGCCAAGAGCAAGAGCGGGTCGTCCTCGTGGGAGAAGATCGATGACAAGAAGAGGGTTTGCCTGGGGAGTGCCTCGCGGAGGCCGACGGCGAGGCTCCGCCGGACGAAGCGGCGGCGGTCGTCCTGGAGGTGGAGGAGGAGGAGGGGGAGGGGGGGGGGGGGACGACGCCGTTCTCGACGCCGTGCGCGTCGCCGCCGTACTTCACTCCTTCGCCTTCGCCCGCTCGGGATGATCGTCTGGCGGAGGTGCCGACGACGGTTGTGGTTGTTTTGGATGGTCAAAGCCAGCCCCGGGCGTTTGAGCATGTAAAAATGGCAGGTGCGGGATGAAGGGCGAGATGATGATGATTCGGTTTGTTTTAGGTGGGAAGGCGGCGGCGCGCCTGAGCGTCGACGCCGATCGCCGGCGGCTGTCGCCGGAGGGAAGACTGAGGTAATCGCCGTTCCGAAGTTTGTTGGACAATTCGCAATGTATGGATGGATGGTAGCGTAGAATAAAATACGAGTTTATGGTGATCGCTCATTTGACTTTTGTTGACTAAAAAAGTCTTGTTGACCACGACAGCAGTAGTATTATTTTGAATGGTCTGACGTAGCCAGATTGGCATGGAGTGTAGCTTAGAGGAAATATCTCGTACAAAATATTAGCGATTTGATGAACGAACTCAAGCACGATATAAAAATATGGATTATTTTATTTCATGTCGTGCTACTCTAAATATTTTAATAAATCCCAACCGTCGACTACCAAAGGCACGTTAGGACTTTGTTTCCCCCTATAGGGTCGACATGCGTAGTCAATAAAGTTTGCTTCACTTTTGGATTCTTTAAACTCGACCTTAAATTGGGAAAAACTTTTTGACCGAAAAAAGAAAAGATTGATAAAAACTTTCAAATGATTAATAAAAAATGACTCACCTCACTTAACATGTTGAAACTCAGTTATAACAGACAAATTGTAATTTTCTCAAGTTTTTGGCTTTGATGTCATCTCAAATTGGATGGTCAAATAAATTGATTGAAGTTCAAAGACATCGCAGAGCATCGAAGTCTCTATTCTATATCTTATCAAGGCTAATTCAAGCTAAATGAGCTTTTAGCTTCAACTTGAACTTTGACTCAAAATTCGGTTAATAATAACGACATATGTCGGTATACAAGAAAATTCAAATACTAGATCTTTGTTTATAAGCAGCTCGAGACCAAATGATATGACTGAGCTATTGTGACTACGAACAAATAAATTGGGTTCAAGTAATTCTAGTATGCTGCTCACAAGTTCTTTTTATTATTTGATTTGCAATTTGCAGCCTAATGAAGTATATTATAAGTTTCGACCCAAAAAAAAGAAGTATATTGTAAGTAATCAACCCTTGAAGTTAGATAGCATAGTCTATCCGAACGCACGTTAATGATGCCTTTTCTTTGGTCGATTCCAACATAATAGAAACACAAGTAGTTACTCCACACTTTACAAGTGGGACTTATGTTTTTCTTAAAGGATTTTGTTAAAAAAGCGCCATCCGAACACAAGTTAAGTAATCAGTAAAGAAAAAATTCTCAATGCATTGTTTTTCACACGAAAAATTGTCCAGAAGTTGAAAACATATTGTATGATAACTAATTTAATTCTATTTTTTATTTGATTAATTTAGTCCTAAATCTTTCGACGATTTGTTAAAGTAATTTTTCTGGTCAATTTTGATTAGAAGTTGATGACTTGGGCACTGACCATCTTGCATGGTATAATCGATGCTGGTGTTGAAGATTTCTTTTACATTTTTTTAAATTTATGAAATTTTATTTTTTTTCATTGCACTTCTTTAATTTTGTTTTCTTTTTTCTCTATCTCTCTACGATAGCTAAGGTAGCACATGAGAACGTTTCTGTTCTTTTGTATTTTTTGTTCTTTTGTTAACAAAAAAAAAGAACATAAACCGTTTAGTAATCTTAGGTTGTTTTTCTGTTCCCCGTAATAGAAAGTTAGCCCGGGAATAGATTTGGAGCAGAAACGAGAAACAAAAAAAAGTTGTTTATTGTTCCAGGGAACAATTTCTAAATATAAGCCAATTTTTTTTTTTCTTTTGGTCCTCTCTCTTGCCGTGGCCACCTCTAACCGCCGGGAGCCACTGTCGACTGCCGATCGCTAACCACTGCTGCCTCCTCCTGCCTCCCGCCTTCTCCACTGCTACTGCCGCCTGTCGCCGCCCGTCACCACTTATTGTCGCCCGTCGCCGCTGCTGCATGACCGCCGATCGTCGCCAAACAGCCCATCAGCCGCCGCCGTTGCCGACCGCCACCTCCACTAGCGGCCACTGTCGCCCGTCGTTGCCCTTCGCCGTCGCTACATGACCGCTAGTTGCCGATCGTCACCGCTGACCGCTGCCACCGACGATCGCTACCACCTTCGCCCGCTGCCTCCACCATCGACTACCGTCGCCAATCGTCACCGTTGACCGCCGCCGCATAGCCCATCGGTCGCGGTCGACCGTCGAGGCCACCACCGCACGGCCCATTGGCCACGCCCCGATCACCGGGGCCGCCGCCTCATCACCGCCGTCGCCGCCGCCGCACGATCGTTAGCCGTGGCGCGACCATCATCGCCACCGTCGGCCACCTCCACCGGCGGTCGATGGGCCGGCTGGTGACGGTGACGGTCGGCGGCTGACGGTCATGCGGCGGCGGCGGCGGCGGCCGGCAATCCGTTAGCAAGAATAAAAAACGAATAAATACAAAAAAGAAATTGTTTCGTACTAAACACATTTCTATTCTTTTTCTATTTCTGGAGTATAAATTTTGTATAGTTATCAAACACTTTATTTTATTTAGAAATTGTTCTTCGGAATAAAAATAGAAAATAACTATTTATGAAAAAAATTTCTTCCCCAGCCAAGAAACGTTGTTATGTGCAGCCTAAGTTTCCGCGTTAGTTGACGGAGGTCATCACCCACAATTGAGAGGCAATGAGTGCGCTACATCCCTCAACCAAGGGAAATAGAAAAAAAGAAAAAAAAGGAAAGAAAAGAACATGAAAGACAAAAGGGAAAAAATTGTAATAATTGGAAAATTTGCAAAAATTATTTACAATATTACTGACTATGTTATGTAGGACAATTAGTATTTATGTCCACATCAGAGATTTCACTATAACAAATTGTTAAAAGATTTAAAATTTAGATCAACCCAATCAAAAAGTTCTGTCCATCTAATAAATTTAGGACTTTTTTCAAATAATCATCTCGTTTTTCACGTATTATTTATAATTCATTTATTGAAAAGCGAAACAATTTATTATTAAATATAGTTTACAGATGTCTTGATCGTACTTGTTGATAGAACTGTTTTCTCAGTGGAGTCTGAAATAGTTATTGCGAGTGTGCTTGACTAGTAAATTGACTGCACTCTGAAGTACATGGTCTACGCAGCGGATGGCATGGTTTGGTCAATCACGGACGTTTCAATGAGACACGTCGAAGGCCCAGCGTCGAAGACGACTTAAAAAGAAGATGGATTAAATACGAGAAACGGTGACAATGAGAAAAGAGATTATTGCAATAAGATGGTTGTTATAAAATTATAATATGAAATTAATATAGGCGGTCATTAATGTGCTAATAAAATAATGAAATACATTAGCACCCGTTAAGGGATTGATTAATTGGGGATAAACGTAGCGGGTCGATATTGGTCATGCCCATGAATATGGTAATTTGACATAGCAACAAATTTGAGTATTAAGGAACCCATATTTAATGCTCAGGGAAGTATCGGTTGAAAATGTGCAGAAGAAACAATAATTTCGTCTTAATTTGAGTCAGGAGTGGGGTCAAACAAAATAGAACAGTAGTTATTTACTAAGGTGGGTGACTTTGGCTGAGGTGGTTGCTTAGGTGTACAATTTTGGCTGAGCCGATGGCTGCTTTTGTGGAGAAAGAAAGGAAAACCTTTCTTGCAAGGAAGAAAGATTAATTCTTGCAATTTAGAAATTTTTTAAAAAAATTATCCAAAAAGTTTTAAACTTATTTTGCAGGAGCCAATTCAATTCTAAAATTTTCAATTTAATTGATTTAGTGTTAAATTTTTTGGCGATTTTTCCAAATAGTTCTCCCGGCAAAAAATCGCCGACGTGGTAGTGGTTGTCTACATGGTACTGTCGATATTGATGTAGGAGATTTTTGCCATTCATTTAAACTTTTTGAATCCCTTTTTTTTTCTTTTGCTAATTGACCAAGGCCTTAGCAATAATCAATAGAGGTTATTTACCATAGGCAAGGGCTGTGACACCGTCACTGGGCCTTGTCTAGTGGCTAGCTAAGGTGTCTTAGCCCTTTTTGGTGGCTAGTAGGGAGAAATAGGGGGAAAAAAGGGAAAATTTTATAATATTTTTTTTTTTAATTTGTAAAATTGTTCATGTACTTCTAGGAAAAATGGAGAATTGTCAAAATATTTATAATTAAATTTTCCAATTTTAAAAATTTAGAACTAAATTGACTGTTATGCAATAGGTATTAAATTTTCTGGACAATTATCCCTAAAAATTTAAGTGGCAAATTAACATCCAACTTGTGATTATATCCATGGTCCCTATTGTATGACGTGAACAAAGGAAAAATAATAGATGCAATGCAATCCTACCATTTCAATATAAACATATTATAACTTCGAACCCAATCTATCTCGATTTTTCTAAGTGACTTTTCTTGGGAATCTAGTTTTAGAAATGATACGAATGCTAAAGTTGCGCTTTTATGGAGTTTTTATTTCACGCGAGGTTCAAAATTAGTGAATTTCACATGGCTAATCATTTTTTTTATAATGCTATTGTGTTGACACCATTAGCATTTTTCACGATCCTCAAATCTATTCCTTCACACATCTCCGTCGAACCAAACCAGGATCCCTTGTCGTAACAATCGCACTACCCATAAAAATTCAAAAAAAGCTTCTTTTTCTTTCCTTAATCGAGAACCTTAATTGGGAAAAAAAAACCACTTTCATCTTTTCCAATCCATTACTTCTCGTCTCCGGAAAATTGTCCAAAAAATCCTAAACCTATTACACTTATGCCAATTTAGATCTAAACTATTCAATATTGTCAATTGAGTTACAAAGTTTTTCATGTTTTATTAATTGAGTTCATCTAGCCAACCTTAACTGAAAATTGCTAATGTGAATACTAGTAGTGCCATGTATGCTTGTGACCCTTGCCAGTATTGGTCAAAAGAAAAGGAAAAGAAAGAAAGATAAAAAAAAATTAAAAAATTTTAAAAAATTAAAAAATCAATTTTTTTAAAGAAATTATAAAAAAAATTGTTTACGTCAATGCCTGTACATTTGGTTCAGCATTTAGAAAGCCCCTTCAAGCCCCAAAGCCCATTAAGGAAATATTGGGGTGTTTGGCAACCATTCTCCAAAGGGCTTTCAAGTGAAAGTCAGCCATTGGGAATGTTGAAAGCTCAAGGAAGGTGGAGACCAGTTTTCAGCATTTTCGGAATGCTGAAGGGCTCATTTAATGAAAATAGTAAGTTGCCTATTTTGCCCTCAAAACTTTACTGAAAAATCACTTTTGCCCATTTTGAAAAAAAAATAAAAACCTAGATCTCGTTCTCTTCCCACCCTTCCATTGCTCTCTCCCTCGTGACGACCGCTTCTCGCTTGACTGCACTCTTTGCTCAACTACGCTCTTCCCTCGATTGCGCTTTTCCTTTACTTGCTCAAGTGCTCATCCTCTGCAAGTTCGTCTCTCCTCTCTCCCCCTCTCTCCGATGGATCCGCTTTCAATAGCTTAGATTTGAGAAGTAACCCAAGCCCTCCCTCCTTTTTCGTCGTGCTTGTCGTTTTTGTTGCAATGATTGAGTTTTCGGTGATGGCAATAGTGATTTTCATTTGCGGTTGTTATGAATTGTATTTTTCTTGGAGTTTTTATCATTCATAATTTTTGACCCAAATTGTTTGGCTTCGAGTTCTCTGTTCGTAATTTTTCTCTGGGTATGTACCATTTTTTCAGCTTTTTAGTGACAAGTAAACTGGGATTCTAATTAATAGACTATTTTCTTACTTCTATTTGAAAAATCTGATCAAGGAATGAGGAATCCTACCGGTTGATATTCTTTCACATCCCATATCAATAGCAACAAGTCTGGGCCATTCTTTAGCAATTTGCAAGGATGCATCATTGGATGCCTCAAAATCCTTGAAAAAAGTTGTATCTTGGGGATGGAATCAAAACTCTTAGCTTGGTAGGCCAGGGCCTAAGAACCTTCCGCTGGTGGTCAATGGATTAGCAAGGGAATGTCTAGTGTCAGTTTCGGGAGGGCGCATACATTCTGTTGCTCTCACGTCCAAGAGAGAGGTATGGGTATAAGGCTGTGGCAAAAATGGAAGAATTGGAGTGGGAAGTTCCAATGATGAGCTTCACCCAACATTATTAGACTCTTTAGAAGGTCTGGAAGTTCTACAGGTTAAGTCAGGTTTTGATCATAGTCTGGTCCTTGTAGCTGAATGATCTATAGTTTGAATGAGTAGCTTACTAACTTGGCTTGTAGTTTATGTCTTGTCTTGCTCAGCGCCTCTGCCATGAAAATTGGCTAGCCTTTTTTTATTTCTTTTGATTGAACAATTGGCTAGCTTACTTGTTATATAAGAGCATGAAGTTGCATCGCAAGAATTTACACCTTAGCAGACGTTGTCTCTCTTTGAATTCTTGATCTTCAAGACAAGAAGAGTGAATAGCCAAAGAAAATTTATGTAAACCTTTTGCATTCGTTATGCTAATACAGTCCTCTAAAATAGTCACTAACTTAAGGCTATGAGTTTTAAATCAATGTAGGACTGAATCCGTTTCATCTCATCTTTAAATGTACAGAGAAAGTCCATAGTTTTTTGTTTTCCTAAATCTTGTCCCAACATAAAACGAAACTAGAGAGAAAATAGTGAAAACCATAATAAAGGCAAACCACCTTTCGTTCCTTTTCTTTCTTGTTTCTATTTTTTGTTTAGCTTCTATTTGCATGCTCTAAGCTCCAACATACTTTCACCCAAACAAAGAACATGAGCAAGCGAAGTGGAGAATAGAAAACATTCAGTTGAAATATTTTAGCTATGTGAAAACTAAACAATACACCTGTATGTATAGTTTTTGTTACAAGCAATTACCATAAGAGAATCAGCCGATATCCAACTCTGGTTTGCAAAATCCTTGATTGACAAAGCTTTGCCCTGGTTATTTCTTTATGATGCTGTTTAATGTTAAGGATCCTAAAGATTACCCTTTTCTTGCTAATACCTCTCGATGAATAGGATGCCAAATTTTGGGGCAAAAGAACTTCTGCCCCTCCAATTACATGACAAATGTTGACTCATGAGTTCAAATTGACATCTTTTAAAGTTATTGTCTCTTGACTGCTCACTCTTGAATTTAGCACGAGTTTACGAATGTCTAAAACTAAAAAAAGTAATTCGGTGTTGATTGCATCTATTGTTTGTTGTCTTTAAACTCAAATTGCATTTGTTTATGTTTCATTTATTAGTAGATGGCAAGTTCATCAAAGGAAAATGCATTTTGGAGCCCTGAAGATATTGAAACCTTTTGTAAGTTGTGCGTTGAACAAATTGACAATGGCAATTGTCCTGCAAACAACAAAGGGATGGATGGATGGTTATAATTAAGAAGTTTGAGGACCTAAGGGGCAAAAAGTATGATAAAAGTCAAATGAAGAGTAAGTAGGATAATCTTAAGGAAGATTGGAAAAGATGGAGGACATTGGTCTTAAAGGAAACTGGATTAGGATGGGATCCAAAAAAGAATATCATTGATACAAGTGATGAATAGTGGGAGAGGAAAATTCGGGTTTTTTCCCTTCTTTTGTTAATATTTTTTAGTTCATCTTTTTTCTATACAACTCACGAAAATGTTTATTATAACAGGAAAATCCTAAAGTTAGAGCTTTTAGAATGAAATGTATACATTTGGATCTTCAAGTTTTGCTGGATAAAATGTTTGGGGATACTGTTGCCACTGGAAGCATCACATGAAATCCTACACAAGGCTTATGTGTTGATGAGGATGTTGTGGCCACACAATTTGACATTGGTGGTTCGGTAAAATTTACTTATGATAATATAGAGGGCGACGTGGGTGAAAAGACTAATGAACAACATTGAAGTGATAAAAGAACGTCGCAGAGTTCGGTGAGGCAATCTCAAGGAAAGAAACAAAAGAAATTGAGTATGGTTGATAAGCTAACAACGCAAATGGAGAGAATTTGTTCAGTTATTGAAAGTAGAAGTTATGCCAAAGAGTTTGATCCTTACAAGGAACTCATAGAGACGTTGAAAGCTATACCTGAGATTAAGCAAGACCAAGAGTAATATTTTTTTTGCACTAGATTATTTTTCAGAAAAGAAAGATAATAGGCAAATCTTCATGAACTTGAATGGTGATCAAGAAAAAGTCACATGGTTCAAGTATAAGTTCGCACAACGTAATCATCACTAGGATATTTACTATTTATTTTTTTTCATATGTAACGTTGTTGTAATGTGATACATATTTGCATTACTTATTTGTATTAATTGGTGAGATATATTTATGCTATATTGTCAGACTTGTTTCCAATTGGTGTTCTTTTTTACATACATATTTACATACATACCTATATATATATAAGTTCTAAAACTTGTCACGAAGATGCAATTAAATCCTAAAACTTGTCAAATTATTTCAATCGAGTCCTAAAGTTAACACCGTCAAATTTACCGACGGAAAATGCTGACGTGGCTTTTTTAATTATTTTTTAAAGTCCACATGGCTTTTTTTTAATTATTCTTTATAGTCCACATGGATTTTTTTAATTAATTTTATTTAAATTAGATTTAAAAATTGGAAAAGAAAAGTTAAAATTTATTTAAAAAACCAAACAGTTCAAAAAAAGAGAAAAAAATAATGGCCAGCTTCCTTGGACGCCACCCATCGCCGGAGGGGCCAGCCTTGGGTGGGGGTTGGCTGCCCTCGCCAAGCTCGGGCAAGGGTGCCTAGATCTGGGCCCGCCGACCCTTGCGGGGGCCGGCGGCCATCGCCTACCCCAGGGCGAGTCGTCATCGGCCCTCACGAGGGCCCGACGACGTCACTCGGGGCGACGAGGCTCGCCGGATCCGGGCGAGCCTCGCCGAAATCTGGCAAGCCTTGTCGGCCCGAGCGATGGCCAACGAGGTGTCGCCCGGGGTGGGCAATGGTCGCCGAGCCCCGTGAGGGCCGGCGACGACTCACCCAGGGCAAGCAACGGCTGTCGACCCCTGTGAGGGCCGGGCGGGCCCGGAGCCGGGCACCCTTGCCCGAGCTTGGCGAGGGGCGCCGGCCCTCGCCCGGGGCCGGGCGAGGCCAACCACCCCCCGCCCGGGCCGGCGACCGTCGTCGGCCCCTCCGGCGATGGGCGGCGGCCAAGGAAGCTGGCCATTTCGTCTTTTTTTTTTTTTTTTTAACAACTTTTAAAAAAAAATTTGCTTTTCTTTTTTAGTTTTTAAATCTATTTTTAAAAAATGGAATAAAAAATAATTAAAAAAAGCCACGTGGAAAATGAAAAATTATTTAAAATGCTACATCCGCGCAAGGTCAGCATTTTCCATCGGTAAATTTGACGGTGTTAATTTTAGGAATCAATTGAAACAATTTGATAAATTTTAGAACTTGATTGTATTTTTTGCAAGTTTTAGAATTCAATTGCATTTAGGTGACAAGTTTTAGGACTTCTATTGCACTTATCCCATATATATACATATAATAAGTGTTTTTTGTTGATGAATGATTTAAATAATGTGTTATATCTCTTATTCTAATTCTATTTTGTTACTTTAATCAGTTATGAATGATTCTCCTGAAAGGGAAAACTATGAAAAAGAGGAAGAAGAATTTTGGCAACTTTGTGCAGCTGTACATACCTACGGTGTTTATCAGGCAACATATGGTCAAAAAATATTATGCATGACCTCATCATGTACAGGAAATGCATGGCTAAGAGAGTTGATGGACATTGATGTTAATCCTGAAATGTTTTATCGAATGTTTAGAATGGATAGAACTATGTTTAAGAATTTAATGAATGATTTAGTGACACAATATGATTTGCAAGGATCTAGAAATATTGATGTTGCAGAAATGCTAGGATTGTTTTTTCATATTTTAGGACATAATATAGGTAATATGTTAGCACAAGAGCGCTTTTAACATTCTGAGGAAACCATATGTAGGCTATTTAGCTTAATTTTGGATAAAATATGTAAAATGGGAGTGAATTTGATCCAATCATCTGATCGGCAATTCAAGGAAGTTCCAAAGAAGATCAGGAATAATACAAGATTTTTTTTTACATTTTAAGGTAAGTTACGATTATACAATAGAAAATATGAATTAAATATAAATCAAATAATATTCTTGTTCTTGTTTTAGGATTGCATTGGAACTATAGATGGTACTCATATTCCAGCAGTGGTACCTACAAATGAGTAGTTTCGTTTTATTGGCGAAAAGGAACATCGACACAAAATGTGATGACCGTGTGTAATTTTAACATGGAATTTACTTATGTTTGGGCCGGTTGGGAAGGAACTCATGATACTCGTATCTTTTATGAAGCTATTAGGAGACATGATTTACAATTTCCTCATCCTCCGAAAGGTTCGTTAATTAATGGTTTTTACGCATTAATATATGTATGTGTTATATGTTAATTAAATTTACAACGTTTTTGTGTAGGTAAATATTATTTGGTTGATGCTGGATATCCAAATCCCACGAGTTATTTGGGGCCATATAAAGAAGTTAGATATCATTTACCTAAGTTTCAACGAGATCCTCAACCAACGGGTTATAAAGAAGTGTTCAACCGTGCTCACTCCTCATTACGATTGGAAATTGAGCGAGCTTTTGGCGTATTGAAGAAGAAGTGGAAGATTTTAAAGAGTGTGCCAAGTTATCCATATACAAAGCAAGTGAAAATTGTGATAGCAACAATGACTTTGCACAATTTTATACGAAGAAATGCCCTGAATAATGCACATTTTGCTAGAGTGGATTTGGATCCCAATTTATATACAACGGATTCTGATGATGTAAATGAGGAGGGTAATCCTTCAAATGATGATGTAGCATCTAATATGGCACGTTTACGTGATCATATAGCTATGAATTTAGGAAAAAATTAAGGATATTTGTAATTTTTAAGGATAATGAGCTTCTTTCCTCAAATCATATGTTATTATGTTTTTATTGTAATGAAAGTATTCTTCTTGTAATTGAGAAAGAGAGCACGTAAATTTTTTCCATTTGATGTTTTTTAGCAAAAAAAAGAAATTTTAATTTTAATAAAATTTTTTACACAACATCTTTAACATTGTTGTCAAATATAAATTAAAAAAAGTCGCAAACATTATTTTTTTAAATTTAAACAAATAAAAATTAAAATATTTAGATTAATCACCAAAAAGGCTTTGCAAATGTGTTTTCTATCAAACAACATTTCTTTCAAAGTTGTTTTTCAAAGCAGAATTTATCAAACAGTCTTTGCATTTCCTCCAAAGCCCTTTAGGCTAAACTGTTTTGCATTTTCCCAACGAGCTTTTCAAATGCTGAACCAAACGCACGGTGGATGGCTAATATCCATGTTAATAATTTCTGGTTAAAATTAGTTAGATAAACTTAATTGGCAAAATGCGAAGAATGTTTAAGATTTAATTGATAAAATTGGAAAATTTGAGACTCAATTGACAAAAGCACAATAGGTTTTTGAATTTTTAGATAAATTTCCCTTCTTGAACCCCACTGGAGTTTCCCCTCCTCTTAATGTAGCTTATAACACAAAGCAATCATAAGATTAGCTAACATTCGTGTTTTCTAACCGCTAATGTCCGTTAGTAAATTATTTGGTGGGATCAAAAAAAAAAAAAACATGTGGCCGAAAAATGGAAAAACCCATTCCTCCCGCCATAGCGGGCGCCATTGGAATAAAGCATGCTTTGCTCATGAATAGAATGTTGTTCACTGTGAACCTATATAAAACCTATGGATACTATGAATATGAAAGATACTTCCGAAGAGAGGATTGGTGAAAGCGTGAATGTATTCACGAAACCTTGCGTCACCTAGACAAAAAGTCTGTCTTGACCAAGACAATGGATTCGAACTATTTTTGAGATTGAAAGAGACATATGTCGAGTAATGAACTCGGTCTACGGCCTCTACTCTAGTTTATTGAGATGTTTTACCAACTCAATCAAGCTCATTTCAGCCAATGAAACTTTGGACGAAAAATTAATCGGACCAATCCCAACCGACAGAGTCACTCTCCAACATGTCACTTTCTTCATATAGATAGTTGAAACGTTTCTTACATTTCAAGTTTCATTCACTATTGCACCTCTAAATTATTGAAGACGTGAACATTTCAGCTTCGTCTTTTTCTTTTTCTTTTTTGTTAAAAATAAAAAATTATGCGAACTTTTAAACATTAAAATAAATTTAGAGGTGCTCGTGTTAAGTGAAAAAAAGAAGAGGTGATTTTGTGAATCTCTTATTTCATACTATAGACAAGAAAATGAGCCAAATAAGAAGCACAACAAAGTGGAAATATGCATACACACAAAAGCAAGATCCACAGGGCATGTCTTGTCACGTATACATGCATCCGAAAACAATAAAGTACACGCTGAATTGAAAGACAAAAAAGAAACATAATCGCAATCCTCAAAATCACAAACATCCGACATATAACTTAGAAGATATTCCAATCGATGTCGCACTTGGTAGTCTGAAAATTGGCAGAGGATCCGCCATTCTTGGAGCTCAAAGGAACATTCAAGTCACATTTAACTTTGGGCTTGAACCTGAAAGTCTTCAATGACCCTAGTTTGAACCTCACTCTCAAATACAACTTCACCTTGATATCGAAAGCACCGGCGGCCTTTTCCTTGTTAAAACTGGAGAGCGCCGACCCCACCACTTGCTGGCCTGCGAACGCCGGACTAACCACGCTTGTACTCTTGTGGCCCTGATAGAAAGGAGCCACGTCGGCGACGCCGAACCTCTGGTCATCGTAGAAGGCCCTCGCCTCAAGACGGTCGTAGTACACGCCGATTTTCTTGTTGGGGTTCCGGATGGTGAGGTTGAGCTTGAGGTTGTAGTTGAGGACGGAGTTGTTGGTGGTGAGGTTGAACCGGGTTAGCTCGGCCTCGGTTACGTGGAACTTGACCAGGTTGACGGGGCGGAAGATGAGCCAGAAGATGAGGGCGGCGATGCCGATGGTGATGAGGACCGCGGCGATGATTTCAAAGAGGAGTTTGAGGAGGCCGCAGCAGCAGTCGGGGCCTTGTTTCCCCGCCATGACTGGATCCTTGATGAAGAAAAAGATCGGAGAGGGCTGGCTGTTTCTTTAGTTTGTAGGGGCTGGAGTTTGAGAATGAAGTGGGTGGATGAGGAAGATGATATTTGTATCCTGGGTTTTATTGGAGGAGTTGGGAGGAAATGACAGGGGAGCGGCACAGCGTTGACCGTTGACGCGATTGATTGTACTCAATCAGAAACCAGACATGAATCCGCACCTTGCCGGGGAAAACAAATGATGCATACACGGTCGCATTGTAATTAGGTAACGTGTCAATGCTTATGTGGTAAGTAATCTACCAACTAAAATTGTGTCGACTTTAAATCGACTGTTTCTTTAAAAAAATGTGATCTATCTTCGTACTTCGTCCTAATAATCCCTTTTCATGTAAAGATAATGTGTTCATTATGATCTACGGTGATTGAAATAGATGGATTTTAGGGATAAGTGCTGCAAAAATTCTAAAACTTGTCATGAAAATGCAATTGAGAACTAAAACTTGCAAAAAGTGCAATTAAGTCTTAAAATTTGTCAAAATGTTTTAATCGAGTCCTAAAACCAACGCCGTCAAATTTCCTAACGGAATTTTTTTTTTAACTATTCACCACGTAGGAGAGAAAAACGATTAAAAAAAAACCACGTCTGCGCCACGTCAGCTTTTTCTGTTAGGAAATTTGATGGCATCGATTTTAGGACTCGATTGAAACATTTTGACAAGTTTTAGGACTTAATTACACTTTTTGCAAGTTTTATGACTCAATTGCATTTCCGTGACAAATTTTATGACTTCTGCGTCACTTATCCCTAAATTTTATTGAATAAGTTTCGATGTTGTAGATACGGGCCAATTAAACAAAAGCTACAAAAAGAACCCGTTAGTATGGCTAATCTCTTTGCTCTTTGCCAAGTGAAATTTCTCATGAGAAGGGGAAAGAGATTCAGAGTCTATGCTGCATAGTGAAGATGTTGCTAAAAAAAAAGAGTTTTCAGAATCCCTTTTGGCTATCGACTAGGCTAGTGAAGATGTTGCTAAATAAGCTGCATTTCAATTGCAGATAATGGAGGGAGAGGGAGTTCGTAATTCCTCTATGCTGTCATAGGTCATGCCTTCCACTTTAATTTTCTTTTTTCTCTTTTTTCTTTTTGCAAAGCAAAGTTAGATCCCACGTTGTCGTAGGTCAACTCTCAATCTAAAATGAACCGACCTGTCAATGTTTTCGCATGGATAACTAGTAAGATTGAAAATGAACAGTTTCCTAAGTTTGTATGTTACTGTCTCATCTCCAGCTAGTAACGTGCCACGGGCGATCAGCTGGGCAGCCAAGGCTTCGACACCAAATTAAGCTCAGCTTCAACATTTCGGGCTACACCCATAGATCCAAGTCTAAACCTAGCCTATATCAACAACGATAAGAACCGAGAAGATCTATAATTTGGGTTCGATTCGGGCTGCATCGAGGCCCGGCCCAGTTTTCGTTTTCTTTTATTATTTTTCAAAGAAAACCAGATACCTTAACATGCTTCTTTAGGCACAATAAAGCTCTAGCCTGAAACTTACCAAGCGCATTTGGAGATGGGCCAATCCAAAGGATTGTTTTTTTGGTCAGACCGGAGAACGCTAATTTTTTTCTTTTTTCTTTTTGGGCTTGAAAAAAAATGAAGTAGGAGTAGGATTTGAAGACATGTCGCAAATTTTTAATAAATAAAGTGAAAGGATCTATATGAAGTTGGAGAAGTCTAGGCTACCCAAGTTTTTGACTTAAGATGTATATCGATCGAGATCTTTTTGCCGAGCACAATCATTAATTTGAGCGCATCGATCTCTAGTGTGCCATGATAGTACCTATGATCAAAGACATTCTTTCAGAATGTGAGCCAGAAAAATGTCATGGAAACAAAGCTTAGATGAGACAACGATGCAATTTCTTGGCCGAGTTATAAGCCGTCTAGCTAACCCATTTCTCCCATCAAGCAGGTCATATTCCGCCCGTCTTCCTAGACCTAGATTGAATGGAAACGAGCCATTAGTTCCTGCGGATCCATGAGCAACAAGTTCATATTGCTAGTAGAAACTAGTATCGGCTTATGGGCCTGAAGAACAGATGTGAAGAAGCATATGAAGCCCGTGTTCTCCATTCTTCCCATTCGCAATTTCACGACGCCTTCTTACTTGGATGTGGCGGCCAGCTCATGTTCATATCGCTTTGGAGGAATAAACTAGCTTTCTGGCTTTTTGGGCCAGTTCAGTTATCGCAATAGTGGCGTGGACAAATCATTGTCCTAAAGAGCGGACCTAACACGACCATTCAATACTCAATAATATAATGGAAAAATTCTATCCTAGTCGAAACTCCATACAATGAATTGAATGAACACACACTCCATATGTGGCCAACATGTGTAGTGTAGTAGGGGGTGGGTGAAAGTTGGAGAAAGACGTGAGGGGACCATTTCGGCATATGGGAAAAGAATTGCCCAAACCCTTTCGATCACGTCATTATTAATAGGCTGTGTAGATGGATGGTGAGAGCGGGGGACTATGAAAATGACCACCCCCACTGGAGAGAAATCATTGCCCGCACTGGTTATGAAACACGGGAAATCAAATTCGTACAAACCGTCAGATCATATAAGTTTCATGTGAGCCTATTTTATCTTTTTGATTTTTTTTCATTTGCTTAGAAGAGTCCACCTTGGCGGACAGTGGATGTGAATTGAGCTCACACATGTCGGATTCTTGTAGCAAATTTTCGCCGCCCCAAGCCGTCTCCAGTGAGATGACTCACCCACCCCTCTCAATAATTCAACATTATCACCCACCGTACCATTCCACTAGCTACTTTTTCCATCCTGTCCCAATGTAATTCTCTGTAGGAAGACTTTTGGTCTAGGGGTTTATTCCTATCCTCCAATTGTGCGTCATCCCTATTCTATTTCATTCGTATAGATTACCGCCCCCCAAAAAAAAAAGAAATTTGTATGCTCACATGGGTTGTTTTCATATAGAGTGTAATATAAACTAGAATCGTTAAATGGACCGACCCTTTGGAAACTACCTTATTAACCTTTCTTTTCTCTGTTTAATCTCACCATATGTTATGGAGGCTCGTCGTTTGTGTCGATATTGAAAGATTTTCCAACACCCCCCCCAAAAAAAAAAAAAAAAAATTGCATGGTCAATCGGAAAAAATGAGAGATGGGTCTATTATTATATCGAGGATAGGCATGGACGTGTAATGTAAAGGGTACTGCTATTATGTCACGCACACACAAACCCTTGACGTTGACTCTACGGCCATTTTCTATTCGCACCTTTCGGAATCGCCCATCCCAAGGGAAAGGAAGAGAGATCCAATGAAAGAATTCAAGGAGGACTAGACATGAATTCAAATAAAGTGATAAACAAGAGTAGACGCGTAGCGACCATCATCATCGCCGTCGTCGTCGTCATAAATAAAATAAAAAATGTCATTTTCCAGATGCAAAAAACCATAGATAATGACACCGCACCCTCCGCTGGACGATCGAATTGACACAATTATTGCCCATTTTTTTTCTTATTGCAAGTCGCAATCTCATCGATCATAAAATGACAAATTACACAACTTGCCACCAAATTCCAGATTCTCCTAACTTTGTCCTCTTTAATTGCCTCCGTTTTTATTATAATTTCCTGGTAAAACATCGAAGTATACACAGTTCAAGACGTAGTTCCACATATACCTAAAAACCCAACATATATCACGGACCAAAGTGGACTGAAATTGCGAAAAAAGAGAAATAAAAATAAGAAAGCGAAAGAGAGAGAGAGGAACCATAATTGTCGATAAAAATAATAGGGCATGTGCATGTGCATCTGCTTAGGTGATGGTGGCGGCTTAATGTAGGCCGTCGCCTCCTCACACGTCGACGCTGCACCTCTGGACCAGCTGGTACTTGACGGCGTTCTCGCCGACGGTGATCCCGTTCGTCTTCGACCCGAACGTGATGAACGCCGGGCACTTCACGTAGAGGTGGTACCGCCCGGTGATGAATGTGCCGAGCTTCCACCTGACCCGCCCGTCCATCTTGATCAGGAGGCTCACGGCGCCGGAGGACTGGTCCTGGGACAGCGCGAGGGAGTTGTAGGGGGCGACGGGGACGGACGTGCCGTAGACGAAGGGCGACCACACGTCGACCTCCTTGTGGCCCTGGTAGGACGGGGGGATCGAGGTGCGGTAGGTGATCTGCTGGCTGTGGTAGGAGGCGTAGGTGTCGAGGCGGTCGTAGTAGATGCCGAGCTTGTCGTTGGGGTTGCGGGAGTAGATGGTGACCTGGAAGTTGATGGTGAGCAAGTTGGGGACGGAGGCGTTGAAGTCGTAGACGGTGACGTCCTGGAGGACGAAGCGGGGCTTGTGGGGCTGGATGATGGCCCAAGCGAGGAGGAAGGTTAGGAGGAGGATGAAGTTGAAGATGAGGAGGCCGACGCAGATGTGCTTGCAGCGCCGGCGCCACTTGCTTTCATGCTTCCCGCAGCCGCCGCCGCCCTTGACCGACATGGTGGTTGCCGCCGCCGGAGGAGGAAGGAGGAGGAGATAGGTTTGAGGAGGAGGGATTGGAGTGAGAGAGGGAGTGAGAGGTTTTCCTGCTCGGTTGGTGTATATAGAAGCGGTAGTGCTAGGGAGATAGGGTGAGGGGGAGAGGCGATGGGCCTCATGCTTTTTGAGAAGGGCGAGATAGGGGCGACGTGTGATGGACGCATTTGTGAATGATTACTTTTTATTATAATTCCCTTTTTATCATTTTGGATGGAAGCGAAGTGAATCGAATTATGATCTTGGTGTCTGGTGGTGGAAGGAGGTAGATGAGGGAGAAGAAAAAGAGATGTGATTGAGAAAAAAATGGGCATCTTTATTGACTGTTTTCTCTATAATATGCAAATTATGTATCAACGGGACAATAATGGTGGAGTTGTAGTTGGAGGGTACGTCTATACTCAATGATTGAATAAGACACTTATTAGTTATTACCCTAATTCCATGCAAAAATCTCTAGATTAAGGGCACTTTTTTCGTTCGAAAATCTAAACTTAACTTGTTTGATTCGAAAAGGAATTCTAGATAATCAGAAATCTCCATCCGTACATTTGGGTTTTTAACGAAAGAAAAAAGGAAAAAGGACATCATCTAATGAAAGAAAGTCTAAGTCTCATATTAAAAATTAGTTTAAGGAACGAGTGCATGCACTTTGCGAATTCCAACGGGCCACGGAATCGCGCGAAGAAAACCAGATCCGCCTACCTCGCTAGTCGCCACGCGGCCACATTTTTCTCTCCCTTTTCCATCTTTAATTTACTCAAATGGAAACTCATGCTTCCTTCAAGAGCAAATCGAAGCAAAATAAGAAAGTAAAAACAGCTATGGAAAAATTCGGGTGGCGGTGGTGATGGTGGATGGTGGGCTTCAATAAGTGAAGTGGCCCCAGGCGTAGTCGACACTTCTTGTCCGTAGCAAACGGGAATTCCTCGTCTCATCGACGGCAACTAACCTTGCAACGACAAAAGGGGAATAAAAAGAAGAGAAAAAAATAAAGGAAAAAGGGAAGAAAAGTTTGCGTAATTAAATACCCAAAACCAAAAGATTAATCCCTTTAATCCAATGTTTGGTCTAAAGTGCCGCGTGCAAATAACGGAAATAATCGAAGTGATCTCGGCCGTCGGCCGGATATTGGATCGGACGGAGGAGGAGGGGGAGCTTGTACCTAGGGGTCCACCCATCGGGAAAGAGGAGCTCCCCCCAGCTCATCAGCCTCGGCCGACTGACTTTTTGTCCGAAGACGTTAGCCAAAGCTATGGATAATGGTACAATGGGTTTACAAAATTAACAATATATTAGGTGATACGATAAATCAGGATTAGAAATTTAAGCATGTGGGTCGCATTCAACGCTCGGTACTAATATGTCACGTCGTTTAGCATACTAACTTTATAAAATTGGTTTCGATCTATTGCGCCGACGACGATAAGATTTCTTTTTAATTCAAGGGGCTTTTGCAATTTCCTTTGCAGTCCAGCCAAACCCATAAAGCGGTATGAAGGGGCGCAGCGTAGCCACGGAATCGACTGGGCCAAAAGTGGTCCCTTCTGAGTATAAGACTTTGTATAAGAAACGATTTGTTTTTACTAAGAGCAGCAAGACCCCCACAAGCTTGAAAGACTAATTTGGAATTAGCCCTTTCTCTCCCTTTTTTTCATTTGAAAAAGCCCTAAAAGGGCTCAAAAGGCTTCACAGGGAGAAAGCTTGCGCCCTAGTTTTCAAGCCTTGCGAAGCAATTTTTCCGACTTTCTTTTAGCTTGACCCCCACAAGCTTGAAAAGACTAATTGGATTTAAAGCATAAAAGGGTCAGTCCTTTCGTAAAGAGAAAGCAGCTCGAGCCCTTGGTTTGTATCTTTACAAGCAACTCTTTTTGCACTTTCTCGACTTTAAACTTTACGTGCCCATCATACACCATAACTAAATTTGAGCAAAATAAGTGTATTCTAAGAGTACTTAATTGTCGTATTTGCATAATGTATTCACGACTTTAGAACCCGAACACTTCATTTCTATTACCGACCACGCATCCCGTGCATACCCAAGAAGAGGAATGATCCGCAGCACTCGATGTCTACCAGCGATCTATTAGCAGATGTGAAATCGGTGAAGATTGTGTACCACGCCATGTGTGCCACGACTTCTCGATGCTCCACCGCACCAAACTTGCTGAAACAGGTAATCGAAGCTGTACCTTTTTGACCACACGATCCTCGATCCACCTCGCTCGTCCTCTTTCTGCTCTCTCTACCAAACTCCATGATGAAAAACGCGAGTGCTTTTACAGTTAATACACGCTCGAACTCGTTCCGGGAACTCGCCTCCCGTGTACTTTCCCAGTTTTCGTCCTCTCGTTCGCTCCACATGAAACAAACACGTTATCTAACTTCATCTCCAAGGAAGAAGCCGAGAAAGTCGTGCGCCCTATCACCCAGCTTCCACGTTGAAGCAACTTTCTCTTAATTTCCAGCTGGTCGTGGAGCAAAGGTGCAGAAATTTACTCGCGGGTGGCCCCCAGGAACAGCTTGGTTTCAACAGACGATCGTGGGAGTTTCTTTAAAAAAATCGAAAGCTTTCTCATCTAATTTTCACTTGGATTCCATGGAGTCAAAGTCATCGATGTGAACAAAGCCTGGCTCGGCCTCACTTACCATCGAGGCTTATTTAACGATTTTCGCTTGACGCTCCACCAAACTTTGTACCCGACGGGTTGATTTGAATTGCCCACCGTCCAATCCAATCCAGAATTCAAAATCCGATCGAGGACACGACCGACGGCCGATGGAGTCAACCCCATGTGTTGGCTTAGGCTTAGGAAATTCAAAAAGGCCCATGTGAAGCCGCCCTCTGGTCCGCTTGTCCCTTTGCCCCTGTTCTCTTCTTCAATTGAATGTTCTTGTCCCTTCTCGAAGACGTGTCCAACGGCCAAAGTTTACATTAAAAGGCTGGGCGGACGCCATTAATGGTCGACATAATTTTGCCCACAAAGGTTTCTGTGTAAAGAGCAAACGGAAAGATGTCGTTTGATGGTTTTTTGAAGATCGATTGTTGGGTGTTATTAATCTCTTACCAGACAGAACTTTTTTTTTAAGGATATGCAGCATTATATCCGGTGGAAGATTTGTTCATTCACGACATAGTTATAAGCGTTTTAGCTAAAATATATGTGGACTTTTAGTATGTATCCACCCCTAGAAACTGCTTTTGCATCCAATTTCAGGATTCAATTTCTATAGTATTTCATGCCTCAAATCAATTTTTCCAAATCGGGGTCGAATCAAAATGATTTCCATTAAAGTTTCGTTAATGCATGAACAGAGGAGTTATGTAGAAAAATAGATCCGCAGATCGCTAGGTCCAATGGCCTGGAACTTGGTTAGGCTTGGAAATCACATGCAAGCTTTGTTGCAAATGAACAAGATGGATTGTGCCCGGCATCAAATTGTTCGAGAATAGTGAAATAACATGACTTTGATTCGAGATGAGTCAAGTCTCCCAATAGGCACTATCTCGAAGAGAGGCTCGGTGCAATAGACATGTTTGCGCATAACATTCACTGGAAACACAAATTTCAATGTCTTATCAGCTAAAAAAGCATTTTCACATTCATTTCCCAGACAAGACTCATTTTAAAGAGAAGCATTTCTTTTCACTCATTTTTCCAGCTCTCTCTTAACAAAACAAATTTACAATAAGAGAAAATACCCAAAACATTCGTCATTTTTTACTCAATGGCCAATTATATTCTTCTATTTTTGCAAATCCCATTCACATTACCTCCAAGCAAAATCCTACATTGAAAAGACCAAATCATTGCTCTTTGCAACTCATCTTAATTATCTTGCTCGGCATTTAACTGGTTTGGTTCTCAGTTAGTTTTTTCTTTTCTTTTGGATCTATGGTTTGGTTTTTAGTTGGTTTTGAACAGGTTTGAGAAGTCTAGGAGGAGATACACATTTTTTGAAAAGAAAATGACATTTCGGAAAATCGAAAATATTAGAATAATTGATGCGAATGTGTGTATTACTATTCAAAGGTAAAACTCATCAGCTAGGTACAAATTTTGTATTTTCAAAAATAGAGGTATGTTTCTAGCATTTGACTTAGCAATTAAGCACCTATTCATTGCCTCCACTTTGAATCTTACCAAACAAGGGGAAGAAACCACTTTCATCAGTCTTTTTCTTCACCTCTAATCCCTGCTTTCCATTTTCTTTACCTTCGAAAAGTCCTTCCAAAAGAAGGGGCAAAACCTCAGTTCTTTTTTATCGGAACACTTGGTTAAGTTAAATGTAGAAAAAAAGGAGAGGCAAAAATAGAAGGGGGGAAAAAAGACAAGGTAAATGAGACAATTTCCCGAATGCTAATTGCCGGGCTACTGAAAAAGTCGCATTTGCCTTTTGATGGAACCGACAATCGAAATCTCTGTGGCACAGAAAACCAAGAAGGCAGTAGTACTCGAACACGAAGTCCCTACCAGATCCTCCTCGAACCTCGAACTCCCGAATTTCACAGGAATGGAAAAGGGCATTCTGCAGTGCTACATTCTAGAACAGCATGTCAGCAACCCCCTATAATGCACCCCCTATTTCATTAAAACTTCTTTGTTTTTGGC
This sequence comes from Eucalyptus sp. ANBG9806169, assembly GCA_014182395.1. NCBI lineage: Eukaryota > Viridiplantae > Streptophyta > Magnoliopsida > Myrtales > Myrtaceae > Eucalyptus > Eucalyptus sp. ANBG9806169. The sequence continues at coordinate 38,538,293 of CM024573.1, read as the reverse complement.
TGGAATTACACCTCTATCTAGCTCACGGCAGGTGAAGCGAAGCGACAAAAGGTTGAATGATGAAACATAAAAGCAAAACGAGGGTTGAAAAGATGTCGAAAGTATATCTCCACCCGGGGGGAATTTGGTGGAGGGGAATCTCCATGGCAGAAAGGTCCCAGGAGCTAAAACCCCGCTCTACAATAATAATTCCAGCATTAAACTATTGAAAACGAATTTTCGGGAAGCAGTAACGCCGAGGGAGTGGCGTTCCTTCGAAAGGGTCCCATTCGCACCCACTTAAAACTTATCTCCTTTAGCTTTTCCCGCATGAAAATTTGCAAAGTTCTAAATTTATTCTCTTTTTTCACGGATTGTCGGCACGCCATTGTCCGACACGGTTTACCGTATGGATTGACTTTATGCCAAAACCAATGAGATCCCTATAGTCAATTTTTGCTCCCTTCCGAGTCGAGGTTTACAGGCGACGTGTGGATCAAGCTTCGGAGAACCATACCATACCTAACAGTCTCGACTTTGCTGCAATTTGACACATATCATCGCACTAGGACTAGGTTTCCCAAGGCCATAGCTGCCCGGCTTTCAAGCAGTGAACAAGCCACGTTCGTACGTCAAGTGGGTATTCAAGCCATGTTGACGTAACCACGTTCGTAAAGAATCGACTCCAAGATCAGAAAGGTCCCTGAAATCCATGAGAGTCGGCGTACTGAGCCTGGCCAACATGAACGGGCATCGAATCGTTGCGATGCGTTGCGTCAGTGCGGCAATTCTATACATTGATTGTGTCAAGTCTGTTGTTTTCAGTGGAGAATGCATGTGCATGCGTTTGTGCCGGGTAATATGATGTTGATGTTGTAAGGACCACTTTTTCTTTTCTTTTCTTTTCTTTTTGGCTCTTGCACATTGTATTGAGGAAAGTGCAAAGCTAATTATGTTTCCTTTTGATGAAGTTATGGAGTCTAATAGAGGAAAATAATGTTGAAGTGAAGATAAAATTTATTTTGGCCAACCACTTTCCAGTAGATCACCCATCCCGTAATGTTAAAGCAAATAATAGGGCTTTTAGCAACATACATATAATTTTCTTGTATGCCCTAGGCTCCTAATATATATAGTGGCAATATCTTTTATAGTTGTAATGCTGAAGCTTGTGACACTAACATTGATAGTGGAAAGATTGTCTAGTGCGACATCGTGGTTTTTCTCCTTTCCTAATTTTGGGAAGTGTTTTTGACGTAAAAATTCTGACTTTTTTTCTTTTCTATTTTTTCTCTTCGTATATTCGCGTTCCTAACACCTTTTCCTAATATGCCGGAGCTCAAAAGGTTATATATTCTATGAAATGAAGTACCTTGGTTGGGTTGATAGAAAAGGGTATTCCGAAATCCAAAGCATTTGTACATGGCACGATAGAATATGTGAATGAACAGCATAGGTTTGTACTTTTTTTTCCAACCCGGGTTTATTTATGAATAAAAAGGAAAAAGAAAAAAGCATGATAAAGGAGGCCAACATTATTGTGCACTCATTTAACGGACCTAACCTTTCTATCTTGGTTCATATCATATCGAAAAATTAGGGCATCGACTCATTACAAGCCCTTTTGTCCCTATCTGGTTCGTCCGTTCGTTCGCGTGCTCTCCTGACCTTTCATTATAGCCCATTTAATTGAATTGGAAGCTTCCTAGGGCAATTAGTACCCCTCCCTTTTGTTAGCAATGTTAATCTTTCTCTCTCTCTCTTTCATTAGTGCCGCACAAAAGTTCAAAAGTTCAATGATGCGGTACAATTACCACCTTCCCTCTTATGGTGATCAGAAACAAGAATGTAGTCATGTCCATGTCTGAAATTGGTAGGGACATTGATCTTTCGACTATTCGACCAAGCCCTGGGCACAAATTGATTTTATCTTGACCCTATGTGCATGTAAAGTGGTTTCCGCTCAAATGGACATCCTCTCTTTGGTCCATGGATTCTGATATAGTTGACTTAGCTCAATCTTTTTCATTTTTGTGGTTATTGGGTCCATTATATACTGGTCTGGTCAGGACCCCGGAAGTGAATGTGATGCAGCTCTGAACCTTGTGTTTGGGCCATGTCCCTCGAGTGAAGGGTCAGGCCCATGAAAGTGAGAGTAATCGGATGGGCTAGTTGGATTTTCCAATGGGTTTCAGAGTTATTTTATCTTGTAATTGTGGATGCACTGTGAGGGTCGTGACTTGCATGTTTAATAGGACATGTCACGAAACTACAGTACCAAAAAATAAAAAGAGGTAGCTTCTAAAAAATTGAGTGAGGCAGCTCCTTAAAAGCTGTCGGAAACAGCTGTTATTGTGGAGGTGCGGTAGCTGTGAGCTGCTTTACCGAACAATTTATGACAATTGCAATACATGTTTTCACGGTTGAAACTGTTGTGAATAAACTATATCTATCGACCTCTAAATGGCTAACTTTGTTTTTTTGAGATGAATGCAAAACTTTTGTATGCAAGAATTGTCCTATATCCATCTCCCATCCTTGCCCAACAAGTGGCATAACACCCTAATGATAATCGAAAATTTCCCCCTTATCTCCCTCTCCTTTCTCACTACCTTATGCATATAGCTACTATCTACCGCTTCCATCACTTCCGGCTAGAGGTGTCAAAATGAGTCATTGACCCAATTATGGACCCATTTCTAGTTAAATGGGTCGTTAATGGGTTAAGCCTTATTTCCTAAAGCACCCATAATGGATTTTAAAAATAAAGAGGTTGAGATATATGGATCTTAAATGGATCTAAGAACAGACCCATTTAAGACTATCTTCTCTATTTAACTTTACAAAAATATTTTTTATAAAAACAGAAATTATTATTATTTTTTTTCTTTCTTCTTCCTCTCGGTCGCCGGCACGGCGATGGCCGACAACCGGCCAGGTGAGCCTCAAGCTCCCGGATCCGCGAGGCGAAGGCCTCGCCGACGCCCGACAAGGCTCAAGGCTCACCGACGTCGGGTGAGGCTCGAGCCTCGCCCGGATCCGACGAGGGGCGAGCTCGAGCTCGCCCGACGCCGACGAGCCTCGAGCTCGCCAAATCTAGTGAGGCGGAGGCCTCGCTAACGTCCGCAAGGCTCGAGCTCGCCAAATATGGCAAGGCGAAGGCCTCACCGACACCCGGCCGAGGCTCGAGCTTGCCGGCATCGGGCGAGCTCGAGGCTCGCATGTGGCCGGCCGGGAAGAAGAACAAAAAAATAAAAAATAAAATTATATTTAAAAATAATTAAAATTTTTAATTTTAAAAATAATTAAAATTCGATTTTTTTAATATATAAGAAATAAGGATTTTTAAATTTAGTTAAATGGGTCGGGTATGGATCGGAAAATTTATATTAAGCATATAAATGGATTAATAGGTCAATTTGGGTCGGACCATTAATGACCCGATCCAAACCCGACCCGACCCACCCATTTAATACATCTACTTCCAACAGAGCCACCATCGGCCTCCGAATGGGACAACGACAATGACGACCACCACCACCACCATATATTGTTGTCTCGTCTCTCTCATCCTCCTCAAGTTCCCTCCCCATCATGCCTAAACAATGTTTCCATTTTTCGGTTGAGTTTCAATAATAGAATGCCATGCCAACTAGAGATGACATAAACAAATGATTTCTAAAACTGAGCAGTCTCGGGAATCGTGAACGCTTGCCATGTTAAAAGTGTGGAAAGATGTACTCCTTCCATAGGGTAGCAGATGTTTGGAAGGGAAAAAATTGCAGGCCTTGCCGATATGGAATTCTTATGTTTGTAACGTTTTACATGTTCATAATTGTAAACGGCATAACGGCACTTCATACATGATCATTGAGAAGAAACAGAAGACAGAAGATAAGATGTGTATGAAAGAAAGAACTCAGTATATTGTGATTTCTCAAAATGATCGATACATCAATCAAGAGTGTCTCTCTTCTTCTCTCAGCTTATACAATCTTACGAAGCTCTGCTACACAGAAACGTGAAAAACCTGAGAAGATGGAGAGAAAAACCAAAGAAGATCTTAAGAACATCAAGTTCATCTTCTTCTTTTCTATTTTCTTAATGAGGCTTTTACATTGAGTTTACAACTTAAACTATCTTTCAAAACTGACTTAACAACTTCAGTTATGAGATTGAATAACATAATGATTCTTCGTGGATTGCCAACTCAGCTTCTTCACGGATTGCCAGCTCAGCTTTTCTTTATTTGAGTTTGCTCTGCTTCTGCTTCAGCTTGTTTAGCTTCTGACTCTGCTTCAGCTTGTTCAGCTTCTGACTCTGCTTTTCTACTTTCATCAACATCTATAATCTTTGTTTTTGATCTTTGTTCTTTAACAATAATATGCCTAGCTACCCATAGACTCGCCCCAACATAGCTCGAGCCACAAGGGCCAAAAGGTGTTTTTGGACGAGCCTAGGCAAGGCCTATAGAGAACCAAGGCTACAATTTTGCAAGATTAGAGAGCCAAGTCCACTCATCGATTACCTCTAATGCTTTGTAGTTACTTATTATGCTTTTTTATAGGATATTAATGTGGCAAATTTAGATCATTATCATCACCTTATTTGCATAGTCGTAGAGTAGTACCAATTGATCTGTTTGTTGAAATTTCGATAACTAATATGCTGAAAGATGCTTTCCGTTGGGGGCTTCTAAATAGGGCCACTCCCCCTATACTTTTATTTTAGTTCAAATTAACATTCCCACTTCGGACAAAACAACGTAGTGTTACCTAATTTTTTATGGTGTCAACTGTTAATCATGCAAAACGATGTGTATGAACGATTGGATCACTTGGAGATACGCATGTACATGAAACTACTTCTCCAAGAAATTTGAGATAAAGCATCGAACACGTTGTTAAACCTTCATTGCAGATCGATCCAGATTCCTTCGTGGTGTGCAGTTGAACAGGATCCGGCTACGAAATTAGATAGGAGACCGGATCCGCGCTTGGTTGAACCAGCGCGAAGAAAGCGTTCTATAAATTTCGCAAAACATAGATTGGCTGCCGATTTCTGCCTTCACTCTATTCCACATCTTGTTTGATCTAGTTATAACCGAAAGGAAAGGACACCCAAAAGATTACAGAAAAATAAACGAACGAGAGAGTAAACACAAGCACGCATGCATGCATGCAACGCTCATCTTTCTCACACATACACCACGCACTGCCTAGGGTTTCCGCCCCTCAGGCTCCCGGTTCCCGAAGCCCCGACGAACCCAACATCCAAGCCTTCGCAGTAAACCCTCATGCCGAAGTGGCTCGTCCACCACCACCCGGACTTGAACGTCCCCACCAACCCAAGCCCCAGCCCGAAAACCACCGCCCCTTTCCGCCGCTCCTCATCCATCTCCTCCAATGCTCCGGAGCTTGGCTGCTCCCCATCTATCGTCGTCATCTCCGTGTGGATGACGCCGCTCGTCTTCCTCTCCAGGGAAAACGCCGGTTCTGTGCTCCAGCTGAGAAAGGTCCTTGGGTCGTCGTAGTACGCGTAGCTCTGGATGCGCTCGAAGTAGGCCTTGAGCTTTTCGTTCTTGTTGTCGACGGTGACATTGGCGTCCCAGCTGCCCATCAGGACCGAGTTCGAGATGTTGAAGTTGGTTACGGAGAAGGCGGTGACGTGGAACTCCGGGATCTGGGGGCGGAGGACGATGTACGTGATGACGCTGACGGTGCACGATGCCACCACGAGAATAATAAGGGCCGCAAGGATTCCGCGTCCGAAGCCTGGGGTGCGCTGTGGCGGTACTTGGGAAGGGTAGTAATTGGGGTTGTTTGTGGGGTAGAATCCGACGTGTGGAGGGTGTGTGCCGTAAGGATAGCCGCCGCCGCCGCAGTGGGGAGGAGGGTAGGGCGGGGGGTAGCCCATCACCGGAGGAGGGTAGCCGGGAAGAGGTTGCTGAGGGTAGTTGTTGGGGGCGGTGTCCTGGTGTCTGGCCGATGGCGGCGGCGGCGACCCAGAGCTGTGGTTTCCATCTGAAGGGGAATTTGGTTTAGCTTGATTTTCATCTTCCTCGGGTTTGGGTCGTTCGGCATGGTGGCGATCGGACGAAGACGCCATGGTAGGCTTGGGTAATGGTCTTTCTGGTTTTCTCACCCTCGATCTCGCACAACCCAAGTCCCTGACAGGGAAGGAGGGAGAGAAGAGAGAGAGAGAGAAACAGAGAAAATGAGACAGCAATGTCGGAAAATAGAAGGGGAAGGGTGCGGTTTTTGAGATGTAAGAGGGAGAATACTATGTTAAGCAAATAAAGCCGAACGGAATGGGTTGTCAAAATGATTTCCATCCGTTTTGCATTCCACACAGCTTTTCTTAGGAGTAGTTAATAATCTACCCCTTTTTATTAGAAACATGTTAGTGTCTAATCCGATCCTGTAATTAGTTTTTGTTCACCGTATCATTAATGGAACATATATATATACATCCGCATTGGTTTCAGAATTCACATTGGTTGTGCCTATTGCAGTTCATACTTGTTTCGGCATTTCCTGGAACCGTGAGATTCTGTTTGCGCTGTGGTCGAGTCTGTGCCACGAAGCTTTGCCACGGGGAGAACAGTCGTGACCGAGGATGCGGTGTACAAAGATGAGTCTTGAAACCTCGCTGAATCATAGTGAGTTTGACTGATGTCCCCTCGGGTGCGACTGCAAAAATTTGCATGTTCAATTTTGTCCTATATCGTTCATATTTTTCGTATTGATAGCACGTCACTGACCTTCAAAACCTATGCAATGGATGCGGAATTCTCTGGCATTCCGATATCGATTGTGGAAATGGACAGAGCGGGTATACGGGAATAGACAAATTTGTCTGTGTACTTTTCAAGAGTTACCAAGAGTATGGACATTGACATGCTCATATAACATCTCCAAAATGGCGTCAAAGAATGGTTGAGACGACTTCCAATAAGGACAGTCATCATTCTGGTCTGTCTCGGAGTGACAAAACTTACATGTAAAGCAAATGAAAGAAATGAGATGGGGCACGACCATCGCTTGAACCCACCCACTCAATAGTTAAAAATGATCGAAGAAAGGTGATGACGCGAGAGCCTTCATCGCCTTGAATATTTCATCGCTTAGGCTCGCTCCATGTCTTGCCCTCGAAGAATTCGTTCAGCATGCGTTCGATATCCTCGACGCTGAACCTGATGTACTTCATAGGGTTCTTCCCGTTCTCAATAAGTGGCCTATAACACCCAAAAACATGAAAATCGACCTAGCGAGGATCTTAAAGGAAACTCCTAAGATCAGTAGGAGAAACTCACCTGCAGCGCTTGATGAAAGATCTATAGGCGGGCAAGACGACTTCTGCAACAGCAAGCCTCAGTGACTCGCGCAACTCACTGTCAGGAACCGTCCACTGAGATTGCCTTTGATGGAGCTCCTCGAATTGAACATTAAATGTCTTGAACCGATCTTTCACCATTGCTCTTGAGATTCCACTGGTACCATCACTTCCCATACCACCAGCACCTCCTGATGCACCCTGAACCGTGAGGCACTGCAGAATCTGCAGGTCAAGATTTCAGCTGAGCTTAGTTTCTGTTTGATGAATTGGAAAAGGTTCGGTGATAAACTTCACAAGAAGTGCTGTTTTGTCACTCAAGGCCGAGGAATTTTTTTACAGAACTTTCACTTATGAAATTGTTTTGAAATATCTGAAGAAAGAAAATTCTAAATGTCTATGCAGAGCTTGAAATGTGTGGGAGCTACAATGTTACTTAAAAAGGTCTTTAAGCATTAAAAAACTCTCTTATAAAAGTAGTTCAACCAAAAGTACCTTTGCCCACGAAATCCTCTTATACTGATTGGCATGTTGCTGAACAATCCTCCTATGTATCTGCACCCAGTCATCCCCAAGTAAGTCCTTCGCTTCCGACCTGCAAAACATAGCTAAGAAATGGCATTAGCCTAATGATGCTTGCACAGAAAACTCGATGCCTTGAAAACTGACCTCCTTACAGATCGAACAATGTAGTGGATATTATTCATGAGAAATAATTGAGTCAGCGCAGGATCTTTATACTGCTTAGACTTTCCATCCAGATTACTCTGAAGAGCACTCATGATTCTTGTAGTTAGAGCTGCTAATTGAGCATCTGCCTCGCCTTCATTGAACTCCTGAAAGAGCTGCCTCAAAGTGGACTGATAGCTGTAAACATCAATACCAGAATATTATAGCTTAGGCAGAGAAGCAAGATATGACCCAAACAAAAATTACACTGCTTAATGCCATTTTCAGCATAAGAACACGTTGGCACGGCATACTTTGCACAACAGAAACGTGCCAAAAAAAAAAAAAAAAAAAAAAAAAAAAAAAAAAAAAAAAAGGATTTCACAAAGGAATTGAAGGTATTCTAACAACTGTTCATATTATCAGGCTGTCAAGAAATAAGATCTGCCGAATATGAATTAAGGAGCACTTACTCAAATAAAAACTTCACATAGTTTATCACGTAGCTAGTCAAAGGATGAACAGTCCCATCTTGAACAGCAGTTTTTGTGGCATCTTTTTCAACTGCTTCCTCAAAATCACCAAATGTCTCTTGAGCCGTCTGAGCAAGTCGCTTGGTCAAGCTGGAGGCATATTCTCGCATCTCAATACAAGCTTTACTTCCGAAAAGGTCTGTAATCTAGCCCACCAAAATAAACTCAGGCTCTAGACCAAAGTAAAAATATTACAGAACTTCAAAAAGGATAAATGAGGATAAAGGAAAAGCCATTTGAGGCAAATGAAATTTGCAGAGATGGACCGAAGAGAACTAGGGATCTCAGTACAAGCGCATTTGAAAAGGATGAAAAATGAAAAGAAATGAAAGGAAGAGACTTATCTTCCTCACCATCTACTCTTCTACCCCATTATTTAAATCAGCAGGACAACTATAGAAGTGGATTATTGTGCTTGTTAATCACGTATTTAAGTCCAATAATCTGTAATGAGGTTGTTTTACAGGCCTAAAAATTGTTGGGCAATAATAATTTTCCCGAAAACTTGAACTATCAAGAATCATGTTAACGGTGCATATCAAGCCTATATCTTGACTCCTCCATGCATGTGAACGGATGTTCCAGATGAAATACAAGATGTATCACATCAAACAACCACTGGAGGACCGACATGAGCCACGAGCAGAATAACAACATGAGGAAGTGCCAATATTCGAACCTTTGACCTAATGCTGTAATACATCGTTGAACTATAATTTAGTGAAAAGCTTAAAATATCACGGAACATTCAGATGACGTATATCATGCATGCACATATGCTAAATAACACAAATGGAGCTCTAGACCATCGTCAATGTCCATAAGACTCGCTGAGAAAGTACAAATACAATGGAGAGTTTTTTAACATCCTCTCACTTACTATTGCAATGACTGTGTGACCTATTTGCAGTCATTGCTTCCATTATATAGTACTTAGCAGCTGATGCCATGGCAGCAATATTCACCAGCACATGACGACTGTAATATTTGAAGTTGAGATTACGTAATGCAATATAGTCCACCATACATCATCCATCATTGAACATGTCATTGTTTTAGGATAGCAAAAAATATGTTCATCATGCTAGTTGACAAAGCAAAATAAGCATTTAGATAGTAGACTTGAAGCAAGGGAATCTGTGGTTCCGCATTCAAAGCCATCTATAAACCTTTTTCCAGTGCTTTCAACAGACAGGAGGCAAGTGAACCACCATCCATGCTGTATAGCTTTTTCGAGATACCCTGCATAATCACTCCCTATCCCTGTGCTCATGACGCATTATGGAACTTCAAAGTGCCTTGTCTAGATTAAAACAGTTTTCTCCTTTTCCAACAGTCATTTAGAAATTTCACATTATACAGGGAAATCAGAAAGTTCTGACATTCATCTTCTACAAGTTGTGAGCAACTGGCATCAAAAGAACTAGTTCCATTCATTTAATTCATAAAATGAATCTTATAACACTATGCTAATACGTGTACATCCAAAAAGAATTAAAAAAACATACATATATCGTACCTCTGGGTGCAATTCTCTCAATATCTCATACATATCCAGGAGAACAAACAATTTCTCGGGTGATCGCTTGCCTTTAGCAACAGCTTCTCCAAAACTAAGCAGCAGAGCCATAGAGTTTGCTGTTACTTCAGCAAAGGTTTGATCCCTGAGAGAATCAACGCCATCAAATACTTGGTCGCAGAGTTTCTTTTCACCAGCAAAAAGAAGCTTCACCTGTTGCAAAACATTATTTAGGAACCAAAACCAGAAGGTCATTAAGCCATATCAACATAAACACTTACTGCAATACGCATGTAATGTATCCAATTTCCAATTTTAGCTTCTAAAACCTCCCACTGCATTCTCTGTGCATCGTCTTTGCTCAGTTTCTCCACACCTAATTTCCGAAGACTCTGTTCCAAAACAGAAGCACGAGTATCCCTGACATAAGGAAAAGCAAGACTAATGCAATCAATTAATCAAAGAAAGCAGAACAACTACAACAAGCGAATTTATCTTTTGTCTATCAAGTGAGATAAGCCACATGTTAAAGAAGCAATTTTAGCAATTTTTTTTCTGTAGGGCATTATAGATCTATGTGTATGTAAACATTCTTGAAGAGTAAGTCTTTAACAAATTGCTTTTCAGAGTTCTTAAAGCATGTTAAAAGTTAAAATTTCCATCAATTGATACTTTAAACATTCTCTAAAGCTTAAGCCCTCCACAAATTAGACATCAACCCTCGCTGACATCCTCAGTATTTGTCGTTAAACAGGCGGAAAAGAACTCCTTTGGTTGACCACTCCTGTCCATCAAGAGTCTGACTGTCTTCGACTGAGCACTTTGCCTTGCAGCAAAAAGCATAGGTTCAAGTGGGCTTCGCTATCAAGAGAAAGGCTATGTCAATAGATCTACACTAAACTTCTCAGGTTCTCTATAATTATTTTATCGAGATGGCACTGCTTTCAGTTTCTTATAAAAGACATTAGACAAAGTAAGCCTACCATTACAACCTGGTGGAACTCCTGCTCAGGAAGGACTCCAGCTATATCAGAAAGAATTACCCTTCATTTTAAGCCATGTTGACTGCTTCTTTAATTTCTACCAGGTAAGCGACAAGAAGTTCCCATTGAAAAACCATATAATGCTGCTCTTGCAGTGGACTTACCACCGGAAGGTCTATCCAGGTAGCAAAACTTCCTTTTATTCCGAACAATGGCAAAAGAGCTTACTTGTCATCTACCTAATAATGAGAAAGAAAGAAAGCACCAGCGTCTCACAATAAACATCAAGTTTCCCACTTCTCTGGCAACAACTGATTCTTCTTCTCTTGTCTGGGATTCTTGAACATATGACATGACTAAGAGAAATCAAATGACATAGAAATGGATTGATTTGTAATATGCAGTTTCATGTTGCACAACTATTGTAATCTCTAGAATGATACATAATAGGCCAAACTACTTTCTGCCATGATAATTAAATATAATTTATTCATCTATCATAATTAAATAGAATTTATTCAACTATCACTATTAAAGAAAAGGTCGATTGATTTAAAACAAAAATTGCTTATTAACACTGAAGACCCACCAGACTTTTGATGTGGAGCAATGTACTAAACGATGATAGTGAAAGGTCAACCAAAAAGTTGCTGCAAACAATATTGTGACTAGAACAACCAGAAAGCTTTATGGCATGGCACTGATTTAAGTACCTGTAGGTTCTAAAAAGTTGTTGCTGATGGCCAGCCTGCACCATCTGTTGAGATAAATCATGCAGCAATGGCAGAACCCTGGGGGGTATGAGAGTTGGAGGTTTGCAGACTCCAGCATCTAGCGTTTTACTTGGGTGCTCAGGCTTGCCACTAGCTTCACTTTGGTTTCCAGATGATACTGATGATGGCCGCAGAGAGTTGGGAAGGCAATCAATAAGAAGATCAGGTTCCATAGGCTTGCTGAAAATCAAATAGGAAAGTAAATTAATCTCTGAAATATCATAACATATACAGAGCTCCCAATTGATATTTACATAAAAAAAAAAAAAAAAAAAAAAAAAAAGCACACATTTGGGGGTTGAAATTGCAAAAGCAATGCTGAGAAAAAAAAGACTGGACAAACGATTGGCTACAGAAAGATGGCAAATAGGCACAAAACATTGAACCAGATCACTCCCGCACAAATTTGAGTGCCTCGTTTATAGCTGAATGTTTAATCATTGATCATTCTGCATCATCACAAGAACAACTACAGCCTGCAATATAGAGAGTTGAAAAACATTCATCCACGCAAAAACACCAACTGATATCCCTTCTGAAGCTTAGTAAGGACTCCCTGACTCCTTGACTCCAAAATCCTTTTATCAAGAAGGTGTGGATATAACATTCTAAATCAGGGACTGTACTTCTGCTAGTCCTTTTAGGTGAAATAAGCATAGTGCGAGGAAAAAGAGATGTAAGACCAAACTGTTTTCACAAGGACAAACAAAGAAGGGACCAAGGTGTAGGTTACCTGTGATTGGTTAATATCTGTCTGAACTCATCTTCAAGCTTCGATATAGCTTTTGCAAGCAAGTTATTGGCATGATTAACGACTCCATCGCTGCTCTTGAAGCTTTTGTTGCTTTTGAAGAAGTTAGCAGTGCTGCGAAGCTGATCAATGGCTTCTAGGTAGCTTTCTAGGTCCTCATGTGGTCCTCTAAGGATCTTAGCCTCTGCCTAAGTGAATACATAGGAACGATCTCAGCATATACATTCCTTTTGGCAAGTACGTGAAGTGACACGACAATGACACGACAAAGATCGAGCTAACTACTTCAATAGTATAGCAAAAGCAATGTATGCCTGTAGAGTGGACTCAAATATCACACTAAAATTCAGACAAATGACGCGAATTGAATAAACTCATGACTGTACGAGATTTGTCATAATCAGATGCCACGAGAATGTTGACTGAATCTCCTTGCAAAGACATTGTTTTTTGCATATATGAATATCATCTCTCCCTCTCTCTCTCTCTCTTACCGGAAGCCGCACGCCGATTCAGAACGACACCGATACAGGTGCTATTTAACTGAATAAAAAATGGACTCACGATGAAAAAAAGTCCATCATCGCAAAGTGCATGCAATGCAATGCAACGCAATGCAATGGCCTCGACTCCGCAAAACAGGAGCGAGAACAAACCTTGCGCGAGAGATCGAATTGGCCGAGAATGACCTCCGCGGCCTTGAGCGTCTTGTCGATATTCTCGTGAGCCCTCCTAATCGAGTGCGTCCTTATCTACCAAAAAAAGAAAAAGAAAAGAACAATAGCAAAGCGCAGAACAGCGTCAGAACGGCGGAAACGTTCGATTCGCGTCGAAGGAGAGGAACGAGGGAGGGAGGACCTGAGTAGGACGCATGGCGGTCTCGAGGGCGGAGAGGCGGTGGTCGAAGGAGCCGAGGATGGCGACCATGCTGTCGGTGATGGTCTGGCTCTTGTGCAGCGACTCCCTGATCGATTCCGCCCGCTCCCTCAGGATCTCCATCGCCTGCGGCACTCCCATCGCTGTATAACTCTCTCTCTCTCTCGCCGATTCAATCGGAGAACCGCAATGCGGAACGCGAGGCTCGATCCATCATCTTTCGACCTCCTTCTTCTGCTTCTTCTGCTGCTGCTGCTGCTTCTTCTAACGAGAGAACCGGCAATGCGGAACGCGATCGGTCATGAACGCCGTGAATTTCGCGTCCGTTTCGGTCGTCTTCTGCTTCGCGAGGCGTCGATGGCGATACGGAAGGGAGGGAAAATGGCTGGCGTGATGACATGAGAGGAGGGAGGAAGAGGAGGAGGAGGAGGAACGGAGAAGGCGTTGGCAGCCACGTGGATGGCGTGGGACCCGCTCCTTTCCGCTCGAGTAGTTCTTTTTCCTTTTAAGATTTCGCGCCACGCGTGCCACGTCATGGGTTCCGTCCAATAGCGGAGCGAGAGGCTCTTTTTCCATTTCCTTTTTCTCATGCAACGGAACAAACGATAACGTTCTAAAGTTCCTTTATTATCAACAGGCGCCCAGGCTTTTTTAGCTTCGTAAAAGATGCGCAAATTTAGCCGATGAAACTCAATTTTTCGTTTCGGTCGAAATTCAAACCCACTTGAACGAGAGAGATGTACATTTTAAAAGCTTATTTGGAGTGACTTTTCTCTTTGGGTCGAATATTTGAAGTAATTTTAACTTCAGATTTTTTGCAATTTTTACGCCACATGCATTTTGGCCTTTTTTAAGATCAAGGACTTGAAACTTTCATAGCTTATGAATGTTACATGTAGATTCATGTAATTTCTTTTTCTAATTTAAATTATACTTTTTTTTGGTGAAAAAGTTTAAAAAAATTACTTTTAACTTTTAATTTACGACCATTTACATCTCTCAGTTGATTCTACAAATGTAAATATAGAGAATTCCATTAAACTTTTTCATTATATTCAAAAACTTCAAAACATGTATTCTCGAATTTGGAAGGAAAAATGAAATGCAAAAAATCTATAATTCCAATATATAAGAGTGAGCATCGATTTAAGGTAAACCATGGAATCGAACTGGATTGACCCTATATAGATTGTTCTAGTTTGTCCCCGATGATTCCAATTTTTTGGAATTGGCTATTATTAGTTTAGTGCTCAATTCTATGTGCATAACCAAACCGAGACGAAATGACTAGTTCTCTCCTTTTAATTTTACCTCACATCTTATATTGATGTTGCTTTATTATTTTGTTAAAACTATTATTTGCCTCGGTTGTAAATACATGGATATTTTACAATAGTTTATCCTTTCAAGGGATAAAAAAAAATGAAACAAAAAAAGCAATTGGATGGTTTTTTGGATAGACCCTAGTACTAGGACTAGACCGATAAGGTCAGCTCCAAATTCCAAAAAGCATATATCAATCACAATAAGTTTTCAAGTTCTAAGTATGGAACTGTTCATCCTGGATCTACTCAACCCTACCAATAGACAAGGCTAAGGGCGGTCAACATGATGCAATTTTTGGAAAGAAATTACATGACAATACATTTCCTTTGTGAAAAATCTAGCATATGGGTATTGACAATGCGGTTGCAAATAAAATAAAATAAAATAATCTAAACGATCAGACTATAATTTTATATTATTAGAGCCATTAGCCTACTATCTTTATCTTCATATTAAATAAAAAAATTATTTAAGTTATTTTTCATGCTCTAGTGAGCTTGAAATCTTGGTTATATCTATTATCCACATTGCTGGTTAAAATCGATATATTTTAAGTTTCTAAAACTTATTACCGTTCTAATAAAGTTACTAATCATATGATATAATGAAAGTTACCTCACATCATGAAAAATTTCTACTTCTGGAAGTTCTATTGATCACGTCAAAAAGTTACCATGTCAAATCAGAAAGCATAGTAACACCATCATCAGCTGTTTTTCTTTCTCTTTTCTCTTCTTTTCGTTCTTTCTTTCAATTTTATATACTAAATAAATAAATTAGATGAAAGAATTTCTTTAACCATGACATGGGGTCCACCTAAAAAATCTCCCCACTTTTGATCAGGCAGAAAGAAAGTTACTGCAACATTACCATTCACGTGCTCGACAGTACAGCTAGAAAATTGTCGGCAGGTAATTTGGGTTCTCATGCTCGGGAACAAACGACAAACGACAAACGACACGACCCTGCTTCGCTTTTGTATGGAACGCAACAAACAATATCACTTCTCTCATCTGGCACTAGAGTGCCTCTCGATCCCGCCACATCCAATCCTCTCCACATGAAGTTCTGGTTCATAATTTCTTCTCATTTTCGTTTGCCTTATTTTCGAGGACATCATTTTATTCAGACGAACCGCCTCAAGTGAAAGACTACAACAGCAGCAGAATCCTTGTAAAAACTAATGCATAGTGCGAATTCTGCGACATTTGTGATTAGGGACATGCGCAGCTGAAGCAATTAGGACATATCTCATATACTGTCTTCCAACAGTGAAGTAATTCCGGTACACGTGATATGCAGTGTTTTAATCTCCGAGTAAAGCACGTTCAAGGTCATCAAAGAGCCTCTAAGCAACGGTAACAATATACTAGGGATAGAAACTATAAGAGGTTAGTTCCTCGTCTCAAGAAGAGGAAGATCAAGATCAAGATGAAGATGATGATGAGATCATTGTGGAAAAAAGATAAGGAATCATAAGCATCATCTTTGATAATGATCCATCTCTATCTACAACATCACCAATTCCCTGGAGATATCATGGTCAAAACTCAAACATTTAAAGCCTGAACAAGATATCCTAAGAATTTGGAAACCCTACTTAATCATGATAAAGAAGTAACGTTTAATCATGATATGAACACCGAGTTCTCAATGAGCAAAGCCCCCCCATCCCATCGTGCTATATACCACTACCAAAAGAAGCATGCTTAAATAAAGCAACCAAATTGATCTTTTTACCGAGCATCAGTAGAAGTGAAAGAGTCCGCGAATCCTGTTGGTCTTGTGGGTATACTTCCCTTACTGTCTTCTAAGTCCATGTAACTCAAGTCCTTGCTTTCTGCTTCCTGCCAGTCCTTAACCATCTGATTCAGCGGGAGGCTGTAATCAATGCCAGAGTATTCTTCGTAGTCGTCGTCAAATGGTTTCCATTTCTCAACAAGTGGAGCCAGTACATTCACAGCATGGCCCATATCTGGCCTTTGGTTTGGCTCTCTTGCAGTGCAGTGCCCGGCTAACTCAGCGATGATGGAGATACTCTCGTATGTCTCCTCCTGTTTATCCAAAGTTGGGTCAATAGCAGCCATTAACTTTTCTTTATCTGATTTTATATTCCAGAAATAACCCACGAGGTATTGGCTTTCCTCTGGTCTTTCTTCATCAAGCGCCATCAATCCCGTCAGTAGTTCCATTAAAACAACTCCAAAACTGAAGACATCAGCTTTAGTAGTAATTTTCCCTGTGACTGTACATGAAATGGGAGCAGTCAGAATATGATGAGAACTAATATGAATGATAAATACAAGTCAAAGAAAGTAATATTTAACGAGTGCAGAAGCAGAATATATAACTGAAAATGATTCCAAGATTGTTAAACTTTCATAACAAGAGAAATCAGGTTACTATAGTTTGGAAACAACTATGCAAATCTACTCAGTGCCTAAATTCATCTGTAACCAAAAAATTTGCACGCAAACAATGTGGGCAAAGGTCGATACTTGTTATAAAAATTCAACCTCGTCGTAAAGAGTTGAATGTCAAGAGTAGCAGGATGCAGTAACAAGACAATTATTGATCCATTGTAATCAACTTGTAAAATCAATTGAGTGGATGTCACGAATTAACCTAACTATGACAGGCAAGAAGAAAACTTTTCATGCTTCAAATGTTCAACGAAATGTACTCTATTTTCCAGATGATTAATATGATTTATAACGCAGAGCAGAGTATGCACTTCTTCCAGGGTTCCACATGCTACACGCACAGGCACATGCGCACTCACAAAGACACAATCTACAATTGAAAGCTTACCAGCATATTCTGGAGCTAGATAGCCAAAGGTCCCGGCAAGCCTTGTTACCACGGACTTCTCTCCATCAGGAGCAAGCTTTACCAGTCCAAAATCTGAAACCTTGGCTTTAAAATCATCTCCGAGCAAAATATTCGACGATTTAAGATCTCTGTGTATGAAGCTCTGATGAGCTAGACTATGAAGATACTCCATTCCCCTGGCAACGTCCAGAGCAATATTTAACCTCCTCTTCCAGGTAAGAGGCTCCAACTTCAAGTTCTTCCAATGGAAGAGATGCTTGCTGAGGGCCCCTTGAGGCATGTACTCATACACTAGTATTCTTTCATTTCCTTCTATAGAATAGCCTAGAAGAGATACCAAGTGACGATGCCTAACTTTTGAAAGGACTGCGATTTCAGCCTGAAATTCGTTTATTGCTTTGTTGCTAATTACACCTGCCTCCATTCTTTTCACCGCGATCTTTGTTCCGTCATCTAACTCCCCCTTATAAACTACCCCAAAGCCACCGCGACCAAGCTCATTTTCCCGTGCAAAATTTTTCGTCACATTTCGAAGGACCTGAACTGATATTATGAGATTCCCTGCTTCAATTACATGAGACTCACCAAATCCACTGCTATTTCTGCTGGCAGAGTCACTCCCCATAAGTGAGGTGCTGCCATAGGTGTTACTAGCAACTGCGATCTTCACGATATTATCTGGATCAGAGGAATCTCTCGGGTAAACCACCAGGGAACTTGGAGCTTGGGATGTTTCTCTCCTCTTCTTACAGCATAAGTACAGAGGAACAGCCAGGAGCATGAGAGCTGCCACACTGGCAACGGGAGCAACAATTGCTGCCCAAAAAGACTTCAATTTCTTCGGCTTGGGGGAGCTAACAGGAGTAGAAACGTTAGCAGAACCAGAAGTTGAGCCTTTGGTTGGGGAATCTGAAGTTCCACCAGGGGACTTCGTATCCCCAGATGGAGGGCTCACCTCTGGAGAGGCGGGGGTAACATTTAGCAGAGGATTCCCACCAATGAGAAGCGTCACAGAGTCACTAAACTTTGGTATTGGACCAGAAATGTTGTTGTCACTTAGGTCCAAGTAAGTCAGACCTTTCAAACTAGTCCAGTTAGCAGGGACTGAACCCGTCAAATTGTTCGAACCAAGTCTCACCTGTGTGAGAGCATCCAACTTCGCAACCGACGGACTCAATATACCATTAAGATTGTTCTTGGGCAAATTGATCATGGCAACTTTTCCGTTAATATTGCAACTCAGCCCAAGCCATGGCCCTTGGCAAGGATCATTACCCACCCACGACGAAAGAAGCCTTGCTGGGTAATTCAACGCGCCAAGAAAGTCTATGAGAGCCATAACTTCCGGCGCGCAAGGTGCTCCCGGCGAGAGCAAACAAAACTTATTAGAAGCACAAACCGCCTTAGGCGACTTAAACTTGGGTGTCGGACCCATGAAGTTATTATTATTCAGATCGAGCAAATCCAAAACCATATTTATCAAGCTATCAGGAATCAAGCCGGAGAATTGGTTACCATTAAGATTGAGGCTCTTCAGAGAAACCAAGTCCCCGATATTCCCCGGAATCGATCCCGAGAAGCTATTCCCATGAAGCCACAGGCTCGTCAGAGAGACCATAGAAGTCACCACATCAATAGGCCCGGTCATTCCACCATTACGTTGATTATTCAACCACAGAATCTGCAAACTGCAGTTAGCAAAACTCGCAGGAATCCCACCCGTCAAGCTGTTACCTGATAACATCAACACTTGCAGAGAAGCCATGCTTCCGAGGAAATCCGGCACCGGGCCGACCAAATTGCAGCCGTTACAGGTGAGATTCCTCAGCTGCGCCGAGTTCTGCAACTCATCCGGGAACATCCACCCCGTGCTGGCGTTCAGATTGTTGCCGTCCAATGCCAAAACCTGTGCCAAATCAAAGGAGCCGAGCAAAACCATCAGCTGAAATCGAAGCGACACGCTCTGCAAGAATCCGACTTTGAACAGCGTCGGCGAAGTGACGCGAAACGCTCGAACGAACCTGCAAGCTGTCGAGGCCGACGAAGCAATCGGAAGGAATGGAGTCGAACTTGTTGTAATCCAGGTACGCGTACTGCAGACTCGAGAGCCCGCCCAGCGACGGGACCGCCCCGCTGAACTGGTTGTTCTGGAGGCCCAAGTGAGTGAGGGCGGTGAGCTGGTTGAGGTTCGCGGGGAGGGGGCCCGCGAGGCCGACCTTCTGGACCTCAATCTGCGACACCCGGGCGCCGGAGCAGAACACGTGCTTCCACTTGGAGCCGCAGGGGTCGCCGCCCGCCGGCCACTCGAGCAGCTCCGGGTTGCTGAGCCCGTCCCGGAACTGCATCAGGATGGCCATGTCGCCCGGGTCCGTGTCGCCGGAGACCGCCGCGAGGAGAGAGAGCGCGACGGCGAGGAGCAGCTCGCCGGCGCGGCGGCGGCCGAGGCTGTTACTTTTCCCCATGAGGCGGAGGGAGGAAGAGATCCCCCTAGTGCCGACGAGCTTCAGTGCGGTGAGGAGGAGGAGGTGCAATGGCGGTTCCGGCGGAGGCGCGGCATCACCGGATTCCGGTCACGACGGCGGCATGACTGGCGAGTCTAGAGAGAGAGAGAGAGGGAGAGAGGGAGGGAGGGCGGTGCGGGGAAGTAGTTATAAAGTTAAGTGGAAGTAGAGAGAGAGAGTGAGAGAGAGGGAGCTGGAGCTGGAGCTGGTCGTTTGAAGAGGCAACTGCAAAGGCGGATCTGCGACTGGAAATGTTCAAGTCGCGGAGAGAGATGATGATGATGACGACGAGGACGACGATGAAGAGGAAAACCGATTTTTATTTTTATTTTTATTTTTATTTTTGATCCAAATCGAGAGGAAGGAGATGATGAAGATAGAGAGAGGGGAAAATAAATAAATAAAGAAAATGGGGGAAAGAAAAGAATGTGATTCAGTTACTGAGGAATTTGCCAGAACTTTCTTTTTTTAAAATTTTATTTTATTTTCTTCCTTTTATCTCGTCTCTGCTGCAGTGGGAAAAAAAAAATTGCCACACATCTGTCCCTCGCTCACTCGCTCCCTTGTTGTCGGAGCACGAAATCTTCGACCAGGTTTACTTCCACGGCCAACGCGCGTAATTACAGCGTATACGGAATAAGGTTAATTGCATCGTACACTAACAATAAAATGCATCGGTACATGTAAAGGTCTTCGCAATTTGTTAAGCAACTTAATATTTTATCTGCAATAAAACTACCCGTAACACGTCTTTCTTCTCTCTTTCGGATCCTTAATGTCACGGAACAATATGTTGCTGCTGAAATTTGAAAAAATTAAAATCTCATATCATGTCATAATATATAATCGGTATGAATCGCCTAAATAAAAAAAAATGGTAAAAGTATAGATATCGTAATTTAATGTTAGAGTCATGTCGAGTAAAAGCCTCGGACTGTGATGGGTTGGCACCAAATTGTGTGACCCTGGTTTTGTGTGGCCTGAATTTGGTCCAGTAAATATACAATTCTCCACCGTTTGCTTGGGAGTGGAAAGGAAGGGCATTTTTGTCATTGTGTATTGTCGGGGAGAGAGCTTTCGCATGGAGATGTTAAGGCAGGTGGGGGGCGAGATTATCATGTTTATTCTAACCTTTCGTGAATTTTAATGTTATTGTTTAATGGCGACAGATCGACGATGATGGCTGCTGCTGTTGCTTGTGGATTTCATCGACGGGAGCAACTTCCAAATTCCTCCCGATCCGGCGCCCGTCAAGGTCCTCGCCGACAGGAGAATCTTGTCAGCATACTTTACTAATTTCCTCCTTTATGAGACTCGGACGGACCACCTTGCAACAACATTCGAGAGTTTTTTTTTTAATGGTCTTATAATAATTCTCATGAGATGGGTTGGTTTCGATTCGATCAATCTTCTTTCGTATCTCATTACATAGGAATCGTTTTGTGTTCATAAAATCTCCAGCATCCATTCGATTGTACTAGGATTACAAAAAGTTAAGTTCGATTCAGGTTCTGTTTTTCAAATGCTGCACGATATGAAAAAAAAAAATACAGATATTATGATATCTCCCTCCCTCTCTTTCACCCCTTTCCCCTTTTAGGTTGTCCTGTTCTTTAGCGGAGAATCTTCACCAAAGCTTTTACAGTTTTGGGGATGCTCCGACATAAGACGAGCGACTTCATTGGCAGCACACGAGTTGTTGCCTATCGGTGGAGGCAACCAAGACAACTGCATTACGGGGACGGCAAGAGTTCTATTAAAGGTGAATAACACTCTGTAATGCATTCGAAGCGCAATAGATATTTAACATCGCCGTCGTCATTGCAAAAAAGGTGAACAACACTCGTAATGCGTTCGATCACTTTATCAGATTAAGTGAAAAGACGCGATAACCCGCCGTAGGGATTAAGTGAAAAAAAAGACGTCCTAAATGATTTTCAGGTAATATTTCTTTTTAACTTGAATTCGGGGGAGATCGAGAAGTCGACGACTAGTTTGACCAGTCAAAAGAAGAGGTCGACGCCCCCAGGACGAGTGGGACCCATGGGCACGCGTCAACTTTTCGTTGGATTCTTTACCGGTGCAGTGCTGTGTAGACCCGACGGAGAAAGGGGGGACAAGGTGAAAAAAAAGGGGACGATAAAGGCAAAATTTTGGGCTCCTCTCTTTTCATCCCCCCGTCGTTCCAGCCTTAATTTTGGGCACGTCTCCCAGATATTTTTCGTGCTCCCCACCACGTAATTATCACTTTGGGAAGCCTCGTCGCATTGAGAATATTTGTGCGGTTTGGACATGCTCCTCGAAAAAAATTATCCGGCCAATAATAAAATTATTATATAGATGACAATTCATTTATGAATTTTTTTATTTAATCATAAAATTTTGCTTAAAATTCCAATATAACTCTTTCGGTCGATCTTCACCGATCATCGCCAACATGTCCTGCTTGAAACATAGCAACATCGGGAATTTTCATCAAAAATTGTCTGAAAATGATTGCATTGCCGATTTAGTAATAAACTTTTGTTTGAAATTCTAATGTAATCGTTTTGTTCGATTTGTACTAATTCATCAACCGCTATATGTGGCACATGGCGACATTGGCGATTTCCATTGAAATTAATAAGTTAAAGACTAAATTTATATTCATATAATAAGTTTATGACTAACGAAATAATTTTTCTTACTTATTAAGTTTCTCATGAAAATGAAATAATACTCTCTCTTAATAATTAAGGCAAGGTTATATAACTTTATTCTCTTTCTTTCTTTTCCCCTTTTTGGGTGCATGTTGATTCGCCCAACCGGATTGTTCTTTGGCAGAGTGTGGAACTGATTGACAATTGACCCCAATAGATGTCATGACTAAGACTAAGAGCGAGTGTTGAGTAGACAAATCTCTAAAAGGAAGTTTCTGAGAGACAGCCATCGATAGAACTGACAAGAACACGACGCTCTTCCACCTATGAACTCATGTTGCTTGCTAAAAGGCTGTCTATCGTCTAGTGTCAACAAACGAAAAAATTACTAAAAAAAATCTTAAATTTGAATATGTATCAATTCAATTCTAAACCTTTCATTTTGATTAATTTATCCCTAAATATTTTGATGATTTGACAATTTAATCTCAAACTTATTTATGATTTGTTAATTTAGTTATTCTAGTCAATTTTAATTGAAAAACACTAATGTTGCGATTTGATCAATATCAACTGTTCTACATGACACGATTGGCGCTAACTATATAATTTTTTGCATTTTTAAAAAGCCTTCTTGGGATTTCTTTTTTCTTTTTTCTTTTCCTTTTTCTTTTTCCTACTCTTGATTGGTGAGGATGCAAAGGTTGCCGCCCTACCCTCGCCTAGATCTAGGCAAAGTGTGTGGATGACGTTTCTACTAATTCGAAGTCCATAATGCATGAGTTGGCATGCACAATCAATGTTGAACCCCGTGTTGAAATATGCATTGAGTGGAAATTATGAGCGAGAACTATTCACTCATGGTTAACATAGTTCATTCTAATTGATTCAGAAATGATGGACGGATCAATCGATGTTGAACACCGTGTTGAAACGTGCATTGAGTGGAAATTAGGTGCGAGGACTATTAGCTCATGGCCAACATAGTTCATTCTAATTGATTCATAAATCATGGAAGGATCAATCGATGTTGAACACCATGTTGAAACGTGCATTGAGTGGAAATTAGGTGCGAGGACTATTCGCTCATGGTCAACATAGTTCATTTTGATTGATTCAGAATCATGGAAGGATCAATTGTTGGCTGCGGTTCCATCTTGTCCACAATAGTAGCGCAACCCTAAGCAAAACTATTTGTGGATGACTGACTTGACCAAGACGACAAAGTATGTCGTACTTTGGTGGTTCGAATTTTGAAATCCCCCATCCAACGAGAGAGCGAGAGCTTTGAAATTGCTCCGAATTTACCACTTCTAGATAGGCCCGAGGAAACGATAAGAATCTCTCTAGTTTAGTTACATAATAATTGAGGGGACATCCCATGTGTTGGAAATCTTACCATAAATTTGCTCTTATATCAATGGCATAATATTCATTTGAGAAAATAAGGCTGTTACAACAAAAATAAAATACACGGGAGACGATATTGACATCACAAATATAGTTATGTATCAAATTATATCGAGCTCAACACATCTTGGTTTGGTAATGAAATGCGGTTGAAGGTCGGCATATGGGTCGGTATTCCAATAGTAACCAATAATATATGGGCCTATCATGATACACTCTATAGATAAGTTATAGTACAATCTCCACTCCTCGTTTCTGAATATATTACATCGTATCATTCACATCAAATAAAAAAAATGCATGCATGTTAATTCGTTACTTTATGACAGCAATTAACAATGTCGGAATTGAATCAGAAAACGAATCGAAACGAAAACCATTTTGAACCGAACCAAATTTTCTTGCATTCTCAGTTCGATTCAGATAATTAAATTTTAAAAAAAAAAATCGGTTCTGTTAATCAAACCAAAATGAAAATCATCTCTTCTTAATATTGCAATTTATACGATATTTCTCATTTTTCATTAAAATTATTTTTAATATTTCAAAAGAGAAGATCGAGAGACCAATTTGATCCGAGTACACCCAAATGATTCGATTCGATTCGAAATTAATGCATACCAAATCAAAGACAGAAATGGCTATGGCCGTGGAAAAAGGGCCATGCAACTTCCGGAACGTGCTCGACAACCTCGTCGCCTGCGCAGCCACCGGCAGCAGTGAGTCATTACTTTACAGGAAGTCGTCACATCAAGATTCATGGGGGGGATGCAATTTCAAAAAAAGAGGCGGTACCCAATTAACGAGCCACAACACTTCGTGCCACGTCGCAGACCGTTACGCCTCGACTGCAAGTTACCCCAACTACGCCCTTCCAACTTTCAACGGGGAGGGGGGATTCTCTTTCCACCATAAAAATCTCGTGGCGGCAAAGATGCGGACAAGCGGCGGGAGGGGACCGACACGTGGAGCCGCGCGCGGATTCCGGACAGAATTCGACGGTCAGTTAGTTCTTCGCGGGGACCGAGCGGAGGCGAAAGACGAGGATCCGCCCGGATCCGCCCCGCTCCCCAGCACGTTCCCCCCACTTATTCGGCCGCACGTTTTCTTCCCCCCCGCGTCCCGGGCGAAATCCCGATTATGACCTCGCGCGGGCCTAAGAAATCGCGAATCGCCGTCTCGCCTTTTGACTTTTCCGGTTGCCGGCAGCGCCTCCCGTGGCCGTCTCGGTCTTGTCGTCCTCTGCATGCCCATGATGCGCTCCCGTCCCAATTAGTTGATCGAGATTTTCCCGCTATGATGTGATGGCATAAAAAGTTTCGAAAAAAGAAGAAGAAGGTAATTTAACTCATTAAAAAAAAATTAATATCCTAAAAAACCCTAAATTTGTACACATGTCAAAAATTATTTTTTTGACCATAAAAAATAAAAAATTGATATATTTGTGACAAATTTACCTTGACTAATCATAAAAAATCACAAACTGGTACATTTATGACAAATTTACCCCAAACTAATTTATTCGACCGCAAAAAACCTAAAACTGGTAAATTTGTGACAAATATATCATCCGCTAAATTGGATTAATACCACAAAAAAATAAAAAAGATTGTAAACTGTGACAGACAGAGCATAAAATCTCAAATTGGTATACCGATCAACTGTCACGTGTCATTTAACTTAATAATTTGACAGTAAAATTTAACAAAAATTAACAGAGGATAAATTTATCACAAGTATACCAGTTTGGAATAAATTTGTCAAAGGTATACCAATTTGGGGTTTTTGGTGGTCAAAAAAATAGTTTTGGGTAAATTTGTCATAGGTGTACCAGTTTGAGATTTTTCAGGATATTTTAATTATACACAAGTGAAAAACCTTTAGATTTTAGATGACATATTGAGGTCGTAATTATGCGGATGATCATTAATCCTAGAGTTTAAATTGTCAGATTAAAATGAGAAATTCGTTGCACATGTAAATTGGACTATCCTATTGCAAATTCAACTTGTATCCTTAAGTGCTCATATACTTTTCAAGGAGATGATCCATCCTAAGCCAAATACATTACGTCAATCCCTGTTTAAGCTTGTTAATGAGGTCGTTGTCGCATCCAATTTGGGTCTTTGCGGCACGCTTCGTAAATGTGCCAACCATCATGGTTGTTAATTATAGGAAATAGCATCTCGAATCTCTCGGAAACTAAATCAACCACACTGAAGTATCGTTTCTTTTATTAGGTAGAAGAATCTCAAATTTGGTCAAGTTTTGAAATTTATGCTATGCTTTCCTCATTTTTTAAGTTACATTAGTTTAGAATTCGTATCAGATTAGCTGTTATATGATCATAACCGCCAATCAAAAGCAGTCAATCTTGCGCACTGATCGATGCCCAAAGAGAGAGAGAGAGAGAGATTATAAAATTCAAGGGGCTCCTTTGTCTTGCCTTTGACACCAAGTGACCTATTGATGAGTTCACATGCCATTCATGGTCTGCCAATCTCCCACAATTAATTTTTTTCTTTTAGGATAAGTCCCAGAAGATTAGTGTAACTATTTTAATATAATCTTAATCTAATCATTTCATCAACCTCCTGCAAACCTCTTTGTTAATTGAGGGGGGGATAAGGCAGCTGAGACGTGGAATCATGGGGGTTTCATGAATGTGCGCCGTTAGGCCCTCGTTCAAATTAATTTTATCTTAGCTGTAGTGCGTTGGGTTGATGTAGAAATTAAATGATCGAGATCCGTATCCTTATGCACGAACAGTTGCAAAGGATTGATTTTCCACCCATTTACGAGAATAAAATACGGAAATTAATTGGATATTATTATACATCGAGGTGGTGGTTGCTTGATGGGGAAGGTGAGGGGGGAGTGCGATTAGCACTCTTGATTAAAGTAAGAAAATTTCCGACCAAAAAGAAAAAAGGAAAAAGGCTTGGTATTGGAATTGGAGTGTGGATGAACATAATTTGTCTGCCCTTCTTGTTTAATTTGAAAAATGTTACGTTTAATCGAATATTTAGTGAGCAAACCCTCTTGAAAACACCCCCAATTCAATTCACCGTATCATAGAATTCAATGCGATGTTCAACAGGAAAAAAAATTAACCCGTGAGTTCTAAATTTAATGTATGGATGCTAATTCAATCATAAACTTTTCAATTTTGTCAATTAAGCTATGAAATCGGGAAAATTATCAATTCCAAACATATTGTATGGATGCCAATAGACTCAAAGAACTATATATTAGCAAATTATTAAAATGTTCAAAACTAAATTGATCGAACCAAAAGAATCGTGATTAAATTGATATCGGTATAGTAGGTTAAGGAGTTTTTTTGGTAATCATCTCGTGCTAAATCTTTGCTCCAAATTCCATTATATATTTATTTTGATCAATTTTATTGAAAATTACTAACGTAATGACATGTCATGTAAGGCAACCATCTATTGTTATGTTAGTAATTTTTGGCAAAAATTTATAAGAATGACTATATTGAAATTTTACGCTAAAAATTAATGATTAAATTAATATTCGTGAAAAATGGTAGAACTTGGAGAAAGGCAAAATCAAAATTCAGTCTATGAATAACTCTCGGTAGTTTGTACTATGGGAACAGCTAATCTGGACCCGTTGGACCAATCATTAGAGTCCCACCATCAACACTGATATTGGTAGGACCCCTGAATCTATGCTCACCATCACCTCTCAAATTATATAATCATTAATCATTCGCGCCGATTTCGATTAAAAAATTATTTGAAATTACATTAATGCTTGGCGGTGCAAAAGGAAGTATTTGATTGGTCCGAAAAGCATCCGGACAGGATCTGGGCCCCATGTCCGATGGCAAAGCCTTTTGTCTGCGAGCGAGAGGAAGGAGCCTTCGGTCCCAAGTTGGGGTCGGAAAGAGAAGGGGTGCTCCTCGTTTCACCTTCACGATCCCTTCTTATCCTAGAATGATGCAATTTTCCCAAGTGGTGAGGCTTTTGATTTTTTGTCATTTTCTGTTTGATCTTGTAAAGATGTAACTCTTTTGTTATTAAAATATATAGATTGATTCTTTGGGAGAATGAAGAGTTTGGTAAATTATGTTTTAGTCGTGAGATGCCGAGTCATGAAATTACAATGTTACATCTCTTGGGTCGGTTTTTAGAAATACCCCTAGATTCATAATCGTCGGTTTGAAAAGAATCGGTATCTGCATAATATGTTCATAACTTTTTTTGGTAATTTTCGGGATGAATAGTTCAATGAGAAAAGCGTAGGACCTAAATTGTCGACGTCAATTGTGGAGAACTCAAAACCCTAGGTGAAGTGCAAAACACGTAGACGACAAGATTTCTTATTAGGTTCATTGTCGATGTAAACAATGACTCACACATTTACTGTTAGATAATTGACATGCGGAAGAATTTGATTACGAAAACTCTTAATACACACGTCACTCATCTAAGGATGAGCGCGGCACACTTTTTTATATGGGGCGGTGAACTCGATAGTAATCTGAAAAGTTAACTTTTCTTTGTTGTCCACTCGAAGATGGATAAGGAGGAAAATGGATGCCGACGTTCTATAAAGCTTGGAAGATGACAACCGTACTAAGGTTGCACCACACTCTTTCTTAACGAGCATAAGTATTTAGGGAAACTCAACCAAGCACTAACTTCCAAAACGGCATGTAAGCCAAGAGCGTCTGGCTTGAACTCTCATTTTCCGATTTCACCTTCTAGGGTTCCATTTCTATATATGTTGCGCATCAGCTTGGTTCATTCCTACCGTGTTTTCCATCGATATTCAGCAGCTTAACCCTAGCTTGGGAAATATAATGGAGCAACTTTACATTGTTGATTCTGGAACTGGACCTGATGTTGGATGTGAATCTTTTAGGGGTAATTGGACCACATCTAATTACTTCAAATAGACTAAAAGATCCCATGCTTTCTGAGAATTTACCCACAAACCCTAGAACCCTAGCACTACATATGGGTAGAGAGATCTGGAGGGAGAAAAGGGGATTTTGAGGAGGGGTTCGAACTGACTCGGTTCGGTCGGTTTAGCAGAAGGAGAAAGTAAGGGCTCGGAGAGACTTTTCTGTTTCATTCAATGCCGACGTATGACATGGGGAAAAGTTATATTTAAGTTCCTATGTACAGCAGGACCACGAAGGAGCTGCATGACCGGCGAGCCTTCATTGAAGCCTAAGCACGTCTAGCCACACAGGCGAACAACAACAGCAACAACAACCCAATCGAACTGCAATCAACAGGCCGTATAGCGAGCTTCACGTGCGAGGACCCAGCCTTCTTTATCATCTGAGCTTACAGTTGTACCTGCAATACACAGCATCAAATACATTCCCCACGAGCCATGCAGGCCTCGATGCAGGCCCTTGCACATTGCTCATCACCCCTTCTCTGTAGACACACGACCCTCTCGATCCCATCAAGATAAAACTTTGTTCTTTTGCTATTATTGGCTTTTCGGGCTTCGAGTTTCGTTTTCTGGAAGATTCGGATAATTGAGAACCGATACACGCAACACAGAGAGAGAGAGAGAGAGAGAGAGAGAGACCCTACACTTCATGGCGCCTGTCCATGTCTATGTGCCGATCGAGCCGCGAAGGAACAAGGTGAAGATGTGTGGGCTTCTTTTCCTGCTTTTCGTTCTATCCAATGGAGTGCAAAAGCTTTGCAATGGCTCTGGCTCTGGGGTCCTTGTCATCGAACCACATCCGCACATGGGGAGGTCTCCATCTCGGTGCTTTCACTTATGACTGATTTGATCACCTTGTCTGTACAAGTGATAGGCATGGGGTTTTGGCTTTTTCACATTCAGAAACTAGAAGAAGAAAAGGGAATTTGGAGCACTGGACATTTCTGGGTTTAGAAGCTTCAAGACATGTGATGATGGAATGAGAACCACTAACGTGATAGGAAAAGTTCTCAGTTGGGACATGTCTGTTTTCGATTAGGGTAGTGGTGGCAGCCGGAAGTTTCAAATTGATTTTTTACGGAAAATCCCAATATTTTTGGGGTTGTGCCTGAGCTGGTCTGATATGGTATGGCTACTTATAGGCAAAGTTTCAAGGATCTAATCAATGTCCAATAATATCAATCTATTCATAACAGAAATTAACCTTTTTTCCCGAGATTAAAAGAAAGAAAGATTTGGATGGAGTTGAAGACTACCTCAAGATTAGAGTACAATTGCTAGAATTTAAGGGTCCGTTAAAATAATTTTCGGGAAAACGTTTTCCGGATTTTCCCAAGATTCGTTTCACTTGAAATGAATTCATCAAGAAAATGTTTCCATCAAAAGGAAAAAAAGTCTTAAAATAGGGAAAATATTTTCCACTTTTGAAAAGTGGAAAAACATTTTCTTCACTGATCTCTCTTATCTCACACCTCTACAAATTCCGACTTCCTCCTCACCTTTCTTTTTCTTCTTTTCTTATTTTTATTCAAATTATTTTTTAATTTTCTTTTTCTTTTTTTAATTCGAATTATTTTTAATTTCCTTTTTTTTTTTTTTTTTTTTTTGTTTCCCATCTTCTTCTTTATTGGCCAATCGTTAGATCGAGTGAACCCAAGCTCTTCGATCTCAAACTCGCGCTCGTCGATCTGGCGAGCCTCGAGCTTGCGCTCGCGTTCGCCAATCTGGTGAGCAGAAAATATTTTCCTTACCGAACACCGGAAAATATTTTCCGAAACATTTTCAAGTTTTAATTTGAACACTTTAAAATATTATCATTTTCTTGGAAAATGACTTTAAAAATATTTTCCGTAAAATGGGTACATTTTTCGCGAAACGAACGGACCCTAAGGGGCTTGTCTTTTACCTTAAGAGTACTTCTAATCTGAGGGTGACAATGAAATCTAATAACTAGTCGGTGGTGAAGCGTGTTTTGGGTGCTGATCAAGGCTCATGGGCCTGACGAAACATGAGAGAAGATTGTAGAAGATCTCTGGTCTGGCTCAGGGGTTTAAAATTAGCTCATTGCTCTCGTAAAACCAATCAATTTATAGACTGGATTGCCAAAACCTATCAGAAAAAAAGGCCCTCCTTTCTAATTGGTTGCTTAAACACGAGCTCTTATGAAATATTTTATGTCCAAAAA
Source organism: Eucalyptus sp. ANBG9806169 (assembly GCA_014182395.1). Taxonomy (NCBI): domain Eukaryota; kingdom Viridiplantae; phylum Streptophyta; class Magnoliopsida; order Myrtales; family Myrtaceae; genus Eucalyptus; species Eucalyptus sp. ANBG9806169. The sequence goes on along the minus strand of CM024573.1, from coordinate 38,507,041 downwards.
CCCATTAACTATCTTCTAATAGCGTTCATCATCGAACGAAGAAAGCATTTTCGACAAAAAAGGAAAAGTTCCACTAGACTCTAATATATAATGCTTGGTAGATAGTAGATACTCGAATTGAGCTCCCCATCAAGGGCGACATTTACAAAAATGTGGATTTCGCCTTGAAATTGTGAACGAATACACGGACCATTCCTATAACTTCCCCTAATTATTTATATATGAAGAGAAATACTGCTCGACTAGAACAGCGAGCCGTAGGATACAAGTATTTTCAAGCTCGAGCTCGACTCGAATTCGCAAATAATGGAACCGAGTATGGATTATGCACGAGCCAGGCTTGAGCAGCTTCGCTCAATGATTAGTCGATTCTCACAGGTAGGATGGATTTTGACTTGAGGGCTTTCGCAGATTGTGGGCCGGGCCATCTTCTGTCGGACCTCGGCCCATCGCAAGATGTTTGAATCCATAGAAAAACAGGGAGAAGTGGGAGTTTTCGAGGGAAACGGTTTCTTTAACTCCACCGCACCGACTCAGCTAGAGAAGCCTCCTTCACAACCGACCTATACATGAAAAAACCAGACTCGACCACCTTTCACTGCATAGACCCTCCACAAGATCAGACGTTCTTCGACTCGAACGCATCTCGAGAGCACGTTGGATTCGTAAACTCGCCATGGTGCGTGCGCTGCGCAATCTCTCTCTCACAGTAGAAGTTTCGCGCGAATCGCTAGAATGGCTTTAGTTCAATGCTTACTGGTTGGTTTCGTTGCTTTCGGTTTTGACGTTTCTTCTTCAATCTTCAGCCGCAGGGAGACTACATAGAGCTCCACAGGAAGAGACATGGGTATCGCCATGATCACTTCGAGCGGAAACGCAAGAGGGAAGCTCGGGAAGTCCACGAGAGATCAGAAAAAGCCCAGAAGGTCGGTTCCTATTCCTGTTAACATGAACAGCTTTTGTGGTTTTTTCTTCTTCTCGTTTGGGGGTTTCACTGTGAGCTCATGTTCTTTTTCTGTTGGGTCTGTTTCTCCGGATGTTTCGCAGACTCTGGGCATTAAGGGTAAGATGTTCGCCAAGAAACGATATGCAGAGAAGGCTCTGATGAAGAAAACGTGAGTTTTTTGGTCATTTTTGTTGTCAGGAGTAGCTTATTTCTTGATTTTAAAAGGAAGGTGTTGGGGGTTTATCCTACATCAATTGTGGAAAGAGTAGATGGTCAATTTATGAGTGTCAACAAAAACCTCATCCCTTAGCTAGCTTTTGGGGTAAGAGAGGCTTAAGACCATCTAATACTGATATCAGGATTCAGTTACCAACAAGTCTGGACCCAACAGTTACTCGGAAAGGGTTATTGCTACTTGATGTGTGAGGGGGAGATTATTGAGATCTATCCCATATTGGTTGTGGAAGGAGCAGATGATCAATTTATATGTGTAAGGAAAAGCCTTACCCTTAAGTTAGCTTTTGGTGTGAGAGAGGTCCAAGACCATCTAACAGAAGGCATTTCTTCATTATTGTTATGAAATTTCAGAATATTGTCATCTGGTTGCAGCTAAACTCACAAAAGCCATATTGCCTCTTACATGAAAATATAGCAAAACAAAAACTTTTTTTTTTGTTGAGAATAACATAAATTTTAGGCAGATGCAATCCGGTTAGTGACCGAAGCAAAGGAAGCATGGGATTTAGTGTCGGTTTTTTATTTTTTCATCGACTACTAATTATGTCATCGTGATCTCGATCTTCCAAATGGGATGTGTTGAATATACAAGGTCCTGGCACTCTGATTACCTATTCTAGAAATACTAAATTATTTTGCTTAGTGTAGGTCGATTTTTCAAGAAGTAAGAGGTATCTTCATAGGCCATAGCAGTAAGAGTGCTTCATGTGTTGGAACAGGTTGAATATGCACGAGGAGTCATCATCTAGGCGCAAGGTGGATGATGATGTTAGTGAAGGAGCTGTTCCTGCTTATCTGCTGGACCGTGAAACCACCACCCGAGCTAAAGTATGCTTAATCAAATATCGATGGATGCGATTTTTTTTTAATATCACTGAGTGTTTCCGAATCTGACATTTTGGCACATCCAGGTGCTTAGCAACTCTATTAAGCAGAAGAGGAAGGAGAAAGCTGGAAAGTGGGAAGTGCCTTTACCGAAGGTAAGCTTATCCCTCATCATCTGGTAATTTCAATTGTCATTGCACTTGGTAAATAACCGGTTGCCCGATTTCGTTTTGTGATGACTTATTCGAAATCTTTTTGACTATCCATTTCATTTGTAATCCTCCTCAGGTAAGGCCTGTTGCTGAAGATGAAATGTTTAAAGTGGTCAAATCTGGCAAAAGGAAAAGTAAGTCAAGATAGGTTACCATCGGTTTCGTGTTCTTGTTTATTCCCATTGTTTTTGTTGCTCTTGCTGCTTTATTCTCGAGTATGTGATGTCTAGGGGTGGCCGGAATTTGATTACTTTGGCAACAACATGCTTAGTTCACAAATAGACTATGAGTTATAACTATCCTTTTTCCCCTGGCGAATGTAATTTTTAGATCGAGATGTGGTAAAATGCATGTCGTGGAGTCGGAAGTTTGCTCTGAATGTTGAAAGGCTACTGAACTTCTGTTGCTTCCCCTTCTTTCAGCCAAGCAATGGAAGAGGTTGGTCACGAAGGCCACATTCGTCGGGCCAGGTTTCACGAGGAAGCCCCCTAAGTATGAGCGGTTCATTCGGCCGTCGGGACTCCGGTTCAACAAAGCTCACGTCACGCATCCGGAACTCAAGTGCACCTTCAATCTCGAGATCATTGGAGTGAAGAAAAATCCAAACGGTCAGATGTACACCTCCCTGGGTGTCCTGACCAAGGGAACCGTCATTGAGGTAAGGCTTTGATAGACATTGCTTCAGATGAAGGAAACCACCGGAATTTTTTCTATGAAAGGTGCCTGCTTTACCTATTCATCTCTCTCTAAATACGACAGGTTAATGTAAGCGAACTAGGTCTCGTCACCCCCGCTGGGAAGGTTGTGTGGGGTAAGTTTTTGAGCTTAAAAGTGAAGTGGAAATCACCTTGTCTCTCTTCCAGTCGTTATTTACATTCTGTAATTGTTGGTTGGTGACAGGAAAATATGCCCAAGTGACCAATGATCCAGAGAACGATGGCTGCGTAAATGCGGTTCTGCTGGTCTAAGCATGTAAAAGTCGCTGGCGGGCCTCTGTACTACGCGCCGTGCCGGCATACCTTTGATTTTCAGTTGTTTTTAACTTAAGTGCAGCAGCTAAGTTTTCCGGGTATCGCATCATAAGTGTAATACTTTCTGGAGTGAATAGCGAAATCTTAAACATGTGACAGTGGAGTTGTGAATGAGCCTTGCCAAAGATGGTTTGTCAGCAGCTTCCAAATTAATACCTTGATGAGAAAAGTAGCTCCAGTTCTTGATCAAAGTGCTGGTGATGCCAATATTGCACTTCACGAGTTCGATCTGAACCCTTCGAGTCCCTAAGTTCCATGACGAATGCCGGTGATACTCCGGCATTGTCATGCTGGTGACACGCTCGCTGCATTATCCTGTTATTTGTCTTTCTTCCTCAAGGAAGGAAATTGCGAACAAGGAATAACAGGAACATTTTTAAGGAACAGTGATTAGCATCGGTACAGAGTTTTCCATAGATAAAACAAAATCATGTCTTTATTTGGAGGCACCAAGAAATCATGCTAAGTGCGCACACATCACGCAAGAAGAGGCAAATGCTTCAATCAAAAGCCAGTCTTGAAATTTGGCAACATTTCGCTGCAAACCCAGCTTTATCCAAAAGATCAGCTGACGATGGTGGGCGAGCCGAGAGGTTCCATCACCTGAAGCATCCCATTTGCCAGTCGCTGAGTCAGATCCTCCACCGACACTTTCACCACATCCCTCCTCACGCCACTTCCAATATCAGCCGCATATCGACTCGCACAATACACCCCAACTGCCGTTGCCGCCATCCCATATACGTTTGTGGTAACCAGACGCAACGGCGTGGACAGGACTGCCGAAAGAGGCCCTCCAACAATCGAGACCGCCTGCCCTCCTTGCCCGATGCCTCTCTGGGCCAGAACCAGGAGGCCAGTCTTGCAGTAGATGGCGAAATCCTCACAGTTGTTCTTGAACACGTTGTAGCAGCCGAAGCCGTTTTCAAGCAGGTACTTTGCCCTGTGAACCACGATCTCGTGTGGATCGGCAACAGCAAGGGTGCAGGTGCCACCACGTGCCTTGGCAAGGAAGTGTGCGGGGCTCACAGAGTACTCGAATCGGTACAGGATGCCCCCTGAGAGGAAGCAGTCCAGGCATGACGCAACCACCCCGTGATCATCTTCGGGAGGAGTGCAGGTTGGGCAAGGCACTCGAGACCGGGCTGGTCCGGAGCTTGCTAAGAAAAGGTCAAGGACAGTTCCGGTCCCTACTTCTTGTCCCCGTCTTGTGAAGTGCACGACTTTATTATCACCAATAAAAACACCTGATTCATCGAGTAGAAAGTCAGGAAAATGGTGGATTTAGCTTCTCAAAAATAGTTAGGACTTAGGACACCAGTAGCAGAACAGTAAACTCATCAAGACAAGAAGAGAGATGGCTAAATGTGGTGAAACATTGGCATGCCTCGACTTATAAGACGTACGGAACAATCCAAACCACATTCAGCCAATCAGTGCACAAGAAAAATATGAAGGGAAAGGAATCTCCTAAATAGAACAGAGATTTTTCGCTGCACGGTGTACATCACAATGTTAGTTGAGTATACGACATACGACCGGATCCAGTTCAATTGTGAAAGGTCCCTTTGCCAAATTATGGTGGACAAGAATGTATGCAACACACAGAGCAGTCGTCGGTAGCATAACGAATCAGGAGCAAGAATCTTAAGGTCGCACCTTACATGGCCTATCAAGTCAATCACATTTCAATGGAGTTTCGCTCGATAATTCATACATCAAGCTAATCGCAATTTCGCGTAATGTTTCCATGTTGTTAAACAACGCTTTCGCCATGATCACAACGCGAATACCGATGCAATAAAGTACCAAAACCCGGCTTAACTAATCCTAATCGAAGGTAATCTCTATGCAAACACGTGATCAGCATTCGGCGAAAGAACTAATCGAAGGGCCCTGAACACAGACAAGATAGACAGTACCATAAAAAAAGGAAGGAAAGAGAGGGCAAACCGTGATGGGCATAAATGTAAGCGGTCCTCCAAGAGTAGATATGATCCCCTGGTACCAGGCTCTCCTTGCTTACTCTGCAATCAACCCACGCACGCAACCAACAAGGGGTAAACGTCCCAACCCAGAAAGCAAAAAATCAAACCGTGTTCAACCCAGGCGAGATCAAGGAACGCGGAGCTCAAGAGAGAAAGAAACATCGAGTCACCTGTTGGAAAGGAGACCCATCTTCGTTCTTCTTTCCCTCTCCCCTGTTTCTGTCTCTGTCTCTGTTTCTTTCTCGCCTTGCTTTTGGCTCCCTTTTCCTGCTTCTTTTTGGACGAGGGAATTGGATTCTGTTTGGGGAAAGGGGACGTTGAGGCGACGAGAAAGATGCCCGAAGCAAAAGCGGGCGCCGTCGTGTGTCGGTGAAGTTACGTCTTGTGCCGTCGTCTCCTTCCTCGTTAAGGAAAACAGCGACGGTGGCCGAGAGGGCAGAGGAAATTCACGTCGCCTCGCCTGGTCCTGCCACGGTTTCTCCTCGGCTTTGACCTGCCAGCCGACCAGGCACGGCCCTTTTGGGCCGGGCCCTCCATATCCTGGGCCAGGTTAGGCCCTTTTCGGTATGGGCCGGCCCAAAACCTTTTTGGGTTCGGCCTCCGCTGGACCCAATTGCCATAGGCCCAACTCAGCTCGATTTTTGGGGCCGAGTTGCCACAAGTCGTATCAGCCCAATAACAGCCACTGATCCAGTAGCCGTCTGGAGCAAGAAAATGTCTTTATAATTTGGCCCCTCCCCCTCTCATTTTTCACCATTACTCAGTCCACACCCACTTCTTATCATTTATCACTTCCTAACGCTCTTCTTCTCTAAGACTAATCAGTTTCGTGTTATTTCCTTCACAGCGGAAAATGACAACGACGCCGCTGCTGCTTCTAATAATCCCAACTCAATTCGGACTTCATCGTGCAATTGGTGGCGCAGTCGTTTGATGTATTCCATAATAACAACTTTTATATTTCGACTATGCCTATCATTGAGCCAAATTTGATGATGACGGACACGACAGCCTGACATTGGCAGAAATTGGAAAGACAGATGCCACTAGCTAGTCCCCGTCAAAACTGTTCCTTGGACGAAACCGCTAACCCTAGAGAAAACCCCAAGCAACCATGGCAATTATTTTGTGGGAAATAAAAAGAGTCGATATCTAAAAGACATTTTGGCCCGAGATCAATGTCAATGGTGTGGAGAAGGTAGTTTGCACGTGATATGGCTAACAATTACTTGGCAAAAGTCCTCAAGGAGGACGTTCCAACTAAAGAGGCACCAACAAGACATGATGTAGAGATGTGTCCATGTTGTGGGAGCTATTCAAGTTAAATATCATATAATTGAAGCTTATTTAAATATGACTAGGTGAGAATCAACTAGAACTTACATGGTCCTTGATAAAGAAGAACTCCTGTAACACATGAGATATAATGTGCAAAGTCATAAAACTCACCCAATGATTTGATTATAAAGGTCGTGAACTATCTTAATATCCATATAAAAACGTAAATTTTTTTTCCCTAACTAAAAGATTTGATTTTCATGTAATATAAAAAAATAAACAAAAATTTAAGTAAAAAAAAAAAAAATCATGTCGATAATGAACAGTCAAAATTAGGTCGAAAGATTACATCATCAAATTGTTAAAAAATTTAAAATTAAATTGATTAAAATAAAAATATATATATTTCGGTAACAAATTCGACTTGATCTTGTCCAAACCAGATGCTTCCGACACCACAATTCGAATCCCCGTGAAGAACATCGTGGGTGCGGATTCGGAATCGGAATTGCGGATGTCCGACGCTTGTTACTCAAGCCGTGGATGGAGACTCGAAACAGGTTCCTTCTCCTCACGCCACGTGTTGTGATCTGCATGTTCTTCGGCTTCTTTCCTTATCTTCTCCGTAGCTGTCCTAAAGTTCTCAACAAAAGCTCCTCCTTCGAGGTTGCTTTTTCCGTCCACATATTTATTCCCAACCATTTCTCGCCATCTGTCTACTCATCCCAAAAAAATTTAGTCTCCATGGTAGGCCGACCGATACTGTGCGTGCTAGAATCGATATGTTAGAAATAATTATGATTTTTTTTTATATTAAAAATTATTTGAATATTTCTATTGATGATCTATATTTCTCAAGATTTGCACAAATATTTTTATGTGATCGTATCATAAAGCATATAAATAGGATTTTTATATACAAAAAATTCTTCAATTCTCCTTTCTACTTTATATTTAAGTCAGTATATGAAAATGATATATTAAGTAATGTTCGAGATGTAAGTAGGCGTATGAATAGGTGATCCATATCAAAATACCCAATAAATGTTTGACACATTGCTTTCTAATCCAACTCTATAAATGATCTCAAGGTATCCATTATTGATTTCGTGGAAGCTGTGGCATCTTGAGCTTTGAATATATCATGGTCGGGAAAAACATCGTTGCATGCACAATGCCTCTGGTTCATTAAATCTGATCATTTGCTGTCACATGTGCAATCTACTATGTTAATTATTGAGTCCATCAATTTAACAATTTAGATGCATTCGAATCATGGGATCATTGTTAATATAGGATTATTGGTCTAAAAGCTTAAACTATTAGATAAATGTGTGATTTATTATTTAAATATTATAATATGTGCGATAGCTCTTTACACAGGTGGAATTGCTTGAGCCAAAAACTAGCCTCCAAGCTTCTCCCTCTAACCCTTTGCAAAAATGAAGCAAGATCTGAATCTGTTTAGCCAATTAAACTTGAACCCGTGACATCAGGTCACGCTGTGCAAAAAGACGAGACTAAGACGTGCATGGTGAAATTCACAATGATACAAATCCCTGAGGTGGGATCACAACTTCAGCTGGCCACGAGCACTCCCGAACCACGACTCTCTCTCTCTCTCCTAGTTTGATTTGAGGTACCGAGAGAAAGTCGCCAGATTTGATTGACAATAGCAATGCGGGCAAATGCGTGCGGATGAATCTCTCTCTCTCTCTCTCTGGTTTGTCTTCTATCGAATAGACAAACTCCGCATTCGATTGTCTTATGTCGTTGTCGCTGTTGCTTCCCCACTGGCACTTGCCCCTGCTTTTGGGAATTGGCATATGCACAACATGAAATTCACAATTCTCCAAAAGGGGCGTGGGGGATTTGTCCCTTTTCTCGACATGAAACACGCAGCATCGACGACGCCCTCTTGAAATCAAGAGCTTCTCCATCGGTTCATACGAGGCATCCTTTGCTTCCTTGTTTGCGTGTGTCTATATATATATATATATTTTATGCTCGTTCTACATTTATTTTGACAAAAAATTAAATGTGACATAAAACATACGCAAACCACACGCCGGTTTGTACAAGAGATTCTGAAAGCATCATGATAAAAAAGAAGGAGGACACATCTTGTCATCGTATCCAATGTCATCATGCACGCTTTGATGTTCTTGATGGGGATATTGTGATTAAGGAATTTTTAAGTGCAAGTATTGGGATGGATTTGGAGGGATTCGAAAATATACTTTGCGATGGTCCCTTCTCATCTTTCCTTCATTTGTTTCTCCCTTCAACCATCCAAACTAATGAATACCTTTGAAAATATCGTAAGGGGACAAAAAATGAAATTTAGCGTGACAAAATAGTAAAGTTATATTGTAAGATGAGCTTATATAAAATAATGCATCGAGATAAAATGACCAAGTTTTACTATCAACACAGAATTATTTTGTGACTATTAGAATCTTAGATGGTGTTGCAGTGACGGGCTTGTCAATCTCGAATCTTTAAGTTATTAGTGATACGAAGTAATTATAACCTAAATTTAATTTCTTATTACCTAATTGTGTATCCGAGTCATTCATTCACCGAAATTCATGCTGTAAATCCATCTTAAAGTCACTAAATTTTACCGTGTGTTAAGGTTTTACCCGCGGTGTTCTTCTGAATCTTCTAGCGTTCGTCGGTATACAATGCCGACAACAAGGGTGGACCGGAGATGGAATCGGACAAGAACGGAAAGATAGACAATCCCAGCGTCCCTCCAATAGCTACGCGCCACGTGGCCGCCCCGCGCCAGAAAAACGACGCGTCGAAGTCGAAACGCCAGCCCCCATCCCGAAGGCCCATCGCCCCTCCCTCCCTCGTTCCCGCAGCATATTCCCGCTCCAGAATATTCCCGCCAAATCCTCGGTCCCGCCAATCCCGTCCCCCCACGTGTCGTTCCTTTCCATGTCACCCCGCGAAATCTCCGGAAGTCCTACGTGGCGTCACACGTGTACGGCCCCCTCGGAGACGATCCTGGCCGTTGAGCCTCCCTACCTCCTCGAACCTTTCCCCGAAACTTCAAATACCTCTCTTTCTTTCTCTCTCTGAAACTCCATAATAATCTCCGCGCGGAATCTCTCCAAAATCCCTCTTCTCCGGCGAAACCCTAGCTCCGATCGGAGAGCCCCGAATTCCCGGCGGCGATGGTCAACGAGACGCAGTCTCCGGCGGCGTCCTCGAGCGCCTTCTCCTTCCTCTCCAAGAGCTGGAAGGAGGTCCGGGTCTCGGCCGACGCCGACTTCCAGCTGATCCGCAACCGGGCCAACTCCTTCAAGAACCTCGCCACCTCCTTCGACCGCGAGCTCGAGAACTTCATCAACTCCGCCTCCACCACCTTCCCCTCCGCCATCAGGCCCTCCTCGTCGCGGCGGCCGCCCGCGGAGATCGATTTCGTCAAGCGGCTGCAGCCCAAGCTGTCCGAGTTCCGGCGGGCCTACTCGGCGCCCGACTTCAGCAAGCGCGTGCTGGAGAAGTGGGGGCAGACGGGGAGCATACGGATCGATCTGTCGGCCATAAAGAACGCGATTGTCTCGGAGGCGGACGATGGGAGCGGGGTTGTGGATTTCGATAGGGCGAGGCGGAGGAGCAGGAGGAGGCGGGTGCGGTTCATGGAGGAGCCGAAGGTGGAGAAGGACTATTGGGAGCCGATTCGGGCGTTGAAGGCGAGGCTCGGGGAGTTCGAGAGGCGGAGGAGCCCGAGCACGGTGGATATTTTCGAGGGGTGGAAGAGCGGGGAGCTCGTGGAGAAAGTGAAGTCGAGCTTGGTATGTCTTCCCACCTTGCTTTTCCTTTCTTGGTTACCTCATCCGATTGGCTTTATCTCATCTTGAAGTGAACTTGGTGATTTCCGTTTGCTTAGGCTGTTTGAGGTAAACTAGAGGTCTTAAAGATTTGATCAGTAGTCATGGATTATCAGGAGATTTCTAGCTTTAAAAATTCTGTGCGAGCTTGTCATTGAGCTTGCAAGATGAATAAATCGAAATACCTTACTTTTAAGTCCTCTGATTGTTGCATTGCATCCTGTGATTCCATCACTAAATGAATTGTGTCAGCCTGTGTTCCTCTGTCGTTTTGATCCTTTCGTAGAGCTAATTGGACATTCTGCTCTGGGATTGTCGATCCATTAGGTTTCTGGGTTTATAGTTACCTAGAGTAGAACCCATGTTCTTCTGGGTGGATCTAAAACTTTTTCACAGGAAAAAAAGGGAAGAGAGAGGGGGGGGGGGGAGAGAGGTTGAACATTCAGTTCTCCGAATTTTCCGTTTGGTTAGTATTTTACATTTAATTTAAATTGTTTTCGAGTTAAAACATGTCTGAAGTTGTAAGTTAAAATGGCTCTTCTTTTCTATTTTGTTGCTTATTTTACCTTGTTATGATAAGAGGTATATGTCTAATTCATGACTGTTTTCTGCAGAAAGCAATTTGCAAGGAGCGTGAAGAGTCAAAGGTTAGCCTTTTTCTTGTTGAAGTTCACTATTTTCCCCTATGATGTACTTTATAAACGTGCTGTGCACATGAACTGTCCATTTGTCACTGGCTTGCCAAAGTGTGCAGCTTTTAGTGCTGGGCAAATGATTGTAGAAGGAACCTCACACGTTTTTGGTCGCATGCGTTTATGCGGCAGTTTGACATGCATTTTGCTTTAAAGTGTGAAGTCCCTTTCCGGCATGAAAATGAAAAATAGAAGTGGAGTAGTCAAAATTAAAATTGCTCCCTTATTCTCCTTATAATTTTGTAAAGTGTAGTTCAGACTGAAGTGTTCAGTTTTTTTATCTACACATTCTGATTTAAGGCAAACCAGAATTGCTAAGTACTTTTTGTACTTTGACATTTGTCAAGCTGAACACTTGCCTCTTTCCAATTTTCTGCAGGAAGTACCGCCACTTGACGTGCCTGAGCTTCTCGCATGTCTGATCAGGCAATCTGAACCATTTTTGGATCAGCTAGGTGTAAGGAAAGGTAAATATTGATCTCTTTAATGTTCACATACCTAGCTAGTCGTGGATGTTACTTTTCCAAAATGTTTGTCCATGGGTCATGATTATTTTTATGTATGATTATCCTGACTAATAACACTCAAGCATATTGTCAATGACTCAATATGATGAGGTAGGATAGACCTATTCTTTATAACTCTCGGTTTCCCTATCACTGAATATTGATTCGGTCAAGCTTATTTTTCTTTTCACCAAACAGACTCCCTCTTGTTGTGGACAAGAAAATTAAACCACTCTATGACCTTTACCTAGGTGTATAAAAATCTGTGATCTTTTTTCAGCATTCTTGGTGACAGAAAAATAGTTTTGCAGCCCTTACAAACACGTCTGCTATTTTTTCTTAATGAGCTTCCCATTATGGTTTCGTTGGATCTTAATTCTAAAAATTGGTTAAGTCTTCAAGGCTTGAAGGTCAGCTGGTCTGCTGCAGTTGTTTTGTATTTGTTATTCTCAGCCAAACTTGTTTGGTTAAACACAAGAATGTGTCTTTATAAATAAATACATGAAATCGAGTGGATTGAATGTGGTTAAGATTGCAGACTTGGGTATTCCATGATTCTTATGCCTTTCAACATCATCCCAAATTTCTCTGCAGATGTGTGTGACAAAATAGTGGAAAGCTTGTGCAGCAAACGTAAAAACCAACTTTTAATGCGTTCCCTTTCTGGCGAGGAATCTTCAATTATTGGAAATGATAACATAAATGATGAGCTGGAGTCGAGACTAGCCAGCGTCCTTCAGAGTACAGGGCATTGCTATGAGGGCGGTTTCTGGACAGACACTGCAAAGCATGACATGACTGATCAGAAGAGGCATGTAGCTATTGTTACAACTGCTAGTCTGCCTTGGATGACTGGAACAGCTGTAAACCCTTTATTTCGAGCAGCATATTTAGCCAACTCTGCAAAGCAAAATGTGACCCTTCTCGTTCCCTGGCTCTGTAAATCAGATCAAGAATTAGTTTATCCGAATAATATCACTTTCAGCTCTCCAGAAGAACAGGAAACTTACATACGGAACTGGCTGGAGGAAAGGATTGGCTTTAAGGCTGATTTCAAAATTTCATTTTATCCAGGAAAGGTAGTAGCTTCCTGGCAATTCACTGCAAGTTCATACTTCTAGTGGACATTCTATTTTTGATTTTGGTAGATGAGATATTGTTTTTGTTGGTCTACAGTTCCAAAAAGAAAGGCGGAGCATAATACCTGCCGGAGACACTACACAATTTATCCCATCAAAAGATGCTGACATCGCTGTCCTGGAAGAGCCAGAGCACTTAAATTGGTATCATCATGGCAAGCGGTGGACCGATAAATTCAACCATGTCGTAGGTGTTGTTCACACCAATTACTTAGAGTATATCAAGAGAGAGAAAAATGGAGCTCTCCAAGCTTTCCTTGTTAAGCACATAAACAATTGGGTCACAAGGGCGTACTGCAACAAGGTGAGAGCTTATGTCTTCCTCAATTGTAATTGTTTGTTTTTGCTTTAGAGATGGAACTGAATGTGCTACTCGTGTGGGTTTTATTTTTCCTCTTTTCCGTCTGATATGTAATTGTTGAATACACATCTAGGTTCTTCGCCTTTCTGCTGCCACACAAGATTTGCCCAAGTCAATAGTGTGCAATGTCCATGGGGTGAATCCCAAGTTCTTGAAAATTGGAGACAAGGTTGCTGCAGAAAGGGAACTCGGGCAGCAAGCATTTTCCAAAGGAGCATATTTCCTGGGGAAGATGGTGTGGGCAAAGGGATACAGAGAGTTGATAGATTTGTTAGCAATGCATAAGAGTGATCTTGACGGTTTTAAATTGGATGTGTTTGGAAATGGTGAGGATGCATGTGAAGTTCAGAGTGCAGCTAGGAGACTGAACTTAAATCTCAACTTTCTTAAAGGAAGGGACCATGCAGATGATTCTCTTCATGGGTAAGCATACAAAGTTTCTATCAGATAGAATCAGTTTTGGTTCAATTAACGTGTCAATGAAGATCTTTTTCAGGAATTTCTGACAAGCAATGTTTTCCGTCAGAAAGGGGTTTAAAAGGACATTTGAAAATGAACTCCTGTAGGATATAGCTCATATTTTCCCCCAAGGAATATGCTCCTTATGTTCTGTTTCTTGGGCTGATGAGACATTAATGGTTGGAATTTAATCTGTTTATGATTCTACAATCATGTAGGCAAATGTCCTCACATTCTTGCTAGCGTGCATGCTCATGCAGATAGGAAGGCACAAAACTAGTGCGCTTACTGACAATATCTGCTCTTCTTCTTGAAGGTACAAAGTCTTCATAAATCCCAGTGTTAGCGATGTGCTATGCACGGCTACTGCTGAGGCACTTGCGATGGGGAAATTTGTGGTTTGTGCTGACCACCCATCCAATGAATTTTTTAGCTCGTTTCCCAACTGTTTAACATACAGAACATCCGAAGACTTTGTTGCCAAAGTGAAAGAGGCCCTAGCGAATGAGCCTCGGCCGCTGACTCCTGAGCAAAGATACAACCTTTCATGGGAAGCTGCTACGCAGAGATTCTTAGAGTATTCTGAGCTCGAGAAAGTCTTGAACGAATATAGAGGCGAAGGCAGTACAGCCAAGATAAATGGAAAAGCTCTGGCCAAATCAGTTTCAATGCCTAGCTTGACAGGACTGTATGATGGAGGGCTGGCTTTTGCCCACTACTGTCTCACTAGTAACGAGTTCTTGAGACTATGCACCGGAGCCATACCGGGAACTAGAGACTACAGCAAGCAGCACAGTCAAGACCTTAATCTCTTGCCTCCGCAGGTGGAGAATCCCATCTATGGCTGGTGAGATTGACCATTACGTTTTTAGTCACTTTGTAAACTAGTTAGGGCTACGTCTTTGGAGCCTATTGTGCTCATTTTGTAACATATTCTTTTTAGCTTTCCCAATAGTATAGCAACTCTAGGATCCTAATGGATTCAAGTCTTAAGTTTTGTAGCGTCATGACCCCCTGGAGCACCACCAGGGGAGGGATGTAATTATAGCTTATTGAATTTGTGAAAAGGGTTGAATTAAAGTAGAGTCCAAAACTGAGTGGCTATCCTGTACCTTTTGGTATCCTGAGAGAGACGAATTGAGTGCAATTTCAACTAGAATGGCAAGAGACATCATTGCCGAAACTCTCTTAGGAGCATCTTTTACTACTCTCTCCCTCGCTCTCTCTCTCTCTCTCTTGTAGGTTGTCGTGTTGTTTTGTAAATCACTTTGATAAATCAGCTTTTACGTTTCTTGCGTTAGAAAAAGAAAAAAGAGGGACGAATCGAAATGGAAGATTAGAATATGAAGTCGAGTAATAGGAAAAAAACAGAGGATCGAAGGAATCCGACAGATATATAAAGGGTAAGAATTCGAAATATGGGTTTATTACACGCCTTTTGAGATATTAATGCATATTTTTAACATATCAACGAGATGGTTTTTCTCATGACCAATTTAGATGAACGAGAATATTATGTTTTAAGAGAACTTGAAAATTTATATAACAAGAATTTAGCCATGGGAGACCAATAAAGTATATTTATGACGTGGGGCCTTAAAACACAATTCCGTTTATGCTAATCATTTAAGACTTGATCATGAATATAATCGACCTTTAGATCGTGAAGATTTTGTCTCTATCGATTCTATACAAGATTTTTATCTTAATGCAAAAGACTATAATTGATCAATTGGTAGGCCTGACTGTCTTAGGTCGTTTGGATTTTTATTTTTATTTTTATTTTTTTATACAGAAGATAACATCTTTAAATATTTTATACAGTATTCAGTAAATATTTGGGTATTAGAGTTAGATTGAATTGGGACCGTTCGGCTCGATTGACTGTGGACGTTATGGCTCTCTAGTTGCTGACAAAATTCATCTCTCTCCTTGCTGTGCTCCATCTTCTCCTCTGTGTCAAGGTCGGATTGAATGTCGATTGTTCAAATCTCTTGAGTCCTCACGGATATCTAAGGCGCGTTTGGTAACGTTTCTGTTTCGGGGAACAATTTTTGAATAAAAAAAAGTTTTTTCTATTTCTGTTTTCGGGAACAATTTTTAAGCATAAGAATATGCTTGGTAACTGCAAAAAAACTTATTTTAGAAATAAAAATGTGTTTGGTAAATTTATATAGTTTTTCAATATTTTTATTATATATATATATATATATTTTTTTTCCCTCTTTCTCCTTTGTGACCAGTCGCCGGCCACAGCGACGGTCGGTGATTGGCTGGGCAAGGTTCGGCAAGCTTGCCGAGCCTCGCCAGGCCACCGACGAGGCTCGACCTTGCCCAGCAAATGCGACGTCGGCCTTGCCCTAGGCGGCGTGAGGTTGGTCTCGCCTTGGCTTGGCGAGGTCGAGCCTCGCGTCGGCTAGTGAGCTCAAGCTCACCCAAATCTGGCGAGGCGAACTCGAGCTCGCCTTGATCTGGCGAGGCTAAGCTTTCCCAACCATCAGCGAGGTTCGGCCTTGCCAGGGGCTGGCGATGCTTCGGCGAGGTCGTCGGCCTTCGTCAGCCGGTCGCCAGCAATGGTCGAGGTTGGCGACCGGCCAAAAGGAAGAAGAAGGAAAGAATGAAGAAAAGAGAAAAATTGTTTTTCGGAATTGTTCCCGGAAACAAAAAACAATTTTTTTTTTCTACTTCTTGTTTTTGTTTTAAATT
This sequence comes from Eucalyptus sp. ANBG9806169, assembly GCA_014182395.1. Lineage (NCBI taxonomy): Eukaryota > Viridiplantae > Streptophyta > Magnoliopsida > Myrtales > Myrtaceae > Eucalyptus > Eucalyptus sp. ANBG9806169. Next base: position 38,490,819 of record CM024573.1, on the reverse strand, counting down.
TGTTTCCGGGAACAAAAAAATGTTTCTGTCCCAAATCTGTTCCCGAAAACAAAAAAAATGTTTCTGTTTCAAATTTGTTCCCGGGAACAAAAAAATAGATTTTTTATTTTCGGGAACAAAAGTTTTACCAAACACACGTTTGTGTTCTTTTTTTGTTCTGAGGAACAAAGGAATACAAATTTTTGTTTCGAGGAACAGAATCACTTTTTAACGAACAAACCCTAAATTGTCTGGGCATCATCGCCGCACAAAATCTTCAGCAACCACCGGTCTCTCCTCCGTCCCATGATCCCATCGCCAGTCTACAGTCTTGAGATTCTGGTTTATCTCCTTCAGTCATCCTTGTCTTCTCTATTTCCATTTGCGAAAGATACATCTCGTTCCTTGTCACCGCTCTTTGTTTAAAACATCATAATAATACGATTTTAGTCCCCGAAGTTCCTCTTTGTTGCTAAAAGTAGCATTCCGAGGTTGAGGAGCTCCACCATGGCTGAGGTCCGATCAAGCTCCGATATCGCTAAGGGAGCACCTTTTTGGGCGACTGGTGCTTCAGATTTGGCCATGGAGGAGCTCCATGGCCGATGTCCAATCAAGCTTTGTCAAATTGAGCTAAGCGATGGAGGACCTTGAAATTTGGCCAGGGAGCTCCTCTATGACCGAGATCGAGACAAGCTTGGCAATGAGACAAGAGCTAGGTGAGAGGCTATGCGTGGTGGCCATGGGTGAGTAGAGCGGATGGAAAAGAGTTTAGTATAAGACATGTCCTATCTAAGTTTACTAATATTTGTAAAAAAAAAAAATTATCTAAATTTTTTAATGACAAGGGAAACATTTTTCTCTTTTAACTCTTTTTCATAAATGATGAAAATAATAATAATATTCCAATTGCTAATTTTTCATGAACCAAATACAATATAACAACAATACAACAATCGTAACAATAGTAATCCGAAAGTCGAGTTCTTAAGGATGTGAAAAATAAATTGAGTATATCAATAAGGAGGAATATAAAATTGTTTACTAAGAGTGTCTTTGATAACCATTCTGTTTCTGAAAATAATTTTTGTTCAGAAATATATATATATATATATATATATATATATATATATATATATATATATATAGTTTTCTAGATGAGTTTCTGAGTATTTTAAAGTGTTTGGAAACTGTACAAAATTTTTATTCCTAGAATAAAAATGCGCTGGGTATGATTCTCAAATTTTTTTGTGACTTAATTTTTTTTTAATTCTTTAATAATTTTATTGCATTTTCCCCTTTTTTACTTCTTTTTTTTTCCCCTTTTCTTCTTCTTCTTTTTCCTCTTAGCTAGCGACCTTGCAGTAGCTAGGTGAACTTGGCCTCGCCCAGTCACAGTGAGGCTCCAGTGAGGTCACAAAAAGAAATATATATTTTTTTAAATTTCTTGATTTTGTTTCAAATCTATTCCTAGGAACAAAAAAAATTATCAAATGGATTTATATTTTTTTTTTTTGGGAATAAAAAGAGAGAATTATGTACTGTTTGACACGTTACCAAATATTTTCTAAATCTTTTTAGTAGATGATATGGCAATGTAGAATAGGATGTGCTTCAATAAACATTTCTACAACATGATATGACACTATAGGATTGGCTATGTTTAAGTAAAACACAATAAGAGATTCACTAAATCTTTCTAGTAGATGATATGACACTATAGGATTGGTCATATCCAACCCCCAATAAGAGGGCCATTCACTAAATAAAACTTCACAACTTAGCCCGAGTATGTCCGGCATCGAGATTGTATTTTACATTAAAACCGGCGTAATGGGCCTCAATAGAAAATGGGCCACGCACATTGATTTGCGTTGAAATCAGCCCATGGCAACGCAGATCTAGGCCATGCCAAAGGGCTTGGCTGAAAGAGATTTGGACCCTCCCTCAATCCTGGGAAATGTTGTGCGAGTTTTGGGACAAGACTAGGTCCTCCACTCCATATATTTCCCCCGCCATAATTAATATGCACGAGACATAACCCCTCATCAATAATTATCAAATACAAAATCCTGAAAAGAAAATTGTTTATGGCCCCGGTGAAAGCAAGGTCGATGTCCCGTCTCGACAAAAATTAATGAGGCAAGAGAAGAAACGCTAAAAAATGGATGATGAAAATTCAGCCACGCCAGTCATATATCACTCCCGGTATATACTTAGAATGCGTAGCATAAGCTCCAACGCTCAAATTGTTAGATGAGACATCGAAACCCGACTGATAAGATGCTGACCACGCGATTAGACAAGCAAATCATCCATTAAATTAGCCAACGCAAATACGCCGTCAGCATGAGTTTCCACACCTAACAAAAGTGTCGGTTGAGATGTCCAAAAGCAAGCCGAAATTGCTTCCGGTGCTCGCGCCTTTCAAAATTTCGGCAGGTGGGACTCTTCCTTGGCCGCCTGCGTCTTGGACTTCGGCGATCGCTATCGATCCAGCCACGCTAGGTTTTTTAGCAGTACACACTGCCTCCCAAAATCGATTTGTTACAGAGTCTACGCTAAGCATGTTCACATGAAACCCTACGCAAAAGATGGGCGAAAAAGGAACATCTACGTCACATTATCTCCTAAGTTAAGTATGTCAGAATTTGATGCTCTGCCATTTCCGGTTGAAACTCCAATGTCAATACTAAAGAACCATCAAAATATAGATTTAGATATAAAGAATTTGAAGAGAAAATATGTAATTGACCTCAGGCAGTCAATTTAGTCACTTTTGCACCCTATCTTCCAATAAATTATTCTTGAAAACAAGAAAAAAGAAAGAGAGATTGCGGTCGTGCGCTCAATGTCTCCATCTTACCGTACGTGGAGGCGAAAAGGGCGTGCACGAAACATCAAGCATGATTGAGCATTTGGGTTTTAGTTCCCGAGCTAATCGATTCTTCGTTTTCAAGATCCTGACAGAAGCTTTTCATGTGCAGTTGTGGATATACAAATATTTATATCTGGAACTGGAAACTGACTGAAAGAAACACACGGGTTCGTGATCTTGACATGTTTCGGGATATGATGTATCCTGGGAATTAAACTAAAGGGGACTGTCCATACTTTCTGGGGCACCAAGCACCCAGTTTCACATCAACAGGCCACACTCCACTGCATATTATAATAACCAAACATCAAATTATAATATTGAATTGTACCCTCTATATTTATATATACAGTTTAAACTATATTATAAACAAAACCCAGATTCTGAACTACAATAATTCCGATGAGTGGGCTTGAGTTATTGTCAAGTATCACATGCTCACTTTGGTTCCCCCATTACAAAGTACCACCACAAGGACAGAGAATCTGTTCAGCAGCATATAAGCATCGCATGCCTTTGTCATCCTCCTCTTTTTTCAAAGCACACATAATCAATCAAGTGGCTTTTCACCAGAGGAGGGGCATTATTCCCCGAGGAAGAATCGAATCAGTATGAGTTCGCTCGCAAAAGATTCACGTGAGAGACGTCTATATTGGAGTCTTTCTATCGAATGGGGCAGTCGCCTCCACATTAAGCTTTTTAGGGTTTATTAAAAAAGAGTCCATCACAAGCTTTTCGCACATTATAATCTCTTGACCCCCAAAAGCGGCTGTCATGCAATTCCCCATTTACAAATTTTTAAAAGGAAGATATTTGTTTATTTTCCCACTAAAGAGGAGCTTGTCCATCAACATACTCGATAGATGTATGTGTCAGTGGCATTTATCCATTTCGATATATGACATTCTTTTTCCATTCAAGGTCGCCATCGCATCCTAAATAGATAGTGGCATAGAATCCCATCCATACTCCATTTCATAGGCAATCATAATAATTCATAACTAGTCTGTTCCCAATCCACTACCCTCTTTTCGGCCCTCATCTGTATATTACCAGAAAGTAGGTTTGATCTCAACAGGAAAGTTACCGAACGGTAGGGAGCCCCGTGGCTAGGCAGCAACAACAGCGCTGGGCATATCAAGATCGTTTATAAACTCGATACATGAAAGTGACATGTCGGATTGTGAATGAGCATTTCAGCATGTGGGTCACATTGAACATCCGATAGTAACTTCGGGTAAGTGAATTGGTGTTAGTGCAGGCATTTTCTCGGATAGAAAAATGTGTTCATACCCACGTCCCTTCTTGAGAAGTCTTTTGGAGTGTGTGGGGTTGGTCACCAATTGATGGGTCTGGCGTGTTCCTGAACAGTGCTGTCTCCAGAAGACACACGTTGTGGCCTTGAATGAAAAGGGCTCGGTCAAAAAAGCTATTGCAGAAATCGTGGGGGGACGCCATTGTTGGGATCAATTATGAGTGGCCTGCCTAACAAGTCATGCATTAGTTGGACTCGGTGAATGTATGATGTGTATGGTTGTCCCTCTTGGACGAAAATTGGCCACGTTTAGCATACGGAAAAGTCATGCTTTCTCTCTCTCTCTCTCTCTCTCTCATCTTCTTGACCGTCATATGCTGGACTTGCATTTTCTTGTTTTGGAGCATCTTGGTCAGAACCAAACTCCACGTTTCTGTCCCTTGTTTATTCATAGGTAATGCGGATGTAGATTAACAAAGTGCGTGCTAGTGAAAAATCCTCTCTTTTCCGTTCTTGGTATGTGCACGTGATAGAATGACTCCGTGAATAGGCAACATTGGATAAAATCGAAACAGAACAGAAGAAATCAACTTTGCTGTCAATATGATACTAGAATGAATAAAATCGTGTGCCTATACTGTGAAGAAAGTTTACTGTTGGTGAATGCATAGTCCTAGTATATATATCGTGAAGAGGATTATTCGACTCTATCCCTTCTTTGAAGCCAAATTTACCTTGGATCCTTCACTTATGCCATTGATTTGACTCTTCTTTTCTGTATCTTTCTTGTATTCCTCTCCAGAAGAAAAAGAAGTGACTCAAAATCAAAGGAGGCAGGAGCTTATCAAACACCTTCCAGACGAATCCACGTACGTATGGCCCGTGAACTGTCACCAAACAGCATCTCAGATCTCAAATCCAATCTCTTACCAATTGTCAGCGATTCAAACATGGTCAGGTTCATATCTCACACACAAGAATCACTTTCCTTTGTGTCCGCTTCCCCTTCTAGCTGCGTCTACGTTGGAACTCTTGACCAGGAAAAAAACAGAAATGATTGTAACAAGGAGATGTGCACGCATCCATGGTAGAGGGTGAAATCGACGTCTATCATTTTCTAATTGACCCACGTAATGATGTGGTTGGATGAAATTCCTAAACTTAGGTAATGTGGGGCTATCGCGTTTACTATACGTCGTCTTTTCCATTTGACTGAGATTGCTACTTAGATTTCTCCATGTATTGCTCGATCAGACTGCTTTTATATTTTGTAAATGTGATTTATGATTCCCTAGAACAAAAGGGTATCGCGACTTTAGAAGACATGCGTTTGGTTCACAAATAATGGGGTAAAGCAAAGAGCGCATACGTTATTCAATTCCACTTGTGAAGCAGTAGCTAGCTTTACCGAGAGAGAGAGAGTGCCTCTGGCGCACTTGAATGAATCTACCAACTACTGAAGCGTAGGCCATTCAAGTTGCAACTACAGAAATTCACGAGGAATTATATCTTCGGGGCCCGACTTTAAAGAGAATGCGCTGCATAGGGAGTGATTTCGAGATCTGCCTTTTTCCCATTAAAGGCTAAAGATGTCACTCCAGGGAGAACCTGGCAGGGGTGAGAGTCCCCAGGTGGCTGGTTCGGAGAGGACCGTCAAAAACCTCTCCCCAAAGGCTCTCCGCGCCAATCCTCATGGTTCGCCCAGAGGAACGGATCCTCCTAGTGATCCCCGCGATGCCTACCCCAGCTAACGACTGGTCGTGGTACAGGGAAATGACCTAGGCCAGGGATGGAAACATCTCCTGGTTGGCGCGCGCGATCCACACACTATCACGAGCCTATAGCTTTTCGACAATGATAATGCACGTCCTGCAATCTATGTAGTGACCGATTTGAAGAGAGTCGGTCACTTAGGTAACTAGCCAGCTGGTGTGACTCGGCTGTTGATCATGAGGCGGGCGCGACATAAATGGCAGACACAGTTCGATTGATTGACCGGAGGCAAACCGAAACGCTTCATCGTCATCGTCGTCATCGTGATCAAAACCTCCAATGTCCCAACGACTTGTGCTGATTTTTAATAAATGAGAGAAGGTTAGACAACGTTCGCATGTTGAGGTGTCGTTCAAAATCAGTGGCTGACGATAGGGCTCGAACATTCTCACGATTTCAAGTCATCGATGGTTGGTTGTCCTATCTGCAGTTGGCACCTGTTGGCCCAACTCTTTCTGTGTCTCGCTTTGAATCGCCTTCTGGGACCAGAGTAAGATCAATGACGCAGAGAGAGAGAGAGAGAGAGAGTTACGCAGTGAACTTCGAGAACTTCGTGTGGTTCTCCTCAGCGTTCACTGCCCGAATCTTTCTTTGGATCAGTTCGTCTGAAGAAAATTCGTCTGAGTCCTTCAACTGCAATGAAATTACGGCAAAGGGTTTAACCGGGCTGAAGATGAATGCTTCCACCAGAACGACAATATTCCACACCGAATACCACTCAACGCTGACACAGTCAAATGACCTAGGCAGCCAATTTCAATGCTTTGGCCACATTTTCCTGCAACCCTCTTGCTAGAGGAGATTCCTCCGACCGCTCTACTGTGAATTATAAATATGGACACCATCCACATTTATGTTTAGGTAAGAACAGAGGTGGTTGATGACCGTCGCGACTCATAACTCGCCGCCCAATCCCAGGCATGGTTTCCGGTAATTATGGATGTAGAACGTATATAGCCCTCATCATTTTTGGACATTCGGGATGTCAAGCTTGTTAAGATCGGTTTACAGAATTCATTCCCTAACAAGTGGCAGGGGCAGCTCGTGGACGAGCGGCAAACCTGTCTTGTACAAAGTTCATCCTCCAATTGGGCGTGCCACGGCACCGTAATAAATCATCACAATCGACCGGCGATCCGGAGGCCGCCACGATCAGCTGTCATCTTCATTCCACCTTAGCCACAACCCTAGGTTCTCCAAATTCACAGGGCAAACGTACGTCCATCGAATACGACCCTTATCCACAAGAAACACATGATCCGAGGGGCCAGATTTTGTTGTTTTGCATGAGTTTTTTTTAATCAAAAGGTAGATTAAAAAGAGAGAAAAGAGGGGGAGGAAAGAGAGAACCCTCGAAAATGTGCGAGGCTAAAATATAACTTCCAAAAAGCGAAAAAAAAAGAAAAAGAAAGAAGGGAGTTGGGGACTAAACCGTCATTTTCGGACAGGGACAGACCCCGATCCAGGTACCCGAGCGGGGACTGGTCCGTCAGTAAAGTAAAGTTCAGCCCCCCTTCCCCCTCCTCCTCACGTGCCGCACGGACGCGACACGTGTTACCCGGGGCCCCACGCCCCCGCGACAGCGACAGGCGTGCGTTTTCTTTCGATTATCCGCTGGTTTTTGGAAAGAAAAAGTAAAAGGGGAGGAGGGAGGAGCTGCCCGGGCGACACCGGGCTCTCCTCCCATTGGCTGCTCTCTTGACTCGCTCGCAAACCGCCCGGGTATGGGCCCCGCCCCCACGCCCCGACGCGTGGAATTCCATTACGCGCCTAACCCCCCCCGCCCCTCTTCCCGAAAGAAAACAACTAAGACGAGCGAAAGTGGAAGGCCCCCCGCCCTCGGTGGGGCCCCCTGCTCGGGTGGTGGGGCCCCCACGATTGGAAAAAGAAAAGTCTCGCGAGTGCGAATCTTCCGCCTTTCCGAGTAGGGGGAGGAGGAGGAGGAGGGGTAGGGTTGCTGTGAGTTTGACGCGTGCACAGTCGCGCGTGGGGGCCCCACCCCGGGTGGGTGCGGGGCCCGCCTCGCCAGCAAAAGTCCAAACCCCTTATTATTGCGCGACTTTTGTAGCGAGGGGAGGACCATGGCGGGGGAGGAGGAGGTGCGATGAGGTGAGACTGGGGTTCCGATTTGGATTTTAGCGATTTTCAAATTCTAGAAAAGCTGCCTCTCCTTTGTTTCTTTATCAATTTTAATGGAGAAAGTTCATTCCGGACGTCTCCCGAAAAGACGCCCTTTTACGTCTTTTAAACGAAGACGCGAAGCCATTTTTTAATCAATTTTTTCCGAAAATTGGAAAGCACATTAGGCTGGCTGGGCGTGCAATTTCGACATTTTTTGGCACGTATAAACTTCGCCAATAATTTTCGGGGGCGGCCCCCTCCTCATTGATTTCCCGAAAAAGATTGTCGAGGGAGGGGAGAAGAGCGCACCAAAGAAAAGTCGCGGGCTAGAGGCACGTGGGACAGGTGGTGTCGTGGGGGCCCGCGTCGCAATTCTCTTGCGCCTAACTTTCGGAAGAACGCACGCGTGACGTGGAAGCTTTCTCGCCTTACCTCAGCACGGACCTTCGTTCCCAAATTTCGGGCCATTTTTTCCTCAATTTTCTTGCTCGATTTGATGACCCCCGAGGCGACAGACCACGCTTAACGAGGAATTTCGACCGTGTATTTCGATGCGATACGCCCTTTCCCTGTTTCTCTCTCCCCCACTAATATAATACAATTCGCTAAGTTTGATGTCGGCAAAATCGAGCTACGCCTAAAAAGACATGTCGGCTTATGACGACGCGTTTGCATCATCGCACGATTCCGAAACCAATACTTATCACATTTGGACAATGGCCAAACTTGGTAGGAGGGAGCCCCATCAAAACTTTTTGGAGGAAATTATTGGACTGGTCCTTTTTTGCTATTGCGCTCGTCCGGACGAAGTGCTCCGTAACAATGCGCAGCATTGGCATCTCATAAGAAGAGGAGCGTTTGATCCTTCAGCATAGAGTTGTAAGTAATGGTCTGCTCCGTTCTATGTCGACCAGTCCCCTTGAAAGAGTAACGAGCGACAGTCATCTAGTGATGTAACTCGACCGCCTCTAGATTATCGTTGCTCGCATACTCCTATTGGAAAAATTATCAATGTAGATAGGATGGGCAGTTAGACATTGACTAGAGATTGGTTTATAGATCAAATATGTCATGACGTAAAATAAAACAACAATTTTACTTCTTTTTTTGGAGTTGGGCATGCTGACCAAAGTGGATCATTTCATAGCCCCGACCCAGCTAGACTGGCCTTGTCTACTTAGCATCAGAGCCAAAGTAACCCTTGCATACATGAACTGGCGATATTTAACATCCAAGTCACTTGAAAGCTTGACATCATGTGGAAAAAGAAAAAAAAAAGATTCTCTACTAAGGCTCCACTTGTTTTTGTGAAAAATAAATAATTTGGAAAATATTTTTCTAAAAATGATTACTTGTATCGTTTAAAAAATGAATTAACTAAAAATATTTTCATAGCTTATAAAAAATATTTAAACATAAATTGCTGTCGATAATGAAAACATATTTCATTGACTAGTTATTTCAAGTAGCATAAGCTATCATTTTAGGAAAATAATTTTCAAATTATTCATTTTCCATGAAACTAATGGAGCTTAAATATAAACTTGGCCTCTCTTGCCATTATAATTATGTACAATTCTTTTCGGCTACCTAGGAAAAGACCAGATTAATGTCCAACCTAAATACCCAAATACACTTGGCCTCTTAAATGTATACATAGAACTGCAAGAACACAACCTTCGCCCCCTTTAGTCATCTTTATAACTATAGATTTCCATTATTAGTTAAATCTTATAAATATAACTACCCATATTAAGTGAATGGAGATAGTTTGTGCTGGGAAAATATAACACAACTCATGTACTGAATGTTAATTTTTCTTTTATTGATTCAATTATTAAGCTGATTTGATCGGAATAGTTGCGTAGAAGAATTCCCAAGGAAAAGACTTTCTTCTATAGAAATATTTGAAAAAGGAGGACATTTGACATTTGACACTTGCAATAAGGTCATTGAACTTTAATCTGAAGAGAGCCAAGCTCTGCTCGGATAAATACCAAAAAGATGCTTCACTTTTGATCTTATAACCTCTTTCATGCTTCTATTTTCAAATCTACATTATTATCAATTATCACCGTATATTTAATTTAAAAAATCGCCACTGTCATTCCAAAAATGCACCCATCTATTCTAAACTAAAATTAAAGTTCAATGACCTTATTGCAAGTGATCTCAAAGAAGATCATATTAAAGATCAAAATTTTATCAAGATTTCTCTAATTGATCGCCGGTTCTAGGGTGAACATTTTGATCAGTAATTCCTACTTAGCAAAACAACTCTTTGTACGTCTTTCATAGTCGAATTTTCATTGCCGACGATGCTATCTTGTGATCTGTTGGTTTCTTGAGTGGACATCAATTATCCAACATGTCACTTATCATGGCCACTGGATGTTGATAATTCACAATGTTCCAAGATTGGTTGGGTGGACAATCAAGGGTTACTTCAAAAGTACTTAAAAAGCTTCTCATTTTGGATATAATTTCAAAATTACAGGTTCATTTTAGCATTTTTTTTTTGTTTTGTTTTTCAGTACCACGCAATTAAAAACAGGTTTGGAGAAGCTTCGTTGGAGCACGGGTCTTTATAAAAGCACAACCAAAGTTATAAACAAGGGCCACAATGATAGGATTGCCCATAGCTGGACTAGTTCATTGAATTAGAATAATGATGGTCCCATGATGGAAAAGTAAAGATCTTGGCCTAAAGAAATAAAATTCACGGTGACCCTTTGGGGAAAAGAAGAGGATTGCGAAGATGAAAATGATTTTGATGCGAGAATCTAATAATGAGCCATCATTACTAAATTTCCATTCACAGTTTCCTCCTGTTCAAAGTCAAAAGGGAGTAAAAAATAGGGGAGAATAAATACCGACAACATACGCACGCGAAAATCTCCATCTCGTGCACATCCAAGCTTTGCATGTGCAGTGTACACGGTGGTGTGTGCGTGCATGCGCAGCGACACTGCACGACGGACGGAGAGTTGGGTGGTTGTCGGTATTGAATTGCCATCATAATTGATACATAACAACTTTTAGATGCGAAAGCATTTAAGATCGGGTCATTCTTTCTAGAGGTTGATTATTAGCTAATAGAGGCGTGGTGGTAGACTCTTTTGTCATGCTTTGTGGGGGGATTAATCATGCTTTGTGGGGGGCATTAATCCTCGATGGAGACGATCCCTGATCAAGACCCAATAATTGTTGCGTCTTTGGACGGGTGTTCTGGAAAATTTTAATGAATAAAAGAATCGAGAAAGAGGAGGAACATGCAAGAGGTCCCCATTCGTTTTTTGTAGCTTATAAAGACATGGGGTCCTCTCATTGATTGCTACCCCTCTGTCCTCTTTCAACGTGGTCAACAAGCTCAATTAGGTGCCTCATGGATTTCTCCATATGGTCCCTAAAAAAAAGCCATCGTTTAGTGGAGTTTTAGATCATGCATGTAGCGGAAAAAAAGGGGGCTTAGTTATATTAGTTATGTGCAAGAACTAATCATGGTTTTTCGAGATTCAACCTAACATGATTACGTTTGCTAGGGGATAATATGTCCAAATACAAGAACTAATCAAGAACACGAGATTGTCGTCTCGACCTCGATTGAAATTTTAGGCTTTGGGTTGAGAGTTGAGACCCTCCGAGAGGAAGATGGTTTGACCAACTCAAGCGAAAAAAGAAAATTTACAAGTGGGTCCTCGGTTTTTCCATAAATAGCATCCATTGGCCCTCGTGGAGAAATTCCTAGGGTTAAAACCTTTTTCTTTCTTTTTTATTATCTTCGATGCTGGCGCAATTGGTGATGATGATGATAAGGCAGGCCCGTTCTTTTATTCAAGTGCCTAGGGATTGGTGCGGTATAAAAAACCGAGCTTGGTTTTTCCACGTCCGTGGCCTTTTTGATTTCATTTCCTCCTCTTTCTGACACCCACATCAATTCTTTCATTAAAAATGACTGGAAAATGATTTTAGAGAGAGAGAGAGAGAGAGAGAGAGAAGAATCTGAAAGCTTTTCCAATGTTCTTTTTACCGGTCATTTTCTAATGAAAAGAAGTTAAAAGACTTGGAAAGAAGAGACAAGTAGCGATCGAAAAGACTCCACCATTCCATCACAACATCCTCAAATTATTTATACAGTGCACACAAGGGACCATTATACCATATATAAAATCATGAAGATACATGTAAATATCTCTAGCATAATATATGTATAAATTGCATGTCTGAGAGAGAGGGATCTCACGTGAGCTGTTAAGGTTTGCATGCATCGAAATCACAATCAACGCCATGTAAGGGCATGGAGGAGATGTGCCTATTCGAGAATTGTACATTGTTAAATGGAGGAGGATGAAGCTTTCTTTTCGGCCAACAAAAGTGAATATTAAAATCAAGTTATTGGCGACCTTCATTGCACAAGCACAACAATGTCAAAATCGATAGGTAATAAACCTTGCCCAAGAAAAGTGACATGAGATTCTAATTAAGAAGTCAAAGCACAATCATTTCAAAATTTAAAATAACCATGTGGCGCGTGAATTTTTCTTTTATAGCGACATTTAACATCCATATCAATGATTCCTTTGCGGTGACATTCCTATATATCCTAAAAATAAGTTTGCGTTTATGAAGAAGTTTACCTTTTAGTCTTTTCTTATACTCTCTTTTGCAAAATTTTAAAAAACTCATTATTATTCAATATCAAATTGCTAATATTGATATCTAGATTCAAAATTCGTTTTATGAATTTATGGGATTCATAGTAAAGTTTTATTTTGATAAGAAAACTAATATAAACGAGCGATAGATTTCGATATGCTTTTTTAGAACTTACTTAAGACTTATTTTTTACTTGTCCCCCCCCTCAGTTTTTCGAAATAAAATTAGGTGGGAAAGGCATAATCTCTTGGAGGGCAAATGCGGGGGAGGTGGATGTCCCTTATAATTATCCTTACATATAGCTGAATTATATGCATGTTACTTGTGAGATTGTTAGGAGACATAAAGAAACATTTATTTGGGCGCAATAATTAGGTGCATCATATGTAAGAATCCGCAAAAGCTATTGATAAAGAACTATCAAGTCAACTTAGAAAAAACAGCCACCAGCTAACTGCCCTCGTTTTTAGGTTAAATAAAGAAGGCGCAGCCCACAGTTAAATGGGTACACTTGTCCTGCACACGTAAACTTTCTTAAAGAGATCATTTTCATTACTATTAAATGACTCCAGGGTCAATCCTAAACCCTAATTTTTATGGTTCTCGTGCGCAATGCAGGCGCACCAAGTATACGGGACGATTTACATAAATTCATGAGTGCGGAATTTGTACTAGAATCCCGAGGAGACCCATTAAATTTAGGGACAAAGATAAAGTTACATCTGTGTATGTGCATTGATTCAATACAGTGACCTTCTCTTTCCAGGTGCTGTTTACCTTAACATGGAACAAGTCAAAAGGAGGCAATAAATGATGGGTGAAATGTGGTGATTTTGTTTTTTTTTTTTTTTTATATGTTGGAACACACAAGGAAATATTTCACTTCCTTAAGAGCTCCCACAGCCCGCAATAATGGCCTACACGTATTAATAGGACGCACCCCATGACACCATAACTGTCTTTTGAGTAGTCTACTGTGAATCATGAGCGAGGAATGTCTAATGGGACTGAAACTCAGTCCTGTTAACATCAGCAAACCACAAAGGTTTCTTTTATGTTTTCCTTTTTTTGGCCAGAGAAGCAACTGCCCATTCTTTTACAATCATTGTTACCGACAGCGATATGTGCCAGACTTTTTCCAAGAAACAGTGAATAAGCTATGGGAAAGAGAAGTAGAGGATTCTCAGTACTTCGATGGTTGCAAAAGGGTCCTGTTGCTTCTGACGAATTAGGAAGATTGCCTCAGTTTTTTTTTAATAAAGTCGTCTTTTATGGCGTTCGCAGCGATAAACACGCCCGCCCGCCCGCCCGCCCTCCCGCGCGCTCACTCACTTTTCTCATCAAGAATCTCAGGACTGCACTTGAATTCTTGCATGCGATCATTCATGTTATGCACTCTCTCTCTCTCTCTCCTTAGGTCGTACCTCTGTGTTTTTTTTCACAAAATCAAGGATGTAGCTTTCACGAGGAGAAGATATATTACAACATCCCGCAATATCTAAATCAGTCCGCGAGTCAATGGCTTTACCTACTCCTTTCCATGACATGAGAGACCAAGGGAGGTTCCATATTATTCGAGATTTACATTATGTTCGCATAAACATAATCAACATTCATGTCATCGCTCCCCTCTTATCTTAGGCCTAGCGTACCAATCCTGAGATGATGCTTCTTAACTAAATTAACTTCTACTTCATTCATGCATGTCGCTAGGCACTTTTTATTATTATTTTTTATTTTGGTTGACTTTACTCTATGAGCCTACGACCTAGCAAAAAAATAACTAGGACAACATTCTTACTCATTTCGTGGGCCGAAGGTTTTGACTAGGAATCCAGGAAAAGCAAAATCTCGAAATTGAAATCATTCTGGCCGAAAGAAATTAGGGACGAACTTACAAATGAACGTAGATTAATGCCAGCATCAAGAGCCATTGCAATGAGGAGAGATATTTAGGCATGGAAAGAAAAAAATATAAAATATGAAAGCTACGTAATGATAGACGTTACACATGCATCTGGACAAATCTTTTCTTGAATCTCGAGTTTGCACGCATTGAGACAAGTAGACACACCATATCTATTAGGTCCCGAATAGAGCGCGATGACAATATTCGTCTTCTCTGGAATTGTGTGGAAACCACAAGGTTCAAATTTAATTACATCAACATTTTCTTTTTCTATTACAGATAGTTATTTTTACATGAAACATCTTACAAGATGGGAAGTTTAATCTCATGTTTTTACAACTCCACCTGCCGTGCATTTTATCAATACCAATCCTCAAATCTGCTCATTTCTGTTCATTTTACAATTTTACCGAGAAACCCTAGCTACTACAAAGTAATATCATCAATAATAGCACATGCACATCAACAATATAGAATGAATAACATCTTCAATTTAGAAAAGAAAAAAGAACTTGAAGAACCGAATTCTAAAAAGGTAAACTGGGCCGGCCCGAGCTTAACAAAAGTCTTGCAGCATGGTGATTAACGCAATGCCGCGAATAATTAAGGTAAGTACATTATTTAGAGCTCATCTTGTTATTTTCTTTCAAAATCATAATCTAATTTAGTCTTAGAAGTTCTTATCTTTAGGATCTTATATGTTCACGATCTTTTACTTGCTTTCACACCTCTGCCAAAAAAGGTCTACATCTAAATAGCAAGAGATGATCGTGGCATTGTGTGCTGATCAAGTAACCCAAGCGTACGAAGTATATTCCTAAGATGGGCAATACCTAGTAGGATTCAAAAAAATGCGTGTGAAAACTAACGTGTCAAATCGACAATTTAGTTACGTAAATTCCGTTGAAAACCTTGTCTTTAGGCTGCTAATTACTAATACGCCTAGAAAAGAAAGTGGGGGAGAGAGAGAGAGAGAGAGAGAGAGAGAGAGAGAGAGATTTTTAAAAGTAGGTGTTATGGTGGTTGGTCCTGTGTTTCTTAGCTACTTAAATTGCTTTATCTTCAAACTCTAGCATCCAACCACATAAAATACCACCAAAAAGAAAGAAAAAAGAAAGAAGAAAACTCTTCCAAAGGAATAATAAAATTGGAGAAGAACAGGATAACAAAAAGAAAAGAAAGGAAGGGAGGAGGGGGTGAATAAGGACAAAACAGATATTAATGAATTGAGCAACAGGATCTCCTTCTCTCGTCCCTGTTCTTCCCCCATCATCTTCCTCCTCTCTCTCTCTCTCTCTCTCTCTTTAAAATACTTATTAGGCTTTCGTGGAAGGAGACGTTTCCTCGTTCCTCCAATTGTCTGTATCTTTCTTTCTCACGCATAAACAACTTTGAACTTTCGTTCCCTCTCTCTCTCTCTCTTCTTCACTGAATTAGTTAATTAGTCGATCTCTTTGTTGGCCATGAAAGCTGCATCAAGAAATGATTTGAAAAGGGTAGGTCAAATCAAGAACGAGAACTGAACCAGAAAGAGAGTGAGACAGAGAGAGGGGGGAGAGAGAGAGAGAGAGAGAGAGAGCGAAGAGAGAGAGAGACAGGGAGCGAGCTTCCCTCTGATCCGTTCGCAGGTACTTCTTTGCCCCCAAAAGCCAAAAAGTAGCAGAGAATTTTCATTCACACACGCACAGAGAACCCATGTACGCACACATGGTGATTCACTATTCATCGAAACGAGAAATACACACGCACATACCCGTTCCATCACCAAGAATTTTGATCTCTGAAGAAGGAAAAGAGGATGAGAGAGAGAGAGTGGTGGGGGAGGGGGAAAAGATGGGCATCTTTTTATCAGCCCCCCTAACCTCATCTTACTATTTTTAAACCTCCTCACTCGTCTTAGTTCTTGTTTTTTGTGTTCTTATTTTACCTTTTCTCAGGATGGGAAAGTTGCAGACAGCAGAGGCGATGACAGGAAGCTGAGATTTTCCTTTCTCTGTGAATCCCTCCATAAATCTCACGCAGGTGGGTGATGCCGTCTCAATTCATTTCTTTCTTTTATATAGGCCATGACCATGTTGTCCTCTCTCTCTCTCTCTCTCTCTCTCTCTCTCTCTCCTTTCTGGGGGGTGTCTGAAGTCTCTCTCTTGGTATTTGTTTTGATGATTGCAAGTGAAAATTATGGAGTGCAGAGATTGATGGCGATGATGAATGAATGAAAATCACGTGTACCCAAAATAATGTCTACTTGATAACGATAACGAATATATAAATGCAGAGATCATCGGTCCTTTCATACTCTCTCTCTCCCTCGCTCTCTATATATTTAAATATATATAAATTAACATGGCTCCTGCAATTACTTTTCCTTCCTCATCTCCTTCCATCCTACCCCCAGCCGCCCCCCTCTCTCTCCAAGCTTGAAACTTGAGAAAAGATAGAAAGAAAAGTGATGACAATCGCATCAAAACTTTTGATACTCAACACAAACTTTCTTGGTTTCTTGATTTGGTTGTCAGGTTATTCGTCAATAAGTTCAACAGCAATACTCAGATTGACTCATCGTATGGGTTGATTCTTGATTCCACACACTCACCATCAGCGTGAAAGGTACTTCTTTCAACTCAAAGCTCAATTACACACATGCGAACATACACACACGCCCCCTCTCTCTCTCTCTCCTTCCCCTCCCGACTTGCTCAAGCTTCTTTCCTTTCTTTAGGATAAGTGCTACATGAGCTTGTCGCTTTGTGTTTGATCTCAATTTCGCACATGAAGGTGATGAAGCTCACTGATAGCCCATCTTCTTTTCTCTCTCTCTCTCTCTGCGCTATTTGTTTTGTTCAGCGAAAGAAGAAGAGATAAATATTGAAGTGAAGTGAACAGTTGCGATGGCGACTTACTACCACCAGAGCTCATCTGACCCAGATGGAGCCCTACAAACCCTCGTCCTCATGAACCCCGCCACCTACGTCCACTACTCCGATGCCCCGCCTCCGCACCAGCAACCCTCGGCAGTCTTCCTCAACTCCTCCACCGCCGGGCCGCCCGTATCCCAGACCCAGCAATTTGTAGGCATCCCCCTACCCGGCAGCGCCGCCGACTCGCAGCCCTCGTCCATGCACGTCAACCACGATCTCTCCTCCATGCATGGCTTCATGCCTCGCGTCCAGTATAACCTCTGGAGCTCCCTCGACCCGTCCACGGCGGCGCGTGAGGCCTCCCGCACCCACCAGCAGCAGGGGCTCTCCCTCAGCCTCTCCCCGCAGCAGCCCCCACCGACCCCAGCTGGGTACCGTTCCTTTGTCCGGGCCGAGCGCAGCGGCGATGGAGCAGCGGGTTCTCAGCACCCTCCAGCAATTTCAGGCGGTGAGGACGTGCGGCTCTCGGGCGGGTCCCCATCGTCGGCCTCAGGCGTAACGAATGGGGCGGCAGTTGGGTCGGGCATGCAGGGGGTGTTGCTGAGCTCCAAGTACTTGAAGGCCGCACAGGAGCTTCTTGAAGAGGTTGTTAATGTTGGGAACACCGGAATCAAAGCTGAGATGCTGAAGAAGGCCAGCGGCCAAAGTAAGCCGGGTGGAGAATCAGTGGCACTGAAGGAGGAAGGAGGTGGCGACGGCAGTGGTAAGCGCGGCGCAGAGCTGTCTATGGCTGAGAGGCAGGAAATTCAGATGAAGAAGGCTAAGCTCATAAACATGCTTGATGAGGTAAGGCTTACATGATTATGTGCATGATCAAGTCCTTGTATAAATAAAATCGAAAAGTTATGGAGGAATTTTGGGAATGAAACTCCTCTATCTAATTGAATATAATTTCTAAAACTTTGAGATATCTTTCAATTCAAGGTTTTTTTTTCAGTGGGTTGATTCCTTCCTAACTATAATTATAGTTCATGCTAGTTAGGTAAGAAACTGAGTTCTATTAAATTTACAATGCAGTCCAATTAGCCCCCTCATGTTGGATCCTTGTTTATATCAGGTTGAACAGAGATACAGACAGTACCACAGCCAGATGCAGATCGTGATATCCTCGTTTGAGCAAGCTGCAGGGATTGGCTCTGCAAAGACGTACACGGCCCTCGCGCTGCAGACCATCTCGAGGCAGTTCCGGTGCCTCAAGGACGCGATAGCAGGCCAGATTCGGGCCGCCAATAAGAGCTTGGGCGAGGAGGATGGCCCTGGAGGGAAGATCGAAGGCTCCAGGCTTAAGTTCGTCGACCACCACCTCCGGCAGCAGCGTGCTCTCCAACAGTTGGGCATGATCCAGCAGAATGCTTGGAGACCCCAGAGAGGACTCCCTGAGCGATCAGTCTCAATCCTACGCGCCTGGCTCTTCGAACACTTTCTCCACCCGTAAGCGACACTCTCGACGATCATCATTTAGAACCGTTGCTTGAAATCATAATTGACCTGAATTGCTGAAACTGTTCTTTTCCTTTTCTTTATTTAGCTACCCGAAGGATTCGGACAAAATCATGCTGGCCAAACAGACAGGGCTTACTAGAAGCCAGGTATCATTTGCTGATCTTTGTCCTAATTGATTATTAATGCTAAGGTTCGAAGATTAAGCGATGCGTCGATTGCAGGTGTCGAATTGGTTTATAAATGCTCGAGTTCGGCTCTGGAAGCCGATGGTGGAGGAGATGTACACGGAGGAAATCAAGGAGCAAGAACAGAATGGGGGAGGAGCAGAGGAAAAACCAAGCAAGAGTGAACGCGAGGACTCAGCATCCAAGTCCTCTGGCTTCCAAGACAAGGCCCCCAACTCCAATGAGAACAGCACCAAGAGCTTCAAACCCAAGGAGATCACCTCGAGGAACCACGACACCCCTGCCATCTCTACTAATTCGGCTTCCTCCATCGGGGGAAACCTCCGCAGCAGCAGTTCCGGGTTCACTCTCGTCGGCCCTTCGGAGCTGGAAGGGCTGACGCAGGGGAGCCCGAAGAAACCGAGAAGCGCCGAGCTGCTTCACAACCATAGCAATGTCTCGTCCTTGAATGTCAACCCCAAGCTCGGGGAGGCCATATCGATGAAGTTTGTCGATGAGGGGCAGGGCCGCGATGGCTACCCGATCATTGGAGGAGGGCCCGCCAACTTCATCGGCGGGTTCGGGCAATACCCAATGGGCGAAATTGGGAGGTTCGGGGCCGATCAGTTCGCTCCTTCGTTTTCAGGTAATGGGGTCTCTCCCACATTTTCTGGGAATGGTGTTTCTCTCACTCTGGGCCTTCCACACAGTGAGAACCTCTCTCTATCTGGTGCTCACCAGAGCTTCCTCCCTAGCCAAAACATTCAATTAGGTAGGCGAGTCGACATCGGAGAGGCGAACGAATTCGGGGCGATCAACACTCCCATCCCTCACTCTTCATCTGCGTACGAGACCATGAACATCCAGAACCGAAAGAGGTTCCCTGTGCAGCTGTTGCAGGATTTCGTGGCCTGATACATTGGACCACGCATGGTTCTCTCTGCATCGTCAGAGTTCGGGATGAGGATGATGCAAGATGAAGAATGGTAGTGTAATTTTAGGTTCAGAACCGGGCTTCTTTCATATTGTTTTTAACTTCGCCTGTTCCCTCCATTATTTAGGGAGTAAGTAAGCTGCATGGTAGTGTAAAGAAAGAAAATTATAGGCCTATACTTTTGCATAGAAGTATTTTCAGTTAATTTAGACAGCTTTAGGATTTCAGAGAGATGATTGGGGATTGTATATTAATTTTGTAAGCTCGGGTGATGGATAGAATGTAATATCACAATACTTAGTCTTGGGTATACCATTATATGCTGCTTGTTACTGTGAGGTTTGATCTACCAAATGCAGGGAAGCGAAAAAAAAAATTGCTTTAATCCTGTGGTTGCTTGAGGACATCAAAACCCTTAGAATCAATCTTTTGAAGGTATGTTATGCCGCAAAAAGTCCTAAGTTGCTAATCTTCAATGTCCGCGCATGCTGTTAACGAAGCACGAAGCAGAAAAGACCGAGGATTCAAGTAATACTCTGCTTCTAATCCTGTTATTCAGAACCTTTAGAATGGATAAAAAGAAACCCACCATAGTATAAATTAGATGCAATCTCCGGGGATGTTCATAGCTATACAGGCACCAGGAATATTTCTCAGTGCCAAGCCTTTTCATTATAAACTCAAGAAAAAGAATTGAAAGAGACGGCTTGATATTTCAGATGAAATCTTCAGGAGAATGTTACATGTAGGTGGACTTCAGGAATACAATGTCATCATCACCATCATCCAGGAGAAGCAGGAGGAGGTCTCTTCAGTCTGTGTCATGGCAACAAAAAGAACTGTTAAAAGAAGGAAAAATGACATGAGTGCTAGGTTCTTTGAGTCCATGAATATTAGAGTAGAAGAAAAGGGGAATAAAAGAACCAATATATATATATACATATACTAGCAGAAGTCATTTTCTCAGCTCAAGAATCCAGACTACTTTTTTCTCCTGTCCAAGAGCACTTGCTTTCTTGACTTATTCACTCTCGCTCCTTTTCTTTTGATCCTTATCTCAGTCACAACCCCAAAAAATAGGAATCAAAATAACAGGAAAGAAAAGATAGCTTCCTTCTATTGAGACTTATCTCATTAGAATAAGCTGAACTTTTGACAATTGGCTCGCATGTTTGCACAGACCTTATTCCCAAAATCACAACTCTATCTGGTTTTCACTTTTGTGGCCATGCCCACAATGGCCAGGAATCTCATGATGACGATGCATTTCACCATCCCGGAATTCTGTTGTTCCAGAGTAAAGGTACACAAGTGAACTGGCTATAAAATAATGAAAGGTCTCTGTCAGTCAACATTTATATGGGTAAAAGCTAGTAGATAAGACACCTTACAGAAAAGCTGCTGCAACAGTATCCTGCTAGGTGGGTCTCCCCATGAGCTATGTTTTCGCGAACTTTCATGAATTAATGACAGAAATAGTTACACAACTAAGGTAAAAAAAATAAAATTAAAAAACCCTCACACCATAAAAGAATGATGGAAAAATTTCAAATAAAGATATAAAGTATATTCATTAAAATTTAAAGTGAATATTATTTTAAATAAAAATCAAAAGTAATTAAATCGTCTTAAATAAGGGTATGAAGTGAATCAGCCTTGTTGATAACTATTTTGATTATTAGGAAATGAGTATTTTAGTAAAAAAAAAATTAAATAGAGAAGAGGAAAAATGAAAAAAGAGAAAGGAAAAAAGTTTTAAAAAGATGAAAATGCCCCTCAACCAGTAAGATTAGGTATTTCTTTAAAATTGATATATCAATTTCATATCCTTATTTGAAACATGTTCTATTTCAAATCATTATTTAAGAAAACGAGAGGATTTTAGGTTTTTATTTGAAACAAAGTCCACTTTAAACTCTTACTTGAAAAAATGAGAGCATTTCAAACTCTTATTTAAAATTTTATTAAAATGGAAGAAGAAGAATTGGATAGGGACAATTAGGGTGCGTTTGGTAATGATTTTGTTCCCGAGAACAGATTTTGATCAGAATTGATTCTTTTTTATTCTGTTCTAGGAACAATTTCTAAGCATTTTAAGCCGTTTAGTAACTGTACAAAATTTCGATTCCGGAATAAATTGCGTTTGGTATCGTCTCATTGATTACTTTCCAAATCAATTTCTTTTAATTTTTAAATAATTTTTTTACATTTTTTCTTTTTCTTTTTTTTTTTCCTTTCTCTCCTATTCTTCTTCTTCTTCTTCTTCTTCAAGTGGTCGGTCGCCGGCCCGACCGGCGACCAGCCAGATGAGGGCCGGCACCAGCTTTAATTCTTACTCTCACCTGATTTTAGTCATGCCATCACCCTTCTATATCATTTCTTCATTGGTAAACCTTATGATCTCCAAGAACTTAAAATGAGATAATTTTTCGAAAGAAGATGCTGCTCTCTTAAAAAAAAACATCTTGATAAACATTATCAAGAAATGCTTAAGCTCTTCTATAGCATTGGAGCTGATCCTAACTTGAAGCATGTCTTCCTGACCTCAATCTCCAAAGAGTTGTCTCAACAGGTTGAAAGAACTTTTCTCAGCAGATAGTTGATCCTAACTTGAAGCATGTCTTCCTAACCTCCATCTCTAAAGAGTTGTCTCAACAGGTTGAAAGAACTTTTCTCAGCAGACAAAGAAGGATCCAAGATATTCTATTGGGCGAAATACAACAAGAAATCTTGGCGGTGAAAAATGGAATAAAAAAGTTTGAATTCCATTTCATCGGCCATCATTTTCTGATAGAATTGGACATGGCATCTTTTCCTCAGATGACCAAATTCAAACAGAAGCAGATTCCACATTTTCAATTGCTTCGATGGGCTGAATGGTTTTCAAAATATTATTTTGAAACCAAACATATTGCCGGAAAGAAGAATGTGCTTGCTGACTTCTTGTCAAAACTAAAAGCACCAGCAGAAATCAACATGTACATCATGAGGCATGTTTTTCATACTCTTCATCACAATGAAAAGTATAAGATTGAGAAGATAAAAGATTGGCCCAGTTGGCGATACCCCGAGGAGATTGTTGAGCAAATCTAGAATGACAGCCTCACTGAAAATCTAGATAACCTCATGTGGCAATGCCCACAGACCTGTTTAGACTCAATGAAGGTTCGATTCTTTATCCTTTTGTATTGAATTCGGACTATCTATTTATACATCCTTTAATCTGGAAGGAAGATGATTTCCCTAATCAACTCAAATGGTTATTATGGTACTTAACCAATAAGTACTTAATAACTATTAAAATTCCAACCAGAAGATTCATTGCCAACCTCACTAGGATATTTGGACTCGGTAGAGGAAACATTGAAAATGAGAGTGACAAAAATCTCTTGGCTTTCCTCAATTGGTTTTATTCTCCTACTCACTGGAGACATCTCTTGCAGCAAGAACTGAGAACCACCCAACCAAACCCTGAAGTCTATACTGTTTTGTTTTTCCGATGTCCATGGGCTTTTATCACAAATAATGATAGCATTACCAATGCCCCACAAATTGTAGGAACCACATCCTATAAACCTCAACTGCAAATCAAGAAGCTCGGATCTACAAATTCTTTCCAGGACTTGTTGGTTGCTGTGAACACCAGTATCGAGAACTCCAAAGGGTTTTGTGCCAAGAAAATAAAACCATTCATAAAGATACATGAAATTATAATGTACCTACTACATGGGATCATTATAGCCTTACATCAAAAGCCAAGGAAGCACTCGAGGAATTCAGACAAGCTGCATCATCATAGGAAGACGAAATGACAGACACAGATAACCCAGCACAGTTCTCTGAAGACCCCTATGCATGATGTTGAGGTCCTCTTTCCCAAGACCCCTACGATTAAGGACCTTTGTCCTTATCTCTAGGCATGGACACATCCTACTATGCTCAGCCATCCAATTGGCCTCAACCAAGCATTCCTGTTGACAACACAGGCACCTTCAAGAATCAAGAGGAAGCATCCTCATCAAATTGGATTCTCTCACCAGATTTGCTTGAAGCATTAGAGCAAAAATATGAAGAACATCTTTTGGCAATGCATAGTTCGGATGACTCAAACTACGACTACAATGCCTGCGACGGACAAGATTACTAATCGTACAAGTCATTGTAGTAAGTTACTATTCACTTTTACTGTAGTAGTAGGCTAGGGAAGTCACTGTTCACTTTAATTGTTCATACCATGCAAATAATTCCCTATCGGAAGTTTCCAGTGCCTTTGTTTGTTTCAGGACCCGTGAGCTTGGTTATTGTTTGTGTGTGACCTATTATTGTCTATAAAATGCAATGAGAATGTAATGTGTTGAGCAGAATCCTTTGAAGTAAAGTGAGTGTTTTGTGAAAACTTTCTATGGCTTTTTAGACTTCTCTTCTTCTTTAGCCTAGTAGGATCCTCTGAGAAATGCAGCTCGGATAGTTAGAAACGTTATCATTCTGGCATTTTTGAGTATCTCTAGGTTATGAACTAAATGGCAGAGTGGTTTTCTGCTAAAAGGCTGTCCCCGAAAGGCTTGAACGGGAGTTGTTCGCCTACTGTGGGAAATCATACCTGTAGGAAACTAACTCCGTCTTCCCTAGTTCTAAGTCTAGGCCCATTCAATCTCGTCGGCCGAGCCTCATCGGCAGTTGGGCGAGGCTCGCCTAGCCCCACCGAGGCTTGGCCTTGCCGGGGTTGGGTGAGGCTTGCTTGGCCATCGGTGGGGCTGGGTGAGGCTCACCTGACCACCGGCGAGGCTCACCCAGCCTCGCTGAGGCTCGGCCTCGCTGAGGCTCGGCCTCGCCGGACCTCGCCTTGGCTTGGTGAGCCTCCGGCGAGATTGCCGGACCGGTTGCCGGCGACCGGCGGCGGATGGTGGTGGATGGCGGCGAATAGCAACCGCGGGATTGCGGTCAATGAAGAAGAAGAAAAGAGAAGAAAGAAGAAGAAAAAAAGGGAAGAAGAAGAGTTGGTTTTGTTTTTTATATTTGTTCTCGAAACAATAATCAACTTTTTTTTTTTATTTATTCTCGATTCTGTTCCAAATCTACTTTCGGGATAAAAAAAAATAGAAATTGGTTCCCGGGAACACAAATTTTACTAAACGCGATTTTTTTCCAAAACTACTATTGGGAACAAAAAATCATAATCGAGTACTGTTTAGATGACTATCAAACAACCCTTTATAGTTTCACCATAGGAAGGATAATTATTAGCGGAGAATCAATTGTGGAATGGGAAAAAATAAAAAAGGAAGAAAGAAAAGAAGAATCCATCCAAGAAGAGATCATACAAGGAAGCAAAAGGAATAGGCGAATTGACTTTAGATGGCAAGAATCTGGCATGATGAAAAAGACTACTCAAATTGGTCACACGAGCTCTGTACAGTCTATAAAGAGGTAATGCAGTTATGAGCCAATGCCAAAATTCTTGCTGCAAGGGATGCATTTACTAATCATTGCTGCACTGGATGGGATTGACATTTGACAGTCACGGTTCCCACCCAATAAGGCTAATACTCCGAATAACAGGTGAAAAAAACCAAAGAGAAAAGTTACTTTCTGATTCAAAATTTGTAGAAGTTGGAAATACCATTTCTGACCCTGGACCGAGTCATCCCTTTGAAAAGTGTTTTGAACAGGACAAATAGTCGACCAAACACCCATAATCTAGAATTCAAACGAAAAAGTACCGCCTGTTGCAGTTGTGTCACGTCTTGCAAACCAGCATTTGGAAATTTTGGAACGTAAAAACATATTTCCTTATCGTGCCACTTTCCAAAAAAACCGATTGATTTGCTTCTTGGGCAGTAGCACTGAAACCGTGGCACAAAATACTATTCTCGCTCTTGGACAAAACATTACCTGAGGACTAGACTACTGAGAATTGAGAATGACAAAATGAAGCCAAACCATTAGGCAATCAACTGTACAGCTAGTTCTCACTACAACCATGTCGGGGGACAACAATTTACAAGCAAAAGCTGACTTTGCACATGCAAGAACTGACACTACATGACAATCAGGGTTATCTGCAACCAGCCGGCCAAAAAATCTGTAACATCGATAATGGAAGATCAAGGAGTGCTAGATCCGCCATGGTTCCCATCCAAAATGGCTAATCTTCTCTTTGCAACCTTGGACCGGTAACACCATACGTCAAATGCCTCAGTTAGATCAGGATACCGAATATAGTTATTTCCCAACCATTCAGTCAAGATTTCTGCTTGATCTCCTGATGGCAATGTAAGCACCAATGAAACAAAGGTCGATTCCAATGATTGCCACAGCTCACCATCCACTTTAAGTTCCAAAGTGTCGTCACCACTGGATGTGGTGGAATCTATGGCAGGTTTGGCAACTCTTACAAACGGAAGCCAGACCTTGACTGCATGCAGCCTCTTTGATGCTGGCAAAATGACATTTCCATATGCGATTGACTCTAAAACCTTTGCCGCAACTTCAACAATCTTCACTGTCGTCTTGATTGTTTCACCATTTGGTTCTGGATTTGATGGATGAACTATCTTCACAACTTTATCTGATGCATCCATCCAACAGATAACCAAATCCCTCATTATCTCTAACTTTGTCAATATCTGACAGGCCCATGATAAATCGGATAGATAGAACTGAAGTATATGCAGTGCCTCAGAGGCTAGTTCCGATGACTCACAAAACAAAGATTCTAGCAGACTGTTAAATCTCGCAAAGAGTCTACTCATGCACTGTTTTACCTCAGATCTTATCTCATCATCAGCTTTTAGTAGAGGTTCATCATCGTCTTCAGTAAGCATGTACTCAAGTTGCTCTTGAGCTGATGTTTTAAGATCGTTCATATCTTGAGGAGGTGATGATGTGGCTAGTTGAATAGCTGACCGAAAAATCCTCATAATAGCTGATGGATTGACAGGTTCGAGGCGGGAGAGAATTGGCAATACTTGTGATCCCATGCCTGGTATGGTTTTAAGAATCTCCTCCTCCTCAGTCTCTTCCCATGGGACTGCTTCCAAGTAGTTAACACAAGCAGTGACGATCTGTAGGCATTCAAGCTCCACGGCCACACGAAGAATGCCAAGTGCATTCCTAACCCCATGCCAAATATCATCCCTTGAGCTTTCTTTAACATAAAATAGGCGTAGAACATTGACATGGGAGTCAAAATCTGATTCTTGACAGTATACCTCAACACAGTTGCGGGAATCAAGGATCTGACACGTTGGCCATTTCTCAGAGAGACGATCTGCAAAATATTTGCTCTTCTCTATAAGAATGTGAGAATGACAGTACAACCAATCATCTCGGCCATCACTCGTCCGCAACCTCACAACAGTGTCGCTGCTTGACCGATCACCAAACTGGCAAGGAGCCTTTTCTTCAGTGACCTGAGCTACAGGAAACCCAGCAGTCAAAGCTTGACAGATGAAAGTCAACTTCATTATAGTTTCCTCTTAGAGAATGAATAATGTCCTCATTTTACTATCTTCATACAGTGCCGCTATCAGTATATTGATTCACGATATTTGTGCCATTAAGCATCATTTACAAGCAGCCCATTGCATGGCAAAGTATATCTACAGAAGAGCTAACAAAATCCATTTACCTAATAGTAGCTACAAGCATAAAAATATTGTAAAACGGAGAGAAGCAGTTACATCGATAAAACAAGAGTGACATCACATACAGTTGACTCCATTAGAGTAACGAGCCTTAAGATGTTTTGCTTGTTGGAGTCATCTTTTAGAATAGACAACCTGAAGAAGATCCGAACAGCTAATTAGCTACTGGAGTTGAGATTCTTCTCTGGAATTTCGGCAATCATACTATGTAGTCTCCATGACCTGTGGAACTAATTTCCTTCAATCACGTAAGAAAATATTAAAAACTCGGACTAAACTGCATTAGTGATGATATTTTTGAGAAGACATATTTTCACAGGAGATCAGAATGCTGATGAGGGAAAATGTTTAGTTTTTACCTTTTTTTCTCATAGATATTCTAGTTTGTGGGACCAAACTCCATATTCTAATAAACAAACAAGTTCTCGCTGTTGTAATAAGATTGTTCGTTGAGAAAATACTTGAAATTGAAGTATTCTTACGATCTGTAAGAAACTTTTGATATCCTTTCTTTTCTTTTGAGATTTTCTTAGTGACTGTCCTCATTATAGAAAGATGTCAAGTTTATCATATGTATTGGCACCTAACAGTTCCTATTGTCATCATTAAACAACCGAGGTTGTGCAGGTGCAGTCTTTTTCATTCAATAAGATAGGAAAATCGACACTTCTTTTTATTTCCAGAAAGGGATGCAATTAGTTTGAACATAGAAATTCAGGCAGGAAGCAAACTAAGGAGTACACAGTAAAGACACTTCATTGAAACATACTGAATGATGTCGATCTCTCAGGGACTTTGTGTAGAGGAACTCAAGCTACAATTTTACCAAGCAATGGAGATTCTGCTGCATAGTGGGCAACAGAGGACCAAGGGAAATATTACTAATGCTCCATCCAGTCTAGCAAGTGGAACTGGGAGACGAGAACCTTCCTAAGAAGTCCCTTCATAATATTGGTTTCCATGAACAAAAAGATCCCAAATTCTTGCAGATAGACGTGATTTTATAATGTCTGACCTCTAGTTCAAGTAAGAACTTTTAGGGACCGCAGATGCAGAGATTTAGAGCATGTGTGAATATGATGTTACTCGTACTTGGGTGTTTTTACTGTGCCTAATTTTGATGTTTTTGCTTCATATTAATGAGAATCAAATTAAGGCATTCGCCTATGGATATGGTAGCTTTTCCCTAACAAAGACTAAGGTTAATTTCATTGAATAGCTTTGCTATCTTCCACAGTTACTATCCACCAGTGCCAAAAGTTCGAGCGAAAAAAACTCTCCTTCGATGCTTGAGCTCATGACTACTAACTAGTTTCGACATATCATTGCATTCGGTTTTTCACCCGAACCGCGACTCGAATTCACCAAAGAATCAGCTTTGGATTCCCCACCTCACACCACAAACCCCCCAATGCAGAAGAGAAAGAAGAGAAAGCGCAAAACATCACGGAAGCACAGCAACAACCCCAATGCCCCCCCAATACACACTCAACCCTCAGGCCCACCGCAGAAACATCCTCCATTTCGAAACCCCCAAACATTCGTACAAGCCGGTAATCGGGAGCCACCAGGACCGCCATTAGCAGGCGTTCCCGAAGCAAAGCTCGAGAAAACCATCGGAAAACCGACGGCAAGCGGACACCACCTCCTCCGAATTCCCGAAATGCGAAAGAACATAAACCGAAGCAAAGTAGGACTCCGACCACAGAACACGCGGATCAACACCGCAAGAAAGCCCCACGATCGTTTACCTCGTTCGCGGCGAGATGGGCGAGACTCATGGTCGTCCTTAGCTCGAGCGAGCCAACCCCGAAGCGCGGGGGGCGGGAATGGAATCAGAGAGGGCGGGGCGGAGGCGAAGCACGTCCCGATTCGGGGCGGAGAAGAGGAGGTTCGGAATCCGCCATGGGAGATCGAGAGGAGAAGAAGGAGAAGGGAAGTGCAGAGTACGGGAGCTCGATCTGCGCATCCATGGCGGATTATTATTAAGCTCTCGCGAATCGGCTTAGCTACTGGTCGGGCTATGTGGTGGTGGGAATTTTTTTGTGAAGTTTTCCCCTTTTTTCCCCCCTCATAAATCGAGAAAATCAGATGGACCGACTTCTAATTAAATTAAATTCGCTTGTAATAATAGTGATAATAAAAAATAAAATGCCGGATATCTTACTTTGAAGAAGCCACGTATTATTCGTTCGGCGGTGATTTATGGAAAGCAAGATCGCACCTATATTTGTGGCCATTTAAAAATTGCATCGATTAAAGTCCACTTTTCCACGTCAGCAAAAGGTAAGGCTTCCGTTCCGCATTAGTGAGCACCTGCCACGAGAAGGTGCGGATGTGATCATTTACGGGCTTAATTTCCCAGAAAACGCTCGAACCATAGGTCCAATCCAACTTTAATTCAATTTTTTTTTGAGTTTTATTAACAATAATATATAATTATTTATTATCTTTTTATAATAGATTAAAGATCGTCGTCCCCTCATTTTTCATTTTATATTCACCTCGTATCCCAAATTTGGCCGGCATGCATCCAAAAATTGCTGTAGCTCCTTCATAATTATCGATAGTGGGAGTTTATCGTGATTTTGTATGAAGGTGACGGTAAAGACCCAGGTGAAAATTTTATGATTTTTGTAGATTAAAAAAAATTTGGAGCAGAAATTGAATTGGATCTAATGTTTTTGGGTTTTTTTCTAAAGGGAATTAAGCCCATGCTATGGATGTATAGTGACAGAATGTGGGCTGCAAACTTCTTAGCAGGCGGAACGTCCTCAAAAGAATTTGCACCCGCACGCTACGAGGTCCACTACTCTCTCCAATTGGGACGAGGCCCAATCATCTAAAAATCATATTCCTTTTACTCCCACGTTACGCCCTAAGTCTATTTATTTTGCAAAAAATAAAAATTTAAAAGAATATATCTTTTCTATCACTCGAGATAATTAACTTATTAAAAATATTTTCATTAGCGATAGCAATATTTTTTCAGGAGCAATGAAATATTTTTAGTTTAAACATTCTTGTAATTAATGTATGTAATTATTTTTAAGGAAAATATTTTTCAAAAGGTAAGTTTTCCTCAAAATAAAGTGATCCTTGATTAAAAATCCTAGGATGACATGCAAATCGATCGACGTGCATAGAATCCTCTAATTATCGTAACCAATTCAAATTGACGACCCTTCCTTCCCTAGCATTGCTGGGATGTTTCTATAATGTACTTCTCGTGTGCGTATGGTCGGGATTCCCGGTTCTCAACATTTTTCCCATGTCAATTGCGATCGTGGGACGGGAACGAGGTGTGCTTTAGAGTTGGGGTCAGGAACAATCGCCGATGTACATGATTGTTAATAGCGCGAAATTACGACGAAATCGCTTATTCCGAGAGCAACACGATCTCAAGAATCAATAGATCATTTCGATTCACATATAAAGATCGTACAATTTGATTTGAACGAAGTTTAGATTGAAATTTCGTGTTGGAACTTCAGTCGTTCCTTCCGAATCATCATTCGCGGAATTGAATTTGATTTCGTCCCGGAAGGGACAGAACGGAAAAAAGGACAATAGATGGACCTCGGCAATAGGATAATAGCGTAGACGTGGCAGCTAGTGATGATAGTCCACAACCCATCCATTGACTTTTGACTTGTTGACTGGACTAGGACGGGTCGAGTCTCCTCCGCTACCTTTAGAATTGTCGACCGCTTTCGCGTCATTTACAAATTGAACTTCTTTTCCTTTCCTTTTTTAGCACTTGCAAAAAAATGGATTTCCTTTTTCCTTTTGCTCGAAATAAACTTCTCATTTCAAGCGAAACATTACAAATTGGATGCAGGATTAGAATCATATAAAAAAAAAAAACTCTATTAAGATAATATTTTTACCTCAAGACGGGAGATTGCGAAAAAAAAGAGAGAATGTAATTCCCATTTGATTAAAAAGCTCGATTTGCAAGCGCGTGAGTATTCCAACCTCAATTGTGTTGAATTAGGAAACGAGAATATGCAACGAAAGGCTGAATAATTTGAGGGCAAAGACCATGTTATCGGATGGCATCGATTAAGATCTTGCAATCATTTTCTCAAAAATCGCCTCGGATGCCTGAGGACTTAGGATAATTGCAAGCAACAAGCTTGGACTATTGAGTTGCTAGGCGGTCCTGCAATAATACTTAAGGCTCATTTGTTATTTTTCCACGCGTTATCTACGTGGAGTTGGTATAGATTGTCTTCCGACTTGTCAAAGTTGTCCTTATCTTTTTCCTTTTGTTACTCGTGCGTCTCACGATAACTTTTGGATTCAAACCACATAACTTTTCTTCCATGATCTCAATCATACTAAATTCAAGTCCTAACTAACTGAGCACTTCCAAAATCATGAAGACCCTTTTACTCACGAGTTGAGGATCATTAGGTCGCAATATAGTAGATCTCAATTATTGATCGTAAAACTAGTCGAAGGATTTGCATATTACAGCACTCTGTGCAGAGAATTACGACGAAAAAAAGGGCATGTGACAAGGAGTCGAGACAAGTCATGTGATCGAGAGATCGATCCATGGAGAGATCACGGGAGCGCTGAAAGCGCGAACTATGATAGAGTTTCCTAGATAGTTTGCCTCTTGGGCACCGCTCCGCGATCCAAAAATTGGAACCGGTTCGACCATGTATGCAGATCGCGTTTTGATCTCTGAACTTGCTTTCAAGTTTCAACAATGCCATTCGACCAAAACGAGAACAATTTTGAATTAGATGGTCGTCTTGTCCGGTTCCGCTCGAGCCAGATTTTTCCGTGCCGACCGACATGCTTATTCAAATGTGAGAAAACAGTCAAGTGAGAAACAGACTTCTTTGCACGGAGTAGTGTGGCTGTTCCTGGAGCACACAAATGAGAACCCGAAGAAGAGACGTTTTTTTCTTTGTTCTTCCATGGGTCTGAACTCAAGAAAAAGGGCGTCTTTCGTGGAAATTGAGCCCCTGATAAAGAGAGCATGACTTGAGGGACGACCCTACCGACCCAGTACGTTGCTTGACCGTTGGCTCGATCTGTCCTCTCGTCGTGTAAACGCTGCTAAACGACGAAGTTCTTTTTGCCTAGTCACTGAATTATCCGCGGGGCAAACCCTAATAATGCAATGACCATGCCTGGATTATTCTCGTTCATTTCCCCGTTGCCTTCCTGACATGTGAGCGGAAAGTGGCTCCCATCTATAACCGCGTACGAAGCGAAAACTCGGGTCGTGGTCTCCCTCTTTTTCGTCCCCCCCCCAAAAAAAAACAATTAAGGTCTGCTTTGAATTTTACCATATTGCTTTCCAATGATTTAGGCACTTCTTTTTTTATGAATCGATCCGATGTGGTGTGGTGTGATGGAATGTTTGATTCAACACATTTCTATACTTTTTTAAGGGGCACGGGCCATAGACCCCGGTCGCTAGGGGCATAGAAAACTCCACAAATCGATTAAGTTCATGGCCATGATCTCGACGCGAAATATTTGTTCGACCAATTAAAGATAATATGCTATACCGCATGAATATCCATGTGCTGGACTTAGACCCGCCTCGTCAATGTTTTCAAAAGTAAATCATTCCTGAAAGATTAGGAATCTACAGAGAATTTACTTAGTTGGAGTCTCCCCTCGAGGTCTCCTTTGTGTACCCTAAAAAGGAAATTTTCTAAGAATCAAAGCTGACATCATGTTTGTAGAGTCTCAAACTCATAAGTTGTATTATTGATTCAACCAACCCTTATAATATTTAGCTTATTCATATTTGTTCTCTTGTGCATTTGAATTATCGGATAATTGCGAAAAAAGTCATAAACCTATTGTATGGATGTTAATTCAATCATAAATCTTTAAATATGGTCAATTCAATACTAAATCTTTTGACAATTTGTCAGTTTAATTATTTCAACTAATTTTACTTGGAAAACGTTGACGTGGACGTCGACCATCATAACCAGTATTAACGTGAACAATCTTTATAATTTTTTAATAATTTTTATATTTTATAATTTCACCTTTCCCACTATGGCTAGCGTGGGTTGCTTGGGCCTCGTCGGCCATAGTGGAAAGAAAATAAAAAACTTAGAAAAATTATTAAAAGTCGAAAAAAATTATCCGTATCAGCGTCGTCTATGCTACATAAGATTGCTAGTATCTATATCAGTAATTTCTGATTAAAATTGACAAAAGGTTGATGATTAGATTAGTCATCTTGAAAGGTGTATGATTAAATTGATATCCGTACAAAAGGTATAAAGTGGGGGGAAAGAGAGGTGGCTAACGTATTTCATTAATTCAATTCACAAACATCGTAATGCTTGTGTGTCTTCCGACCCTAGTTCAGCCCGTAATTTCTTTGATATTTGCTCTCGCTAAAGTTTCAAAAGATCTCACGTCAAACCGTATGAGAAGCGAGAACTTTCTAACGTGTCTATTTCACGGCCGACCAACACTTTACAAAAACATAGTAATTTGTATCTCATCACGCTAAGAGCCTAAGAGTTCCGTTTCTTTAAACAGCGGCAATTACAATGTGGTCACTTTTTCTTTTCCGGCGAGATAAAAGAATGAACGTTCATGTAGAGAGAGAGAGAGAGAGAGAGAAAAGGTAGTCAGCTTAATTATGGCGTGTAGTCCCCGCGAGCCGCTTAATTCAAACACAAATCTTGACCTAATAGCAGTAAAAGCCAATTTGTAAAAATGACCCACGTCTCCCGTCTTTGAATTCTTCTCTTCTGGGAACCTATTTTGAATTGTTTATTTGGTTGCCAGACTAGTCACGAAGGCTATCTAATGTTAGTTAGTGATATTATATATATACCTTTGGGAAGGTGAACCGGGGGCACAAACTAAGAAACAAAATCATTGTTTACGTCTTGTATTCACACACATGTTGAATAAGTTACCATAACTTATCTGAATAACATGCTGTGATACATTGTCTTCTTCTTGCGTGTTCATTCAATTTTGCCATAGACCCAAAAATCCCTGCTTTGACCACCGAACTCTCTCTCTCTCTCTCGGAACGGATTTAGATATGAATAAAGCGCATCCAGCATTGACCAGCAACAGAAGACCTCCCTCTCTCTCTCTCTCTCTCTCTCTCTCTCTGTTTGCCAAGTTTTTGAATAAAGAGAGCCGCTCTTTCTTACCAAAACGAAGCATTCTTCATTCACACAACTTCCTGTTTCATCGATCTCTCCCTCTATTCGTTCACACCACACACCCACGAGTTTGCTTCTCGTGATATCACTTACAGACACCGACGTTAAATTGCTGATGTCCGATTATGGACGATGTTGTTGATATCCTCGAGTACTTCACGTGTCCCATTTCTCTGCAACTGATGAGAGACCCCGTGACTGCCGTCACCGGCATCACGTACGACAGAGAGAGTATCGAGCATTGGCTTCTCGATGGCAAGAACGCGACCTGCCCTGTCACGAAGCAGCCGTTGACGAAGGACTCCGACCTGACCCCGAACCACACCCTCCGCAGGCTGATCCAGTCGTGGTGTGATGAGAACGCCTCTCGGGACAACGCCTCTCGGGGCATCGACCGCCTTCCCAACCCGAGAACGCCCCTTGATAGGTCCTGCTTGCTTAAACTCATCAGAGACATCCGATGCCATCGATCGGAGATCGAGACCCTTAGACGCATTGAGATGCTTGCATTAGAGAATGAGCGAAATAGAAATCTTATGATAGAGGTTGGGGTGCCCAAGGCTATAATATCATACGTTGCAAATTGTTGCGACGAAAACCGGACCATTGGTCTTGAGGAAGCTTTGCGCATACTAGTACTACTTCGAGTCTCATCCGCAGCCGTGAAGCTACTCATCGGCCAAAACGATCGGATCGTCAAAACGCTGACTTGGGTTTTAGGTTGTGAAGTAGACAATTGCGTGGCAGTGAGATCACACACGCTTATAGTCCTCAAGAGGATGTTCAAAGCGGCGAGCTCCTCAGTGCTAGAAAGATTGAAAAGCGAGTTCTTCCAAACAATCATCCGTCTCCTAAGGAACGGCATCACTCCACAGGCGGTAAATGCGTCACTCCATATATTGCTAGACTCGTGCCCATGGGTGAGAAACCGTGCCATGATGGTGGAGCACAGCGCCGTGTTCGAGCTCATCGAGCTGGAACTAGGGTTCCCGGAGAAGAAAACCGCTGAGCTAATCCTGGGAGTCTTGTTCCGCCTATGCTCTTGTGCCGACGGGAGGGCTCAGTTCATGAGCCACAGAGGCGGGATCGCCGTGGTCTCGAAAAGGATTCTGAACGTCTCGCAATCTGCGAACGAGTGGGCCGTCCTCATTCTTTCAATGCTGAGCAAGTTTTCGGGGAATTCGATGTTTGTTCGGGAGATGCTAATGGTCGGAGCTGTGTCGAAGCTTGGCTTGTTGTTACAAGCGGATTGCGCGACGTACTTGAAAGACAAAGCTCGAGAGATACTTAAGACGCACTTCGATGAATGGAGGAAGTCTCCTTGCATCGATGATACGCTCTTAACTAGGGTTGCGGGGTGAGTGCAAGATTTCCCTTTTCCCTTTTTCTATGGGATTTTTGGGGCCATTGGAGAGTGTATGAATAAATTAAAAATGTGGTTTCTAAAAGAAACTAAAGGAAGCAAAGGAATCGAGACCGAAGACGGAGAATTTTGGAAGATCTTTGTATTCTCTCTTCAATAGTTTTTAATGTACAGTGCTGTAGATATAATACAAGATGTACTTAATGAATGGAAGTAAATGATTCTAAGAATCAACTAAATCTAAATCTAAATCTAATCTTTAATTGATTTGTGTACAATCGTAATCGGATCAAATCTTATGTCAAATATCACGAGCAATAGCCGCATATCTTCCAACACTCCCCCTCAAGTTGGTGGCTTGTAGATGTCTAAGACGCCTAGCTTCCTCAATAGATATGCGTGTTGTTTTTGACACAAGGGTTTGGTAAAGATGTCTACAGGCTATTCTATCGTCCCAATTCCTCTTGTCTCAATCACTCATTGAGTTTTTTCTCGTGTGAAATGATAATCCACTTTTATATGCTTGGTTCTCTCGTGCACTATAGGATTTGCTGCAAGTTTGAGAGTCGCATCATTATCACAGAATAGCTTCGTTGCCCCTTATACCTGTACTCCAAGATCTTTAAGTAGACCTCGTATCCACACTATTTGGTAGGTGGTTTTAGCAATAGCTCGATACTCTACTTCTGCTGAAGACAAAGACACTGTTGGTTGTTTCTTGGTCTTCCATGAGAGTAATGATTCTCCCAATTTAATACAATATCCAGTGATCGATCTTTGACTCATGGAATAGGTCGCATAGTCTGCATCACAATATGTTGTCATTTCCATGTTACATTTCCTGGATAGGAGTATCCGTCCTGGACACATCTTTAAATATTTGACGACTTTCAAGGCAGCATTCAAATGAGATTGCTTTGGACTGTGCATGAACTGGTTGAGAGTTTGTACCGCATAAGAAATGTCGGGCCTAGTCATAGTTAGATATATAAGTTTTCCAATGAGCCTTTGATAACTTGATGGATCTCTGAGTGTGGGATCATCATCTTGAGACATGCCCTCATCATAATTTGCAGTAGTCAACTTAGTGTTCTGCTCGATGGAAATGATAGCTGGCTTGCATCTTGATAGACCCGCTTCTGATATAATTTCCAATATAAACTTCCGATGACTGAGGGAAATCCTTTGGTCAAATCAAGCAATTTCAATTCCAAGGAAATATTTAGGTGCTCTTAGGTCCTTAATGTGAAAGTAGCATGCAAATATTCCTTGAAACTTTCTATGGCAGCTTTATCATTTCCCATAATGAGAATGTCATCGACATATATCATCAAATAAATAAATGACATACCTTTAGTTTGTGTGAATAGAACATAGTCATGTTTGGATTGCTTGAAGCTTGCTGTTGCAAGAGCATTCACAAATTTTGCGTACCACTGCTTGGATGCTTGTTTCAACCCATAAAAGGATTTACGGAGATGATACTCTTTATTCTCCCCCTGTTTCCATAAACCCTGAGGAATATCCATATAGATTTTTTCGTCTAAATTGTCGTGAAGAAAGGCATTATGCACGTTCATTTGACGTAGAGGCCAGTCATGAATAGCAGCAACTGTCAAGAATGAACGAACTATGACATCTTTGGCTACAAGAGAGAATGCCTCATGATAGTCAAAACCTTCTTGCTGGATAAAACCCTTGGCCACTAATTGTGCCTTGTATCGTTCAATAGAGCCATCGACACGATATTTAATTTTGTAAACCCATTTGCAGCCTATCGGTTTACGATTAGGTGGCAGCGAAAAAAGATCCCACGTTTGATTCTCAATTAGTGCCTGTAATTCTGCTTCCATGGCCTTTTGCCATCGTGAATCAGTGGACTCCTTATCATAGCTAGATGGTTCCTTATCTTCTAATAGACGACTAATACAACATCTATGTTCCGGTGATAGTTTCTGAAAGGAAACATAGGATGAGATTGGTTATTGAATACCTGATGAATTGAGAGTGGCACAAACATAATCCTTTGTCCAGGTTGGAGGTCGTGTAGCCCGACCATAACGTCTTGGAGGATCAACTTTTGGAGGAGAAGACATTGTCTCACTGGAGGGCGTTAGTGAGATATCTTGAATTTCCTCATTAGCAGTAGGATCTTCTAGCGAGTTCCTCAAGATACTTTTTGAGATCGAATTCTCATCCGAAGAAGGTTCTGTTGCTGGAATAAGTGTAGGGGCAGGAGGAACATTCACCGACAGCGCTAGTGGTATGTAGCCAGAATCTCCATATAATGCTTCTTCAGATAAGAAGCCACGAGGGGGTGGTGATTGTCCCTGAATTTTCATTCGAAGATGTCTTCTCATTGAATGGAAAGATGGACTCGTGAAAGACAATATCTCTACTTACAAAGAATTCCTTTGTAGACAGCTCAAGAACCCGATACCCTTTTTGTAGGTTGGGATATCCCATGAATATGCAACGTCAGAGCGTGGAGATTCAATTTGTCCCAAGGACCCACTATTGTGATATACCATAAACATCCAAAAACTTTGAGATGGTTCAGCTCCGATTTCTTCCCAAGTAATAGTTCAAAAGGCGTTCGCCTATTGAGTATTCGAGTGGGCATGCGGTTCATTAAATAAGCTGCTGTGATAACACAATCTTCCCAATAATCTTCTAGAATTGATGCTTGGAATTTCAGGGCACGCGCGACTTCCAAAAAGGAATTAACGTCATTTTATGGATGTATAGTGAGAAAATGTGGACTGTGCAAACTTGTTAGCAAGCCCAACGTTCTCAATTGAATTGGCATCCACACGCTACGAGGTTTAATGGGGAAAAGGCCTAATTACTTGAAAATCATATTTCCTTTACTCTCACGTTACCCCCTCTAAAATTCATTTGTTTCACAAAAAATAAACGATTATAATTTTTTTTCTAGAATTGATTGTTATATTGCTTGAATTAATTAGTTTACTAATTATTTTCATTATCGACAATAATTTATACATAAATATTTTTAAAAGCAATGGAAATATTTTTTGCTTATACATTTTTGTTTATCAATAACAATCATTTTTTGAGAAAATATTTTTTAAAACGTAACATTTTCACAAAATAAATTGACCATTGATTAAAAATCCTATTTTTCAAAGAACATGTAATTGATCGATATGCATAGGATCCTTTAATAGTTGTAACCAATTCAAATCGATGACGCTTCCTTGCCAAGCATTGGCAGAATGTTTCTGTAATGCACTTCTTGTATACACATGGTCAGGTTTTCGAGTGGGAGAATTACCAAAAAAGTCCTAAACTTATTTCAATTGTGCCAATTCAATCCTAATTTTTTTTTTTTGCCAATTTAGTCCTAAACCTTTTAAAATTGTGTCGGTTTAGTCCATTTGGCCAAAATTAGCCGGCCGGCGTTGATGTGTACACCTGCCGTCGGCGAAAGTTGACATGGCAATTTTTTAATATTTTTTTTTTTTTGAATTTTTAAATGTTTCTTGAATTTTTTAATTATGCTTTGTTTTTTTCACCATCTCCTTCCTTTGGCCGGTCGGTGAGGCCGGCCTCGCCGTCGCTGGGCTGGTGAGGCTTGGCCTCGCCCAACCATGGCGAGGGTTGATTTTGCAAGCACTAGCAAGGTCGACCCTCGCTATGGCTAGGTAATGCCGAGCCTCGCCAGATCCAAGGCGAGGGTTGACCTTGTCTAGCCAAGGCGAGGGTCGACCTCGTCGATGGCTGGCGAGGCTCCTCGCCCAGGGACGGCGACCTCACCGTCGCTAGGCGAGGCTCGCCTTCGCCAGTGGTCGGCGGGGAGGCTCACCTTCGCCAGTGGCCGGTGGGGACGAGCCTTGTCACTGGCCGGCGAGGTTGACCTCGCCGGCTAGAGGAAGAAGAAGGTGGAAAAAAAAGAAAAAGAAAAAAAGAATTCAAAAATTCAAAAATATTTTAAAAAAAAAAATTGCCAAGTCAACTTTCATCGGATGGCTGGCGTCCATGTTAGCGCCGGCTGGCCAATTTTGGCAAGATGGACTAAACTGGCACAATTATAAAAGGTTTAGAACTAAATTGACTAAAAAAAAGTTTAGGATTGAATTAACACAATTACAATAGATTTATGACTTTTTTGGTAATTTTCCTGTTTCCAAGTTGTTGACATTTTTCCCATGTCAATCGGGCCGTGGGATAGGAAGAAGGTGTACTTCAGTTTCATCGTCACACCGGACATGATTCTAACAATTTGGGATTATAGTGGAATCGCTTGTCCCAAGAATAGTGGGAGCTTCGAGATCAAGAGATCATTACGATTTATGTATGAAGATTGTGTGATTTGATTCAAATGAAGTTTAAATTGAAGTTTCGTGTTCAAACTTTCGGTCATTATTTGCCAAATCCAGTTTGATTTCACCCCGGAAGGGACAGAACATAAAAAGGACAATAAATCGACCTTGGGAATAGGATAATAGCGTAGTTCGACAAAAAATAGAAAAAAAGAATAGGATAATAGCGCAGACGTGGCAGCTAGTGATGGTCCATAACCCATCCGTTGACTTTTGTCTTGTTGACAGGACAAGGATGGTCGACTCTCCTCTGTCCCCTTTGGAATTCTCGACCACTTTCGCTTCACTTACAAATTGAAGTTCTCTTCCTTTCCTTTTAGAGCACTCACAAAAAATGGAGTTTTTATTTTCTTTTGCTAGAAATAAACTTCTCATTTCAAACAAAACATTGCAAATTGGATGCAGTAATTATATTAGAATGATATAAAAGAAGAT
Organism: Eucalyptus sp. ANBG9806169; assembly: GCA_014182395.1. Taxonomy (NCBI): domain Eukaryota; kingdom Viridiplantae; phylum Streptophyta; class Magnoliopsida; order Myrtales; family Myrtaceae; genus Eucalyptus; species Eucalyptus sp. ANBG9806169. The sequence continues at coordinate 38,449,824 of CM024573.1, read as the reverse complement.
TATACTAAGACAATATTTTTAACTCTAGACGGGAGATTATGAAAAAGAAAAGAAGTCGCGGTTCATATTTGATTATAAGCCCGATTTGTAAAAACATGAGTAACTCCATGGTTGGATCTACAGGGTCGGGCCAAATTTCAATCTAGATTGTGTTGAAGTAGGAAGTGAGATTATACAACAGAAGGCTGAATAGTTTAACGGCAAAGACTCATTCGTCGGATGGTATCAATTAAAACCTGGCATTTGTTTTCAAATAAAAGCTTCGGATGCTGAGGGACTTAGCATAATTGCAAGCGAGAAGGAGAGACGCTACTTCCACTTCCATCGGCGGGTTCCAATGTTCTCTTCTCGTCCAAGCTTGGACTATTGCATTGCTAGCCAGTCGTGCAATAATACCTATGACTCCTTCATTAATTTTCCACGTGCCATCCACATGGAGTTGGTACGGATTGTCTTCCAACTTGTGAAAGTTGTCCTTATTTTTTCCTTTCGTTACTCGTGTGTCTCACAATAACTTTTAGATTCAAATAAAGTAACTTCTTTTTCATGATTCCTTTTATACTAAATTCAAGTCCTAACCATCTGAGTGCTTCCGACACCCTAAGAAACGTTCCCTCGAGAGTTGATGATCATTAGATCGCACTATAGTAGATCTCAATTGTTGACCGTAAAACTAGTTGAAGTATTTGCATATTATAGCAGAAGAAATTACGACAAAAGAAAAAAAAAAAGGCATGCGATAAGGAGTCAGGACAAGTCATACGATCGAGAGATTGGTCCACCGAAAGATCACGGGAGCGCTGAAAGTGCGAATTAGGATGAAGTTTCCTAGATATCTGCACTTGGTTTCAACTCTGCCATTCGACAAAACGAGAACAGATTTGAATTGGACGGTCGTCTACGCCGGTTCTGCTCGAGCCACGTTTTTCCGTGTCTACGGACATACTTATTGAAATGTAAGAAAACAGCCAAATGAGAAACGGGCTTTTCGCATGGAGTAGTGTAGCTGTTCCTTGAGCACTCGAATGAGAACCCGAAGACGAGAGTTTTTTCTGCCAGGGGTCTAAACTCAAGAAAAAGAGCGGCTTTCGCGGAAATTGAGCGTGGCAGAGAGAGGAGCATGAATTCAGGGAGGACCCTACCGATCCAGTACGTTACTTGACCGTTGACTCGATCTATCCCCTTGTCGAGTAAACGCTGCCGAACGACAAAGTTCTTCTTGCTTAGTCACTGACTTTTCGGGGGGTGAAAACCCTAATGTGATGACCATGCATGGATTATTCTCGTTCAATTCCCCATCGCCTTCCTGACATGTAAGCGGAAGTAGCTCCCTACCGATCCGGTACGTTACTTGACCGTTGACTCGATCTATCCCCTTGTCGAGTAAACGCTGCCGAACGACAAAGTTCTTCTTGCTTAGTCACTGACTTTTCGGGGGGTGAAAACCCTAATGTGATGACCATGCATGGATTATTCTCGTTCAATTCCCCATCGCCTTCCTAACATGTAAGCGGAAGTAGCTCCCATCTATAACCGCGTACGAAGCGAAAACTCGGGTCGCGTTCTTTCTATTTTTCGTCCCACCATAAGGCGACTAAGGTCCGCTCTGAATTTTCCCATATTGCATTTCAATGATTTAACCCTTAGGCGCTTTCTTTTAACGTTACCACGCGTTTTTATAAATTTTTTAAGGGGTCACGGGGCTTGTAGATCCCGGTTGCCGGTGGCCATGGAAAACTTCATGAATCGGTCAAGCTCCTAGTCTTCACCTCGACGCAAATTACACGTCCGACCCAATTATGATAAGATGCTATACTGCGTGAATATCCATGTGCTGGAATCGACCAGCTTCGTCAATTTTTTCAAAAGCAAATCATTCCTGGCAAGACTAGGAATTTACAGACTTCTATTGTAGTCTCCCGTTGAGGCCAAGTAGTTCTCCTTTGTGTACCCTAACAAAGAGATCAAGTGAGAATCAAAGCTAACATCATGTTTCTTGAGTGTCAAGTGTTGGAAATTTCCTAAAATTTAGGCTTACATTAATTAATTAATTTTCTATTTTAAATAATCGGGTTGATGGATATTACAATATTTATTAAACCCTTAAGTGATCTTATTGAATTGAATTTTGGTATCTATTAATAACGAGTTTAGTTGAGTAGCAAAGTGTAAGCAATTGTGTTTAATTGAAGCTCGTGATGGAAGATGCCCAGTTGACACGTTATTGATTAGGGTTTGTTAGGTCCATTCTCTAACCTATAAAATGGTAGGTTATACCTAATCCCATTAAAAGCTGCTACACTAGAATAAGTCATAGAGAGGAATATCTGTCATTCCAATAGATCTTTGATTAAATAGAATGATATATTTTTCTTCAAATGAAGCAATGGCTCAAATAGGTACGTTTTAATTCCGCTGTACTTATTGATTTTGGTGTTTTACAGTCATATATGGATCCGATTGTTCTTGATTAATTAGTTGTTTATATGGATAATATTTCTACATCAAGCTCATAAATTGTATTATCAAATCAACCAACCCTTATGATACTTAGCTTATTCATAATTGTTCTCTCGTGCATTTGAATTATGGGATAATTGTAAAAAAAGTCCTAAATATACTGTACATATGTCAATTCAATTCTAAACCATTAAAAATGACCAATTTAGTTTTAAACATTTTGACAATTTATCACTTCAGTAATTTCGATCAATTTTGGCTAGAACATAAAGATGTCGACATTGACCATTTGATATAACGTAACTAGTATTGACGTAGACAATCCTTATAATTTTTCAATAATTTTAAAATTTTCCTTTTTTATTTTATTTTTATGGCTAGCGTGGGTCACCTAAGCCTTGTTCGTCACTAGGTGATGGCCGGTGAGGTGGAAAAAAATAAAAAAAATAAAAAAATTATTGAAAGTTGGAAAAAATTATCCTCCATATCAATGATTTTCAGTCAAAATTGATAAAACGTTTAGTGTTGAATTTGTCATCTTCAAAGATTTAAGACTAAATTGGCATCCATATAATAAATATAGGATGGACAGAGAAAAAGAGAGAACTTCAAGAGAGGGAGGGAGAGAGAGAGAGAGAGATCACTAACATAATTCACTCATTCAGTTGATAAACATTGTAATGCTTGTGTGTCTTCCAACCGCTAGTTAAGCGTGGAAATTTTTTAATATTAGCTCTCGCCAAAGTTTCGAAAGATTACACATCAAATCATATGAGAAGTGATAACTTTTCAGAGTGTCTATTTTGTGGCAAGTTTTGCTAGTATAACAATTTTTGGCTTATTGTGAAAAGACAGTTTGTTGTGAGCCATAAATTCATGAACGAGAAGACCCCACAATAATCTATAATTATTTATTATTTATTTTTTTATGGTCTAGAATAAACCGTTATTTTCACAGTATGTTAAAGATTGTCACAATATTATTATTATTATTTTTATTGCTGACCCACACATTACAAAAACATAATAATTTGTATCTCATCACGCTAAGAGTTCCGTTTCTTTAAACAGCGGCAATTACAATGGGGTCACTGTTTCCTTTCCGGCGAGATAAAAGAATGAACGTTCATGTAGAGAGAGAGAGAGAGAGAGAGAGAGAGAGAGAAGTGGGCCAGCTTAATTACGGAGTGTAGTCCCCGCGAGCGGGAGAGAGAAGTGGGTCAGCTTAATTATGGAGTGTAGTCCCCGCGAGCGGATTGATTCAAACACAAATCTTGACCCAATATCAGTAAAAGCCAATTTGTAAAAATGACTTACTTCTCCGTCTTTGAATTCTTCTCTTCTCGGAACCTATTTTGAACTTATTGAATAGGCTACCAGACTAGTCGCGAAGGCTATCTAATGTAGTAAGTTAGTGATATTATATATATCTTTGGGAAGGTGAACTGAGGGCACAAAATAAGAAACAAAATCATTGTTTACGTCTTGTATTCATACGCATCTTAAATAAGTTACCATAAATTATCTGAATATCATGCCGTGATATATTGTCTTCTTCTTGCGTATTCATTCAATTTTGCCATAGACCCGAAAACCCCTGCTTTGACCACCGAACTCTCTCTCTCTCTAGGAACAGAATTAGATATGAATAATAAAGCAAATCAGCATTGACCAGCAAGAGAAGACCTCTCTGTTGCTGTCGCTCGCTCTCTCTCTCTCTCTCTCTCTCTCTCTCTCTCTCCGTGTCAAGTTTTTGAATAAAGAGAGCCGCCTTTTCTTACCAAAACGAAGCCTTATTCATTCACACAATCTTCCTGTTTCATCGATCGCTCCCTCTATTCGTTCACATCACACACCCACGAGTTTGCTTCTCGTGATATCACTTAGAGACGCCGATCGTTAAATTGCTGATGTCCGATCATGGACGATGTTCTTGATGTCCCCGAGTACTTCACGTGTCCCATTTCTCTGCAGTTGATGGGAGACCCCGTGACCACCGTCACCGGCATCACATATGACAGAGAGAGCATCGAGCACTGGCTTCTCGACGGCAAGAATGCGACCTGCCCCATCACGAAGCAGCCATTGACGAAGGACTCCGACCTGACCCCGAACCTCACCCTCCGCAGGCTGATCCAGTCGTGGCATGACGAGAACGCCTCTCGGGGTGTCAACTGCCTTCCCAACCTGAGAGCGCCCCTCGACAGGTCCTGCTTGCTCAAACTCGTCAGAGACATCCGATGCCATCGATTGCAGATCGAGACCCTGAGACGCATTAAGGTGCTTGCGGTAGGGAACGAGCGAAATAGAAATCTTATGATAGAGGTTGGCGTGCCCAAGGCTGTAATGTCATACGTTGCAAATTGTTGCGAGGAAAACCGGACCATTGGTCTCGAGGAAGCATTGAGCATACTAGTACTACTTCGAGTCCCATCCGCAACTGCAAAGCTACTCATCGGCCAAAACGATTGGATCATCAAAACGCTGACTTGGGTTTTAGGTTGTGAAGTAAACAATTGCGTCGCAGTGAGATCACACACGCTTATAGTCCTCAAAAGGATGTTCAAAGCGGCGAGCTCCTCAGAGCTAGAAAGATTGAAAAGCGAGTTCTTACAAACAATCATTCGTCTCCTAAGGAACGGCATCACTCGACAGGCAGTAAATGCGTCGCTCCATATATTGCTAGACTCGTGCCCATGGGCGAGAAACCGTGCCTTGATGGTGGAGCACGGCGCCGTGTTCGAGCTCATCGAGCTGGAACTAGGGTTTACGGAGAAGAAAACCACTGAGCTAATCCTCGGAGTCTTGTTCCGCCTATGCTCTTGTGCCGACGGGAGGGCTCAGTTCATGAGCCACAGAGGCGGGATCGCCGTGGTCTCGAAAAGGATTCTGAACGTCTCGCAATCCGCGGACGAGTGGGCCGTCCACATTCTTTCAATGCTGAGCAAGTTTTCGGGGAATTCGATGTTTGTTCGGGAGATGCTAACGGTCGGAGCTGTGTCGAAGCTTGGCTTGTTGTTACAAGCGGATTGCGCGACGTACTTGAAAGACAAAGCTCGAGAGATACTTAAGACGCACTTCGACGAATGGAGGAAGTCTCCTTGCATCGATGATACGCTCTTAACTAGGGTTGCGAGGTGAGTGCATGATTTCCCTTTTCCCTTTTTTTGGGGGATTTTTGTGCCATTGGAGAGTGTTTGAATGAATAAAAAATGTGGTTTCTTTGTAACTCAAGTATAAATTTTGCGAATATGGGAGAAAAGTGTTGATTTTTCTTGCAGTGTATTAGCTATCAGCAGAGAAAAGTAATAAATGACGATCTTTTTCATACTGATTGAAATTTGACTATTAGATAACTGTCTAATGCATTAGTTCTAAGTTTCTATTGGAATGTTAAAGTAATTGTTTCCAAATTATTTTGTCTCAATATTGTTCTCATGTTTAAGAATTGGATTATTGTAAGATCCACCACCAATGTAACAAGAAAAAAAAAAAAAATACAAACACCGTCCCTAATTGCATGTGTTTTTGGTTGGTAACCGAATTTCTTCATGGGTCTCCAACCCCATTGTGAATGTGGAAGTCGTTTCTTAATCCGGCAGTTGATCTATTAAAAACGCTTAAAAATTTGATTTCTAAAACTTAGAAGATCATAATAACTGTTGGTCATCACACACTACAACTATGACTACAGGTGCGAATCCATATAACTATTAGAAAAAAAACTGCATCAAAAATCTTAAAATTCACGCGTAGAATTCACTCTAAGTACTAGATTTTTTAATTGGTCCAACCAAGTTCTGAACATTTATCGAAAATTACAATTTAGTTCTAAATTTAGAGTGAAAAATGCAATTCGGTGCTGCCATCTATGCAACTTCCGAGTGTCACGTATGTGGTTTTCAAAGCCGTTCAATGAAAAAATGCGATTTCACTTTTTTGAAGAAGATTTCATGATTTATTATTTAGGCCTCGGTTTAATTTCATATATGAGATATTGAATTTTCAGTGCGTTTTTTTTTTTTTTTTTTTTGTAAATTATTTCAACGGGTTTGTGTATATATGTACACTGTGTTAGAAATGAGTTCCTAATGCTTCGGCAACAAGAGTTAGGGTTTTCATCAGTTATCGGTCTCGTTATGAACCAAATATTTCTAAATTTTGTTAAAGAATCTTAGAGAATGTGATGAAGTGGAAGTGAGGATCAACATGAATAAACCTTGCAAATATGCCCGAGGAGCAAGAACATAGAGAATCTTGAGTTAATTGCCAAAGATCCAAGCAGTAATGCAATCTCACCAAAGTTCAGAGAGAGAGAGAGAGAGCGCCTAACGAGTCGCAATTTCTATCTATTCAAAAGCTACAACCCTTAAAGCAACAGCTATTAAAATTCCTATCCTAGTCCGCTACTGGTGCGGATAGTACAATTTGTGGCACATTATATTCTCTATTATGAAAAATAAGGGGAAATTACTAAAAGAGCATTTTCAATATCGTTTCCCTCGTTCAATTGTGATCCCCATACTATAATTTTTAGCGGATTTAGTCCGTAGATTAATTTCACGATTTTGGAGCAAATTTTGTAATCGCCATGGAGATATCGTCAGGAGAATACCAAATAAGCGCCAGACACAAACACACGGCGCCACCGTGGAATTCTAGAACTTACAAAACTGATGTATTTAATATGATTGGTGTTCAAAGTTGTGTACATGTTCCTCCATGCGTGGAAGCCTTAAAGGAGCTATTGGTGGTGGAGTTTCTAGTTTACGGAGGCCAAACTCGTTGGCAGAAAGCCCACACCCTCAATATAGCATGGGCCGATCACGTACAAAATTATTATTAGTTGTAGCGGAAAAATAATTATCAGTTAACTCAACTTATACTCGTAATTTTACGCAAAACAAACGTACATTGATGATTTCTCAATAGATTGTTATCCCCCGCGCGTTTGTTAAACTTATGGAAAACTACTTATTCTTTTGGAGTAAATAAAAAATATCATATCCTTGTGATTTCTTGTTAGATGGCACTAGTAACCAAATTCAATGTTCATATGCGATTTTACTGTTTAATCTTGTAATTAAATTTGCCCAAATAGTGAGTTTTCTTGTTTAATATAATTCACGTTTAGTTATGATAGAAATATTTTATGGTTTATAATTTCAATTTTTCTTGACTTACTTTTAAAGAAATGACAATATATTATCCGTTATTTCGACACAAAAAGACTTCATTAGACTCGATCAATTGTGCATTTGTGAACATGATCTCTTCCAATGAGACAATGAATCTTATTTTAGGGTGATTTGTTTTATGGAAAATAAACGATTTGAAACGCATTTCCTTAAATAGATTGCTTGTATTGCTCAAAATAATTAGCTAATGAAAAATATTTTCACTACCGACGACACTTTATGTTTAAATATTGTCATATACAATGAAAATACTTTTCATCATTTTTTTTTTTTAAATGATACTAGCGATCGTGTTTAGAAAATGTTTTCCAAGTACTTCATTTTTCACAATACAAACACAACCTTAAATATGGATCAGAAAGCAACCACATTTTGCCCGTGAATTTCAATATTTTATCCTTCCGTACACCTAGTAGCTATCATCAATATGTCTGACAACCGTATCCTCCAACAAAACGTGTCAATACACCCGGGGTTGGCATGCAAAGTTAGGGCATTGGGAGATTTACAGCTCAATTATAGAGGTTAATCGTTCAAATCTCATCAATAGCATGCTCAAAATAGTCTAGATTATGATTAGTTGAATGTATGAATTTAAGTGGTTATGAAATTTATAATGTGTCATATAAGTTTCCAGGTAGTCGGACTAGATTTGAAAAAGAAAACTTGTAAAGAGTACAATAAAAGTACAAGTCAAACTTCCCTTTTGGCTTTTGGGCCGTGTGTTGCACTTCAACTTTGCCCGAGCAAACCCATCAAATTTGCAAGCCATCTGCCACTCTGATTCCTTCTCTTTATGAACACTTCAGCGCAAGCACGACATGAGTCGTACCTACCCTTTATTTAAAGGTGGAAAAAAGAAGAAGAAAGAAAACACAATCGTGCATGAGTGAGCCTTGATTTCTTCAACGGCAGTTTTTTTTTTAATGTCGAAACTATTGGTTTTTCTATAACGTGGAGAACAATCGTGGAGACACGGCTATTAACAGACTTATGAAAAATCTCGAAAGATTCACGAACTAATTTATCCCAGTCACTGTACATGTCACCCTGATTCAGAGTAGTTTGGTTAAAATTAGTGGAATTTGAACAGTCGACTTCAGTTTCCAAACTGAAAATTTCCCGACATCACAACCAAGTGTGAACATGGGTCAACGAAGGTGAATTCCACATCCTAGACCAGATTCGAGTCGTCGCTAATAAAGCGGGATGGTGGCGCCTATACGACGGTGGTCAGAGCTGACCGACAATATTAACAGTGCTCTGAAGGGTGGAGGAGATGTCACGGGGGGTGAAGCGCGTTGTTAAATTATTTCGTATTGCTTCTTAACAAATATACATGATTTCCCTCGACCTATAAACTTAAATATTGTGTTAGATATTTTGATACTAAAGTTGGGTTCCGCCCCCATTTTATTTTACATGCGTGACCAATTTTCATTTGTCATTTCTAATATGACTTGCAAATGAAAGAAGGTGTTAAAAGTATTCATATTGCTTATATACGGAATTTATATGCCCGGTATTACATAGTTTAATCAATTAACATACCAAGTTCCCAAACTGAACGTTCACCTTTAAATCTAGTCTCTAACCCATCGAACTATGCATTTCTGCACTCACCTACGCGTCAATAGTCTTTTTTTTTTCCAATCATTGAGAACCGCATGCTAGAATCGTCAATCGTGCTTGAACGTTTCAAAGTCGTCTGAAGTTAAAATTGATGTTTATTCACAAGTATAATTTTTTAAAAGAGTGCAAATAAGTCTTTTAGAAATACAAGATATTGCGTCTTAGAATGTCGAATGGTCGACGGTGGTTGTGTGCTGGTAGGGTTTTGGTGTAGACCTCCATTTAAATTACACCCAAAAAAAAGAGTAGCTATTCGACGACCGATCGAGGAATTACTTGTGCCAAACGAACATAGATGTAAATCGTCCACAAGGCACATATCTATTGTTTAAAGCCATGCATGTCGGATACAAGTACTCGAGGAAAAGAAAAAAAAAGGAACACTCGATTATATATTGGAAAAGAAGAAAAATTAATATATTTGAATAAAATAGAAGTAAAAAGAAAAAGAAAGATGTTGGGATCGTTTGGTTTGTTTGAGTAAATTCTATCTGGAAAAATGGCAACGAATGTGGAATTGATTAGCTTTGATTTCGTTTTGATCTAACTTATCCTATGCAGCATGTTTTGAAATCAATTTAATCATTATTATCATCTATTTTCCATATGATAGCACGAATGATTTACATATCAAAGCCCTAATGTATGGTGAGATAAAAGCTCTGGTCGAAGGCTTTATGGCTGCGGGGCCGCGGTTGACGCATGCGCGAGCGTCACTCATGGCTCCCGCCATGCACAGTCTCTTCCTTTGCCTTTCTTCTTTGGCCGACGTAGAGTCGAAGAAAGAAGAAGAAAATAAACACCAAATACAGCAAAAGGACAAAAAAGAAAAGGAAGCCAAAAACAATAGCGGCGGCTTTGCGTGTTTTACATTTTGGATCATTATCGCATGATTGTTAGGATTTTGTGGTGCCGTGTTGAACATACAAATTAAAGAAAATCTATCAATTTTTTAAATATAAAAAATAAGAAGACGAGTTTGTAGCAAGTTTGACGTCCTTTACGGTGGGCACTGACTCGCTTTGAATACGGTCCGTTCCGAAAACCACGTGATTTGACTCCCACGACTCTCTCTCTATCTCTCTCTGTCACTCCAGTCTCAGTCGATAACCCCACTATCCAAACCTCAGCTGTGACGTCTTGTCTGAACAGCTTTTGATCTCGTTTTGTGTTCACACATGAATGGGTCGAAAGTGGGGCGTGTCCTCTTCTGTAGCATCATTATTGCAGGGAGAAAGATGGGACGTTCCCATTTCCTTGAGCACCTTAAATTATTTATTCTTTTTTTTTTAGGTCTACACCTTAAATTATTTATTCACCATGATAGTCATTGTAGACTAAATATTTTTTTGACAGTAGGATTTTATAGATTTATGTTGGTAATTATGATTTACAGGTGGTCTAAAAATTCGTCAATTAAAAATTTCCATGGTTCGTCGTCCAACTTATATAGTTCAAAGTCCACTCAAACAGCTGAACATACAAATGGAACTTTCGATAAGTGCTGAAAAAATGAATAATGAACAAACACATTCAAACTTTCAAAATTCGTAAGCTCCATCTATTTTGCGCAAAATAAAAAATTTGAAAAACATTTTCCTAAAAATGATTATTTATATCTTTTACAAAACTGAGTGAACGGAATTTTCATTGTTCCCGAAAATATTTAAGCATAAATTGTTGTCGATAATGAAGACATTTTCTATTGATAAATTATCTCAAGTAATACAAATGATTATTTTAAGAATTAACTTGTCATTAGCATGCGGATGCTCTACTGCATGACAAATCGAGAATAGCATGTATAGAAAAATTAATTTACAATAACTATCAGGCCTTTTCTTGCAACGTATAACCATGAATATTACAACCTAAAATTGACGAGGTCTCCGGTTGACTTCGTCGGGCCGGCAGCGTGCAATTTTTAGAGTGGACTGAAGGAGGTCGACACCCTTTCGATCTTAGAGAGAGAGAGAGAGAGAGAGAGAGAGTCTGAAACGTTGGAGAAAGACTGGCGGAGGAGGAAAGATCACGTGCTATTTTGGCGACTCCTTTTGACTTTCTCCCCCTCGTTCATAGTGCGTGGATTTCGCGTGAGCCCCGTTCGAAGCTTGTCCGTGTTTTGACCTTCTCACTTTTGAATCTCTCATCCTCCCAACTTCATATATAAAACCCTTCAAACCCAGCTGAACTCAACCAACTCCATCAAATCGTTCAAACCCTCCTTCTTCTTGGAGGGATTCATAAGCATTTCTTGAGCTCTTCTTCGGCCATCTGCCCTTTTCACGTCTCAATCTTTCTCTCTCTCTCTCTCCCTGAGGGTTACAGTTCTTCGTCTCCTTCGCGATCTACTTTCGATACCAATGGAGGAAGTCGAAATTCCCTCGTTCTTCATATGCCCGATTTCTCTCCAGCTCATGAAGGACCCCGTCACGGTGCCCACCGGGATAACGTATGACCGTGAGAGCATCGAGAAGTGGTTGTTCTCCGCCAAGAGCGGCACGTGCCCGGTGACCAAGCAAGCGATTCCAGACTGCGAATTGACGCCCAACCACACGCTCCGGCGGCTCATCCAATCGTGGTGCACCCTCAATGCTGCGCATGGCATCGAAAGGATTCCGACCCCAAGACCTCCCATAAGCAAGTCCCAGATTGCTAAGCTCCTCCACGAGGCTGAGTCCCCAGACATGCGAAACAAGTGTCTCAAAAGACTGCGGTCGATCGCTACCGAGAACGCCACTAATCGATGCTGCATGGAAGCCGCTGGTGCCGCTGACTTCTTGGCGACACTAGTGAAAAATGAAACCTCGGCGAGCTCTACATTACTAGATGAAACATTGTCCGACTGTCTGAGTTTTGAGGTCACAACTAGACCGCTTGATGAGGCTCTGGCCGTACTTTATCACCTACAACTCTCTGAAGCCAGCCTTAAGAACCTCATAGGCAATGACGGAGTGTTTGTCGACTCGTTGACTCGAATCATGCAGAGCGGAACCTGCGACTCTAGGGCATACGCAGTCATGTTGCTAAAGTCCATGTTTGAAGTTGCTGATATTATTCAACTGTCAAGATTGAGGAAGGAATTGTTCGTTGAAGTAGTTCGACTTCTGCGTGATCAAGTCTCACAGAAGGCAACGAAATCTGCATTGAAACTGCTTATCCTTGCCTGCCCAATGGGTCGGAACCGAGTCAAAGCCGTGGAAGCCAGTGCGGTGCCGGTCTTGGTCGATCTTCTCCTCGATTCATGCAACAAAAGGCAGAGCGAAATGATCCTTTTGCTTTTGGACGTGCTGTGCCGATGCGCAGAGGGAAGAGCCGAGTTGTTGGAGCACAAAGTGGGGATCGCCATCGTGTCGAAGAGGATACTAAGGGTTTCGGCAACAGCGAGCGAGAGATGTGTCGGGATTCTCTTGTCCATCTCCAAGTTCTCGGCAACACCGAGCATCGTGCAAGACATGTTGCAAGTAGGCGTTGCCGCAAAGTTGTGTCTAGTCCTCCAAGTTGAGGGCAGGAGCAATACGAAGGAAAAGGCGAGAGAGATTCTCAAATTGCATGCTCGGGCATGGAAGAACTCTCCGTGTATTCCTGCTGAGTTCCTTTCTTCTTATCTAGCATGAGAAGAGAATCAGCTTTTCCTTTGTAAAACTTCATTTAGACAGTTCTTTAGATAGGTCAATCATTTGTACACAGTGTTCATTTTACTTATGAAAGTAACAATGATATATGAAATCGACATGAATATACTTCTTGATAAATTGGGTGTCGGATTTCCAAACAAGGGAGGGCTGCCTTGTAATAACTTTTGTCAGCCGTTGACACTTATTCACCGTTCATGTTCAGGCATTTCTCGCATTTAGCATTATCATTCATGCATGACAACAAGTGGGTCGTTGTGCATAGTCAAAGGAAAGAATGTTGCGAATCAAGGGGATGAAAGAAAAATGATATCTTCCATTGATGTGGTAGTGATTTACGGCCAGAGCGAAGAAGGAAAGAGGGAAGATTGCCTCTTGTTTTGAATAAAAGTTTGGCAACAGGATGGCAGAAAGGATTTGGTCACAAGACACAACGTTCAGCTGGAGGGAGCGAGCCGAGAAGGATTCTGTCTTTAGAATGGAATGGATCCGTCGTATTATGGGGCGCAAAGATTAATGAGCATGGAGCGAAAGAAAGGAAAATATGTATGTGTTAGAACTAGTATTAGCACCTAGAGGGGGGTGAATAGGTGTTTATCGCAATTTTAACAATTCAAATCAAATAAGATGTGAATAATTTAAAGTCAACGATTGCAGCAAATGAAAGCAAATAACAATATAAAGGATAAAGGATAGAGAATCAAGACTCCAGTTTATAGTGGTTCGGCTTAGATCAAGCCTACGTCCACTCTCCCGCACGGACAGCCCTTCAGCCGGATTTCACTAAGAATCAATAAGAGTGATTACAATCTCACGCTCTTGAGTCCACAAAGTGTAGATTACTCTACTACACTTCCTCAAGATCTACAATATGATCTCTCTTTTGATTACATGTAATGCTCAAAGAATGATATCGCAAAGTAATAGAGGAGATTTCGGACTTTGGAATTCTTCTATCCGCACCCTTCAACAACTAGAGCATCTCTCTTATATACTTCTTCATGCCTTCGATTACCGTTGGCACCTTCCAAAGAAGTTCTTCCAATCAACCCGTTGGACAGAATCAATTAGAGAGATCTCGAGCTCTTTAAGGTAAGTGTTGATAGCCCATCAATCCTCGCTCGCCCATACAATCGGGATCTCGGTTTCCATAAGTAGATCCTTCCAAATATAAGTTGCGAAGTCGTCAAAGAATCTAAACATATTCCATATAAAACTTAGATCGTTTAGTGCTGAATCCAAGTAGAAAGATATCCATCGGACGTTAGAAGAAAGATCGTATAAGATCGAATAAACGTCGTCCCGGAAACTGTCCTTGTGAGTAGACTTTAAAATATAAGTCTTGAGTCTTGCTAGCTTCGTACTTTAATCTTCGACTTTGATCTTCGACTTTGATCTTCGACTTTGTCAATAGATTCTGTAAGTCTTCGGACTTTGATCTTCGACTTTGATCTTCGGACTTTGTCAATAGATTCGTAAGTCTTCGGACTAGACGATAAACTTGTTTTGTCAACTTCAAAATACTTTAAGGGATTTCATCCAACAATCTCCCCCTTTTTGATGGTGACAAAACTTTCCTGCAGATTTGAATATTATCGTCCCGCAATACAACTTTTAAGCAAGCATCATAAAAGATTTAAATAAGATAGTAGAAGTTATCCCTGCATACGGATATCCCGTACTCGACTTTCCCCGTACATAGATCTGCATTCACGAAACCTCATTAGTCATAAACAGACAAAGTACTATCAAATTTACGAAGCTTAAAGTATTGCCATAGAGAATACTTTCCAAAAACTGCAAGTAAACGTTAAAAAAACTTAATTCAAAGTCAAGATAGCAAGTAATAAAAGAAAAAGATTGGGTTTGAATTTTGATAAAAAAATCTGCAAGGTCTTCTCCCCCTTTTTGTCAGCATAAAAAAAATCAAGGAACTCGAGGAATGCGAACAAGTTGAAAGTCTTCCATAGACTTTACAGTGTCTTCCAGCTTCCTCAAATCAGCCTGTACTTGGGTGAGAGTAGTGCCCTTTGCAGTTTCTTGAATCTGGCGCTGAACATCTTTAATTTGATCATGCAAAGTGATGAACATTGCATGATTTTCATTCTGCAAGGTCTGAAATTCATATCCCATGGCATAAATTTGACCTTTTAGATCCAAGATGATCTCAAGCAGCCTTCGAAAATCTCCCGAGTTGTCGGTCCGAGTGCTTGTTTCAGCTCGGTCGACGGTGGAGTCAAGCCGAGGAATGTCGAAGGAGGTTCATTGTGTGGAGATGATGCCTCTCCTTCAGAAACTTTGCAGCATGAATATCCTCGGCATCGGGAGGTGATCGACTAACACCTGTTTGATCATCCTCTTCTCTCGAAAGTCAGCCGAAGAGGTGTGTGTTCGCTTTCTTTATCTCCCCCTGTCTCCATGTCTTCCGGTGGAGAAAAGAATTCTTCTTTTTGAGGCGATTCCTCAGTTATAGGATGTTGTAAATCCTCCTTTTCTGCTGGAGAATTTGTTCTTTCAGGTTCATCTGCTTTTTCTTCTTTTCTTTCTTCCTTTTCCTCTCGCTCTTCCTTTCTTTCTTCCTCTCTGTCTTCTCTTCCTCTTTCTTCTCTTTCTCTTTCTCTTCCTCTTTCTCTTCCTCTTTCTTCTCTTCCTTCTCTTCATCTTTCTTCTCTTCCTCTGCAACTTTATGTTCTGGAACAGTTGGAATAGATGCAGCAAATTGAGAGATTAGAGTAGAGATAGGAATCATATCCTCATCATCTTCATCTTCCAGGATGATTGCCCTTCGCTTCTTGGTGGAACTAGCCACAGCTTCTTTCCCTTTCCTTTTAGCTGCTGATGAGTCTGGTCTGAGCTTGGCAGGAGTCTTTTCCTTGAATTTTTCCAGCTTCTTGCTAAGCTCCTTCAAACGCATCTTGGTAATCATCCCCAACCCGATGACCATTTTATCAATGGTCTTCACTGTGAAAATGTGAGGAGGTTGAATGTGTAGATGTTTGAAGAGACGAGTGATGAGAGCAGCATAAGGAAGCTTTCCTTTGTCCTTAACCATGCATCTATACATGTGAAAGATGATGGTATGTGGTAAAGAGAAGTTCACACCTATCTTGATGGCAAACATCAACTTCGCTTCAGAAATTGAAACATCTGTCTTAGACGTCGATTTGGGTCTTAGACAGTTGATTACAATTTTATGCAGCAAAGTATTTGTTGCATTCATTCTGGAATAAGACAGTCTTCCTTCTGCAATTCTGTCCTTTGCTAGCTCAAGAGTAGCAGAACTTACAGACACACCGATTGGTTGGAAAGCTCTTCTTTCCACACCAAGCACATCAGCCAAAATATCACAATCAATGACATACTCCTTATCTCTCACACCGAAGGTAAAACTGTTTGCATCAATGAAGCTGATATTGGAGTAGAAATAGGCGATCAATTCGAAATGTCTTTGTGTCACGTCCGTGCGTAACTGATAAAGTTGGAGCTTTTCGAATTTCTCTCGCAGATTTATACTTAACAAGTCAAGAAAATCGAAATCAACGGTTCTTGGGTTCATCACCCCACGCTTCAGCAATTTTTCATATTTCTTCCTGTGTCCGTCTGAGCGGAACAATTCATTCTTCTTCCCTCTTAGGCTTGCAGCCACACCCATCCATGGTTTAAAATGCATGAACATCTTTTCATCATCATCCTTGCCCTCAGGCGATTCATGCTACTAAACCTAGGGTCACTCGAAATTTGCAAACGCTCTTGCAGCCGTTCCCTCGGGCACAACTCCGGACCTTTCCATCACAAGGTAAGAAAGTGCGTCTCGTTTCTATAACCCTTTTCTTTCAGAAACTCATCCACAAAAGTCATGGCAGACCCTTCCTTTAATGCAGAGTAAAGTTTATAAACAAAGGCAGGCTTTAGAGTTCTTACTGGTTCGATGTCTTCATAAACCATTTCATCTTGAGGTCTAGTTGGAGATGACTGTTTTTGAGACTGCTCAGAAGGAATGTCGCTTTCCTCAGTGAGATCAAAATGCGTAGGCCCCTCACCAGAGCCTTGTGGTCCCTTGTTTGCTATTCTCGAAGATTTCCTCGATACGACATTGTGCTTTTCTTTGGAAAGACTTTCTCACTTGTTTCGCAAGAAAGTTGAGAACTTTGAAACAATGAAGTTTGGGAGGAAAAATTGCGGAGCGTGAAAAGCTTTTGATCTAGGGTTTCGAGTAAAGTGAAAACGAAGGAGAAGAGATGTATAAAAGATAACAGGCACGGGAATAACCAAGCGTCGTATATTTTGGAAATTTTGAATTTTCCTTTTTGAAAAAAATAACTGCCTTAATAAAACGATAACCACTTCTTTTGAAAATAATAACCAACTTAAAATTAGACAGATTATCTTACCTTATCAATAAGACAGGTTTAAGTAAAGAAACTTACGGACGTGTCGATTCATATTCTCGATCCTTTGAGTCGATGCTCTGTCGGACTTTAGTTACGAGTCCGAACTCTAGTATTCTTCAAGAGATAATATATTGAGTCTTGAGCGAATAGACTCAAACAAGCTTTTCTCAAGAGGCTTTGTAAAGATGTCTCGCAATTGATTCTTTGAGTCTATGAATTGTATCAAGACTTCTTTGTTCTGAACATGATCTCTTATAAAGTGATGTCGAATCTCAATATGTTTTGCTCTTGAATGTAGAATGGGATTCTTTGTAAGATTGATTGCACTTTGGTGTTGTCACACCTAATTTCGTGCAAGAGTCTTCAATGCCAAAGTCTTGCGGTTGTTGTTTTATCCACAAGATTTGAGAACAGCAACTTCCAAGAGCAACGTATTCTCGTCACCGTTGAAAGAGCCACGACTGTTTCCTCGAAAACCGGGATACTTTTGTCATGTTTCCTAGTAGTTGACAAGTACCTGAAGTGCTTTTTCTTTCAACTCTACAACCTGCAAGATCTGCGTCGAATAGCCAAGAAGTGTAAAGTCTCATTCTTTGGGATACCAAAGACCGATCTTAGCAAGATAGTAGCAACATATTTAATAATACGTTTAACAGCGCTTAAGTGAGATTCTCTGGGATCGATTGAAATCTAGCACATATGCAAACACTAAATAATATGTCGTCCGGATGCGGTAAGATAAAGGAGTGAGCCAATGATACTCCCGTATAATTTTTGATCAATTTTCTTCCATGCTTCATCTTTGTCTATCTTCAAGGAACTTGACATTGGTATGTCGAGTCTTCTTGCAATTTTCCAGACCGAACTTTTTAACAAGTTCTTTTGCATATTTCTCTTGATGAATGAATATTCCCTCCATTAGTTGTTTGACTTGTAGACCAAGGAAAATGATAGTTCACCCATCATGCTCATTTCGAATTCATCCTGCATAGACTTAGAAAATTTCTTACACAAAGTCTCATTAGATGATCCAAATATGATGTCATCTACATAAATCTGAACAAGTAGAAAACTTTTACCTTCCTTTTTAATGAACGAGTAGTGTCTACATTACCTTTAGAAAAGCCACTATGAATTAAGAAATTGCTTAGCCTTTCATACCAAGCTCGAGGAGCTTGTTTTAGTCCATATAAAGCTTTCTTCGGTCCCGAATACGTAGTCTGGTTTCTTTGAATCTTCAAAACCAGGAGGTTGTTCTACGTAGACCTCTTCTTGAATAATTCCATTCAGGAATGCACTTTTGACATCCATTTGAAACAACCTGAAATTCTTATAGCAAGCAAAAGCAAGTAATAATCTGATTGCTTCTAACCTTGCTACTTTTGGAGCGTAAGTCTCATCGTAGTCAATCCCTTCTTCTTGCGTGCATCCTTTAGCTACGAGTCTTGCTTTGTTTCTCGTTACTTTGCCTTTTCATCAACTTTGTTCCCGAAAACCCATTTAGCTCCAATAACTTATTTACCTTTTGGTTTGGGAGTTAATTCCCATACGTCATTAATACTTGAATTGTCCGAGTTCTTCTTGCATTGCTTCAATCCAGCTTTCATCAGCTAAGGCTTCTTCGATATTTTGGGTTCTATTTCAAAATAAGAGCAACAACACTAGACTCCTCTCGCCTTTTGGATCTTGTTCGAATTCCCTCATTAATATTTCCAATAATGAGTTCTTCAGGATGATTAGACTTGTGCTTCCAGTTACTGTTCAGTCTGATAGATTGTTGATCTTCTTCTTGAGTAGATTCTTCATCGGTAGCTTGTTGTACGATCTTGAATTAGCAACGCTTCAAAGTGGAGTCGCTTTAACTTGTTTACTGGAGCAGTTTCGAATCTTCGCTCAGATCTGCTGAACTTGTGGAGAGTCTTGAAATTTTACATTCATTGATTCTTCCACGCCTCCGAGTCTTTTTGTTGAACACTCTAAAGGCTTTGCTTGTTGTAGAGTATCCAAGAAAGAATCCTTCATCTGATTTTTCTTCAAACTTACCAACACGATCATTAGCATTTTTAGAATAAAACATTTGCAACCAAATATTTGAAAATAAGAAACTATTGGTTTCTTCCCTTTAAAAATTTCATAAGGAGTTTTCTCAAGAATTGGTCTTAAAAACACTCGGTTTATAATATAGCAAGCAGGTTGAAACGAACACGCCCAAAACCTTGAAGAAACTTGATTTCCAATTAAAAGAGTTCTTGCCATTTCTTGTAAAAATCTATTCTTCCTTTCCACAACCCCATTCTGTTCTGGTGTATATGGAGAAGAGAATTTATGTTGAAAACCAAATTCATCACACAAGTTAGCAAATTCTTGATTTTCAAACTCACCTCCATGGTCTCGTACGAATGCTTGTAATAGTATGACCTTTCTCATTCTGCACATTTTTAGCAAATTTTGAAAAAAAGAGAAAGTCTCGACTTACTTGAAAGAAAGTAGACCCAAGTAAATCGTGAATAATCATCCACTATTACCCGACAGAACCTTTTACCACCAATGCTTTTCGTTACGGTAGGTCCAAACAAATCCATATGCAAAAGCTGCAATACATGATTAGTGGAAACTTTATTTATAGATTTGTAAGAATTTCTAACTGTTTACCCAAGGTACACATGGTGTACATAGATCAGATTTTGAATAATTCAAAGTAGGCAATCCTCGAACAAGTTTCTTTGTAGAGATCTTGTTGATTTGCTTCATGTTGATATGGCCTAGCTTTTTGTGCCATAGATTTGCTTCATCTTGTACTGATATTAAGCATTGTGATCTTTCTTGATTCACATCCAGAAGATAGATATTTCCATGTCTTCGACCAGTAAAAGATTGAGTAAGATCTTTACTGATTCCCGAGCACGTTTCTTCCCGAAAGTTGATCTTGAAACCAGAATCACACAAACCGACTTATGCTAAGCAAGTTGTAATTTAATCCTTCAACTAATGAAACATTATTGATTGACAAACTCCCAATCTTCACTTGTTCCTCGACCGGTAATCTTCCCTCTATTGTTACCACCAAAGGAAACTTTTCCTCCGTCTATCTCGGATAAGTTTTATGAAGCAGTTTGAGTCTCCTGTCATATGTCTTGAGCAGCCACTATCAAGATACCATTTTATCTTCTTTTTGATAGTAACCTGCAATTAACAAGAATTCAAGCTCTTTTTGGTACCCATACCATCTTGGGTCCAGAAGTGTTAGTACAATAGACAGTCTTAGCCCAACTCCTTTTAGCAGGTCTCCAAACTAAAGGACATTCTTTCTCGAAGTGTTCGAACTTTTACACTTGGAACATCTTAGAGCACTTCTACCAACAGATTTTACAAAGACTTTCTGAAAATGGTTTTTGTAAACAGTTCTAGCTGGTCTTTGTTTAATTCTTTCTTTTACCTTTGGAAAATCAATTAGTGGAATAGTTTCGAAGTCATACCAAGACCCAACTTGTCAAAATATGGTCTTTGTATCGAAAGAATCTTGTTCAGTTTTTCAGAACCATTTGAAAATCTCTTTGATATGTTAGTCATATCTTTTTCAAAAGATTATTTTCATTTAAGATATTGTCTCGAGTTTTCTTTTTCTATAACAACATCTTTTTCAAGTTTTTCAACATTTTCTTTCATAAGTTTATCCTTATGTTTCAAAGTAGAATTTTCCCTTTTTAATTCGGAGATCCTCTTAAGAGAGGTTTTCGACTAAGACAAAGTTCATCAATGTATTTAGAAACTTTAACAGGAATTTTCAAGTTACTTACCTCGAGTTCACCGTCCGAGTCCGAATCAAGGTCTCGAGTCCGAGTCCGATCGTGCCATTAAACAAATATTGGCATAATCATTGTCACTATCTTCACATTCGGTATCACTCCAAGTCTCGCCTTGAGTGCCTTCCCCTGTTTTTCTCGGACTTCCCTTTTCTCTTCTTTAACGAGAGGACAGTTAGGTCGATGTGTCCCTTTTCTTGCATTCAAAGCAAGTCACTTCTTTATTCGTATCATCTTCCTCTGTTGACCTGTTTTGAAACCTTTAAGAATTTTGTTTCTTCCAATTGAATTTCCTTCCTTTTTTGTTCAGCTTTCGAATCTCTTTATCATCAATGCCAGTTCTTCATCATCTAGATCTTCTTCGAATCAGTAACATCGAATAGTCATTAGACTTTAAGGCAATAGATTTCTTACCTTTTGAATCTTCCTCTTCGTTGTTCCGTTCTACTTCATAGGATTGAAGAGTTCCAACTAATTCATCTACGTAAAGTGGAGCAATCCTCTGTGTCTCTCTTATTGAGGTTTTTATGTGATTCCGGTCTTTTGAGAGTCCACGAAGAAGTTTGTTGACCTTCATATGTCCCGAGATTGGATGTCCCCGATATTCAAGACCATTCACAATTTCAAGAAAGCGACTAAACATGTCGCAATTGATTCTCCCGATCTCATCTTAAAAACTTCATATTGTCCCAAGAGAATGTTGATCCTTGTTTCTTTCACACGATCGGTTCTTTCATAGGTAATGTGAAGCCTGTCCCATACTTCTTTTGCTGTATCACAAGAAGATATTCTATTATATTCGATAGGGGATAAAGCACAATATAAAGAGTAAATAGCTTTGGCGTCGAGAGTCTGTCTTTTGGTAATTTCTTCTTGAGTCAAAAGAATAGGAACAACAGGTTCTTTTCCTCTCTCTGAGTCTGATTCAGCAACAGGAATAATTCCTTTATAAACAACTTCCCATTCCAAAGGATCTTTCGATCTTAGGAATGCCTTCATCTTATTTTTCCATATGCTTTGTAATCTTTTCCATCAAAGTATGGAGGTCTGGTATTGCTTTGTCCTTCAACCAACCCCGTAGGCAGCATACTAGCCATAGATCTTTTACTTAGAAGTAAAGACACTTCTTATAAACAAGTACACAAGCTCGATACCAATTGTTAGAACTAGTATTAGCACCTAGAGGGGGTGAATAGGTGTTTATCGCAATTTTAACAATTCAAATCAAATAAGATGTGAATAATTTAAAGTCAACGATTGCAGCAAATGAAAGCAAATAACAATATAAAGGATAAAGGATAGAGAATCAAGACTCCATTTATAGTGGTTCGGCTTAGATCAAGCATACGTCCACTCTCCCGCACGGACAGCCCTTCAGCCGGATTTCACTAAGAATCAATAAGAGTGATTACAATCTCACGCTCTTGAGTCCACAAAGTGTAGATTACTCTACTACACTTCCTCAAGATCTACAATATGATCTCTCTTTTGATTACATGTAATGCTCAAAGAATGATATCGCAAAGTAATAGAGGAGATTTCAGACTTTGGAATTCTTCTATCCGCACCCTTCAACAACTAGAGCATCTCTCTTATATACTTCTTCATGCCTTCGATCACCGTTGGCACCTTCCAAAGTTCTTCCAATCAACCCGTTGGACAGAATCAATTAGAGAGATCTCGAGCTCTTTAAGGTAAGTGTTGATAGCCCATCAATCCCGCTCGCCCATACAATCGGGATCTCGGTTTCCATAAGTAGATCCTTCCAAATATAAGTTGCGAAGTCGTCAAAGAATCTAAACATATTCCATATAAAACTTAGATCGTTTAGTGCTGAATCCAGTAGAAAGATATCCATCGGACGTTAGAAGAAAGATCGTATAAGATCGGAATAAACGTCGTCCCCGAAACTGTCCTTGTGAGTAGACTTTAAAATATAAGTCTTGAGTCTTGCTAGCTTCAGACTTTAATCTTCGACTTTGATCTTCGACTTTGATCTTCAGACTTTGTCAATAGATTACGTAAGTCTTCAGACTTTGATCTTCAGACTTTGATCTTCAGACTTTGTCAATAGATTCTGTAAGTCTTCAGACTAGACTGATAAACTTGTTTTGTCAACTTCAAAATACTTTAAGGGATTTCATCCAACAGTATGTACGGAGGAAAATGTGAGCAACGGATCTTTGAGTCAAAGGAAGAAAATCGGTGGCGAGAGATGCTCTACGAAATCTTTGATTTCCCACCGTCTCAGTAATTCAAGAGGGAGTTTGCGCCATAAGATGGCAAGCACGGTGGTCATCATGGAAGAGTTTGGCTGAGTAGGATTTTCTGCAACTCAGACTGCCTCAGCCCGATACCCCCCGGCACCTACAGATCCGGATCCGCCCGGCGATCTTCCGACAGCGTCCACGAAGCCCAGCCATTCCAGGTGATCCCACTTTCCCTGGTGCCCAACAATCGTCGCCACTCAGGCTCTTGCTACCGCCGTTTCATAGGCCCTCCCGGTTAATCTCCAGTCGATACCAGCAAGCCGGACGAGTTTCCATCAATCCTAGTGGATTCCCCTCGCGCCTGATCCACTCTCACCTCAGACGAGCACCAGATCTCGGCGACTAGCTAGGGAAGCAATCATCAGCTCTTACGTCTCCAGACCAACTCCTAGCGAAGAATCAGCAGGCTACCAGCGAATCATAGCACCACTGACAACTCGACAGTCTTTTGCAGCACAGTCCGACTCGCCCAACGCTTCTCTAAACATCTCGCCATTCTGGCGAGCCGCGACAGCTGGTCTCACTGCCCATACGATCGAGTTCCGCTGCTGCTCCCTGGTCGCACCTCTTCAGCTGCCACAAATTCCTCGGTAAATTCCAGACAGTACCATTCCCGCTAGCGTGTCTTGTCCCTCCACCGTCGCTGCTCAGGCCGTGCTGGAGTGTCCTTGACAAGCTTTGTCGTTCTTCATTGCAACCAGTCTTCGTCGCTGCTGTTCCTTCTTGGCCGCTTCTCTTCTCGTTGGTGGTTCGCTAAGCCCGACGGCTGTACCATTCACATTTCGTTGCTCTGGTCTTTATGCCTTTGGTTAACTCTGATCAATGTAAGGATGAGGTTTGCTCAAGTTTTGTGGATAGTTAGTTCCAATATATGATTTAAATTGCATGTCATTAGTTAATAGAGCCTTAGGTTATTGTAATCTGATGCAACTAAGACATTTGTCTTTCGGACCATTAGGCACTAAGGTCGAACCCCCAACATTGTTTTGCGTGGCTTGCTATGGTTGATTCGCTTTAGCAAGTTATCAATCATGTGATTATTTCCAATCATAACTTGTATTTCGTGAGTATCTTTAGAGTTTAGGGAGCATCCATAGCTCACTAGGGTTTACATACTTAGAACAATGCATGTTAATCTAAAATGCGTATAGATTCTTTTATAATAATATAATAAAAAAAATTCATTAGGGTTCATCTAGATTGCATGAAGACTTAGCTTTAATTAGTCTGGTATTTTATAATACACGTCATTCAGAAAATAATATAAAAAGCTAGTTATTAATTGCATTACATGCATCATTCGCATTATATATAGTTCAATATTAATGGCTAGTTCATTAGTTCAAATATAGGGTCCTAGTAAGTTGTTTTCGTAAACATGAAAAAAAAATACAAAAAATACAAAAAGCATTTATTATAACTTGCACAATAGGATTAGTCCATGATTAAAATTTTATCTATGTCATAGCATTGACGACATATCATGTCATTAGCTTTAATAATTAATTCAATAGCATTTCATATAGTAAATTCATTATAGCATAGGATACATGACATTTAGGACTTTATGTTAGCTCATCGATGCATATTAGATTAGGTGCATTAATTGAGTCACGTCCACGTTGCATTTAGGGAGTTCGTTTCATAAACAAGAAAGCCCAAAAGCAATCAATTGACATTGCATCTGGATTACCACTTATAGCTTAGATCATGAATTAGTCATGTTCATCAAAATTTTCACGAATAAAAATGTATTAATTATTGCATGTTTGTTTCCTAAGTCTAAGTCTGGTTGCTCATGCATTCCATGTTTTTAAATCTTTCCAATAATGTATTTATTATTTTGATTATTAAATGCTACTTAATTGTTTGTGCACCCGTATAATCACCTCTCACATATTAGTGGCATAAGATAAAAACCGATAAAGACTTATGTAAAACATTTTCGAAAAAAAAAATGTATCATTTTAGATTAATTTAGAGTAATCAAGTTCCCGAATTCATAGAATTTTTCCAAAATAAAATGTAATCCGACATTTTATTTAGGTGTCTAATCCACCCATAACTTAGATTAATTGCATGTTGAATTGAGTTACAAGTTGAGATCGATAGGACTTGGGAGAGTCTATACTTATCATTTTGCTTAATAATTTATAGTCATTTCTTGATGGTTCACCTCCAGGATGGTTGTAAATTTCTAACTATCCATAAAAAGACAAAAAATGAATGATGTTCCATGACATGATTAATCATTCTTATCATCTATCTTACATATGTTAATATGAGCGATTTACATGTCAAAACCCTATGTATGGGGAGATAGAAGTTCTCCTAAACGCTTAGTGGCTGCAGCGCCGCGGTTGACAGATGTGCAAGCGTCACGTACGGCCCCCGCCATGCACAAACTTTTCATTTGCCTTCTCTTCCTCTATGGCCGTAGAGTCGAAGACAGT
This sequence comes from Eucalyptus sp. ANBG9806169, assembly GCA_014182395.1. Lineage (NCBI taxonomy): Eukaryota > Viridiplantae > Streptophyta > Magnoliopsida > Myrtales > Myrtaceae > Eucalyptus > Eucalyptus sp. ANBG9806169. The sequence goes on along the minus strand of CM024573.1, from coordinate 38,423,982 downwards.
AGAAGAAAATAAATACCAAATACAGCAAAAAGACAAAAAGAAAAGGAGAAAAAACTTAAACAACACCGGCGGCTTTGACGTGTTTTCCATTTTGGATCATTATTACACGATTGTTAGGATTTTGCAGTGATGTGTTGAATATATAAATTAAAGAAATGGAGAGATGAGAGAGCAGACGTGGCAGGCCCTGAGGACAGGTGTCGACGCGTGAATGATTCAGAACACCGATGACGTGGCATTGTTAGAGTATGCAATATTTTCTGCGTTACGAGAGGCTCCAGTTTTGGCAATAGCTTGTGATCATCGAGACTTTTGCGAATCCGTCTATTTTTCAGCAATCGACAGCCACAAATCAATCGCATTCTTGTCGCCATGTGAAGGAAACCACTGCCAATCATCCATCTTGGCATCCTGATTTAGATATATACTATATATATGCAAAACCCCATCAATTCACATGCCGATTTTCTATTTAAACGAAGTTGAAGCTCGTTCATTGGCACCCGCTTAAGCAACCACAGGAGCAATAGAGATAACAGAGTCAAGAATCGTCATGGAGTCTCGCACAAAGCTTGTTGTCGTAGCTCTGGTCCTGCTAGCCACTGTGGCCAGCCATCCTGTGGCGGCCGGAAACTCGTTCTTGTGTGGCATCCCCAAAGAGGGCCTTGAGGCGTGCAAGCCATCCGTGAGCGGCTCGAACCCGACCGACCCAACCCAGGAGTGCTGCTCCGCTCTGACCAACGCTAACCTCAACTGCCTCTGCTATTTTAGGAAGGCCAAGACCTTGCTGCAGACCCACCAAATCAACCTCGACTTGGCGGCGCAACTCCCCGTCAAGTGCAACCTCGTCTCCTCCTTCCATTGTTGAGGACCGACGGGGTCCCGCATCCGTGTTGATGCATTTGGGTCTTGAAATAAAAGCGCAGGCCTAGCATTTTGCGTATGTGCCGTTTCGTATCGTATGTGATGTCCGTGTGGCTTTTGCTATGTATTGGACTATGTAACGTTGTTAGTTTCAGTTACTTCTTTTTTCCAACCATTATTGTTGTTTCCACGTCGTGTAAGGATGTGAAGTTAAGAGCTCTGTTTGGGTACACTTCGTTTTGGAATTGAAACGTGTGTTCTTTGGTTTCGTCAAAACACAGCACTAGCCGCCCAGCTCCACGTTGCCATGATGCATGTTGTTTGGCTATTACGCCCTCTTCAATGGACCTGTCCGAGTCACGCCCGATGTAACCGATGACTAGACTGTCAAATGGTCGGGTTGGCCGACCCATGTCCAACACATATCTGACTTGCCTCATATTACTAAAATATTTTCATATTTAACTAAATCTACGAAAATTCATATTCAGATTAAGGTGAAAGTGCAGAATGATCGAGCAAGCACAACTCAAGCTCGCCCTAACCCTTCACAAGTCCTAATCACATTCTTCACATCTCTTGCACTCACTCATGCCCATGCCTTAGTCACCCTCTTGCCTGACTCGCTCGCGTCCCTCGCGCTCAATGCCTCCCTCTCTTGCTATGTTTTTGGCCAATTTTAGTTAGAGGTCAGGAGTTTCCGAGCTCCTGTCCCGCAAACTCTACAGCTATTTGCGATTTGGATCTCATGATCCGATGGGTCCGCGATCTCGTTTCGATGAATCCGTTGTTTGTTTGGTGTGTTGCGAGTGCGGAAATGATTTGAGTTCATGCTTTGGGGATGTTGGTGTGACCAGATTGTTCTCGAGTTAATCCCATGGAACACACAAGCGCTGCACTCACAATGTGTCAACTACAAAATTGATGAGAACTTGATATAATATGACCGCAAAAAGAATGAAGGGGCCGAGGAGAGAACCTGAAGGAGGAGGAGGAGGTTGAAGTGAAAGTGCATAGAAGAAACACGGAAATTAGTTTAGGTAAGTCCAAAAGTAGCCTCTACCAAAAACGCGGTTGTGTACCAAAAACGCGGAGGCTAGTTTTGGTAAGATCGAAAGTTGCATACAAAAGCACAGTCTTTATCCTTTTGAAATAGGTCTTACTGATTGAAACCGCATAAAATTTGATATCCGATTTACTTCCTTGTTCAGCTTATTTTATTATTTAATTACTTGCGAGAATTGAGCCGGCTTGATTATGCAAGCTTCAAACTCATCTTGACACTTTGCAATCGAACTCGATTGAGTTTGATTTTGTAAACTCTATTTTGTGGCTTAACTCAACTAGACTTGCAAAAGATATGTTCTAGTCAAAAGCTTAAGTAATTAATCAGATCCAACTTTGAGTTCAAGAAGTAAAACTCACATACATTTCTGTTCTTGGATCTAGCAATTACACTATCTCGACTACAATTATAAATTTTTCGACAACTCATCAAAAGTCCATTAGGAACACGATGCATCATTTCTAAGTTTGGATAACATCATGAATTGTCCATAAATTTTGGTCAAATGTGTAATATGATCCCTGAACTTTTAAATTGTTCGATGAGGTTTTTGAACTTTAGCCCAATATTCAATGCAGTTTTTGAGCTCTTATTTTTTCAATCTAGATTTTTTGTACGTTTTCAATTTAATCCCTAGATTTATATGAAAAATTCAATGTTATCCTTTCATTAATTTAAATTCAACGATAACATTGACCATTTTCATATAATATATGGACTAAATTGAAAACGAACCAAAATTTTATGGACAGTGTTGAACAAATTAGAAATTTAGGAATTACATCGCACGTTAGACTAAAGTTCGAGGACTACAACAAATAAATTAAAGGTCGAGTGACTATATTATATATTTTGTCAAAGTTCATAAACTATTTATGTTATTTTCTCTTTCGAAATTTGAGCTTGTTTTGAATTAGTGCGAGAGCTACTGGGCGTGAGGTTAGATTCCAAAAGAATCAATCGTGAAAGATTGTACATTTATGCATCATGTGGCAATGACATGTCGGCAAATCCATATATATTGACCGGAACACGTGAAAGATATGCTCCTCTTTCCTCGTTCTGATTAGAACTTAGAAGCTTTTAGCGGTGTCTCTTCTTATCCAATGAGACGTGGCCACGAGTTTTCTCACAAGTTTCCTGGATACGGTGTCGTTAGTAAAGTCTGTTCAAGATTTTGGAAGTGGTGGCACGCGAGAGAAAAAATGGCAGTTCAGCAATTTCCTGTCAACCGAAGGGTGTTTTCGTACGGGAGGCGATCAGGCGAATGCCCAACGCGGAGAGAGAAGGGACGCGAGGGGGAAGCGCTGTCGTTTTTGCATTCGTGGCTCGAAACGCCTTTTGGCGTTTGCCGAACTACGACTGCGAGCAGCTGTCGTTTTGCTTTGCAGCTTCACCGACTTCGCGGGGACGGGATCGAAGCACGTGTCGGCCTGTCATTGGTGGAGTGTGTGACCGCCTAACGGAAACAGAGGAAACATTCCACGCCACGTCAAAGTCGTCAGGTTGTAGATATGCAAACGGTCACGTGCGCTTTTTGAAGGCATCGAGATCAACCCCGTTGGCATGTTATCATGCTCCAAAAAGAAGAGCATATATTAAATTTCCCAAGAAAAAACTTTGCAATTATGTCGATTTTTCTAGACCCTCTAAAATAACCTTTAAAAAGACGAATTATTATTACTTTCTTGAGATACTCTAAATTGGCTATGCAAATTTTTCAAGAAGCAATCATAAATATTTGTTAACAACTATATCGGATACAATTTAAAAGAACAAGTTTGAAATACATATATTACTTATTTAAGTGTGATTGTGTGAAAATTAAGATTTCACGAATACAACGTATAAGTATCAATCTCATTTTATTTCAACGATGTTATAGTTTGTAATTACAGGTGAGCTCTCTACAAAAATCTTTCATAATTAAAAAAGCAATTACCTTAAAATTCCCTTGAATGGTACGTGGATAAAGGGAAGGCACCGGCCCTAGCTAGCCACGACCATAATCAGAGGCTACAGGGACGGTTGAAGCAAAAGGCGACCGTCCTTGTTGCCGATTTTATGATAATGGACAACACGCTTTCGTTAGCTCTCCAACTTAGGAATCAAGTTTGTTTCCAGGGCTTGAGTTCCAATCTTTGAAGGAAATGAACTAGGGAGGTTGTTCCTTTTCCAAACCTCCTCTCTCTTGCCTAAGAAATCAATCCTCGCTCGGCGTAAATTGCGCCGGCATGGGCCAGCGGTTTCATTTATGGGCTCGAGCTCGCCTGCAAAGGCCCGCTCAGGCTTGTCCATATCAGTTCTTTTTGAATGATTTTTTTTTTTTTTTATGTTTTTGAAATGATGGGTAGGTATGGATCAATCCCTTTAAGCTAGTGCCCGTGCCCGTCTAGTGACCAAGTACTACTTTAGTTCTTTTGTGTGTTTCTTTAATAGTACTTGCCTATGGATGGCACATGTCAAAATAGTGAAACAAATAATAATTAAATGTGTGCTTGTTTCGAATAAAATTTCATGATAAAGAAAAATGCATTTCAAGAAATCATTTTTCAGGAAAATGTTTTCTCCTTTCCAAATTGGGGAATTCATTTTCCTAACTTTAAATATATATATATATATATATATATATATATATATATATATATATATATATATATATATATATATATATATATATCTCTTCTTTGAACATAAATGGTTTTCAATTAGTTAATCATTTTCAGAAAACCAAACACATTGAAAGTCCATAAAACTAATTTGCAAAAAATTCTTTCACTCAATAAATACACACATGTTTGCACTAGGGTAGAGGATGGATCAAAGGGATGAGGATACCGGCTATAAGAACCGGTCTGATTCTAAGTTCCCGAGATAATGAGTCCGATTCCCAGTTCCAAAAAAAGTTAAACTAATACTATATGGTTTGGCTTCCGGTTCTTGCGTAAGAATTGAAACAAGAATTGAGAATCGAAGAATCAAGAATAAGGAACTAGGAACCGATGAACCGCGGTTACATATTTTGAACGTTTTATTGTTTATTTTATTTTACATGTTTATCTTTTATAAAACGTTGCTATTGAAAATTGTGATTTTTGTTGTTGCATTCAATTTCATTTTTCTTAGCAAAAAATGAAAGGAAAAAATGAAACAAGAAAAAAGAAATTGGCCGATTCCTAAGTAGATTCTAAAATCGATTAATATGGTAGGTTTTAAATTCTAGATGGAACATGGAATGACTTTGAAATTGCTCACCCTAGTTTGTGTTAGGATTGTGCGCTTAAACACAATGAAATAGAGAGTAAAAGCCACAAAGAGAAATCAAAATATAAGGTTTCTCTTGTTTTACCTTAAATTAGGGCCACATCTAGAATATGATTCCATTACAATTAGCACATCGTACCTCCTTGTTACAATCATTAATTATAAGATAAAGATATTTATATTTCTATGAATTATTCATGGGCCAAAGCTCAAACTATTAATAAAATATGGGCTCAAACTATAGAACTCCTTTGGCTACTTAGAGGCGCTGCCCTCGTGACCCTAGATCCTAGACCCTCGCCCGCTCATTGGGGAGCGAGATCCCCATGTCTTCCTATTGATGAGGAGAATGAATCACACTCAACGGTTGCACTCAAACAAGCCAGCCATATTCCAATGCAAACTCAATTTTATTAAACGCCTTCCGTTCATATCTCTACGGAAAAAGGAAAAAATAGTCAAAAGAAGTTCATTGATGCATTGGGTTCTGGCTCGAAGTACTATATAGATCAGCAACACCATGGGAACGCTCCCATCTATAACTTTGAAAATGGCAAAATTAGAGGAGCAAAGCGCAGATTGGACAAGGTTCACATGCCACACCCTGTGAACAAAACACTTTCTTAACATGATAGATTTAGATTCTAAATGAAATTTGAGCCGATTTTGAAATTCGAAAAAATTATTAAAAAATTATTAAAATTGCCACGTCAGCGTCCGGCCATCGGCCGACGTGCACGCCAGCACCGGCCGGCCAAAATTGGCTGGATGGACTGAATTGGTATCGATATTAAAAGGTTTAGGACTGAATTGATCCAATTGAAAATTTTAGGACTGAATTGGTACCAATGCAATAGGTTTATGACTTTTTTGGTACTTCCTCTTTAGACAATAACAACAGCATTACCCTCGATTCCACGACAACGCACAAATAAACCGTGTCTTTATCCTCGACCAAGGTCCGCCCGTGACCCCCCGTGGCCCATCGTGATAATCCTCGATTTGGATCAAATGCTCGAACCGATAGCTCATCATCCACTGACTCCACGTCACGAGGAGAAAGTATTGCATACCCTAACAGTGCCATGTCATCGGTGCTCTGAACCATTCACGCGTCAACACCTGTCCTCGGGTTCCGCCACATCTGCTCTCTTTTCTCTCCATCTTCTGCACTTCTGTCTCTCTCCTCTCTCTTCTCAGTCTCTCTGAAATAACTCTCGGTGGGTGGCTCGGCTCGGCTCGGCTGGCAAAAGAAAGGATGACTCCTACTTAAAATTTCTCTCTCCTCACTTAGAATATTTTGGGTTTTGTCTCTCTCTCTCCTCATGAAGAGCAGAGAACGAGCTGCACTTCCTGTGTTTCCTTTTCTCAGCCCATCCCACCCCACCCCACGAGCGGATGCTACGAGGAGGAGGTGCCGCCGCAGCCGATGGGACCCTCCCTCATCCGATCGCAACGGCCGGAGTACCGAGCGAAATGACTCCGGAAGCGGCACGAGGAAGGGGAAGTCATGGTCGGCCGACGACAACGAGCTGAAGCCTGCCGTTCAGCTGCCTGACTTCATGAAAGAATTGACTGGAGGTATTGAATTTGATCCCGAAACTCAGGCCCTGAACGCTAGACTATTGGAAATGAGTGGAATGCTTCAGTTTGGTCGGCCATCAGGTGATAAGCCTGAGGGAGCTCGTTCTCCTTCACCTGAGCCTATTTATGATAGCATGGGAATCAGGATAAACACGAGAGAGTATGAAGCGCGAGAGCGATTAAGCAAGGAAAGGCAGGAAATTATTTCACCTGAGCCTTCAGGTTCTCTCCTCGGCCACACTGAGCAGCGAATTGATCTGAAGTTCCGCAGCATTTCGGTAAAGCCCCTTCATTCTTTTTGCGGTCATATTATATCAAGTTCTCATCAATTTTGTAGTTGACACACTGTGAGTGCAGCGCTTGTGTGTTCCATGGGATTAACTCGAGAACAATCTGGTCACACCAACATCCCCAAAGCATGAACTCAAATCATTTCCGCACTCGCAACACACCAGACAAACAACGGATTCATCAAAACGAGATCGCGGACCCATCGCATCATGAGATCCAAATCGCAAACAGCTGTAGAGTTTGCGGGACAGGAGCTCGGAAACTCCTGACCTCTAACTAAAATTGGCCAAAAACATAGCAAGAGAGGGAGGCATTGAGCGTGAGGGACGCGAGCGACTCAAGCAAGAGGGTGACTAAGGCATGAGCATGAGTGAGTGCAAGAGGCGTGAAGAATGTGATTAGGACTTGTGAAGGGTTAGGGCGAGCTTGAGTTGTGCTTGCTCGATCATTCTGCGGTTTCACCTTAATCTAAATATGAATTTTCGTAGATTAGTTAAATATGAAGATATTTTAGTAATATGAGGCAAGTCGGATATGTGCTGGACATGGGTCGGCCAACCCGACCATTTGACAGTCTAGTCATCAGTTACATCGGGCGTGACTCGGACAAGTCCATTGAAGAGGGCGTAATAGCCAAACAACATGCATCATGGCAACATGGAGCTGGGCGGCTAGTGCTGTGTTTTGACGAAACCAAAGAACACAAGTTTCAATTCCAAAACGAAGTCTACCCAAACAGATCTCTTGACTTGACATCCTTACACGATGTGGAAACAACGATAATGGTTGGAAAAAATAAGCAACTGAAAATAACAACGTTACGTCAGTCCAATACATAGCAAAAGCCACACGGACATCACATATGATACGAAACGGCATGTATGCAAAATGCTAGGCCTACGCTTTTATTTCAAGACCCCAATGCATCAACACGGATGCGGGACCCCGTCGGTCCTCAACAGTGGAAGGAGGAGGCGAGGTTGCACTTGACAGGGAGTTGCGCCACCAAGTCGAGGTTGATTTGGTGGGTCTGCAGCAAGGTCTTGGCGTTCTTAAAATAGCAGAGACAGTTGAGGTCGGCGTTGGTCAGAGTGGAGCAGCACCCCTAGGTCGAGTCGGTCAGGTTCGAGCCGCTCACGAATGGCTTGCACCCCTCAAGGCCCTCTTTGGAGATGCCGCACATGAACGAGTTTCCAGCCGCCACAGCAAACATGTTTTTTTTGCTAAAAAATTGTTCCTGAGATCAGAATCAAAAAAAAATCACGTCGGATAAAAAATTGTTCCTCGGAGCAGAAGCATTCTTTTGTTTAGTAATGCTCCGGGGAACACTTGTTTCTGTTCTTTTGTTCTCTGGAGCAGAAATTCGTTTGGTAATGTTTTTGTTCTAGAGAATAGATTTGGAACAAAAATAAGAAATAAAAACAAAATTGTTTCTTGTTCTCGAGAACAACTCAATAAACAAGCTTTTTTTTTCTCTTCCTTTGACCTCGACGATGGCTGATGACTGGCCAGATGAGGCCTCCCGAGCCTCGTCGTGGCTGGGCGAGACTTGACCTAGCCTAGATTTTGCGAGGCCAAGCCTCACCCAGCCATTGCAAGTTCAATGTCGCTCGCGGTGGCCAGGCAAGGCTTGGTCTCGCCAGATCTGGGTGAGGCCAAGCTTCACCCGACCACCACGAGGTCGATGTCACTTGGGTGGGTGAGGCCGACCTCGCGACGGCCGGGCAAGGTCAAGCCTCGTCGGTGGCTGGGTGAGGCTCGACCTCACTTGACCACTGTGAGGTCGGCGTCCCTTGGGTGGACGAGGCCGAACTCGCAGTGACCGGGTGAGGCTTGGCCTTAGTAGATTTGGATGAGGTTGCCTCGTTGACCCTCGTCTGGCCGGTCGCCAGCCGGCCATAGCCAAGGTCGGCGACCTATTAGAGGAAGGAGAAGAAGAAAAAGAAAAATATAATAAATTAAAAAGAAATTTGAAGTCACAAAAATATTTGAGGTTGTACCAAACATATTTTTGTTTCGAGAACAGAAATTTTATATGCACTTTAAAATACTTAGAAACTATTGTCGAGAACATAACAGAAATTTTATACACACTTTAATTTACAAGTGGCTTAAGATTCATTAATTATAAATTTCCATTGTTTGTCATCCAACTTATAAAGTCCAAAGTCCAATTTATTTTCTTTGTGTTGAGATAAAGTCCAAAGTCCAAATAAACAATTGAACGCGTGGATGAAATTTTTAATAATTGCGGAAAAAATAATAATGAACAAACACATTCAAATTTACGTGCCCTTTCGAGGGTTCTTCGTGATTCTTAATTTATTTAAATCTTACTTTTCGCACAAACCTAAAGTTGTTTTTTGTTGAAATATATCACATCTTGTTTGATTATGGAATTTATATGCTTTTTATATACACATAGTCTCCTTCCTTCCACTTATTTGCATGAGTTTTTGGGTTGCTTTTTAACGGGGTATGATGGTTGTACATGTGATCTCTATCCACTTATAAGCTTGCCACTTTGGAAAACAAAAGGATGATGCGATATTTGGACAAGTTTTTAATGAGGTTTAGTTTACCCATTTATGAAATTGATAATTTTTAACTAACAATATATTAGTATTTGGAAAAGTGGAGCAAGGCAATTTTTTTTTTATAGTACTTTATACCAAAAACAAGAGATAAAAAATTAGGTTTTCTTGCACCATGATTTCACTTCTTAATTTGGTCTACCCAATTTGGTCCGCCCAAGTCAATCACTAGGCTAGTATATACGTTGCATAAGGTCGATAGTATTACTTTCTAGGAAAATCTAATAATTTAACAATGATTGTCAAAATCGCATGACCTAGTTCTCACAAAAAGGGCAGGTAGATAACACGTAACGTACAAATTCATCACAGTTAATTTGGTATTAGTGTGTCAACACTGCGTTGCATTGCATGACAAATCAAGAATCATTTCCTACAATCAAAGGGCAAGACAATTCACTTCTTCATTCCAACTTGATTTATCCTGGAGGTTTGAGAAGATCATTTGATCGCACTCTTAAGCCTTTTTCTTGCAACGTATAACCATGAATGGTACAATTTAAGATTGATGATGTTTCTTTAGTTGACTTTGTCGGCACCGTAACGATCGAAGAGAGAGGGAGAGAGACTCAAAAGGAGTCGCCAAAATAGCCCGTGCTCTTTCCTTCCTTCTTCACCAGTCTTTATCCAACCTTAACCAAAGCTTCAGACTATTCTATTCCAAGGAAAGATCACGTGCTGTCGCCAACCAGTCTTTATCCAACCTTAACCAAAGCTTCAGACTATTCCATTCCAAGTAAAGATCGCGTGCTTTTTTTGGCGGCTCCTTTTGACTCTCTCCCTCTCGTTCATGGTGTGTGTGTTTCGCGTATGCCCTGTTCGAACTTATCCGTATTTTGACCTTCTTGATTTTGAATCTCTCGTCCTCCCAACTTCATATATAAAACACTCAAAACCCGCACAAAGCATCTTCAAACCCAGCTGAACTCAACCAACTCCATCAAATCGTTCAAACCCTTCTTCTTCTTGGAGGGATTCATAAGCATTTCTCGAGCTCTTCTTCGGTCTTCGCCCTTTTCAAGTTTCTCTCTCTCTCTCTCTCTCTCGCGGGATTAAAAGTTCTTCGTCTCTTTCGCGATCTAGTTTCAATACAGATGGAGGAAGTCGAAATTCCCTCGTTCTTCGTATGCCCGATTTCTCTCCAGCTAATGAAGGACCCCGTCACGGTGCCGACTGGGATAACGTACGACCGCGAGAGCATCGAGAAGTGGTTATTCTCCGTCAAGAAAAGCACGTGCCCTGTGACGAAGCAAGCGATTCCAGACTGCGAATTGACGCCTAACCACACGCTCCGGCGGCTCATCCAGTCATGGTGCACCCTCAATGCTGCGCATGGCATTGAAAGGATTCCGACCCCAAGATCTCCGATAAGCAAGTCCCAGATTGCTAAGCTCCTCCTTGAGGCCAAGTCCCCGGAGATGCGAAACAAGTGTCTCAAAAGACTGCGGTCGATTGCCACCGAGAACGCCACTAATCGATGCTGCATGGAAGCGGCTGGTGCCGCTGACTTCTTGGCGGCACTAGTGAAAAATGAAACCTCCGCGTCCAATTGTGGCAGTTTAGAGGTCACAAGTAGACCGCTTGATGAGGCTCTGGCCGTACTATATCACCTACAACTCTCGGAATCCAGCCTTAAGAATCTCATAAGCGACGGCGGAGTGTTTGTGGATTCATTGACTCGAATCATGCAGAGCGGAACCTGTGACTCTAGGGCGTACGCAGTCATGTTGCTAAAGTCGATGTTTGAAATTGCTGATATTAATCAACTGTCAAGATTGAGGATGGAACTGTTTGTCGAAGTAGTTCGACTTTTGCGTGATCAAGTCTCGCAGAAGGCAACGAAATCTGCGTTGAAACTGCTTATCCGAGCCTGCCAGATGGGTAGGAACCGAGTCAAAGCCGTGGAAGCCAGCGCCGTGCCGGTCTTGATCGATCTTCTTCTGGATTCATGCAACAAATGGCAGAGCGAAATGATCCTTATGCTTTTGGACGTGCTGTGCCAATGCGCAGAGGGAAGAGCCGAATTGTTGGAGCACGGAGTGGGGATCACCATCGTGTCGAAGAAAATACTAAGCGTTTCAGAGACAGCGAGCGAGAGAGATGTCAGGATTCTCTTGTCCATCTCCAAGTTCTCGGCGACACCGAGCATCGTCCAAGAGATGTTGCGAGTAGGCATTGCTGCGAAGTTGTGTCTAGTCCTCCAAGTTGAGGGCACAAGCAAGACCAAGGAAAAGGCGAAAGAGATTCTCAAATTGCATGCCCGTGCATGGAAGAGCTCTCCATGTATTCCTGCTGAGTTCCTTTCTTTTTATCCAGCATGAGAAGAGAATCAGCTTTTCCTTTGTAAAACTTCATTTGGATAGTTCTTTAAATAGTCAATTGTACACATTGTTCATTTTACTGATGAAGAATTCGATACATGAAATTGACATGGATAAACTTCTTGATGAATTGGGTGTCGGGTTTTCCAAACAAGGGAGGGCTGCCTATGTAATAACTTTTGTGAGCCGTTGGGACTTAAATTTCGCCGGTCATGTTCAGGCATTTCTCGCATTTAACATAAACTTTTTTGCATCACAAGAAGAGGGTCGTTGTGCGTAGTCCAAGGAAAGAAACTTGCGAAAATGGCAAACGAATCAAGCGAGTCAAGGGGATGAACGAAAAATAATGTCTCCCATTGATGTGGTAGTGATTTACGGCCATAGCGAAGAAGGGAAGAGGGAAAATTGCCTCTTGTTTTGAATAAAAGTTAGGCAGCGAGATGGCAAAAAGGATTTGGTCACAAGACACGACTTTTGGCTGCAAGGAGCAAAGCAGAGAAGGATTCTTTCGTTAGAACGAATCTCCAGGCGACGCCAGCGAGCCAGAGGAGTTCCCATCAGTCCTAGTGGATTCAGGTCGCGCTTGATCCACTCTCACCTCCGACGAGCACTGGATCTCATCGGTCTTCTCCGCGACTAACTAGGAAAGCAATCTTCAGTTCTCACGTCTCCAGGCCAGTTCCCAGCGAATCATAGCACCACTGACGACTCGCCAGTCTTTTGCAGCACAGTCCAACTCGCCCAACGCTTCTCCGAGCATCTCGCTATCCTGGCGAGCTGCAACAACTGGTCTCACCGCCCACACGATTGAGTTCCGCTGCTGCTCTCGGGTCGCACCTCTTCAGCTGCCACAAATTCCTCGTTGAATTCCAGACAGTACCATTCCCGCTGGCGTGTCTTGTCCCTCCACCGTTGCTGCTCAAGCCATGCTGGAGTGTCCTTGACAAGCTCCGTCGTTCTTCATTGCAATCACTCTTCGTCGCTGCTGTTCCTTCTTGGCCGCGTCTCTTCTCGTTGGTGGTTCACTAAGCCCGATGGCCGTACCATTCGCATTTCGTTGCTCTGGTCTTAATGCCTTAGGTTAACTCTGATCAAGATAAGGATGAGGTTTACTCAAGTATTGTGGATAGTTAGTTCCAATGTCTGATTTAATAGCACGTTATTAGTTGATAGAACCTTAGGTTATTGTAATCTGATGCAACCAAGACATTTGTCTTTCGGACCTTTAGGCACTGAGGCCGAACCCCCAAAATTGTTTTGTGTGGCTTGCTATGGTTGATTCGCTTTAGCAAGTTATCAGTCATGTGATTATTTCCAATCATAACATGTATTTCGTGCGTATCTTTAGAGTTTAGGGCGCATCCATAACTCATATTTTAGGGTTTACGTACTTAGGGCAATGCATGTTAATCTAAAATGCATATAGATTAAGAATAATGCATAGTTTTTATAACAATATAATAAAAAAAAAATCTCATTAGGTTCAATCTAGATTGCATGAAGACTTAGCTTTAATTAGTCTCATTTTTATAATATACGTCATTTATAAAATAATATATATAAGGTTAATTATTAATTGCATTACATGCATCATTCACATTATATATAGTTCAATATATGTGGCTAGTTCATTAGGTCGCATAGAGGGTCCTAAGATTTAATCTGCCGTTTTCGTAAACATAAAAAAACAAAAAAACAAAAAAACAAAAAACAAAAAACAAAAAAAACAAAAACAAAAAGTGTTTATTATAACTTGCACAATAGGATTAGTCCATGATTAATTTTGCTCTCATGTCATAGCATTTACTCTTTAATAGTTAATTCAATAGCCTTTCATATAGTTTATTCATTATAGCATAGCATACATGACATTAGGACTTTATGTTAGATCATCGACGCATTAGGTGCATTAATGGAGTCATGTCCTTGTTGCATTTAGGGAGTTCATTTCATAAACAAGAAAGCCGAAAAGCAATCAATTGACATTGCACCTGGATTACCACTTATAGCTTAGATCATGTATTAGTCATGTTCATCAAAATTTTCATGAATAAAAATGTATTCATCATTGGATGTTTGTTTCCTAAGTCTAAGTTCGCGGAATCCCTTGTCTCGATGGGTGACAAATAGAGATCCATTTCTGGTTGCTAATGTATTCCGGATTTTTTAAATCTTTCCAGTAAGTTATTTACTGTTTTGATTATTGAATATTACTTAATTATTTGTGCATCCGTACGATCACCCCTCATATATTAGTGACATAAAATAAAAACCGATAAAGATTTGATGTAAAACATTTTCGAATAAAAAAAAAAGTACCATATTATGGTAATCAATCTCCGAATTCATAGAATTTTCGCAAAAGGTAAAATGTACGCCCACATTTTACTAAAGTGTTTAATCCACCCATAACTCATATTAATTGTATGTCAAATTGAGTTATAAGTTGAGATTGATAGGATTTGGGAGAGCCAATTCTTAGGATTTTACTTAGTAATCTATAGTCATCCCCTGATGGTTCACCTCTGAAATAGTTGTAAATTTCTAGCAATCCATGAACAAATAAAAAATGAATGATGTTCCACGGCATGATTAATTATTCTTGTCCTCTATCTTAGGTACGTTAATATGAGTGATTTACACATCAAAACCCTATGTACGATGAGATAGAAGTTCTCCTTGAACGCTTTGTGGCTGCGCCGCCACGGTTGACGGATGCGCAAGCGTCACGCATGGCCCCCGCCATTGGCCATGCACAAACTTTTCCTTTGCCTACTCTTCTTCTATGGCCGTAGAGTCGAAGACAATAGAAGAAAATAAATACCAAATACAGCAAAGAGACAAAAAAAGAAAAGGAGCAAAAAGTTAAACAATACCAGCGGCTCTGACGTGTTTTCCATTTTGGATAGTTATTGCACGATTGTTAGGATTTTTTAGCGTCGTGTTAAACATGTAAATTAAAGAAAATCTCTCGATTTTCAGAATAAAAAATAAGATGAGATTGTAGTAAGTTTGACGTCCTTTACGGTGGGCACTGACAGATTTCGAATACCGCCCCTTCCTAAAATCATGTGATTTGACTTCCGCGACTCTCACTGTCACTCCAGTCTCAGTCGCTAACCCCTCTATCCTACCTCAGCTATGACGTCTTGTCTGAACAACTTTTGATCTTTTTCTCTCTTCACACTCGAATGTAGGCGATTGTTAGGGCTAAATGGATCACCTAAAAAATGGTGAATATGTGATATCCTGAAAATTAAAGAATTTAGAACAAATATTGCGAAAATATGACATCCGGTGACATAACAAGTAATGTAATTAACTCTTTCACAAGTAAAATAAAAAGATTAAAGGATAGAAAAATACATACGAATAATTATAGTGGTTCAATTTTTGCAAGCTAACTTCTACTCTCTCATGTTGACAGCTGATTAATGAATCTATCAAAATCAAAATCTAAGTAATGAGTATTCAAGCTTATGTGAACAAACCCTCACACATTCCCAATTTCTAAAAGATTACACGGTATAGCTCATAGAAATGAAAGAATAAAATTGAGGATCATTTAAGACTTAGAAATTATAAACTTCAGAATTTCAACTTCTTATTCTTTTTTCAGCATCTTGAACTTCTTATATAATCCTCATTATCCAAGTTGACCGTTAGACATTTCCTTAGAGGATCGCTCAGTCAATCTACCCGTTGAACTTAAACTTTGTTAGAAGATCTGATTGCAGGTTGCTAAGATCGAAGTCTCTTGTTGATTTTGCCACCCATATGGCAAATAGAATTTCCATAAGAAGAGTGCTTCACTTGAAAAGTTGAAAAGAATATTTCGTCTTTTTTAGATTGATTTATCCAAGACTTGCTATGTTCCAACTTGAGAGATTGGATTTGATATACTTTCTTTCTTGGATAGATCTTTTAATTTTAGTAAGGAATCCACCAAATTTCTAGCTGTTGCACAAAGATAATTTTTCCCGATCAATATCCTCGAGTATCAAATATTAAGGATATGAATTTCTTTATAACTTAGAGTCTAATTCTTTGAATTTAATGAGTAACCTCAAATAATGCTCATAAGAGTTTCTATCTGGAACTTACTATTAGAATCAAAGAACGATTAAAGAAATTTTTGTTAATCATCAACACTAATCAAGGGAGTTTTCCTCAATAGAAATTACCAAAATAGTCATAAACATATCATAATTTTTTCAATTTAGTATTAAATCTTTTGCATTTATACTGATTCAATCCATACAATAAACTTTGACCTGTCGACACTGACGTGTATGTCAGCAGTGCTGGTTATCTTATCAACGCTGATGTGTCAATTTTTTTAACTTTTCCAATTTTTCAATTTTTTTTTTCTCTTTTCTTCTTCCTCTAGCAACTGGCCAAAGGCTAAGGCGAGCAAGGTCAACCTTGGTAGCCACTGGGGTGGCAAGGGTGAGGTCGAGCTCCCCCAAATCTGCAGAGGGTGAGCTTGACCTCACCTAGCGACGGCAAGGCTCACTCTTGCCCTTGCCATCACGGCACTAGACGAGGCTTGTCCTCGCCACCCTAGTGGTTGATAAGGTTGACCTCGCCACCCTAATGGTAGGCAAGGTCAACCTTGCTGACCTTAGCCTCTGACCAATAGCCGGACCTGCCAAAGGAAGAAGAAAAGAGAATAAAAAAGAAAAATGTATTAAAAAATTGGCACATCAGCTTTGGCCAGTGTCCATGTTAGCACTAGCGAACCAAAATTGAGCAAATGGATTGAATTAACACAAATGTAAAAGGTTTAGAATTGAATTAGAAAAAAAAAAGAGGTTTATGATTGAATTGAAAAAATTACAATAGATTGAAGACTATTTTAGTAATTTTCCCCACTTAAATGGATCGAAAGGGATGTCTTCTTTATAGCAAGGGATGATGGGATGTTCACATTTTTGTGAGCACCTTAAATTATTCGTTGACTATGATAGTCATTGTAAATTATATTTTTGTTAACAGTAGTATCTTATAAATGTATAATTAAGTCGGTCATTTTATATTGTACAAGCGGTTTAAAGATTCTTTAATTACAAATTTCCATCATTTGTCGTCTAACTTATAAAGTTCGAGTCCTGTTAAATAGTTGAACATGTGGATGGAACTTTGGCTGAGGACGCGGAAAAAAATGAATGATGAACAAATGCATTCAAATTTACGTGTCATTTCCAAGAAATATTTAGTGGTTTCTTAGCTCATTTAAATCTTACTTGTCGCACAAATGTAAAGTTATTTTTGCTTGATTATAGTGTTTATATGCTTTATATATATATGGTCTCTCTTCATCTATAGACATGAGTTTTTTTGTTAAACTTTCTAACGGGATATGAGAGCTAGATATCTAGAATTAAGGAAATTTTCATAAAAATTAAGAGATTAACAATGACGGTCAAAATCATGTGACCTAGTTCTCAAATGATCGACAGGTAGATAGCACGTGACATTCAAATTGATCAGGATTAGTTTATCATTCGTATGGCAGCATTGCACACAGCATGACAAATCAGGAATAATTTTCTACAACTAAAGAGCAAGACAAATTCAATTCTTTATTCTATATTCCAACTTGGTTTATCCTGGAACTTTGAGAAGATTGTTTGATCGCACCTGCATACCTTTTCCTGCTACGTACAACCATTAATATTAATATTCCAATTTAAGACTGACGATGTATCCAGTTGACTTTGCCGGAACAGAAACGTGTAATTTTTAGAGTAGAGTTAAACGGAGGAGGTCGACACCCTCGCGATGTTTTAGAGAGAGAGAGAGAGAGAGAGAGAGAGAGAGAGTCAAAAGGTGTCGCCAGAATAACACGTGCTCTTTCATTCCTCCTTCGCCAGTCTTGAGAGGACTTTTTTTTTTTTTTTTTTTTTTTGGGTATTGAAGCTTCAAACTATTCTATTCCGAGGAAAAAGCACGTGCTATTTTGGCGAATCCTTTTGAGTCTTTGACTATCCCTCCCTTCTCCCCCTCGTTCATGGTGCGTGTGTCTCGTGTGAGCCATGTTCGAACTTATCCGTGTTTTGACCTTCTCACTTCTGAAATTTCTCATCCACCCAAGCTCATATATAAAACCCTCAAAACCCGCACAAATCATCTTCAAACCCAGCTGAACTCAGCCAACTCCATCAAATCTTTCAAACCCTTCTTCTTCTTGGAGGGATTCATAAGCATTTCTTGAGCTCTTCCTCGGCCTTTGCCCTTTTCAAGTCTCTCTCTCTCTCTCTCAATACAGATGGAGGAAGTCGAAATTCCCTCGTTCTTCGTATGCCCGATTTCTCTCCAGCTCATGAAGGACCCCGTCACGGTGCCCACCGGTATAACGTACGACCGCGAGAGCATCGAGAAGTGGTTGTTCTCCACCAAGAAAGGCACGTGCCCCGTGACCAAGCAAGCGATTCCAGACTGCGAATTGACGCCCAACCACACGCTCCGGCGGCTCATCCAGTCGTGGTGCACCCTCAATGCTGCGCACGGCATCGAAAGGATTCCGACCCCGAGACCTCCAGTAAGCAAGTCCCAGATTGCTAAGCTCCTCCGTGAGGCCAAGTCCCCGGAGATGCGAAACAAGTGTCTCAAAAGACTGCGGTTGATTGCCACCGAGAACGCCACTAATCGATCCTGCATGGAAGCCGCTGGTGCCGCTGACTTCTTGGCGGCACTACTGAAAAATGAGACCTCCGCGTCCAAATGTGGCAGTTTAGAGGTCACAAGTAGACCGCTTGATGAGGCTCTGGCCGTACTTTTTCACCTACAACTCTCTGAAGCCAGCCTTAAGAATCTCATAAGCGACGGCGGAGAGTTTGTGGACTCGTTGACTCGAATCATGCAGAGCGGAACCTGTGAGTCTAGGGTATACGCAGTCATGTTGCTAAAGTCGATGCTTGAAGTTGCTGATATTATTCATCTCTCAAGTTTGAGGATGGAATTGTTCGTCGAAGTAGTTCGCCTTTTGCGTGATCAAGTCTCGCTGAAGGCAATGAATTCTGCACTGAAATTGCTTATCCGAGCCTGCCGGGTGGGTCAGAACCGTGTCAAAGCTGTGGAAGCCTGTGCCGTGCCGGTCTTGATCGATCTTCTTCTTGATTCATGCGACAGAAGGCAGAGCGAAGTGATCCTCATACTTTTGGACGAGCTGTGCCGATGCGCAGAGGGAAGAGCCGAGTTGTTGGAGCACAAAGCGGGGATCGCCATCGTGTCGAAGAAAATACTAAGGGTTTCGGCAACAGCGAGCGAGAGATGTGTCGGGATTCTCTTGTCCATCTCCAAGTTCTCAGCAACGCCGAGCATCGTGCAAGAGATGTTGCAAGTAGGCGTTGCTGCGAAGTTGTGTCTAGTCCTCCAAGTTGAGGGCACGAGCAAGACCAGAGAAAAGGCGAAACAGATTCTCAAAACGCATGCTCGGGCATGGAAGAACTCTCCGTGTATTCCTGCTGAGTTCCTTTCTTCTTATCTAGCATGAGAAGAGAATCAGCTTTTCCTTTGTAAAACTTCATTTAGACAGTTCTTTAGATAGGTCAATCATTTGTACACAGTGTTCATTTTACTAATGAAAGTAACGATGATATATGAAATCGACATGGATATACTTCTTGATAAATTGGGTGTCGGATTTCCAAACAAGGGAAAGCTGCTTATGTCCAAAAATCGACCATGCGAATGAAAGAACGCAAATCCATTTCAAAAGCAGGAGACTTTCGACTCTTGTAAATTTCTAGCGATTTAAGAAAAGACCAAAAAAGAATGCTGTCTCACGACATGGTTAATCATTCTTGTCATCTACTTTTCATACGATTGTATGAGTGATTTACGTATCAAAATCGGGAGGATTGCCAAAAAAGTCTTGAACCTATTGTAATTATGTTAATTCAATCCTAAATTTATTTTCTTGGCCAAGTGAATCCTAAACCTTTTACAATTATGTGAATTCAGTCTATCCAATTAAATTTGACCGGTTAGTGCTAACGTGGACACCGATTGGTGCCGGTCGTCGACTAACGTTAACGTGAACAAATTTTTAATAATATTTTATCTTTTCCAAAATTTTTATTAATTTTATTTTAATTTTTCTCCTTGCTCCTCTAGCCTGTTGTCGAACAAAGGTGACCTCATTGGCCAATGGCGAAGCTTGCCTTGCCATCGCTAGGCAAGGGCGAGCTCACCCATCCACTAGCAAGTCTCGCCAGTGATTCGGCAAGCTCGACCTTGCCATTACTAGGAGTGGGGCGAGCTCGCCTAGTCACTGGTGAGGCTAACCTCACCCAGCGATAGTGAGGGCCAGGGGGGTTAGGTTGCCCTTGCCCAACGATGGAGAGGCAAGGCAAGGTGACCTCAATCCTGCGACTGGCTAGAGGAAGAAGGATGAAAGGGGAATGAGGAAAAAAGAAAAAAAAGAAAAATATATATTATTAAAAAATGATCAACATTAACATTAGCATCGGTCAGAATGTCGACGTCCATATCAGCGCCGACCGGTCAAATTTGGACGAATGGATTGAATTGACATAATTGTAAAAAGAATATAACTCAATTGGCTAAGAAAATAAATTTGGAACTGAACCGGTATAATTGTAACATAGTTTTAGGACTTTTCCAATAATTTTTCCTATAAAGATCTTGTGAACGATGATATAGAATATATCCTTGAACGCTTTGTGGCTGCGGCGTTAAGGGTTGATGGATGCGCAAGCGTCACGCGTGGCCCCCGCCACGCACAAACTTTTCCTTCGCCTCATCTTTTATGGCCGTTGAGTAGAAGAACGAAGAAGAAAATAAATACCAAATACAGCTAAAAGACGAAAAAAAAAGAGCAGAAAAATTAAACAATAACAGCGGTTTCTTTTGGATGGTTATTAGACTTAAATACATCAAAATGGATTATTGACCAATTTCTTCATAATATGCATAAATCGATTAGTTATATTAAGAAAATATGTTATAAATGGATTTAAACATAATATTTATGTTAAATAGATTATAAACGAATTGACAACTTACTTAAATTCAACACATCTTATCCCTTACCCTTACTTGATTTCGCGACTATTCACTTCGCACTCTTGCCTTATTTTGAGTATAAATTATCATAGACTTGGTTAAATATGAAAGCATTTTAAATATAAATATTAGGTCGGATATGGATTATTAAAAACAGATTCAATGGGATTAGATCGGCCCATCTGGTTGACGAGTCTAACTACTCGTTAGGATTTTGTAGCATGGTGTGAACACAAAAATTAAAGAAAATTTGTCGATTTTCAGAATATTGGAATAAGCCGTGGTTGTAATAAGTTTGACGTCCTTTACGGTGGGCACGGACTCGCTTCGAATGCTGTCCGTTCCTAAAACCACGTGGTTGGACTCCTGCGACTCTCCCTCTCACTCCAGTCTCGGTCACTGACCCTCTGTCCTGCCCCAGCTGTAACGTCTTGCCTGAACAGCTTTTGATCATATTTTCTCTTCACACACAAATGGATCGAAAGTGGGGTCTCTTCTTTACTGCAGGGAGAACATGGGGACGTTCACATTTCCTCGAGCGCGTAAGATCATTGACTACGATAATTATCGTTCACTTGGCAAAAGCAGAGGTCATCATAAACTAAAATTTCTTTAAACGTGCCTTGAACTATTGAGGTCGTCTGAATTCATAATTAAGTCGGTCATCATAATTGACCGATAATTTGAAAATTGAATTACATGTTATGATTTTTATTTCACCATTCAATTTTATGTTTAAAGTCTAATTAAAAAGCCGAGACAAGTCGATGGAGCGTTAGCTAAGCATGGAAAAGATGAATAGAAGAGAAATTACATTAAAAGCATCGTACCCTTTGGAGGAACCCTAATGATTCTTTTTTTATTTAATATTATTTGTCGCACAAACCCAAAGTTACTTTATATTAAAAACAAAGCGGTCCAGAAAAATAAAAATAAAAATAAATAAAAATGATGCAATCTCTTGACAAGTCTTTAATGAGGATTATCTAACCCAAATTTTCATCATTTATGAAATTGATATTTTTTAATTAAAATGTATTGTTATTCGGAAAAGTGAAGCAATACCATTTTCTTATAGTTACTTAACAAGAAAAAAAAATTAGGTCTTCTTGCACCATGATTTCACTTCTTAACTTTGTCTACCGAAGTCAATAATTAAGCTAGAGGTATTTTTTTTTTTTTTGGCGAACCCAACATTTAGAACTCTTGAATTAATTGAGATATCTATACCTTATGCTTTTCTTATCTTTTGCCAAAAAAAAAAAAAAAAAAAAACAGATTTTTAACCTTAGATTAATATTATAATGAAAACTAACAGTTTCATGCAAACCTTATAGATGAAAGATTACGTTGTTGCAAAAAGTGGAAGATTATTTATGAGAAAATAATGTATTGCCCAACCATGTGAAAGTTAAATCTCATGTTACCCAAGGTAAAATACTGTGACAAAAATGAGTGAAGGAATTGTGGGAAGTAAGGCTACCTAAAGTACCTGCAAAGTATTCCTATTCTTTGAAGTATATATTTAACTTATGATGTAAGTAAAGGATGTATTACATAATTGACATTTAGATATTTTAAATTTTAGGATTTTTTTTTTTTAAACTAGTAGATTAATAATGACGGTCGAAATCGCACAACCTAATTCTTAGACGATGGACAAGTAGATAACACGGAACGTTCAAATTAATCATACTTAGTCATTAGTGGTGCCTGCACTGCATTGCATGATAAATCAAAACCATTTTCCACTGCCAAAGAGCAAGACAATTCAATTCTTCATTTTATATTCCAACTTTGTTTAATAAATTGAGATATAATAACAAATTGTTGTATTCATTACTCAAAAGGATACATGAGAAGTACAAAAATTTCCATAATAGGGAAAATCAAAGCTGAGCAAAACCCAAAATACAGACAAAGCCAAATCTAGAAAACAAGGAGAATCAACAAAACACCACTAGGGAAGCATGCATTTGTTTCATAAGAATGGATTAGGCAATCAAAATAATCGGTGGCATCATCGGATCTCGTATATCACTGATGATGAGAACTTGCTGGAAATTTCTTCTCCAGTAACTATACCTAGGTTTCGTTTCCTCTATACCATCGTCGTTTAGAGACAACCAAAGCAGATTGAAGAAACACAAATCTAACATCAGGAAGAGCAAATCTTCGTAGTTCAGCGAGACTCCAAAGCTCCTATGATCATAATTGAAACTAAAGACAGAGAACCCATACACGGATAGAGCACAAGGTGACGAATCCCCAAAAACATTACCAAACTCTCAAATTTACATTAGGAAATTCGGAGAGGAAAACTCCTAAATCTAGAATATTATTGAGAGAAGTCAAACTCTCACATCTAGAATTAGTCTAAAAGAAGAGATCTCCCAATCTAAATTGATAGAGAAGAAAAACTAAAAAAGAACAAAAAAATTCAAACAAAATCAATAAGAGAGAGGGGAACCCCCGCATGGTTGAAGATTGAAGAAGATGATGGCGAGAGAAGAGAGGGAGAGAAAAAGACTTCGCAGCGAATTGTCTATTTGAAAGTTCAATAAGATCATTTCATAGCACTTTCGTGCGTTTTCTTACGACGTATTAGCCATGAATATTACTACAATTTAAGATTGACGATATCTCTTCAGTTGACATTGTTGGCACCGAAACGTGTTTTCTTACGACGTATTAGCCATGAATATTACTACAATTTAAGATTGACGATATCTCTTCAGTTGACATTGTCGGCACCAAAACGTGCAATTTTTAAAGTGGACCGAAACGGAGGAGGTCGACTTCCTCTTAATCTTGAGAGAGAGAGAATCAAAAGGAGTCGCAGAATAACACGTGCTATTTCCTCAGAATAGTCTAAAGGTTAAGGTTGGAGAGGAAAGAGCACGTGCTATTCTGTCGACTCCTTTGGACTCTCTCTCTCTCTCTCTCTCTCTCTCTCTCGTTCATGGTGTGTGTGTTTCGCGTGAGCCCTGTTCGAACTTACCCGTGTTTACCTTCTCAATTCTAAAATTTCTCATCCACCCAACTTCATATATAAAACCCTTAAAACTCGCACAAAGCATCTTCAAACCCAGCTGAACTCAACCAACTCCATCAAATCGTTCAAACCCTTCTTCTTCTTGGAGGGATTCATAAGCATTTTTTGAGCTCTTCTCTAGCCTTTGCCCTTTTCAAGTCTCTGTCTCTCTCTCTGTCTCTCTCTCTCTCTCTCTCTCTCTCTCTCTCTCTCTCTCTCTCTCTCTCTCTCTCTCTCTCTCTCTCTCTCTCTCTCTCTCTCTCTCTCTCTCTCTCTCTCTCGGGGTTATAAAGTCCCTCATCTCTTTCGCAATCTAGATTCGATTCAGATGGAGGAAATCGAAATTCCCTCGTTCTTCGTATGCCTGATTTCTCCCTAGCTCATGAAGGACCCCGTCACAGTCCCCACCCGATATAACGTACGACCGCAAGAGCATTGAGAAGTTGTCGTTCTTCACTGTTAAAATATGTCTCGAGTTTAAACCCGAAGTGAGAAGCTGAATTTTGAAAATAGATTAAATTGAAATAAAGGGAGAGGGATACACAAATTAGTCTTCTGATTGACGTCATATTCTTAAAGCTAAAGCTGGTCAACAAGATTTACAATCTTGGACTTACTTGACCAAGGCACATCTGCTCCTTGATGGAGTCGGCCAGGACAAAACGGGAAAGTCCAAAATTGAACTTGGATGGACCGAATCTTAGTTAGATTCTATTTCCTCTCTAATACATGTGTCGTGCGTATATATACATGAGATCGTGGGATTTTGGAAGAGTCTCCAAGCACCATTGTCGATCGAAATGCCGTGGTCGTCCGTAGGCGCTGGGTGCTTGATAGCGGATCTTTGTGTTTCTCGTGTGGCAAAGCTTATTCGTGATTTACATCCAAGAAAGATTAGTGTTTGTAGCTGTGAAATCTTATGGTAAGATTTGTGAATTTCTTTGTGAGATTGAGAGATTATTTCGCGAGAAATTTTTGGGGCTAAACACTACATGCGTTATTGGGTGTAATTAGGGCTTGGGAAATACTTAGAGTGTTTGAGTGATTCGAGTGTGTAATCTCTATTGTATCGCTTGATCTATAGTGAATTCATCGCGGCTCTTCCCGTTGACATAAATCTTTAAGCCCAAACCATGTAAATCTCGTGATTGGTATATTTTCAGCTTCTGTCTATTTTATTGTTCGATAGCTCGCTTTCCATAACATCCACCAAGAAAGGCACGCGCCCCGTGACCAAGCAAGCGATTCCAGACTGCGAATTGACGCCCAACCTCTCTCCGGCTTATCATCCAGTCGTGGTGCACCCTCAATGCTGCGCACGGCATCGAAATGATTCCGACCCCGAGACCTCCGATAAGCAACTCCCAGATTGCTAAGCTCCTCCGCGAGGCCAAGTCCCCGGAGATGCGAAACAAGTGTCTCATAAGACTGCGGTCGATTGCCACCGAGAACGCCACTAATCGATGCTGCATGCAAGCCGCTGGTGCCGCTGACTTCTTGGCTGCACTACTGAAAAATGAGACCTCCGCGTCCAACTGTGGCAGTTTAGAGGTCACAAGTAGACCGCTTGATGAGGCTCGGCCGTACTTTTCACCTACAACTCTCTGAAGCCAGCCTTAAGAATCTCATAAGCGACGGCGGAGTGTTTGTGGACTCGTTGACTCGAATCATGCAGAGCGGAACCTGTGAGTCTAGGGTATACGCAGTCATGTTGCTAAAGTCGATGTTTAAAGTTGTTGATATTATTCATCTCTTTGTAAGGACTAGTAACAACACCTAGAGGGGGTGAATAGGTGTTTAAACGAAATCTTGACAAATATATGCAGAATAAAATAAATGAGTTCAGGGAAGAGAATAAGAACACAATGTTTATAGTGATTCGGTTTAATCCAAGCCTACGTCCACTCTCCTACGCTAACAGCCTTCTTGGCTAGATTCCACTATGCAATCAACAAGAGACTACAACTTTGAGTACAAACACTTAGTAGTAGATCACATTATCTCACTAAGTCACTCTTTTGGTATTTTTCTCAAGATCACAAACGTTTAAGCTCACGAGAGACAAGTATATGATCGAAGTTGCTCAGACTTTAGAATTATAAATTCTCCGCTCCGTCTCTTACTTGCTCATCGGTCCTTCATCTTCTTAAATACTCCTCCACTTCCAAACTAGCTGTTGGACAGCATCTTGAGGATCGTCTTCCAATCTACCCATTGGACAGATCTGTATCTAGAAGATTTGGTAGCCGTTGAGTGACAAAAGTAGAATCCCAAATCGATTCCGATCGCTCATACAAACAGAATCTTGATTTCCATAAATAAAGCTTTTTCGTATAGAAAGTTCTTGTCTTCAAGATCTAATTGTCAATCAATTAGATTAAGTCAATCAAATCAATCTTGATGTGGAATCCAAACTAGATCACTAGCCGTTATATCTTCGGGGCTTGTGTTACATTTTGTCGAATCTGGATGTAAAGTCTGAGAGCAATAGACTTTACAATCTGAGTCTGAGTGCGATAAACTTTGCAATCTGAGTCTGAACATATTATACTTCTGAACAGATTTAGCTTTAAAGTCTGTACCCAGTTCAGCTTTAGCATAGCGTCCGTCTTTTGGTTCTTCCAAGCATAGACTTCGATAATATCCTTTACATGTTCTATCATCTGCATAATCTATTACTCAACCATCAA
The DNA here is from genome assembly GCA_014182395.1 of Eucalyptus sp. ANBG9806169. Taxonomy (NCBI): domain Eukaryota; kingdom Viridiplantae; phylum Streptophyta; class Magnoliopsida; order Myrtales; family Myrtaceae; genus Eucalyptus; species Eucalyptus sp. ANBG9806169. The sequence continues at coordinate 38,397,241 of CM024573.1, read as the reverse complement.
ACACATTAGTAGCATTTGATTTATTTTGTCATCTTCAAAACATCATAAAGGATTTCCCTAACACTCTCAAGTTTGAGGATGGAATTGTTCGTCAAAGTAGTTCGCCTTTTGCGTGATCAAGTCTCGCTGAAGGCAATGAATTCTGCACTGAAATTGCTTATCCGAGCCTGCCGGGTGGATCAGAACCGTGTCAAAGCTGTGGAAGCCTGTGCCGTGCCGGTCTTGATCGATCTTCTTCTTGATTCACGCGACAAAAGGCAGAGCGAAGTGATCCTTATACTTTTGGACGAGCTGTGCCGATGCGCAGAGGGAAGAGCCGAGTTGTTGGAGCACAAAGCGGGGATCGCCATCGTGTCGAAGGGGATACTAAGGGTTTCGGCAACAGCGAGCGAGAGATGTGTCAGGATTCTCTCGTCCATCTCCAAGTTCTCAGCAACGCCGAACATCGTGCAAGAGATGTTGCAAGTAGGCGTTGCTGCGAAGTTGTGTCTAGTCCTCTAAGTTGAGGGCACGAGCAAGACCAGAGAAAAGGTGAAAAAGATTCTCAAATTGCATGCCCGGGCATGGAAGAACTCTCCGTGTATTCCTGCTGAGTTCCTTTCTTCTTATCTAGCATGAGAAGAGAATCAGCTTTTCCTTTGTAAAACTTCATTTACAGTGTTCTTTAGATAGGTCAATCAATTGTACACATTGTTCATTTTTCTGATGAAGAATGCGATATATGAAATCGACATGGATATACTTTTTGAAAAATTGGGTGTTGGATTTCCAAACAAGGGGAAGCTGCTTATGTCCAGAAATCGACCACGGGAATGAAAGAAGAACGCAAAACCATTTCAAAAGCAGGAGACTTTCGACTGTTGCTAATTTCTAGCGATTCAAGCAAAGACCCAAAAATCCACGACATGGTTAATCATTCTTATCATCTACTTTTTGGTACGATAATATGAGTGATTTACATATCAAAACTAGGAGAATTATAGAGAAAGCCCTAAATTCATTATAATTGCGTTAATTTAGTCGTAAACTTATTTTATTGATCAATTGAGTTCTAAATATTTTGCATTTATACAAATTTAGCTCATCCGACCAAATTGACCGATGTCAACGCTAACATTGACATCAGTTGATAACGATTGTTTGACCAATGCTAACATTGACAATATTTTTATAATATATTATTTATTTATTTTTGAATTTTTTTGTTAATTTTTTTTCTCCTTCCTTGTCTAGTCGATTGTTGGATTGAGGCAACTTTGCTGGCCAATGGTGAAACTTGCCTTGCCATCGCTGGGCAAGCGCGAGCTTGACCTCACTGCTACTAGGAGAGGACGAGCTCCCTAGCCGCTAGCAAGGCTGACCTCGCCCAGCAACAACAAGGATTGCTAGGGGCGAGCGAGATTGGCCTCGCCTAAAGCCTCACCCAGCAATGGCAAGGCAAGGCAAGGCAAGGCAAGGCAAGCCTCACCATTGGTTGACGAAGTCGCCTCATTGCGACGATTGGCCAAAAGAAGAAGGAAGAATGAAGAAAGAAGGAGGAATGAGGGAAAAAGAAAAGAAAAGAGAATAAAAAAATTAACAAAAAATCCTAAAAAATAAAATATTATTAAAAAATTACATCAAATGTCGGTTGACAAACGGCATTTTCATTAGTACTGACAAGCCAAATTTGGCCGAATCGACTTAATTAACATGATTATAAAAGGTTTAATAAGTTTAGAATTGAATTAATATAATTATAATATAGGTTTATGATTTATTTATTTTTTAAAATAATTTTCCCTATCGAAACCCTTTGCACGACGAGATAGATTTTCTCCTCGAGCGCTTTGTGGCTGCGGCATCGCGGTTGACGGACGCGCAAGCGTCACGCATGGCCCCCGCCACGCACAAACTTTTCCTTCGCCTCATCTTCTATGGCTCTGGAGTCGAAGAAGGAAGAAGAAAATAAATACCAAATACAGCAAAAAGGCAAAAAAAACAAAAACAAAAATCAGTAAAATTAAACAATATCCGCGGCTTTGACGTGTTTTACATTTTGGATCGTTATTACGCTTAGACCCATTAAAATGAATTATTTATCAATTTCTTCGCCATATTCATATTAAATGGATTAATTATATTAAGTAAAAGAATCATAAATGAGTTTACATATAATATTTATATTAAGTAAAATATTTACCTTTATAACTCTCTTTATTCTTTCTTGTTCTCACTCAATCTCGCGTTTGTTCACTTAATGCTTTCACCTCATTTTGAATATCAATTTTCTTAGGTTAAAGAATTCCAACAATACAAATCGGGTAGAATATGAATTATTAAATTTATATTAAATGAAATTATTTAGGTCGAATTATTTTCGATCAGACTTGATCTAATCGTTTGACAAGTCTAATTGCACCGCACTATCGCTAGGATTTCGTGGTGCTGTGTGAACACATAAAGTAAACAACATTTATCGATTTTCAGAATATTAAAATAAGACGAGGTTGTAATAATTTGACGTCCTTTATGGTCGGCACGGACTCGCTTCGAATAGTGTCCGTTCTCAAAATCACGTGATTTGACTCCCACGACTCTCTCTCTCTCTCTCACTCCACTCTCAGTCACTAATCACTAACCCCTCTATCCTACCTCAGCTGTGACGTCTTGTCTGAACAGCTTTTGATCTTGTTCTTTATTCACACATGAATGGATCGAAAGTGGGGTGTCTTCTTTACTAAGGGGAGAAGATGGGGACGTTCACATTTCCTCAAGCGCCTAAGATCATTGACTACGATAATTATCGTTCACTTGGCAAAACAAACTGTCATTATAAACTAAAATTTTGTTAGTGGTTCTTTCAAGGTACTCGTCAATAATAAGTTCCTTGAATTAGGGGTGAGCATAATTTCAAGATATACAGGGTGATTTTAGATTCCAAAAATTGAAAAATTTATTTCGATGAGTAAATTTTAGATTTTAAGTTGATGGAACATAAAATCTGGAACATATAACTTAAAATATGGAATAAGTACTTGTGTTTTTCTAGATTTATGTCTTGGCATGATCCTACGATATTCCATGGGGTTCAATGATGAGTGTATAATTTGAAATCACTAATATGAGTTTTCATTTTATGACTAAGATTTTTACTTTGTTAAAATTTACGATCAGTATATAGCAACAAGTGGTGGTTTCAATTAATAATACATGTGGAATCTAGGAAGACCCTAGAACCCGTAACATGGTAGGTTCTAGTATCTAAGATATGCATAGTAGGTTTCGAGTTTTAAAAAAAAATAAGAACATCCAAATATCAATTGTCAAGGTTTATATACAAGTTAATAAATAAAATTTTCCCTTGCATTTGATATTCTCTGTCCAAACTCAACACAGAATTTGAGTCTCCTATAATAAAACTAAAATGCAACGTTTGGTAAAATATTTTCATAGGAATTAAAACCGGTTAAATAACCTTATGCTTTTCTTATCTTTTGTCAAAAAAAAAAAAAAAACAGATTTTTCATCTTAGATGAATATTATAATGAAAACTAACAGTTACATGCAAACCTTCTGGATAAAAGATCGTGTTGTTGTAAAGTTGACGATTATTTATGGCAAAATAATGTATCGCCCAGCCATGTGAAAGTTATATCTCATGTTACCCAAGGTAAAATACTACGACAAAATTGAGTAAAGGAATTGTGGAACGGAAGGCTACCTAAAGTACCTGCAAAGTATTCCTATTCTTTCTAAATTTATAAAGTGTGTATTTAACTTATGATGTATGTAAAGGATGTATTACATAATTGACATCTAGATATTTTGAATTTTAGGAAATTTTTGGAAACTAATAGATTAAAAATGACGGTCGCAATCGCATGACCTAATTTCTAGATGATCGACAGATAAATAACACGTAATGTTCAAATTAATCAGAATTAGTTGTCATTAGTGGTGCCTACATTGCATTGCATGATAAATCAAAATCATTTTCCGTTACCAAAGAGCAAGACAATTCAACTCTTCATTCTATATTCCATCTCGGTTTAATAAATTGAGATATAATAACAAAGTGGAATGTCTATCCAAATGGTTTTTTTTTTTTTTTGTCAAAAGAAAAATTGCATTCATTACTCAAAAGAATATATGAGAAGTACATAAACTTCCATAGCAAAGTAAATCGAAGCTAAGCAAAAGCTAGAATACTATAAGACAAAAGCCAAATCCAGACAACAAGGAAGATCAACAGAATGCCAGCAGGGAAGCATGCATTCGTTTCATAAGAACAAATTTGTCAAACAAAATAATTAGCGACCAATAATTGGATCTCGTATAATTGCTAGTGATGAGCGCATGCTATAAATTCCTTCTCGAGTAACTGCACTTAAGTTTAGTGTCCTCTATACCTTCGTCATGCAGAGATAATCAAAACAGATTGAAGAAACACAAATCTAACATTTGGAAGAACAAATCTTCCTAGTTCAATGAGACTCTAGAGCTCCTATGATTATCATTGATTGGATGTGGAGAACCTATGCATGGACAGAGCACAAGGTAACGAATCCCCAAAAATATTATCAAACTCTCATAGTTAAATCGAGAAATCCAGAATGAAAAGCTCATAAATCTAGAATTATATTGAGAGAGTTCAAACTGTCATATTTAGAATGAGTTTGGAAGATAAGATCTCCCAATCTAAATCAAGAGAGAAGAAAAATTAAGAAAATAACAAAAAGATCCAAACAAAATCAATAAGAGAGGGAGGGGAACCCACCACACCGTTGAAGGTTGAAGAAGATAATGGAGAGGGAAAAAGACTTCACGACGAATTGTACATATGAAAGTTTGATAAGATCATTTCATCGCACTTCCATACCTTTTCTTACGATGGATTAGCCGTGAATATTACAATTTAAGATTGACAATGTCTCTCCAGTTGACTTTGTGGGCATCGAAACGTGCAATTTTTGAAGTGGACCGAAATGGAGGAGGTCAACACCCTCTCAATCTAGAGAGAGAGAGAGAATCAAAAGGAGTCGCCTGAGTAGCACGTGCTCTTTCCTCGGAATAGTCTGAGGTTGCAGAAAGACTGGCGAAGAGCACGTGCTATTTCGATGGCTCCTTTTGACTCTACCTCTCTCTCTCTCTCTCTCTCTCTCTCTCGTTCGTGGTGTATGTTTCGCGTGAGCCCTGTTCGAACTTAACCGTGCCTTGACCTTCTCACTTTTGAGTCTCTCATCCTCTCAACTTCATATACAAACCCTCAAAGCCCGCACGACCAACTCCATCAAATCGTTCAAACCCTTCTTCTTCTTGAACGGATTCGTAAGCATTTCTTGAGCTCTTCTTCGACCTTTGCCCTTTTCAAGTCTCTCTCTCTCTGTCTCTGTCTCTTGGGGTTACAAAGTTCTCGGTTTCTTTCGTGGTATAGTTTCGATACAGATGGAGGAAGTCAATACTCCCTCGTTTTTCTTATGCCCAATTTCTCTCCAGCTCATGAAGGACCCCGTCACGGTGCCGACGGGGATAACGTACGACCGCGAGAGCATTGAGAAGTGGTTGTTCTCCGCCAAGAACGGCACATGCTCCGTGACCAAGCAAGCGATTCCAGAGTGCGAATTGACGCCCAACCACACGCTCCGGCAAGTGGTGGTGCACCCTCAATGCTGCACACGGCATCCAAAGGATTCCGACCCCAAGACCTCCGATAAGCAAGTCCCAGATTGCTAAGCTCCTCCACGAGGCCAAGTCCCCGGACATGCAAAACAAGTGTCTCAAAAGACTGCGGTCGATTGCCACCGAGAATGCCGCTAATCGATGCTGCATGGAAGCGGCTGGTGCCGCTGACTTCTTGGCGACGCTAGTGAAAAATGAAACCTCGGCGAGCTCTGCATTACTAGATGAAACATCGTCCAACTGTCGCAGTTTCGAAGTCACAACTTTCTGCTTGATGAGGCTCTGGCCGTACTTTATCATCTACAACTCTGAAGCCAGCCTTAAGAATCTCGTGGGCGACGACGGAGTGTTTGTCGACTCATTGACTCCAATCATGCAGAGCGGAACCTGTGACCCTAGGGCATACGCAGTAATGTTGCTAAAGTCGATGTTTGAAGTCGCTGATATAATTCAACTCTCAAGTTTGAGATGGAATTTTTCGTTCAAGTAGTTTGCCTTTCGTGTGATCAAGTCTCGCGGAAGGCAACGAAATCTGCATTGAAACTGCTTATCCGAGCCTGCCGGATGGGTCAGAACCATGTCAAAGCCGTGGAAGCCTATGCCGTGCCGGTCTTGATCGAGCTTCTTCTCGATTCATGCGACAAAAGGCAGAGTGAAATGATCCTCATACTTTTGGACGTGCTGTGCCAATGCGCAGAGGGAAGAGCCGAGTTGTTGAGGCGCAGAGGGAGAAGCCGAGTTGTTGAGGCGCAGAGGGAGGAGCGGGGATCGCCATCGTGTCGAAGAGGATACTAAGGATTTTGGAGACAGCAAGCGAAAGAGGTGTCAGGATTCTCTCATCGTACAAGAGATGTTGCAAGTAGGCGTTGCTGCGAAGTTGTGTCTAGTCCTCCAAGTTGAGGGCACGAGCAAGACCAGAGAAAAGGCCAAACAGATTCTCAAATTGCATGCCCGGCCATGGAAGAACTCTCCCTTTATTCCTGCTCAGTTCCTTTCTTCGTATCCAGCATGAGAAGAGAGTCAGCTTTTCCTTCGTAAAACTTCATTTAAACAAAACTGTTTAAAAAATGTCGTGCCACAACATGATTAAACAATAAGAGCAAGACTTGCCGTATGTAATGCTACTCTGCCAATAGCAGTAACGAACATACTATCATCGATCGTTGCCAAAATGTGAGAAAGTAAATAAAATAAGTTCAACAGAAATTTCCAAAAGAAAAAAAAAAAAAATCAATGAACGAAGGTGAAGCCAGCAAAGCATTTGTTGGCAGTAAAACTTTTACCATTCTTCCATCAAGAAATAGTAAGATGAAAAGCCGGGCCTAGCTTCTGTCAATCATTAATCATCATGCATCTAGCAAACCATTGTCTTTATCAGGAAATGGTTGCTTTGAATCAGCCCGTACAAGATTATTAGAACTCTCTGGTTCTTGTAATTCTTACCAAGTGAGTACTCAGAGAAGATCACGATTAGCTGCATCACAGCTCCTAGGAGCGCGTGACTAAATTGAAATGAATCCATACAAAATAAGAAACAAGGCAAATGAGGCCAAGACAAAATTGTACATATATACAAAGTGAATTTAAGTTACAAATATCGAAAACAAATAATGAACAGGCTACGCTTGCTCGAGTACATCGCATTTGGCGATCTAACATATATAAATCATACAAATGAGAGGCATACAACAGGACCACCACCTTTGACAAATCCGATCTCGATGTTATAGCTGGCCCAATCTTTCCTGTTAGACAATCCAGAGAAAGGGCAGACGTCAGAACAGTTCAGAAGTAACTGTGAGCCTAATTAGAAGAGGGAACAGTGAGGAAACCCTTCTTTTCCTTTTCTTTTTCCTTTTTCTGTTTTGGACATAAAAACTTGTCTTGCAACTAAACCCCAGTAAAACCAAGCATCAGGACAGGTACGGAAGCGTTGACACTGAAACAAAGACATCTGATAAAAAAAAAAAAAAGCTTTGCCTGAGCTGGACACATTTCTACTGAAAAGTAAGACAAGCATCACTACTACCACCGTTCCACAACTTGGAAAAAGGGGAATAATGGACCAAATAATCATATGATGAGTCGACGACCGACGAGAATAGAAATGAAATTAAGCTCTAGAGTGGAGAGTAAACATGAACAAATGCTTGATAGCTATGGATTAGTAACACGAATACCCGATCCTGAGCCCTGTGAAAAAGAAATTCTTGATTCCAAAACTACGTCCACGTGGTACCTTGCATACATGCACTATACTCAGAAATGCTCACTTTAGCCACAGCCAATTTTTCCTCCTAGTCTTTTCTCTTTAAGAGAATGAACACTAAGATGACCCCACTTCCCTCTTCCTAATTGGCCTCATTTTGCACATATAGGGGGGTGGGGAAAAGTACAAGTAAAGATTCTTTAACTTTAAAACTTCAAAGAGAATGAACCTGAAGCATCTGCATTAATTTTGGATGTTGTTCCAAAAGCTGACAGAGCTTTTCGCGATCACTCAGCAAGGCCTGCCACAATTATAAAATATTACAAAGACTAAAAGATAAACATAAGCTTACAGTGCACGAAATTCTTACTAAGAGCTTCCAGAAACCAACCTGGATGTCTTCAGGGGACTTGAAGTAATCGTATAATGATATTCCTGCATCTTGATTTTGGTTGGATGTATCGCCTTGCTGATAAGAAGCCAGGAGTCGAGCATGCTCTACTTCTTGACGTGGATGACCATGGGATAATTCTTGTTGTTGTGACTGGATATAAGCATGCAAAGGAGATATTTGTGGCTGCTGCAGTGCTTGTAACTGATGACCTTGTTGTACTGGGTTTTGCAAGGACGATCCTTGCTCCGGCTGCTGCGAAGAAAAAGGAAGTGGTCTGAGGTGCTGAGGTGGCTGTGGAACCTGTGGAAGTTGTGGGGGCTGAAGCGGCTGCAATTGTGCAACAGTGTGTACTGACTGCATTGGAGATTGACTAAGAGGAAAGTTCTGCAAGATGCTAGGTTGATTCTCTCCATGCTGCTGCATAGTGTTGTTCCCATAGAAATTCATGGGAACAGATGCAGGCCTACCGAAACCCACGGGAGGCATTAGGGGAGGTGGGGGATATGAAAGTCTAGGACCTGCTGCAGAATGTTGCAGATCAGTTGAAGGCATAATAGGTGCACGGGGAAATTCTGTCATTCCAATGCTTGTCTGAACATAACCTGAAGACTGTGGAGTGGAAGCTTTTATAGGTGGCATATTATAGGGACTGGATAAAAATGGAGGTGGTGTTGGGGGAAGTGGCGGGGGAGGCCTAATGGATCCACTGGGGGAAGAACCGTATGGAGACAAGTGATCAGAATGAACCTGCAGAAGGAAAGCCGAGCAATAACATTAGAATTGATCTTCTGTGTCTTATGCTCAATAGCATGAAGAAAACGAAAGGACATTAATAAATCTGCTTACATGAAAGGCACTGGAAACTGGTGACTGCCCATCAATCATCTTGTTTGTAAATGGGGATGCTTGACTAGGAACTGAATCGGAAACCTGAGATACTACAGACGGAACTAATGATGGTGGCGGCATGGGAGGTAGCGGGGGTTGATTCTGCAAATATTTCTGGTCGTAGGATCCCTGAGTTCCTGCACCATGAAGGTTTCCTGCATGATGCGGACTGTGTTTTGGGTATAATGTCTGAGGACTCATCCTAGAATCAACACGTGATTGCCCAGATGATGATGCTGATGCCATAGCATATGGCGAAACAGGAAATCCAGGATTGTTTGCTGCGGCCACAGCAGCGTCAAACATACCAGAGCTCTTTCCTATAATCAGATCCTTCACATCATTGGATTGATCAAAGAACCTTTTATCTGAGGTCACACTTGGTTCTCGGGTCAATGGCTTCTCCAAACGTGAAACCGACATCCTTGAAGAAAACTCACTTTGGGTGTTTTCATCAGCATTGGACGCAACAGGCGTGCCCATACGAGAAAATTGACTGCTTTCATGAGCATCACTTTCTGTCTCCTCAACAATTGAGTGGGGGGAACTTTGCTCAGCAGTGACAGGGGCAGATGGTTGCAAATTATGATCTGTCTGGGGGAAGGGCATCTTGTCATCAGTTTCAGATTCTTCACCATCAAACACGATATCAATACCCTGTAAATCATCATCTAAATCTGTCTTCAATTGCTTAGGTTTTTTGACCTCTTTCTCTCCATCGCTAGCAGGAGCTGCATTTTTCACTTGTGCTACTGCCTCACCAACTATTGTGGCAGAAGAACTCTGCCGTTCCCTTTGTCTAGCCATAAACTCATCCACATGGATTGAAGGAGGTCTTCCACTAGTTGATCCTACACGTGGAACTGCAATCACATCACTAACACCATCGACATTTCTCTCCCGTGCGACATAGTCATCCACATGCATAGATGGAGGCCTGCTGGTATTTGGTTTGCGCAGACGGAATGTATCTCTGCGTGTAGGACCAGCAGGAGCTACAGATTGACCTGAACCACGTGAAAATGCACCAGAGGCTGCAAGATCAGAAGGTGCATTCTCCCCTCTGGCACGCCTACCTTGGCCTTCTAGAGATGACATTTTCCTTTTTAATGGAAGAGCTGTCTTATCAGGCAAAGTTTCTGGACATTCCCAAAGGAATTTATCTCCTAGTCCTCCTAGCTGGAGTAACTCATCAGTTCTTTCAAGACAGCCATCTATAGCAGACTGCATGTCCGTAGAAACCAGATCATCATTTGACGACAAGACAGCCTCACCAAAAACTATATCAACCACATCAATGGCACCGACGGGATTCACCAATAACAGAAGCAATGATTTTACAGAGTCTGGGATCTGTTCAGTGTAATATGTCAGCAATGCCATGAAGAGAAATTGCAGAAAAATAGGCAACTTATATATCTTTTACCTGAAAAGGACCAGTCTCATGGTCATCGTTTTCGCCCATTGAACTCAACAGAGCATTTAAACCTTTAAAATAATTAAGGTTTTCCTCAAAAAAACTGTCGGTCGCATTCCTATCATCTGAAAGCCCAAAAAGTAATTTCACCATACCAACCCCCTTCAGGTTCAATCTGATCAATTACCAAAGAAAAGTGAGCTTATTGCTGATGATTGGCAACAAAGACATTGAGATTACAACAACAAATAGAATATCCTAAGAAGGTTATTTTACCCAAGAAATGCAACACCGTCTAAGGCAGAATGAGCAAGACTCATTATCTGAAAGCTCTAATGAGTGATTGAATATTAGCTACTGAAATTAGCTCAAAAAGCTACGGAAGACAAGTCATCTGTGTCGCTTAAGCAGTGTCTTTTTAGGAGTATAAAAGGCACCAGTATCTGTGCAAATAGTTTGATTAAGTTGACTTGGAAGTAGCTTAACAGTTTATATCACCCTCATAAAGTTTACGTAGAGGGCATTTACCTACTAACAAAAAGGCACTAAGACTGACAATTTGTTATAGTCATGTGGTATTGACCATAATTCTAAGGACATGCAAATTCGCATCCTAATATGGAAGAAATACGGGGACAGACAGACAGCCTTGAATACCATTGATAAGTGCTCAAAGATAAATCAGGGAATATCTACTTTCTGCATTCTGCCCTTTCTAACCAACTAACCACAAACTAGCACTGCAATTAGGATTCTGAATTTTACTTAATTCTCCATGCTTCAATCATAATTCCACATCCTTGCCCACAAATTACTAATGTCACCACAACATCAGTCAATATAAGTACAGCAAATCAATCCAGCTAAAAGAGCTAACAATCTCCAAAGAAGCTAACCTGTTTCCATCCATGCAGAATGACAAACACCCTGACGACAATAGATCAAGGCCTTGAGTGGCGAAAGACGATGAACCATCACTAGCTTCGGAAGAACTCCACATCTTCTTCCAGCAACACAATAAAGGAGCACGTTTGCTCCATCCAGATTCACTACCGTTATAAATTTGGTTAGTTCCATGTCCTTTGTCTCGCTCATGTACCACAGAACTGCTAAAGGAACCAAAAGCAGCCATCAAAGAATCACGACCTTCTTTGCAAGAACTGATTTCTTTGAAAGATCTAATGCAGGCAAGCAACTCTTTTCCAACACCTAGGACCTGGAGAACATCATGATTCTCCATTAGCAACAGCTAAGAAGAATAATTACAGCATGACATCATCCTCATTGCAAAGAGATTTGTTCACATAAACGGCGCAAAGAAAAATTACACAGATTTTGCATGGAATTAAGATTAGCCAATAATCTAATATGAGAGAAGTAAGAAGTCACCTGAAAAAACTTAAGAAGATAAGGTAAAATTGAAGCACACTCTCCAGTGCTAAAGTTCTCCGTATTTTTCCTAATTGGAAGCATCATGTTAGCTCCAAGCTTTGAAAAAATAACAAACATAATCAACTCAGATGATACAATCTACTCACAAATCAGCTACCCCAGAACATTGTGAAGTTGCCACGGAACTACACAACAGTGACAAGGACTTAAACACAGGGAGGCACCAACTAAGCAGTGTAAATCCATCATCCGCCATATTTCTACTCTCTGAAATTTTGTCTGTATCAACAGCCTCTAAACACCTTTCCAGAACTTTTTTCAGCATCTGGATCATCCCCGCCTTGAGTAATAGGGCCTGAAGGGGAGAAAAAAAGATACAATGAACCTTTCTGCAGGCATCTTCTGGACAAAGATAGACAAATGAAAGGGATCAGATGGGGACCTTGGCCCGAGGATGCTCCAATAAAGAAGCAAGGAAATCGAGATATCTGTAAACCTGAGAAAGGCATATTATGTCATGCCAAGTCAACTTTACGAGAGAAGCAATAATGGTGGAAGAATATGGTCACCTTGTAATTATCTATATCCAATGGAGAAATTAAAGAGACATGATCAAGGACCCCACTGAAGATGGGCTCGAGGAGTATGGAGGCACTTTCAACTTTCTGGCAAGCAATTCGAATTATGAAAATTCTAAGCATGTCTTGAATTACGACCAATGCCTGTCAAGAACAATGCAATGAGATGAATTACAACATCTAATGGAGCATTCATCTAACAACAATTCTAATTCTCCAGATATAACAAGAATAACGGTCCTTTTCAATTACTAGGAAATCCAATGAATATAATAAGTGAGTAACATACAGAGACTGCATAATGTTTGATCATCTGTGCAATCTGGTCAAGCTGCGGGGTTAATTGGCTGAGAACCTTCTCACGAAATTCAGGTTTCAGATACCAGTTCACCTCTTTTTCCTTTTGACGTCCTAATAACGTACCGATAGCCAACATCCTCAGGGAACTCAACACAGGCATCCCTTTCTTCCAAAGCCAGATACCTTCTTCAGGAAGCAAATCATTCTAGCCACACAGAATGGATTCAAGACAAAAGTAGTCAAAACAAAGTTCAGAGGAAATGCAGCTTAAAATATTAAAATCATATACAATATATATACAAATATATATAGTGAACAAAGCACAAGTCATCTAACCACAAGCGTCCATAATATCTTCAGGTTTCAGACTTTTAATTACATACCAAAAGACACATAAAACTGCAGGTCTCCTTTGGACCCAAGGCCAGAACTGAAGTTGTTTGAACGCTAGCAAGGAGAGAGTGGAACAGGCCAGGAGCCCATCCAAACACTGGCCAATAAGCAAGAGAAGACACAATGAGATGGCAGACGGCTTCGAATCCAAGAGCAGAATCAGGGTAAGAAGCAGATAGATCTGCTGCACATGCAGCTAGTCTGGGGCTGTAAAAGATCAATAACAAGCAGATAAGCATGTTGGCAGTTGCTGAAGACGAAAACAATTTTAATCTGAATGTCACCTCAATTCTCGATGCAATCTCAGAAGGGCGTTCATTAGTTTTGTATTTCTGTGCTGCTCATTTGCTTCCTGTATGAAAGCAGAATGTTTCAGTTCTAGCAAAATATTGTCGCGTGTTGGCCCATCAAAAAGAAAATTTGTCGCATGCTATACAAGCTCAGACCATATACTTATGCTATGATTGGAGGGATGAAGTGAAGCAAAATGTGAAGAAATACCAATTTGACGAAACATTTCCTTTGTTTGCTAGATAAACATATGATAGACCTAGATGGAAACGGATTCAAACTGTGCACACTTAGTTGGTTTTCTCTCAAACTATAATGTATTTCCAGTGCTAAATAGGGATCTTTCTTTTGAGTCACATGTGCACCATATTCATCATGCCGCTGTGCTAAACGATCCAAACTTCACATGTATGAATATTGACATCCAAAGACTAAGACTTGAAGCTTTCCAAATCATAATAGGACAAGATAAGTCAAATATCAAGTACTCCAAAATCCAAACTAAAAGTACCAACAACAATGCCAACCAATATTTTCCCCTGTAGGTGGATTCTCTGTGAATGTGTGTGTGCTCCAGGAAGAGGGGTTGAGGCTGAATGTCTTCCATATCCTTAATTTTAAATGAGCTAGAATTTTTCTAACCATCTCCCCCCATATTTTGATGCCTAATAGCAGCCTGCATCATTTATTGGAAAACTTCCGGCCCACATTCTACTAAAAGGATGAAAAAAGAAAACCAGAAGACTGGAAATTGGATTTGACATTGGCTACTTTATCATTTTGGTGCCAGTGAGTTGAGACATTCCATAGAACACTTCCTTATGATGCCCATGAAGGATTTTACAGAAATGACATCCAGCAAATGCACCAGTAATTCAGATTTGACCAACCTGTAGTTTCTTCAAAAGGTTGATCAGCAGAACCAGGGCAGGAATCAAAAGATCAATTAGGCTCTGCTCCCGATTCCGTTCCAAAAGCAAATCCGATGTGGAGTTGCATTCAGTTCCATCATCAACAAGGTAATCTGTCCAAAGCAAATCATTCACACAGAGTGCAGGAAGAAAATCACTAAAAACAGAAGTCCAAACTCCGGGGGAGGAGGTTTTAGTGGCAGATCTCTCAAAACAACTAATGTAGAACATCCCAGTCTCGCACCATGAAGAAAAGCATAAAAGGCTATGCAACAAACTCCACACTGCAGACATAAGCATTATGAAGACATAATAGGAAAAAAGGTTTAAGAGCTGAGCAATTAGTTAATAAAATCTGAATTTTTACCCCAAGAAGCAGAAAACTGGGTGTCTGCAAGAATTCTGATAAGGGAAGATATGCAATAAAAAGGTCCAAGCTAAACACTGGAATTTGAACCTCTCTCTGATGAGATTGAGAAGATATTTAGAAGAGTTGCAATCAGAAAAATTCAGGACTGAGGCTTTGTAAAGGTATAAAAAGGATCCCACCAGTTGTGCATCCATATATAATTATCAAATTTGCCCTAAGAATTACAGGAAGAAAGATAGATCAATATCTATGGCAATAACAGCAGTACAACTCCCTCATTTAAAAGTTCAAACAAAGTCCATATAAGCTCAACAATTAACATGACAAAGAAGAAATTTTCACATGCTAAACCCCTTAATACATTTAGTATTCCAGACAGCACAAAGCATGAGTCTCGACTGCAGGTCAATGCAACAAAGATATAAATACCAAAAGCATAATAGTCATTAGGCAGAGGAAAGCAAACATCAAGAACAATATTAAGGTTCCACAGACTAAGCATCCAGTAAAATCAACACAATCTATAGCCCAATACAAAAGCTCCACACCAAATCTCTTGAAGAAGGGAGATCAAAACCAAACCTTGAAAAATTCAAAAACTCAACAAAGCCAGATCATGTACGAGATAATTAATGATAATTTAAGCACCATCAGAAGAAGGCATTCCACTAAGACAAGGAAAAACTCACCGTAACTGTTTGAGGACCTCTCAAGCATAAATCTACAGTTAATTAAAACAGTGTAGATAACTGTAACAGCACCTTCATCATATAGCGTTGCAGCAACAGTCTACACCAACAAGTCTAAAGTAAGCCACTAAAAAATTATTGTAAATTATATACATTTCAAGATAAAAAACACATACAGAGTTCTCGGATGTGAAAGCTAAAATCCGAAATGCTGTTGTCAGCTGAGCTACAGAAGAATCACGAAGTGCAACTCCGTCAAATGTTTTCTCAGAGATTATTTTCCCAAGATTCTCCATTACATTTATATCAGAACCACCGGAAGGATCTCCAACAGCATGTTCAACATCCATGAGATCTGACACTAGAATACTAGTCGAAGTTAAGTGGGCATCTCCACCAGAAGCTAACACGGCGGCATACCGTAGAAGACCAACAGCCCCATTTTTGTGATAAACTACACCAGCATCTATCCATTCCAAAAGTCGTGTGGGAGCGTCTTTTCTATTTGACCCTGGGGATGAGGAATGTAAAGCTCCATGAAGTTCGACTGCACGTTCAATCCAAGAGCCCAGAGAAGATGCTGTGGAATCAGTAACAATGATTTCAAAAATCTCTGCTGCTGAATGAAAAATCGCAACATCTAGGGGTGAAGCTCCTGAAAAGACGAAACAATCTGAGTTAGTTCCTAATTCACAGACAACCACTACTCTTTGCTAAAATATCCAAGCTTAATAATCACAGCTCACTACCGCCACTCTTTGCAGTGGGCTCCGACTCCTTGACTGAGCGCAACGCTTCAATCAATGCTGCAATAGCCTATGAAAAAGAATGATAGGTCACTGGCCAAACAAGTCAAAACAGCTTAAATGCTATTTGCCAGATTGAAAGTCCAACTCTAGCAACTTGCATACAATATTGTCCTTAGTCATCTAGCAAAAGTACATCTCATTTATCCCTGAGTAAAACAGTCATGCTTTAAGCAAGTGAAACAAACCTCTGGAAAAAATCCAAGAACCAACAAAGCCTGATGTCCACAGTCAGATCTGCGATCATGAAACAAGTCTTTGTCAATGCTGCTAATGTTCTAAAAGCAATCTACGGAGCACCAAAAAGGTAAAGCCAAATCCACCTAGAAAGCGCACAAAGTTCCCACAAAACCCATAAGAATTCTTCAGAGTGAGGAGTGCATGTAAGCAAATGATCGATGGCATTAACCTACAAAAAGAGGATGTAAACAACTCATTACCACCATGTGGAACATGAAAACAAAATGCTGGAATCACCATAATATTCTTAAAAGAAAGTAAACTGACCACTCTCAAATGCATCTCAAGTATCATGCCTACTTCTTCTGACCCACAGAAGAAACCTTTGGATAATAAGATGGCTGCATAACGAAGTGGGAGGCAATCCTCTTTTCTGGTAGAATCGCCACCCTTCAGGCAGTGGACTATTGTAGAAGAAAGTTCAGGTTGATGCGCAAGGAAAAGTAAGCCTGACATAGATAAACAAGTAAATCCCAAGAATCCCTAAATTTATAAGGGAAGAAATTGAGTCATATGTTGTTAACTATACCTGACTGGCAGAGGAGCAGTGAAAATATTATAGCACCAATTGATGACACGATCTCTACATGAAAGAACATTGCATGTCCTACTTCCAATTGTATTGATGATGACAACAAAGCAGCTGATAGAGGAAGAAGTCCTCTCTCCTGCTCACAGAATATGTGAGATACTTTCATCCATAACTTTAAGTACTAAATTGTGCATAGATTTTAATAAGGGAAAAAATATAGAGGAGCAATCCATCCCACAACAGAGTCAAATATGTGAGATACTTTCATCCATAACTTGAAGTATTAAATTGTGCATAGATTTTATTAAGGGAAAAAATATAGAGGAGCGATGCATCCCACAACAGAGTCAAAACTTCAAAGTCCACTGATGCAGAGTCTAGCATAAGTGTCAGACCTCTTTAGATTTTATTCAGGAAAGGGACGACCTCTAAAAACTTATGCACTCCAGCTAAACCTATGCCAGACCTTTATTTGGCCAAGTAAATTGGCAGTCATGCAGAAGTGGATCCCTGACCTCATCCAATTCCCTACCCTCGCTCCAACCCCACCCCCACCTTCATGAAAAAAAAACAAAGAAAACACAACAGTTTTTGTGTATGGAGCCAATTCTAGTCACATAGAATTGCATGGTCTCAACTCTGAAGGTATATCGAAAAGCTCTCTCTCTCTCTCTCAAACACACACAACTTTCCCCTCATTTACTAAAGGATGAGGAAGCCAAACACAAAAGAGCAAGATACCTTGAGAATTCCCAGAAGATCTGGGTCAATATCCCAAATGGAGGGGCAACAGTTTGAAGTAATTGAGCCACTGGTCGTTTTGTAGGACAGACATCCTTCATTTTGACCAAGAATCAGGGATCTACTTGCTTGTGCAACAGGAGAAGGATCTTCTATTTGACCATGCAAATTTATCAGCTTCTGCATTAGCAATTCTCAACAGTGTAAACCCAGAGAACAGAGTGCAAATCTATGTGAACTCTAAGGAAGGAATTAATAACATAAAAAGGTTCAGCCAATCCCAAAAAGAGACCAATGACCTTGCTACCAAAAATACACACTAAAAGTTACAACTCACCAAGAGGCTTTTCAGTTGAGATTTAGCACTCATGAGCTGGTGCAAAGAAGCACCTGTGACCCTATCGATGGTAGAAAGACCTCTTAACACAGAGAGCACTGCACACTGCCAACACAAACCATTAGCAAATCATACACGCAAACACAGCCATACAAAAAACAAAATCACACCTCATATTTTGCTGCAACTTCATAAAACCTTAGGCGATAAAGAATGTAAGTTGCAAGGGAAGCAACATCATGGCGTGGTTCTTGCAATAACAATTTCAGCAGCTGAGTATAATTTTCACTGGTACCAGACGGAATGGTAACTTCTTCACGAGGCCACCAACCCAAGAAACCTTCACAACCAGCCGAGTATCGTGTTGCCTGCTGCACAACACCCAGAAATAGGAGCACAACTGTTGTTGAATGTTGTAGGTCATTGCAGAAAACTTTGACCAGTTGCTCCATGCCCCCACCATCAACAAAGTGGAAGCAACTTTCTTTGGCAGAGCAGAATAAAAGAGCCATACTCAACCACAAAATGGAATTATTTCTCTGAGAATCAAGAAGATCAAAGCAAAAGCACCAAATTAGCACTACTTTTTTAGGTTGATTGTTCCACTCATCTATCTTTCAAAAGGATAAACATTTCTGATGACAAAATGATAAGTGAAGGGTAGAAAGTCATCAATGAATAAAAACTAAATTATTTAGAGCAGTCACCTTTGAGAGCACAGGATGTCCAACAAATAAGGAGTCATTCTCAAAATGAAAGTATTTCCCAAACATGTTGACCAAATGCTTGAAATTAACAGAATCATTATCCATATCGAGGAAATTGGTTTCTGCAGATGAGTTGGCTGAAAACTGCACTGACTCTTGTTGAAGAACTTTGTAGAGCTCAAGAAGCTCCCCTGCAGCCTCATTAATAGCAAGTTCCAATTTCTTACCATTTTCAAATCTGCCTGATTTAAGACATTTCTCACCGATCGCAACACCAGAGAGGTCATGAGTGGTATAAGTGGAGACAGCTGACACAATAGTACTTAGAGCTTTTTGTACCGCATCACCATGTGGCCGTAGCTCCAGAATCCTCAATATTAATCGTAGAAGCTGCTTGACCCCAAGAGACACGTCCAACACACTAACAGGTGGAGGCAATGCATTGAGAGAGCATGTGAATTCCTTACTCATGAAGTTAGTAGTGCGTAAGGGCATAGGTAAATCCTCAAGCTCTCCCTCCACTGAATTAGTGATATTTGTCAAAGAGCTATCATCAAATTCTATGTTGAACTGTCCCAGATCCTCTGCTGTGTTGCCATATATGACTAAGCTCAGACTGCGATAGCTGCCTCTTACAACAAGATGATTAGTTACAACAGCCTGCAAAAGAACAGTTTGTTAAATATATGAATAGCTACTGACTGTTTTCCACAGATGACATACTGAGCTTCCAAAGTAAAAGATAGTATCAAAGACACAAGAGAACAAGCAAATAGAATTGTAATAGGCTTTGCGAGAGGATATTGTTGAGGCAAATTGCTTTTAAGGCATGGTGATTTAAAAAAGAAAAAGGTCCTTCTGAAAGATAATTCATAGAAGTATGAAAGATTTATAGGCCTAGCCAAAAGATTTGAGTGGAACTGGTGAAAAAAAGGATGTGTATGATGGAGCCACCACCTTTGTTAGGACAATCGA
Source organism: Eucalyptus sp. ANBG9806169 (assembly GCA_014182395.1). Lineage (NCBI taxonomy): Eukaryota > Viridiplantae > Streptophyta > Magnoliopsida > Myrtales > Myrtaceae > Eucalyptus > Eucalyptus sp. ANBG9806169. The sequence continues at coordinate 38,377,410 of CM024573.1, read as the reverse complement.
AGGGGACAAAATTCACCATTACTATAAGGTTACGCCAAGGCTCTGCTCCAAATCCTTATGTTTTTGCCTTGATTATCGATGAGCAGACAGGACATATCCAAGATGATGCCCCTTGGTGTATGCTATTTGCACATGACATAATGCTAGTAGATGAAACCCAAGTTGGGGTAAAGCAGAAACTCAACCTTTGGAAAAAAAGCTTTGGAATCTAAGGGTCTCCAACTCAGTTGGACAGAGGTGGCATATATGATGTATAATTTCAGTAGGGCAGAAGTTCAAATGACACTGGTGTAAAAATTTGACATATGGAAGTAAAGAGGAGTGAATGTCTGCAATATTTTGGACCCAATCTACAAAAGATGGGGAAATCAATTGAGCCCATAGAGTACAAAGCAGGATGGAGGCTGAGGACATTGACCGCCCCTGTCTTCAAAGATTCCAGTAATTAGGAAGTCATATGGCCTTGGAATGAAACGGAGTATTAGCTATAGTTATTGGAGGTATAAAAGGGTAAAGTGGTATATAAGAGGCATAACAAGGTAAAGTGGTCTTGGGCCTCACTCACCCTAAGAGCTAGCTCAAAAGGTAAGGCTTTCCCTCACACTTATAAATCGACTACCAATCCCTTCTAGAACCGATTGGGTTTCAAGCCTCACCCTTTGAGCTAGCTCTTAAAGTGAGTGAGGCCCAAGACTGGAGATCCTAAGTTCAAATCTTTCAAGGCCCCATTTGCCTCCCCATTTAATATGTTCATGCTTAGTACTAGGCAAAAAAATCAAACTAAGCATGAGGGGGTGTGATAGAATAATTAAAATATTAGACCGTGCTTTCATCTAACAATTTAAGCTTTTAGAACAGGTAGCAATGATCCCACAAAAATCTCACCATAGTATACTTTATTCATATTCGCCATCATTTAACAATTTAAATTTGTGGTGTAAGTAGCTGGCATTCAAATTAACTTCCATGAATAAAATGTTGAAAGCTTCTAACAATGATTTAGGCACGCCCTAATATCCAAATGTTGTAAATACAATATCTTGATAAGCATTATCCACTCTATTTTCGAGGATAATGAGAGAACAACAAAACATGTCACCTATTATACACTTGCCTTGCACACGCTAGCCTCATGATCAATTTGTTTTGCAAATTCCCACTTTTAACCCCCCACCCCCCAAAAGAAGAAAAAAAAAAAAAAAAAAACCACCACCACACAGCTCCAAAACCGAAAAAAATATGCTCCTTGTTAACTCCCCTCAAAACACATGCATTTGATTACCACCCGCCTTACAATGGGGAAGTGCAAAAAGGAAGTTCTCAAAGTTACCTTTAACAATTCAAGCCGAAGTTTGACATATAGCTCTCAACTAAACCAACATGCACTAAATCAAAACCATCAAAGAAATTAAATGCAAAAAGTAAAAGAATGCTGACCAGTGCAACTACTATAACATGAGGATAAAGGCCTTCTAAGTCATATCTACCTCAACTTCCAGCACATTTGACGACGAATGAGAATACAGAAACGGCTGACAGAGGCGCCTAAATCTTGTCTCCCCATTACATTGAACAAATACTTCCAAAGCAAATGAAGGAGGTGAAGTAGCCCTGCAAGGAGAAGTGCCACTAGCATCAGGTTCATTAAAACGATGGGCAACAATATTGTTCAAAAGCCTGACCCAAAAGCTTAAAATATTACATGTAGAGAAACTACCACCTTGCTGATAAAGCTGAAGAGTAAACTGCTATCTAAGCACTTAATTTTAAATTTTGAACAATTTAATTGTTGAAAATGAAAATGGAAGTTTGTTTATAATCGTTGAAAATTGAATGTGGAATGTCATTGGTTTCCTACCAATTATGGACTTGTGACTATAACTGGTAAGTTTTAGCAAAGAAATTGGTATCATTGTAATTTCCATCGATTTTTTTATTGAACAAATTAAGTTAACCACTTTCTCACTCGACATAATCAGTGAACAATTTTACTGAATTGAATTATTTATATCAAAACTGGTTAGTTTTACCAAACGTGCTTAATCTTATTGAGTGTTGTAGATTTATTAATTGAGATACAAAATAGGTCATGATAAACCCAATAAGTAAGATAGGTTGGATAATTTAACACCCCTCTAGCAAGCAAATAGAACAAAAAATTACTCCAAGAACATATATAAGATGAACAAGACATCGCACAAAAAATGAAATATTACACAAAGCATGAAAAATTTGAACTTGGCTGCGATACTACATCAGAAAGGAAATTTAGCTCCAAAACCACGTTAAAAAACCTATAGCAAAATCTTCAGCATATAGGCGGAGGGAGACTGTATATATAAGGCTGTGATAAACTTGTAAGTAGACATTTGGGTGCACGGTAACTTATCTGACACGAGCCAACAAAGAAAACATAACATCAATGTCAAACATGTTCTCCGGAGAGGCTTAGCCTTTCTTATACGACCTTGTCAACAGCTACTTCATATACATGAAAATCCATATCACATCTCATCAACATTGCCTTTTGCAATCCATCGTAGTACCTAATATTAAGGTAATCGTCGATGGGCTTCTGCATTTCAGTTTACTAGATATCTTTACTCGGTTAGTATTGGTTTATCTATTGGGCCGAATGGGAAGGAACAGCGACATCATGCTCAAAATGTCATCTTGGCAGCTTATGCTGCCGGCACTAAGGCAAGAGCTGCCAGAAGCAGATGTAAGGGTTAGAAGGTATACGAGGGCAAGGAGCTCCACTTTCCAAGCTGAGATTTATAATTTCACAAATCCACTGGACAAGCCAGATATCTATTCGTGCCTGTCCTCCTCTCTCTTCTCTCACTCTCGCTACTTCTTTAACGCACTTCCCATGGTTCAGGACTGTCCTTCTCTCTCTCTCTCTCTCTCTCTCTCTCTCTCTCTCTCTCTCTCTCTCTCTCTCTCTCATTGTATCAATTCCTCAATAGAACAGCGAATTTTCCCTCCAAAACAATGTCAACTAGGAAGACCCCCAAAGAGAAAGAGGGGAAAAAAAAAAACAAAACAACGACGAACGAAGTAGCGCAACAATTACCCAACAAGCGACACGGATTGGCATGTCGAAGGCGCGCTCAGCTCCAGAAACTCGCAAGCGGTGACGACGACGGGCTCGGCAAAGACCACCTGCAAATTCCAGAGAACGACGGCGTCACACCGGAACAATTCGAGCTAACAGTTGGGGGCATTCAGTGCTCGCGCCGCTCGCGAGCGGACGGAACTCGGCGCGAATCGCGCGACTCACCTCGTCGACGTACTCGTCGAGATGGGGGTGGGCGAAAGTCTGGGCGAACAGCACGCACGGCTCCGGTCGACCCATTCCTACTCTCTCATCGGGAAATCGAGCTCGAAACGAAGGGAACAGCGCTCGGTCCTCTCTCTCTCTCTCTCTCTCTTTCTTCCTGTGGAGATAATTAGGGTTTTGCGGTGGTCGGATCCGGGGAGGACCGATTAAATAGTGGCCACTGCACCGCCGACCGACGGCGGGGACGGTCGCGGCGAAGGAAGCGAGAGAAAGAGAGAGACGCAAAAGAAGTTTCGCACAGAAAAGGAAGAAAAGAGAAGATGTAAAAGAAAAACTTACAAAATCCGAACTGGAACCATGAATTCTTTAGAAGAAGAGGCCAAATTTCGTTTTATTTTTTCGCTCTTCTGATTTTGAAATTCTGTAATTTTTCCTTTTTGTTTCTATTGGAATAGGGCGAAATTAGTAAGTTATTAATCCGTAATCCCGCCACATATTATAAAAGAAGTAACTTCGTAATGTCTCGATCTAATATGAAGATGTTCCAGCTTTATTGCAAGTTATGCCTCGAGCCTATCCATAATCCAAATGCTAGAATTATGATAATTAAAATTGGTCCATGCCCGACTAAATTTGAAGTTTTCTATTAAGGCTCCGTTCGTTTCACAAAAAATAACTTCTTAAAAAATCTTTTTCAAATTTTCTGACGTTCATTTTACGAAAAATAAACTAGCCTAGAAAAATGCTTTGCACTATTGAAAAATACACCATAAATAGTAAGGAAAATATTGTTCACCTTTCCATGACTTCTTCCATGTTTCTTTTTTGCATCAAATTAAAATGTTTACATAATCTTTTTCTTTTTTCTTTTTTAAGAAATAATTTTTTAATTATTTATTCTTTTTCTTTCTTTCATTTCTTCTTCTTCCTTGGCCTTGGCCGATCACTGACTACGGCGACAACCGGCGATTAGCCTATGGTGAGTTAGAGCCTAAGCTTGAGCTTGCTAGATTTCGGCGAGGCTCCGCCTTACCTAGATTAGGTGAGGTTGAGCTCGCCCAGCACCATTGAGCTTGAGCCTCGCTAGATCCGAGCACCTAGGCAGGGTTGAAGCCTTGCCGAAGGTTGCTAGCCGGGCAATGTCCGATGAGGCTCAAGCCTCGCCCAACTCGTTGGATTTGGCAAGGCTCTAGCTCACTTGACCAACCTTGAGCGAGCTCAGACCTTGCTAGATTTAGCTACTTGGGCGGGGCTTAAACTCGTTAACGTAGGGCGAGGAAAAGAAAAGAATAAAATATAATTAAAAATCAATTTTTTAAAAATATAATAATAATAAATTATCAAAATTTGGTGCATGGAGGGCAAGATTTTCCTTATTGAACAATGAAAAAAAAATTATAGTTCATTTTTAAATGGGAAAATTTCAAATAATGACTTAAAGTGAATCTACTTTCTCAAATAAAGATCCGAAGTAATGTTGTTCCAAATAAGAACCCGAAGTGGCTAACAAGTCTCAAATAAGAACTTGAACCCGCCGGCTGGCCAAAATGTTCATTAGCCGGCGAGCGTGTGACATTTCCGATGGCTAGAATATGGACAATTTTGTCCCAAAAAATTATAGATAGAAATTAATAAACCCTAAAAACAAAACCTCCAAACTCTTCACGTTCTTCTTCTTTCGCTCTTCATCTTTTACGTTCTTTGTCCCCTCTCATTTGGAGAACCCAAATTCTCTGTTAATGTAGCAAGATCCTTGGCTCCCTGAGTTCCGAGGAAGTGGATTCGTTGGAAAGAAATGAAGACAGAAAACAAAAGAAGAAGATGTGAAGAAACAAAGTTAGGCGTTTCTTGTTGTGTTTCAATTCGTGTTCAATTAATAGAAAATTTCCGTGCTCCAAGTGAGAGAGGACAAAGAACGGAGAAGATGTAGAGCAAAAGAAGAAAAAAGTGAGAACATGAAGAGTTTTTTTTTTTTTTTTTTTTTTTTTTTTTTTTTTAAAGTCAAAAGAACGTGAAGAGTTTGGGGGGTTTGTTTTTAGGGTTTGTTAATTTCTATCTATATTTTTTTTGGACAAAATTGCCCATATTCCTGCCACTGGAAATGTCACACGCTCGCCGGCCGGTAAAGATTTTGGTCGGCTGGCAAATTTAGGTCCTTATTTGAGACTTGTTAGTCACTTTGGGTCCTTATTTGAGACAACAGCCACTTCAGATCCTTATTTGAGAAAATAGGTTAATTTTGAATCCTTATTTGAGATTTTCCCTTTTTAAATTTCAGTTTAACAGTGGAAAATATGATTATTTTCTTGGAAAATGATTTCTTAAAAAATATTTTCCATAAATATCATATTTTCTACGAAACAAACGAACCCTAAATCTGTCTAGCTTTATTCAAAACTTTTCTTAAATCAAGCAAAGATATCATTACCTAAGCAAATATTCCAATGTTACAAATATCAATGTCTTTTTCATTTTTCCCAATTAGAGTGCCAATGGCATTATTGTACTCATACGAGTGGAGAAGAGTAATAGCGAGTTTTCAAATGGAACGCGTTGTTTAGATTTTCAAAAATCACAAAAAATTATAATAAATTTCACGTGTCAATATTCATCGAGGCTTTAAGAAAGTCGAAAGTGCATATGAAATTTGTAATCTTTGCATGGCATTTAGTAAAGTTTCATAAACGATTTTGATATGCTTGTGACATATGAACTTTTCACGTAATTAGTAATTTTTTCCATATCAAAATATAAGTTTAATCGGTTATAGACTATAGTTAGTAACTTATATTGGAGACTTACTCATTGAGCGGGCCTCATGGGCTCAAGCAGGGTCCAAGTGGGCCAAACCTTTCTGGGTCTCACCCGAATCCACCAAGCCCTAAAAATTTGCGTTCAATTAAGTGAGAAAAGTCGCCCAATTGAAAGCATGGGCCGGAAAGGCCCAATCATGTCGCCACGTGCGTAGTTTCTTTTTTCAAGCTGAATGATGTCATAAAAATAAAAAATTAATTTGTAAATATAATTAAAGGCAAACTAACTATATATAAATCTGAAGTAACATCAACCACATAAATAATTGCAACTTATAATAAAGTAAATGTTCAGAAATTTTATTTTAAAAGTACAATGCTTTTATTGCAACTATAAAGGGCAGGTTAGAAAAAAAAAATTAGATCCACACTGGTGTCAAAGATTTAAGCTTACTCAATTTTTGGGTAAGCCTGAGTAGGTCCTTAGAAGTGTTTGAGCCATGAGAAAACAATACATAACTTATTCAAGTATGTAGTAAGAGTTTGCATCAAAAAGTGACTATTCAAATATGTATAATTCTTTCGATAAAAAAAATGCGTGTAATTCTATATTGTCCTCCTCAAACTAATCTGGTGGTTTAGGAGTAGGGCATAAGTAGAATATCTCATATGATCTCCTCTATATATAATTTGTGATTTACTTAATCATCCCAAATGGTCACAACCTTATGTGGTAATTTAAACTACTTATTGTGGGAGTTTGGCCTGAGTGAAACTTGACCGATCATCATAGATTATGTCAGAGTCTCAAGTAGATCTATGGTTGAAAATGGATTAGGCACAAGCCAATACCACGGTGGTGGAAAGCGAGCGCCAACGCAAGAGTGTTCATACAAGATGTAACTCCTCACTTAGCTTTTAGGATGACAAATGTACAGGTTGATCAAATTAATTGAATAGGAGCATCGAGAGGCAATATTGGTCAATATTAACGAGGACAAGTTGCTTTAATTAGGAAGCATTTGTAACATCCCAAATTGCACCTCGCATAAGAAAGACTTTCTTGGGTGATTGTTAACAAAGATACAGTGATCATTGCCATGTGTAGTTACTCAATTACTTTTGCACCACTTGGAACGAGCCGGATTGTCACACCTCCCCTTGCGCATGATGCCTGATGAGGTACATAGGGTCCGTTTGGTTCGGCTTTTGGGGAATGCCTTTGGCCAAATGCAAATATCTTTAGGCTAAAGGGGTTTTCAGGAATGCTCGGGTGTTTGGCAAATTACGCATTGGAAAGTGGCTTGTGCGAAAATACCGTTTGGCAAAACTTATTACAGGCCAGCCAGATCTAGCGGCCTGTGCTCGTAGATGCCGGATCTGGCCGTCCGACGGCCAGATCCGCGGCTCGAGGTCGTGCGAACCCGGGCGACGCCGGCCGGTCCGCGCGACCTCAGCGGCTTCGCCGAGGTCCGCGCCGCCGGGTCGCGCGTCGCGCCACCCCTGCACGGTGGTCACCGGCGACGCGCGACCCTCGGCGGCGGCGGCGATGGTGGCCGCCGAAGGTGGCCTGAAAGAAAAAGAAGAAGACAGACGGGGAAGAAGAAGAACACGGTGAACAGTAGCATGGCATTTCGAAATGCCGAATGCTCACGCTTTGCCCCTCCCCAAAGATTGAGCATTGAGCATTTGGAATGCTCATACTTGAGCAAAGGGGCTTTCGAAAATATTGCCAAACACCAAAAATTTTGCCAAATGGGCTTTGGGAGCCCAAAGCCCCTTTGGAATGCCCAACCAAACACCCCCATAGCCTCAGCCCGTGCCATAACAATGATCCATCCAATTTCAGATTGTGACAGCAGTCTTGCATAATGATTCAACTGGATAGCAAAACAATAATGGGTTTCAAACAATACATGAACAAACTTCAATGATCAGGCATAAAAATTAAAGCTCATGACTGTAATATCTTCATGATTTAACCGATGGATATAGTTAACTTGAGCACATCGAAAATCACAAGAGAAATTCTTCGTACAAGGGAGAAAATTATTTGAAAATCACCAAAGAGTGTATTATTCCTCATGTCCGATGCTATAAATGGCCGAACTGTATAGCAACACTTGGGTAGAATTACCAAAAAGTTCTAAACTTATTGTAATTGTGTCAATTCATTTCTATTTTTTTTTTGTCAATTCAATCCTAAATAGCCAATTCAATCCATCCAACTAAATTTGGCAGACCGGTGTTGACTTGGATGCTTTGACCGGCGCTAGCCATCCAAAGGTGAACGCTATTGTGGCAATTTTTAATAGTATTTTATATTTTTTCAACATTTTTATTAATTTTATATTTTTATTTTTTTCCTTTTCTTTTTTCTCTTCTTCTTCTTCTTCTTTGGTTTTTTCTCTCTCGTAGTGGCCGACGGGTCCGCTGGATGGACTAAAGTAGCATAATTACAACATGTTTAGGACTCAATTGGTCAAAAAAAGTTTATAACTAAATTAACACAATTGCAATAGGTTTAAGACTTTTTTGGTAATTATTTCCGACATTTGCATTGTTGATGCTAATCTCTTTCCAATCTTTTCGATTTAGCTTTTTAAGTGTCATGCCGGCAAGTATGTCTACATTGAATACTATGAGTCTTGTCCCGAGATTGGTCTGTGAGCGGTAAACATGATGGGAGGGATTGAAACATGCGATGACGTCGAAGAGAGTGTCCATCTGTATCCATTTTGCTTTTCTATATGCCCGAACAGCCTGAATGTATGTAACTACCCCGATTATCAGATGCCGATACTGTAGTCCCTATTGCCAGTAAAATCTAGGACAATGTCTCAGGATTCTGAAGTATCCTATGCATTCAAGTTATGAAGGTTATCAGCGTCCCATATAATCAAATCAATCCCAGTGTCCAGCGTAATCAAATCTACCGAGTGCCTAAAGATGCCGCAGACTGACGCTTCTCATCGAGTGAATATCTACACAACTCTAGCCTTTGCTTTGTGTCTTCTGTTCCTCCCCTCTGCTGAGTGTTTTTCTTTCAACATACCCCAATCCAGTGATGTAGTCTATGAAGGAGTGGAAAGGCCGAGTACAACCACGCATCACTTACTGAAGTCGGTGGCTTGCTCTTCTTCCGGGTCGGCCGCGTCGTGTACTTGAAGCCCATGCGCCTATGGGACTCCAGCACCATGTCATTGTCAAGTATCTCAATGCTATCATTTCTCTTTTCCTGCAAATTTTCTCCTTGTGCAGTGCTGTTATACGGTCGCATCCGATTGGTCTATAACCTTACTCAGCCTGCAACAACAAAACGTCACGTTTAACCTAAGTCAAGAAGTTTCACTCATCTCTATTAATCAGCTAACCCCTTAAGACACACCTTTGCTAAAATTAAGGCTAATCAGCTAGTGGATTGGGGATGAAATAGCCAACTAGATGGTTTTCGCTAACAGTGCTTCACTTATGTTAAGGTGATTGGTCCAGTTAAGTGGTGATGCATAGTCCATGGCAGAGGTTGCAAGCGAATGATAAAGTCCAAGTGATTGATGGAAAATTTATAACGTTCGATTACACTTCTCAAGATCCTTGCTGCTGGCTTATAGTCCCATAGGCCACTCATAAGAATAAGATGTTCAACTCCCTAAAACATGTAATTGGAGAGACTTCAAACAGCAGTGCCTCAGGTCAATGCTTACCTTCTGGAGAATCTCAATGAGCGAGTTTCGTACCCGCCCTTCCCAAGATATTTAGGGAAAAGAGCCTTGCTAGCCATTACTTGCTGACGGCAGAAGGCATCCTCAATACGGTACCTCGTTAGACTTAGTTGGGAAGGTAGGTCGTCCGCATGTCCCTTGCCTCGCGAGCTTATTAGCAGGGCGCTGACATCCCATTCCTCACCTTTACCCTTGTCCCCAGATTTTACTATTTCATCACTTGTATACTTTGTCAATAGTCAGACCTGTCCTTGCCACTGCCCTTGCTCTCGCCCCCGTCTCCAACAAGTATGTGATCCATCGATTCACTGATTGATTCGTTCTTACCAATGAGCCCCTATCTTTTGAGGCCCTACATCAGATTTCCGATTCATCTCTTCTTTGACGAAGTGGGTTCAAGAGCTCTATGTCACAGGAGACATTCTCGGGGACGGCTGATAAGAGACTGCATAGGGTCTGCAGCGAAAAAAGATAGAGTGCTTGTTGATAAGTGGGCACGTGGTCCACTCATAATTCACAACAGACACCGAAGGTTGGAGAGGTGATTCGGGTTCTCACGTTTAAGCTCCCTTGCCAGAACTTCCAAAAGACATGCACAAACAAGGTCACTAGGCACCTCATTCACCTTGCTTACCGTCGAGCCTATCAGGCACATCAGCTTCTTCAACAATCAGAACCACGTGAGAAGAGGGATCCTGCTTTGTTGTTTTAGCTATGATGGTTGACCTGTATTGTAAAGCACTTTCGTCTTTTGTTTCAGCGGACATAGCATCGAGGACTGCCACTCGATGTTGATTTCTTTCCTTTCTTGATGCTTTTGAACTTACGCAGAACCTTCATTTTCTTGTTACATCTCTCAACGGGAAGGCAAGCCTAACCTAGAAAATTATCCACAGGGACTCTTGAACATCTTAGCAGAGGAAGGGGTGATCAAGGATAAAATGAAAGGAATGCTAACCATGGAATGTGATGAAATGAAGGGCACTGTTTTCTAGTTTTTAGTTTAACTGGGCACGTCGGCTTGTAAGTATTCCTCATTCAGTTGAAAAAACGATGCTAGGGTGATATTAGATGCCATTAGGATTGATGAAGTGGAATTAATTTGCAATGATGATGAGTACCATACTTTGAAAGGGAATATTAAGCTTAGAGGATTAAGATGAATGAACAATGACGCCATATTTAAACTTGGCATCGAGAATCCGTTCATGTATAGGAGAAAAAGGATTTTAGAATGGGATGAGTAACAGTACATGTATATCAGTAACCAACTCCATGTGTTTGTCTTTCGAGCATTCTCAAAGACTACCATCAAGGATCAGAGGACTTATTGTTACCATCCTCAAGTGGTTCAAATGAATGACGTGGTTGATCAGTTTCCAAATGTCTATAGTAATAATATGAGCACATGCAAAACCTGATTCATGCAATGATTCAAAGACGTCTATTTCTATGTGATTGGCTTCTTAAATATCTGAAAAATCATGGCCCAGACGGTCGGGTGCGTTTGAAAACCACTTCCCAAAACCCTTTTGGGGTCCAAAGCCCCTTGGACAAATGCAAGTGTGTTTGGCATTTGTTTTTGGGTTTGCATTCCCCAAATGCCACCTTTACAAGGCTGAAAGCCCAAGGTAGGTTGAGGGCTGCCTTGTGCTTTCAGCTTATCGAAAATGCTGAGCTTGAGGGACTAAAAAAAATTTTCTTCCCAAAATACCCTCATTGATTTTTCGTTTGTCCGGTTTTGCCCTTACTATTCATCGTCTTCTTCCCTGAGCTCCTTCTTCTTCTTCCACATGAGCTTCTTCTTCTTTAGCGACCGGTCGCCGGCAAAGGGCAGGTGGTTGCCGGCCACCGTCACCCAGACGATCGTCATTGGGGGTGGCGCAACCGATGCCGGGAGTGGGTCCCGGCGAGGTCTAGGTTGCCGGGACCCAGATCTAGGGTGGCAGGGTCATGGGAGGACCTTGCCACCCTCGATCTGGGTCACACGACCTCGCCGCCCCTGGATCTGGGTCGCGGTGGTGTCGCGCGACCTCCTGCGACCTTGCCGCCCTAGATCCGGGGGCGGCGAGGTCGCGCGACCCAGATCCGGGGCGGCGAGGTCCTCTCGTGACCTCGACGCCCCGAATCTAGGTCGTCAGAGGTCGAGGCGGTGTGAGGCGGTGTCGCGCGACCTCGCCGCCTCCAGATCCGAGGTCGCCGAGTCTCGCTACCCCAGATCCAGGGTCGCCGGTGGTCGCGACGGCGTCGCGCGACCTCACTGCCCCAGATCTGGGGTTGCCAGAGGTCGCCGGCGGCTGCGGCCCTTGCCGGTCAATTTTTAAAAAATTTTCTTTTGATAATTTTTTTTTTTACCACAAAGTTGCTTTGTAAGTATAATTCCCCAAACACTATTTTGCTCAAAGTGCTTCACAAATGGCTTTCAAAGTATAATTTACCAAACACAGTTGCATTTTCCTAAAGACTTTCCCCAAAAGTCTTCCCAAACGCACCCTAAATCTATAGTGCAATTGCCGTGCTCGGATTCATAAGCAGAACTTTTAACTTCTTATTCTTCTCGGTGGTGAATACCATGTGTCGCTATGGAGGTGGGTTTGGCGGCTCCATCTCACAGGGAACATTCTTGGTGCCGCCGATGAGAGATTGAAGATGGTTTTCCATGAAAAAGAAATGGTATGCTTGCCAATTGTGGGTTTGTGGTGTAGTCATGCAGATAATAAGCAGAGGCCAAAAATAAAAGAGGTAATCAAGGTCCTTAAGTTCGAAGCACCCACCAAAACTATCCGAAGACATGCATGATCAGGAGCATTTTATACTTCACCCGCCTTGCTTCACAAACGGATTGAGAATGTCATCGGCATATTCACTGACCAATCGTTTGCGCAATTAAATGGGAACTGCAGGAGCTTGAGGCTTTATTTGCAGAAACTCTCTTTTCACCGCAGCTCAAATATGTCAATCGAGTGAATTTTGCCTGAAATAATTATGTGATGTATCCCTACTACCCAATAATTTTAATGGATCGGCTTTCTAATCTTCCATATTTACTCATCCGGGACTTGGGTTTTTGTTAGTTTGACATAACAAAAGAAAGTATGGACAATATTTGCTATTGAGATAGATGTTTTTATTCTTAAGCTGTCCTACTGCATCATCAGAAAAATCGACCATCTCCGTCCTACAGATCTCAATAAGCTCATTCCACGGCAATCAGGGAATCCTTCTCGTGTTCACTTAAGCGAAAAACACAAAAAACTGCGCTCAATTCTTTTCTTAAGTAATCCTGAAAATGACTGCAAGGAGTTCCAGCTTTACCTCAAAGGTTGTTTGAGGTAACATTGTCCTACTTGCCATGCCATTGCCGGCTTGAAACATCCATTGCCGCACTTTCTAGTAGCTCGATTTGGACGCGTGGGTTTATAGCTAAGGAGGGTTAGATTTCGGAATACTTAGATCGCATCATTGAAAATCGGAAATAAGTGCGAGTTCCTTCTTGGATAAACAATTTTATGAAGGCGGCACCTCCAGACACAGAGCCTTCTGCAAGAAAATAATGGTCCCCCCGCACTCGAATCATGTTCTCGTGCCCGAGCAATCGCGCACATACACGCAGAGAGAGAGAGAGAGAGAGAGAGAGAGAGAGAGAGAGAGCTATTTTTAAGTGCTACGGTACAGCTAATCTTGTGCCTTTGAACAGAGTACGATGACCGTGCAAGAACTACGGTCAACTTCCTCGTTCAGGGGGTTTAAGCCTCTCGCCCTCTCCGTTCTCACCTTTTCGCATCTGACGGGGTTTCCTCAACCCCGGAAACTGATCATAAGCCCTCTCATCGTTGCTTCTCATCAGACAAAGAACAGTTCATAGACATGAACGGGCAGTGCGCAATTCGCACGTCCTCGGCTGCTACGATTTCCTCAAAGGAGACAGCGCTTTCAAGACTTTTACAAGGTCAAATGCCGGATGTGGTTACCATCTATCGTCATGATGTCACGCTCCTAGATGCCAAAGGAGGAATATCCCTTTATCCCCTGCCGATATTCCTTCCCTAGTAATGCTACCATGTAGTTTAAGAGGTCCATTATACTTAAATTATCCCACCACATGACTACATCTGGTGTTCCGCTCCTCCTTTTTTGGCCAGGATTTCGTCATCAGGGTATTATAATACCGTTTACTCCGTGCTTACGTGTTGTAATTTGCAGGTTGCGTTCATAGTCTCAGGCATGCACGTCTCCTCGCCTGTCCGAATAGGATGCTTTTGAATAATTGCTCATGTTTGAAGTTCAGGCCCTCCGAGGAGGACGTTTTCGGCATCGCGGTTTGTCTACAGATTTCCATCTTGGCCTGCATTATAGTTCCAACCGGCATTATAGAAATAACAAAATGATACCTTCCGTAGTGGGCATAATGCTCAAATACGCGTCCAAGTGCACTAAAAGTCCTAATACTCATTGAGAAAGTATAGGTCGATCATAAAACTTTGCAGAAGCGCAATTTTTTTATTTATTTAAAAAGGCTAAAGTTTTATTAAAAAAAAAAAGAACTGAAAAAAGAAAAGAAAAGAGTGAATGGCAAGGCCTCATCGATGGAAGGCTGGCCACCATAGGGGCCGGCGAACCTCACTAGGCTCGAGCTCGCTAGGCTTGGGTGAGACCTTGCTGATCCTCACCCAAGGATGGTGATGCTCACCTACATCTAGGTGACCCCGGCCTTTGCTTGGGGCTAGCGACCCTCACTAGGTCCAAGTGAGCACAACTCGCCCGGGATTAGCAAGTGCCGGCCACCCTGGCCCAGGCCTGACAACCTCCATCGGCAACTCTGGTGATGGGCAGTGATGGCAGTAGCACCCCACCGATGAGGCACTACCATTCTCCTTTTTTTTTTCATCAGTTTTTTTTTAAGATAAAATTTTAGCTCTTTTGTTTTTTTTTTTTTTAAAATTTAATTTATATAAGATTTGAAGAAGAAGATAATTAATAATAATAAAAATGGTTAATACCTAAAAAACCCCAAACTGGTACACTTGTGACAAATTTACCCCAAACTATTTTTTGACCACCAAAAACCCCAAACTGGTACATACGTGACAGATCTACCCTCCGTTAGCTTCCGTTTGATTTTTCCGTTAATTTTGCTGACGTGGTTGCGACGTGGCAAGTCATGTGGAAATTCATAAGTTTAATACCATTAAAAACCCCAAACTGGTATATTTACGACAAATTTACCCTCAATTAATTTTTTCGATCATAAAAAACCTAAATTGGTACACGTGCGGCACATTTACCCTCTTTCAATTTTCCCAAATTTGACCGAGTTGTGATGTCAAATCAATTTTATTTTATGGATTACTCTAACATTGCCTCCATATCATTAATACTTGATTTTTTTTTTTTTCTTTTTATTGGAATCATTATTAGAAAACTATTCAAATGCTACCAAATGTGCACTTCATTCTTGTGCCGAGAAGATGCCCATTAACTAAAAGATGGACAGATCGCTTGCGCACATATACAAAAGAATCACACTCAAAGCACACCTAAAATTAGCAATAAACATAAGTGATTTTGGTTCCGGCATTTCAACGAGCATGTGATGTACGAGTCACTCATACCATTCACATGCAAGTTCCATGTTAAAATTTTGACACACTTACGATTCAAGGTAGGAAAGACTACGTAACGCCAACGAGCATGGTATGAGTGACTCGTACATCACATGCTCGTTGAAATGCCGGAACCAAAATCACTTATGTTTGTCGCTAATTTTAGGTGTGCTTTGAGTGTGATTCTTTTGTATATGTGCGCAAGCGATCTGTCAATCTTTTAGTTAATGGGAATCTTCTCGGCACAAGAATGAAGCGCACATTTGGTAGCCTTTGAATAGTTTTCTAATAATGATTCCAATAAAAAGAAAAAAAAATCAAGTATTAATGATATGGAGGCAATGTTAGAGTAATCCATAAAATAAAATTGATTGGACATCACAACTCGGTCAAATTTGGGAAAATTGAAAGAGGGTAAATGTGCCGCACGTGTACCAATTTAGGTTTTTTATGATCGAAAAAATTAATTGAGGGTAAATTTGTCGTAAATATACCAGTTTGGGGTAAATTTGTCATAAATATACCAGTTTGGGGTTTTTAATGGTATTAAACTTATGAATTTCCACATGACTTGCCACGTCAGCAACCACGTCAGCAAAATTAACGGAAAAATCAAACGGAAGCTAACGGAGGGTAGATCTGTCACGTATGTACCAGTTTGGGGTTTTTGGTGGTCAAAAAAATAGTTTGGGGTAAATTTGTCACAAGTGTACCAGTTTGGGGTTTTTTAGGGTATTAACCCTAATAAAAAAGGCAACGTAGGAGAGAGAGATTCATTTAAAAATGTCAAGCTAGCATATTCCGTTAGACTAATTGAATAGTTAACGGAAGGACTTCGATTGTACTAATTGAATGGGTTTTAGAATTCAATTGTACATTCAGAACAAGTTTTAGGATTTTCATTATATTTGTCCCTAAGATATTTTAAAAGTGCCTAAACTTTGTGATGATGCCGCAAATAATCAATAGGGAGATTATGAGCCAATTTCTGCATATTAAACTGCTCAATGACTAATATAAAACTGTCCTTGTCAGCCAACAGGATACGAAATTTCCCGTAGACATGCACAACTGAGATTGTCTGTCCCCGTCACCTAGATGCCGCTTCATGGACCACATCAAAGTCAACTCCTCGAAAATTTGTAAAAAACTACAAATACGAAGTCAAACTTTGACACAGCGTCTGCATAATAATCCACGCCTGTATCCTGTCTTTGCATCCTTCCCAGAAAATCACAACCCAAGGACTCCATGTCCATGGGTAGAATGTCTAGTTCTCATCATCCTTGCTTGAGTGAGAGCTTCTTCATACTCGCTTTACTGCATCTCTTACTGCCATCCGTCTGTTCGGTTTTCTTCAGCAAAACCGTCTTCTCTCCCAACGATGCCGACATAACATACCAAGGAGATGCGTCGGCATCTTCAGGAGCAATCAACCTCACCATAGCCGACTATCCGTTCCTTGTAGGCCACGCCATATACGCTCAACCTGTGCCATTGTGGAATTCGGCCACCGGCAAAGCCACGGATTTCACTACTTACTTCTCTCTTACCATCAACCCCCGTAACTCGACTTTGTTCAGCGGTGGCATTGCGTTCTTCCTTGCTCCTTCCGGTTTTCCCATCCCGCCCAACTCAGCCGGTGGGTATTTGGGACTGTTCAACATGAGCACGGCTAATACCGCGTCAACTAATAACCAGATAGTGATGGTCGAGTTCGATACATTCCCTGACAGAGAGTGGGATCCTGGTTCGCAGCATGTTGGGATCAATAACAACTTGATTAGGTCTGTAGTGACTTCCCCCTGGAATGCCACCGCCCTAAGTGGAGAACCAGCAGATGTTTGGATAAGTTACAATGCCACCACCATGAATCTTAGTGTGTCCTGGACATACAAGCAAAACCACGTCTACACAGGATCGCTTTCCTATCTAATCAATCTAACGAAAGTCCTCCCGGAGTTAGTCACAATTGGGTTTTCAGCAGCCACCGGTAATAACGGCGAGCACCACATCATCAATTCATGGGAGTTCACCTCAAATTTGGACTATAGTCCTCCCGGAGTTAGTCACAACAAATGGCGCCCTTCGACTGGGGTACGTGTAGCAATTATTGTTCCTTCTTCATTCTTCGTTCTGGTGCTTCTTGTTGGACTCGCTTGGTGGATTGTGAAGACGAGATTCAAAAAGAGTGATGAGGAAAGGGAAGACAGGAGGCGTGTATCCGATGGTTTGGCCCTCAACATGGACATCCAAAGAGGAGCCCTGCCTAGACAGTTCTCTTATCAAATGCTGAGAACTGCAACGAACCGCTTTGCAATTGATCGTAGACTGGGCCATGGTGGATCAGGGCACGTTTATAAGGGAACCTTGGGTAATCAAGGCCGAGTTGTCGCTGTCAAGAGAATATTTGCACAGCACGAAAACTCCGAGAAACTCTTCATCAATGAAGTGAAGGTAATTAGCCGCCTGGTGCACCGGAACCTGGTGAAGTTCATCGGATGGTGTCATGAAAGAGGTGAGTTTATGCTTGTTTACGAGTACATGCCTAATGGTAGCCTCGACATGCATCTATTCAAAAATGGGAGGATGCTCCTGTGGAAAGCGAGGTACAATATAGCCCTGGGATTGGCCTCAGCCCTTCACTATCTCCATGAAGATGCAGGCCAATGTGTGCTTCACAGGGACATCAAATCGGCTAATATCCTGTTAGACACAGACTTCAGCACCAAGCTCGGCGACTTTGGCGTTGCCAAGCTAGTGGACCCTCTATTGAGGACGCAAAAGACGGGAGTGGTCGGGACTCTAGGCTACTTAGCTCCAGAGTACTTAAATGAGGGGAGGGCAAGCAGAGAGTCCGACATGTTCAGCTTCGGGGTCGTGGCCCTGGAGATCGCTTGCGGCAGGAGGACTTATGAAGTCGGAGAGTTTCAGGTCCCGCTGATCAGATGGGTCTGGCAACTGTACCACACAGGGTGCATGCTGAGCGCGGCAGACGAGAGACTAGAAGGACAGTTCGACCACAGGGAAATGGAGTGCTTGTTGATTGTGGGGTTGTGGTGCACACAATCTGATAAGAGAGAGAGGCCGAAGGCCAGTCAAGTGATTAAGGTTCTTCAGAACGAAGCGCCCTTGCCAGAGCTTCCTAACAACACGCAGGAACAGGAATTTTTTGGTCTGCCTCCGGTTCGATACCCCGAAGAAACAGTGCCACCTTCTCCTTAAGCCCATGCAGTGATGTTGCTATGTTCTTAAGAACATTTCAATAATAGGGCAAGTTCGCTTCTGTGATCCCATAAGTTTCAGCTAATGTAAAAACTGTCTTTTTCCGGGTACTTGATTTTCTCGATTTATTGAAGGACATGGATTTGATCAGCTTTGGTGCTTCATCTGTTCTTGAATGACTCTTGACTTTTTGCACAGAGTTTTTTATTCCTCTTCTGGCTGTTTACTCTTTTCTTTCTGAAGCAAAACACAAGTATATATATATATAAATATATGGCCTTACACCCGTTTGCAACCTTGAACCTACAAATGCCATGTGGCGCGGCAGACAAGTGAGATTAGATGATTTTGATCACAACGCAGACTCTTCTGAGTCTTCTCCAAAATGAACAGCATCCTTTTACTTGACCTTCCATCCAAAAGTTATTACATACCATTTGAAATCCTTGATCAGAGGTGGTGAAAATGTGTAAGGCGATATCAGCAAATTACGATAAATCTACATGCAATCAATGTCAGGTCCTGGATTGACGTATATAATCCATGAACAGACCAACAAACATCTGCTGCTAAGCTCTGCATTAGTCGTCAGCCAAGCAAATGTGTAACGCTCTTTGAATTTTATGTAACCATCCATGTAGGGGTTTTCAGGATAAGAGGGCTCGGATAAGGAGCGCCTCCTAGCAAGCTTTCAGGATGGAGAACAAGCAAGAATGAACCAAATTGCAACCGAACAGGGAGAGAGCATGCCTAGGATATGTGTGCATGTGTGAAAACTAGACTTAACTCATGGATATGCATGACAGCAAGGCTCGGTATGGAACGAGCCAAAGTGAACTATACCTCAAGTGAGTTATATCCAATGCACTGCATTTTATTCCACTTCTATCTCCCATGTTATATTAAATTTTAGAAGACGCGGTATGGAAATGTGAATTGTTTTTCAACACTGCAGCTAGTAGTGAGCAAAAGGAATCACCATGTTCCAGATGGTTCTCGAGAGCACTAGTTTAGTTCCCGATTCCAAAAAGTGGAACTGGTGATTTTCAGTCTGGTTCTATGTATGGGACCATCCACCCAAACTGAACTGATTTTTATTTTTTATTTTTTAATTTCTGACAAATCTGTAAAAACTAAAAAGCCCTCATGATTTCTTCCCAAGACAAACCCGTGACAAATCATAAAGAAACAAGACAATGACATTTGCTTCTCATCGGCTAGGACAAAACATAAAGAAACAAGAACGTTAACGATTACTTGCTGCACTCCGCTCCTTCCTTCCAATCAATGTTGCATCACTCGTAACGTCATCATAAAGCTGCATTTTTCAAAAGCAACCATAGATCAGGGCGGCAGCCTCCTCGTATGATAAATAATAACTTGAGAGGACAGAGGGAGGAGATTAAAAAAGAAACAATATCATCCATTTCGTATGCATTTGGGGAACATAAAAGAATGCCCGGGTGCAACATATTTTTTTTTTTGGTGACCCGGGAACCCCGTACAGCCGATAGCCGGCGAGGTAAACTCGGGGCGACGTTAACGGAGGACCCATCACCTGGGTGCAACATATTCAGTTCCATCGACCCATCTGAAAATGGAACTGGACTAGTGCAATTCTAGGGCTACCAATCTAGTTCTCGGGTCTTGGGTGGGAACCAAACCACCTAGATGTGAAGAAACGAAGAACAAAACACAAGATGTAGAAGAAAGATTTCTGTATTTCTTGAATCAAAGAACAAAGCATACATTCAACTTAGAGCTTTTCATTCTGCTCTACAATTCTCTCGTTTCATCTCTCTTTCTGTGTTTTCTATTCTCTGTATTCGATCTTCACGGAAAAAATAGAGTACCTTACAATTAATAAGAGACTCGAGGAAGAAGACGATCAAAAAACAGACTCAACAACCGACTCAACAACTTCGGTTACATATCTAACAGAATAACCGCCCTAATTGTGTTAGAACACGTGTGTTTACCTTTTAAGTCTTCAAGCTCTACTAACATGTGTGGTAAAAACAGACTCTCTCTTCACGTCGGTCTTGGATCCACTATCTTCAATACTCTTCCTTATAGCCACGAGCACAGCATCAGCGGTTTTCCCGAGCTTCTTTTTCAGCTTCTTTTTCCTTATGTATTGCCACATATCCCGTCTTCAACTTATGATCTTTAACATCCCCCTGCAAATTGGGAGGGGGTAAACACCCCAAGCCCAATTTGGTGCGAAGAGTAAAATGTAGTAATCGAGGTAAAGATTTTGTAAAGATATTTGCAAGTTGTCGAGTACTGGGAGTATAAGAGACAATTAAGGACCCAGAAGCAACCTTTTCACGAACAAAATGAAAGTCTACTTCAATATGCTTTGTGCGAGCATGTAGAACAAGGTTAAGTGAGAGAGCAATAGCTGACTTGTTGTCACAAAAGAGGGTTGTTGGAGCAGATAAACCGATGCCAATGTCTCGAAGTACAAAATTGACCCATGTAAGATCAGCTGTAGCTGAAGCTAAAGCTCGATATTCAGCCTCTGTTGAGGAACGAGAGACTGTAGATTGTCGTTTTGCTAACCAAGAAATAAGATTTGAGCCAAGGTATGTACAAAAACCAGTGGTAGATCGCTTGGTAGTACTACACCCTGCCCAATCAGCATCAGAGAAACCATACAAATGCATGAAGCTGTTGGAGTGAATGGTTAGTCCAAGAGCAACAGTTCCTTTCACATATCGAAGAACCCTTTTTAGCTTGTGAAAATCACCTAATGTGGGCTGCTGCATTTTCTGATAGAGGAGATTGGTGACATAAGCAATATCTAGACGAGTTATAGTGAGATATTGAAGTACAACCACAAGACTTCGATACTCAAGAGGATGCTGCAATAATGTGTCATCGGTTGTCATGACTGCAGACCATAATGATAGAGGAGTAGAAATAGGTTTGCAGTCTTTCATATTAGCTCAAGTAAGTAGATCAAGAGCATATTTGGTTTGAGAAAGAAATAAGTCTTGTGAAGTTTGTTTAGCCTCAATTCCCAGAAAGTAATGTAGAAGACCAAGATCCTTCATATGAAATTGAAGGCTCAGTAGGTGAATCAAGTGGGAAAGTAAGTGAGCTGAGCTACCAGTGAGCACAATATCATCTACATAGAGCAATAACAGTATGGTGTCTGAGCCATGATGAAACACAAATAATGAGGGATCAGTGGTGCTATAAGAGAACCCATTCTCAAGTAGAAAGTTATTGAATTTATCAAACCAGGCTCGTGGTGCTTGATGAAGACCATACAATGATTTCTTAAGCAGACATACATGATGAGGCTTCCGAGGATGTGTGAAACTTGGTGGTTGTTGCATATACATAGTTTCATTCAAAGTTCCATGTGGGAATGCATTTTTAACATCAAGCTAATGAAGTGGCCAATGCTTTGTCATTGCCACAGAGAGAACAATTCGAATAGTAGCATGTTTAATGGTAGGGCTGAAGGTCTCTATGAAATCAATACATTCTTCTTGATGAAACCCCTTAGCTACTAGTCTAGCTTTGAGTTAATCAAACTGACCATCTGCTGTAAGTTTAGTTTTAAACACCCACTTGCACCCTATGACATTCATGTGATCAGTTCGAGGCACTAATTCCCATGTCTGGTTTGTGTATAAGGCATCCATTTCATCTTGCATTGCTTGATACCATCCTCTGTCTGCTAGTGCAGATTTGACTGTTTTTTGTTCGAGAGGAACTTTATATTCAGCCAAGCATGCATATTTAGGATTGGGTTTGTATCAATCCAGTATCTTGCAGATGTCCCATATGCTCATTGGACTTAGGCTGAACTTGTTCTGCATTTATAGAGTCTAGAAAAGTTACTCCATTTATCCACTATTTGTACAAGTCTGTACCTTGATGATACTCAGTTGTTAGTCGATTGGTGAAAGGAAAAACTGTTTCATCAAATACCACATGACAACTGATATAGACATGTCCATTAGTGGGTAGAAGACATCGATATCCTTTATGTCTTTCACTATATCCCAAAAATATGCATGTAAGAGATCTTGGATCAAGCTTATGTTGTGCATATGGTCTGAGGCAAGGATAACATGCAGATCCAAAGACCCTTAAATGTGTATAGCTTGGTTTCTGTTGGTACAATTTACTGTAAGGTGAATTCATATGGAGCTTTGATGTAGGAAGCAGATTAATGATGTAATTTGTTGTCATGAAGGCATCTACCCAGTACTTTAAGGGTACTTTGGCATGATATAGCATTGCTATTCCTAACTCAACCACATGTCGATGTTTTCTTTCAGAGAGTCCATTTTGCTTTGGTGTATAAGGACGGGAAATGTTCTGTTTAATTCCACATTGTTGTAGATAACTTTGAAATTTGTTGCTAGTAAATTCACCTCCTCCATCACACTGAAAGATTTTGATCTTATGATCAAACTAATTCTCGACTTGCCTTTGGAACATGACAAAGATGTCATAAAATTCCAACTTCTGTTTCATTGGATACAACCAACTGTATCAAGAGAAATTATCCACAAAAATGACATAGTATCGAAATTTTTGAAAAGACTGAACTGGTGAGGGTCCCCAAACATCACAATGTATCTTTTCTAGGGGAGTATTAGATGTATAGTCTGACATAGGAAAAGGTAAAGCTGAACTCTTAGCAATCTGACAACTACTACATATGCTTTGAGTTCTTGAATTACATTGAATTAGGTGTTGACTATGCAAATACTTCACTGTTTTTAAACAGGTATATGCCAGCCTCTGATGCCACAAATCTTCTCCTACTTCTTTTTGGATTTGAGTGAAGAAAACTTCTGTGACTTTAGGGTCGACTTAATACAGTCCCTTAACTTTCCTTCCTAGCCTCACTATTGTATTGTTGCAGTTGTCTTTTAGATATACCCCATATTTGTCAAAAAATAAAAGAACAGGGATAATCATCTGTTAACTTCAAAACAAAAAGTAGATTTTTCTTAATTTCAGGGACTATCAACACATCATTTAATGGTAAAGAGCTAGTTTTTGTATGCAACAAGCCATCACCAACACATGAGATTGATAAACAAGAACCATCTCCTATCATGACAGTATCGGTCCCACTATATAAAGAGCAGTATTGAAGCATACCAGGGTCTGCAGTGATATGAGCTGAGGCTCCTGTATCTGGATACCATTCAGTGCCATGAGAATCTTCAATGTGCATTGCTGCTAGTGCAGTTGGTATTTCATCTACTTGATATGAATTATCAAAACGATACCAACATCAAAGTGTTGTATGTCCTGGTCTTTTACAAATTTGGCATTCTAATAGACTATTATTTGCTATTTTCGCATTCTGCATACTCTGATCGGAAGCTGCACTTTGTGGTGGATATAACTTAGTGGCTTGATACTTTTGAGAAGGATTTGCATATGGTCTGAACCCTTGTCCATAATTAGACCAATTGTGTGACAACTTGTTAACCTGATCTTCTTGATTCAGATTCAGGTTATTCATTCTGTAATGTTGATTTCTTTCTGTCTCAACATAGTCATTACCACGATCTCTAGTATTCATTGCACGTCCTCTGCCATAGCTATATCCTCCTTGACTATTTCCTCTTTGATTTCTGAAGTTAGAGTTTTGCACAATTCCAGCAGACTTTCTTTGTCCATAGTAGGCTAGATTAGGATTATATTGGTTTACAAAATAGGTCTGTAGCCTAGTTTCAAATCTCTCAAGCTGAGAAATAACCTCATCATAATCTGGTTGAGGTTTTAAGCAATACATTGTTGTTCTGAAACTTTCATATTATGAACCCAATCCCTCGAGAACACCAAACATCTTGGTTATCTCATCAACAGGTTTTCCAATGGCATTAAGTTGATCACAAATGGACTTAAACTCTCGAAGATAAACATTCAATGTTCTATCTCTTTTCTGACATGCTTGAAGTTTTCCCCTTAGTTTGAATTCTTTTGCTACTGACTTTTGTGTGAAACGATTAAGGAGAGTCTACCATACCTCATATAAAGTCTCTAACCCGATGATCAAGCTTAAAATGTTCTCAGACACTACTCCACTTATCCAAGATGAAATTAATTGATCAGTCTTCATTGAATCTGTAGGATCAGGATTCACCACTTCTGTTTCATTACCTTCAATCTCGACCTGCACCATTTGAGCTGGTGGTGGTGTTTCGCCATTGATGAATCTAAAGAGATCTTGACTTCGCAAGAACCTGTGAAACTGTGCTTGCCAAAGTAGGAAATTATCTTCAGCTAATTTTATTGTAACAAAGTTGGCTATATTGACATGAATTGGAAATGGATATTTCTGTATCCTTGCTGTCATTTTGTATTTCCAGAAACTTTTGAAGATATGCTTTCTCGACTACTATTAAACAGAAACCAGACTCTGCTCTTGAACTTCTTGCTGTCATCTGGATCACACAGGCTCTATAAGACTTCGAGTAGTATAGTGGAGAAAGCTAGAGCTCTCAGGAATGCTCTGATACCATGTGAAGAAACGAAGAACAAAACACGAGATATAGAAGAAAGATTTCTATATTTCTCGAATCAAAGAACAAAGCATACATTCAACTGAGAGCTTTTCATTTCTGCTCTACAATTCTCTTGTTTCATCTCTCTTTTTGTGTTTTCTATTCTCTGTATTCGATCTTCACGGAAAAAACAGAGTACCTTACAATTAATAAGAGACTCGAGGAAGAAGACGATCAAAAAACAGACTCAACAACTTCGGTTACATATCTAACAGAATAACCACCCTAATTGTGTTAGAATACGTGTGTTTACTTTTTAAGTCTTCAAGCTCTACTAACATGTGTGGTAAAAACAGACTCTCTCTTCATGTCAGTCTTGGATCCACTATCTTCAGTACTCTTCCTTATAGCCATGAGCACAGCATCAACAGTTTTCCCGAGCTTCTTTTTCAGCTTCTTTTTCCTTATGCATTGCCACATATCCTATCTTCAACTTCTGATCTTTAACACTAGAAACGACGTGCGGACCCCTGGAGTGCCTTAACTTTGCACAAATGGACACTTAAGTGTCATAACTTACGAAAGGTACATTTAAGTGCCAAAATCGGAGTAAAATGGATCACTTGAGTGCCAATCCGACCAAAGTCCGGTAAAAAACGCGACGTGGCATTTTTCCGGACGAGCCCAAAACGCCGTTTTGCTCGTTGATATGGCCAAATAATGCAAAAACGGCGTCATTTTGGGCTGATGTGGTAAAAAAATAAAAATTAATTAAATTAAAATTAGTTAAAATATTTAAAAATAAAAATTAATTAAATTAAATTTAGTTAAAATATTAAAAAAATAATTATTTTAAAATTAAAAAAATTAAAAAAATTGAAAAAAAAGGGGGAGGGTGTGGGGGAGGCGATTGAGGGATTGGGGTGAGGGTCGGCCGGATCGCCGGGCCTTGGCCGGGGCGGCGACCCGAACCAGGCGGCGGGGTCATAGCCCTCGCCACGCGGATCCGGGCGAGGGCTCACAAGCCCTCGCCGCCGGTCGGCCGAGGTAGCCGGCCCGGCCGGGCCCGCGACCCGGCCGACCCTCCCCGCCGTCGCCGGCCCTTCCCAGTGGCGGCGGGCGGCGGCGGCGAAGGGATCTCTCGGCCCGCCTCCCCCACACCCCCTCCCCCTTTTTTTTTAATATTTTTAAAATTTTTCTAATTTTAAAATAATTATTTTTTAATATTTTAACTAAATTTAATTTTAAAATTATTATTTTTAATATTTTAACTAAATTTAATTTTTAATTTAATTTAATTAATTTTTCATTAATTTTTTTTTACCACGTCGGCCCAAAACGATGCCGTTTTGCATTATTTGGCCACGTCGGCAAGCAAAACGGCGTCGTTTTGGGCTCGCCTCATCGGAAAAATGTCACACCGGCGTTTTGGCCGGAGTGGCACTTAAGTGATCCGTTTTTCTTCGAATGTGGCACTTAAGTGTACCTTTCATAAGTTATGTCACTTAAGTGTCCCTTTGTGCCAAGTTATGGCACTTGAAGCATTCTTGTCCCCACTAGAAACTGATCACGTCTAACTATAGCAACATTGAGAAACAAAGAGTATATGCACACTTATTTTTGAATTGAATAATTTTACCATTAGAGTTGAGACGAATGAGAAGAAATTCTTATTAATAACGGCAGATCGAGAGATAGGGTCTTTGTTAGTGTAACTTCTCCTAACGAGTTGTTGGTAGCCACCAATTTCTTCGATGCAACTTTTAAAAAACCATCATTTATCACGACATGCTTAACATATCACTTGACTGATAAATCTTTCAATTATAAACATAGTCCAAACTTTCATGACATTATTTGTCGCCAACTTTTGCTTAAGACCTAATACTACCTCTACGTTTTCTTTTTACTATTGTTTCATGAAAATGCAGCATTACCAAATATGACCCCAAAAAAAAAAAAATCCGGTCAAATTTCGAGGACATCTTTAAAAAATCTGACGCATCAACTTATGTGAACATAACTTTCATTGTGCTTGTTGACGTGGAGTCAAGACGCCCGAATCAACCCCCTATGTGGACCAAAACACAACCCGACTGTTCCACATCGCGTGAAGTTGTCCATTGAACTTCAAAAGGATAATTTATCAAATGTGACTCGATTTTCTTTTTTGATTTCTGATGGTAAAGGCAAGTTCATCACGATAGTTATCTCCTCTATCGTGACACATACAAACAAATCTATTTCGCTTCGATTTCTTATCTGAGGTTGCACATCCTTGCGATGAGAGCGTGATTTTGGACATGATCAAAAGAAGCTCTTCGCAATTTTGAAAAGTTACCTCATTAAAATCGATGTCATCAGTTCCAATAACGATATACTTGTGGGGAATGGGCTTCTCGGAGGCCCATATAAAAGCCCACGTAGCCGAGTCGGCCCACTCAGAAACTCGAACTCGAAACAGAACTCGGAACTCACTCGCTCGGACTCTCTCTCTCGCTCACGCCTCGTCGCTCCCTTTTCCTCGCTCCGAATCCTCCATCGTCCGCCATTGACTAGAGCTGGAGATCTCGGCTCCTGCACTGTCGACCCCGAAGGAGATCGAAGTGCGAAGCGATTCCCGCAGAATCACCAGCCGAGCCGAGCCGGGACAGCGAATGCTCCGCCTCCTCCGTCGGCTCTGAGCGCGCGCCGACTCCACCCGAGATCGCCATCGTCATCGCCCCGACGGCTTGTACCGGCGGCGGAGGAGGAGCTCGATGGATCCGGCGAGGACGCCGCTCGGGAAAATGCTGCTCGACGAGATCACTCCGGTGGTCATGGTGATCCGCACGCCCCTCGTCGAGGAGGCATGCCGGAAGAACGGGCTCTCGTTCGTCGAAATGCTCAGCCCCTTCTGCAGCTTCAGCAACATTGACGGTAAAGAATTTGATCTCCTGCCGTGCCCGCGGTGCTCGGCTCCCCATGAGCATGTGGCTTGGCTGGGGATTTTAGTGCTCTGTTTCTTAAAGTCGATGTGGTTTGGAGTTCGATGAGGCGTTGATCGAACTTGGTTCTGAGTTTGGTTGCAGTGCCCGTGCGGACGGCCAGTGATCAGCCCTACCGGATCCAGAAGTTCAAGTTGCGGCTGTTCCATGCTTCTGATGTCCGCCAGCCAGATTTGCAGGTATAATTTCAACCGAGCCATTTTTCTGTGTTGCGGCTTAAGGTTCAATGATTTGTCGAAACGAGCAGTGAGAAAGCGGCAGGTCAATATGCTCCGCGTGACACTGGTTGGCTTGGTTAGAAGTTACGAAGACTAGTTTGATTGGGGACAAACTGATTTGGAAGAAGACTGCGAGGAGGGTTAGGAGTCTGATTAATGCTAAAGATATGTTGCTTTAGCCTGAGATTCTTTTGTTAGCGCATTACAGACTGATTTTTTAACCTAAGCTTAGTTTCTAGCATCATTTCTATGGAGCACTGATAGATTATGGTTCTTTCTGTTTGTTCTCTTTTACTTTTTTTTTTAGAGTCTTCTGTCTGTCTTATCCATACTTAGCTAACAAATTGGCAGAAGGGAACTAAAAAGAATATGAATGTTATTAATTCTTACTTTGATAAGTGTTCGACTCTGTCAGCACTTGTGATACCAAATGTGACTTTCGCCTGTTTCTGTGGTTAATTAGGTCGCAAATGAGAGATTAAAGGAGGTTATCACCCAGGCTGGGGAGAAAGATCTTTCTAATCTTTCTTCTGACTTGCCTCAAGTTGATGAGTTGCTATCTAGTAAGTTATTGCCCTTTAATAACATTCTGAAAATGCCTATGATCCTACTATCATTGGCAAGATATTCTTTCTTTTAGAGTAAATTTAGGGCTTTGGCCTTCTTTATATGATTTTGTAAGTTCTGAAGCAAATCTGCATGACATATTCCCTGAACTAGCACATTTATCTAGCAAATGAGTTATTGCCCATTATAAAAGTTATCTTCCATTGCTGGGGTGCTTTGTCTCTAAAAATGCATTATTATATCCCAACTCGAGCGTTCTGCAAACTGCCTACATATTTTGCATTGAAGACCTATGGTAAATTGTACCTTGTGGTAAAGTGACTATTCTAGCTCTAGTAATGACAGCCTAATAGAGTAAAAATCAAACTTTCAAACTACTGTCAATTAGGTCGCTAAAGTTGAGAACATTAATTTTCTGGCGAGTGAACTTTTGAAATTTTTAATTGAGTCACCCCATCCAATTGATCAGCCATTTTTTAAAAAGTGAAGTTCGTGAAATGCCATGTTATGCGTTGATTACATGCTTTGCCAGAGCCCATTTCGTGTCATTTAGCTTTCTTTTACATCTTTACCTAATGGTTGTGTAGTTGACACGATTGAGAGTGCAATGTAAATCTATTGACCTGATCAAAGTAACTTGATCAGCCGAAAGTTAAATTCCTGGGTATGTAGGTAAACTAACATATGTTCGATCCGAAATCTTGCAATACGAAGTGTCTCAAACCCCAAACTGTGGTTGAAGTTGCTTCCGTGCTTGACATGATACTACCTTTCTCAAATAGAAAATGGGGATGTTGTCATCCACTTACAACCACAAGAATGACAGCTAAGTTCATTCACTAAATGGGATCTGTTACATGAATCTCTTAGGTATTAATTTGTTATCCATACCAAGTTCTCTGTCATGAAAATATCCAAGACCTTCTTCAGGATGATGGACCGTGCGTACACATTCTATGGTGCATGTGCACTGTGTAATGTTACTCCTCTTATTGAGGGCTAAGGCCATAGTATTCATAGTGCAAATTAACTCAAACTTCTCTCTTCTTATTTCTCAATCGAAGATCTACCAACTTTTTCTAAATACACTTTTTAAGTTCACAATCCATTATATCGTTCTCGTTCCTGATACACTAATTTTCTGCCTATGCTGGTATTGAATGTCCTAGTGCGTCGAGGAGCTTTGCCAGCCTTAATGCTGACTTACCAATTTTGCTCATAATTTTTAGTATTATTTATTTTGTCATTGGACAAAGGTATCTACTTGACCTTCCTCATCTGTGGTTTCTAGAACTCTGTTGATTGCTAGAAACATTATCTCCTTGCCATGAAATTTAGCATAAGCATTTGTACTTGGATTTACATGATAATTTACCAACTCTACTTGTTCTATCCTTTTTATAGACATGACTTTGGTTTATGATGTAAAGTTTTACTTTGTATACGGGTTTCAGCACTGTTGATTTCAAGAGGTATTCATGCATTGACATAATTTAGGCAACTCTTGACAGTATCTAACTTTTGCAGGCTCAGAATCTCAGATACTACCATCCTGGTTCGACTTCTTCAATAAACAGCTCATACGAATGATGTCTTTCTCTGATCATGAAGCATTTGACCACCCTGTGGCATGTAATTTGTTAGTGTGGTTGTAATTTTTTCTGTCCTGTTTTTATTGCATGGCAGTTGCTTACTTTCATTGTGTAGTTACTGTTATTGTACACTTCTCTATAGTCTTCACTTCATCTTTCCTTTGTCCTCATTTGCAGGTCTTTTGGTTGTTTCCTCGAAAGACGAGCAACCGATCAACAGATTTGTAGACCTTTTCCACGGTGATCAATTACCATCTCTTCTTAATGATGGTGCCATGGATCCCAAGATTTTGAAGCTCCATTTATTAGTTCACGATAATCAAGATGGTGCACCAGAAAAGTAAACTTTCTCAACCCTTTTTAAAATTTTGAAATTTTAATTTGTTAGTTCATGAGGTACCAAAATGATGCAACATTGTCCTATCTACTTCGATACAGTTTCACCCTTATATATCCATTTGTTAGAATCTGAGATGACACAAGTTATCTTAAATATTATTAAACATGGGCAGACCATATTAATGAGTATTATCAAACTTGGACTAAGCCTTTTATGGTCTTGGATTATGCATCTGTGGCTAATCAGCTACATTTAGGGTACTTGTCCCAATGCATGCTAGGATTAAACTTGTATTCGACTTTTCATAGCCTTGGTTTGTGTATTTCATTGTTTTTGTGGTTTTTTAAACTTTTAAGTTGGGCTTTCTGTCATGTAGGTTGTAGCTGGTAGGCTAACTTTGTGGCAGTCACCTTGTTGAGTGCATTTGCCTACTCTTAGTCGATCAAAGAGTTCTTCATTTCCTTTTTATTTTTTGTTTTTTTTTTTCCCATTTTGGTTTCTTCTGATAAGCCAAATTGTTTCTGAGAACATGCATATAAGATTGTTGTTACAGACTCTAAAATGTCTTTACGCCTCACATCAGATGGATGTAAGGTTTCATTCTGTTAAATAGTCTACTATCAACTGGCACTGTTTGGTCTGCTTTGGCTGGTTTGCCATGTAAGGTTCACCTTGAATGATGCTTTAAGCCAGAGTCCTGCACGGCAGGTCATCATCAGCCCCAAATTAACTAGTGGTGGATTACCTGACAAGTTGATTTTTTTTTTTTTTGTTGGTGGCCTTGCTTATACTTTTCAATCATAACAAAAGTTTTCATGTCATAGCTTCTTTGACAAGATCATTTTGTTTTGACCCCAATGTTTTGCGTAGTGATGTTTTTATTATCATTCTGTGCAAGGTCTGCAAGCTTGTTTAAGTCTGGTTACCTTGAAAGTTGAGCCATGTTGTTTGATCGTTTAACTGGAAGATGTCAAAGGAAAAATATAGAATAACAGAGTGTTTGAAGCTGCCTGGAAGTTGGCAAATCCTATTTTAGGCAATATTTAGAATTGTCCACTCTCTCTAGCATATATAAGTCAGTTTTTCATCCAACGTTCATGTTATAGGACATACTTTAGGTAATAATGTTATTTTAGAGAAATTACTGAGTTCAGTGCTAGTATAAGCATACAAGAGAAGTATTACTTTAGTTTTGCTTGGACATGTTGATTTGAATGACTCAGCAATTCATGGTTTGTTGGTGAGGTTACTTGAAAGAAATTTTGATTATTTCTAGTTTTGTGTGTTTGGACTATTTTTCTAGCTTTGTTCAGCCAAAGCAAGTCGGTTCTTTTGTGTGATCAGCAGTTATCGGGTTGCTTAAATGAATCCACTTGCTGGGGAAATGACTGTGATTAGACTTAATAAATTTGCTATCGTAGATGATATTGGACCTGTAGACCTGATAGCAGCCTGTCACATCCTAGATGCAAATGGGTCGGCTTGAGAAAGTACTGTACATTGAGAAGCCTGGCCCTCGCATCTTTTGGCCTATATTCAATTTCTTTGGGACATGGGCGGTCTAGGGTAAACAAGACAGGCCCAACCTCATTGGCCTGGTTGACCCTATTTGCCCATTTGATCAGGTCTCATGGGAAGTATTAGCTGTTCATAGGTGGAGTAGATAGAGTGTAAATTTAGTAAAGGAAGAGAGCCAAATGAAACAATGGCAGAAATTGGATAAGAGAGATAGCAAAGAGTGGGTGACTCCAGTATTTTGGAGGATATATTGCACAAAGATGGTGAACTTGATGGAGAGGCCATTCCCAGGATAGGAGCACGATAAATGAGGTAGAGAAATGCATTTGATAACTTGTTCAATTGCAAGAGGCCACTTAAACTTTGGGACAAAGTTTGTAAGATAATGATAATGTTACCGAGGCATTATGGCATGGAGTATTGGGTGTTTAAGTAACAACGTGGACCTGAGAATGCTTCATTTGTTTGAGAAAAGTTGAAACTGTAAATGAGCATAGTTGAGGAAAATTTATGTGGCCTCAATGAGAGTAAAATCAGAGAAACTCATATGAGGTGGTTGGACATGTTAAACACAATGCCCAAATGTTTTAGCCACAAGCTGTGTGGTTATGACAGGCAGATATGTTAACATGGCAAGGAGGGCCTAAAAAATTGAGTTGATACTTTAAAGTTTTCCTCAAGTAATTGGTATAAGCAAGATATATTACTGAAAATAGAATGGGATACCATGAAAAAGAATTCCATGTACCAACTTTATTTTGTAAAGGAAAGTTTGGTTGTAGGATAACTAGTAGTGCTAGACGTCCTCGTCCTCGTTGTTTTATGTCCTTATGTTGGTGTTGAGCTTGATCTGAGCTATGGCTTCTCTTGTCGTACCTGATTTTTAGCCACTTGTACTCGTGGCCTTTGCCAAAGCTTTATTATTATAAAATAAGGATTTGCTTTTGTGAAACAGTATTCACTATTTAGTCATTTCTTTGTTTGCAGGGCATCAAAGTTTCTCAATGAAATGAGGAGTACTTTTGGATCAAATTCATCTCAGTTGCTTTGTATTAATTCATCTCAGGGTGGACTTGTAGAACACTTGCAAAACCCATGGGCTCCTTTTGTTAGTACTTCATCTTTGGGTCTAACTTTGAGCTATCTTATCTGAATCAATTACATAAAAAAGTGGCTTTGTTTATTGATTAGAGGACTTAAACCTGGGTTGCTGCACTGTGACAGAAAACTGATGCTTCACCAACGCAGCAACTTGGTTGCTTTCTAAATATTGATGACTTTAATGAGGTACGGTGCTATTTTCAAATCTTTATAAAAAAAGTCTTAATATTAGATTATTTGAAGTTTTCTGTGATGCAAACTGACTTAAGGTGTGCTTTTTCAATCTCTCGGTACAAACTCCACAGATAAAAAATCTAATGCAAGATTTAGCATCTAAACATGTCATCCCTTACATGGAAGAAAAAGTACGGGTATTGAATCAACAGGTAATGTGATGCTTATTAATCTTCATAGTCATCAAGGAAAAAGATTTATCCAGCATATTGGCCACTAAAGGTCTGGTCATCTCCGCTTTTTAATGAATTCATGAAAACTATGTCTAGGTTTCTGCCACAAGAAAGGGTTTCAGAAACCAAATTAAAAACCTGTGGTGGAGAAAAGGAAAAGAAGACACACCCGATGCCAGTAATGGCCCTGTGTAAGCTGTCGATACATGGAAGTGCCGTTTCTTGTATCTCTTCTGTGCAATCGAATAACTTACACTGTATTATTGGCTTATGAAGGTATACTTATGGTTCCATTGAATCACAAATTAGAGTTCTTGGTGATTATGCCTTCATGCTGCGAGATTATGAACTTGCGCTATCAAACTATCGTCTGATTTCTACGGATTACAAGCTTGACAAAGCCTGGAAGCGATATGCTGGTGTGCAGGTATTGAAGCTCTTTAATTTGTCAATGCAGCCAGTTGCTGTAGTACTTTGGTAGGAGCTAATATGGGTATCTAACCGATACAAGAAAACCTGACTTAAGAATGACATAAATAACAGCAAATTGGGAGGGGGTGTGAAATCTTTTCAAACTATAGATTTTTGAAAATGTGCTATGTTCCCAGAACACAAAGTTACTATTGATTTGCTCTTATAAATCTTTACCTCTTCTGCTTCACATATTTGGAAACCTCCTGAATATGATTTACTGCAAAGGTTACATGTCTTTCCTGCATGGGGAAGATTTTCCTGATCCAAGGCCTTAACCTTTTTCGCTTGCTTGCAGGAAATGATGGGCCTCACTTACTTTATGTTGGACCAATCAAGAAAGGAAGCAGAATACTGCATGGAAAATGCATTTAATACATATTTGGTATGTGAGTGCACTTTCTGTTCAAGTATTTCCTCTGGAACTAAGTTATCTAATAGTTCCTTCTGTGGTTTTGAAATAAAAACATGTTTGTATGTCCTTTGGTCTATACAGTTGAAGAATGTTCTAACAGTTCGTATTTCAATCATCAAAATAACCTGTCCATCTTTAAAGTTAAAAGTTCTTTATTTAGAGCAATCCTCCTTGTTCTATTTCGTCATTTAGTTGAAGATAATATGTGAAAAAGGGCATGTTAGTTTCCCATTTGACATTCGGGATGGTTTATCTCAATAGT
The DNA here is from genome assembly GCA_014182395.1 of Eucalyptus sp. ANBG9806169. NCBI lineage: Eukaryota > Viridiplantae > Streptophyta > Magnoliopsida > Myrtales > Myrtaceae > Eucalyptus > Eucalyptus sp. ANBG9806169. The sequence goes on along the minus strand of CM024573.1, from coordinate 38,342,455 downwards.
GGATCTTTGTTCAAAGTGTGCCTCTACCCTTAGAAAAGTGCTTTGTTTATGGGTACTGAACTACTGGAATCCCAATAAATGTAGTGTGCCCCTACCCTTAGAAAAGTGCTTTGTTTATGGTACTGGATTACCTGAATCCCAATAAATGTGCTGAACAATTTGCTTGCATTGATTTGATCAACAGTTGTGATAGCCTGTCAACTTTGTACTTATTCAGATGATTAGTTAATTTCTGTCAGCTTTCTTTCCTTAGATTGCAGATTTGTCGAAACCTGGTAAAGGTCAAGTTCTATCTAGCTTGTTATTGAACTTGACCTCCGCTGGAGACCATTATATTCTGTTTGATGGGTTAGTAAATTTTGGCAATGCGAGCCTTCTGATTTCTGCTTTAGCCAATTATTATGTAGTTTAGAGAGTGATATGACAGACATCACTAACATGACAAGGCTGACAGATCATAATTCAACATATAAAACTAGCTGGTGAAGCGTACCCATCGTGGTGTCATACTTAGATCAAGATCCTAGTTAGGTCCGAATTGAAGTATCCCAACTGGGTCTCATAAGTCAACAGTAACATATGCAAACATATGTTGTCTACCCAGCCCCAGCACTCGATACTCCAAAAGAAGTTTTTCTCCTCTGTAAATGGGCCTGCTTCACATTAATGGTCCATTTAGAAGATTATTTCATCAACAAAATCTCTTGATAGTCACAGTTTAAATATAAGAGGAATTAGTTTGTAATTTGATTTAACATTTGGAGTTGAGTAGGGGTTGCTTTATTGGATTTCATCGGATGTTTTGTTTAGATTAAAAATTAAATCTTCCATTTAGAAGATTTTGTTGCGAAGATTATTGCATCAACAAAATCTCTTGATAGTCACAGTAAAAAATATGAAATGAATCAGTTTGTAATTTGATTTAACAATTGGAGTTGACTAGGGTTTGCTTCATTGCATTTCATCATATGTTTTCTTTAAATTAACAATTAGATCTTCTGTAACATGGCAATGTTGATGGCGACTGCTTTGGCTGGGTTTGTCATGAACGTTCAATAGGAGACCTTCCTCTAAAAACAGGGCGGTGTATGTTGGGATGTCATATTACACGCGACATGTTAAACTACAATAGGAGATGAATGAGATCTTTTTGGAAGGTAAAGGGTATTGGGTGATGGCTTGAAAAGCATAACAACCGTTGAGTTGTAGTTCTTTATATGGCTATCTGGTCAGGATGGTATTTACTATTGAAGTGCTCTCCTTCTAAATTTCCTGGAACGGTGGGCCGTGGCTCTTCAATGATTACATAGTCATAGGACTAAGCAATTTTCTAAGAAGATAAATATATAAGGAAATATGATGTTGAGGTGGATGAACTCAACACAGAGAAATCAATCTGATATCTATTCTCCAGTCTTGCTAAATATATTTCCAGCCAAGCTTTCTTCAATTTAGTTTTGTCATGCTCATTATTAACACATGGATTTCTGTTTGAGTATGTATCTTGTTTACATAGCATGTCTTGGTCTTTGTCGGCTGTCCCAAAAGCAGGTTTCATACTGGACATCTAGGCCCAATATTGAAGCTTTGTACTCTGTAAACTGTGATCTTTCTGTGTGTACTGGGGTTGCTTGCCATTCTGGTACTTTTTTTTTTAACTGATTGGTAGAAGTGATTAATATTGCTCTGACAAACTTGGTCTGATACCCTTGTCTAGAAAACTGGACCAACTGGACATCAAAATGCTACAAGGAGTGGGCTTTGGTGGGTAGAGATGTTGAAAACAAGAGATCAATTTAAAGAGGCTGCTGGTGTCTACTTCCGGATATCCGGTGAGGTAATGCAAGTTTTATCTGGTTTTGCCTTTAAAAGTATATATTCTATGGCTGACTAAGCTCTTTTGTAGGAACCTCTGCACTCTGCCGTTATGCTTGAGCAAGCATCTTATTGCTACTTGCTTTCTAAACCACCCATGTTGCGCAAGTTTGGATTTCATCTTATCCTTTCTGGAAATCAATATAAAAAAAGTGACCAGGTACACATTTATACACAAGGCATATTCTTTTCGCTGTCATCTTACTGATAAATCCCTTTGGTGTGTGTTCTAGATTAAACATGCAATTCGCACGTACCGAAGAGCAATCTCTGTTCTTAAAGGGACGACATGGAGCTATATCCAAGATCATGTTCATTTTCATATTGGGCAGTAAGTCACATTGACTCGTACAAACTGTTTATGAGAAACTCAATGACGATTCATGTTTAGCAGCACAATCTGTTCATTTTCTTATTACATGGTGTACACTGCAGGTGGTATTCTTTTCTTGGGCTATACGATTCTGCTGTGTCACATCTGATGGAAGTCCTTTCCTGTGGTCATCAATCCAAGACAACACAAGAGTTTTTTCTTAAGACCTTTCTTCAAACTGTTCAGGTGTGTGCCTGTTGTATGCTTTTAATTAACAGAAATTAAATGGGCAACTTCATGCTCTGTCACTGGTAAAAGAAAACGAAAGGATTACCGCAGTCTTCATCATGTTGACACTAGGCAGATTTGTTTGTTGATTCTTTCTGAAATCCTATTCATCAGTGGGATTTATTAATAGTAGATACTCCTAAGTCTTGCAGTATTGCCAAAAGTGGTCAGTCAAAGTTTTAGTTGCACAATGCACTGCACCCTTCCACCATTGAACTCCTGGCAGGTAATGTCTTCCCCAGGACTTTCTGGATTTTTCTGAAAGAAGGTCATTGCAAAACAATATTGTCATAATACTGGCTAATGGCTCTTGCTCACTCAAGTATTGTCGAGGCATGTACCATCCTTGCTCACTCATAGTACACCAGTCAACAAGTGTGCACACACAGTTCATATATGAGTATCGGGTAGAAAGTAATGATCCAGGTCGTTTGTGAGCACCGGTCTACTCATGTATCAAATTACATCTGTACAAGCAATGTAGAAGATAGGTCATTGAGTAGGGAGGTTTAGTAGTTGCACCCTCTAAAGAACTTTCAGCATTGTCCCCTCTAGCAGGTTGAAATATACCGTTGCTTGAGTGACGCCTTGCAAAAAATAAGAAAAATGCTTATTTTACTGAAAGGCCCCTAGACTAGTTGTACGCATGTGGCCATGGACAATCCATACTGGATATGTCAGGATCGTGACACGTTTGGACCTAGAGCTTTGTCTACACCACAATCCAAAACAGAATTTCTCACTTCCTCTTTCTCATAAAGGTGCTTCTGATTGGAGGGCATGGCTTCTGTTTAGCATGTACAGGCAAAGAACAGTCAGCTTCCCCACTTTTCTGGCTTTGGCATGTGCCAATGTGATTGTCCAATGCGATTGTTAGACACTATATGATGTCGAGTTAAGCCTAGCATATGAAGTTATTCTTTTCTGTTGTATTTCACTTAAAGTTAGGAGTAATAGTGCCACTTAGCAATGCTTTTTTTGTTAATTTTTTAATATATACGAATGAAGCAGAAATCAGGAAAAGCTTGTGAAGTGATGAGATTACCGTTGCCAGTCATTAATAGCTCATCCCTGAAGGTGGTTTTTGAAGACCATCGGACATATGCTTCATCTGCTGCTGTAAGTCAGCCCCTCTTCTTTTCCTGTGTTTTCTCCTGTTGGTTTATGAAAGTGTACTATTAATACGAATAAACAAGTTGAATTTTAGTGTATTCCTAAGGGTTTGTTGCTGACATGGTTGAGAGTCAAGACCGGTAGAATTAACATATTGTGCTTGTCATAAATTGATGCCATCGTTCCTAGGTCCTCTGTTTTCTGACTTGCTTCATGTAGCTCAAGGCTGGTGATGGCAAAATAATTATTCGTTTTAGCCTTGTATGTGTAATGGGACTAAGCTCTATGGCCTTGCTACCTTATATTGACATCAGCTTATTGGGCATTGACATTAGGAGTCTTCATCTTCAAAAGAAACGTAGAGGCTGTCTTATGATATAAATGCCTTGGTAGGCTTCTTTCTCCTTATGAAATACCTCGGAAGTTTTTAACAAAAGCAAAACATGGAAATAGTTATTTTGAGTTTTATTGGCCGATTTTGATGGCCATCATTTTAATCGGCACGTTCAATTCGTTGCACGGCATTGAAAAGATAGCACAGGGTATTCTTCCTGTACACTCTAAACTCTTGCATGATATGATTGTCCGAGCTTGAGAGAGGCAAACAATTGTGTACTGCTTATAGTTGGCACAGTTTTTCAGTGTGACTGGCATATCTACGTTTTATCCCTAAGGTGCTCGATATTGTTTTCTTTTGACTTTCGGTGCATCAGAGGAGGAATCTTGTAAAGTGAGATGCAGACGAATGCACTTAAGCAAAATATGAAAGTATGCTGCTTCAGAGATGCATACATATATGTAATTCTTACAATTGGCAAGATTTTGAGCCTTGCCAGTGTGATTATTTCTTATTTATAAGGTGCTAAATGCTGTTTTCTTTGACTGTTGGTCCATGAGAGGGCGACAGTTGGTGTGATGAACTTTTCTGTGGATTGTCTTATACCTTTCCTGGAAGTGATTTCTCAGATCTTGACCTTTTCAATTATTTTCTATTTTGTGATATCATATGAAGTACTTAACATCTGATGCCATCTTTTATTGCTTTTGAGCTCTTAAAAATTCTTGAAACATGACTTCAGTTCTATTGTTAACTTCTAGCAGATGAAACATTCTTTTGATTTCAGGCTGGTGTTAGGGAAAATATATGGCAATCTTTAGAGGAGGAGATTGTCCCATCACTGCCTACTGCAAGAACTAACTGGCTGGAGGAGCAATCTAACTTTATTTCAAAAAGGATTAAGGACTCAAATATCTGTATAGTAGGAGGTATGCATAGAATTTTTTGCAATGTCATGTTTTTGGATAACTTTGTAAGGAATTATACTCTGAAAGATCTCCTTTTTCCACTCATGTGTTTGCAGAAGCAATAAAAGTAGCTATCGAATTTCAAAATCCTTTACAAGTCTCTATTCCCCTATCCGATGTCTCTTTGATGTGTGAGCTTTATGTGCCGTCTGATGACGCCGACTCAGGTGAAAGTTTCTATTATTTGCAATCTCTCTCGATTTTTAATACCGGTTTAGTTCTTGAATAACAAAGTAATGTCTATGCTTCGCAGAGGCAAACAGTTCGACTACTGAACTCCGGAATGATGAAACGACTAAGTCGATTGCTGATCGGTATGAATCATGCCTATGATATGCTTTCGTATTATATGTGTTTGATGAATACCTCTCTATGAGGTCAATGTGTGCTTTTATTTAGTTTACTCTGTCAATTTTGGAAAGCATAAGGGCTCAATTATTTTATGCAGGTTTATGAATTCTGATGTGTCTTCATTTGCTCTGTCAAATGTTGAATTCACTTTGGAAGGGGGTGGAAGAAAAATGGTAAGTAGTGCTTGTGTAGCCATCATATGTGTGGAGAAAGCTGCTGCTAAAAGTGTCCATAGTATTTGAAATATGTATCGGAATGCTTATTTGAATCTTATTGCATTTTTATATATGTGGGTCATAAGATTGTCTATTCAAACACTCAGGACCATACATTGCCCACACACATCAAGTTTTTAGCTAGCTTATAGTATGATACGGCGAGAGTTTGCTTTGATATCATAGTTTCCCACAGCCATTTGCCACTGCTACATTTGTTAATACATCTTTTCTATCTTGTCTTTTCTGAAATTGACAAAAACTGGACCTGTTAATTTGGGAAAAAGAAAAAAGGATGCCGTGGTAGCCTAAAAGGAGCAGAGGAAAATAATTGGAAGAAACATATGTTAGTTGCTTAGCTTCGAGATATGTGAGTGATTCTAGTCATATTATAAAAGTCCAATGCAGACTTGGTACATTAAGTTTATGTCATGCTTTTCAAAGTTTCACAGTCATGAATGACATGACATGGTTGTGTATGAAAGTGTGAGTGACCACACAGGCCTACCTTTGCAGCACTGAAAGTTGAAATGTCAGTCAGACAGAACTAGCGTAGGAAGAATGTTGTTGCTTCTGCACTTTCTATTGTCATCATTCGGCACATTGGATCCTTGTGGGCCCTATTGAATGACATTTATACTCTCATTTACATTGATATATTAAAGTCCTCTAGAGCTTTGCTTGAATTTCATTAGTATGTATTTCATTTTCCCACCTTTGTCTCAAGTTCTGTTTTGTCATATTTGCTTTCTATTTTTCAATGTATAAAATCATTTGTTTAGATAGATTGGCTTTAATAATACAAAGTGGGATTCATAGATGTGTCACAATTTGCTCAATGCTTATCTACATACAAGCATTTATTTCCTCTCAGCGCAGTATACTCATCTTTCAATTGAAAGTTGTCATAACTATACTTTTTTCTAGGTGCAACTAACAGTAACTCCCAGAGTGGAAGGCACTTTGAAAATTGTGGGTGTTAAGTGGAAACTTTCCAGCTCCGTGGTTGGTTTTCACAACTTTGTAACGAGTTCTGTGAAGAAGATTCAGAAAGGGAGGAAGAAAAACAAGCCATCTCCTGCCGACAACCTCAAATTTGTTGTTGTCAAGGTTCATAATGTCCCCTCACTTCCTTCCAACTATAAGAAACATGAAAACGCTGTCATGACCATTTGTATCATTTTCATGGCATTTCATTTTGGAGATTGTATGCCCCACTCAAACCTGATTGTGGGTTTATTAATATGTGATTGTGCAAGACGAGCATTTACTATTTTGCCTATTCTAATGACAATTCTCTTTATATTGTCATACATTTTTGGTGAAAGTCCAGCCCGTTCCCAGGCTGGAGGGCTTCGTCCAATCTCTTCCTGAGAAAGTTTATGCTGGAGAGCTACAGCAGTTGACTCTTGAACTGAATAACAAGTCAGACCTGTCAGTCAAGGTACAATAAGTTTGATGAAAACGGTTAGTTTTCCTGTATTATGCTTATCATGGTGCACCTCGCACTGTGTTGTGCATTTTTCTGGATGTTGGATCATGGGAGCCTCATATAGATTACAGCTGCCTGCAGTGCTTGAGTGTTTTGTTCCTGTTGGTGTTGTGTCGTATGGTATCGTAAGCTAATAGATGTGGTTAAAATAAGCAATTGGTCAGTGACATGTATTTGTTAGTACCTAGCAAGTGTTTTATAGAGCGACTGGCTAGTCGCAATATCAATATCATAAATTCTAAGTGTAATTAGGTAGAATATGCTAAAGTACTTTTGCCCTCTCAGAGAAGATTACTTGTGGCTTGTTCTGGGCACGGGCTAGTTTCCCTTTATCCATTAGTTTATTCACTTTATGGTTCTGTATAAATTTTACTTTTATTTCTGTTATTGTAAATGACATGTTATTTATTGGCAGAATCTGAAAATGAAAATTGGTCATCCAAGATTTTTGAATATTGGGAATCAGAGGAATTTGAACATGGATTACCCTGCCTGCTTTGAGAAGAAGACAAACGGTGTTGAGCAAACCTTCCCAGAACAAACCAGTAATGTTCTGCAGAATGTTTTTTTGTTTCCAGAGGTTTGTGCAAAATGTTCCTTGATGCATATTGTCTCCGCTTTCAATTTTTTCTATAGGCATTTTGTGGTCTTAAGTCTTGCTTATATGTGATTTTAGGAGACTGTAGTTCAACGAGATACTTCCTTTTTGTGGCCTCTCTGGCTCCATGCTGCTGTCCCTGGAAAAGTGTCTTTGTACATAATTCTGTATTATGGGATAGAAAATCCAGAAAGCTTCATGAAGTACCGCACTCTGCGGATGCTCTATAATTTGGAGGTAAGTTGCTGCTCTCAAATAGTTTTTGTCGTCTTATATAGCTATTGAAATATACACCATTCTTCCCTAAAAAGATCAAGAGACTACTTCATTGATTTGATTTGCTAATTGAGATGAAATTAGTATTTTTCCATGTGGCATGTGATGTTTTCGTCCCTTGTTCTTACATATCTTGGTATGAAGCTTCTCATGCCCAACATTTGTTGATTATGCAAGTGATCTTTCTTAAGGAAGTTTTCTCGTTTCTTATTGTTGCTTCAATCATCTTTTTCTTTTCTTCATTATAGGTACTCCCATCGTTGGATGTATCATTTCAAATCAGTGCCTGCCCATCTACGCTGGAGGAGTTTCTTGTGCGGATGGATGTAGCTAACAAAACTAGTTCAAAGAATTTCCAGATTCATCAATTATCATCTATTGGATATCAGTGGGAAATCTCACTGCTTCAACCAACTGATTCTATGTATTCTTCATCTACTCTAATGTCTGGTCAAGCATTCTCATGTTATTTGATGCTTAAGGTCAGTACAAGATGCTGAGCTCTGGCTCCTACTACCATGATTTGTTTCTGGCAATTCTTTAGCAATAGCTTTTTGGAGAATGGTATTTTTATCAGCGTATCATTGACAATGATTTAACATGTTCGTGGATAATTGACCCTATTTGTCAAAAGGAAAAAAAAAAAAGAAAAAAAGAAAAAATGCTAAAGATCTACAAGGGCAAACAAAGGTTATGGATTCACAGAAAGTGACTGATTAAGTTATGTTTGATTGATTGGAAATCAAAGTTGTCTTTATGGGCTTGTGGAAATCAAGCTTGATATGATTGGAGAAGTGCTTTTTTAAGTGGACTAGCATGTGTTAATGGCTAATTTGCATTTTCATTCTCAATCATGAGCTTTTTGTGTAGAATGTCTGCTTCTCCAATTTGTCTGGCCTTAAATTTATGTTTGATTGATTAGAAATCAAAGTTGTCTTTATTGGTTTGTGGAAATCATGCTTGATATAATTGGAGAAGTGTTTTTTTAAGTGGATTAGTATGCGTTAATGGCTAATTTGCATTTTCATGTATAATCTTGAGCATTTTGTGTACAATGTCTGCTTCTTCAATTTGTCTGGCCTCATAAAAGTAATTAATGAGTGTAGGGGTGGGAAAAGAGGAGGGAGGGAGAAAAGAGGGGGAAAGGAAAAAACCCGGGGGGGTGTTTGAAGGGAGGGAGGAAGGCTGATGCCTGTAATATTTGAACTTGTTATTAAGAGTTTGTTGTAGAGAGAGAGGGATGCTGATGCCTGATTTTGTTTTCCTAATTTACCTAAAATTTGAACTTGTTAATCAGAATTTGTTGTAGTTTGGTTTAGTAAATTGTTGATTGATTGCAGAAACGTAAGAGATTAGATAGCTCAGAAGGAATAGGCTCGCGCTCTCTCGCTGTAAGTGACATACGATTGAGCACTGAAGGAGCCAGCGGAATGATGTACGATATCTCTCTGTCCCCAGTGAAGGATTTCCACAATGTTGAAAGACTGCAGCATGGAGATTCACAAGAGGTAAGGGGTTCACGGACTTTGAGTTCTTGTTATTGGATCAAGGGAGATGACTGTATGTTCCGTATGTCTTGCTTTTTCTTTTTTACTGTGTATGTGATGTTTCACTGGCAGGTAAACCTGCACCTGGAAGTTTTAAGTATTACCCATATTTTGAATTTCAATTAGGTCTCGATTTCTGTGATAGCGCATGGCTTGATGCTTATCTCTGGTTTGTTGCTCATTTTGGGAGGAAATAGTAATAGAAAAGGAGACTTTTCGTTTCCTGAGAAGCTGAATATATGCTAAATAAAATTGTACGTTTGGATGGTGCCTCATTGATGAAATTCTGTTTTCTGATTAATTAAAAAAAGAAACTGAAAGAGAAGAACCAACTGGGAAATTGAAGAAGGAGAAGGGGAAGAAGGGGGCGCAAACATGGTTCACCTTGTAGGTTTTCTCCTATTATTGGGAGCATAAATTCTCTTGTTAAGTACCTTGAAGAGCAATGATGTCATTTCAATCATACTGACTCAACTGTCTGAGTTTGTTCAAGGAGAAAAGCTGATGCGGAAAGTACTGGTCCTGTTCCCTTTTTTAAGATAAGCATTCACTCATCTGAAAGTCCTTACGAGAGGCTGAGAAGTCCATCAACAGAATAAATTGCACGGTCTGTTAACAGAGGCTTCCTCTTTTATATAAAATTAACTTTATCTTTATCAAGCAGTGAAAGGACATTACACTTAATGCTCAGCTTCTCCTGTCAGTAGGAGTTCTTAAAACGAAACATATGAAAAGCCGGTCCACCTCTCTTTAGATATGTCGTACTCGACAGCACATAGATTAGATAGGTTTTGCATTGGTGCTAGTGGTATTTGCTGTTCCTTAGATTATCTGAGCTTCTGCTTTGTTGCTCGTCTGTGTATGGAATGTCCTTAATACACCCTCTTCATGCTGTTTGGGTCTAAAGACACCTGATAAGCAACAAATTCAATGGATGCATTGGATGTTATACTTTTGTGTCTGAGGTCACATGAAAGATTCTATTTGAGGCATTTGATAAATCTCTTCACCAGTGTGGTGCAGCCTCTTACAGGCTCACTGGCAGTTTTGACAGTTTTAGCATTCGCTTTGTGCAATTTCAGGGAGACTCCAATACGGTTGATTTCGTTCTCCTTTCTCGGCCACTGAACAGGGAAACAGACACCGGAGTTTCTGATGGACCCTCGCTCTTTTCTCATCATGAGTGCCACTGCAGGCAAGATTCAGTCTAATATTGACAACTTTGGTATAACATTACGAAATGATATCTGATCTCTTCCTCTTTTTATTTTAACTTCAAATTGTTGTTGGTCTTCAGTGTCATTAGCACAAGTCCGATATCATGGGTAGTGGAAGGGCCCCGGCAAATCCATCACGACTTCTCTACTTCTTTCTGTGAAGTCACCTTGAAGATGACTCTATACAACTCAGCAGATGCTGCTGCATCTGTGCGCATCAATACTATGGATTCGAGCCAGAATGTTGGTGCCCAATCAAGCGATGCGAGTACACTGCCTTCTGGTAATCAAGCAGGTTGGTACAATGTATCATTGGATAGTGAACTTAAAGTCACATCTGATGTTAGTGGGATCCGAATGAAGCCACTATACTCCGACAATGTGTCACCCTTCGTTTGGACTGGTTCAAGCTCAACAAAAGTCCGGCTTCCACCATTGTCAACGCTTGCAATTCCTCTTCAGATTTCTGTATTTTCTCCCGGAACCTACGATCTATCAAATTATACTCTGCAGTGGAGTGTAGTGCTTTCTGACAATCAAGGAAATGATAGGGAAAGACGACCATCTTCAGGAACTTGTCAAGGATATTCATATTATCTCACTGTTCTTCAGTCTACATAAGATCTTGGTTTAGGAGCTTTGGCTTATTCTACAGGGAGCTGTCAGATTCACTTTTTGTAAGTTATGTACTTAATTTCTTGTATGATATCTTTTGCCACCAGAAGAAGCTCTATCAGCGCAGTGAAGGTAAAGATGAATTCTTTCTTCGTCCATGGAGTAATAAGAACAAATACTTAAGATTTGCCTCCATATTGGATCTTAGCACACTAGCAACCGAAGCATTTATAGCAGACACAAATTGTACAAAACATATTTACTGGGACAATTTTGAGAAAAAAAAGAAGGTGGTGATATCTCTCTTGTCGTTCTTGAATTATTTTACCCTTTAAATCAACCAGGGAACATTGAAGACACTTCCCTTGATTTAGCATTCATCATGAACTTGAAGCAACGACGAGGGCACTATGGGCTACATCTGTTATTTGTATCTGCGGAATGCTCATTCGACAAGTGCAGCAGTCATCTGCTTTGTGTAACTTCATAACGGTTATCTCTATAACAGATTACTTCCAGCAACGTGCTTTGAAGGAGAATGCATATTGTCGAACGCTGGAAGATTGAAGTCGTATTTGTTATTTTTTTTTCTTTAACATGCATTTGTTTTGCCTTCTTATCTTTGTATATGCGGTCGTTCCTGGCAACCTTTCTGGTTTATTATCTTCTTACTTGAACTTGGTTATGTCTGGGCACCTTGTCGTTGTATTATTTCGATTAATGTCTTCGGAGGAAGTTCTTTCAAGTATAATGGCCTGCACAAGACATTGCTTAGATGTGCGGTAGATATCTACGGAGAAGTGAAATCGTTTCAGTCATCTGGATTTCAGATTTTCTGGACCACATTTCTTGCATGATTCAAGTTTGCTAAGACTATTTGTCTAGAGGAGACTGGATGATTTTGAAAAGATTGGCTTAAGAATGACCATTTTATATTGTTTAGACAAATACAAAAAAAAAAAAAAAAAAAAATCTTCGTTTACGTAAATATTAAGATATGAAATATTGTGCAACATTACTATAAATAATTTATTTTTTAATATTTTGTTAGACTATGAAAATATTTTTCATTTGTTTATTCGTTTTTATAAGCGACACAAGTATTTTTTAGAAAAATGTTTTCTGACTCCTTTACTTTCCACGAAGGCTTCATTTGTTTTGTAGATGATGAATGAGTTGAAAATAACTACTAGTAATATTTAGGGTTAATATTATGAAAAATTCTAAACTGGTATATGTGTGATAAATTTACCTCAAATTAAATTTTTTGACAATGAAAAACTTTAAACTTGTATACTTGTGTCAAATCTACCAAATTTACCTTAATTGACCATAAGAGATCTTAAATTGGTATGTTTGTAATAAATGTATGCCAAACTAATTTATTCAATCGGCAAAAACTCGAAATTAGTATTTTGGTGACAAATATACTCTTCGTTAAATTGAATTAATATTACAAAAAAATACAAAAATTGTATAGCTATGACAATTGAGAGTAAAATTCTGTATACTTATCAACTATTATATGTCATTTAATTTAGTAATTTAACAGTAAAATTTAACGAAAACTAAAATAGGGTAAATTTATCCCAATTATATTAATTTAGGGTAAATTCGTCAAAGATGTATTAGTTTGGGGTTTTTGGTGGCAAAAATTCTTTTTGAGATAAATTTATCATAAGCATACCAGTTTAGAGTTTTTCAAAGCATTAACCATTTCTTAAAATAGTTGGTCAATAAAAAAACATGTTCGTTACCAACAACTTTTTAATAATTAACTATTTTTATGAATGATAAAAATATTTTTTTATCTATTTAGTTTTATAGGCGACACAAACGATTATTTTTGGTAAAATATTTGTTTTAATTATTCATTTTTTGCTAAATAGACAAAGTCTTGTATTGTACAAATTTTCTTTTGAATCATTGTACGGGTTGTAATGAGAGTGAATAACACGAATGAGGATTCTAGAAGCATTTGCTATTTTGTCAAAATATTCCTACGGGCTCCTGTCGTGATAATTTAAATATTAATAAAATAAAAATAAAAAACTAATTGCTCCAGGCTTATACGGTCGTTAGTCTCCGAAATCTCGTTTTAAATGAACTTTCTTCGTCCGCTTTCCTGTGACGAAAGCCTCCAAGTCCTTAAATTTCATTATTCATCCATGAAAATGGACTCGGTCGAAAGATGACTAAAGTCTTCCTCCCTTAGCCTGCCGAAGAGAAATTGACGAGGCAAGCTCGTTTGACCCCTCTCTCCCTCTCTCTCTTTAAAGCAGCCATTTGAGAAATTTCAACACGTTCATTCCTGATTGAACTTTTCCTCTCTCTTCCCCGCCCCAAACAAAAGGGAGGGATAATCCTTCCCCTCGATCATCATCATCATCATCATCCTCTTTATCAGGATTCAAGAATCCTTGCGACATCAGTTCTGCATCCAAATCCGTCCTTAACAACATGAACGACCTCTTGTCCCGCAACGACGGCGACTTCCATGATATCGAGCTGACCGGCGGCGGTGGCGCAGGCAGCAACCTCGACAAGTTCTTCGAGGATGCCGAGTCGATCAAGGATGAGCTCAAGGAGCTGGAGACCCTCCAACGGCGGCTCCAGTCCTCCCACGAGCAGAGCAAGACGCTGCACAACGCGAGGGCCGTGAAGGACCTGAGGGCCCGCATGGACTCCGATGTGGCCGCGGCCCTGAAGAAGGCCAAGGTAGTGAAGGTGCGGCTCGAGGCCCTCGACCGGGCCAACGCCGCGAACCGGAACCTCCCCGGGTGCGGGGCGGGGTCGTCGTCGGACCGGACGAGGACGTCGGTGGTGCACGGGATGAGGAAGAAGCTGAAGGACAACATGGAGGCTTTCAACAGGCTGAGGGAGAAGATATCGTCGGAGTACAAGGAGACGGTGAAGCGGAGGTACTTCACGGTGACCGGAGAGGACCCGGACGAGAGGACGGTGGATCTCCTGATTTCCACCGGTGAGTACTTCATATTATACTAAAGAAAGAATCATTCCATGCATGCTTATCGTCTCAGCTTTGCCCTAATATTAAAACCGCTCGAATGCTTGGAATCATCTGCATCTCGAGATCTTCGGCCTGGTCAATTCCTTCCATCTTTCCGTAATCCTAATTTACTATTGCAACTTCTTCAAATTAGTTATTTCAAGACATGGTACATCGTTGTCACGGTCTAGGAATTCATTTGTGGAAAAAAAAAAAAAAAGCGACCAGTTAGATGAAAGTTGATATTGTAGCAGCGTAGAATCGACTCGGAGAATTTATTGTTTGACTTTTTTTCATGGTGACCGTAGGGGTTAAGGGTTGTTGGAGAGTTCTATATAGCATAAGAAGTGTTGGATGGAGGACACGTGTCGTGCCAGAAATAGGATCTAATTCTGATCATGTTTGTTGTTTAGTCAAGCTGCTATAGGCTTAGGGACATCTATGTGCCTAAACTACTACAGCTACTCATAAGAAGATATCTTGTTTCGGCGCGGCGTGTTGTTATGTTTGATAGGATCGAAATCGAGTGAGGGTTGGTAATCAGACATGCATTATTTTCGAGACAATTATTCAAAAGTTCTAAACCTGTTTCTATCAATTGAATTCTACACATTTTAGCAATTTACTAAGTAAGTCTATCCGGCCAATTTCAATCGAAAATCATTGACGTGGACGTTGATAATATCACGTAAGACGATAGGTGATCAATTTTTAATTTTTTTTAAAAAATTGATTTTTTTTATTCTTTTCTTTTCTCTTTTCTTTTTCTTTTTTTCTCTAGCGAGGCTAGCAAAGGTTGCCAGCGACCCTCGCCCACGGTGAGCCGGGGCTTCGTGCCCCTCGTGAGGTTTGGGCAAGCGAGGGCTTTGTGGCCCTTGCTTACATTTAATGAGGACAATGAGGGAGAAGGTCAACCAGACCTTGGTTGTGATTAGCAAGGATTGGTCAGCCACCCTCCCTTTACTTGGATTAAAAAAAAGAGAAAGAACATAAAAAAAATAGCAAATTTTTAAAAAATTAAAAAAAAAATTGTTCACGTTAATATTGAATGCGTCATGTAGGACGGTCAATGTCTATATAAACGATTTTTAAGTTAATTAGTTGGATGAACTCGATTGATAAAATTAAAAAAAAAATCAAAATTGAATTAGTAAAAATGCGAAACATTCGACTTATACTATAGTCAAGCCGTCCGCGTATCTTTATGATCTCGTTTCCTTCTATTCATTAGATTTTTGGCTTTGACTCATTCAAAGGTGAAAAATGGGCTTGATGGGAATATGACTTTTTGCCTGATTTTTCCCATGATTTTCAATCGAGCATGACATTTCTGACCAAATTAATTGCCATGACACATGAGCCACGTGTAAACACAAGCACGCCTTTCTCCTCTTTCCGTGTTCCCTAGTATTTGGAGTCGCATTCCATGCCTCTCTTCTATTTGTCTCCATATGACTGATTTCTGAGATGGTGACAATTGACAAACGCAAACATCTTCAATCCGTCCCGAAGTAAAAGCTCTTGACAAAGTGAAAATGAATCCTAGTGTTATTCTTAAATCCCCGTCCAATAACTTCACGATATTTTCCCTCCTCTGATCCTGGGAAAATCGGAAAATGTCGCAGGCGAGAGCGAGACATTCTTACAGAAAGCGATCCAGGAACAAGGCCGGGGCAGGGTCCTGGACACCATCCAGGAGATCCAGGAGAGGCACGACGCGGTGAAGGACATGGAGAGGAACCTCAAGGAGCTGCACCAGGTCTTCCTGGACATGGCCGTCCTGGTCCAGTCCCAGGGCGAGCAGCTGGACGACATCGAGAGCCAGGTGGCGAGGGCCAACTCGCTCGTGCTTCAGGGGACCGGCCACCTCCAGGAGGCGCGGTGGTACCAGAAGAACTCCCGCAAGTGGACTTGCTTCGGGATCACCCTCGTGCTGCTGATCATCTTGCTGGTCGTGCTCTTCGTCGTGCAGCCTTGGAAAAAGTAGTAGCAGCGCCGCCACACGGCGCGAGGACCGACGGCCTTTGGCAGTCTTTTTCCGGAGTCTTGTTTGGATTGTTCCTAGCGTGGAGACGCGTGTGAATATAGAGTGGACCTTTTGGTTTTGGGCATCCTTATTCTTTATGTATTTTCGGGAGATCAACGAATTTCATTGATTTGAACATCTGGGTTACATAAGTGATTTGTTCCTAAATCATGAGGACCTCACCTATGTCTTCTACAAAATTGTCACAAGATGCACAATTTGCTAGCCTAAGGAAAGAGAGGTTGTAGGTATTGAGAGTGAGCATGGTTATATGGTAAAACTTGGAATCTGAGAACCGGATCAATGGGATCAGATTAGGTACCAAGTTCCAAAAAATGAGAAATCTGGCTAAAAATTGATAAGGTAAAAATTTTAGCTTATGGTTCATTCTTCAAATCAATTTCTGGAATAGAAATATGTTGCAGAAATAGAAAAATCAAATTGCGTTACCAGACGGATTTTTGTTCCAAATTTGTTCCGGGGAATAGATAAACAGAGAAATAAAGAAGTGGAAATTTTATCATGCGTAGTAAGTGTTTAGTTCGAGGAACTTGAAACTGGAATGTGTAACCTATAACCTATAACCTGAAATAAATTTTAATGTTTTTCTTGATTCAAATGTATAACCTAAATGCACTAGTTTAAGCTTCTATTTTATGACTGAGACTTTTACTTTATTAATATTCATATTTTTTGTATGTCTTTATGGTCAATGAATTATAGTAACAAGTAATGATCATTAAGGGTTTTGATTCACTACAATCAATTTAATTAATAATATAGATGAAACTTAGATAGATCTTGGAACCGATCTTAGAACTTATGACAGGGTAAATTTCGGGTTCTAGAATATGTAACGTAGGTTTCAAATTCCAAAAAATGAAGAACCTATTCTAACGGGAATGTTCTAGGTTCCATGTAGGATCTGTATGGAATCTGAAACTACTCACCCCAAATAGATTTAGGAAAGAATTGGGCATTAGATAATGATTGCCTAAAACTAACTTTAAATTTGAGGGGAAAACTTTTTTTTGCAACATTTATATAAGTGACACGTAACATGTCGATTTTGTTGGGAAAACATCCCAATGGAATTATGATGATTCCAAAGTTGTCTTTGGTACTAAAATATACTATGATAAGTATAGATGGCGTGTTAGTCTTGAAGATTACAATGTCCCTTTGTATCAACAAAGACAAGAAATTAGTCTGTCACAATTAGGAGAGCAAGCATCTATATGAGTAGCGTTTGATGGTGACTTGAAAGTACCGGAGTCAAGCAAGTGTCTCGAAGGTCTTTGGACGCTGATTAAGGTGAAAGGATCATTGATCCTCTTGTAACGTGTCATTTGGTTGGTGTCATCACTAAAGATCGTCAACTCACTCGCCTCCAATCTGCACATGTTGATAATGGAGTTATCATTGATGATGGTGAGACATATGTTTGAACATGGCCGTTGATGGTATGGAGCCATTGTCAAACTGGGTTTTGTAGCTAAAATGTTGGAAAAGAAATCAAAAAAGCAACTGGCAGTTTTCTGCGTCAGTGAGGGGACAACTGTAGCAGACTTCATTCTAAGAAAAGAAAATGTCACAAATGATTCCTATAGTTTTACTTAATGTGCAATCTCGTCCCTGAACTTTCGATTTGCTCAATTTGATCCCTAAACTATCGATAAATGTCCGATCTAGTTCTTGAATATTTTGAAAATTGATCAATTTCGTCTTTCTGTTAATTATAAAGTTAACGGATTTGGGCATTTTGGTCTTTTTCCTTTTTTTTTTTCTTCTTCTTTCTTCCCTCCGCCGGCCATGGCGGAGGGAAGCTGGTGTCTAGTGAGGGTCGCCTTCGCCGACATCGGGCGAGGGCCGTCCTCGCCGGACGCAAGCGAGGGCGGCCCTCGCCCGACGACTACAGGGGTGGTCCTCGCCTAACGCAAGCAAGGGCCACCCCTATTGGCGTCGAGCGAGGGAGGCCCTTGCTTGCATCCGGCGAGGATGGCCCTCGCCATATCTAGCGAGGACAGCCCTGCCAGCGTCGGGTAAGGGTGCCCTCGCCAGATCTGGCGGGGGCAGCCCAAGCGAGGGTTACCCTCGCCGAACGCCGGCTTCCCTCCGGCAGAGGGAAGAGAGAAGAAGAAGAAGAAAGAAGAAGGAAAAACAGTAACGGAATGACTAAATCGAACATTTATTGATAGTTCAATGACCAAATTGAGCAAATCGAAAGTTCAGGGACGAAATTGCACATTAAGTAAAAGTATAAAGACTATTTGTGACATTTTTCCATCTAAGAAACTTGTTGATGTTAAAGTAAACGATTGTATGAGTAATCCTGTCTGGCAAGGGTCTTTTCCCACTCTTAAATGGCTAGCTACGTCTTCTTTAAGGTCTTCAACAAACGAATTGAAGACCTCTATAGGAGAGGATCAACGAGCTCGGGAGAAATTGGACAAGAGACATACTGCAATTGTGCTTTACACTAGAAATATCATTTCGTAAAGATTTAATATTGTAATGGCTAATTGTCAAGTGTACAAATATAAGGGCAATCATTGTGTCCTAATAGTGTAAGTTATCATGTGAAAGGAATACTCTTGTCAATTGTAACTTGTAGTGTTGATTACTATTGCATCCAGCCGATATTAAGGCTATTTCTGGAGAGTTGGCATAGGTTTGGAAATAAAATCGAACCACTATAAAATGGCAGTATGATCAATCTTTCTTGTTTATCATTTGCTCTATCTACTCACATCATCACACGCGTTGATATATATCTCATTCTCATCTGGTGCGCTGATTGCTTTGTTATATTCCATGAAAGTTTCTCCATATTTTCATTTAATCTATTCATCCCCTTTCTAAATTGTATTGGTAGCCCCAACAAATTTTATTATTAATTGATTCTTTAATGTACATTAAAATAAAAATTGCTTGATGGGGTATACAATATGTGTGCGACATCAAGCTGTGTTAGTTAAATGAAAGATTGGAAAATGTTTACTGTATGCAACATGCACTATAATTTTTCCATAAGGGACAATGCCGGAATTATTGGCTAATGTTTAGTCTGGTCTTTAAAACCTTAACATTGTCCAATTCGTTCATCGTCAATGTATCCCCTTGGCATCTAATGTGGCTATGCAATTCGACAATTGGATCCAACTTTACTAATGTGGATGGTCAATCCTTTTGCAGCCACCAGCGAGGGCAATCCTCCACACTCGGCGATGAAGAGCAATATCGCAGCGAAGGACGACTAGCAATGCCCCACCTCCCCTTGCATGTCATGACTTTTCATTTCGCTTTTCAATTAAAATTTCATTAACGGTTAAAACTGCATCGGGTGTCAATAAAGGTGGGCTTGCGACTATGTTGTATTGCCATGTCATATATCTACTAGGCCAAATTGATGAAAAAGACACAATCGACTCAACTAGAAGATTGAAATGATTGAATCGAACAAAATTAATCTTCAAAGATCGAGTTGAATTTTGATCCAATATAAAATAATAAATCTAGACATTGCCGCTTCTCGAAATTCATAGGCATATATGCAACTGCGATATAATTATGATATAATTAACAGCTCAATTGAAAATATGCAAATAATGAACATAATCGTTATTAGAAAAAAAAATCAACGGACGAAACATCAACGACTTTGCTGCTTATATCAGCGGTCGAGCCAACTGTTTCGCTTCTTCTCAGCTACGGCCATGGCGACGCTGCGGATGATAGGCAAGTCAACTGGTTTTTTCTTTTCTTTTCTTTCGTTCCTGAAATGTCGATTTCAATTCATTCTCGTGCATTCCACCATGTCAAATGGAGACATCCTCACTCTCTTCTCGTTCTCTCTGGCCTTCAAAAACAGATATCGCCGTCAACTTCACAGGTCAGGCATTTCGTCGAACACTTGTTGGGCCGTGTCTGAAATTGCCGGCAGTCGATTCTTTCGTACCCCATTTGTGAAATTGGTTTTAATTTGTTCCTGTTTCGTGATCTGAGTGAGAGAAGAAAAAAAATTCGATGCAGATGGCATGTTTAAGGGAATCTACAACGGGAAGCAATGCCATGGGCCTGATATTGCCACGGTGCTGAACAGAGCCTGGAGCGCCGGTGTTGATCGGATCGTCGTGAGTATATCGCTCGCCTTTCCTCAGATGAATTTGAATGTGTTGGCAATCAGAGTTCAATTCTGTGGGTACTGTCCATTAGGGTTGGTTGGGTTAGATGGAAAGTTCTCGGCAATGGTGGAGGTTATTGAGCCAGATTAGTCTAATTGATGTCCTCTTGGACTTCGAAGATCTAATCGGCATTGGAGTTGGGAAGGCTGTACCATCTGGAGTTTGGATAGCTCTCTTTTTGACATTTTGCTGGGAAAGTATCCCATTGAATAGTTGAGCAAGGAGTTTGGCAAGTGATTTCCTATGTGGTTAATGGCAAAGCAAAGACCTAGTTAAGGTCATCGTTGCTTCTTCCTTGTGAGGCTACTTTCAACGAAATCTTAAGCATTGTAAACTTGTGACAATGTTGTCTTCCTAAATTGCATGAAAAATAAATTGTTTAATGCCCGTGTAATTTTCTTTCTTCGAATAAATGACTGCCTCCTTATAAAAATGATTTAGATGCTTTCATTGGTTGGCTTGTCATGGATGAATTTGGTGACTTCAGGTGCTCATGCTAGTTAAGAGATTGTAGGGTTGTGTTTTCTGAATGGGAAAGAGGACTGTTCTCATTGTCCTTTTTAGGTCAGTATTGGGGTCCCGGAGAGGATTGTCGTTGGAAATAGTTTAGGTTCAAGGTCAGCGGTTTCCTACTTAACCCACACGGTTCCATGAACGGGACTTGGACCGGTTATGCTGTTATATACAGTACATAAAACGTATCAAATCACTGGCACAGTTGCTGCCTCTATAAAAAGTTCATCTTCTTTTCTATCAGATAATTAAGAAGTTACAAAATAGCTGAAACTTATTATTGTTGCAGGTGACTGGTGGGTCACTTAAAGAATCAAAGGAAGCTCTTGCAATTGCAGAAACAGATGGTCTGTGAGCTTTATTGGAAAGACAAAATTTTCTTTTGTATTTAATATATGAAAGCTCGTTATTTATACCCAAGGACTTAGAAACTTCCAACTTTGTACAGAAAGTATCTCCACCTTTTTCACCTTGTTTCTATGCTTTGATTGATGTTGGGTTTACTCATTTGATATATTAATAATGTCAGGGAGGCTTTTTTGCACTGTAGGAGTACATCCAACTAGATGCGGGGTATAATACCATCTTTTAAATTTTTATTGGTTCTTATTTCCAGAATATCTTGTTGAAAAGTTCTGATTTTAGGCATGTTGATTTCTCTTCAGGAATTTGAAGAGAGTGGAGATCCAGACAAGCATTATCAGTCTCTTCTATCGTTGGCTAGAGAAGGCATACAGAAAGGAAAAGTGAGCCCAATTTTTTTGTGATATGTCCATAAAGTGAACCGATAATGCCTTAGCACATTTCTTAACACCGGGGATACCTTAAATGAAGGCTTTTCAAATAAGCAAAAATGCAAGAATTTTCTGCATAAACATTGATTCTTTTGTTTTGCTCATTGAATGGAGAACTTTGGTTATATATAGACCTGCCAACTTTGATCGGATTATAGTCAGTTGCCGTGTTATGTAGTCCTTCACTTTCTATCACAAATATGATTCTCAAAATACTTTAAACTATTTGGTGGTATAATGATGTTCTAGTGTCCAGGATATATTCACTTGCTTTTCAATGACATTATCTTGTTTATAGAGAACACTTATAGTTTCATTTTCTACTAGCTAATCTGCATGCTGATGTATAGGTTGTAGCAATCGGTGAATGCGGATTGGACTATGACAGGCTTCACTTTTGCCCTTCCGAAATTCAAAAGAAGTATGTAGTCAGTGAGGTGAAAACTTTGTTTTGTTTTATAAGTTTTGCCCATCTCTTTATTGCTAGTGATCCCTTTAATTGACAAACTGATTCTTCTTAAACGTCTTTCTCAAAAATAGGTACTTTGAGAAGCAGTTTGAATTGGCATGTGCTACTAAGCTTCCTATGTTTCTCCATATGCGTGCAGCTGCTGATGACTTCTGTGAAATCGTGGAGAGAAACAAGGACAGGTGCGATCCTAGATGCTCAATGAAATGGACCTGTTTGGGGATGGCTGCATGTGCCATTGGAAATGTATTTTGTCTTCTGTTGGATACCCCTTATTCTTTCCCTTCTCAATCCCTTTATGTTCCAATGATGGGATATGCAATTCTCTTCTTTCTGTTTTTATGTCCAAATATGAAGTAGACAATAACAACTTATGAACCAGAGAAATAGCAAGTGTCCGTTACTCAGTGATCGTGGACTTTGATTGACCATGTCTATCTTATGATGAAATGACATATTTAATAAGAGTATGTAATCAACAATTCTTAGTGTTAGTCTGAAAATTGATACATTTCTCCTCCTTACCTAGACTTAGACTTGGGTAATCAGAACAAGGTAAAGATAGAAAAATGAATCGTGGGCATTTAGTCCACTCTCATATTTTCCTTAAGGTGTGGGTTCTTGTTGAAGTCATTTTTTTATTTAAAGAAATTGTGGAATCAATATTTGGAAGTTTTAGATCAGGATAATAATAGCGTGATTCCTAAGATGCAACTGCAGCTTCAGAAAACTAAATGTTTACTTCAATTTAAGGATCAGATTCATCCGACAAGGAGATTGGAGCTTCTGCTTTTTACCATCTTTCTAGAAACCCTCTCACCCCATAAAAATAAAAATAAAAATTCATTTGGTCTTGATTTCACATGCTGCCACATAATTCTTCCCTTTCTTTTCTCTCATCTGAATTTTTTGAGACTGCATCAGTTATGGCAAGAGCATGCTGATATAAAGAAGAGACTGCATCTAAAAACAGGAAAAGTTTAACTTTCATTTTATGGTTAAGGGTGGTGTGCTTTTTGGCTTTGCATTTGATAGGCATGAAAGGGACATAGCCTGATGCTGTGATCTAGATTTTGAGCTCCAACTTTCAAAATACAATATCACGATCAATGGACATTCTTTATCAGCTTGTCACGTTCTTTTCAAATTTACAGGAGAAAAACTGTTGTATATGCGTAAGGTTGTTTATCATCACTTCTCTTTTCTCTATGCCAAGCAAACTTATGTCATTCCTGTAAATATCTGTTTAAGGTTATTTAGTGGTGATAGGCCTGGTATCTTATCTTTTAGTCGTCTGTTCAGAAGAATAATTTTTAATATATGATGTTTCCGTCTTCAAAGCAGTTTTACAGCTGGGGTGGCACATTCATTTACAGGGAGCGCCGAAGATCGTGATAAACTTCTTTCCTTCAGTAATATCTATTTAGGTGAATATAGTTTTTACCCCATCCTAGACTATCTTTCTCCATGAACACAACTTCCTGTGCACATCTCTATGATTATTTAGCTAATTATTTTGTTTGAGATGGATATATCTTATTATTTTGGTCAACACTTCACCAACCATACTTTTCATATTATGACGTAATTGGAGATGTAACAGCAAAACGAAAAAAATAAATGGGAGCTACAACTGAGAATATTTGAAGTGAGAACAGAAAAATTCTAGGGTTCAGAGAAATTAATAATATTTAGAAGAAGAAAACTAACGACAGAGGGACTTAAAGAAAACTAATGACAGAGGGACTTAAAGACCTACATATATTAGGGTTGCAGATTTAACATTATCTTGACTTTTTATTGGGCATAAGTAACTCCTAATCTCAGTCATAAGACTCATTAAAAGTCACATGCCTATCACATGACGACTTATATACCTAATAACATAAGAAATACTAAATATAGGAAAGATAGACTTAAACTGCTAATATAGATTTATATGCTCCTGCTTCAATTGTGAAGATTTACATAAGTTGCAATCATCTAAACAGATGGCACTCTGGCACAAAGTAGTCTCTGAAAATGATAAGTTACCACTCTGTCTCCTTATTCAAGAAGTATGAGACGGAAACGTATGGTGGACAAATACTATGGAATGGTACTTTAAAACCAAGGGAGATGAACATCAAATTTCGTGGACCAATAAACTGGACAACCTTTCACTGTAATCATCTTGTCCATTTATAACATATGCTGCTTGGTGGTGCTTAAGGCTTCCGATGGCTTTCTGTCGTGAGAATTCTACACTTAGTACACTACACTGTGCTTTTTGATTGGACACAGTTTGGTGATACTGTTGCCTTGTCTTGTATCCAGGGTGGGTGGGGTTGATGTTGATGAGAGAAAGGTCCAAGTGGAGATGTAGGTAATAGATTAGCTCTCTTGTTTCTAGGGCTAGGATTGCAGTGCGAGGGATATGCTTATTTCTGGTTTCTGATGTGCTTACTCGGTAGCAATGTAAAAGTTGAAAAGACTTTTAATTCTACAAGTTCAATTGTTTGTTGGTTACCAAATGAAGTATGATAGGAATACTAAGTTTTTGTTGAAGGTTGAATGGCATCGGCAAAAGAAAAAGTTGTTGGTCTTTCATAGCACTCTTTTTTCCATTTCTTTCTGTAAGGTTATTGATGGTTAAAAATGCTGTTACATACAATCTCCATGTCAGCCCCCTTTGTAAATGGAGCAAGTCTTTACCCAATCAAATTTAAGGGAAAGTATGCCTTTCAGGACTCAGGAAAAAAAGTATGCAGGTAGATGCTAGCTTTAGTCATGGCACATGGTCAAATATCTATAACCATTTCCGTGACAGGTTTTTGTGGGTACTTAAATACTGCATATTAATAAAGCAACTACTCCACTTATTGGGGTTACCTCTACCAAGTGTCTTTATTGTGTTCTATGTGCTAGAACTGTCCATTAACTTTAATACGACGGCAATATTGTATTTTCTCTTCTCAGTTTTGGTTTCCAATGCCTAACTAGGTGTCAATGGTTGCTCTCTGAAGACTGCTGAGAATCTTGATGTTGTTCGAGGGATTCCCCTTGAAAGAATGATGATTGAGACAGATTCTCCATATTGTGAAATAAAGAGCACTCATGCTGGCATCAGCTACGTTAAGACTCTGTGGCCTTCAAAAAAGAAAGAGAAATATGATCCGGCGAGCACTGTTAAAGGGCGGAATGAACCTTGCTTAGTTCGGTGAGTGTTTTTGGTTTACCGTGTTGCTATATGCTGTGTTAAACTTATATTGGTCATTTGTAATATAGAGAGGGAGAAAAAGAGTGACAAAATGAAATCTCTATTATTTTCTTATCGTTGGTTGTGGGATAAATGCTCGAAGACCGACCACTGGACAGAGCACAACACTGCCAGTGCCATATATCATTTGGTCTGTACATCTTTGACCAATTTCTTCATAGCTAGGCTTGACAAAATGATTAGTGGAGCTTGAAAGCTTTTGTGTGCATTGAATTATGTGCTTCCTGAAAGATTCTTGTCCATAAAAGGAAGAAAGACACAATTGAAGCTGACCCAATGAATTCCTGTATCATTATTGTCTATGCAAGAAAGACTCACAAGGTCAGCTACTGAAAATTTGTGACTCCTGGTAATATTTGTGTGCGCCTTTGGACGAATATTTCCCTTGACATATTAACTTTTATTTGATATGTGATCACTAAAACCATTCATTTTGTGGCACTTTATTGACATGACAAAATTATTCTTTGAATAAGGTCACAGAGTTTCTAATGGTTTATTCCCTGTGTCTGCTGTTTGTAGACTTGATATATTGGTTCTTGCCTTTTTCTAATGGGTAGTCATACCTTGTTGACAGATGTAGCTTCACTTTTTCTTCTCTTGTTATGGTTGTTCTACTCGAGCTATGGACAGTTTTATCTGGTCAATTATTGTTGTTTACACCCTGATCCCACCCACCTCTCCTTTTCCAATTGGAGGCTGGTGCATGTTGCCTTTTAGTTAGAAATCATAGAACTGCTCATTTTAGTAGGAGTGTTCTTGCAACCGAGTAGCAATAAGTAGAAATGCAGAACGAATTAAAAAGGTCCCCTTTGATTGTACCCCCGACTAAATTCTGTTTTGAGATACGTTGTGTATCATGTGCTATGACTACTGCTTTAGTTTCTTTTTCTTTGGTCTAGAACTATAACTTTATTGATATTTCCTTAGTTGAAGCTAAGGATATTTTCTTCATTTGCTTTACTCTCTTTATATCTTCACAATTTTTAATAATCTGTCTCTTATCTTACTAATTCTCAGTCAAGTTCTGGAGGTGGTTGCTGGCTGCAAAGGTATTGAGGACATAGATCAGCTGAGCAAGACATTGTATCATAACACCTGCAGGTATCTCGGTTTGTCATTTTGGATGAAGTATATTTCGTTCTGGCTTATTCAATATGCTTCAATGAAAGTCCCTGCTTTCTAGTTTGGTGGATCGTCAACTCTCTTTTTCCCCCTCCTTTTCTGAGAACGAAATTCATTCCATACTGCCTCCATTCAAAATCTTTTTAAAAGTGGACGTCCACCAGTTCTGACTATAGGACTTGGAGTTGCATTGTGGAAGCTCACACCTTGTAGCTACTAGCTACCTAATTCTTGATACTGAACTGTGTTGTATCTTGTCCAGAACAGTTACTCTTCTAAATTTTCATGAAATTTTGCCCGTGCAATTCCTGCAGAGTTTTCTTTCCTCAAGATCTGGACACCACGGCAGATGCTCTTCTTACTGGCAATTTGGAACCTGCTGAATGACCTCAAACATAGATTCGTTGAAGTCTTGCAATTTTCTCCCCATACAGTGAACATTGCTGCTTCAACGTGATTTCTGAATATATTTATTCAAGAAATGCATGTCAGTGCTGTCGAAAGCCTTCGTTTTGGATTAGTTGTAATCACTCATACCTTTTAAACTGAATCCAATGAGTTCTCTCTCCGGATATGATTCAATTTAGTTATATTTGACGGCACCAGAACAATATATTACAATGACGAAACAGAGGTTTGAACTGTAGTTAAGTTCTTCCTCTATTGCTCAATTTTGGGACGTCAAATTCTCAGAACGTCTGTTTCTGTTTTGGTCCCGATTTGCTAATCTGAGTTAAGAGAATGGACCCGATCAAACAAAGAGAAAAGAAGGGAAGACTGACCGGATGAATAGCTAATATTCTTTGTCTAGGTGTCTGTGTCTTGATAGAAAAATGGACAAAAATGTCTGAGACTTTGGTTTAGATGCTTCGGCAGTAGAAGGTGTTGACGACTTTTCAAGCAAAAATGGTTGTTTTTGATTTGATGATCCGTGTTCAAACCGGATATTGACTTCACGTTTACACGGTAGAGCAATCACCTAAAACAAACTATTTTCCTAGCAGACCTATCACGGGCATCGTCTCTAACTCAAGAGGGTAACATTAGTTACGTGGACTGATGCTCCAACTCTAGGCATTAACGATGGATATGGCATATTGGCACGTGAGAACAGAGTGCAACGGTGCAGCAAAACATATATTTACATGGTGCAGGAAGTTGTGAACATCCAAGGTGCCATCCATTAAGACAAGGATTCGGTTGAATTTTCTGTCTCAGAACGTGTATTAACTTCCATGTGACTTTTCCCTTAGCCTGACGAAGAGAAGTTGACGAGGCAAGCTCATTTGACAATCTCTCTCTCAAGCAGCCGTGTGGGAAGAAATCAACTCGTTTCTCTCTCTTCCTCGAAACCATTTCGTCCAATATTCACAAAATATTATCTCTCATGCAACGCCCTTCCCAACACGTTCATTCCGGATTACACTTTCCCCTCTCTTCCCTTCCACGAGCAAAAGAAGGGAGAATCCTTCACTTAATCATCGTCATCTATCACAATTCGTAAGTATTTGCAGCATACATTTTTGAACCCAAATCTGTCTGTTGCACCATGAGCGACCTCTTGTCTGGCTCCTACTCTCACCTCCGCAATGGCGACGACAGCCACGCCTTTGAGCTGAGCTCTGATGGCAGTGGTGCCGGCGTCAGCCTCGACAAGTTCTTCGAGGATGCTGAGTCGATCAAGGACGAGCTCAAGGAGCTGGGGAGCCTCCAGCGGAGGCTCCAATCCTGTCACGAGCATATTAAGACGCTGCACAACGCCAGGGCCGTGAAGGACCTGAGGGCCTGGATGGAATGGGACGTGGAGGAGGCCCTGAAGAAGGCGCATGCGGTGGAGAAGAGGCTCGAGGCCCTCGAGCGGGCCGACGCCGCGAACCCAAACCTTCCCGGGTGTGGGGCGGGGTCGTCGTCGGACCGGACAAGGACGTCGGTGGTAGACGGGCTGAGGAAGACGTTGAAGGACAACATGGAGGGATTCAACAAGCTGAGGGAGAAGCTGTCGTCAGAGTACGAGGAGACGGTGCAGCGGAGGTATTTCGCGGTAACCGGAGAGAAACCGGAGGAGATGACTGTGGATCTTCTGATTTCTTCTGGTGAGCTTCGTTCTTTTATAAAGAATCATTCCATGCATGTAATGCGATAATCTATGCATGCTCGTAGTCTCACATATTTACAATTCTACTTTCTTAGTTAGCATCTGGATGATAGTTAGCTGAACATGATTACTGTCGGAGATTTATTAAAGTTCGTTGAATCTTATAATGATGTACATAGACACGTGTCGCGTGCATGTAAAATAGGATCTAATTTTAATCATGTTTTTTGTTTTTTGTCTAGTTGCTAAACTTGCTATATCCATGTGCTCTAGAAAATTATCGAAAAAGTCCTAAACAACCTATTGCAATTATGCTAATCATTCATAAACTTTTTTATTTGACCAATTTAATCCTAAACCATTTGATAACTGGCCGATTTAGTATATCTGTCCAATTTTGACTAGAAATCGCTAGCTTGGACGTCAACCATCTTATATAGCAATACCGATGTTAACGTGAACAATTTTTTTTTTTTTATAATTTATGACTTTTTATTATTATATTTTTCTTTTTATTTTTATTTTTTTTCATTGTAGCTTTGTTAGTGGATGGGTTGGCAAGGGTCGAGCCTCATTGGCCATGAGCGAGGCCTAAATTCACCAAATTTGACAAGGTTGTGTCTAGCACAAACCCTAGAGAAGCTCGAGGCCTCACCAGAGGCCATGAGGGCGGCCTTGCCCATGAGGGTCACCCTCGCCAAAGGCTCTTGGCGAGCGCTTAAGCCTTGCTAGTGGTTAGGCAAGTCACAATTTTGTTGGATCTGGCAAGGTCAAACCTCACCAACTAGATCCGGTGAAGGCAAGCCTCACCAACCTAGCCTCTGGCAAATGTTTACCCCAACTAACAACAATGAGGTCAAGCCTTGCCAGCCTAGCTGTGGTGAGCCGACCTCGCCCAACAACAAGAAGTGTCTTCAACATCTTTGCCGGCCACAATGAAAAAATAGAAAATAAAAAATTACTAAAATCGTCCACGTCAACAATTTTTAACTAAAATTGGCCAAATTGACTAAATTGGTAAATTATCAAAATAGTTAGAATTAAATTGACAAAATTAAAAAAAAATTAGGATTGAATTGATAGAATTGTAATAAATTTATGACTTTTTTAGTAATTGGCCGCTTCTATTTGAATCATCTTTGTTTCTTCAGCATAGGCATATACAAGAGAAAACTAGTAATGATGTCTAACCTACAGTTAAGAGGCCTATACTAGGAAAGAGAACAACCATCCCCCACATACACATCCTAAATACGAATCTAGCATGGAATCCTTCGTCCCGCTCGAATAACTTCATGATCTTTTCACTCTTCTGATCCCGAAAGACCGTAAATGCCACAGGCGAGATCGAGACGTTCTTACATAAGGCGATCCAGGAACCACGCCGATCGGAGAAGGACATGGAGAGGAACCGCAAGAAATCCCTCCGCCAGATCTTACTGGCCTATATTTTCGCAGTGCTCATCGTGTTGCTGATTACGCTCTCAGTGGTTAAACCTTGGATTTAGTAGGCGGCGCCGCCACACGAGGGCCGCGGCGTTTGGTGTCTCTCTCTCGGAGTCTTGTTCTGATTGTTCCTGGGGTGGATGTTGCTTTTGGTTTCGAACATAGTTATGCTTTATTGATGTTTTCTAGGTCAATGAATTTCATTGATTAGTTCATCTATGTTACATAAGGTGGTGAGTTCCTAAATCATGAGGAGGAACTCTGTCTTCTCAATACAATTGTCACAAGATGCACATTTGCCTAAAAAATTTATTATATTTGCCTCGCTAGAAGACTTGGCATTAGATAATTAGAAATCTTTTTGTGTAATACTCGTATCAAATGACATGTGATATAATATGAGTTTCAATTTTGCCGTTGTTTGGTTTCTTCAGTGGACATCAAAACACTACGGTTTTTCCACAAAGGACAAAGTCAAAATTTGTCTATGGACTGTCGATTGATGTTTGGTTTGGTCTTTAAACCTTAGCATTTTCTTAGATTCGATCATTGTTGTCTTGTAACCGAACTTTGTTCATCACTCTAGTTTAATTTGATCCTGTTGGCATACGATGTAAAGACAGGTTTTGCTTATGTGGCTATTTCTGGATAACCATATGTCAACAAAATTCAATAATGGAAAAAGAAAAGACGAAAGAATTAGGGGGTGTCTCCGACGAGGGCAGTCGATCCTTGCGCAGCCATTGGCCAGGGCAGTCACCACACTTGGTGGTAAATCCAAATCCAAGTAAGGGCAAGTGGGTCATTAGTGCGAAGGACGAATAGCAATGCCCCCACCTCTCCCATGTGTCAATTTTTTCGTTTCATACTTTCTGACATCATATATCAACCGGACCAAATTAATGAAAAGGATGAAATCGATTTGATTGGAAGAATAAAAGGACCACATTCAACAAAATTAAATTACAAGGATCAAGTTAAACATTGACCAAATGAAAAATTATTAATTTAGACATTATCGCTTCTCGCGATATTGACCCAAAGCAATTTTGAAGCCGAGCATTTGCAGTAGTATTCTCTTCTATTAGTAAAGCTTGGTTGTATGTGATCACTAACAATCTTTCGCAGATTGAACTGCAGCATCAGCTTATGCCCTGATGACTGCATTCGCCGGCGGGGACCAACCCGTGAATTGAGAATTGAGTTTGGAAGAAACGCTCCTGTGCTGGAGACACGGCGGTGAATTCATTGAAGGTCGCCGGAATTTCCTCGACTTCCGGTTTAACAGTGTGTCAATTCCATCGCAAGACCACGGCAGATCAATCACCCAAAACAAACTATTTTCCAAGCAGAACTACCATGGGACTGATGCTCCATCTTCAGACATTATTTGAGAAAACATGCGAGAACAATGGATATGGCACTACGGCATGTGAGAACAGAGCACGACAGCATGGCAAAACTCTAAGTTGTGAACATCCAAGCCTCCAAATGCACATCTTTCTCTCTTAAAATAAATAGATTCGGTTGAAGTTTCATTCTCAAAACTAAGTGTTCAACTGTTGAGAACAATTAGTCAATACTTTCATTTAACTGCTCAACACCAAAACTATGCAGGACCGCTCACAATCCGGCTACATCATAGCAGACTATCCGCGCATATAACTAGTGTACGTACATCCAAAAATCAAGTAATCTCTAGGGCCACCGAGCTTTATATTCACCATCATCTTTGAATGCCCCGGCACAGAGAACTTGACTTTGGCAAGTGGCTGAGTTGTAGAGTTACAGGGCTAAGCATGAGACAAGGATCTCCACAGTCCTCTCCTCCAATTCCTCTCGTGCTGCCTCAGTACTCTACAGGTATTTGGAAGCCAAAACTTGTCAAATTTGCTCAGCTGCTGATGCTGGAAAGCAATTCGCTGCTGTCGAGGTTGTTCGCTGCATTTCTGTTCAGAGAAGTAGGAGATGCTCTGTCCGCTGCCAAATTTAATCGTAAGGGCCGGCCTTCCACCTCCTGATTCCCATTGTAGCCAAGACAAAACAAAAAGAAACATGGCTAGTCAGCAAATATTTAAGGACTAAGGCTTGGTCGTTAAACATGAAATGTTGAGAAGTAGCATTTACCACACTAAAGTTTATTTTTTCCAACAAGAAAAGAACAATCATATGGTGTCACCGTTCTTTAGCAAACGCTTGCCAAAATACCTTATGCAGTTATGTTATATTAAGGTAAATGGTTGCAATAGGCATATGAACAAGCTAACCCTAGTGCATGTTCTCATACGAATGCCCTATCACTGCTAAATTGCTAAAAAATTAAGTGTCAAACCAAACTCAAATATCTCATGCAAAGCCTTATTAACAACTATATGAAGATAAAATTGGCACCATGATAGGGTACAAACTGTTGCAATCCCTAACAAGAATGTGGATTTTCAGTCAGTTCGATGCGTCTTACCGCTCCGTTCATGGCATCCAAAGCCGACTCCACAGCCTCTGCAGATTCAAAGGAGATAAATCCAAATCCTCGGGATTTTCCAGAATTGCGGTCATATATAACCTTTGCACTCAACAGGCCTGGCTGGTTGGCGAATGCATCTCTGAGACCTTCGGAAGTGAGGCCCCACCCAAGGTTTCCTGCATAGAGTTTGTGGGGGCTATCCACAAAGCCGCGGTTGCTATTTCTGATCCTCGGCCCCATTACTTCCCTTTCACCTCCTTTTGGCACTTCAGGGAAGTTTACCTTGACTGTTCTGCCGCCAACTTGCTGTATGAACATGACGAAAAAAGAAAATAACATTAATTTTCTTCGTCTAGCAAACTAGCCCACACATCATTTCAGTGCCGCAGACTTCAACAATATACGAAAGAAGAAGAAAGAAGCAAACATTAAACCCCACAACACACTACCACCAGAGCGAAACCAACTCTCCAATAGATGCATACATTGAAGCAGCCTTCACCATCTCTATCACAAAGATTGCTTTGGAAATGCTCGATAAACAATTAATACAGGTTAGTTATCAATGCTAATAATGGTTGGGAAAGGGTGAGCATTTAGCAATACAACACCAAACAACTCATGAATTTACACTATGCTCGGCGCATTCAATTTCCGAATTTACAAAGGCTCATAAAAAAGTCACCACCAATACAAAAATGGATCAGTCAGCCTAGACTGATTTAATATCCAACAAGTCCTATGTCCAAATTAACACACCAATCACTGCTGCGAGCAACTTCTAACAATTATGGTTGCATTGATAAAACAACCATGTTATTTCATCTAAAGCAAAAACAGTAATTATTGGGCCATTATTGATGGAAAAGCCATCTCATTCAGCTACAGCAGACTATCTACCAGAGCAGGCTCCAATTCTTCATGAAGCAGTTCACATTGGCTAGTGTTCAACAGAACGCAAGAAACGACACGTGTGACGGGGCCACAAACAGGGCAACATCTATTTCACAGTTAAGGCCACAATTCAATTCATGCATCAAGAACCACTTTGATGGTCATGTATTTGGTGGGAATGCTTACAGATCCATCGAACATCCGAATAGCCTCCTGAGCTTCTTCCACACTCCCCATGGTAACAAACGCGAAGCCCCTGCTCCTATCCGTCACTCGATCATAAACAACCTGAAACGACCCAACCATGACCACCAAAAAAGAAGAAGAAAAAAGTCAATTTTCAAGAACCCGGTAACCAAAAATCTTCAAAACATAAGAAAAATAAGCAAACAACAAATAGCCGAAATGCAACACAAAAGCAGAAGGCGACGAACCTCCACGTTTATCACACGCCCGGCCTCCTCAAAGACCTCAGCCAACTGGGAAGAATTCATGGAATAAGGCAAGTTCCCAACGTACAACCTACCACCCGAAGAACCCGAGACTCTCCTCTCCTCGCCGCTCTCCTCTCCCTCCCCCTCTCCCTCCTCTTCTTCGCCCGCGCTCTCGAGCAGCTCCTCCGCCTCTTCCGGGCCCTCTTCCTCCGACCCTGCGGCGCCGTCTTCGGCTTCGAACCCGTCGAACGCAGCCGAAAGGAGGCGATGGCGAGGGACGGAGGTGGGTGGTTTCAAAGAGCCGAAGACGAGGGCCGAGGATTTGAGGGCGAGGAGGAGGCGGAGGGCGGGGGGCTTTGGCGGGAAGTGGGAGGGAAGCGAGGCGTGGGGAGGGGGGAAGAAGAGAGCAGAGGAGGGCGCCTTGTTGCCGAGCGACGGAGGAGCAGCCGCGGCCATGGACAGCGATGAGGTCGACATGGAAACGGAGGAATTCGGAGGAAGAAGAAGAAGGAGAAGATGATGATGCACGAATTCTGGGTAAATGGCAGAGATAAGATAATCCCCTGCTGTCTTCGTTTATGCACTGTAGCGAGAGTGACACTGATGGATAAGGTTTGCCCTTTCTCTCTCTCTCTCTCTGGAAATGATATTCCCATTTTCCAACTAATTGACCAATATAAGAAAGTTTTGGCAGGTCAAATTGACTGATGGCATTAATTTTATTTTCCTTTCTTTTTTTCTTGCCCGTTTTGTAGAATTGAAATGAAAGGCTGAAAATTTAAAGGTGCGTTTCGTAACATTTCTGTTTAAAAATCGTTAAAAACGAAAATAGAAAAAGTTTACATTCTAACAATTTTTGAACAAAAAGACGCGTTTGATAAACTCATTGCAAATAAAAAATGAACGGAAACACGTTTGGTAAATTTGTATAATTTTTTATTTCTTTTAATTTTTAATATTTTTATTTTATTTTTTCTATTTTCTTTCTTTTTTTCCTTTTTTTTTCTTCTTTTGGCCGATCGCCGGGCCTCGGCCATGGCCGACGATCGGCCGACGAGGGCCGACAGCCTCGCCCAGCCACGGCGAGGCTCGCCGGCCCCGGCGAGGCCGAGGCTCGCCTCGCTAGGGGCCGGGCGACGCCGCCGAGGTCGCCGGCCCTCGACGGCCGGGCCGCCGGCCTTGGCCGAGGCCAAAGAACCGCCAAAGAAAAGAAGTGTTTACATTCCCTGATGTGTTTTGGGAACAAAAAAAACAATTTTGGAACAAAAATGCACACAAACGCGCGTTTATGTTCCTTTTTGTTCCCAAAAAAAAAAAAAACAGAAAAATTGTTCAAAAACAGAAAAAAAAAAAAAAAAAAAAAAAAACAAAAACAAATAGGCCCTAAGTAACAAATCTAGATTGTTGATGATTTCTTTTTCTTTTTCTTTTTTCTTTTCCTGCTTTTGGTCATTTAATTGTTGATGACTTCAAGGGCCCAGAATAGAATCAAAAGTTGTTTAATGATAACTGAACTTAAATTAACATTATTAATCCCTCGCCAAACATTAAAAAAGAGACTAATGCCACAAAAAGAAAATCCTAAAATGATATGTTTATGCTACATCTGCCTAAACTAATTCGTGTTATTAAAAACTCCCAAACAGATATAGTCATGCCGCATTTAACCTAAACTAGGATGAGCATGATTGTAAAGTAAAATCAGAACCTGAGAACCAATCCATTTTTAGGTTCTGGGATATGCAAGATAGGTTTCGGGTTAAAAACAAAAATTGAAAAATCTATTGTAACTAGTAGATTCTAGGTTTCAAGTGAAGCCAAGAACTTAAAACTTGGAACCTAGAATAAGTCTTTTGTTTATATTTTTGCGCAATCCTACAACATTCTATGACATCCAATTATGAAGGCGTAATCTAAAATCACTAATCTAAATTTCTATGATGTCCATGATTAATATTTTTATTTTATTAATATTTCATAAACCTTGTGTCTAAATATGCAATCGTTTAATTAAGAGCACAAGTAAAACTTAGGTAGACCCTGAAATTTGTGATAACATTAGTTATAGGTTATTGGATATGTAGGGTAAGTTTAAAAAATTAAGAAACTATTCCATCAGATAGCTTAACCACTGACCCTTATCCCAAACTAATTTTTAGAGAAAATTCTAAATAAGAACATGAAATGAACATCATTTCAAATAAAAATATAAAGTGCCATCATTTTTTCAAATAAGGGTCTAATGTGAATCTTATTTTAAATAAGGATTTGAAGTGGTCATATCAATTTCAAAGAAAAACCTCAATGCACTATTTGATAAGGGCAATTTTTTCTTTTTGTTTTTTGATGTTTTTTTTTTTCCAAAAAACAAACTAATTAAAAAAAAAAAAAAAAAAAAAACATGAGGGAGGACTCTCTCTCGCCCGTGGCCACCGCCCCTTCATTGGTGGGGTGGCGGCGATGGCCGGCAAGGTCGTCGGCACCTGGACGAGGGCTAACGACCCTTACCGACCGAAGGTGAGGCCTTCACTAGAGGTAGGAGAGGGCGATGACCACTCCAAAATCTGGGCGAGGGTCGCCCACCGTCGCTCAAGCAAGCGAGGTCCGAAGGTGCTGGGCAAGGGCCATCGATGCCTACATGAGGGCCGGCGACCCTCGCCCATATTTGGGAGAGGGTTGCAACCCTCTCACACCTCTATCACCACCCTTTGCCTCCAATCGGTGAGGGTCGTTGGCCCTCCCCTGCATGCCAGCAACCTTGTCAGCCAGTGCCACCGTTCCACTGACAATGGGGCGATAGCCACAAGCGAGAGGAGCCCTTCTTGCCTCTATTTTTTAAAAAAGTTTAATTTTTTTTTTTTAAATTTTTAATTTAATTTTCAGACAAAAAATTTAACTTGTGTTTTGATGAAAATACTCCTCGATCAACTTGAATTTTTTGTTTACCAGTGAGGTTAGGCCCTTATTTAAAACAAATATAGCTAGTTCAGGTCTTTTGAAACTGATATAACCACTTCAGACCCTTATTTTAAATAAGGGGACTTCAAGTCTTTATTTGAGAACATAAGTATACTTCGAGCTCATATTTGGAATTTTCCGTAATTTTTATGTCACAAAAAAATCTTAAATTAGTACATCTGTACAACATTTACCAAAAATTAATATATTTGTGCCATATATATCCTAAATTATGATAAATCTGAGTTTGAAGTAAATGTGGAAAGAGTGCACCAATTTAAAATTTTTTGTAATATAATATGTGTCAAATGTATCGATTTGGTAGTTTCGGTGACATAAAAGTTGAGAAAATTACTAAAAAAAAAAAAGGTCATAAACTTATTACAATTGTGTTAATTTAATCCTAAACTTTTTTTTTTTTTTTACCAATTCAATTCTAAACCTTTTGCATTTGTGCAGTTGAATCATCCGGTCAATTTTAGTCAATCGACATTGACGTGACACTGCTTGGTGTTGACATGACATTTTTAAAATAATATTTTCATAATATTTTCTATTTTTCTTTTTATTTAATTTTTTCCCCCTCCTCTTTCCCTTCCCTTAGAACTGGCGAGGGTCACTAGCCGACCCTCACCGGCCACAAGCAAGGGCTGGTTGGCAAGGACATCTTGGCCCTCACCTAGTCGAGCAAAGGCCACGACGCCCTCACCAAATATGCCCTCGCCCAACCAAGCGAAGGCTGCGACACCCTTGCTCTCCTAGATCGGGCGAGGCCATCATGGCCGTCGTTTGGCTAGATTTGGCAAGAGCGTCACAGCCCTCGCTAGATTTGGGCAAGGGGCCACGTGCCCACATCCTCGCCTGTGGCCGGTGAGAGTCGGCCAACGACCCTTGTTGGCTTTAAGGGAAGGGGGAGAGGGAAAAATTAAAGACAAGAAAAGAAAAAAAAAATATTAAAAATTCAAAAAAAAAATTATGTATTATTTTTAAAATGTCACATTAGTATCAGCAGTACCACGTCAGCGTCAACCGACCAAAATTGGCCAGATGTACTCAACTGACCTAAATGCAAAAGGTCAGGACCAAATTAGTAAAAAAAAAAAAAAAAAAAAAAAAAATTATGACTAAATTGGCACAATTGCAATAAGTTTATAACTTTTTTGTTAATTATCCCCATAAAAATTAGTTTAAGTCAAATGTGGCATGAGTATACTAGTATGGATCTTATTTAAATTTTTTGGTGATATCAACTCAAAAAATAACCATCATTGGTAGATTTTATCAATATATTTGGCAAAATTCAAATTATCATCAATTATATTTTATTAAATGAATTAAGTAATCTTTCCCTTGATTATCAGATTAAGTTGATTTTTTTTATTTAATTGAATTATTTCAGTCTATCCTATTTAAGCTTATCATGCAATCTCATTAAGTGCCGATAGTCTCTCTCTCTCTCGGAGTTGGTTGAGAGCTGGAAGTGGAATTTTAGAGTTTAGCGAGGCTATGGATGGAAGAATGACTAAATTGAATAAGTATCACATTTCCAAGGACATCGTTTCGCATTGAGTTAAAATTCAGGGACCACATTAAATATTCAAAACTTAAACATAATATTACACATTAGATCAAAATTCACAGACCGTTTGTATCATTTAGCCTAAGTTTCAAGGATTTTACAAACCCAAAGTTGCTTCACAAGACATTCCCCAAACATGCCCCTTAAATTTGAAGTGTAAACCACTGGGATTCGCCCTAGTGGCCACCCTTCCAACATGGAAGGGGGAGGTGAGGGGTTCAAATCCCCACCTTCTCAGGGGGATGGGGTGGGGACGCGTAAGTTTCAAAAGTGGGTTTCGACTCCCACGCCCTACAAGAGGCAGGACAAAAGTCTGAGAATGAGTGTAGAA
This sequence comes from Eucalyptus sp. ANBG9806169, assembly GCA_014182395.1. Taxonomy (NCBI): domain Eukaryota; kingdom Viridiplantae; phylum Streptophyta; class Magnoliopsida; order Myrtales; family Myrtaceae; genus Eucalyptus; species Eucalyptus sp. ANBG9806169. The sequence goes on along the minus strand of CM024573.1, from coordinate 38,303,669 downwards.
TAGGAATAGAGTAGGACTGACCAAAAAAAAAAAAAATCTGAAGTGTAGACATCGAAATGAAAATAAGAACTTCACATACTAATGACGCAAAACTAAAGTTCGAACGTGATTAACATGTTGCCTAAATTTGGGCGAGAAGAGCTTGTTACCAACATTCAAATTAATTTGATAGGGTGTTAACACAACAGATAGCTTTAGCAAAGTAGTTGGTACCATTACTGATTGTTTTTCCTCATTAAACTGTTTCATTCATCTCTTAAGACACTGAGTGAGACTCTTGCTGGATTTTGATCTTTTTTTCAAGAACACTTTTCAGTCCAGCTTATTCTCAAGACCCGTTGAGGTCACTTAACGAGTTATCAGGTAAGCATTCCTTAATTCTCACCCATCGACCACTTAAACATGACACGCTATCAAGATCAACTCCAGACCCTGCTGTTACTTCATATGTTACCGGACGACGGACACACTCGACCTGAATGTCGCTGTGCTCACTCATGATTCATAAGAACATTAGGAATCCCCAGTGCTCGCAGACGAAAAGCTGATAAAGACAGCCGTCGATCACCGATGCCTATTGCGCGAGAAGAATGATCTGAACACATTAATAGACACTAACAGTGATCCCACTTAGCCGGAGCAGCTAGCGCCTTGGCCGGTTCTTCTCAATGCAGATGAAACATAAGCAAGTCTAGGAGCGTCTTATGACGTAGATTATCGAAGCAACAGTCCTGCATACTCTCACCCGTCGACTCGGGACACTAAACAAAGGATCAGGCATGTCAATTGTCAGGAGGTAAATATGCATATATGGCTCATCAATCACGTGCCGTTGCGGCTGGCGACTCGGTCTGAGTCCAATTGACATGGCATCATAATGTTTGAACTAAGTAAAGCTTCAAGGATAGAAAGAAGCGTTTTCGCAGTCACGGACAATACTAATGACGGTGAGACATAAACAAACTTTAAAGTTACAATATATCACTTCATATAGTTCATCACTTCAAATAGTTCAAAATCCACTCAGAAAGCATCAAGGACTTCGACACCAACAAACTGGAAGTATTAACAAGACATTAACAAACACAAACCCAGTCTTCCGTTCTCTTAGTAGTTCCATGGGCATGGAATAGTGAACAAACCCACGTTATTTTAAGTTCTTAGATAGGTGCATTAAAGATTAGCCACCTTCAGACCAGTACACCAGAGTGACTAGGCAATAACTAATTTAATGCACCCATGAGCCAAGAATGATTTGCCTATCGCATGTCAACCAAATTGTAGGAGAGTCCTGAGCCAAAGACCCGACTGCAATAGCCATTACAGGGACGGCACTGGGACTTCTCCACTTGGTTGTCAGAGGGAAATGAGGTCGGGCATCGACCCCACTTCCCTCGCTTTCAGACATTGAGGTTGCGGCGATTGTCCACCGCCGCAACCCACTTGCTGGGCATGACAATGCTATGCGAGGTATCGTTCATGCTGGTGAAAGAGTAGGATGGTCGAAGGTGATTGATCGGAAAACGACTAAGTTCTTCCCTCGAGTACATGCTAGTGACTTCTGACCCAGAGAGATTCCCAGCACTGCCATTAGCCTCTTTCGGCACGCTCGGTGTGCCACTGTCAGATTGTGAGAGCTCAGAACTCTGAGAACCAGTTGGCTGATGAAATTCTCCGCCACTGTCTTTCTTTGCTTCAGCTCCTCCCTCTTCATTGCTCAAGTTTCTCACGTTCAAGAAACGGCCCCCACAACCCCTTGGTCGGCGCATAGCATGAAGATGACGTGATTCATGCATGTACGGCTGTCAAATGAAACACCACAGAACACTAATTTAGAAAACTTTGGAGTGCTATTCTTCAAGTTTGACGAAGGAAAATTTTGCTTGAAGGAATGGCTGAAACAGAACTAAAAGAAAAAAATTAACTTCTTAAGTTACTATATTGAGGAATGCAACTGATTGAAAATCAACTTAAAACACATAAGCCACACCAACAAAACTGGTCAGCACCAGGCCTTGGTAAAAACCACGGCTCATAAAAGAATATACCTTTTCAAGTTGAAGTGCTAAAATGATCAAACTCAACTGAGGGCTGGAAATCATCTTCTAATAAATGCCAAAGAGTTGCACCCCACTTTTACGATTTAATTTAAGCAAGTCAACTGCAGGATATGGGCATGAAACAGCATTGCAGTTACATCTGATTTTTTTAGTTTTGTATTCTCCATAGTTGACAAGTTCAACATCATGCAGAGGTGCTTTTGTCTAACAGAAAACGTGAATGACAATTATTACAGGGAGCAATTGATGTGAAAGATCATACCTTACGTCTAGTTACTTTATTCTCAAGCACAGCTTTTGCACGAAATTTGCGGCGCCTAATGATCGCATGGTACTGTTTGGCATTTACAAATATGGGTCCATCATCTGTCGACAAGTTCAGAGGAAGCATCATCCGGCCCTGAAAGTATTGGAAAAACATGCAAAGAGGAATGGGATCAAACAATCTGACTTAATATGGCTTCTAGTAAGTTTTCGCCTGGCGAAGATGAATATGATGACATTATTTGAACGAAGTATTTCCAGTGATGGATAAGGCCAGAGATGCCAAAAGTAAAGTTTTAACCTGCAAAAACAGTGCATTTTAAAAGAAGAACGATCCGCACATTTACTTAGACAATATGCTGTGCAATTTATGATAGTTGTCATACTTGAAGATATTGGGTATGCAAAGGTGAAAAAGTAATCAAGTTAACTATTGTACGTAAATACAAACAGCTATAATTAGTCAAGTTCATTAAAGAAGAAGATTTCCAACATGGAAAATGGACAAGCAAGCTTCTTGAACTAGGAATAAGGAGGAAAAAAATCCAGAAAAGTATTCAAGCAGTTGTTTCACGAGAAGCTTCAGCTTGGAAAAACTGTTTACTGAAGTACTTTCATGAGAGAATGAAGATAAGTATATATAGTTCAAACTATGGTATGCGATAACATTCTCTTATTAAGGACTCAACGCATGAGAGGTGATTTGATGGCTACTATCATTAAAGATGTTTGTTTATGACCAACAACAGTGAGGGCTCTGATGGCACTACAATTGACTGGATGTCAAAATGGTAGTAGATGGCAGTAACTACTCATTTGCGATGGCCATTACTTGTCAAAGTGATTTCATGATCACAGGGTGGCAGATGAGACCTAATTCACCTCAAATATTTTTAGGGTTGTGATCACAGGCGTCTGGCAGTGAATTTAATTGGCCGCAAGATAAATCATGGCTTACTGCCAACTGACCGGATTAGTGACTTATTTAGATGAGGCTGCTGCTTTCCCATCCAGCCTTAGTTTCTATCATGATATCTTAAAAGGGCATATGTCGGCAGTTTCAGATAAAAGATGATTCTTAAAAACATGATCATTATTAAATCTAAGCCAGTTAAACATTTAAAGTTCGTAATACACTGATATGCCTCTTTACACCAAACAGAAGACAGCTAAAAAATTTTCTGGTAAACTGTCTGGTGAACAGTCACAGGACTCCTGCTCAGGCCCCTCACTGCACTAAAAGGTATTGACTAATGTAGACAGAAGGAACAAAGAACTACAAACCGATATTTGCGACCCAAAAGGTGAGAATACGCCATAACACTGCTCTCCATATGGATATTTTGCACATATCTGCATTTATGATCCAAGCACACAATACGCGTCACTGCCATTAGCACACATTTCAGCTACAGAATTGAAATACCTAACATTACCAACATTGAAGTAGACTGTAGCAACAATTGGTTGAGACGAACACTTACCATCTGCTGACCGTACCCTAGATCAACCCGAGCACAGTATTCTGGCAGAGGGGAGATGGGTAGTTGAGACTTCTGGGTATCTGCAGAATTTTTGTAGTCACCTGAATAAGGTAAAAAAATCATCAAGTCCATGGTCACCAAAAAGAAGAAGATTACAAAAGGAACTACCAACATCGCTACAATTGATTAGACTCTGCAGAAGGGGAAAAAGAGGATTTTTTCAGGAGCATATGAAAGTTTATTAGAAAAGGCTTTCACCTTTTGAAGTGCAACAACTTCATGGAATGGCCCTAGTTGGTGACAAAATGTTTAGGTACTCATTCATCACATAGGCCTTCCTTACCTCATACAACACTACAAGGGAGATTGGGGAGGAAACACAGAGAACGAGAAAAGGTATGTGGCCATGTCTGCTGCATCCTAAGTTATTAGTACATGTTCAACTACTATCTGGCTGGTTTTCAATTGAGGACACTTTTATATTTGCAGTGTGTCATCCACGCAGGTTGGCTCAGTGCAACGAGCCTAGATATACATTGTGACAATAGGTCTATGCCGTGACGAAGCTCCAATTATTTCAAGCCTAAAGCCTCAGTGCCACGAGCTCCAAAAGTCAACCTCCACACCTTAAGTTCCGCAATGCAAGATTAAGGTCTTAGTAGATACATCAATTTGCATGAAGTGAGACACTAGAACCATGAGATTTAAATTTCTATTGTATGAATTATACAATCAATGAGAAAACAAGTGTAGACATCAATTGGATCATGTGTGCCCACATAGGACCCACATGAAAGCATTATAAAACATTCTTCCCCAGAGATTGTAGAAATTTTAATAGAGCTTCATCTTTGCTAATGTATGCAGGACAACAGACAGAGTCCTATTAAACCTATCCCTCATCTTCATCTTGTCAACCAGTTCGTCAAGTAATTCGTCTGTAACATCTGGGAAAGCTCTCAATTCTAAACGGTCGAGAATATCCCTATAATGGTCTCTCTCTCTTTTGAAATGAAGTGTTCTTTGGTTTTCTCTATTGAAGGTCCCACTTTTCCCTTTAATTCGGTAAAGGTAAACAAGAGAAGGCCAAAGCACCAAAGAAAGAGTCAAAGAAATACAGCAACTGCACGAGAACAAAGCAACGAGTAGAATTCCCTTACTTTAGAACAGAACAAGAAGCATCGAGAGCAAAGATATTCCCCACATAAAATTACAGTTAAGAACGCATTGCTAAGCCCGAAGATGCAAAAACTGGCAATCACCTGAAAAGATGGTGAACTGGGTCAGGTTTCCCTTATCTGCACCTTGTTCCGTACCCCGTCCAGCCTGTTTGGCCGGCGTGAGGTGGTCACCACAGCTAGGGTTATCAACAGGTGACGAATTCGACTGGCCCAACGAATCCCCATGAAACAATGGATTCCCGAAGGTGGCCCACCAAGGTGCGGCCGACGGAGCCGAGGACAACTGTGATGTGGGATTATGGAGCATTCCCTCATGTTCCTTGAGATATAATGCTTGCATAGCCATGATGACACCCTCCCAAGTGATCCGAAATACGGGTTTTTCGATTCTCAAAGCCGAATTTCTTCAAGCTACAGCCTGCAAATTAAAAAGATCGATAGAAATGTTCCAGTGCAATGATGCCAATTCAAAGATGATTCTTCCAAAAGACGTCCAAGGCCTTGATCTAACTCAATCCGACTCTTCATTCAAATTTGCAAAAGAGAACATAAGGAAAGCTAGCAGCGCAAGAAGCAAGTGGCCAGTCCACAGAGTACTCGCCGCAATACACAAAAAGATTGAAAATTTACAAGGACGGGTCTACTGGAAGTAACAGTAGATCATCTGGACTGGACAAAACACACAGAGGAAGAGGGGCAAAGAGAGAAAGCAAAGGCGGGGGTAGCGATTCCACACTCGAATCTCAAATGGGTCGTCGTCAGATCAGGAGCCGAAGCTGATCATGCAGAGAGAAAGATCAAGATAGGAGCTTAGGAAACCCCCAACAAAAAAGAGTCACTGTTGTAAGTGCTGAGAAGAAAAAAAAGAACCAGGGGGGACCAATTCTGCCCCGGACCCGCACATTAGCTGGGAATTAGGCGACGGAAGAAGCAGAGATCACCGCAAGAACCCCCACAGAACAGGCGGGAGCTATGCAGAGTCAAGAAATCGAAAGAAACCAACGACTGATAAAAAGCTGACACAGCCCAATATCAAGAAAAAACCCAGGTACAGAGAGAGAGCTCACGCATATATAAGCGAAGAGGGTGTAAGGACGGGGGGCGGAGAAGCAGCTTTCAAGCCGAGAAACCCCATTTCCTGGGAGCCATGTCGGTACTATTTCAAGCAAGAACAGAGAGAGGGAAGACAAGGAGGAGAGAGAGAGAAGGAGGAGGAGAGACGAACGAGAGCAGCGCTTGATAAATGCGTACAAAGGCAAATGCCAACTCCGACGCTGGCCAATCACCTTCACTTTCCATGTTTTTTTTTTCCTCCCTTTTTTGCCCCCACTTCCTCACCCCCTTAAAAAAAAAAAAAAAAAAAAAAGATATCCATGTCATGTCAACTTACCTAAAATTTCTTGGTCGAAAATATCGAATTACATGGATCAACCTAGTTCACGAGCGTCTCCAATTGATTTAATAAAAATTTTAAAATACGAAGTATTGCTTCTTTTTTCTAACATGCATAATTATTATTTATGTGGGATTTGCCAACAAGGTACCACTTTAATGAAACTCACTTTATTACGAAAATTTTTCTATTTACATTTCTCTAAGTTGGAAAAATTATGCAACTAAATATTGCCGAACCAATTGTAAATCCTTCTCTGGTCGTAACTCACAGAATGGTACGCTAATTCATGGGCTTATGTCGTCATATGCAAAATCAGGAGGTGAAAAAAAGAGACATTTTTATTTGTGCGGGTACATGTGAGTCCATTGTATTTCAGCCCTTAAATGAAGCATGTCTCATGTAGACAATATTAAGGAATTAAGTATGTGGGGCTGATATGAATTGAGATTGTTTAAGAGTTTTTTAAAAAAAGAAAAAAAAAAAGAAAGGGGAGAAAAAAAAAAGGAAAAGAAAGGAAATTCGAGTTCCTTTCTCCAAGTCTCAATCTTCAATTGTAAGCCAAGATTGTGACAATCTGCGTGCATAGGTTTTTAACAGCGGATGTAGAAATGCTTTTTCCCGACATAGCAAATCACCCAGGACAGTGACAATTTCCTTGCCATTTATGCGCTCGTTTTGATGGATTGAAATCTCTCCATGTGTTATTTTGCGCCCGACACACACGCAACAAGGAAAAAAGAAGGAAAAAACAGCAAAATTTCCTGTAAGGGTATGATTTAATAGGGAGCATGTTTCCTATATATACGACCAGGATGTTACTATACCATCATGTGGCCGTGTTTGAATAAGTTGGATCGAGCAGTATCCGATGTATGTTGTTGAAATCATGAAATGCTACCGTCATAAGGTGCTCGTTAAATACCTCAATAGGCTGTGTCTACATTACTATGCACATATAGATCACTTACTTTTGACCTACTTCGAAGTCCTCTCTTATTTATGACTCGATGTTCATTGCCGGATTGAAATGGCACCTTATGAAGGGATATGTGCGTGGCACCAAGGCCATCCCACTTTGTGGCTTCATTAGTGCCTAAAAGAATTTATGATTTCGGTCACATACGTAGTTCCGACATCTCCATATTTGGTTAGTCTTCACATTCATCAGAGCGATCGCAATGGTGCTTTAGTTTGGAGGTCAAAGCGGGGATGTGTGGCAAACGAGGTGGAGGAGCGCGCACACGAGCAATGGCTAAAGAGAGGAGAGAGTGAGAAGAGAGAGAAGCGGTGTGTTAACTACAAGCCCCACAGATGTGACGTATGATCCATAATTTAGAAAATTTTGTCATTTCAACTCCTCAAAGTCCATATAGAGCCAAAATAAAGGTGGATTCACCGTCATCCGAGAGACATGCGCACGATAAATTCAAAGGATAATTTTCATAAAAGTTTAGTCAATCCTACTCCATTTTAGTACCACAGGACAAACTCCTGCAATCTTGACTGGAAGGAGATCAATTATGGCAAAAGTCAGGACCTTTTCCTTCCAACGAAGTCTTCAAGAATTGGGTTCCTAGAATTTATAACCGCTCATCGTACAAAAGATGGTCCGAACCCAAAAGCGGCAATCCCCTTCTGCCTGGCTTTGGCATCTGTACTTCAGATTTTGGAAGCCCCCGATGGAGTGGCGAGGAGTGGACAATGCCAAAGCTGCTTCGCCTTTGCTGCTGTACAACGAGCCATATGTAGGGTTGCCAATCGATTTCCCTTTTCCTTTTCGCCTCTCCTTATTAGGAAGATGGGGTTTGCTTTTTACATCACCTTTTTCGTGGTTTGTCTCTTTATATCGTATTGCATTTTGGTTGGCGTGAGATCACGCCCACTAGAAGTGGGAGTGGCTGCTGGGAAAGGACACTAAACTGAAAAAAGAAACACAATGGAAAAGAAAGAAAATTTTGCTAATCGAGATCATCATTATCTCCTTTCTTTTAATGCTTGCGAAGCCCACTTTTTATCCACTATCAATGAGACCCCTAACTTTCTCCATTAGTCCTTAGTCCTTTCATGGGTGCTCTGCGGCGCAGACTTATTTGGGTATGTGATGGACTTCTTTAAATTTGAGCATATAAATCAGTGTTTATGAAAATTATTGGATAAAATAAACCCATAACTATGTGCTCTTAGAAAAAAGATATATATATATATAGGAGGATTGTTAAATAGAGCATCTAGTTTTAATGAGACTTAACCGGCTGTTTATATTTTACAACAACTTTGTAATAATCAGAGATTTGCAATTCGGTACTATCTTAGGGAATATACTAAGGTTGCGCTTGATTCAACATTTGCAAAGCCCTTTGGGGCTCTAAAATCCCTTAGGCAAATGCATATGACTTTTAACAAAAAAAATTTGAGAAGTTTTGGGAAAATGCAATTGCATTTTCAAAAACCTTTAGCCCAAGGCAAGTCTAGAGATGCTTTGAATAATGTATCTTTGAAATGTAGATACAATTTATTCTTCAAACTTTGCTCTCGCTTAATTTTCATAATTTCGAAAATGCCATCGCCTCATGCAATCTCATCAGCGAGGCTAGATTTGGCTGCCGGCAAGCCACTCCTAAGGACACTTGGCTAGCAACTAGACTTGGCTGGCAACGGCAAAGTTCCGCTAGCAAATAATTTCAGAGTTTTTTATAAATTAAAAAAAAAGATTAGCAAATATCATTTACAAAGTATACTTTTTATCAAAAGAAATTTAAATCAAAATTCCTTTTCAATATATTTTTAAAATAATTTTTTTTCCAAATACTGAGTCAAAAGTTTGTATATCTTCTCGAAGGCTATCCCAAAACTGAGTCAAATACTGGACCACTGACCATTTTCGGTGGATATTCAGTGAATATTCATCAAGCTTTCAAGATCCAAGTGTAAAGATTATCATCGACCGTTGACCCAAAATAATCTCTGGTAATGGGTTGTATAAAGATGAGCTAAGTCAACGGTTTAGCCCCATTGGAGCCAGCTTGTAAATCAAAATGAATGTATTATCCCCACAACAATTGAGTCCCTTAAAACAGCGATTTTGTAGGCCGTGAGATAAGGGTTTTCATAGCTTTACTTAGCGGGAACGCTTGGAATGACATCACTAAGCAATTCCATTTACGTTTCAACGGCTAATAATTGTAGATCCCAAAAGGGCACAGACTCAAATCATGGCCACCAAAAGAAAGATTTTCAAAGTGAAAATGCCAGGAAGGGAAGAGGGACCACAACAATTTTACCTGTCGAGCCTTTGGATTTATTATCATTAGATATTGACGCAAATTTGTTTTTAACGTATGGTCATTGTCATGAGGTAGGTCTAAGGATCGGTCCAAAAGAAGATTCTTTGAAGGTGTGTGATTTTAGCTTCGCCTTTGAGGAGGGGGAGGGGAGGTATCCCGGTTTGGAAAGAGCGAGCGTGTTATATCGAACACTAAGCAAGTTCAAAAACCTCAAAATGGCATTTCCCAGATCGATTTCAAGACAACGTATGAGGTTTCAGAAATAGATCTCAACAGGAAACTAAGCGCATTTTCTGCCCCGCCGTCTTCCAATAGATACCCTCAAGCTTTGTTCGAGTAAATATATAGCAATACGCGACGTTAATTAATCACCTTTTAGTTGTTGATTATGTAGCATTGATAATGTGGTCCAACGATCGTGAATCTTTATCTTCACACATAACTGATGTCGTTTTCTTTAGCTTTATATCTTTGATTGGCCTATTACGTAACAACTTAAATTAAAAAGAAATGAGATAAAGATCGGTTCTGACAGATTATCCCACTAGATATCAGCAGTTCAAAGGAAAGCACTTCAACCGGAAGAGAGGCACGGAAGGGACCCGATCAGTAGGCGTTAAGCAAAGGATAACTCTCCGCACGGTCCCATGAGGCTTCCCCGATTCTTTGCAGGTTGAGAATTAAGAGTTGGACATTTTAACAAGGACTGTTCGTCTGTCACCGATGACATTACCTGCCCATCTTTTGGACCACGTCATTTGTTTCTTCGGTCCTAATGATTACCCTCCCTCTCCCACCTAGGTAGGTACGCACAACGTATTACCAATTATTGGGCCAATGTCCATGAAAATCAAGAATATAGTTAAACTGAAACCTAGTAAGTTTGAAAACCTCCGGCGTCTCTGGTTTTTCCAAGGACATCGTTCGGCAGATCATGCAGAGTCAAAGGACAGAAGGACAGAAGGAGAAAAATTGATGTTGATAACCCTCACAGCCAGAAGAAACTGGTAGGCCAGGACATATTAAAACATCAGCGTACACATCGACAAGAGCATCAATCGTGACTGTTAACCAACTCATGTACTAGGGAGTCCACTCGCGGGGCCTTCCCAATTGTTATTGCCTTCGAAGGAGAAGGGAAAAAATAATCCCATTGGCGGTTTGATGATGCGTGTTTTGGAAATGTTTTCAAACGGAATAAGCACTTTCTACAAAGTTTCCAATAAATTCTTGAAAATGCAAAACATCGATGTTAGGCTACAAAACATAGTATGCACAGTATTCTAATAGCTTTACATCTCAAGAGGTCGAAAAAGACCTCTCGAGATATTCGAATTGTCTCGTTCGAACACTTAGGGATGAGAGAACGAAGTGTATATCTGTACGTGAAGAGGGTTAATCTTGTCGCCTCGTAATTGAGATTACTGTGTCCCTCGGTCGGTGGACACATCCTCGAGGAGGCGAGGTCTTCCTCTCCTTTCCGGTTTCCACCGCCGTGGGTCGTCGAGAGGCGTCGAGGACCATGCACACCAACTTTCTCTCCTCCTCTTTAAGCAAGACGAGGTGGTCCAGCACCCCCTTCCCTATTCCCTGGCCCAATAGGGGAAAGGAGAACACCTTCTTGATTCACCCCCCTTGTATAATCAATTCCTCCATGTTCTAGAGACAGCACATCCGGGGGCTCATCTTTTAGCCCTAGTTGATTTTACTTTAGATTAAACTATTCATGATGTGAGTATCAATAAAGGCTGCTCCGACACTAGGCACGACCTTATGGGGTGTGACACGCGCCACGTGTAAGGCGGGAGATGAGGAGTTGGTGCCTCGTTGGCACGCATAAGATGTGGCCAATTGGAGGGCCGTCGTGAAAGATCCGCGGTATTAGTGGGGCGTATCGAGAAATTATTATTTGGACCTGAATTTGGAAGAATATGAAATATTATAAATTTTATGAGTTTCACCGGTATCTCATTATATTATTATCCAAATTAAATTCTATATGTATATATTATTAGATTCACTGAATATGTTCCTTCTGGAGCACAAGATCGAATTAAAATTGCACGTGCAGACAAAAAATGTTCATGGCCATTTAGAGTTTGCAATCCGCGTCGGATGGAAAGCCGTTGTTTATTTTTCGCTTGTGTAACTTTGGCAAAACCCCACTAACAGGCCTCCAGTGGATATGGAAGGAGAGAGAAGGATGCAGCTCACACAGCACCTTATAGGTCTATGAGATCCTTGTTCTATTCTTGTCAGATCCTCCCTTTTGTTTCCACTTGCGATAGTCAATGCGATGTCGATATGGAAATTTCTCGTCCGGTTCAAATCAGGTCATGATGATCACAGGAGTCGCTCTCATTGAATTCACGGAATGAAACCACACCGTCGATGAATTTATTAATCCGATTCATCACTGAATTGGAGTGCAGGCGAGAAAAATTACGATCGACTGACAAGTTATTAGAATAACTCCATAATGTCACGAGATAAACATCCATTCTATTGACGTGCGGATATATATAGGAGAAAACCCACATGATCTATTTCAGCAAAAAGAGTGAAATGTACATAAATGGGTTACCATTTTCGTGGTAAAATGCATATGTGCCAAGAAATTTGTATTAAGAGAAGAAGAAAAGCAGTAATTAACTATGTTGACGATAAAGTGAGCGACACGTGCAGATTTAAGGAAATTCCATGCCGTGAGAATTCGAAGGACAACTTTCTGGACCATCGAAGGACGGAAACCGCCGTCGATTTCCACCGTGTAATCTTGGTTAAGCAGAAGCTTATGAGGCTAATTATGATCCCTGCATCGATCTCTGCTACGTGAGATATGGTAATCTCATGATCCGCATTAAACAATGTCATTATGGACGTGCTCGAATATCAATGCTAATATAATTGAAAACCCATTTGGAAAAAAAGGTGGAACCGGCAAGGGGTTCATCATCTAGTCGAAATTACCGGTCAAATTACTTAAATATGGGAAGAATGACGCATGCTTATTATTAATGCGGAAATACTTAAAAGTTCTGTACTTAGGTACGATGTATCTGAAGTTTTTCACTTAGGATTTTATGAATAGCATTTTTTTTAATCACGTCGCAATACACGTATCTCGTTTCTTTAGCTTTAATAGAAAATTTTTACGCAAAAGTAATATAAGGTTGGATCTGCTGGGATGGCCACTAATGAGCAACTGCTTAGCGTCGCCCTAGGGTTTCGTCCTTATCGGGGTAGTGGTGATTGATTAGATCTTGCCATCTAGGAGGTTAATTTAATCTTAAAAAATGCTTAATTAATCTTCTCCCCACTCCCCTTTTTTTTTTAAATGATTCTTATTTTTAAATATACGAGGTTCTTTTTATGATGGCCGAACCAACGAGAAAGTGGGGGACGTGGAGCTCCTTAATTATAGATTAAGTATTATTAAAATCGTTAATGACAAAGTTAATGTTCTTGGTATATAATATGGTAGGTCGGACAAATGACATCTCATCGTATATGTTAATTGAGGTCATCCAATATGTCATTAATCCTAAATTCCAGTTTATATTTTATTATTGATAATCTACCTCATTATTCTATAGTATTGCTCACAATTTCCAATTTTAAAATTGGAACATTTTATTAGCTAAGAAAGTTTGGATATTGAAATATTTTCCCTCCTCATTTCACATTTAGTCAATAATTCCTTTCTATTAATTAATAATTCAATAATTTCATAACAATTAGGGTGACATATTTCCAATTAATAACACGTAGACATATCATAATGGGTCATAGACCTATTTCTTAACCTATATATGATGGACTAAGTTGTTACAGGAGTTAATTATATTTTTCAGAATGGGTCATAAATTGGCTTAAAATAGTTAAATCCAAAATAATATGATTGTTGAATGAATTCACAACTTCTTTAGACTTAACCTTTTATCAATCTCTTTGCATTATATCGCCTTCATTCGATCTCATGCCTACTAACTTGTCGCTTTCATCTCAATTTGGGAATAAATTGGAATATTTTTATTCTTAGAACAACCTTAGCTAGGAAAGTTCGAATATTAAAATATTTTCCCTCTTCATTTCACATTTAATCAGTAATTCCTTTGTATTAATTAATAATTCAATAATTTCATAACAATTAAGACGACATCTTTTCAATCAATAACATTAGGACCTTTAATGATGGGTCATAGGCCTATCTCTTTATATATGATAGACTAAGTTGTTATATGAGTTAGTTTTATTTACTAAATGGGTTATAAATTGGCTTATAATAGTTAAATCTAAAATAATACGAATGTTAAATGAATTTACAACTTATTTAGGCTCAATCCCTTATGATTCTCTTTGCACTCCATCGTTTTCACTCAATCTCACATCTACTGACCCATCGTTCTCACCTCAGTTTAGACATAATTTGCTATAACTTAGTTTAAATATGGGTCGAGTTTGAGTAAGAGTTGGATATAATTAAGTAGGGTATAGATCATCAGATTTGTATTACATGAAAATTGATAAATTTTAGCCGGATTATTTTCGATCTTTCCATACAAGAGTTTCTAGTGACATGTCATTCATCTTGAGAAGCACCCCCAATCTCTAATCTCTATGCACACGATGCCTCAAAGTACGTGACTCCCATTTTGGCAGATCCGAACTGGGAAGCAAGTTGATAAACGCGTGTCCTTAAGCCTCTCCCTTGCCTCCCCATTTCTAATAGAAGAAACCAACATAGAAAAAGCAGCTTGGCCTGCGAATGGTACGGATGCCCACTATTATCTTATATAATTGTCCTGAAAATATCCAAGATTCGTGGGGGGAAGTACAGCTGCGCATGATGCACGAGATGACTTAGTCAGCTTCAAATGAAGCTTTGTAAAATGTTATGGTTTGAATCACAAGCCCAAGCCCCGGGGTTTGCTGCAAAGGTGGTCTTGTTCCTCGATTCTTGGTGTTTGGGGGCGAGAAATTTAAAGGGAAATGAGTACTCTACATCCTTTAAAAAATAATTTGCCAAAAAAAAAATATTTGATTCAATGCGTTCGAATCACTATCTAATTTGGAAATTGCGTGGTGCATATCAGCTGACGTGACTGTATTATTTTTTGATGCTAAGTTCTTTATAATTAATGCGATGTGCACGCAAAATATAATTTCTTGACTAGATTCGTATAAAGCATCCGTATATTTTTGGAATATCGTTTCATTCGATGATATTTGCTGTTGGCGTATGATTTCCCTCTGTTATTTATCTATTAAGATCAATCATTTAAAGTAGGGTGTCATATTGTGAGAATTGACAATGACGCTAGCTAGAGCATTGACTTGATGTAGACTTTTGCCGGCAGCGACCTCTAACGCTACTGTAATTAATCAATATGAAGTAAAACTCAAGCTCTTTCTTGATGAAGGCTAAATGTCCACATATTAACAAATTTCATACCGTGAGGGAAAACACACCCAAAAAGAAAGAAAAAAAATCAACAGATGCTTGTTTTTTTTTTAACTTGTATAACTCTCGAAAAAACAAGCAAGTTTATTGCCTTTGTACCCTCGAATTTTGACTTAATTGCTTTGGCATCTTTGTGTCAAAATGGAAAAATGACATAAGTGATTCCTAAATTTTTGTCTAATATGTGATATCATCCCAGAACTTTTAGTTTGTTCAATATGATCCTAAAATAAGGATAAATATTTAGCTTAATAGCTGACTTATATAAAAATATTCAATGTTGCCCTTCCGTTAATATAAGTTAATGAGATTTGTTGATGTAGCTTCGAATCGTTAGGTATGAAAGGTGGATAACAAAAGAAAGTTACACTTCGATATCCATCTCAAATCTAGATATAATAATCTATATCATCGGATAACAATGGACATATTAACTCATTTTTTTATTAAAAAAATCCAAGTCAGAATATATAAAAATCAATATTATCACATAACATGTAATTTGTTGTTTGAGCACGCGGAAGAATTACATTGAACATTTACCAATAATTCAAGAAATACATTGAACATGTTAAGAATTCATCATTAACATTATATATTGAGCCAAAGTTTGTGGAGCATTTTTGTCATTTCCCCTTCGTTTTTCTATTAGTTAATTCTTTGTTCATTAGCTTCGCATGAAGAGAGATGACATCCCCGATTTGAAGCAAACATATGGTAATGCGAGTTATTAAGGCGGTCATTATAATTTTAGCATTTTTTAAAATTTCGAGTGGATTTGTCGTTGATGCAAACGTTGAAACTAATTTCAGGGCTTAGGGCCCTTAACCAATGTAAGCAGGCCTTCATGAGCTTAGTGGGCCATGGAGATTAGTGGGGTTCAATAGCAAATGTGCTTGTCTCCTTAACCTATCAATGCATTTCTAACATATGTAAATTAGGAAGAAGTTGTTGAGTGGCGTTTTCAATTGAATATATTTCTATTACACGCTTTTTTCTTTTTTAATCTTTTTTTATTCCGAAGAGAAATATATTCTTCACGAATTGAAATTGTACTTTCATAATGAAGATACTACACTATTGGATCTTATTGTTGCCCACAATTTATTCATCATAAACGGCGAAGGCTGAAGATACTGCACAGCAAAGTTCTTATTTTTCTATAAATAAGTATAATTATTCTTCAAATGGTCTTTAATTATCTCTTTATGCGTGCAGTGCTTCTTCAATCTTGCACTTAGAAAATTTTATTAAGCAATTAGTATGTAAAATCGCTAAGATGGCCGTGCCTAATACTTTTATTGAATCTCAATCACGAAAACTTCATAATTTAAATGCAAATTTCACTCGTTTCACGACCTTTTCTATTTCGATAGAATATGTAAGAATGATTATAAAAAGGACATATGTAGGTAAAACTCGCACGTGCTCGAGCCACATGGCACGATGCATGAGCGAGATTTTAACCCAAATTTTGCATAACATTCTTCTAACCCTTTATCCTCAAGTTTTGATTCTTGGGTCCCTTGACCGTCTTAACGTAACCCTAAAGTTAATGGGCTTGCCATATTGACTATAGAAATAATGCAAATTTAGCAAAAAGAAGCAAGACAAACATGGAATCAAACATCCATTGTAAATTTTCAAAAATGTTCAAGTGACTTATACTATACTGTCCATAAAGGAAAGAAACAACAAACGGATAGGATGACAAAAGGCTGAAATTAGTCATCCGACTCTCTAGAGCATTGCTGGTCTTGATTGGAAATATATCCACGAAGAATCTAATATGGCAGGTGGCTCAAAGTCTGAGAGATTATCTTACTTAGTATACTGTACCATATAAAGTAAGGCTCCATCTTTAAACGGTAGATTATCTTAAACGTATATAATTTTGTCGGAAACCTGATCAACGTGATGATATCCCAGAGACAGCTAAGACTAAAATGGAAGGAGACTTGGATTTTTTTTTCTCGATTTGTCTCCTCGAGAGGGCATTGCTTTGGACAGGTTAGACACAGCTCAGAGGCTAATGGTATGCCAATGTGGAAATTTTGTTAGAACTAGCCGTAGAACTTTCCATATACAGCAACCAGATATCAGAAGCATTTCGACAGTGATGGATTTGTGTTTGGCGTGGAAATCTTTGCCTTGGATCTAGTCATGAAGAGAATGCTCGAGGGTGATGATTGAAGATGGGGTTTTCGTTAAAGTCATATTTTAACTCGTGCTCACTTCTCGTGAAATTTAGAGTTACACAAACTCCTAGAACATCAAGCGACATACGTGGTCTTTGCAACGATGAATTCACTAGCATAATTAATTCTTGGAGTCAATACTAAAGAGAGTAACAGCACGAAAGTTCTTCAGAATTTGCGAACTGACTCGAAGAATGAAAAAAGCGTAAGTTCTATTAGATGGAATAGCAACAATTAGATCATCTTATCACGATTCGATGTCAAGTTATTGTATCTTACACATCCAGAGATAAACTGCACCGGCACTGTCCTATAATCTGCGTTGAAGTAGATGGATGATGATGATTCGAAGGTAGATCCTCCGCTAAATGACCAGTACTTTTGCAAGGTGCGAGAATGATTATATTGAAGCTGAGATAGTCGATTAACTCTCAATAGCCCAAGTTCAACAAATCAGAAAAGAAAAAAACAAGAGAACATCACCGAAACCCTCCATCAGGCAAAATTCTAACCTAGACAATGTTCCTATGAATCAAGCACGTCAATGTCTGGAGATACAAGAGATTCGTCTGAACTGAGTCTAACTAAGAATTTCCCTTATTATTCAAAAGAAAAGATAATGCCATCTAATTCAGCAAAACTTAGGGGCTAGTTGTTTCCACGGCTTCTACGAGCATCAGCTCCAGCGTTGTCAGGAGGCATCCATAACTCGTTTCCGGTATTTCCTGGAGGCATTACCACCCGATATCCCCCATGGCCTCCTCCTTGAGAACGAGCAGCGGCGTTTCCTTGATTCACACCAAACCCATACTCGGCACTGCTGGTGTTAGCATTTCCAGGAGGGGGTACCAACATGGGTACACCGACCATATCGTTCCTCCGATACACTCCCATCCCAAAAGCACCACCCGTTGCTACAGGCAGCGACATCCCCTGGCCACTATTCATGCCTCCAGGATTCTCCTGCGGTTGCATCGCAGCATTTATGATGTTGGTGTTGCTTCTGTATACACCTCCATGAGGAAACACTGGACCATATCCACTGCTGCTTCTGCCAACCTCCCATTGATAGGGAGGCCCCATTGCATATCCATATGCACCCCCAATACCGCTACCAGGAACATCTCCACGAGCGAACCCTACAGGAAGTCCGCCACTCATGTCCCCAACATATCCTTGGTATGGCATCATAGGATAATTGTCCCCACCATAGATAGGGCCTCCACCATGCCCTCGGTTGCCACTTCCGACTCCAACATTCCCCTGTGGCAAGTTTATGGCAACGTCATGGCTAGATGTACCAGCACCACCGGTGGAATATGCCAAAGGATATGAGGTTTCTCTTTTGCTGGAGCTGCTGCCAGCAGCACGACCACTTTGCTT
The DNA here is from genome assembly GCA_014182395.1 of Eucalyptus sp. ANBG9806169. Lineage (NCBI taxonomy): Eukaryota > Viridiplantae > Streptophyta > Magnoliopsida > Myrtales > Myrtaceae > Eucalyptus > Eucalyptus sp. ANBG9806169. The sequence continues at coordinate 38,284,955 of CM024573.1, read as the reverse complement.
CATCATATCCAAGAACCAATCATCCCATGAAGAAGCATCGCCACCCCCGCCGCTAGCATCGCCACCAATGTCGCCGATGTTGGCTCTTGGGGTTGTTTCCTCCTCCTCCTCCTCCTCCTCCTCCTCCTCCTCCTCCTCCTCCTCGTCTGCTGGGCCTTCGACTGCCACTGGAGCACCTCCTGATTGGGGTGCACTATCCCTTTGCTCGATATACTCAATCCTTCTTTCGATTTCTGCAATTTTCTCTTCCACGTAGGAGAGCAATTTTTTCAACTCATCCAAGGCAAGTGCACTCGTGGTCTTCTCGTACAGATAAAGTTGCTGCATGAGATAGTGATTCTCCAATTCTTTATTCTTCCGATCAAGCTTTTTGTGCTGCTCGGTGAGTTTGTGGTTCCTCTCCCTGAGGTACGTCTCTTGATTCACCATCTTCCTGCTTCTCTCAATTTCAGGGATGCTCAGGTAACGCGTAAGGAGGTCTTCCACCTCAACTGGAGATGTTGGCCAAGTGGCAGGCTCGTTCTCATCTGGAGACCAGATAATTGCACACGTTTCCACACCGCATAGAATGCTCAATTCTCTCACTTTTTTCAACAAACCTTGCCTCCTTTTCTTGAGGCTAGATTTTCTGGCACTTTCATTTTCAATGTAAGCAAGCTTTACCTTCTTTCTTGCCATGCTTAGTGACTTTGACTTTCTGGACTCTCTCTCTCTCTCTCTCTCTCTCTCTCTCTCTCTATGATCTGAGACAAAAGTAGGGCAAGAGCATTTATAGGGAGGTGGTCAAGTTCAACAGGGATTCTTCAACTTTCAGGCAACTAATTAACGTCTCTTTCCCAACTTGATTAAGTTTCAGGGATATGAGTAGGAGAATCCAATTTCATTACCAAATCGACTGTATTTTCCGGTCAAACCTGCATTACAAAGCCTTCCTATTTGAAGACTAATGATCGGAGGTATAAAAGGGTACCATATTTAGAGAAGTTTTCCTTAAATGTTTCATGTCATAACTCGATGTGCAATTTAGATTAATCAATTGCTCCCATAACGACTATGTTGAGATCATCAAGTTACACATTACCAACTTATCGATAATTGACCGTCAACTGGTAATTATGTTTTTCTTGGTAAGGGGTCGCTTTTCTTCCATGGTTCCCTGCATTCGGCCCTAGATCTTCGAAGAGATTAGAGTGTCCTTGGATATTCATATTCAGCGCATTTGCACTAATTATTCTTCTATTTTTAAGATGAAATTTGGACTTTCATATGGTAACAAATCAAACTAAGAAATCTAGCGCGTTAGTGAATGCTTCTTGAAAAATAATTTCAAAATTCATCAAGTTCTTGCCATGAATGTTGGCCAGCTCATTTTCATTTTCTTGCCTCAACTACTATTCAAGGTTATATAAGCTTTATATATAAACCAATATGCAAAATACGTGTAGATTTATGCCAAAATTACAGTCTTATGGAATTTTAATTTCTCGTCACCCTCATATTAGCTTTTCATACAATTAGGTTAATACCTTTGAGAAAGAAAGGTTAAGCTATGTAAAAGAAATTGAAGTCAAATGAGCACGGATGGATCTAGAAATAAATTCTTTTGACAGTGATTTAGAAGGATGTTTCTTGTAATGAGTCTTTTGACGTAGAAGACGATGTGTTTTTTTTTTTTTTTAAGGAGATGATATCATTAGAAATTTAGAGCGTAAATCCATTATAAAAACTTAGAAATACTATTATCGGAAACATGAGAAGTTCTCCAAAAGATCAAAGAAACTACTAATGTGTGAAAGTTTCGAAAATCTTAATAATTGTTAAGATAAGGTGACATTATGTCTTTTCATAGCATGAGGAAATTTTTCGATATGATATTAAATATAGGCACGTGAGATCATTTTATTTATTATAACTGCGGAACAAAAAAATATATATGATTTTTCTACTATGCATCACCGTGTTCATAAGTTCTTAATTTATTTTTTTTCAAGAATAAGAGATTGATGAAAAGCTATTAGATTATTTGTCATTTTTGGAACGATTTGTTTGAGAGAGAGAATGATAAATACATCTTCTTATATTGTAGAAACTAAGAGAAGATTATCCTTGGTAGCGGATGATCAAACTCCATTCGGAGGCGGCTGTTAATAAGTAAAATTCAATATTTTCAACCGGTTATTCAAGCATTGTCGTTTGCATTTCATCACGGTTCACTGCCTTGGGCACTAGATTTGTATAGATAAGATCGCCATGAAGCTTTGCTACAATTTGGATGCCTCGACTAGATTGCTTTCTTTTTTTGGTGACGGCCAAGTTGTGTTCATCATATTCAGTAGTACCCTCAAACCCTTGTTCGTTCAGAGAAAACAAGTGCGGCTAGTAATGTTTGGATGAATTGATTAGCTTTTTGAAGGAAATAAGGTGTAATCAAACGCTCATTCATGCCATCGAAATTTGGATGGAACATCACAATATGCTTTTAAAGAAATTGACATTCGATGGTAATGCATAAAAAGTCACGTTGAAAATAGAAATCGAGCGCTAAAGCATTCTCGCTGACAATATTTGGGAGAATCACCAAAAAAGTCCTAAACCTATTGTAATTGTGCCAATTCAATCCCAAACTTTTTTTTTTTGCCAATTTAGTCCTAAACCTTTTATAATTATACCAATTCAGTCTATCCGATTAAAATTGGCCGGTCGGCGTTGATGTGGACGCCAGAGGGGGACAATTGGCCGGCGAACGCTGATATAGCAATTTTTTAATATATTTTTTCGAATTTTTAAATATTTTTTTTCTTTTTTTCTTTTTTTCTTTTTTTCTTTTTTTCTTTTTTTTTCCCACCCTCTCATTCCTCTGGCCAACCGGCGAGGTCAGCCTCGTTGGCCACTGGCGAGGCTCGCCCCTGCCGGCCACTAGTGAGGGCGAGGCCCCGCCAGATTTAGCGAGGTCCCCCTCGCCGGCCACTGGCGAGGGCGAGGCCCCGCCAGATCCGGCAAGCTTGGCCCTCGCCAAGGCTGGGCAAGGCCAAGCCTCGCCAAATCCAGCCGGGCCTCGCCCAGCCAAGGCGAGGGTCAACCTCGCTAGTGGCCGGCAAGGGCCACGGCAGCCTCAAAGCTGGCCTAGTCGTGGGGCTCATGAAAGCGAAGTCCTTGCCGGAGCTCATCCTGCTGAGCAATTATCCAAAGGCAAGAAGAGAGGCTGGGCTTGCTTTCATAACAAAGGAAAAGTTTCTAGAAAAAGCTAGGCTCAAGAAAAGGAGGCGAGGATTGTTGAAAAGAGCGAGCGAGTTAGGCACTCCATGCAGTGTGAATGCATCTGCGGTTGTCTGTTCCCCAGACAGCAACGAGCTCCTCTTTCGGCCACCACCTCGATCAAAGGCGGAGCACCTCCTCGGGCAGCACCGGATCATCCGCGAAATGGAGAGAAGTCGAAAGGTGAGGAACCAAGAAAGGTATCTCAAGGAGAGGGCCACCAAGGTCGTCGAGCAAAAGGAAAGGCTTACGAGGGAAAACAAGGACAGTGAGATCATCCGTCTCGCGCGACAACTTCATATGCTCAGTAAGACCACTAATGCATTCGCCACAGGCGAGATGTACTCCTTATTTTACCATGTGTAAGAGAAGAAGAAAGAAATCAAGAAGAGGATCGAGTTTTTTTAACAGGCCAACTGTTAAAATTTAAATATGCGCGGAAGCATGGTTTTGGTATTAGTTATAGTTGTTGGTTAGTGATGTGTGCAAGTGTATGGTATTAGTTTGTAGAGGATGGACAAGGGACAAGATAGGAAAAGTTGTAGTTGTTAGCTCAGGCTCGGGCTCTGGCTCTCGTAGGCTCTGGCTCTGGCTCCGGCTTTAATTCTGGCTTTGGCTCCGGCTCTGGCTCTGTTGGCTCTCGCTCAGGCTCTGGCCTTTTTAGTTGAGGATGGTGAGGACAAACGCCCAACACTAACCAAACACCTGGCTCTTATAGCATGTTAAAACTTCATCTAGGGAATTCTAGAAGTTTAGCAACTCTAGGAAATTCTAGAAAATGGATCACCATTTCCAACACCAACAGTGCACTTCGATCAGGACGTGCGTCACCAGCGATCGAGGGCCCGATGGGTGAGAAAGGAATGACTTGGGAAGGTAAAGGCGGCAATGGCGGAAACAAAGGAAGCATTGGTTATGCATCTTCTTCAAGGGGTAATTGGTTCTCCGACATGATCAAGCAAGGTCGAAATGCAAGTGGCAACAGTAACAACCAAAAAAAAAATTACATTTCCCTTGATTGGTGGTGATTGTAATTGATATTTTGCTGTTTTAGATAGTTATCCTGTAAAGCCTATAAATAGGCTCGTGATAATTTACGAATTATTACAATTTTCTTTTTTTTTTTAATATTACAAATCTCAACTTGATATCAAAACTGATTATTGTATGAGGAAACATCCATCAAGTTTAAAAACTGAGTCGATAACTCTTAAGATCGTCACTTCACTATGGGCTACTATTTCTTTTTAGTAGGGCTATCAAAATGGGTTAGAGACCCATATTTTAACCCACATCTATAAAAGAGGGTCATATGTGACGCATCTTAAAATTGAGATACAAATCAGAGATATGTTTAAAAAGAAAAGCCCAAACAAAATGGGTCTTATTTGGGTCAAATATGGGTCACCAATGTCAACGTCTCTTTATCCTTCTTCTCCCCTACTCGAACAAACTCCTTCTCGATAATACCGCTTACGACATCAACCTCTTCACCCCTACCACCACCTCCACTGTCTCCGCCTGGCTCCACCACCATACGCTTCGCACCATGGTCTACATATCCTTCAACAAAATGGCCGACCTTGATCCCTCCCAGTTTTCTGAGCTTGCCCTCGGACGTCTAGGTGCTCGGGTGCGTGGTGGTGGAGATGGCAACAAGGAGGCTAGCAACGACCATAGGCAAGCTCCGCCATGCTGGGATCAGGCAAGTAGCAAGCTCACCAGCCTCGGCGAAGTCGGAGCTTGCCTAGATATGGCGAGCTTGGCCATGATGGAGCTCGAGCTGGTCACCGTCGGCGAAGGAACAAGGGGGAAAAAGAAGGAAGAAGAAGAAGAAAGAAAAGAAAAATAAATAAATAATAATAATTCAAATTTTTTAAAAATAATTACAAATTCAATTTTTTTTAATAAAAAAATATTTCTAGTATATAGATATCCATATATATATTGGAGAATAATTTTAGAAGAAACTCGATGCTATCTAGATCGAAATTCAATCAATATAGAAATAGAAATTCTAAACATTATAGTGATTTTTAATTTAGTAAATTACAATTAAGAAGCTATGAATTCTCGCATCCGAGAAGATTTGTTATAAGCAAATATTATTTTCATGTCAATCATTAGCTAATCAAACTTTTTCTTATCAAGGGTTCTTCAAAAGTATTTCAATTTTTAGGTTTTTCATTTTTTTGAATTTTATTTACTAATTTTTTATTGTTTAATTCGGTTTTCAAATTTGACATGAAGTTTTTATTCAAATAACTTATATTGAAGAGCTTAAAGTGTATTAAATGGGTGGGAGTGGCTTTTCCTAAATTAAGTTAAATATTAATATGTTTCAGTAACATGGGTCAGATCGAATATGAGTCAAATATGGGTCATCAAATTTACACTATATAAAAATTGGTTAAAATGAGTTAAATGGGTCAATGTGGATCGAACCATCTTTTCATTCCGATTTAACCCACTCATTTGATAGCTCTACTTTTTGGTCAACTCACTTATCTCATAACATAACAAAAAACAAACCATTGCCGCTTGCTCTTGAACAAAAAAGGAGAATATTGAATTCTTGCTAATATGACATTAGAGGGTTGCAAAGGTTACTAAAGACATGGGAGTGCGTCATACTAGCGGAATAATAATTTATTGTGATAACCACGATGCTATCCAAATAGCAAATATTGCTATTTTCCATGAACACATTAAATAGGTTAAAATAAATTTTCGTTTCATCTGATATGATGTTGTTCATGGTATTGTTCGATTTGTCACTACTTCATCTGCTAAACAAACCAAGGATATCTTCATCAAGATATGTCCACCTAAGCATTCTCTAGATCTTTTCTCCAAATCAAGTTGACTTCTTTCAAGTCTTCTTGAATATGAGGGGGCTGTTAGGAGTTTTTAGGAAATTATGTATATTTCTCTTGATTGATTATGATTGATTGTAAATGATGTTATGCTACGTCAAATAGTAATCTCATAAATCTGTAAATAGGATGATGTATTCTTTATTTAATTATGTACAAAATATTATATTTTTCTCTCTCTTTTATCACAAATCTCAACTAAGCAAAATGGACACGGCACTATAGAATAAATGTTGGAGGTGGTACGGGTGGATGTAGTGAGGCGATTTCCTCGAGGAGGTACGTATGGTGGCGATACCAACATCGGACATGGCATGAAGAAACAATCAGAGAAACCATAATGTACTTCATCAGCTGCCTTCTCGAAGAAGCAATGCCAATGCTGCAGTGGATGCTAACGGGAGTGGCCGAAACAATGTCCCCGCGTGCAATAAAAATTTGATAGTGACTGGCCCAAAGTATGTGCGATTTGAGTGCATTATTCTTTTTTTTATTTGAATTATTTAAGGGAAGTGCTTAATCAGGCTATGCTTGCGTGAATGCTACACATCTTAATCATTCGGTGTCCATCACTTTATACGACTTTAATGGATTCGGTTCATATGAACGTGATGTCTCGTTTTCCGTTTTCAATTGCGATGTTGCCATTGCTCCAAATCATATGTTAGAGAATAAAAGTCTACAGCAATTCATGCCTTCCATCGGGCAAATTTAAAGATGTTGTAAGTGAAAAAATGGGCATTTGCATTTATTCCATTTTCAATTTTTAAGGTACAATGATGATATAAAGCAAAAGGAAAATAATATGGGCCAAATGCACAAAAAGATTTTTTTTTTTTTTTTTAAATCGTGTACTTATGCTTTCGGGACAATTTAGCCGCACTTTTCATTAGTAAAAAGGAGAAGCGTGTATTCTTACAAGGTGGACAAAACTTACTATCATTATCTTCTTCTTCTTTTTTTTTTTTTTTTGACCGAGGGACCACTGGATATAACTCTTCGGGAATCACACGACCCTCCAGTACCCGATGACATGGCCTTGCTATAAGCCACTATTTAGATGTAAATCTCGGGGAAGACTAGCCCAGGACTCCCTCACTTAAGATACTTTAGCAACAAGAGGGTTCAAATCCTCGACTTCTGCGATGAGGGAGAGAACTCACACTAACTATGCTGCCCGTGGTTGGGTTATCATCATTATCGTTGTAGTCCAAACGAGCCAATATGTCTGCAGACGTGGCAAACAACAGTGATATCCATCATTGTTGATTGCATTTGCCGGCTTTTTAATTGACACCGAAGGCTTGATTTCGACTAGAATTTTGTTTTCCGTATTTTATGTGTTGGCGACTTTGCTTAGCTTTGAGTCATGTAGTTTTTATTGTAATTTCTCAATTTGATATTCTCCAAAAATCAATGATATAAGATACATTTGCATAAAAATGATTGTTTATATTACTTCAAAAAGTATATTCAACATATAATAATTCTTCATCAACTACAATCTTTGCCTAAATATTTTCATTTTTGATGAATATAGTTTATATTAATTCATTTTTAAGCAATATTTTAGTGAAATGTTTTCTACATCGTCGATTTCTGCGAAACAAGTGATCACTCATATATTGTTGTTATTCCAATTGAGCCTAGACCAGAACATAGATTCTCATACCCTTTCTCACTGAATCAACTTAGAACTCGAAACATTAATTTCACCTATAACAACTTTTTTTGTAAAAACTACCCCATATTTCGAGTATTACATCTGGACAAACATCTATTGACAGCACAACTAAACGTAAGAACCTTCAATCCTTACTTTATGAGAAAAATTGATTTTGCATTTGATTGTACATACAATGGACAATTGGAAACTGAAGTTCAGAAATATAAATAGAAAAGTGATTAAGCAATTATCACATCTCTCTAACAAACTCATTCGAAAACCTTATATTTTTTAGTATATCATTAGCAAAATCTTCCGCTAATAACAAAAATTGTCTATGAACTTTGGTCTAATATGCAATATCGTCTCTATACTTTTATTTGTGCAACATGATCCCTAAACTTTAATCCATCATACAATGTCATATCTGGACTTTTAATATGTTCAATATCATCTCTTAAATATTTGTAAATGTTCAATATAATCCTTCCGTTTGCGTCATTTTCACATAATTTAGGAAATAAATTGAACATTCACTAATAGTTCAAAGTTCATATTAAACAAATGAGAAGTTCGGAGACAACTATTCTAACACTTCTAACCGTGTAATATATTAGGGGATGGGGATGACCATCCACATAACAGGAGCATTCCTCAGATTTTTACCCTATAAGTTTCCTCTACTTATCTAGAAATTGTTTGATAAACCAAGTCAAGACTCATCGCAATCATATCAATCGAAGTTACGGGTGAAAGTGTGATCGAGGTTGCTCGATGGAATGTCTGATTAACGGCAATTCATCACACACTAGTGAGCTACTCGTAATTCTCTGACATCAGATGCCAAAACCTTTCAAAACACCTAAATAATCCAGCCCGCTCTGGACAAAGCAATCTTCCATCGCCCACTTTTCTTCCAAAATGTCAAATAGTCAGACTTGGCATGACCACTCTGAAAGCATTTGGTGAATGCAATTTGGATATGTTCTCCTTACTTATCATTCACTGAATTACTACTAAACCGATACAACTGAAGAATGAGTTTCCTTCTCATTGTAAAGATGTTGAATGCAGAAAGGTGTTAAACTCGACAATAACAGTATCAAACACCGTACCAAATGGTCACTACTGAAATGATGATCAAATTGTTTTTCACTCCTAAATGACCACCCACTAAGTTAAGTCATCTTTCTTTCCCGGTAGTGAACCCGATCTTCAGAAATGGCCACTAAAGAGAGGAACAACCCTTGCGACATAATCACAACCATACATGGACGACTCACATGGTTGTGCATATGAAGATTAAGCTGATAGAAAAACTGGTGTAGAAAGACCAAAGGTTGAATAATTTAGCTAGATATTCTTAACGAGCTACTATGCAACCCTGACAAATAGCACATAGGACATCTCTCTCTTCTCACAAGTACATCAAGCAATCATCTTTATTAATCCTGATACTTACACAGTATAAGCTCATTCTACTAAATCGATATTTTAGGCCATTTCACAAACCAAGCAGCATCTGTTACAATTTGATAAGGTGTCACCAAAATGGTCTCTTACAGCGAATAACATAAAGATAAAGACAGTAGGATCTACCTAAAAAAATTACAATAAGTGTTTCGATAAGATATCACACTGATTAAAGCAGAGATTGAAGATCTGAAGACAACTCTTTTAATGAACACAGCCTCAAAGCACGAGAATTTACACACAAAAGACAGCAACAATTGTGAAAGGACACACATGGTACGTAAGCGTTGTAAAATCTAAACAGTGAAGCATGATCAGAATATCTTGTTATATTGACTGGTGAGAGAGTCCCTTAAATTTGAATAAAGGCCATAGAGAGAGTATTGACGAAGGTTTTCCACTTCATACCATGAATTGAAAACTGAAAAGTGCTTATCCGTGCCAGAGAATGCCAACTGTATACCAAGGCTGCAATCTACTGAGCCCCCATGGTTTTTGCAATTGGAAGTTTTGATGGCACAATCCTCCTTGTTTAGGCAGACAAAGTTCGACTTTCCCGAACATGTAGTACAGCCATCTCTTTTCCAGTATAGATTTTGCAGTCTGCCCTTCTTAAACTCGAGCACCTAGAATGTTGTGGCAACATGTCAAATGGACTTTCTAAAATAAAAGCATCATATGTATTACATGACAGACAACATATGGATCGTGTTCCTACAAGAGTGAAGCTGGTCACAGTGTAGGTGCTGTTGGCAACGAAGGCAGGGAGAGACCTCGCAGCGTACTTTCTTCCGGCAAATGCAACCATATAACCTCCATAATTGTCCTGCCACAATGCAATGCAGATAAAGAAGATTATCAGTCTACACCCTTAGTAAACCAGTTATGTTGACAGGACTCGAGATTGAAGAGGTTCCTCTGACGAACTCCATCGCAAGCCACAGAGAAACTCATTCTTTCAATACGACCATGGTGCATCAGATATTTTGCCATACAAGATTTTCTAGATCTACAAATTCATGCCTGACAATTCCTCAAGGACAAGACCAAACTCAAGACAGTAGCACTCCCACGTATCAATCCCATCGAGAAACATCATAAATTTTCAGACTTCCCTACTCCTCTCAAACATGCGGGGACTAACTAGGACATATGATCAGTGCATTAATTAAATCTCGTGTAAGCTCAGAAGCAGTTATATCAACCATTGGCATTCGAAATGCGAGCACGGAGGATGCATCTGCCGATAACAAATCCATAGCGCTAATCCGATCGCAACATTTCCTCCATCGAATCATAGGAAACAGTTTCAGCCAACTCAGAGCACCAACCAAATCGGAAGCCATCGCACTAGATTCAGCCAGAATTGCCATTTTATAAGTAGAATCTGCGCAAACATGAACCAGAAAAGGGAAGCAAGCACAAAATCCTCATCCGAGCATGATTTCCTCCAACCAAACCCCGAGGATTTCATCGAATATTTGCTCAATACACCAAAAACATTCCGTCGCTGATGTAAACAAAAAAGATAAATCAACTAGACAGTAACCGCACAGAGAGAGAGAGAGAGAGAGAGAGAAGCAGACCGGAGAGAATGAGGAGGTGTTGACGGTGAGGAGGGAGATCTCGTCGACCTTAGGCCGGAAAGTGGCGACCTGGGAGGTGGCGGAGGAGAGGGAGAGCCGGCGGTCGCAGGGGGACAGCTGGAGCGAGCCGTTGTGGAAGAAGGACAGCCTCGGCGCGAAGGCGATGCCGAAGGTGAACCCATCGGACCGCTGGACCGTGGTGTCGGCGCAGGGCGAGTAGACGCGGTTGGTGTCGGCGGCCGATTCGACCGGCCGCAGCGAGGAGGGCGAGGAGGCGAGCAGGAGCGCCAGCAGGGACGCCGCCGCGGTGAGGAGGCGAGGCTGAGGGAATGCGGCCGCCATTCACTCTTTGCTCCCGGTGAATGCTGCTGCCGCTGCAACGATCGACCTCGCCGTTCGTGGCGCTCCTTATCGGCGGAGGAGAGAGACGGGGAGAGAGAGAGAGAGTACAGACTGCAGTGGGCCCATCTCGGCTGGGATATGGGCCGAGAGAGAATTTCGCAACGGACTGGGTTGGGCTGGCTACAACAGGTGAATTTCTTTTTTTTTTCTTTTTTTTTTATTCTACGAGGGATAATTTAGGTGCTCTCGAAATACTGCTTTTTTTTTTAAGTATCATCTCAACACAAATATAATATATATATATATATATATATATATATATATATATATATATATATATATATATATATATATATATATATTCAAATACTTGACATTAGGGGTGAGTTGTTTCGATTTTAGGTGAAGTCGTAATAGATTTTCTAATTTTTAGAACTTGGTACTTATCCGACATACTCAATAAGCTAGAACTTAATAGGTTCCATAATCGATTTTAAGGTCTATCTAAGTCCTACTTGTACTCTTAATTCAACGACTGCAGTGAATCATCACCTCTTGTTGACATCTAAATTTTGACGACCCGCTTAATTATTTATTGAATTAAAAATTAGGGATTAATTTTATCCCTAAAAAAATAATTAATTGTATAGCATATAGATTTAGGTGCATTTATTTTAATTTGCATTTTTTGCAATGGGCTAGGACAGATGGGTTCAAATTGATGATTCAAAACTTTAATTTGATGAGTTGAGCTAAACCCATAAAGAGAACAAATCGGTTCAAGCTTGTATTTTCGAAGAGATTTTACGAATTTATCTTTGTGAGAATTCAAAAGCAAATATTGTGTTTGGAAAAGAAATCTCCGTCTATATGAATTTAGAAAAAGTTTAAAATCCTAATCCTTGACTTATAAATAGGTTACTCGCGTATGGTTTCGAGAGGGAGACACGTTGAATATACGGCCACACGAGAGGGGGTTTTATTTTTCGGGAGGTTTTCCTCTCGGTTGTGAGCTTAAAAATCAGCACAAAAGGCAAAGCTCTTCCTTCGGTTTTTGGGTTCGTTTGGGAAAAGCAACTCAAAACGAAAAAGGAAAAGAATTCTTGAAAGGGAAAAGTCAAGCGAACGCTTTCGCAGAGAAAGTCCAGCAGAGGGAAGAGACAGAGAGAGGGGACGTGAGAGAGACATGAGGTGAGAGAAAAAGTAAAAAAAAAAAAAGAAGAAGGAGAAGCAAACAAACAGTGTCTTCTTCGAGCGGGCGTACGCACCCATCGACGGCCTCTGTCCACGAGCACCTGCACCGACCACCGCGCCCGTCGCCGCCGCGCTCGCGCCACCGCCGCTCAGCCTGCAACGACCCGACGCTGCTCCCGCTTCACCCACGCCTCAGCTGATCTCCTTCGCCGACGTCTGCTGCTCGAGCACCGATCCCTTCACCGGCGCACCACCGTGCTCGCCGGACGCCGCCGCTCGTTCCCCTGCGACGCCAGACCGCTCAGCATCTCAAGCTCGGTGCTTTAGGTCCCTGCTCCACCGCGCTGACGCCAGAAGTCCTCTGCAGCAGATTTCGAGCTCCGTCGCGCCTCGCTTAATCTCCTTCGCCGACGCCTGCTGCAGCCGCGCCGAACCCTGCTGCCCGAGCACCGACGCCTGAGCCGCTCCTGCTCTGCTCCGTCTCGCCAGAAGCTGCCACCGCCGCGCGACCTGACATCAGCAACGCCGCGCGACCCGACGCCAGCTGCGACCCCTCGCCTGTGCTGCCCCTCCTCTGGCCGTGATCTGCTCAGCCCGACGCCTTCGCAGTTTGCTCCGCACCTCTGCCGGTCACCGCCTCCGCGAGTCCGCCCTGACGCGCCCGCTTCTGCTTACCCGACGCCGGTGCCGGTCACCGCTGCTCCGGGCCCCGACGGTTGCTGTTCCGCCTACTGCTGACGCCCGCAGCAGCCGCCCCTGCTGTTCTCCGCGCCGGCCGCCCCTGCTGTGCCACCGGTGACTCCGGCTGCCTCTCCGAGCGAACCAGTCACAGCAGCTCGCTCCCTGCCGCCTGCTGCCTCCCCTCACCGGAGCTCCGGCGACCCACCATCACGGCTGCGGCGACCCATCTAGCCACCATTTGCTAATCCTAGTTTAGGAGCCCAAAATCCAATTAGGTAGATTTCTTTTTTTTATTTCTTTTTATCATTATTTATTTTGTGTCTTTACTTGGAATAATCATTGATGTAAGATTGAGATTTCCTGAAATAGCCCATTAAATTAAAAATTGATAGTTCGATTTTCGCGCTTGAAATCCAACTTGCTATCGCTTGCAAAATCGTCAATCCGATCTCACGCCCAATATTTGATTCGCGATTTAGTTTAAAATTGGTCAATCCGATCTCATGCGTGAGATATGATTCAACAATTTTTTTATATCAATCTTATCTTATTTGATATGTTGTCGTAGTGTTTGAATCAATTTAATTTTCGTAAAAGAAAAAATCAAAAACTATTTGAGTTAGGATTATAATATTTCTTGTTTTAGGGTTATCTCGTATATTTAAAATAGAGATTTTATTTCAAATTTCTAAAGTAAAAAATCAAAAAAATGCATTCATTTAGGATGTTAGTTTTTTTTTTTTTTTAAATTTGAATTGCACATTTAATTATTTTGCAATTTTAATTTCGAATTTCATAAAATAAAAAAAATTAGAATAATAACATTCTTTGTACGTCATTGCATATTAGAATAGATCGCACGCTTATTAAGAAAAATAAAAATCATGTGCACGTCATATAAAATTAGGTTCATGAAATGCACGTCATTTAGTGATTGTTGCTAGGTTCATTTAATTAGAAATTGTCCGTCATTAGGATTAGGTCATTTTGGTTAATTTAGATTGCATATTTAATTATTGCATTTCTTTAAAAATTACTTTACACATATCATATAGTTTAGGTTATACTACTATGTTATACCATTTCATGTTAGATTAGTAGCATACATTGCATAAAGCATGATCTTCATTGAATAAATGAAAACAAAAAAAAATTGAGTGATTGCGTGTTAATTAGAAATTATATCTAGGATTGTCAATATGAATTCTAATCTAATATTGCAGATATTTTCGTTACTATGAGGTCTGCAATTTTTTTTTTTTTTGGTTGATAAGTCCTGCAATTTATTCACTGCGTTATATGTATGTTAAATTGGTAATTTGCGCACATGCATGATTACCTCACATGTTAGGGAAATGAATTAAAATTAATTCAAGTTGCCTACAAAACATTTTTTTTCAAAATAAAAAAGAAAGGTACCGAAAGGGCATTAGAGAAATCTAGCGTAATCAAATCCCCGAACTCATAAATCTCTAGTTCGTATGAGTAAAGGAAACCTCCCGTTGCTTTACTTGGGTTTCTAATCGACTCACTAAAAATAGATTAGTGGCGACTCTTAGTTAAAAATCAATTGCATATTAAGAACTTGAACCTAAATCTCGAATTGGTATAGGCTTGGGAGAACCCGAGCTAAGTCTAAACTTAGTAATCCATTAGCCAAATCCTAGGTGGTTCACCCGAAAAATTGGTCACGACACCTCTAATAACCATCATTTGCAATAATCCACTAATCACAACTCATATTTAGACATACTAATATTATAAAATATTAATAAAGTAAATGTCTCAATCATGAATATTATCAAAAATGAAAATTCAAACTAGTGGTTTCATATTACACACTCATTATTAAACATCATGGAATGTCATAAGATCTCACGGGGAAAAGTACCAAAAAAGTCCTAAACCTTTTGATATTGGTACCAATTCAGTCATTCCGGCCAATTTTGGCCAACCGGCGCTGATGTGGACATCGGCCGGTGACCGGACACTGACGTAGAAATTTTTCTAAATTTTTATTATTTTTTCGATTTTTTTATTTTTATTTATTTTTATTTTTGCCTTTTTCCTTTTCTTTTCTAGCAGTGGCCAGTGAGCCTCCGGTGAGGCTCGCCGGCCATTGGGCGAGGGCCGCGAAGCCCTCGCCAGCCACCGGCGAGGGTCGCGGCCCTCGCTCGACCTCACTCGCCGCCCTCGCTCGCCCGGATTTGGGCGAGGCTCGTGAGGGCTTCGCGTACTGCCTCCGCCCTGGCGATGGCCGCCATGGCCTCGCCGGCGGCCCAGGGAGAGGCCGGGCGAGGGCTGCGACCCTCGCCGGCGGCGGCGAGGGCTTCGCGGCCCTCGCCCGGTGCCGGCAAGCCTCACCGGAGGCTCGTCGGCCACCGTCGGAAAAGAAAAGGAAAAAGGCAAATAAAATAAAATAAAATAAAATCGAAAAAATAATTTAAAAAATCATAAAAATTTCCACGTCGGCGGGACGGCCAAAATTGGCCGAAATGACTGAATTGGTAATATCAAAAAGTTTAGGACTAAATTGGTCCAATCGAAAAGTTTATGACTGAATTGGTATCAATGCAATAGGTTTAGGACTTTTTTGGTACTTTTCCCGATCCCACGAAGACATTAAATAAGAAAAATGCTAAAACTTATTCTAGGTTCCCAGATTCAACTGAACCTACCCCATGGAATTGGTTCCCAGGTTCCTCTATCTCTTTTATTTTGTCTTGAACAAGTTCCGAATATAATCTTCAATTTCCTTTATTTATTATGCCTATGAATAGGCTCCTTGGGGTTATTGTCTAAATTGTCAATATTTGGAATCTAGAATCTACCTATTGGAACAGATTCCTCAATTTTTAAAATCTAGAACCTACCTTACATATTTTAAAACCCGAAACCAATCTTGTTTACACGTTTTAAGATTCAACCCTAAGACTATGCTCACTTCTACTTAATATAATGCAATTGGATGGGTAGACAGCGAGGCCATGCTAGAGAGTACCTAAGATCATCCCTCCAAATAATGGTGTTATTTTCATAATACCATGACTTCTTCACCCTCCATCCACTGAAGATGGCTAAGCCCTTGAATCGAGCTTAACCCGTTGCCAAGCCGCCCATTGACAAAACAATCTTAGTAATTTTTTAATAATTTTTGTAGCCAAGTCCAAGAGCGAATCTACTCACCCATCTCCTCCTCATCCTCCGCTTTCATACTTTTTTTGCCGTTCTTAGACAATGGGGAAATTTTTATTTTTATTTTTAAATCTTATTACATGAATGTCATTTCAATTATAAACTTTCAATTTGATTAATTAGTCCTAAATCTTTTAACGGTCCGCCAATATAGTCATTCCATCTCATTTTAACCGAAAATTGCTAGCGCATACACCAATCATCCTACGTGGCATAGAATGCACTAATATGAACAATTTTTATAAATTTTTAATAATTTTTCTTAACTTTTTTTTTCTTTTTTCGCTTTTCTTTTGTTTCCTTTTTTTTCTTCTTTTCTTTAAAATAAAAATTCCCTCTACCAATCCATAGCCTCGCCGATGACTAATGGAGGTCGCCGGCCACAAATGAAGGCATTGCAGTGCCCTCGCCTAGAGCTAGCGAGGTCTATGATGTTGTCGACCAACATCGACAAGGGTAAGAGTCAAACAAAGGGAGAAAGAAAGATGGTAAATACAAAATAAAAATAAAAATTTCAAAAATTATCCACATCAATATTAGTCGTGTCACGTAAGAGGAGCAGTGTCCACATTAGCCAGTTTTAGCCAAAACCAATCGAAAGGACTACATTGGCAAATGTTCAGGACTAAAGTAACTAAATTGAAAAATATATAACTGAATTGATATTCGTGCGGTAGGTTTGGGCTTAATTACCCCAAACATAGATCTCAAATAAAAGAGTTTTTATAGCGGTAGGAGTCCTCTATATAGTTTCCGCTCCACACGTGCTATTTTACTATTCCTATTGATAACATCACCACCCCGCCTGTAGGTTCCGACGAAAAAGGCGTGGAGACAGATTTCACGAAATGAGAACGCGCGCCTTTCCGCTTCAATTTTCACTCTTTCGACTTGCAAAGCATGAAACTTAGGATGATCCGCCGGTCCTCTACAGCCACCAGAACGAGCCACACACACTCGCACGTTTCGTCAACGACAGACAACTATTCACACCCACCCGGCAGACGCAACTTCCACAACTGCCGTACCGTCCGCCAAACCATGGCCACAGAAACGCTCTCCTACTTTCATGCGGTCGGAGGGGAAAGTCTAGTCAACAGCCATGAATCCGACACAGCCATTGGTAAAAGTAAAACTTAGAGAAAAACGCTGCGAGCGACGTCTGAGAAGCTGGGAGAAGCTGGAGAAAACAAGTGGGCCCGCGAGCAACACGTGTCGCTCGTGGAATGGACTTGTGCATTGATGAGGTGGCTACCCGCGGCCGCACCCGATATTTTCTCGAGGGAAGCTGTGGTTAAGCCTTCTGTTTTGAGTGGTAGGAAGAAAGCACATCGGGTGTCTGTAAAATCAGGTGAGGATGACTTCGAATGCATCGTCAGTTCGTGCCTAGAATACCGGATAGACTGTCTTAAAATTCCTGGAAACGGGTTCCATGCGAGTAAGAATGACATTATAATACAAAGAATTGAGAGAACTTAGATCTAGATCCAGTTAAAAAAATGAATAAGCATCCAGTAAACCCTATCTTCTGAAAAACAGAAAAACAGAAAAACAAGGGGAAATTTCTTTTTGAAGGCCTGCCTACATATTCATCCCGGGATTGTCGTTCGATCTGAGATCAATCCCTCCTAGTAGCCAGCGGCACCACCTCCGCGAGCGGCGTCGACATCGGGGTGGGCATGGGAGAATTCCGGCACATGGGGCACGTCGGGTGCATCCTCAGCCACGGGTCGATGCACTCGTGGTGGAACAGATGGCCGCAGTCCGGAATCATCCTCAGCTCGTCGCGGCCCTTGTAGTCCCCCAAGCATATGGAGCAGCAGGATGCCGTCGAGCCCGAGCTCCTCAGCTTCGCCTCCGAGTAGAGCAGCCTCGGGTAGCTCTTTATGGTGGCCTCGTCGAGGCCCACATCGATGACCACTGCATCCGCCGCTGCCCTTGCCCCGTCTCGCGACGCCCGCCGGCGGTGGACGTTTATGATGTTGCGCTGCTGCTGGGGCGCCGGGTCAACGGTCCGGGTGCAGTAATAGGAGGCCAGGGTGATGGTGGTGATGAGGAGGAGGATGCCGACGGAGACGCCGACGCCATAGCCAAAGCCTCCGAGGTTGTTGGCTCCGAGGAAGCCGCCCTGCGATCCGGTGGTGCTGTTCATATCCGCTCAAGTCGCTTCCGGGTGTGCTAAGAGGGCAGAGGGAGGAGGAGCAGATCGAGAGGGCTCGGCTCGGCCATGGCGGCGATGAGGGAGCCGATCAGATGGAGCGAAGAAGCTGTCATCTGATTTCGAGGGTTTGTTGCGAACTGCGATGTAAAGATCCAATGCGACGTTTCAAGAAGAAAAGGGAGAAAAAGTCAACGGCGACACGAGGTGGATGGGGGGTGGGGAGCGGGGGGGAGTTTAATTTAAAAGGTGGTGTGCATCTGGGGATGAAGGAAGAGCGATGTGAGGCGATTGCATGTGAACGCAGCTCGTGCTTTTCTTTCTTCTTTTTTTAATCTTTTTTTTCCGGTTGATGATGTTAGAAAATGTCTACGTATGAATTCGGGGTGGGTCAACGAGGGTTTTTTTTTTTTTTTTTTTTTTTTTTATCAGTCTTATTTTATTCCTCCTTAAACTCTCTTGAGAAAATATTAGGTGTCTAAATGATAGATACGTTAACTTTATACAAGTCCATTTACTCTCGAAAAAGAGAGTTAAATGCTGAATCGAAAAGTAGGTCGTACAGTATTCGAGCATGGAGAGAACGGGTTAAGGACGCGCTCCGGTCAAGTTTTTGAACATGACTTTGCTTGTTTGAAAAGTCGACTGCAGGCCGATGCAAAAAGCCAATTGTGTAAAGGGATGGACGAGGGTTGCCCGCAAGAAACCTCTCCATGACAGCTAACATTAAACACACGAACACACGGACGCTCCCTCTCTCTCCGTGCCAAGTTGTACGTGGTTTAATTATACGTAATGTAGAAATGTCGAGTGCCTCTGGGGAATGACGAGGAAACGTGGACCTGCTCAGATGATTAGGAAGAATCTAATTTATTAACGAACTCATAGCTATGATACCGAGTACTTTTAGCTGTGATTCCATATGTCACTTTACTCACTCACGTATGTACAAGTTTTCTATTTTATTTTCAGAGATAGGTAGAGTAGATATGCAATAACTAAAAGACATTGATATGATGACATGATATAGGATGATGTGGCAGTTATATAACTAATTTTATATGATATATATGCATGTTATTTTTATGATTTTTCTTTTAAAGGTAAAATAGAAAACTGGTTAAAATAAGTGGCTAGCTAATTTAAATTATGAATAATTTATATTAACTCCTAATCTAAATTAAGCGATTCTCCTAATTACTACAGAGATGCAATTCTGAACTAAGAAGCTGATATGAATGCAATCGATCCTAACATGGAACACAATTTCTTTTGTACTTTTTACAAAATGAAAGTTTCTTAAATTAATAGCATGCAATATTCAAGTTCATATAATCCACATATTCACCTCAGCTCAAAATAAGAAACAAGGTGTAGTGGTCAAGGATCTGATTTTACGTACCTCGACTATATGCAATTTAAACAAGGGAATTTCCTATTCGGGGACGCCTAGAATATCACAACGAATCGAAGTTAGAATTTATTAATCTCTAATAAGGTAATCAAACATACGAATCCAAGATGGTTTAGCAAATACTAGCAGTTACCTAAATTAAAATTTCGAACCGAAAACGGGTGACCGCCGAGGGGAAGCACAGGGCGAGGAGACAAGGGCACGGCAAGGGAAGGCTTGATCAAAAGAAAGTTAATCGAATTCCCCACCTCTGTGTCGTCGTCGTTCTTTCCTCAGCCGGCAAATTCCTTTGCCACCGAATATTAGGATCGCCGGGGGATTGCAAGAACTGGCTTGGACCGACGCGACGGAGGTGTTCGGTCGCCGGAAGGATGTTTTCCGGGTGCTGAGAACTCCCCTTATTTTCCCAAGGACGTATCTACGGCGTCTGTCTTTCCTTTATTTTAGCGGCCGGTCAAAAGAAACGTGACTTTTCCTGCGTGTGAAAAATGATGCGATCACCAAAACTTTCAAACGGGTTTGGCCCAAATTTTTTAGTTCACACGGGTTTTATTGCAGCTAATTCAATCAAGCTCATATGTTCCCGTGCCCGAGTCCAATTTAAAATGCTGTTTATGTCGGTCTAATGACAATGCTCCTATTATGCATATACAATTTAATAGTATTTTTATTTGAGGGTCAATACCGACTCTTAAATTTTCTATGCAATTGCTAACTAAATTTTTCTTCGATTAAATTAGAGTAGGAAAATTAAAAAAGATAAAATTTTATAAAAGAAAAAAATCCAAGCTAAAAAAAAAACACAAGCCCCTACTAGTGGCCGCCACCAGCCTTACGAGGTCTCACTAACACTGGGCAAGGACCAACAAACCTTGGCTCAAATCCCCATATCAAAATCAAATCTCAACCAAACCAAATTTTCATGAATTTTCAATTCGAATGGAATAATTGAAAAATAAATTTTTGTTTTTTATTCTAGTTTGGATAGTTTTGGTTTGGTTAACCAAACCAAACCAAATATTGCTCATTTTCTTAGTATTACAATTTACACAATCTCTCTCCTTTGTCACTAAACATCTTCTTTATACATATATATTTTTTTTTAAAAAAGCGAAAAAAAAGACGAAACAAACTAAGTCTTTAGTTGGGATTGCAATTCGATTTAAAGCTAATACATACCCAAATGGTTCAATTCGATTCAACTCAGTTCAAGTTTCCTAAAAACTCAAAGCAAATTGAATTATTGACACCCTAGGCCTGGCGGCCTCCATTGAATCTCTCTAGACACGGGCGGCACAGTCACTAGCAAGGGCTTGTGGCTCTTTTTTTTTAACGTAGGTTATTTATTAAAAAATTATCCTTTTCTTAATCTAATTTAAGTAAGATTTGAGGAAGAAAATAATTTAAAAATTCCTCTTTTTTTAAAAAAAAAAAATTTAGCACTCAATCTCACGATAAATTTTAAGAAATGTTATCACACTCGTCCATTGTTTTTATTATTTTTTTTTGGTCACGCATACGAATCCGGGTCTCTTTTATCGCGTCAATGGAATGCACATAATGTGGGCTTGGGCCGGGCCTATGAAGTTTCTAGCCCAATAAGGCTAGCTGGCCCATTGGTCCAATCCGAAAATTGTGTCCAAGCCCGTCAAATCTTTAGAGCTTCCTCAACCTTGGGATCAAACAGATATGACTAGAGGAAGCTCTCTTCTTGCTTTGTGAAAGGAGTTTTCTAAGGTACAAAAATGTTACCCTAAATTCTCGTCATTCAACAGCTTGGATTTGTCCACCGGTCAAATTCTTTTACCTATTGGTCTCATTTGCACAATCGACGGTCGATAGTGTACACGACAACGTCATTTCAAGTGGCTAATACTTAGTGAAATAAAAAATCTAATTGTAAAATAAGAAAGAGATCTCTTCACTCATTTAAAACTCGACATGTTCTTTTTCATTGCAGTTTACTTAAAAGCACATGGTAGTCGCATATTGTGTAGATATCGATGAAGATAAGTGATTCTTGGAGACAAAAATCAACCGTGCACGATTCGGACATTAACGACGATTTGACAAAGAATCAAATCACCAGTTCACGGCTGCTGTCGTTCGATTTGCTCGACTGATCTCGACTTCACCCATTAAAAACGGCAAAAAATCGGAATTTTTTTACGCTTTGCTTGCACAGAGAGCCAAGGAATCGACACCGTCATTGACCGCGGGAGGCTCATTTTTCAAGGAAACGAAACATGGCATCTACCTAACGTTCAATGGCGTCCACCTGCTGACACCGAATCCCAAGTGTAGATGTCTAAACCAGAAGCAGACGCCACGAGGAAGAAAACCCAGAAGTAAAAATCGCGTCTTTATCCTCTTTCGCCTCCTCCCGTCTTCCACATTCGATACCCAGTAGAACTTGCGGTGCCGCCCTCGATCGGTAGTTCGGTCTGCTTGCGAGACGATGGAGATGGTGCAGCTGAAGCTCGCGGTTCTGGCGCTCTGCCTGTTGCTGCCTTTCGGTCGAGCTACCGACGTCAATTACTGCGGTTCAGTACCCTTTTCTCGATCGCCTCGTGCTTTGATTCTTCCAAATTCCTTCTTGCTGGAGTCCAGTTTAGTCGGGCTCGGTCTAGCGTGTTGTTCGATGGGTGTCTGAGCTGAATTAGGGATTTTTTCACCTGCTGAGGGGTTGAGGATATGAAAGTTCTTAGCTTTTTTCGTTTTATGCCGGAAACTGTTGACGATCGTGATGGCTTGTTGTGTTTTGACCGTGTTTATGTGTATTCAGAATGAAGGTTTGGAGCTGATGTGATGTGTGGGTTTTGTTCTGAGAAACAGATAAGAAGACGGAGTACGCTGTTAAGGTCTCTGGAGTGGAGATATCGCCCTCTCCGGTGGCGAGAGGCCAGCCGGCCACCTTCAGTATTGCCGCGACCACTGGTACTGTTTCGGCCAGTCACCTTGTGGATTGTTCGATATGGGTTTTATTAAGTTGGTTTTGGTAATTAATTTTGATGACATGCACTGTTTGATTCCGCTCCTATGTTCAGTATTCCATATGCTTGTACCGGGGTTCTTTATTTAAACAGCTATATTGTGATGATTGATGTCTAATGGTGTGGGCTCTTGGATTTTATTAGTTATCTGAATAGCTCTCTTGAAGTCATGTTGAGCATGGTTTGGAGGTATAGAAATTGTGGGATCTAGATGGCAGATGATTCTTTTGTCAGGCATGTCTGTTTGCTGGAACTCAGCTGGTTGAAATCTGAATGTCCTGTGAGCTGTTTTTGCTGGTGATCATGGTTGTCTCCTTCATTTGCTACATCTGGTTTGGAATTCGTTTGTAAAGGGTGGCTTTTGTTATCGATAGAGAATACCGAAGCTTAGGAGCATATTATTCTGATTAACAAGGTTTCATCCAAAGAGACTGAGAACTCATTTTACTTTAGTTGTTTCACCATAGTCAAAGAAAGCACTTCAAACAACAACTAAGAACTCAAAATTCTATTCTGCTACATCTCTGTTTGGAAAAATATCTCGATGAAAGAGGGCATTCTTGCTTCTGCTTGGCTTGCATTGATTAAGCTGCTCATTTGAAAAAATCTGGTCAATATCCTTTTTTTCCTGTGGTTAGATCATCCAAGTAGAAGTATCGGATGAAAGTATATGGAATGGTGATTGCTTTAACATGCTTGTGTCCTCTTCTTTTTCCCTTAAAATTGACATATGAACTACCTCCTGATTTTTCTTTCATGTAGACGAAGCAATCAGCGGAGGGAATTTGGTGATCGATGTTGCATACTTTGGATGGCACATTCACAGTGAGACCCATGACCTTTGTGCAGAGACATCTTGCCCTCTAACGGGGGGAGATTTTGTTGTGGCTCATTCACAAGTTTTGCCTGGATTTACTCCGCCTGTAAGTCATTCTCTTGATGATTATGTTCGGATTCAATTCTGCAGATTGAATGCTAAAGTAGTTTTTATATCCTTAGGAAGCAAACGAAGCCATGCTTGTTTTTTAAACTTCCATCAGTTGAAAAATTGAGGGAAGATGCACTTTAGTTGGAAAAAAGTTATATCACAATAACAATCCTTTGATTGGTGAAAAGAAAAGCTAGGAAGTCGTCTAATTGAAGACATGTTACTTATGATTTGTTTTGTTTGTTTCGCATTTTGTTCTTAAAAATGGTAAGACTTTTTCACACATTTAGCCTTCACTACAACAGTAATGCTGTGTGGTCTTCTTTTCTGATGAAGTAGCAGAGTACGCAATGTGAATGGCAATTTCCCTTGTGGTTAACATGTTTACTGTAGAAGAGAACTTAGCATTGCAGTTGATGGTATTAATTATCTACTTCTTCTTCATCGATCCATATTGTCAATGTGAATGCTGGTATATTAGAGAACAATATTACATAGCTGGGGTGGGTTCACCAGATAATATCATCATGGCTAAGGCCCAACTTTATCCTCTTACATTCATTTCACTTTCACTTTGCTTGTTTCCCTTTCAAGGACTGAAAGCACCCTTTCAACCTCCCCCTCCCCCTCCCCCACCAAAAAGAAAAAAAAAAAAGGAATGAAAGCACACTCCCTGCCTGAGTTTGGCAACCGTATCAAATCTTGGTTTTCGTTTTCCCTACAATTGGACCCGGACTTACCGCCAATTTTATGGTCATATATCGAGACAGCTGTGGAATTTATCCTTTATTTATCAACCATGAAAGAGAATTTCTTTCTTAGTTTTGGTGTACTGCAGCGTTGCTTATAAGTGCTTGAATATGCAGGGTTCTTATTCCCTCACGATGAAGATGTATGATGAGAAAAAGACAGAGCTGACCTGCATCGCCTTTGATTTCAGCATCGGGTTCGTTTCATCTGTAGCCGATAGCTAAAAAGCTCTGGAAAGTGGTTAATGTCTCCTCATGAGTGTTACCATAATAGTGTACAAAAGAGAGTTTCGTTAAGAGTCTGTTCTTCCGAACCTATTTCTGTGTTGAATACTTCGACGTGCGTCTTGTAACTCTGTTATGTTCCAGAGATTCTTGAATTATCACCTTGGCTTGTCACGCACGTAAGATGACGTTGCCTCCTTTAAAATTCCTCTGAAACGTCTTGACCCACGGTGTGCTGCATGCGTGAATTGACCACGTGAGAGACTTGCGCGAACGGCATCCAAGCTGAAAAGGAAAAACCATCCGTGCCATTGCTAGAACCTGAAACAAGCAAACGACAAGGTGAGCTCTGAGCCTTAAGGTTGCCTGAATGAAAATGGAGTCCATTGTCTAGTATCTACGCGAGCTACAACAGGTTCTGAGCCCCAGTGAATTTCTTAAGGCCTGGGAAATGGGCGCATAAACCATTTTTCGTTCGGTCCTTCACCTGTGACAGGATCGTAATCGTAGTGCACCGTATGTGCAGGATGGCTTATTATTGTACCAATTTAGTCCAATCGACGTGGGTTGCAAAACATGTATCTGTAGTGTTGATGAATTGTCTACTTTCGTCTACTGTCATTCTTAAATTTATGTACCATAGGCCTAGTGCTACAGTTCGATTTCTCCCATATCCATGTGGATTGAAAATTGGGGCTTTGTGGCACATAAGGGCACTGCTTATATTCGGTGGAAGAGAATGTTATGTCGGATTTCTCCTGTACCCACATGGAATGAAAAGTGGAGCTTTGTGGATCGGAGTGAAGCATGAGAGATATGGATGGGTTGACAAAATGGGTTTATGGCATAATGTCAAGGTGCTTTTTAAGGAATACGGGGATGACAAAATGATCATCTCAGGTGATCTTCGAGATGAGATTAGCCTTTTGTGCATAAATTAGTCAGAAGCTGATACCACTTCTCTTATTATAGCCATGACTATATGTCCAACTTGAGAAACTAAATGCCCAAAATGAGTGTGGCACGGTTGATGAGGAGAACGCAGTTCGCCTATCTTTCGGAGGGATCTATCGATAAATGGCCAGCCTACTGTTCAAGCTCAGCAAGTGTCGCATGGGTTGCTCCTTGGTCAGGAAATTGTCAGCTCGTGACATTAGAATCGCCTCTCAAAAGATGTGATGCTACAAATTGAGGTTTGTTTTCTTTCCCCTATCCTTTTGCGCCTATGTCCTGTAACTTGTTTGGGTAGTATTTTATGTCTTCGCTAAGGAGATGTGACAAAATCGACAATTACCCAATTTTTTCCTGAAATCGACTATGGATTTGGCAAACTACCGAATCCCTTGTCTTGACCCGACACTGACGAAACAAAACACGAGTAGCCAGATTACTTTTCGGTGAATTGATTTGCGGACCGTAGTATTTCAAATGGACAATTATATTTGTACAGTCTAGATGCAAAACATATAATAAACCTGCTGTAGGGAAGGTTCCAAATTAGTGAAAAGATGGACTCCAAAAGCAACTTTGCGCTGGCAGAGCATAGTGCATCATGTCTGTGGGTACAATCATGTCTGCCTTGCATGGCATTATCTATTAAATCACACCAGAAGCTTTTTTGCTTTGGAAGCAAAACTGGAGAGCAGTTAAAAGCACACAAGGGCACAGAACATGGCTACAGTAGCATTTTTACCCTTTGAAGGAGAGTCACCCTCACCGAAGGCAAAGCAAAAGACCATCATGATTGGCCCTAACTTGGTTGGTGGAGGGTCAACATGGCACTGTGAGAGAGAAAATGAAGGCATGGTGCATGGGCCAGTCTCCAAGCTACACACTATCCGGCGTGATCATGCACACAACTTTCAAAAAGCAAAGTTGATTGACCCTTTTTCTAAAGCCTTCACTATCCACCCAAATTGGCCCGGAAGAGAACTCATGGACCTAATGTTCCTTCATTTTCCGAGCAGTCGTTGTTGGTGACAGTTCATTTGCCTTACCCTCCATCGTTTCACTCGATCCTGTCTCGGAGATAGACTTGCTCCTGAGCATATCCTTTGCATTTCGTTTCACTCAAGGCATGACGGGAATGAAGGGAAGGTTCTTGAAGAAACTGAAGTTCATTTCGACAATAAGCACTCTTAGGCGCGGTTTGCTAAGCCATGCCGGAAAACTATCTGATGAGAATGGTCACTACCCGCCACCGATTCACAATGAAGGACACCAGGGGGGTGAAGTTGACAGACCCGCCGTGCAGAATTGCATTACAGGTCTCAAGAATGACCAAGAGGAGGAGGTCTTATCCTTCCTAGGATCAGCAGCAACAACACCCGCCACGGATGACTTGGAGGAGGAGATCTTCTCAGATGCAGAAGGCGACAATGAATTCCCATCTTCAGCACTAGATGTCACAACCGATTACGAAACCTGTAGTCTTCAGGCTGATTCCTTACAGGGAATAGCGAAAGACGAGCTCAGGATAGACGATTCTAGGGACAACAAGGAGCACTATCACCTGTCTCTCTTGGACTTTCAGGAGAAGTGCCCACCAGGAGGAAGAGATTCGGTCATTTTCTACACGACAAGCTTGACAGGAATACGGAAGACGTTTGAGGACTGCAATGCTGTCCGGTTCTTACTGAGGAGTTTTAAAATCAACTTTCAAGAGCGGGATGTGTCGTTGCACCTACAATATCTGGAGGAGCTGCGGAAGATCCTCGGCCAGGGAGTGGTCCCTCCGAAGCTGTTCATCAGAGGAAGGTACATTGGAGAAGCCGACGAAGTCATCACACTGCATGAGCAAGGGAGCTTGAGGAAGCTTTTCGAAGGGATTCCACTTGACCTCTCAAAGAGTACATGCGTTCAATGTGCCAATGTAAGATTCGTGATATGTTTGGCTTGCCATGGAAGCTGCAGGGTGGTTAGGGACAGGGAGGAGGAATCGTGGATTCGGTGCCCTAAGTGCAACGAAAATGGCCTGATCAAGTGCCCCACATGTTGCTGAGAAATCTTATGCGGATCGTCCGCACTTGTGATCCTCCTGATGATGTATATTACCTAGAATTAACTGCTTACATCAAATTAAATTGATGCGGTTGTATAATTTAGCGCTATCGTGAGAACTGTGTTTCGTAGATGGTTCTGGGTGAACTTTGAATCCCTTTGTCTTTGTTTCCAAATAAATTCCCACAGAAGGATGATTGCCATTGACGCACAGTAAATTAGATGAACTGATTAGGGACCGAGCGTTCATAATATAGGCAAATATCCCTCTTTTTGGGAGAGAAAAGAGTGTTTCATGTATGCATCTTGCATCAAACACCACTAGTTTTGGCATTAGAAGGATGAAGAAATCTTGCAGTTCATGCTAATGACAAGGAAAAGACCAGAACTGATGTATCTATCCGCTCGTGCAAATCTTGAAATTGTGAAGTTCAACTAATTTGGTAAGCAATGTGGGATTGAAGTTTTCATTCATCTAGTCTGTTGTAAACTTGACTTTTCACTGTTTGGCATAAAATGGAGCGTTGTTGATCATGTCCACACCCAGGAGCTTTAGGATAAAGGGTTTGACATATACCTTTTTCCACATTCTTTCATGATGAACACATGTGGCCATTATCATGTCCTCTTATATTTGTACTGTCTTGGCTTTAGTTAATAAGGAGAGCAAATAAGAGCTTGGCTTGCCAGGAGACCAAAAGTCTCCAACCTCAGAAGAAAACACTGAACAGTATCCAATCAAAATGTACTGCATTTAGGGAAAAAGCATGGACATGGAAGGTTATAATCATGGGGAGGGACACTACTTCTGAAAGATTCTAACAGCGATTGGGAGTCGGATCTTGAATTTGGAAAACGACAACAAAGAACCCCACCACTAGTAAATGACATCAAGGCCAAGCCATGGCGGTTCTTTTATGATGATGCAAGGATATAGTTTGGATTTATTATTTCTCTTCCGTTAAGTATAAAAACATCTACCCGATTAAAGGATGAATGTGTACCGTGAATGAGTACATTTTACAGTATGAGAACCGTCCTTTGGTATTATAAGTCAGAAGATCATAGGTTACGTTCATACTAAAGCAGATAAGGAAATTTCGGTGAAATTGTCGATACCACTTTTTTCGTTCTTATGTGTGATTAGATGTCTGATCTTACCATACTTAAAAAGACGAGAACATCCTGTTGGTGACCTCAGTAAATTATTTGTTTTCTTTGCATAGATATGCAATTTACATCAGTGATAGGCACTTCTATGTCAAAGCTTGCATCAATCAGCTAAAAGTGGTTGTGAAAGTGTCAATGTCTGAGCTGATTTTGCCTTCACGACTTGAGGTTTAGTCAAAGCTTTTGGACAGTCTAGGTCCATACGCAAAGGAGAAAGCAGGCCATTAGTTCCTCACCCAAACTCCACAATGCGAAGGTGGGTTCTACATCTTCCAATCCTGGTCTCCTTCCTTTGCCAGCTTACTTCCAATGGAAGTGGTGGACCTCTCTCGCTAATCATGCCACCACGTTAGGTTCTTTATTCATGGGCTCGGAACTTTCCTTATCCTTTCTCCTTTTTTCTTTTCGGATACTGTTCAATCTCTCTTCTCCGTCCCCATGATCGACTCAAATTTGCGGTGGGCACATAAAGCTGTATGTTGCCCTCGGGAACTACCGAGATCGACGATTAAAACTGCGTGTATATGCATTTCGGAGCATTACGTTTCGGAAAGGCGATGAGCATGCGTAGATAGCATGAAGCTATGAGCCGCTAGTTTTGAAATGTGGAATTGGCGAGAAATTATTGCAGGGAAAAAGATCTTGATCACACTTTACTGAGTCGTAGAAACACCAAACGTGCGCAGGCACGTGCAGCACGAAAATCATCTTATTGTGGGCCGGGATTGATATAAGTGAACTTCATCAACCTTGCCGAAAGAAAATTGAAAAAAAAAAGTTGCATGTTTAACATAATGGGTAGTCAGCAGCTGCTAAATCTATGACAAAACAGAAGGCAACTGAACCGGCCTACAAAGAGCAGCATGTGGATAATATACTTCAGATTCTTCTAAATCAGAAGCTCATAAGAATCGGTCTCCTCCTCTACGTTAAGTTCTCCAAATTTTAGAGTGAAGGGTCGTGCTTCCAGCGAAATTATGCGAGCGTTGAGTGGGTTGTTCAAAAGATCGTAGTTGCCTCAACCTCAAGACAGCAACTGTTGCACAGAGACCATTCAACTAGAATAAATCAAAGAGGACACTCAAAGGATGGCATCTGAGACGGTATATCCTGAAAACGTGCATTCATGGACTTGGAGTCGCCTAGGGGCCCAACAACCCCTTTTACGGAGACATCATATTAACGAATTTTAATTAATTCTTTTCTTTTTTTAATATGCAAATATGTTCGGTTGTAAAGTAGGCCGTGAAATATCTTCAAAAACAAGGGCAACATAGGAGGGAATCTTCGTATGCCAACATAGACCAAACATAGGAAGTAGGCCTTTCTGATCCCTTACAGCTTGCAATGGAACAGCACATTAGGAAAGGAATTTCTACCTCCAGACCATAATCTTGAGCACTGGGTCTCTCTCTGATTCCAAATGTTCTGGTGAACGCCACCTCATTGTGAGGAGCACATCAAATTGACAAAAAAATAATAGAAGGAATGTGTACAATGACTGGACATTTTGGGAATTCCCAATGTCTTTAAGCTAAAAGGGCATTTTGGGAAGATGCCTAAACAAGAGGACTGCTCCCAAATAATTCAGATTTTGAAAAGCGGATTGCGACGAATTAAATAATCCAAAGACATTGATCGGTCTAGAACGAAATAGAAAACCCAGAAAAAAATGCAAGCAGATAGTTTCGGACACTGGAAATTTTAAACTTTTCATTTCTGGGGAAGAGTTAAAACAGACACATCCTCTATATACCAAGCACGAGCTCAAATTAGATCCACGTGGTTAATCATGCAACATCCCCAACAACTTCAAACATGTCAGTAATTATCCCTTCGACTATTCACAGGAAGCACCAGGGCAGGCTGCTTCTGCAGTCGCACCTTCGATAGCTTGCGGCACAGCTGCCGCGACCTCAGCAGACAAGGTAGTCATGGTCATTGGTTCTGCAGTCGCACCTTCGATAGCTTGCGGCACAGCTGCCGTGACCTCAGCAGACGAGGTAGTCATGGTCATTGGTTGCAAAAACCGCGTGTAATGGAATTCGATCTGTAACCGTTGGTGAAGAGGCGTCGATGCCATGAGGCCTTTCTTTATATCTGCTTGCAACTCCCTCAGAGGAATCGCAGCCAAGAAGCTCTTGATATACTCTTTACATGACTCCTTACCCTGACAGACGATCTCCTCTGCCTCATTAGTCTTGGTCTGCTCTTCAGGCTTGGGAACCACTGCCCCTTCCGCCACAGGACCCTCTTCCTTGGGATTGACCTGGTCAGTTTGCTGATTGTTCTGATCAGTGGCAGTTTTGTCCTCGGGTGGTTGAACTGTGTTTAGCAGCTTGTGAATAGTTGTACTCCGGTCGAATTTCAAGATGTAGGCCTGACTGCAACCCTCATACAGCCTCTCGCCAAGTGTGTCAATTATATAGTAAGCTTCTGGTTCGACCTTGAGGATGAAGAAGTGGTCGTTCCAGCTGACAATATAAAGATGGGGTTCACCATTACTAGGACCATCTGATCCAGCACGACTGACCTCATCCCAAATGTTATCGAAGGACATAGCACCATGTAGAAAGTCAAATCTTCCTTCATCCATACC
Organism: Eucalyptus sp. ANBG9806169; assembly: GCA_014182395.1. Classification (NCBI taxonomy): domain Eukaryota; kingdom Viridiplantae; phylum Streptophyta; class Magnoliopsida; order Myrtales; family Myrtaceae; genus Eucalyptus; species Eucalyptus sp. ANBG9806169. The sequence continues at coordinate 38,253,451 of CM024573.1, read as the reverse complement.
CTCTGGATGGAAAAACCCGATAAATGACTTTTCAGGAACAACGGAAAGAGGACGGATCTTGGCTTGGAGGACTGTGTCAAGGTCAAAGTGCTTGTCAGGAAATCGTTCTCTGTATGCTTCATTATCGCACAGATTCCTCCACTCTAATGATCCATCTCTGATGAGACTGTCAAACTGGGACTTGATTGGCATTAGATCACGATTTGCTTGGAACCAATCAGCAATTACAGCAACAAGGGCGGTGCATGCACTTTCGCCGGCAGCACGCTCGCTTCGCTGGTCAATGGAAGCAAAGAAGACTTGTGTTTGAAGCTTCATGAGTCCATCACGGCTTATAACCTCCTTTCTCTCCCAACTGCCAACGGCAAAATTATCATCTCCAAATTCAGACACCGATGATCGATTTGCAGAAGAATCTTCTTCAGTCTTACCCCACTGTAAGAAAAGTTCACAGTTATTTCAACGATATATATATAAAGTAGTCCCTTCTGCTATAAAGGACAGCATTATAAAAAGTTAACTATTGAATAATCTTTTTGATGCGCCGATGAAATTTCCAACAGATATCGGCTTGACCACCATTTCATTTGGCAAAAATCTTAAAGCAAAGGCAGAAAAGATATCCTAAAACTATCAGAAGCAGATTCTTACCCCCAAAGAGAGAGATTCATCTGAGCTAAGCTGGCGACGATAGTAATCAATGTCATCCCCACCCTCCTCTGCATATGCCTTCTTCAATAAGGGCTCCCCCTTTGCTTTGGGAGACCTGAAGCTCAGCTTCCTCTTCCGCCAGGACAGTATGCGTCGCTTTGAACCTTGTGGCTGTGATTGTTCAGAGACTGAAGCAAATGGATCCTCATTATTTGAGCAACCCACATCAGATTTTCGATGACTATAGTAGATCCAATCTTCAATTTCGCCAGAAATTCTAGCATTGGAGTAAAATGAGCCTCCCGCACAATTTGCATAGGCCAGTGTTCCATAGCTAAATGACTTTCTAATGTTGGAGTTTTCCTTTCCTTCATCCGATTCCTCTTCCTCAGAAACATCTGGAGAGTCAGAATCAAGTGGATAAGTGTACTCTCCATCCTCACTCTTGGCAGAACACTTTCCATCGCTGCCCTCTTCATCAAGACAAGCCTTTTTGGCTCTCCTGGCAGACATGTAATCAGTAAGTAACTTCACCTTCTTAAGACCCGCTTTGAGGGCAGAAAGTTCATCTTTTTCTGCTGAAACAGCTTCCCCACACTGCTGTGGGGATTGACTAGGCACCATTGATCTCTCAATCGGGTTTGCAGCTTCCTGAGAGGTTCTCAGCTCCACTAAGTTGAGAGATATCTGCATGGTTGATGGAAGAATCAGTTTTCATAATCAAGGAACTAAAAGAAGATAAAGCATTATTTTTTCAAGAAATGATTACGTACAGACAGCAGCGGCGGAGAATCCGTGGAAACACCAGGGAGTGTGAGAGGAATACTCAGTTCAAATTCCTTTTGATCCGCAGCTGAAGCGAATTCTGAGAGATTTAGCGATGCCACTCCAACGATCGGAACTTTGTTCTTCAATCCTTGGTTCAAGCCCTGCTCAGCAAAGGAAGACGAAGCCTCTTACAACCATAATCCATGGGATTATTTTAAAAGCTAACACAGCCATGGGGCTGCACAAAATACTCTCTCTAAGAACAAGTTTTCTCAGCCATTATCAGACACGAATTAAAAATGGGTCACCATAGTTAACTAATTCTGATTAGGAAAAAATGTGGCTAAAGCCTAGAAATTGCATCCAGACAAATAATTCTGACATAAAATACAGCTCGATGGCAACGGGTAAAACCTAAACTAGAAGTCCATTGCCGAGTCAATACATGAGCGAAATCCGTCCTCAATTAGTTGAGAAATCAACAGAGGGAAGAAACCATGGCCGGGGAAAAAGACAGATTTTGCAAAACCAAACCCAGGATTCAATTCCCAGCAATCCAGTAGGCGTGGCCATATCCTTCAACAGGAATTTCACGCCTCGATTTCCATGGAATAAGCAATACCAACAACAATAATCTTGAAAGTGACAACCATTTAAATTACAAAAATCCACGAAACCACCAATCAACCTAAACCTCATCAAACAATAATTTCCCCCAAAAATTAAAACATCGGACGGATACGGACATGATCCAGTCATATCCACGCAGGTTCATGTGGAAAAAACCCCAAATTTCACTATGAATCACGCGTGAGCGCGCCATTCCTCGCGAATTAGCCGCAAAATCAGCCCAAGAAAGGAAACAAGCACTCCACAGAGAACGCCACAAAACCTACAAAAAGAAAATCAACTCACGTTGAAGACGGTGAAGGCGATCTCCCAGGGATGAAACGCGTTCTCCTTGTAAGCCGAGAGCGTGCACACGCTCTCGAACTCCTCGTTCCAGCACACCGCGCCCCCCTCGCCCACGCGCTCCTCCCTCGTGAAGTTCCGCTTCACGGCATTGCGGCGCATCACCATCAGGGCCAGCTTCGGGCCCTTCCACCGGACCTCCACGGCCATCCCCCCGCCCTCCGCCGCCGGCGCCACCGGATCGCACCCCTCGAGCCGCTCCACCACCAGCCGGACCTCGTACTTCTTCGCCGCCAGCGGCGGCCACGGCCGCCACCGCCGCATCATCTTCACCACCATCTCCGCCGACGAACGGCACGCAGGCAGCGCCCCCGGGGGATTCCGACGGAGACCACGAGGCAGGAGCCGGGCCCGCTTCGAAGTGCGCGCGTGAGGAAGCGGTCGTGCGATGGAGATCTTCGAGGAGGAACAGGCGCGGATTTTCGGTTGCTCCGAGATAGGAGGTCTAGAGATAGAGAGAGAAAGGGAAGAGTGGGGAAGATGCCGTTATATCTTTGAAGAGGAGTGGTTTTAGAGAGAGAAGGAGCAGTCGCAGAAGAGAGAGAGAGAGAGATGAACGTTGATGACGATGACGGAGAGAATAGAGAGAATAGAGAGAACAGAGATAGAGATAGAGAGAGAGGGATTGAAGAGAGGAAGGGAAGGTGGTTAAGGATTTAACCGGAGGGTAGGGTCAAAAACGACCACGCGGGGTTCGCCTTTTATTTTATTTTATTTTTTTGGGGTATTTACAGGTTGGATTTTTGGGGATTCTCGGGGCTTTCGGATTTTTGGATAATTCGGATCGCTTGTATTTATCTGTCCGCCCTTGAAGAATCCAACACGCCCATTTTGTGCACGCTTTGTTTTTTTTTTTCTTATTTTCTTTTTTTGCCATTTTTGGGCCCCGGGTGCAGGGGACTGGGAGCTTGACGCGTGCAAAAACGGAAATAATTCGAATTTTTTTTTTTTTTTCAATCTCCAGATTCTATGCATTTAAAGGGAAGAAAAAGATCCCATCAAAATCTAAAAGAATGTTCAAATTTCATGGAAAAAAAAAACATGATAAAAATAATTGCGTGTGAATGTAGCTGCCGATTTTGAGAGTTTCGGGAATTTCAATTTTCTAAAGAATTAAAGTGCTTGAGTTACTAAATTTGGATTCTAAGTAAAATTTGCAAGATAAAAGTCGATCCACGGAAGAGACTTTTGCGAATACCTCTCGCACAATTTATGTACCATCCATCACAGGAGGGATATAAACCGTCAATTTAGTGAATTGAATAGAAATTTGAGCTTCTACACGAGCAAATCAAGAATTAGCCGTGTTATAGTGATTGTTAGAACAAGTTTAAGAGACATTCATTTTTATTTTAGATGTTATTATGAAAAATTTGTCTTGAAGAAAGGGTTCGATTTGCTTCCGCTTTTTTTTTCTTTTTACATTTTTATGGTTGCATATTTTTATTCTTTTTAATTTAAAACTCCCGAGACTTTCACAACATATAAACGTTGACGAGTAAATTCGCCATTAATTCTTTTAGTTTTGTTAAAAATTTAAATAATAAAATAACAAAGCGAGAAAATACTTTTTTTGTTTGACTAAATAATAAGAATCAATGGCTAATTTCTAATTATAGGAACATTCTACTTTCACAACAACAAGCATTTGTGGTACTCTTATGTCCAACCGTCATACTATATTTGCTATTGAAACACGAGAACTCTACTTTTTGTCATATCCTAATATAGATAAAATATTTATTCCAGCGATATAACTATTTATTTTAAATGTCGAGATAGATCTTCCACAAATCCTATTTTTCAAAGTTAGTGAAATCTATGACAAAAAGAAAAAGTCAATGAAATCCTCAATAGCGTTTCCTTTTTTCTTCTATCCTTTCGGTGGCAAATACGGTGTGCGTCATCATATATCTATTTCATTTTATTAGAACCACAAATTGATTCCATACGACTTTTATGAAGAGTTGGATTAAATTCATCTAGCCACAATCCATATTCTATCAAGTGATCAAAAAGCCCTTCAAGATGGTCAATTGATCAAAATTCCATAATTTCACTTAAAAATAATGGAGCAAAGTTTTAGGCGTGGATTTGGGAGGAGAAGGACCGACTTTCTTCTTTTCTCTATCAATTTTTTTTTTTAATTTTAGTTTTAAATTGGGATTTTTTTTTATTTTAATTTTTTCGCTTTTGGTTAGGAATATACGCGGAGATAGTGAACCCCAAAGACCTAATCTTTTCGGGTAAAGCGACCCTTGACACATTGATTAACATAGGGATCTCAAGACAACAAATATTAAAATCCTAGGGCTTTTGCTTTTTGGTTTTGGTGGAGAAAGACCGGGTGGAGTTCACTCACCCTCCCCCATTTCCTTCTTCTTTACCTTTTTTCTTCCTTTTTCACAAGTATAAAAAGGATGAGGAAAAACCATGGGAAGCAAAGAAAAAGCAAAAGAGAATGCAAAAATATTATGAGGAGAGAAGAAGACTCCGTCCTCACCATTCTTCATTTCACATTAATCAGTGGAAAATCTAGCATGTATCGTACCTTCTAGAGTCCAGCTTTCAGTGCCCTTTAAGTCTCCGTACAAATTTCACCTTTGACCCACAAACCCATGAGTCTGTCTCGCTCATTCTTTAGGACTTACCACAGTCGCCAGATCATGCGAACCTCACGAGAGCTTTATCTAATTTGAGGGGCGCCCTATATTCGGGCATCTTATTTCATGCCCATCGAACACCATTCATCTCATTTTGTATCCCTCTACTTGTCTATAAGACCAACTAATCAGTTCACTTCACCCGAAAGTCTAATATGTGATGATGAGGGAGGAGATGATGGTACACAACAATTGACATAATATTCTCTTGCTCCAAAAGCATGTATTGGTGGCTCAACCTAGATTTGCCACTAATTTATTCAATTTAATCGAAAAGGAGGACCAAACGCGGTCAACGTTGCCAAGAGCCCATTTCTCTGCCTCCAATGCTTTCCCCATTTCCATGTGAACATGAAAGTTGTCATCCCCATGATCATAAACAATCATTCTGTGTCCGAGGGTGCTCCAAATTGTCAATCATGACAGTAAGTCAACGTTTACATTGGTCCAAACATTTCTTCTTTTTTTTGGGTCTTTTTTTTTTTTTTTTGGGTGTGGATCATCATTTTCTTAGAAAGTAAGTGATGACTTTATTGACCAAATGTGTGAACCACATGGGAGCTTTCTTGTTTTTCTCTCTTTGCTTTGGTGAAGGAGGAAGCAGCATGTGGGATTTTGCTTGAGACGGTGGGCAGAGACAGGTGATTGCCTTGAGACTGTGGGGCTCGTGAATTGATGAGATGGACGTCGACAAGTCATTTAAGATCCCTTTGTTCATTTCGGCTTTGGCTTTACAGCCTGTGGCTTCTTGAGAGGGTCGACGTTCTAGAGAAGAGCCTCTTGAAATTGCGGGTGGACGTGCCGTGGGCTTATGAGTTCGTGTGTTGGTTTTCACGTTTTGGAACTTTGAGGGAGACGGTCTCTTGACCTGAAAACATTGAGCTACAATGATGGTGTTATGTAAAAGCTTGAATATGTTTGTTTCTTGTGAAACCGGCTAACTCGGATACCTTGGAATTCATGTTAAGATTATGGCGAGTCTCGTGTAGAATGAGAGATGAGTCGTGATATAAGAGGTATATTCGAAGGTTAATATATTACTTCTTCTGAGGTTTTAAGGAAAAAGTATAAAAAAAATCGATACCAATTTAGTCTTAAATATTTTCACGTTTTATTGATTGAGTCAATCTGATCAATTTACAAAATATGAAAATTTTTTGAATTAAATTGATTCAAATAAAAAGTTTAAAATTGAGTTAATGCCAGTGTAATAAATATATGATTTTTTTCGATGTTTTTCTCAGGTTTTAATCATTTCATGAATTTTATATGAGATTGAATACTATTCATGGATTGACATTGATGAGTGGGAAATTAAGAACCTACGTAAGGTGGGTATATGAAGAGATAAAGGCTAAGTGGTTAGACCTTGACCTAGCAATTAGGCTTGAAAAAATATCTTTAGCATATACAATAGGAGGACTTAAATCGCACGGCCCAAGCAGGATGTTGAGCTATATATAATGGAAAAATAGAGCATACATCATTAATAAGAAGGTTAAATTACATAATTGATCTTATTCAATTATTAATATAATGAGTGTAATATAACTATTTATCCTCTCAAATAGATTCAACATAATACCACGAAAGCAGTTGGCCCAATAATAGAATGAGAGACGAGTCGTGATATAAGGGGTATATTCAAAAGCTAATATGCTACTTCTTTTGAGGTTTTAAGGAAAAAGTCCAAAAAAGTTGGTACCAATTGAATCATAAACTTTTTAATTAAACCAATTTAGTCACATGCTTTCGTGTTTTATTGATTGAGTTCATCCACTCAATTTACAAAATATGAAAAGATTTTGAATTAAATTGGTTCAATTAAAAAGTTTAGAATTGAAATGATATCTGTATAATAAATAAATGACTTTTTTTTTGTGATATTTTTCTCTGATTTTAATTATTTTACATATTTTACATCAGATTGAATAGTAGTCATGGATTGACATTGATGAGTGGGAAATTAAGAACCTACGTAAGGTAGGTATCCGGAGTGATATAGGTTAAGTGGTTAGGCCTTGACCTAGCAATTAGGCTCGAAAAAATATCTTGAGCATATACAATTGGAGGACCTCAATCGCATGACCCAATCAGGATGTCGAGGTATATATAATGGGATATAGAACATATATCATTAATAAGAAGGTTAAATTACATGATTGATCTTATACAATTCTTAATATGATGAGAGTACTATAACTATTTATCCTTTCAAATAGATTGAACATAATACAACGAAAATAGTTGGCCCCAATAGTAAAAGATTTACTCGTTCACAAGATCACAAGTTGGAATCACATTGTAGCGAACAAGAAATTTTCTAACGGTCAGCATAGGGATGGAATTGTGGCGACGGGCTCGCAATGTCCAATTTCTACGTCGTGAGGGGTGCGAAGTTAGCGATGGGTCAACTTGAACATCATACAGTGTGGCACGGCACTATTGATAATGTCTAGAGAGGCTCGCTAGTGCCGATCTCCCCTCTCCATCTCTTCACCCGTAAAATAATATAATGGCACCTTCGTATGTATAACCGAGTTTCGTTTTATTTATTTCCCTATTTTTCTATGTTGCTTCGTTTGCCAATGGGTTAGACTAAGTTAGAAGATCGCTTGAGGAGGAGGCCGTGTTGTATATTGACCTTCGGAAAGATGGTGATCGGCTGGCCACGTTGAGCTTAGATATGCAAACATGTCGTGCGTGCCCCATGCCCGTATTATATAGCGGTCCTAGACAAATTAGGGGAAAAAAAATGTGACATGATTAGATCGTGATCGAGGCTCTCGGTCCTGCACATAGAAAAACTCCAATAATCTTGTTTTCAGAATGAAGCCCATAGCTTTCATCACGTCATTTCTTTTAATCACGATATTTCCCGCTCAACATGATGCCGATGACCGGTTCCACCGCCCCATCGATCGATGAGGATTTATCTAATGCACGTAGAGACGCTGTCCCCATCGATAACTCAAAATTATTTGATTATTTTAACAGATAATTCAACCATTTGCACGAGTTTTAAAAAAAAAAACTTATTTTAGATGGAAATTACCTGAAAAGTACTAAATGAATTATTGGTACGGTTTGACTGTATATTTAATTTTGCCAATTAAATCTATTCTACCAATTTTAGTGGAAATTGTTGAGTGGATGCCGGCCGTCTTACGTAATATGACCGGTACAGTTGGGATTAACGTAAATAATATTTATAATTTTTTAAAAAAATCCTAGGGTGAGTGAGGAAAACACTCCCTTTCTCTTATCTCACACCTCTATTAGCTCTTACTTTATTTTTTTCTTTAGAAAAAAAATCAAAATTTTAATTATTTTTCTTTTTTCTTTTTTTTTCCTTCTTTTGTGGTCAATCCTGGCTTGACCATGGGCAAGCTGGCGACCGGCCGACCAGCAACTACAAGTGAACCTTAAGCTAGCTACTCGCTAGATCGGTAAGCACGAGCGTCGAGCTCGCTAGCCTCGAGCCTCATTAGATCGACGAGCCTTTTTAAGGCTAGCAAGCTTGAACTCACCTTTGGCCGGTCGCTAGCCGTCACCGTCAACCTGTCGCCGTCACCCACGACAGATTGAAGAAGAACAAGGATTAAGAGAAAAATAAAAGGAAATAAATAAAAATAAAACAAAACAAAATTAAAAATAATTAAAAAAATAATTTTTAAAAAATAAAAATAAAAATTATTAAAAAGAGTGCACATAGGAGAATTAAATTACATTTTCCATACCAAATGGCATACAATATTTTCTAATTTATTTTCAAGTCTCAATCGAACATCAGAAAATAATATCATTTTCCTAGAAGAATATTTTCTAAATGGCCTATTGAGAAAGCATTTTTCAATACTATATTTTTCGCAAAACAAATGGAGTCTTAGAGATAAGATGAAAAAAAAAAGTTAGGTAAATTACGTGGAATTTGAATTAGGTAATGAGAAAGTTGGAAATCAAGAAGCTCGCACGAAGCTCTTGTCACTTTCGTCTCCACGCCTAAACCAAGTTACTTCGTCATAACCGAACCCCTGCCCCAGATGACAACTGCAACGCTGCTTTTCATTGCCGTGGGCTTGTATCCTTGCGTGCTGCGGAAAGAAGGAAGGGCCAACTGAAAAGTTCCAATTTTCCACCCCATAAGTTACGGACATTTCCCTGCCGGACTCCATTTATTTAACTACCTAATTGTACTTATCGATTCTAATAAATTAATTATTAATACTCAGTCCTTCCCTTCGTCGGATGCAAGATGACTAGAGCCAAAAGTGACTCGTTTTCTCTTCACTTGCTGGTGTAATTTATCAGTTGTATCGATCTATTTAGCAATTGGCGAAATGACCTTTGTCCTATGTCGTCCTCAAACTAACAACATTGTTTCGATGTTGCCACCTGGAGAAATTTATAGGGACAAATCATCGTGAGTATCTTCCTTTGGTCCTTTCGTGACAGGCCGTAGAGATCAGCTTTGTGAATGCAATAAAATCGAATGTCGAATTTCATCACACCATTATATAATTCAGATATCTTCACCAGGGAAGATCACTAAAAGGAAGTCCAAATCTAAGCATGTAATTCACATTCACTAAAAAATCCTCTGACATAATTTATTCATACATGTATTCTAACGATACATTCAATGCCAAGGAAAGTGGCAACCCCCTCCCGCGCTACGTCCTATGTGAGGCTGTGGAACTTACAGCGCTGGATTTTCCATGATGTCTTGATAGCGACATGTAAGGAACGGGATCACCACACACATTCGATGATTCTTGTAGCCCTTCCCCTTTCTACTTTAGCAAAACGTGGGTGGAGGTTCACTTAGACTCTACTCTCTAGTGGCGCTTGTGATGATACTAGTCATTACTCATTAGTACCAGAACCAGCATCACGAGTGCACACCAAGGGCACAAGAAGACAAGGATCGTGGAGTCTAGCAAAGCCAGAAATCAAAGGAGGAAATGGACCATTTCGCATCACATTTACGCCAATTAAATAAACAAGAAAAGAACGAACTGGTCACATCCATCTGGATGGATAGATGCATTAGAGATTTTGAGGGAAAGCATCTAAAAAGTTACAAATCTAATGCATCAATACGAATTTAATCTTAAATATTTCAACCGAATCAATTTAATATTAAACATTTTTATGTTTTGTTAACTAAGTCTATCTAGCCAATTTAAATCCTAAATTGTTGAAGTGGACATAGGGCGTCCTACATGACATGATTGATACTAACGTTGACTTTTTTTTTTAATAATTTAATAATTTTTTCCTTTTTTTCTTTCTTTTTTTCCTTTTTGCCGATGGCTAGCAACACAATACAAGCAGATCCACTCACAATTTAGGCTTGCCATAGGCGAGGTGCAACCTCCCCTGAGCAAGGCGCAAAAAGAGAAGGGAAAGAAAAGGAAAGAAAAAAAGAAATGAAAAGATTCATATAAATTATATAAAAAAAATATCAACTTAGGACAACTTGCATCCATGTCAACAATTTTTTACTTAAATTGATCGAATAGACTCAATTTGCAAAATGTGAAAAGATTTTAGACTAAATTGATCAAATTAAAAGGTTTAGAAGTGAATTGATATCAATACAATAAATATATAACTCTTTTCAATATTTTCTTAGGTTTTAATTATTTGGTTAATGCCACAAAAAATCAAAAACGGGTTCACTTGTGATAAATTTATCCTACACTAATTTTTTTACCACCAAAGAATCCAAACTGATATATTCGTGATAAATTTATTCTCCATTAGTTTTCGTTAAATTTACAGTGAAATTGCTGAGTTGTATGACACCCAGTTTGAGATTTTATGGTTGTACTAATTTTGTGATTTTTTGTAATATTAATCTAATTTAATGGAGCGTATATTTGTCATAAATATACCAGTTTAGGATTTTTGACAATAAAAAAAATTAGTTTAAGATAAATTTGCAACAAGTGTATTAGTTTAGGGTTTTTTGTTATCATTTGAGATAAATTTGTCATGGTGCATCTATTTGGGTTTTTTGGTGGCAAAAAATTAATTTCCTATAAATTTGTGACAAGTATATTAATTTGAGATTTTTTGATACTATGAATCCTTAATTATTTCACATATTTTATATTAGATCAAATACTATTCATGGATTGACGTTGATGTGTGTGACATTAAGAACCTATGCAAGGTAGGTATCCAAAGAGAATAGGTTTAGTGGTTCAACCTTGACCTAGCAATTAGGCTTCGAAGATATCTTGAGCATAAACAATTGGATGACTTAAATCTCACGACCCAATCGGGATGTCGAGGTATATATAATGGAAAAATAGGGTACACATCATTGATAAAAAATGTTAACTTACATAACTGATCTTATTAAATTCTTAATTTGAGGAGTGTTATATAACTATTTATTCTCTCAAATAGATTGAACGTAATATTATAAAAGTAATTGACCTAATGATAAAATTACTTATTGTTCATGAGATCACCAGTTCAAATCACATCATAGCGAATAAGAAACTTTTTGACGGCCGGCATTGGGATGAAATTGCAATAATGGGCTCGCCAATCTCTAGACATTACCATTAGTCGAAAATCTATAATAGATTTTTTTTTTCTTTTTTTTCTATGTTGCTTTGTTTGCCAATGGGTTAGGACTAACTTAGGAGATCGCTTGAGGGGGAGGTTGTGTCGTATTCTGACCTTCGGAAAGACGGTGATCGGCTGGCCACGTTGAGCTTAGATATGCAAAAATGTCGCGCATGCCCCGTGCTCATATTATATAGCGGTTCTTGACAAATTAGAGGGGAAAAAAAATCCGACATGATTAGATTTAGATTGTCGTCGAGACTAAACTCCACTATATCGGACTCGGTCCTTGCCACAGAAAACTCCAACAATCTTGTTTTCAGAATGAAGCCGGTTTCATGCAGCCTACAGCACGTATAGGTATTATACGTGTTGGGAATTTATTTTTTAACTCAAACTTATCTGATTATTTTAACAGATAAATCGACCATTTGTACGAGTTGGGAATTTATTTTTTTTTAAAAGATTTATTTTAGATGGAAACTACCCGAAAAGTACTAATTGAATTGAACCAAACATGGTACGTTTTGACTATATTTTTAATTTTGCCAATTAAATCTATTCGATTAATTTTAGCGGAAATTATTGAGTTGACGCCGTCCATCCCACGTAACATGACTGACACGGCCGATACTAATGTAAACAATTTTTGTAATTTTTATCTTAAGTTTTTTTTTTTTTTCCTTTTTTTCTTCCAAGCCCGATGAGCCTATGAACCTCACCAGGCTTGGTAGAAAAAAATTTTAAAAAATTGTGGATAAATTTTCATGTCCGCATGGATTGTCCTATATCACACCATCGGCTTCCACGTCAGTACTATTGACTATTGAGCACATGGCCCAATGGTAAAGGAATTGGGGGATGAGGACACTAGTATCGTAAATGTAGATTTTGACTTTCACGCTCTACAAAAGGACATAGCAAAAGTTTGAAAGTGAGATGAGAGTCAAGCTCCACTTATTTCTCGGAAAACAACTTTTTGAAAAAAGTTTTCTAGATTTTCCGATATTCGTTTCACGGAGAATGAATTGGTTGAAGAAAACATTAGTCTTGTAAAATAAGGGAAAATGTTTTTCATTTTTCAAGTAGGGAAAAACATTTTCCTCACTCACTTTCTCTTATCTCACACCTCTATTAGCCCCCCACCTTTTTTTTTTTTGATTTTTTTTTTATTCTTATTTTTCCTTTTCTTTTCCTTTTTTTTCTTTCTTTCACGGTTAGTCGTCAGCAACTGACCACAGGCGAGTTGGCGATCAATTGATCACCAACCACAAACAAACCTCAAGTTGGCTACTCGCTAGATCGGCGAGCACAAGTGTCAAACTCGCTAGCCTTGGGCCTCGTTAAATCGACGAGCCTTTTTAAGGCTAGTGAGCTTGAACTCACCTTTGGCTAGTTGTCGGCCATCACTGTTGACTGAAAAAGAACAAGGAAGAAGAGAAAAATAAAATTAAAATAAAAGACAAAATTTAAAATAATTTAAAATTCATTTTAAAAAATAAAATAATGAAATAAAAATTATTAAAAAGAGTGCACGGAGGAGAATCAAATCGAATTTTTCATACCAGACAACTAGAAATATGTCCTAATTCATTTTCAAGTTTCAATCGAACATAAAAAAATACTACTATTTTCTCATAAAATGTTTTCTTTCCTAGAAAATGGCTTGTTGAAAAAATATATTCCAAACACGTTACATTTTTCGTGAAACGAACAGACTCTTAGAAATAGGACAGACAAAAAAAATAATTTGGTAAATTTCGTTGAATTTGATTTAGCCATGGGAAAGTCGAGCTCAAGAAGCTGGCACGAAGCTCTCGTCACTTTCGTCTCCACGCCTAGACCAAGTTACATCGTCAAACCCTACCCCAGATGACAACTACAACGTTGCTTTTCATTGCTATGTGCTTTCATTGTTGCAGGCGGCAGAAAGAAGGAAAAGCCAAATGAAAATCTCCAATTTTCCACCCCATAAGTTACGGACATTTCCCTGCCATAGTCCATTTATTTAACTACCTAATTCCAATTATTGATTCTAATCAATTAATATTAATACTCAGTCGTTCCCTTCATCAGATGCAAGATGTAAAGAGACAAAAGTGACTCTTTTTTTGTTCCCTTGTTGTTGTAATTATCGATTATATCGATCTATTTAGTAACCGGCAAAATGATCTCTGTTGTACATCATCTCCAAACTGACAACATAGTTTCAATGTTGCTAACTGGAGAAATTTAGAGGGACAAATCATCGTGAGTGTAAATGCAAATGGAGTCACTTCATTGGTGGACAAACATATTGGGTGCCAGCTCTCGTGGTCCTGAGACAGACTAATATAGCGAGACGAGTCTCCATACCATAAAAACCCCGAACAAGCTCAACTCCCAACACTTCCATCCCGGTTCGATTCCACTCGGTGCCGAGGAAAGGGGCGACCAACCCACCTCACTTGCTACATCCTATGTCATCCCGCGCGACCCACAGCACCCTAATTTTCCTCGATATCTCGACAGGACACGTAAGGAGTGGGATTACCACACACTTATGTTGCCAATGTGTTGCCAATGTGTGCTCCACTCTTTCGGTCCTTCCCCTTTCTACTTTTAGCAAAACGTGGGTGGAGTTCCCCTCGACTCTAGTGGCGCTTGTGACGATACTAGTCATCGGTAGCGGCACCCAGCATCACGAGAGCACATCGACGGCACAAGAGGACAAGGATCGTGCGGTCGTCTAGCAAAGCCGGAAATCTAAAGGAGGAAATGGTCCATTTCAACATGACGCTTACACCTCGATTAGAAAAAAAGGGGAAGCGAACGAGCGGGGGATCACGTCCATCTAGATCGATGTGGACATTAGAGAAAAGGAGATGTGGAAAAACTTGACCACATGGAGATGAGAAAGTGGTCGGCGGGGCCTACCTGGGGGAGAAAAAAGATCGGCAGCGAACATCGCACGTTAGGAAAACGGGAAAAGAATTAAGGATGTTTTCCCACTTTTCCACCCTCCTCCCCCACGCCCACAATTGAGCAATAGGGCCGCGCCACGTGTGCGGAGGTGATGAATCCCGGTTGGAGGAGAAAGAGATCGGCCCCCGGGAGGCCGGTGTTAGGTAAATAGGTTCGACAGGTGATGTATGGTAAAGGTAAATATCTAAGAGGTAGCAAGAACGAAGATATAAATAACCTCTGAATTTTATCCCACTATACGATGTGGTCCATAAACTATACATTATTATAAGATGTAGTTCCTTAATTTTTTTATTTATTTAATTGAATATCTGAAATTTTGACACATATTCAATTTGGTCATTAAACTATATGGAAATGTTAAATATTGTTGTTCCATTAATTCAAATTCAAAGACAATATTGAATAGTTTAGGGACTAAATTATTTATGAACCAAAGTCCAATGATCACATTGAATAATTTAAAAGCTCAAGGACAACATTATATATTAGGCTAAAGTTTATGGACTATATTGAAAAAATTAGAAGTTCAATGGCCATATTGTATATTGGACTAAAGTACAGAGATCATCCGTGTCATTTTTTTATTTAACAAAATAGTGCATACTTTTTTTTTTTGGTCGATAACAAAAGAGCGCACAATTATGCATTTACAAAAGAAGAAGGAAATTAAATTTGTGATGAGATAAAACGGATTTAGAGATTTGAATCGGTTTATGATAATATTTTAAACGATTATAATATTATGGAAATCTAAATTCAGTTTCGAAATAAGGTAATTGGAGGATTAGTTGGCAATTAATCCGCTTAAATAAATTAAGACTATGTCGATTGTGTCATATTTAAAAGAAAAATCTTAAATAAAGGCAAGGGTTTTCATTTAATTTTTTAGCAAATTTTGAAGTTGAAATGTGTACTTAGATCTGCTCATATATAATCGAGATTAATTTGTAAAAAAATCAAGTGATAAACTCCGAATAAACATATGACTAGTAAGTGAGACGGAAAATTGTTGGCAACTAGAAAATAATCAGAATTAAAGACACGTATTTCATTACCCGTCTTGTTTCAAAGAGTTTGAGAGGACAAAATTTGGGGAGATAATGTCTCATCGCTCGTATCATATACAAAATTTTTAATGAAATCCATTTTATATATTTATCTTTGCTTCAATAATTAGTCCGCATCTATACATCCGCGATGATCCGACATCTTTCCCTGTTTGCGCAATTGAATAATATAAGGTCGGTTTTCGGGTGTGCAAAAAGAATTGTGAGAGTGCGTCGGATCAAGCGTTGGGCTTTATTTGGTGATTAATTGCGCGATAATTTCCAACCTAATCTCGAAGAATTATATTTAACTTTGCGGGGAACCGACGAACTTCTCAGCGTACCACACGTAATGCACCTGGTGTATAAAGCAAAAGCGTCCACTGGAGAACATAAGAATTCGTGCCTAGATTTCATTTAGGACCATTTGAATCGACGATTATGACATGCGATGGCGTCGTCATAAGAAAAAGAGACACGTATCTCAAACTGGATGTATCTATCATCTCTTTTCCCCTAACCTTATTGACCATTTCTCGAGAATGTTTTGTTGTTGTTGGTACGTGTTTGGGGAGATTTTGTTGGTTGTGTCCTAATAACGGTATGGGGCTTGCTTACATTCTTTGAAGGAGAACATCTTGCAGTTTATGACCTCTTTTAGCAAGATAAAAGAGACCTCTGAGCTCGAACTCTAGGAAGAGTTCCAAGAGGTGTCTAGCGCTTCGAACATTAGTCTTTTTCCATGCTATTCATACGTCCTAGGAAACGGTAATTAGGAAAGTTGAAATGAAAGTCCTATGACTGTGAAATTTTTATATAAGAACGAGTTTAGATCAATGGTAGAAAATGTTATCTAACTCTGCTGTGAGTCTAGTTTTGAAATCAGTCTTAGTCCCTTAATGAGGAAAGTGCAAGTTAGTGCTAACTAAGAGACTCATTAAAAACCTCATTGGTGGATCATAACGCTTGCCTACAAAGGAATTGCCCTATTGCCCCTTCTCAATCAGATTAGTTCGATTTTCACTAATCTGAATTTGAGGAGATGGTTGTTAGGGAATGCGTTGTCTTTCCTTCTATTTTCTCATGAGATTCCCAAGGTACCTTGCCGTTGGCAGGTCCTATCTTCGTTTCCTTTCAGGTCAAGGGCGTGCAGTGAGCATAGAGGTCCTCTTTGGAATTGCCCTAGTATGGTGATGTCACCCCTATGCCATTACAGACCTCCTAAAAAAAGATGTATGTAGAAATCAAATTGGAGGAGGTTTCAAGAGAAAGTGCCGACAAGCAACCAAATAAAGAAATACTCCAATTTACAATTCGATGATAATTCTCGGGATATTCTAAGGAAAAAATAAACAAGATTTTTCTCCTGATATATAAAGTCAATGCTTTGAACCATGCTTCGTTGATAATTATATTTAACAAATGCCCTTGTAACTTTTACCTGGGCGCTTTTATAGTATTCATTAACAAGACCCTTATTTTAATAAAGCGTTACTCGAGTACCGCCGTCTCTTTTGAGTACTGAAAGCGAATGCAAAAGGCCTAATGGCCAGGGAGGGAGTGTTTTAACAAGACCGTTGTTTCTTAAAGAGCTCAGCATTTTGCCTTCTCCCTTTTGACATTTTCCACGCTTGGAAACGACCTTCGAAACGATCGAGCGTTGTCTGAAATTTTATCAGAGCAACACGCCATGATAAATCATCAAGAGAAAAGAAAACGGCATTGCGTCCACCTTCGAATCTCTCCTCGTTGTCGTGGTGTCGGCGCTGCGTCCGACGTCGCTCTTCGTTGTTATCCACGACGGAGGGACGTTGTTTTCTCGTGGGACGGACGCTCGCTTCGACGTTAAGCACCGTGTAGCTTTGATGGCGAAGAAACAGCTGGCCATTATTCGTTCAAAGCCTTGTAAGATGCGAGTGGAATAGTCTCGTGGACAAGCTGAGTGCATATAAAGAATTCGTTCGTCACGTATACGTGTACAAGTGACGTCATTCTTTTGCATTATTGCAATCTTTGTGGCGGGGCACCATTTACACCTCCGTCCGTTTTCCCCAAAAGCTCTTGAGATTGATGTTAAGACACATGTTAACAATGTATTCATAGCATCTGACTTAAGGGCTATGATGGTTTTAAATTATTAACATAGTGGTGTTGCATTACTTAAATGCCGAATCACGCATTTGTTTAGCAATGATGGAAGTATAAATTGCGTCCCCACCCACTAACTAGAAACTTTGGTTCTCCTGGGACAACCTTGTGTTTAAAAAAATCACTCCTCTTGACCACCTAGTCATCGATGCTTATTACTCCAGAGCATTAGCATTTGCTGGCATTGTCAAGAAAACTGATACGTCCACCGTCCATCGGGTGATCTTGATTCATTAGACTCCACCGGAGTATTCCTTGTATACGCTTAACATCAGTGGATCGATGTTAGCTAATCCGGTTATAGCAGGCGGTGAAGCGAGGAACGCCGGCTTCTGAATTTCGACCGATGCCGCTTATTCTTGATTGCAGGACAGTCATGGAACAATTTGCCTGATGGAAGAAGATGAAGCGCATCCCCCTTGAAGCAAACCGATGCATGTAGATGGCATTGCAATGCAGATTTTAGAAGTGGTTCTTCGATAGGGGAATTTAGAGTTTCAGTTCTCTGTTGAGCCCAATCAAGCCTTTTCCAAGGCCCAAATGCAACCATTTTCTGATGAATAACAGGCCATTTAGTTATGTTTATAAAGACAAGAGGAGGCTAATCAACGCAAATAAAAGTTGATGACTCGATTGAAAAATTAGCAAATGTAAAAGGACGAAGAAACGCAAATAAGTAATTTAAATGAGAGTTAGTAATCCAAAATCAATTGCTAATTTAATTTAACAATCTTGGTAATTCATTTTAATCTAAGTTGGTAATTTTTTATAAAAGTTAGTAAATTCAAACGTGAGTTATGTCAATAAAACTTGGCAAAATTCTTTATTTTTTCAGGCTTAAAAATAAAAGCAGGTAAGTTATTGCAAAAATCAGTAATTTTCAAATTGTTCTAAAGGAGTTAAAAATTTCATAAAAGTATTAATAAGCTATTGATAAGTTACGTAAAAAAGAGTCATCGGTTGGTCTACTTTTTAACGATAAACTTTTTGATACTTATTAACCCGTATAGAAATTTAATAGAACGATTTTTCTTTTTTCTCACGTAACAATAGAATTCTATCTATTCTCTTGATTGCATGGCCTCCGTCCTTTTAAGACAGCGATGGTGATGGCATGACAGGCTGAGGGGAGATGTGTGAACTAGGAAAAATTCGTAGGCCTTAGCAAAAGGACAAGATTGAAGGGCAGCCCCAGAACAGAAAAATAACAAAGAAAATCACCTAAATAATAAATATGATGTTGACTAGAGCAGTAAGGTGCTCCATAGAAGCTATTGGCATGAACGGAACATGCGGCTTTGCGTTGAACGATGCAAGGTCTATGGCCTCGCCTCGAGATTTTCTAGGGTACAGTATCATAACGAGTGTCCAATGTTGTTGATTTTTTTTTTGTCTTTACAAGGTTGATTTATCTCAAAATCGAAAATTCGCTTGACGAAATATAGTGCCACAGGCGAAGTAGAGAGAGTCCACTCCATCTTTCTATCCTTTTTTGGTGAGAATTTATCGAGAAAAGACTCGCTTTTGCAAAGACAAGGGGGAAATACCTTGACATCGAGCGAGCCCTCGGACTCCTAGAGAGCATGCCCAAGCTTAAGAACATGGTCGGTTTTAGCAAACTCCACACTCACATCTGATGAGGTTACGGTGACAGGCTCACTTAATAGACAGTTGGTGATTCATTAACATTTTAAATCGAATCTTCAAATAATAAATGAAACTCATTCCGAACCCATTCAAACTCTTAAATCTCTTGTTATCGATTAACATAATGTCGTTTGAAGTAATCATCATTCAACTTTCAAAATTAGATTTTTTGCTATTAGACAACACCCTTATATCACATGGGAACAGAAAGGCCTGATCCACCTCACTAACTCCTCCATAAATTACTCATTTTATTTTGGTTTTAAAGAATTCTTTCGATTTTGGCCACACTAAATTTCTTAAAGAGGTGTTGGAGAACCCCCCCTCTACATTTTCCTTTAATTTGCCCCACAATCAAGAATCACCTCAAATAACTATATAACGAACATACCGAGATAGTTGCTATACAAATAATATTATATTCAATCTCATACTTATCAACTTTACTTTCCAAGGTAAAAACCCCTATAATATCTACATGAATTGACAAAATTTACAAAGGTAAGATTAATGACTAAGCCCCGCCCTCATCTAGGAACGAGTTCTAGATTCGATCCTGAAGGTAACAAAAGCGTTTTCCAAAAGTGTAGATTTCTTTCGCGCGTAACGATTATGTGAGGAAGCTAATTGGCTTAGACGAAGAAAATTTCACGTTCTAAAGGCGTGATTAGCAAGCCTTGATCGGTGCTTAAGGGGCGCATCTCTATCGTTTTCGACCCAAAAGGGAAATCAAATATCATGTGTATTTGATCGACTTCATTGCCAAAAGCCATAGTGACTCGGCCCAGTCGGTCCGGCCCAGGCCCAGTACAGCCCGGACCAGGCCCAGTCAAGTTACAGATCCAATTGAGCCCAAAAGCATTTCTACGCTTTGCCGAATGCCGATGCTCTGCAACTTACGAGCGAAGTCGGCACCAGGCGGGCCCCACGAAGAGGAGGGGCCCACGTCTCGTTACTCCCATCCCGTCCGCCACGTGTCGGGGAGGGAGCCAACCCACGGCCCCCGCGGAAAAGCGCTCGAGCCCCCCGGGCCCCACCTGATGATGCGAACTCTCTAGACCTTTCCCTCACTCATCCGTCCTCCGATATCTGGGCCGCGCGTGCGTACCACGCCCCAGGCACGTGACGCGCTCGTGACCAAACCCCTCTTCACGTCCCGAGTCTTCTGGGCGGTACTCGACTCGTCCTCCTCTGACTCATCTCTCCGAGTCCGAGTCCCGGGATAAACTACTACATATTGATTTAAATAAGCCGAAAAAGATACTTTTTCTTTTTTTGCTAGGAAGAAAAAGATACTTTTTTAATTGATGAAGAAGCACAATCCAATTTCTGGTCATCGTACTTCTAGGGTTTTTTTTTTTTTTTTTAAATCCATCACTAAAATTTAATAATAATTCCCAAGTTAGACTAATCATAATTATCTAATTTCCTAATTTGAATTTTGTTAAGGTAATGCACTTTCTTTGATTGAAAATGGTGGTTAGCAGTTTGTTGAGATTCCAATCAAAGTCTTAATTATAATATGAAGCACGATCTAATTTGTGGTCATCGTATTTTTGGGGTTTTTTTAAATGCGTCACTAAAATTTATTCATAACCCCCAAGTTAGATTAATCATAATTATCTAATTCGCTAATTTGAATTTTATTTAGCTAATGACTTTCTTTGATTGAAAATAGTGGTTAACGGTTTATTGAAATTCTAATCAGAGTCTTAATTATAATATATGAGGGCCTAAAACATTAGTGAGTTTCCGTTGCTTTTGTGTACATCCATGTGAAAATTCATTATGGAAAAAAAGCAACATTGACATGAACAAATAGCATCATCTATGTCTTTTAGACAATGTTCTTTTAAAAGAATTTGTATGATGTGTATATCATGATCGAGTGATTAAAATTAAAGTAATTTTGTTCCAAATCTTACTAAATTACGAGATCTCAAATAGATTTCCACTTAAATGGAATATTCTATAAAACATGAGATTACACTTTTTTTTAAAATCTTTTTGATGTGTGCCAAATTCTCTTCAAATGAGTTCATTTTGACTTCCGTCCTTTTCTTTAAAGATAATCACTCATTATATAAAAGCCATGCTTTATCCCCTAAAGAATCCACAAATTTGAAAGTCAAATCTCACTCTTTGCGTCGTACTTTTTTTTATCTAAAAATAAATCACATACTACTATAGTCCAAAATTTACTCTCGAGTCCAAAAATAGCCAAAATTCCTCCAACGCCAGGCTCATTTAAAGGTTCATTATGAAAATCTATATCTTTATCAATACTCTCACATTTATATATATAAAAAAAGTAAATTCCTAATATGGATGGTTTTGAAAAAACAATAGTGATTTTGTCGTACGTGTCCACGGGGTGAATTTAAGGTTAGAATGAAAATTTGCGAATTTTTTATACAATAAACAAGTTCGGGCAGAATTGGAATCAAATAGAAAATTTAGGTATTTTTTTTTTGGTGGACAATATTTAGATGATAAATAGTGTTTCCAAGAGAAAAAAAACCTAATTTATTATATTAAGGGGGATGATTTAATATTAATTTTTCGGCCCCAGTGGCGAAGCGAGCAGCCGCCAACGACGATCATGATGGGATCGTAGGTGGGAAAATGAGCCTATGACCGGTATCCACCGCCTCGCAGGGAAGCTCCAATCGTCGTCCTCCGCCGCCCTCCGATCGACGTACGCCCTCTCCCTCCGCCTCGCCCGCGCCTCCCTCCGCCTCCTCCTCCTGCCCCTCCGGCCCCTCCTCTCCCCCCTGTTCGCCCGCGGCATGGACGACCTCCTCGCCTCCGACGACCGCCTCTTCGACCTCGACACCGGCTCCAGCGCCGGCGCCGGCTCCGGCTCCGGCTCCCGCAACGACGCCGACCACGCCGACGGCGCCGAGGACGATCGCGGCGAGTCGATCTACCTCGTGCCCTACAGGTGACGAGCTTGTTCTTGTCCCCCTCCTCGTCGCTCTCTTTTCGCCTTTATATTAATATTTTTGGTTTCGAACGCTGTGGTGAGGCGCGGTTCCTTGCGGCTTTCGTTTCGTTCGAGTGATCGGTGAGGGCTCCGGTTGGTTGATTGGCGTGTTTTGTCGCGTTCGGTTGAGCCTTGTCAATGTCAGTGACGCCGCCAATTCCTGTTGGACTGCTGGAAAAGAATCACTGGGGAAGTGAAGTGGTGGAATTTTTTTTTCTTTCATTTTATAGCAATTCGATGGCCAATGTGAGGCTAGTGATCGTGTTCCCTTTGTTTTTGGCCTTACAAGTGTTGGAAGGCGACCCAAGGTAGTGTTTTTGCCGTTTCCTTTGCAAGCTCTGGTGAGAACGAGCCGCAGAGATGAATCTTCAGCGTTCTTTAGTGGGATGAATTCGCATACGGATATCACTTGCTGGCGAATCAGTGATAAGGGTCGTTAAGAAGGGAATTAATCGTAAGGTGATGCATGATGTAGTTCAACAGAGGACAAGAATAACCGAGGCAAAGGAATTATAGTAGTTATTGATGAAATTTTCACTTTTTACTGAATCCTCATCATCAGAGTTAGACTTGCAAAATGTGTTCTTTCATGAGATATTTGCATGGCAAAAATGTTGGAGCCGCTCCAAATTGTCTGAAGAAGTTCCTTATATGGCAGATCCCAAAAGCTGGCCTACTCCAATAAGTGACATACTACAAGCAAAGCTATGGAAAATGATAAATGACTTCTAAAGAGAATGCTTTCTATACTTAAGTTGCTTAGGAGATGACATTACTCCTGAAAATTATGAAGAAGTATCGGCGAAATGTCTATGTATGTATAATTGATGAATCTCTCCTTACCAGCAGAGCCTCTTAGTGTCCAAGTGATGAATCCACTGTCTTGCTTTGGTTTTTGCATAATGCTGCCTGAGAAATTTTATGTGTTTTATAGGCATGGAAAGAGGTTGCATTGAGCTTAGTTTACTGATGGATGGACATTTGCTTTCTGCATTCTCATCTTTCTGCCTCTAAATGTCAGGTGGTGGATAGAGACAAGGAACAATGTGAAGGAAGTAGTGGGTACCTTGTACGCCACTACTTCAAAAGAAGATTTTGCCTTGCAAATCTTGCTGGAAATGAGAAGGGAAAACTATCATAAAAGTGATAATAAGGAAGAAGGGTTTTCAGGTGGCGAGTTTGCTTTAGTTCCGGAAACAACATGGTTGCAGACTCTTAAATCGTGAGTCGATGTATTTTTAATATGGTTTCCTTAAATGCGTGCTACCGAAAAAGGTGTTCTTTGTAGAACATGGTAAATATGGCTAGTTAGTCTCACTATAGCTTATGTCACCAGGAAATGTTTTCAATATGAAAAATGGTTTGTTTATTGTCTAGTTGATTTCAGTTTTTTAAAATGAACTTAAAATAGTATTCTTTTGTTTGGTTTCTACTTTTACATCGGCTGCATTACTGTGATTTCACCTAGTCAGCGAAGGCAGTTACTTTTGTTGTGATGTGGAAGTTGCACTGTATGTTGGACGCCTATACTTTTTATATAATGTGGAAGTCACACGGCATGTTGGCTTTAATAAGGGAAATTGCTCCTGTAATATATGGTAATCAAAGCACTTAACCTTGGATTAATAGCACTATCCACATAGTTAAGCTTGTTTGTTTAAGATTAAGCATAAGTAGAAGCTCTTTTTTGCCTTCTTGCGAAAAGAATCTTATTCATTATCCGAATTGCAAAATATTAGGGAAAAATTATATGCGGCTTTACTTGTCAAAATTTATGTGTCATAAAAGATTCATGCCTTTGAGGTTCCAAAATGTGAAAGTGCTTGCTGCAATAATATAGAAAAGCAAAAAAGATATTCAGACACACTCAAATTCAATGCTAGGAACTTCTAACCTCAAGGCATTCAAGAAGAATAGCCTGGGCAATCTCAAGTTAACATATTTTCAAAGGGATAGCTAGCTCATATCTCTCAAAATGAAAACACAACTTGTTGAGCACAGGGAAGTGAAAATGAATAGCACATGCTTTCTCATCATTAAACAAATGCCATCTCATGCACAGTGTGACCTGGCTGTGAGATGTGGATGATAAGATTGATCAAGAAGATGAACGGAGAGGAGCAACAGAACATATGACTAATTTGGAGGCCATTATCTCTTACTTTAGACAAGTGACATTTGCAGAAATGCATCATGAGATGCATTAGTTAAACCCTCTTACAACAAGAACTGTACAAAATTGAATAACTGCTAGGAAATGAATGTGTTCTATAAGAGAATTTCTGCATTTGTCATGTCTTCCGATGCTTATTTCTTTTTCTTGCAGGTTCGTGTTTATACTTGCAACTTTATGGCATTGTTATGACACGTATGCATAAATGATGGATTTGACTCTCTCGCATTTGCATGGCCAACCATTTGGCCTGTTGATCATGCATGTAATTTATATATTGGAAGCTGATGGTGTGAATTAAGCAACTGTTTTGTTAATTGGGATATAAATCCACATACTGGATAATTATTCAAAAAATAGTCTATAATCTAAATAAATAGGTATTAAACTTATCTGCCTAGCTTTCCTACAGAAGCACGTGTAAAAGTGAGATGTGATGTGCGTACCTTTTCTACAGGCACAATGACTCTATTGGAGTGAATGATATCAACACAAAGAGCCAGATGCATGATGTGTTTCCTTTGCAGATCAGGCTTTCTGTTTCCCAGGAAACAAAATCATTGAGAGCACGTATAAGCCTAATAGTGGGTTACCTCTTCCTAGCTACTCTTTTAGCTAATGGTGCTCTAAGCTGCAAATTTATGACAGCTCTGGATTAAGTATATCACTGTTATTGACAGCAATGGTGCTCATTTCCATGTTCTGAGTGTCTGTTTCATGATCTCATTCCTTTGAATTAATAAATTGTTGCTCTGACTTTTTCCCTGCACATATGGAAAAATTTAATATAAGATGCAGTTAGTCTTGTGGTAGTTATGGGGTTGGTAAGGGCTTGTGGATTTAAATAGCCTAATTGAGTTTGCAAATAATATTGATGTTTGCATCACTAGCCAATGAATCAGGAATGGATTGGCTTGATTAAGTGAAACAGTATTTACACTGCGCATGGACTTCAGATGAGGGAGAAATCACAAGTTTCTTTCACAGCTGAGAGAGTATGTTTTAGGTGAATATCAATTCTGTTTTCTTTCAATGTATTGACTTGAAAAGCTTAATAGTTTAATCCAATAAGCACTCATGAACAGCGTCTTGTCTAAGTCCTTGAAAGCATTTTTGTAGAACCCTAATTTCTGCATATGCAACCTGGAAATTTCTGAGAGAAAAAGGATACTTTTGGGACTAGTTAAATTGCGGATATGCTCCTTTGTCACAAGAGGAAGCTTATGCATAATAATAGGAGCTAATGGTTGTATGACTTACTAAATTTTTTCAAACACAGAAGTTGATTGCAAGTATGTCCAGTGCTTATTTCAAAATCTTGTAATTGTTCAATTGCAAACTGAGTCTACCAATCAATATTAATAATTGTCCTCTCATCATAGGAATTCTAATGTTAACAACAATCACGTCATTTGATTTCCACTTTGTAACTTAAGGAGGTACGGACGCTTTCTTTCAACCTGGTGTCCTGATTTTGCAGCTATCTCTTACTTTCCATTAATGAATCCTATTTCTCCTGAAATCCTCTGTCTCATATGGTTGTTTATAATAGTAATCCTTTGACTTGCTCATGGTTGACAGCTCCTATAAGCATCATCTGCTGTAAAGAGCATGTGCTCCCAGTGTCATACCCTTTATCTGCTGTCAATTTACTTCTCATGGTCATGAATGTATGGGGTCATATGTTGTTTAATTATATTTTAGAAGCTTTTTAGCATGTTATTGAATTGGATTTGGAAATGATGTGTTCCTGATGGAATTTTGTATTCTGATCTTGTTTGAGAAATGGCTTGCTTACTTCTTTAACTAATGTATTAAAGCTAGATGTTAGTGCAGGAACTTTGCATCTTCCAAAAGTTATTAAAAGAGAAGATGGAGTACATGACATATGTGACTCACTGAGCATGGTTTTTTTTTTATTTATTTATTCTGATGCATAGTGACCACCCCTTGTTTAGAAGTATCCTTAAGCTGCCTATGTCTCCCTCACTTACTCCTGCTTTCTTCTTAGCCCATGAACATCCTTCCATTTGCCTTCGTAGAAGTTGTGTTGTTGGAAGATGCATCATGAATAATATGGGGAAAAAGAGAGAGAGAGAGAGAGAGAGAGAGAGAGAGAGAGAGAGAGAGAGAGTATATGATAGGCTCCATTAAGTACTAAGACAAGATTCAGTGGCCGAAAAAGAAAAGTACCACGATGAGATTCAGTTAATGAAGGACTAAAACAAGATGAACTTTTATAGGGGATTGTAATTGCTAGTTAGCAGTGCAGAAGGTGCATAGCATCTAGTCCATGGTTCTTACGGATTTTTGTCTGTTTTGCTTGATATTATGAATGTTTTTCAGTTACAATTGATGGTCTGTATTAGGGTTACATCCACGTAAGGATTTGTGGGTTGTGGCGTTATCTTGTAAGCGAGACCCAACTTAACCTTGTCATTTGACTTCACATCCCATCCTGATTGAGAATTAAAAAGGTGTCTTTTTTCTGGTTTGCATCATTTAAAAATCCAAAACTTCCCAGTATTTACTGGTCTATACCACCTGTTAATGAAAATGAATGAACTTTTTCCAGGATAATTCTTTTGAGTATTATAGGAAGGCCTGCAGTATTTTTCGACCTGAAACTGAGCTGGTAAGTTATTCAACGTGCATCCGGTATTGCAGATGAAGTGGCCCTAGATTTGTTCTCAGGTGACTAACTTACAATCACCTTTGAACAGTTGCGCATATGGGACTTCTCAGGGCAGACCACCTTATTTTTTGTGGATGATGGGAATGACTTTGCTGCTGACTCTCCTAGACATTCAGGACGAGAGGTGCATATCTCAATTTGTATATGTTTTCTCGGTTTCCTATTATGGTAATTGAGGTAGCTTCTGAAAGCAAACTGGCAGGATAAGCTTCTGTGCTGGTTGCACTATTCTGATTGCTTAATCATGTTGAGCCATGAGTAGGGTGAGTGAAATTCCATTTAAGAGTTCCACGTCATTTTATGGTTGTCTTTTGATAAAATGAGAATTATCTTGCTTGAGATTTTCTCCCCTTTTCTGAGAGGGAAATAGGGGACAGCAGGGTGCTGAAATCCAATCTAAAGCCCAATTGCAAGTTAGAGATATACAATGTCTAAATGAGTGACTTGCCACTATAAGAGACTTAACATTTTGAATGATTAGCCTGTGATGGTAATGACTTTGAATAAAATACTTCAGCAATGCAACTTTACATCAGCCAATCTTATTTGATTAATCTTTGTAAAACAGTCCCAAGTTTAAATTGGTGATGGGATGGAGAAGTGTTGTCAATGGCATTTCCTTTGACCTCATAGATAGAAAGATAAAGAAGAGTTCTTAATAGCTTCAGCTGTTGAAATTTGTCGTTAAAAGGTAATTTTTTGGTGTCATAAAGAGATGAGATGAACGATATGGATTCTACACTTGAATACAATATCTTAAAACCATGCTGGAGATCAAACCTCTTTGCTGACTAGCATTGGGTTTAATTGCTTGGACCTGCTGGGCGCTTCAACTTAAGTGAGGTTGTCCAGGTAATACTAATGTTTGTTTGGCTGTACTGATAAAGGCAATTCTTTCTTTTTCTCTCTTTTTTTATTTATAAAAGAAAATCATTTTGATTTATAAAAAGTTAAGAAGAAATTTTGTATGGGTTTGCATGTTGATATATGTACACTTTGAAAGTTTGTAGGCAAACGTCATGTTGTGAGAGCCACAAGAAGATAAAAGAAAACAAAAATATGAAGTAATGCCACCTAGTCATGTTGGAGTGAAGGCTTGCCTGGATGTTTTATTTATTTATTTTAGATTGGTTCAACTCTTCTTCTATGCACTGTCTTGGTTTCTTTGAAATGGATGAACTAGGTTTCTTTGCCCTAATAATATTAAAGATAACTGCAACTCAATCGGCAAGAAGACACACATTTCTATATTCTTCCATGCGCAGCCTTGGTTTTCTTGAAATTGTGGCAGTAAGTTCTTTGCCCTAAAAAATGTTAAAGATAGTTGCAACTTAGTTGGCAAGAATGTACAAATTTCAATGGGGCTGTGGGTGTGAATTTCTAAAACAGTGATGTTTTGTATTGTTAAAATACCGAGTTTGGTCAATTGGGTTAGCTAGCATATCGGTTCAACTGGTTGAGGTGGGTCAATTTCTGTTTTTGACCGGTCTTCACCACAAGCAGTGTTAATATATTAACTGACCAGAGGCCAGATGGGTTGCTAGTTGAATTATCTGATCTGGTACCAAAAACATTGGTACAATGTTAGAGTTTCTTATTGTTAAGGCATGGGATTTAAAATGATTGATATGTATGGATATTCTTCCCTCTAATTCAGATACCGCCTTCTTTTTTTCTTTGGTAAGTGTGGAAATAGTTATCTCTGAGTTCCAAGGGCTAGCGTGTATATTTCAGACTAATTGTATCTAGAACTTTGAGTAAAGCACATGATCTCCCAATAAGTTTGATTCTTACAAAGAATAATCACGCGGAGGTCCCTACTTCAAGCTCCTATTTATTGATAAAGTGAAGAATTCTACATGCTATATTTGGTTTTATCTTTCAAAAGTATCTAACGAGAAAAACTGTTCATTCTCATGTGACATTTGCATATATTGAGGATATTGCTTTTAGTTCTTAGCTGTTTATTGTCTACAAGTTAGCTGGTCTTTGCATAGGAAATCCTCTTCACTTTCTTATATTTTTGCTCGTCATTCTAGATTTTGCTGGAATTACAAGTCCATGGTTTGTCAAATTCTGGGAATGGCATGCGAAGGAGGGAGGGTAGTACAACATTCACTGACTCTAGAATGGGCAGTACCTTTTCCAGTGGCATATTAAGGTTGAATGGGAGCATTGACATCTTCCAACTGGATGGTAGAACATATAGCTTATCAGAATCTGATGGTTATCACGGAGAGACTGGCCTTCTTGGCCTTAAAGGACTCCAAAATCTCGGTAATACTTGCTTCATGAATAGTGCTATCCAGTGCCTTGTTCATACGCCAAAGGTTGTTGACTATTTCCTTGGAGATTACAGGAAAGAAATAAATTCCACAAACCCTCTAGGAATGCAGGTTGGCCTACTTTACAATTCACAGAAGAAGAAATTGCTGCATGGCAATAATGCAGTCTTTTTACTCCCTCATCGGTAGTAATTGCTTCATCTCCAGGGTGAGCTTGCTTTGGCTTTTGGAGAACTTTCAAGGAAGCTATGGTCTCCAGGAACTAACCCAATTGCTCCCAGAGCTTTTAAATCAAAACTGGTGAAGTTTGCTCCTCAATTCAGTGGCTATAATCAACATGATTCTCAAGTTAGTTGTGGCTTCTCACTCTTCAGATTTGGGCGTTTGCATGATTTTTTCATTGTTTTTTAATTTGATGGAACATTGACAAATTGTATTCAATGTTCAATTATGTAGGGTAATCAAAAGACTTGTCTGAATCTCGTGTTTTTTTTTTTTTTTTTTTCAATCTAGGAATTTCTTGCTTTCTTGTTGGATGGCCTCCATGAAGACTTAAACCGTGTAAAGCAGAAACCATACATAGAGATGAAAGATGTGGCAGACCGTCCTGATGAGGAAGTTGCAGAAGAATATTGGCAGAGTCATTTGGCACGAAATGATTCCATCATTGTAGATGTGTGTCAAGTAAGTTTTTTCATGGCTTCGGGGTCTCCTAATTGATAAATTTTTCTCCTAAATCAAAACATCATCCTATTGTTTATCTCCTTGGTGCCTCAAAGAGAACTTCCATGGAATGGTTAAATTACGGCATAACTCAATGACGTTGTTGTTGGTAGCTTCTAGATTGAATAAGAATGTAGCAATTTGTGCTTCTTCAGCTGAAAAGCTAATCTTCAATTATTCTTAAGTAATTGACTTTTGCTGTTACAGGGTCAGTTTCGGTCAAAGTTGGTTTGCCCTATGTGCAAAAAGGTGTCCATTACCTTTGATCCATTTATGTACCTAACACTGCCATTGCCTTCAACAACAATGCGCTCGATGACTGTAACTGTAGTAAGTACTGATGGGGTTGCATTACCATCTCCTCTAGCAGTATCAGTTCCCAATTGTGGAAGTTTGAAGGACCTTAAACAGGCTTTGAGTTTCGAATGTTTCTTAAGGGATGATGAAACCCTGATGGTGGCTGAGGTATGCAGTTGCATCTTACATGTTTAAGTGGGATAATATGTCCAGGCATTTAATTTTATAAACCTATCTTTCCTCCACTTAAAAGCAGTTTCGTATGGGGCATAGAGGTGCTCTGCGTGATCCTTATCCTGGGAAAGTTTGATTCACAAGCAGGCCTATCTTAAAGTGCTATACATGATTTTTGATCTGGTTGAATCGGATTACTCCCTTATATTAAAAGTTCTACTTACATGACCTTGACAACAATCAAATGATGTTGATTCAAGTAAAAATATGGCACACATGTTCGGGTCATGGAAATGTGTTGCTTCTTACTTGCTCTCATACATGCTTGGATTTTTTCATATAGTTCTTTAGAAGGAGAGAGAAGATGACAGAAAGAGTAACTTCATCGTAACTACTGAATTCTGTTGATTTCTAGGTATATAATAACCGCATTCTTCGGTACCTGAACGATCCATCTGATTCAATAGACTTGATCAGAGATGATGATCAAATTGTTGCTTATCGCTTACCAAAGAGTTCGGAGACATCAGTTCTTGTTGAGTTCATACACGGGAAGGCTGAAAGGTATGCTTAAAAATATCTTTGCCCAGTTGAAGTTCTGTTATTTCTTCTGGCCAATCAAACATCTGATTGTGTCACAAGTATCATCCGCTACTCTTTGAGCCTCTATTATTTGTTTCTGGTAATTTGAAGTTTATGGTATGATCTGCTGTAGTATTTTTATAATGGTTTTCATTGAAGAGATGATCTAGCATCTTATTTCCAGGATCCATTGTCTGATTGTTTAATTTATGTTCTGCAATTATTTGATTGCCAGGGATAATTATTCTGGAAGGGCATTTACTCAGATGTTTGGCTTTCCTCTTGTGGCAAGGCTTCCTGATCTTTCATGTGGATATGATGTTCGGCAAGCATTTCTCAAGTTGATCAACCCTTTCCTTAAGCCCACAGAAGAAGATGCATCATATGATTATGATGATGCTGAGCATTCTGTTTCTGCTTATGAAGATTCCGACATGGAGGATACTCAGAGCCCCTGTGAAACAGAATCAGATGCTGAAATGGTGGATGGTCCAAATGAGTTTGAGTTTTTCTTAGAAGACTCCTCCAAGTTAAGGATGTCTGAGCTAGTAGTTGTCGCAAGGGCTAGGAGGAGGTTACAAATTCTTGCTTCTTGGCCAGAGAAAATGCTTGAAAAATATGATCTGTGCTTCCTAGGTTCTTTGCCAGAGATATTTAAGCACCAATTGTTTACCAGGAGGCCTTCAGAATCTGTTTCTCTGTACAAATGCCTCGAAGCCTTCTTGAAGGAGGAGCCTCTAGGACCAGAGGACATGTGGTTAGTCTGTGTCTTTCTTCTTGTTATAGCCTCTGTTGTTGCATTATCTAAGCCTATTACCAATTGTACATCTTGAAGATGATAGCACACTGTTAAAGTATATGGAGTTTCGTTTTTGTCTACATGAGGTGAGGAGAATGTGGGACAATCTGACTCAAACCCACATCCTATGCCTGGGCATTGGGTGGCCTCACCAGCTGAGCCAACCTTTTGTCTCTAAAGATATTGCATCATTTGGGTCGATGCTCTGCAGCTTATTTTCAGTTGCTTTTGCCCTTTCCCATCGTCACATCTTCATCTGTCTATTTGGAAGAACAGATGCGCTTGCAAATGATATATCTTATATTTACTTTTATTCAAATGATGATTATTATAGATACTTTTCGAAGTCTTAAATGTTGAAGTTCTATGTGAATTAGGTACTGTCCAAGCTGCAAACAACATCAGCAAGCCAGCAAAAAGCTGGACCTTTGGAGATTGCCTGAGATTCTGGTTTTTCATTTGAAAAGATTTTCATACAGCCAGTTCCTCAAGAACAAACTCGAAACATTTGTTGACTTCCCCATCGAGGATCTTGACCTTTCAAGTTACATTGCTAACAGAAGTTCTGCTTTCTCTTGTCGCTATGTGTTGTATGCTATTAGCAATCACTATGGAGGATTGGGAGGTGGTCATTATACAGCATTTGTTCATGTAAGTGTCTTTTCCTCCTCTAGGTAAATTCAAGATTTACTGTTTCCTTTGCATGAAGGAATTTCTCCTAGATATAAGGTAGAATATGTTGTAAAAGCAGAGTCTGGATGAAACTTAATGTTTATGTTAGAAAAAGTATGTTGAAGCATATGTTTGGACCACAACATTTGATGTCTACTTGTTCATTGAAATTTTTTGTTTGGACATCCACCATTGACAAAATGTCCGTGGCCTTTTTGTGCAGTGCAGAAGTTTCTACAGTGTGTTTGATGTAGTTAGGGACATACAGACAAGGAAAAGAGTCAAATACATGGCATGAATTGAGTAAAGTTGAAGCCGGAACAGAGAATAAGCACTGTAGGGTTTAGAGAAGCCAACAATGTTTATTGAAAAAAGAAAATTTGACGATAGTGATTAAAAGACCTATTTATCCTATGGTTACATACATAAGAGGATATCAATCCTTAATTTAACACAAGCACTTACTGATTTCAAGACCCCCAACCTCATTTACAAGCAATGGCATAATCGCTTATTAACCTAATAACATGAGCGGAGAGTTAAATAAAGAAGAGAACCTCTGAATTCTAAAAATGATTATGCTCTTGTATCATTCTCCCTAGGTTGGAAACACTCGGGCTTGGTGATAATAACCTTGACAGATTCAGCATAAATCTTGGGATCAATCTCCTTGATTCCCTCTTCAGATACCATGGACTTTCTGCAGCAAATTGATTTAACAGTTTCACCATGAACTTTCTGTTTATATTAACCTTTTAAGTCAACGTTTTTCCCCCCTGATTGGAGAAAACTTGACCTTGAATTTTGAGATCTGGAATCATCATACATTTCCACATTATCTTAATGCTCCCAGTCGCTCTTGAAAATTGTATTCCTAGTGAGAACTTGCAGATCAAACTTCTTTAATAATTTTTCTAAATATTTAGTATCATGATATCATTTTTCATGACTGATTGCTTCTTTATCTTGTCCTTGATTTCTCTTATATCTTCTTCACCATTTCCATATGCTTGTTCCTCTTTCTTTGTAGCACATGTCCAAGTCAGATAGTCACGAGCTCAGTGAACCAATTCTTCACAAAAGAAACACACACTATCAATGTTCTCATGCTTCCTTGTATTTTCATCTAATATCTGCTGCCATTGTTAGGCTTTCATGAATGATGAACATGTAATTTTGCATAGAAAAAGACTAGATTAAGAAGAGAAACATTTAATGCTACTACAACATGATTATGATCCAGCACCAGTATTATATTTGTAGTCTTGTTCTTTTCTGTTTTCTCGAATCTTGTCTCTAATTGACATTGATTGTGTTTTTTTATTCAGCTGTATGATGGCCAGTGCCTTACTTTGAAGTTAACTTAGTTCTTTCCTTAGTGTTCACAAATAATGTCTGATAGTTGAGTAACTTTTGGTAATTGTCAACTAAACTGATTATAATCCACCATAGTCATTCCTGGTTAGTTCTTTGGTGGTGATTTATTGCTAGAGAAAGGTCGTCTTGATACCTATGGTTATAGCAATTAAACGGTTCTTCTCTCCTCTCTCTCTCGTTCTTGTGCAATTTTTCAGCTTGCAAATCTGTCTTCTCTATACCCACAGTTGCTTGAGACTCACAATTCTGTGTCAAAAACTCGTTTACATTATGATCATGTTTTGTCTCAGCTCAATATGCATTTTCTGCATGCTTGAGCTTGGTTTTGTTTGGGACTCACGTAAACTTATCGCCATCCCTTGTATTTTTAACTTTTCCGCAAGCTCAGTTGTGTTCATACTGGCACCAGATTGTAGAGTTATAATAATCGTGAGAACCTTGACTGACAAGCTCTTTTCTCTGGCCTACATTGTCTACTTCGTGGAAACTCTGACAATCTGCAGCATGGGCACAATCGGTGGTACGAGTTCGATGATGAGAGG
The DNA here is from genome assembly GCA_014182395.1 of Eucalyptus sp. ANBG9806169. NCBI lineage: Eukaryota > Viridiplantae > Streptophyta > Magnoliopsida > Myrtales > Myrtaceae > Eucalyptus > Eucalyptus sp. ANBG9806169. Next base: position 38,218,699 of record CM024573.1, on the reverse strand, counting down.
GTCCTCCCTATTAATGAAGAAGGGATAAAGACATCTGCTGCTTACGTCCTTTTCTACAGGAGGGTCCCAGCAGCATGACTGGTGATTTTTATTGTAGATGTACAGTTGTTCATAAGTGATGACATCAGGCAGGTGCGATGAGGAGCCGCCTATATTCTGCCATTATCCTCTACTTTTGAAGACCATTGGACTGCATACATTACATTTTTACAGTACAGCTTGGAGATTCAAAGGAAGAGTGGAAGCAAAGAAGATTCAACACTGTACAGCCCCCAAAAACTGCAAGTATTCTGATTTATTTGATTGGGGTATTGTAAATACATTTGATTGACAGAAAAAATATAGCTGAAACATCTTTTAACCTTTCCGAGTGGGAAGAAGGCCAAATAGAAAATCGATGCTCTTTTAGTTGATGTCCATGAGCCATCTTCTTGTTACCGTGAAGAACCGGAGTGCCATGTCCTGCTCGCCTGATTCTGGTTTCCATAAGACTCGAGTAAAAGAACCTGATTGGCTGGGACCAGGAGGTTACATTCTGGACTATATTATGCATAAGTAGCTGTTGCAGATGGTTAAGTTAGCATTCGGGGGCTGGTCTTTTCTCCTCATTATTTACTATGAAGGAAGTGAAAAATGGGGAGCACCCTGATCTGTACAGTATAAGTGGGTAGGGTAGTAATGCTCAAAAGCTCTTGTTTTCGAAAGAACAAAGAGCTGTGCAGCGAATGCAAAAACGGAAATCAACACTGAAAGATGTTGATGAAGATGTAAACATGCTTTGTTTCTCCATCTCTTCGTCTGCTGTTCGATCTGGGTGTTCTTTGACAATAGCACTAAAGTACTCGAGTATTTACCTGCACACCTATACGAATGAATGTAAGGCGGGGATTTTAATGGTGCTTTTAATCTGATGCAAAGTATCAGAGTCAAGAAACACAAATGTTCTGCACAAGCATTAGGTCAAAACAATTGGATTGAGGTCGGCAACGCGGCGATTTCTAGGTGACTGTCTTCCCTGGATGTCAAGTAATGTGGCAATTTCCTTCAATGCTATCGCTTCATGGTCATTTGTGTTAATCCATCTTGCTTTTGAATCTATGGAAGAACTGGGGTATACAACGTAAGACCATCATGGTCTGGTGTTCTTACCCTAATCACCTTCTTTCCCAACACCTCCTAAGGTTCAAGATTCAAACTCAAGCCTCTTTTGGTCTTCAAAAGGAAAGATGCTCCTCGTGTGGAGGAACTAGTCTCCTTTTTTCTTCAAACATAAAAAAGTTACCATCGACAAGGGTTGAGGATTATTAAGCACCATCGAGAAGGGCTGAGGATTATTAGGTGCAATCTCGCGGGCTCTTTTTCTTCATTTTTCCAGACGTACACATCGGTGGGTGCTCTCTTAACTTTTTCATCGGGCATTCGTTCACTCTCGGGTCCCTTTCTCTGTCACCTAAATCTCATATGCTTTTTCATTGTATTCATAATGGCGGGCTACTTCTAGAAATGCAGGATGGGGACATAGGAAGATCAAAGTCCATTCAGGTCCACCGAGTCTCACAATGGAATTTGTCCCTTTCGGTTTGATTAAACCTAAGGAAGCCACGGCCAAGCTAACTACTAAAGCCTCCTTTGGGACGATGATAATGCCGGGTCTTTGAAGGTAGAAAGAGAGCCACAAAAGCGATGGCTTTCGTTTCCAGAAACTTTATTCACCATCCTTGCATTTGAAAACCGGCTCACGAGTGACTCGATTAACTATGTTCAACGGGGTAGGAGGAAAATATCCAAAAAAGTTTTAAACCGATTGCATTTGTGTCAATTCTGTCCTAAATGCTTTGAAAATTTGTTAATTCAATTCATCTGACTAGTTTTCGCTCGAACAAGGGCTTGCGAAAATTTTAAAAAAATTTCTACGTCAACATTGACAAAGTCACATAGGACAGCTAGCATCGATTCTATTAATTTCTGGGCTAAAATTGACTGGATTGACTGAATTGGCAAATTATCGAAAGGTTTAAGACTAACTTGGCCAAATAAAAATGGGGAAAATTGTTCAAAAAATCCTAAACCTATTACACTTTTGCCAATTTAATCATAAATTTTTTAACTTTGCCAATTTAGTCCTAAACTTTTTCACTTCTTATTGATTCAGTCCATCCGGCCAATTTTGACCGAAAAATGCTAACATGGACGCCCATGCCATGTACGATTGCCGGTGTTGACGTGGACAATTTTTAATCATTTTTTTTTTGATTTTTTTGAATTATTATTATTATTTTCTGTTTCCCCCCCCTTTTTTTTTTCTTTTCTTTTTGGCTTTCTTTGCCTTTTCCGGTGGCGGTGACTGCCACCCACCGGCCACGCTAGCCGGCTGGCCTCTCTCGCCACAGGCGAGGCCTGGCCGGGCTAGGAGGGGCCCCGCCAGGGCGCAGGTCGGCCTTGCCCAAGCACGGACGACCCTTCTTGGGCCACGCCTGGGCGAGGGCTCCCTTCACCGGGGCTCCTCCTCGCCCGGCCGGGTCTCACCTATGGTGGGCAAGGCCAATCGGCTGGCTGTGGCCGGTGGCCGGCCACCGGAAAAGGCAAAGAAAACCAAAAAGAAAATTAAAAATAAAAATAAAAAGGGGAAAAAACAGAAAAATAAAAATAAAAATAAATTTTTTAAAAAATATTAAAATATTATTAAAAATTGTCAACGTTAGCGCCGGCGGTCCTACGTGGTACTGCCGGCATCCGCGTCAGCATTTTCTGGCCAAAATTGGCCGGATGGATTGAATCGGCAAGAAATGAAAATGTTTAGGACTAAATTGTCAAAATTAAAAGGTTTAGGACTAAATTGACAAAAGTGCAATAGGTTTATGACTTTTTGAACAATTTTCCCAATAAAAATGTTTATGATCAAATTGACACATATGCAACAAGTTTATGATTTTTTTGGTAATTTTCCCATGTTCTAAAAGTACATTGAGTTCTTCAGTGCGAGATTTTACGAGTTCTTCAATCTAAGTGGATACCATGATCAATTGCTAACAATTGATTGAGGGTAGGAGCCGATGAATTAACTCTTCTATTGACTAATTCTTATTCTGATTCAAAATAAGAATTAGTAGTAACCTCGTTCAAAGTTCTTCTTTTCCTCCTCAAAATCTCAAATATCTCTGAACTATTCCAGTCAATGGAAATTGTTGCACAAGTCAAACTTGGACATCTTCAGGAATTCTGTTCTACTGACTTTTCGCTACTCATGATCAGGTGCTTAAATATTGGTGTATCACTAAACCCTCCCAAGGGCCAAGACTCCTAAAATCATCGAAAGATATTCAATGCATTCCTTTTCCCTTTTTGTCCTTTTTTTTTTCAAGTCAAAACATGAGGCCCCGTAATTGTTATATTCCAAAAAATACCTAAGATTAGCATTCAATATCGTAAACACTTCACAATTTTATTCAGAATATTATAAGACAACTTTTTTGAATAAGAATTATGACCTAGGAAGCTGGAATCTTGATTTCGAGTGCATGTGATGCTCTCTACGCATAAGATAATATAGAATTTTGTAGAATTAAAGATTATATTCGAATATGAATAGCAAATATACACGTCATTAAACTTGTCAATGTTGTCATTGGCTTACAAAATGCAAAATTTACTTTTAATAATCCAATGGCTAACAAATTACACCGTAAAATATGACAAAATCATGTCATTTGATAGGTAGGCATGTAACAATTATATAGCTTGAGTCAATAGATAATTAGATACGTATTGAATTAGTGAATTGTTAGTGAATTGATAGATTCGCTTGCGATTTTGGAATATCAGTGAATCGCTTTATACATACGTGTCGCTAAGGTCTCAATTCAAATCGAATTGTATGACATGGATCTAGAATTATAGGGAAAATGTCACAAATGGTTCTTATACTTTTATGTAATATGCAATCTTGTCCCTGAACTTTCGATTTGCTCAATTTGATCCATGAACTATTGATAAATGTCTGATCTAGTCCTTGAACTTTCGATCTGCTCAATTTGGTCCATGAACTATTGATAAATGTCCGATCTAATCATTTTTTACTATTTTTCCTTCTTCTTTTATATTTGTTTTGTTTTGTTTATTCTCTCTTCCCTTTGCAGGCTTCGACGGAGGGAAGCTGGCGTCCGCGGAGGGTCACCCTCGTCGGCGTCGGGCGAGGGGCTCCCTCGCAGATTTGGCGAGGGAGTACCTTGATGTTGGGCGGGGGGCTCCCTCGCAGATCTAGCGAGGGAGCACCCCGGCATCGGGCGAGGGCCGCCCCTGCCAACGTCGGGCAAGGGGCTCCCTCGCAGATCAAGCAAGCGAAGGAGCCCCTTGCCCGACGCCGACTTCCCTCCACCGGCCGGCGGAGGGAAGAGAGAAGAAGAAAAAAAAAAAAAAAGGAAAAACAGTAACGAAATGACTAAATCGGACATTTATCAATAGTTCAGAGACTAAATTGAGCAAATCGAAAGTTCAGGGACTAGATCGGACATTTGTCAATAGTTTATGACGATATTGCATATTAAGTAAAAGTATATGAATCATTTGTTACATTTTCTCATAATTATATGACTTTGATAACTACGTGAGTGCCTCAATCTTTTCTCAAAATTCTCCACAATCCCAATATCCGCATTGAAAGTCCACGTGAAAGTGGGTTCATCTGTCGAAAACCGATGACATTAAATATACAAAAGCATCAAGTGGGCACTACTATCGAAATCAATAACATTAATTTATTTAAAGAATCAAGTACCATCGTTCAGTCATTTCTCCCTTCTCTTACTCTTCTCTCTTTTTTTTTTTACCTCCAATGGGATTAACTCAAGAATGACGTTTCTTTGCTTAATTTGGAAATGCACAACATTACAGTTTATCTTGTCATTTAACTGGAACTCTTTAAGCCCATTACGTAATGACGAAGTGGGAATGATCTCCCATACCCAAAGCATTCATGACTGCCTCGGCATGGAGAGAATCAGAGACGAGGACGCAATCTTAGGACAATCAAGTCAAAGCTCTTGCAATGCTCTCAAGCTCAACCAATTTTCTCCTCTTCACCTTTTTCCAACTACTCCTATTCTTTGTTCGATACATGCCTGCATTTCGGCTCTACGTGCAATGTCGTTCTCAAAGTTTTAATTTGTTCGATGTAGCGGGTTCCTAAACTTTGGTTCAATATGCAATGTCATTCCTGAATTTTTAATTTGCTCAATGCCGTTTCTAAACTTCTAGTAAATGTTGGGTCTTGTCCTTGAACTTTTTGAAAACATCTAATATAATCCTTTGATTAATTTGAATTACTGGAATTTACTAATTTGGCCTCCAATCTAGATATAAGATATTCAACTCAATTTAGGATATAATTATCAACATCATCAAATAGCATGGACAATCATTTTTTCAATGGGTCCATGAGTTTTGGTATAATCCTTAGACTTTTTGAAAATAGCCAATGTTATCATTCCATTGATTTGAGTTAATGAAATTTGCTAATTTGGGTTTCAATTCGGTACATTTAGACAATGGACAAAAAAAAAAGTTACATATCAATTATTCACGTAAAATATTTACCCCAAATCAGGATATAATATTCAATGTCATCAAAATCATTTTTCCAAATTGAACGAGTTTAACAAATTAAAACGATTATCATTTTCTAATTAGACTTGAATATCTTATGTGGATAATTCACGTATAACCTTTTTTTTTTTGTCCACTATTCAAACTCACCGGATTAGAAGCCAAATCAGTAAATTCCACTGACTTGAATTAATGGAAGGACTACATTTATCATGTTCTCGTAATCCATGAACTAAAGTGAACGTATGATGAAAAAAAGTCAAAATTAATGAACGACGTTAAATATTATACTAAAGTTTAAGAACATCGCATCTTCCATAACGAGAATGGCAAACAATTCGTTAAAATGTCACCTGCAGCATTTATTAAACCATCAAAAGAGTGAATAAATTTGCAAGTTGGGAAAGCATACCTACTAGCGTTCTTTGGTGGCACGCCCAATTAATACGTTGAGAATCCGAATATATCCTGACTCAGCAGGATCGATCCGCGCACTAGATGCAGAGGTGGGATATAATATTCAAGGTCATCAAAATCATTTTTCCAAATCGAACTAGTTAAACAAATAAAAATGATTATTATTTTCTAATTGGAGTTGAACATCTTATATGGATAATTCACATATTGGTCCGCTATTCAAACTCACCGAATTAGAACCCAAATCAGTAAATTCCACTAACTCGAATTAACGGAAGGACTACAATTATCATGTTCTCGTAGTCCATGAACCGAAGCGAACGTATATAAAAAATCTAACCACCACGTCAGAAAAAGTCAAAATTAGTAAACGACATTACATATCATACCAAAGTTTAAGAACATCGCATCTTCCCGATTAGAATGACAAAACAATTCGTTAAGATGTCACCCCCAGCATTTATTAAACCATCAAAAGAGAGAATAAATCTGTAAGTGGGGAAGGCAAACCTACCAGCGTTCATTGGTGGCACGCAGAATTAATACGTTAAGAATTCGAATTATATCGTGACGCAGCAGGATCGATCCGCGCACTAGATGCAGGGGTGGGTCAGGGCAGAGGCAGGGGGAGGGGCAGGGGCAGGGGCAGAGTAGGCGTATCTAGGTCCGTTCTGGTGGCTCCCGCATGACTACGAGGCGCCGACCTAAACATCGCTACCTTCCCCGCCGTACCCTCCACGTGTTGCTCTCCTCCCTTCTCCCTCGGTCATCGATCCAGATTCGTCCTGAGCTCGAGCCAGCGTGCAAGAAACAGAGGACCCGCACACGCCCGCCTCCCCCGACTTATTCTTCTTCTATTATACATGAATTTCTACCGACCATCTTTTCTGGGCTAAATACCACTTTGGAGAATTGCAGAATCTCTTCCTTTTAACTGCTTCGTCGGTCCCCTCCTTGGAGTTGTTGCCCGCTTTGTAGCTGTACCTTACCTTACCTTGTGCTGAAGCCAAGTAAATCAGCTTACTTGCTTCCCCTTTTTCGGTTTATTACCATGATTTGGCCGTAAAGAATTGGTGGGTTCCATTCGTTTTCATCGGTAGTTCTGCCCTCTGTCTGGTGTTCGTTAACTTCGATACCGACCCATGTTCTATGCCCGTCTGGGCGTTCGGACAGCCGGTGGCTCCTGTCCCTCGCTTTCTTGACACGGGTAATCGATTGGTTCATAGCTGTCGAGACCCGGGGAGAGCCAATCTTGGAGCTGGGGAGGTGGTGGGTGGACGTGTAGGGTGTGGGGGTGATTCCCAGGGAGTTACTGCGTAAGTATCTTTATTGGGTCACTGAGAATGACTGCCGGATGCCTTCTGCTTTCTCCTCTTCTTCTTTTTCTCTTTTGGGTCGGTTAGCTTTGTGCTTTGCTTGTGTGATCAGGCTTTGTTTGAATTATTGGTGTTCTCATCTGGCTCGCTTCAGGTGAGGTTGGCTGGTTTATTCTGTAGTGTTTTACGTACTTGAATTCCTTTTTTGGATGAGAATTCTGGTGATTTAGTCGGTGGTCATATCTGCTAAGGGGAGCTGTATGAAATTTTACGGTTTGGATTTGGAATGGTAGGTTAATAACTCTTCTTTGAAACAACTAGAAGGTTTTGGTGTTTTTCAACAAAGACGTGTTCGTAGGACCGAAAGTTGTGGACTTTGAAAGTCTTCAAACTCGACAATATTTTCAATTTTACATCATTTTCTATTCTAGAATAAGATTGTTGATCCTTTCGTGTTTCTGTCTCTATGTTGGCTGCGAAGCAAGTTACGAGAACTTTTGCACTTCTATGATAGCTTTTTATCAGGACTGTTCATTGTCACGCTGAAGTCGAGATAATTTGGGCTGGTCTCGAGCGCAGGAGGTGATTGTGAATTCTGTCTGAGATTCATGTTGCGCAAGAAGGCTTGAAAATTCTTCTGATTCCGGATCTAGTTTTTCTGGAGATGCGAAGATGGCCACGAGTGAAAGAATCGCCAAGTACAGGGATAGGCTTGATCAGACTCTGGCATCTCCTGATCTGACAAATGCAGAGACGCTTAAAAACCTTGTGAAAGATCATCTCGAACGTTCTTCACTGGATGAAAATGAAGGCGGTAACTCTGCAGCAGGTTCTTGTGTGCTACTACTTGCCCTTTTTTGTGAAGAATGCTGTTTGAGAAGGTTGATCTGGATTTTACAATTTCTGACACTGGGGAAATTTGATTTTTGAAGTGTGTACTGAGGTTTTACTGGAGAGGAGGACTAAGGAAGTCTCTCATTTTCTGGATATGTTGAGAAGTGCTTCTGTTGGTGGTGATGGATCAAAAGCCTCTCAAACATCACATGCTGAATGGAAAGTATGTAAAGTGTAACCTTTCGATTCATGAGCAATCTAAAGTTTTTCCTTAGTCCAATTTGCTTGATTGTGAAATTGTATCTCAAACATCTTTTCTGTCAATCTGTCTATTTTTGTAGAGGACTTGATCAGTCGAGTGGCCTTTGTTCCAGAATAATCTAATCATCATTTCTGTGTCTGCAATCTTTTGGCAATAAGCTTTACCTTTTTCTATCTTGTGCAAAGTGTAGGCTTGTCTCGTAGCTGCAGGATAGCATGTTACTATTGTTGCTTTGGCTTTCTTTTGATCCAAAACTCTTCATGTTTATACGTCTTTACAAAACTTGAAGGGAAATATTTTGACAATATTTGAGCCAATGTGTACTGTTCTGTTGCTTTAATGTTTTAACTCCTCCCAATCTTTGGGATAATCCACCTTTTGGAAGCTATAAACTTCTGTCCAATAAGATGTAGATATGAGTGTTCTCCTCTCTCATTTGACAGTTAAAACAAGATAATGAGGAGTTCCGAGTTATGTATCGAGAAGGACCTGAGGGAACTCCATACCATACATTACTTGTAGAAGGCTATGTTGATGGGCCCATGGATACTTGTAAGTTCGACATTATTTCCAGAGAATCATGCTTTGACCTCAAAATTACAAACAAAGAAGAAGCTGAGCATACTCGATAGTTTTGCAGGTTTATGTCTTTCATGGGAGTCAGCCCTGTTTAAGAAGTGGTAAGAGTTTTCCGCATCATCACTGTCTCATGTTGACTCATTTTTGACACGTCATTTCTAGTAATGACTATCCAATTAACTATTTTGTTTTACTATCTCACTTCTGCTTAGGAGATTCTTACACATCGACATCTGGCTTAACAATCTAGTGCTTTCTAGAGAACAATAAACTTTAGCAACAAAAAGAGTATAGAATATAAGAAAAAAATTGAAAAACGAGGAAAAGTAATTATTGGGGAGTGCTCATATGCTGGGTAACATGTGTTCTCAGGCAATAGGAACCAGTAATATGTGAGTTTCTTTTCTTTGTATTTGCAAAAGGCATGCATAGGCTTACAATCCTCCTTGTTAAGAGAGGGAAATAATTAATTTGGCTAGGTTTGTTATACAAATCTGCACCATTTCAACATATGGTCTAGAACGGGAACCTTAAACAGGAGTTAGGTTCATAAACTAACAGATGAATCGCTTGTAGTGAAATCTTGTACTTTTCTGTTGAAGACCTAGCTTTGCAATGTATAGATGCATGCTCAAAAGATGAAGCAAAATTTCATCGATCACATTAAGCTGAACTCTGAAACCATCAGACCAAAACATGGACTGAAGTATTTGAGCTGCATAGATGGCAGTCTCGGTCTGATTTATGGCTTTCCCAGGTGGCCCCAGTATACTATGCCAGCCTTCAAAATTACTTCTAGTAAATGTCTTGAGAAGATCCGTATTGGAGAACAGATATCATCAGTGAGGTATGTCAAGATCTTGCTATTGAAGAACATACTATAATTCTTCTCTCCTTCGTAGTTTTGATATGTTCCCTGATTGTTTTTGTAAGAAAGGGTGAAGGTGTCATGGCCGCTGTCAGCTAGGGAGGCTATTGTGCACTTCTTTGAGTTTGAGTACTTCCAAGATGATCTGATCATTGTACTCTTGAACTCGGTAGTGATTATTCTAAACTCAACAGTCAAGTTCAATGAGATTATTCCTTTCTTGTAGAAGTTTGTTACCTTGAATTTTGGCATTTTTCATGATTCTCATCATGTTTACAATTTCCTGATAGATATCTGAAACAGAGAAAATCGACAAAAGTATTCATGGGTACACCGGAGACATGATACCCGAGACAAAAGATGTGATAAGGATTGGTGTGGTTGGAGGATTTGCTTTACAAAAGGTGACTTCTGAAAGAAGTTATTTTCGGTAAGGATTGATAAAGAGCATGCAGTATACAGTACTCAAGTTTTCCTGTGAGATAGGGGTGACTAAGTAGCTATAATTATTTGGCCAAAAAGAGAAACTAAAGAGGAGCTACGTTGAGTTATATCGGTGAAAGATGGTAGGTGAATGATGTAGTCAAGAACACACAGAACCCAAGTCGATTTGCTGGTGTGAGACGCATAAAAAAAAGTGATTCAGAAACTTCTGATAGTGACTATTTTTGTATGTAATTAAGAGTCTCTGCGTGAGTTATAGATTTGAACTACGAATATATCCTACATCAACTGTGGGAAATTTCGGCAAAAAGGGTGGGAAATTGGAGACAAGAGATAAACTCCACCAACAATATCATGTTTAGAGGTGGGAAGAAAGATGACTATGTGCCATAAAGATATGAGATCAAAAGAGTGGCTCTTCTGCCTCTCCGTTCTTGCAGAACAGTGATTGAGAGTTCAGTGCAATTGCTAATTGTTGAGAAACAAATTATGCTTAGTTTGGTCTTTTTGATTAGTACTGAGCGTTGACATAATTAATTGAGGAATAACAAAAGAATTAAATATTAAATTGCGCCTTCATCTAATAGCTTAAGCTTTTGTATTGAACTTTTCTAACACTAATTCTTCCCTTGAGTTACGACTTCTGATTGTTCTGACTCCATCTTTTACAGTACAATTGCAAACATGGACTTAAAGCTGGATTTTGTTCCTCCATCCCTCATAAACTTTATAGCAAGGCAGCTCATTGGGAGTGGATTTAGACTCTATCAGAAGGTGAGTCGGGGACCCCCTTACGTTGGCTAGTTTGACATTTGTTTTTTTCTTTTGTGGAGCAAAAATTGCAATGGCATACATCAGCTAGTAAAGGACATGAGGATTACAGAACAAAAGTAACACACATACAAATGGGTAATGAATTAAAGAAGTGACAGGTGCTATTGATAGTGTCCATCAGCAAAACCTTTGACGATTCGTGAATATTTCGCTGTCAGTAGATTCACCTTTGCTAAATATTTTGATCTTGTCTATACAGGCAGTTGCTTCTGTATTCAAGTCAGATGAGGAATTTAAGCAGGCTTTGAACGACCCTCTGTATGATCGAGTACGCAAAGCTTTTTATGGTACGAATCAACAAAATGGGGGTCTGGAATACAAGCAGCTGGAAGACAAGGCAGAAGTTCTCATCCACAAAGGTATTGTGGATATTGCGGAAGATGACATAAATAATGTAAATCAAGATATTCCAATCAATAGGAATGCAGTGGAAATTCAGCCAAATGATGAACTGCCTCAATATAGCAGCAACTGTGGAGAAATCGAAGAGGTGAAGAGTGAGGCTAGCATCGAGGTGGGTAATGATCTTATCATTAACCCTTCAGATGGTGATGCGCGGGAGATGTCTTGCCTAGATCGCAAAAGAAAAGTTCATATCCGTCTTGAGGTGGAACAAGCTCTTGGAACGCTGGAAAAAGCGATTTCTATAGTTCGACAACATGGCTTGAATGCACATGACCGTTCCCCGTCTTCTTTCTCTGAAGAAGAGCCACAAGATCTTGAAATGGGTGCAGTTGGGGTTTTAATCTCAGAAAATGCTGGATGCATTTCAAAAAATGACATTGACGCTGAAGAATCAGAAAGAGAAACCATAAAGAAATCTACAGAAGAACCAAGACTAAGCTCTGGCACTCACAGTTTGAGGTAATTATGATGATCAGTCAGTGCCATGCCTTGCTTATGGTTTCCTGTTTCTTTAATCTACATTTTTGCGGGTTTGATAGTCATGGCCTGCAATGAAACTTCAACATAACTTTTCAACCATAAAGGCACTAGTTTGTGGTTTAGTCTATGAAGATAGACAGATGCATAAAACTATTAGTTGTGTATCGCTGCCGGCTTCGGATTATCTCCTGAAATAGGTTTTCCTCATAAAAGATATGCCTGAGTTGCTGTGATGCCATTGATCTTTGCATGTTTTAGTGTTTTTAGTGACTTCTAATATACTTAAACAGATAGAATTCTTGTAAGAAGAGTATATTGTCATTGGGTGGCGTTTGCTGTGCATGCTAGGTCCCCCCTCTTCTAGTCTGAGTTCCAAGAGCGTGGTGATTGCAGGGATAGGAAGTCGAATTCCAGCGCCACAAGGGAAGTAAGCCACAGCAAGGTAGTACCAGCTTCACCGGAAGAGAGACTCTTGGCTCCTCAACAGATCGACCAGGTCATTGCTTCATATTCTCTCGAGAATGCGAAGACGGAGGCGAGATTTTCAAACTCGACCGCTAATGACACCAACGAGATGACCGTAGGGGCAGAGAAGGCCAACAAAAACGGCATAGATGCAGAGAATCCGCCGAGACGACGGAGGAGAAGATACAGATTATGTTGTTTCCACCCACTTATTGGACATTGATGGGGATTGCAGGCACGATGGAACGGTTGTTGCATTCGGCTCCGACGCTTCTCTGCATCAAAAGTTCACAAACTGCTTGCTCGGTCGGCGGGTGGCGGCATTAAGAGCAGAGTTGCACTCGCTTTCTTGCTAGGCGTCTTGGCCTTTTCTTTTCGCTTTCCCCTCTCATCTTTTTTGAGGAAGATGAGAGTGGCAAACTTTTCACTTACTTGTGGGCAACCACAGCCATGTACCGTGATGGGAAACTTTCACCGAAACTATATGTTTGGCACTTTGGCTATTTTTCATGGTGTATACGAGACGACAGCATTGGGAGAGTTTCTCGTCCGGCTTTCTGAGTAATGCAATTCCGGATTTCAGCTTTATGGTCATGGTCATGTTCACCACCTCATCTGTCAGACTGTCACTGCAGCAGATTTTCATCTTTTGGGTCACCCCACAATGACGGCATGAATCCTGAATGGCCTTCCTTAAAACTCCATGGAAGTCACTGCTCATTCTTAAATTGTCACTGTCTCACTAAGGCCAAAAGAGGCATTTCGACTCTGAATAGTTGAGGCAACTTACATAGTCAAATGCTTAATAAGATTTTAAAAGAAAGAGCACCAACAACCGAAACCGAAAAATAAGAAGCAGACTCGTTTGTGTTTTGACATTTGGGGTCTCATTAATGAATATATTAGATACTAATTAACCGAATTTAATCATCAATCTTTAGATTTTCCAGATATTAGTTCCACAAGAAAAATGTTATGATTAAAAATAACCCAAATTTGCTTATTGTGTTTCTTAATAAATATTGAAACACATCAGAAGAAGTGGTGAAATAAACAATGTCTAGAAATCCGATCTTTTTAAGATTGGGACTTTGAATTTTTGTAAGATTAAAAAAAGAAAAGTCTAAGTTACAAAAATTCAAAGTCTAAGAGGTATGAAAATTCCAAATATGATTTATTTATTTTTTTTTGAGGGGGGGCATATGGTACTAAGAATTTATCCTTTATTCGATATTTGTGCGATTAATATGAAGCATCTCGACGAAATTTTATTTTCGAGAGTATCTAACAGCTGCCTGAAAGAAGAAGAAAGTGAAGAAGTAGTACACGTGGAAGAGAATCGCCAAACTTCCAGAATTACCCTTCTCGTTCTCACGCCATTCTTCTTCTTTCTCTCTCCTCCCCTGCTTCTGCTCTCTGCTCTCTGCTCCTCCTTCCGAGAATGTGGAAGAGAAGTCTCAACGCTTCTCTCTCCGCCGCCCTTCGCCGGACGCTCGCCCCGACCGGCCGCGCCGCCCTCCCTATCCATTCCTCTTCGCGGAGGCTCCAGCGTCTCGCCGAGCACCGCGCGCCTTCGCTCTCCTCCGATGCTGGAATCGCGGGCTCTTCCCTTCTCAGCCGGCGCGATTCCCTCCGGTGTTCCGGGAGGAGCTGCTGCTCGGAAAGTGCTCCGGACGATGGTTCGGCTCCCAAGTGCTGGAATTGCGGCGCCGTAGCTGGGAAGAGCGCCGGGACGGCGCCGTTCCTGGCTTGCGGGTCTTGCCGGAGCGTTCAGCCCGTGGACGAGTCGGTGGATTATTTCCAGATTTTCGGACTGTGAGTATCTGGACTGGATCACCCGTGATGCTTTTCCTTGGAGTCATCTTTGTCTGTTGCCTGGCATTGATTGGTGTCTCTGTTTTTTTTTTTTCCTTGCGTGTCTGAATTCGTTGCGTTTGTTGTGAATTTGCTTCTCAATCTTCTGAAGAACAGATGAGCTGATGGTCATTTATGCAGTTGTATTCAGAGTCTGAGTTTTGTGTTTATCGTCTGTTTTCTTGCGAAGACGTCATAGAGGAAAGGATCTAATTTTAGACATCATGCATCAAATAATCAACTTTGAATCTTATGAGCAGTTGGTGAATTTCTCAGGGGTGTATGATTAACGGGCTTCTGAAAGATGAAAATTTGTGGGGAAACAAAATTGAGGCATTTGACTTAAGCGCAGAGTCATGTGGTTTTGTTGTTGTGGCTTCATTTGTTTCTTGTCATATGCCTCGCTGTTCAGCGAGCATATGAATACAAGGAAAACAATTTAGTCAATATGTATTGGCCACCCACATTTAAGAGTTGTAATGTTTTGCCAGGGAAAAGAAGTATGAAATTGATGTTAGCAATCTGGAGGGCAAGTACAAGAACTGGCAGAAGAAGTTGCATCCTGACCTAGTCCATTCGAAATCTGAGGTTTGTTTCGGTAGCATTGGCTTGGGGTGTTCTAACCGTATATGTCTATGGCTTCTAAAAGCTCTTTACATCTTGTTCAGCAAGAAAAAGAATATGCGGCAGGCCAGTCTGCTCGAGTAATCGATGCATACCGCACACTTAGCAAGCCTTTGACAAGGGCGATATATGTTGTAAGTGTTTCTTCTTATTGTCATCTATGGGTATTCTTCCAGGATAATTTGTCTTCCACATTAAGTTTCTACATGCAACAACTCAGGGTGCGTTTGTTTCACGGAGAGTGAATGATTTAGAAAATATTTTGATTGGAATTGAAGGTTTATATTGCTTATAGAATGAATGAAAGAAAACTATTTTCATCGCCCATGAATATATTTAGACATAAATTATTGTCGATAATAAAACATTTTCATTGCCTAATTATTTCAAACGGTACAAGCAATTATTTTTTGGAAAATATTGTCCAAATCATTCATTTTCCACGAAGCAAATGGAGCCTTATTCTTGTCCTATGTTCCTTGCATTGTACACTAGAGGGTCTGCAGAGGGGTATAAATTCATTGGGAAGCCTAAAGGTGTGGGTAGTGATATTCTTCTTGACTTGCCAGAATCTTTGCTTGCTCCCTGCCAATGTCTTAAAAGCGCAAAAAGTTAACCTTTATGATGCATGATCTTCTGAAAATTACACTCCTTTTTATTCTTTGTATTTTGCCTGCAGTTACAGCTTTTGAGTGTCTATGATTGGCTTATGGTGTATTAAAATATTTTTATATGAAATTTCTTATTAAGAAAAAAAGGCAATGAGCTCAGTTTGAAAGAGACTGTGTTCGTCAAATTCATCTTTTACATGGTACATAATCTAGTGCTAGCATGACTTGTCAAATTAAATCTGTTATTTCTTTTACAGCTAAAGCTTGAAGGGGTAAATGTTGATGAAGAGGAGACTGTTTCAGAACCAGAGTTGTTAACTGAGGTAAATTTGGGGCTTCCAAAACATATATTCCGAGGTTATGAATGAGAAATTTATTACTTATATTATTTTAGTTCCTTTCTGCCCTTATTTGAAAATACTGGGAAAAAAGCCTTTCGCCCTATCTGCAGTTTATAGAGTGGGATTTCAAAGGAATATGCTCGTATAATGAAAAGCATGAGTTATAAGAGGTTCTTTTGTATGGGCAACATGTAAATATGATCTTTCTCTGTTGCCAGCGTATTATCATTTTGAGTAGAGAGAGGGAGGGGAGAGAAATGAATGCAAAGTTTTTCAGTGATTTGAACAGTTGCTCCCTTTATGTGGTTTCTTTTTCACATTGAAGATTTTGGGGATTACATCTCTCTTTTTTTGAATGCTAATGCAGATACTGGAAATAAGAGAAGCAGTAGATGAGGCTGCTGACTCTCAGGCTTTGAGACAGATTCAGTCTCAGGTATGGCAGGCCTAAAATAATTTGATAGCCAGTTGGACTATTTTCTTCAGTATAGAGTTGACTGGTTTATATTGTATTCAGCTTCTACATGAATGATTCGTATAGCATCGATTCACATATCATATCCTTAGTGCTGCGCATTTGAATAGGATTGCACTGTTAAGGTACAACATGGCATCTTTTGAACTTTTATTATTCCATTTGTTTGCCTTGGAACTTTATAGGCATGTTAGGTTTCCGGGACTGCAATCCCTATCAACTTTGACTCTTCATCCTTTATAAAAGAAATGATGACCTCATTGTTTATAAGTGTTGCACTTTCACTGTTGCAAAGAGAGTAATAGATTCTCAGCCTGTACAATGACTTAGTGCCGTTACTTTGTTTCTCTTGTTAGATGGAAGACAAACTGAGACACTGGTATAATTCGTTTGCCAGTTCATTACATACCCGGAAATTTGAAGATGCTCAGACATGTGTTAGGAGAATGAAGTATTACACTCGTGTAAACGAAGAGATCACAAAGAAGCTTTGATATAGGTACTGGCCCAGAACCTTCTTGTGAGACGGTGAGAGTACATGTAAGATTTTTTGCCGCATCACACAAAGAGGTGCTTGCCTGCTAGTTTTATTCTTTCTTTGTTGTTGCTGGTTCGCTTCTCTCTTAATGAACTGCTTGTCTGCTAGTTTTATTCTTTCTTTGTTGTTGCTGGTTCTCTTCTCTCTCAATGAACTAACTTATTTAGTTATAACCATCTACTGGTTTTCCTAATCTATGACATGTTGCTCGTAAGAAAAATGAAAAGCTGAAGAATATAGAGGAGTAGAAAATGGAGGTGGAGAAGATAAATGATTTTTTTCCCCTTGATTGGAAGGGGAGGAAGTGGATATGAATAAAATGTGAAGAATTGATTGTGCAATCTCTATGAAGAATGGAAAAAGATGAGGAAAGAAATTTGGCAAAAATGACATTTTTCCATTCATTTAAATTTTTGAATGCTTGAGCAGATGATTTCGTGAGTATATATCTGTCATTTATGTGGTTGATTTGTGGTTCAAGAATTTGGTGTAGATGCAACATTTAAATTTAATCACCAGCTAGTCTCGGTCATTACTTCCTTTTTCATTCCATTCTATATGGTGCAGTGAGATAAGTCTCTTTGCCTTCTAAGTGAACCATAAGATAAGTCTAGTGACTGGAATTTCAGCACTTATTCTGCTTTCATTCCACAAATTGGTGGGTACTAAGGAGTCTGTGCATAGCATAAAACGGTGGTTAGTATTCCACTTATATTAGAAGAATGAACTAAGAAGTATGATGTGCATTTGGGAATATTCCATCTGCTTTGGTTTATGTGTTTGTCCGACCAGTTTATAATTTTAGCCATTTAATTTCATATTGCAGCTTCAGACTCGCACAACTTTTAGATGACCTGCATAAACTTTGCAGTTATTCTTTTCCATCGTCGTTTTTGTTTATGGTTTGCCCTGCTCACGATCGCTTTTATATGCAGTTTCACATGGACTGTTGGAGACTTTACCCTAGTGGGTGGGTCTTAAGACTTCCTGCTCTCAGGAATGAGTGACATCAGCGAAGAAACAGGAGGCATGAGAGCCTCGTTTTAAACTTTTGACCAACGCAAGAAGCTTTGGGTTCCCCACCACCTTGGTTATAGCGGATCTTTGACACCGAGCCACTCGAATCTTTGTCCTGATAAAGCCAGTTTCAAGGACAGACAAATTGCAGGATTGATTCCATGGTTTTTGAACAATTACACATTCAGGTACCTGTAGACATAACTTATTCATGTTCCTTTGTTTTCCATCTTGATGCCATTTCTTAGAGATTCTGTAAATGAGTTAATCGCTTCAACAATGGTTTACGTTTCCTTCGGTCTTCCAAGTGGACAGCCCAGACTGTACAGAGAGCTATTTAAAGGATAAGTGAGAAAAAGGGAGAAATCTCAAGAACATGATTTAGGTCCTCCTTAAATAAAACTTTTATTTGTTATTGTACGGGCATTCGTAAATATCAATCTCATTTCTGATGCAAGTATCACCACTACCTGCATGTAAAGTTTATTTTTTAGGTCCTGGAGTACTTGATCAAAATATTTCACTCGTGATATGAACTCAAAAAAAATTGCTAAAATCTGGGTGAATATGTACACCGGAAAAGAGTAGGGATAACGTTTTTCTTTGTTTAGCTAAATCCAACTTCTTTGGCCAGACCAAGCGGGATAAATCACGTTAGTTTTCCCTGTTTAACCCATAAAAAACAGTTCGGAAGTTGACACCACTGGGATCAATCTCATCACCTGACCTCTCTGATATGAGCCACCATGCTTCTTCAGACCTACCAATTTCAGACAATTCATGAACATCGAGCAAGTCCTGAAATCAGGTGAAGGCCTTTCCGATTTCATTTGGTTGAAAGCTCTCCAAGCGTCGCCAACCTTTCCCACAGCCCCAAATAAGCGCAGAATAAGTAACAATAATCGGTTCGCAGCCCTTGTGTTTCATTATCTCGAGAACTTCCTTGGCTTTTCGATCTCCTTCTCCTTAACGTAATGCGCTGCCAAGGATGTATAGACCTGAAAACTTGGAGAGACTCCCGCCTGCTTCATATCGTCCACTTTAGACAATGCCGCCTCCAAATTCCCTTTCTGAGTAGCCCATGGACGATGCTCTGTACCACTTATTCAGCGGCTCTCGCTTTGCTCCGGCATCGTTCCTCGATTTCAATGCTTCTTCCCACTTATCTGCTTAACAAAGCGCTCTAATATACATATAGTAAATCAGTGCAGTCAAAAAACCATCTTTACGCTGGAGATTCACACATTTCCTAGTCGCCTCCACATAAGCAACCTAGATAGATTTCAACGAATTCCTTATCCGGGAAATACCCAGATTTCATCACCTCCCTGAACAACTTCATGGCCTCATCCACCTTTCTACCTTTTCTGCCGCAGAGAGAAACAATCGAGTGCTTGCAGGTACTTCCGCTCGGGTCACAACCGCCCGCCTTCATCTCCTTAAAAAGATAACCGGAGCAATCTTGGTCAGGCCCGTCCTACTCTACTGCATGATCATGATGGTCCATGTGTGGTGTTATTGAGGAACCCTTCCTTCTCATTTGGTGAAAGAGGCTCCTCATGCGCTTGAAGTCCTTAGCGCCTCCGGTGATCTTCATGGCCATGTTGTACGCCTCCGAGCTATCACTGCAACCATCTTGCTTCCACAACCAGTCAAAG
Organism: Eucalyptus sp. ANBG9806169; assembly: GCA_014182395.1. Taxonomy (NCBI): domain Eukaryota; kingdom Viridiplantae; phylum Streptophyta; class Magnoliopsida; order Myrtales; family Myrtaceae; genus Eucalyptus; species Eucalyptus sp. ANBG9806169. The sequence goes on along the minus strand of CM024573.1, from coordinate 38,199,076 downwards.
AAGAAGTTCGCATTCGACAATCAGAGAGTAGTTTTGTCGAAATAAATGGAGCCCAAAAATCTCATTCAGAACCAGCTCGCTAGGAATCTGTCACGACAGTGGTTTGGACTTCAATGGTGTTATGCCGGTCCATCTACGACCTTTGAGGTGTGGAGTGGTTAGGTGCAATGTATCTCGAGGGTAAAACCTTCGACCCAAATGATTGTTGTTACTCAGAATTCTTCATTACTTTACATTCTTAGTAACTTTTTTTCTGAATGAAAAAAACCTAATGCTGATGAAGACAACTTGCTAAATGATGTATGTAAGTATGGATTACGCTGGATGTACAAGACCGGTGCCTGAACTACAATATATCAATGTTAAATGTTCAAATTCATCAGCGTCGAATCCAAAGCGCCCTTAACTTTTTGGTATTTGCCAGTTCGAAGCAACAAAAATCGAAACGTCCACGTCCCATCGAAAAAGTTTGAATTTTCATGGAGCGAGCGACGTGATAACGACAAATCAAATATAATGTAAACGCCTTCGTTTTAATCCCGAGTTTCAAGTATTCCAACGGAAAAACCTGTAATCTCTCTCTTTCTGGTCACTCTCATTTTCCTTGGGGACGTCCTCTTTGAACTTTCCAGTGTGAACTCCAATGAAGGAACTCGAGCAAGAAAGTCAAAGCCCCACGCGGAATAATCGCGTCCTCCTCCAAAACCCTTGTGCATCAATCCATCCGTCGATCTATAAAATCTCTCGAGGAGTATTATATGATGATTTGGACCCCAGTTTTGTTTCTTTTTTCGTCGGAAATCCCCAGTTATCTGGCTGTACTATGTGCACTGCTAGTTTTTTAGCTGCAAGCCGAGCTTGTTACGGTATGCACCAGCTTTGGTCGAGCTAGTTCTCATGGTCGAGAAAATCCACTTGTTGCAGGAGTTCTATAAATTAACCCCCCCGTTTAATAGGGGAAATAGGACTGAGGAGGTGTGCAGACGATGTACCGCGCAAACGTTGGGAATAAATACTTGTTTGGCGTTGATAATTATCGGCTGTTGTTATAGATGGGAAATATTTGCGTTGGTTCGAGAGATTCTAGAGCTGATTTCTTGCGGTCCGTTTCAAAATCATTGTTTCGGCATCAACCAAGCAATAAAATGGATGGTCATAGCGGGATTGTTGGTCGATTGATGTCTGTCAGATCAAAGTGCCGCCATTGAGACAAAAGGAGGACTATAAACCAGCAGGGCCGACAAGACCCAAGAAATATTTCCATATGAAGAAGCCTTCGAGTGCAGGGCTCATGGTAGATTCAGTGTTAACGTACAAAATCTGGTCACTTGGAGGAATACTACAATTTGGGGCGGAAGCTTGGAAGTGGTCAGTTTGGTTCTACATTCCTATGCGTAGAGAAGGCGATTGGCACAGAGTACCCTTGCAAATCCATTGCAAAGAGCACAATGTTGACAAAGCGCGAAGTCGAGGATGTGGGATGGGAAATAGATGCATCACTTGGCAGGGTATTCTAATGTGGTATCCATCAAAGGGGCTTATGAAGATTCCGTGGCAATTCATGTGGTTATGGAACTGTGTGTTGGAGGGCAACTCTTCGACGGGATTGTAAAGAGGAGGCATTACACTGAAGAGAAAGCAGCTCAACTTGCCAGGACTATAGTCAGTGTTGTGGAAGCTTGTCATTCCCTCTGGGTCAAGCATCGAGATCTTAAGCCTGAGAATTTGCTATTCGTGAATGAACAGGAGGATTCACCTCTCAAGATGATAGATTTCAGATTTCCGACCTTCTTCAAGCCAGGTATGCTGCACAAATATTGATGGACTTCTCAGGACGTGTTTTGATCATTTTGTATTCTGATTTGTGATATCTCTTTCCATCTCAATGTGTTCTATAATTTTGTTTAATAATCTGGTTTCAGATTAAGTCTTCTTTGACGTATGTGTAATGATGCTAGATTTACAATGATTGCAAAATAAATTGCAGGGAAGACTTTTACCGATGTAGTAGGAAGTGCATATTATGTCGCGCCTGAAGTTCTGCGGAAGAGTTATGGTCCAGAAGCAGATACATGGAGCACCGGTCTAATCCTCTATGTTCTCCTAAGTGGTGCTCATCCATTTTGGGGCGGTAAGGGGCTTGTCCTGTACATTTTCATGTATGGACTTTCTGGAGGAGATCGATACTGAGCATTCATTTCGGTGATTGTTCTTTCTCTCCAATTTGGTCCAGAAACTAATGAGAAGATATATGAAGCAGTTTTGCACGGCGAGCCTCACTTCTCATCAGATCCTTGGCCGAACATATCTGAAAGTGCTAAAGATCTGGTCAGGAGAATGCTCTGTAAGTATGATAACCCAATTTTTGCTGATTCTATAACGTGCAGACTCGGGAATGCTAGTCATTTCTTAAATTGCAAGGAAAGTAGGAAACGTTCAAACAAGATAGTTCGGGCCCTTTTTGGATCTCTATCTGAAGTGTAGACAAAAGCCTCTTCTCTACTGTCATAAAAGAGGTGTTCTTTTCTTTCTCCTTTTTTCCGGCTTCTTTATAGCAGTTATTGTGGGGTTGCAAGGCTATTTTTGACGTCTTAGGAGGAGAAAAAATGAAGTAGGGGTTGAAGGGATGTAGATACAAGGTCACCTTACGCTCATTTTTAACGTAAACGGCCAGTGGGTTGAACTGAGCTTATGTTCTACCTTGGAACTATCTGAAATAAGGGTCTCTGCCAGAATGATTATCATGCATGAATTCAAGGTGTCCAATACGGTCGAGAGAGATCTGTGCAAACAGTCTGGGAAGAGCTTCAAAGTTACAACTACAAAAGATATTGTCCCACTATATAGCAGGAGTTTAAACATACAAAGTTATGATGGAAATTTCATGAATGCTATTAACACTTCCACATAAAAATTACATGCATGTCATTAACAGGAGAAAACATCTCTACTTTAATATAACATTCCTTTATCATACTTCACAACTTCATTAATCTCCCCCTATGAGGTTGATCTTTAAAACAGCAATAGTCTTGTAGTCTTCACTCGTCTTTGTAACCCAAATTATCCTGGTGCAGCAGCCTTCCCATCACTAATCATGGAGACCAATTGAGGCAATGCACCTCCTCTATTTCTTAGTGGTGACAACCTTGGTTAACATATTTGCTAGATTTTCTGCATCAAGACTCTTCTTCAATGACAATGTCACATCATATATCAGTTGATGAAGATGATAATACTTCAACTCAATGTACTCTGTCCTTGATGAAAGTCCAAATTCTTTACAAGCCAAATAGCACTTTGATTGTCACTGAAAAGTACACTACCATTACTCCCCGTCCATCTTCTTGAGAAAATTCTTTAATGAAATCATCTCCTTGTCGGCTTCAGATATAGTTACATATTTTGCTTCGGTGGTTGAAAGAGACACACTTTTGAAGTCTAGACAAATAACCGATTGTAGTGCCTCCTAAGCTAAAAACATAACTCAATGTGCTTTTCATATTGTCCAAGTCGCCACCAATATCTATATTGACAAAGCCTTATAAAGTTACATTGTTTTTCATAAAATATAGTGAAATACCTTAAGTGCATCCGAGGTATCTTAATAGTCCCTTTATAGCTTCTCGATACTTTAATCCTCGATTAATCATATATCCACCCACAAATCCCATTGTGTGAGTTATGTCTAATCCGTAAACACCATAACAAACATCAAAGTACCAACAACTAATGCATAAAGGACTTTAGCATGTACTCCCGCTCATTATTTGTCTTTGGCCACTAGAAGAGCTTAAAGTGAATTCCTAATGAAGTCCTTCTAGACTTTGCGTATTAAACTCCAAATCTATTCAGCACATTCTCAATGTGATTGTCTTATGATACCTTTAGAATTCCTTGGATCTATCTCATGTGATCCTCATCCTAAAAATTTGATTGTTGCTCCCAAGTCTTTCATTTCAAACTCTTTTGACAATTGCTGCTTTAATATATTGATCTCCCTCACTAGATCTTGCAATGAATATATAATCTACATACATCCATTTCACATATAGTGAACCTATTACGGCACATAAAAATATTAAATTTCTTGTACCACTATCTAGGAGCCTGTTTTAAACCATATAGACCGTTTTTCAATTTGCATACATAATTTTCTTTGTCAAGCACCTGTAAACCTTTTGGTTGTACCGTGCATATGTCCTCATCATCAAAGTCATCATAAAGGAATGTAGATGTAAGTTCTCAACGTCAATAGTACTTGACATTAGCTTATTAGTAGTCAACTTCAAAATTGAAGTTAAAATCTTTGCATAGTCAACTCCTTTCTTTTGCAGAAAACCTTTTAGTAATAACATTGTTTTGTATCTCTTACTGCCATTAGGTTCTTTGATCTCATACACCTACTTGTTCTACAATACCTTCTTCCACTTACCACTTAATAGAATCTTTAAGGTTCTTCTTTAACCCCATACAGCCACTTGTTCTATAATGTTTTCTCCCATTTAATAGAATCTTTAACATGTATTACTTTTGAAATGTATTCTTGTTCGCTAGCATCGATGTAAAGCAAATAATGTAATGTTGGAGAATACCTCCATGCAAGTGTAGATATACTATTAGATCTTCTTGAAGTGGGTTCACATGTATGTGATTCTTGTTCTGGTTTTTTTATTTATTTATTAATATACATCAATAGTTTCAAGATTCTTAATCAGAACACTCTTAGAAACACATTCTAATTCAATTTCTCTAGTCTCATCTATTTATTTCCTCACTGTAGATTCTACCACAGACCTTTCCTTTGTAGAACATATTTTGTGGAATGTAACATCGTTTGTTTTTACTATTTTTCTATTTTGTTCATTCCAAAACCGATAGTCAAAATAATCAAAATCATATCCAATGGAAAAGCATTTTCTAGCCTTTGCGTTAAGTTTGTGTCTATTTTTAGAATCTATGTGAACATATGAAACACAACAAAAAGCTTTTTGATGTGAAAGATTCACCTTCTTTCTAGTCCATTCTTTTTCCGATAGCTTAAAATCAAGTGAAACTAAAGGTATTTTGTTGCTCAAATAGACTACTGTATCATCTGCATCTACCCAAAATGTCTTTAGTGATCCTGCATGCATCCTCATGGTTCTTGCATGCTCATTCATAGTTCTGTTCATCTTTTCTGCAACTTTGTTTAGTTGTTGTCTATCGGGAACTGTTCTTGTCATCTTAATTCCATTCTCTACACAAAAGTGCTTGAACTCCTCATTGTCATACTCACCACCATTGTCAGACCTTAGACATTTAATTTTTAGGACAATCTCATTCTCTACTTCAGATTTCCATCTTTTAATATTTTAAAAAAATAAATCCATATTGTTCTAGTGTAGGCGTTAGTAAACATGACGTGGTAGCTTGAGCCTCCAATGGAATGTACGAGGGCTGGCCCCTAGACATCCGTATGCACTAACTAAAATTTTACTTTATTTGGTTCTCTCTCAACCTTCGAAAACCAACATGTTTCTATTTGCTTATAACACAATCTGCTGATATACTAATATCTATGGGTTTCAGATCAGGTAATTTTCCCTTTGATGCTAATACCATCATCCCCTGTTTTCTCATGTATTCAAGCCTACAATGCCACAATTTGGAATCACCTTCCAACTTAGCAAGCATTGTTGTTTCTTTACTGCTTTCGGTCATGTGCATTGTTTTTGACTTTGTTCCCCGTTCTACAATCATAACATCTTTAGTAATTTTCCACAAGTTGTCCTAAAAAAATTATTCAGTATCCTTAGCTATCTAAGTGGCCCATGGAATCAAATTTTCCACAAGTCGACCCTGCCCTTAGGGGAAATTGGAAATTCCTTAGGTTTTTACATGGAGGATGCAGTGAACATGTGCTTAAATCAAAATATTGTTTGCAGTTGAAGGGATCTGATAAGGTTCTGATCCTTTGCCACAGGACGGTTGCATTGACCACAATGAGCTCATGGAGATGAAGCAAAAAGGAAACACTGATCAAAGGGTCTGCAGAGTAGGAGTAGAAATTGGAGGTGGAGAAGACAATGGTATTCCTTCCCCTGGTTGGAAGGGGAGGAAGTGGATTGGAATAAATTGTGAAGAATTGATTTAACAGTGTCTATGAAGAAGGGAAAAGGAAGAGGAAAGAAAATCTTCAGGAAAAAATGACAATTTTTCCATTCATTTAAACCTTGAAGGTGGGGAAAAAACTTAAATGTGTAAAAATAAAATAAAAAATCAAACATTGAATGTGTGAGCAGATGCTTTCGTGAGTATATATATCATTTATGTGGTTGATCAGGGGTCCAAGAATGTGGAGTAGATGCAGCATTTAGACTAATGGAACCGAAAAGCACCAACTTGTCTCGGTCATTTCATTTCTTCTTTTCTCATTCAGTTGGTGGATATTGTACAGTGAGATTACTCTCTATATCTCACAATATACACCAATAGGATAAGACCATGTCCTGAAATCAGCACTTATTCCTCTTTCATGCCATGAATTTCGTGGGCATCAAGGAATCTGTTCATGGCAAACCACAGTGGTTGGTATTCCACTCATTTTGAGAAGAATGAACTCGGCAGGATACTGCGTATATGGGAGTATTCCATCTGCTCACGATAGATTTTAGGTGCAGTTTTGCAAGGAGTTATTATTAATGCTATCAAGAGGGCCGCCTGAACTGTACCGAGAGCTAAATAAAGCAGAAGTGAAAACAAGAAATGTTAGTGGATAAAGGAGAAATCTCAAGAGAATGATCTATGTCATCCTTAAATAAAATCCATTCCTTGTCGTGCAGAAAATCATAACTATCGATCTCATCTCTGATGCAAGTATCACTACTACCTGCATGCACGTACTTGATCAAAAAATTTCACTCATGATATGGACTCCAAACTTGCTCAGATCTCCAACCGCAACTTTTTTTTGAACTCTTTATGTACACCAAAGAAGAATAGGAATAATCATGTCACTGACTTCCTTTGTTTAGCTAAATCTAACTTCTGTTGCCAGACTAAGCGGGCCAAATCATGCTTTCCTTCCCTGTTTAACCCATGAAAAACAGTTTGGAAGTTGATGCTACTAGGGACAATCTTGCCACCCAACATCTCTGATATGAGCCCCATTGCTTCTTCAGACCTACCATTTTTACACAGACAATCCATGAACATCGAATAAGTCCTAAAATCAGGCGAAGGCCCATCCGATTTCATTCGGTTGAAAACACTCCAAGCATCACCAACCTTTCCCGCAACCATGTAACCCCGGATGAGCGCAGAATAAGTAACAACGGTTGGTTCGCAGCCCTCGCTTTTCATCATCTCGAGAACCTCCTCGGCCTTTCCGATCTCCTTCTTCTTAAGATAATGCACTGCCAATGACGTATAGACATGAACACTAGGAGAGACTCCCGCCTGCTTCATTTCGTCCACTTTAGACAATGCCGCCTCCAAATTCCCCTTTCTGAGTAGCCCATAGACGATGCTCCCATAGACATACTTATTCAGTGTCTCTCGCTCCGCTCCGGCATTGTCCAGCAATTTTAGTGCTTCTTTCAAGTTACCCGCTCGGCAAAGTGCTCTAATGTACAGAGAGTAACTCAGTGCAGTCGAAAAACCAACTTCACGCAGGAAATTCACACATTTCCTAGCGTCCGATAACTTGCCGCTTTCACATAAGCAACCTAGATAGATTTCAACGAGTTCCTTATCCGGGACATGCTTGGATTTCATCATCTCCCTAAACAACTTCACGGCCTCATCCACCTTTCTACCTTTACTCCCGCAGAGAGAGATGATCAAGTACTTGTAAGTACTTCCGCTCGGCTCACAACCGCTCGCCTTCATCTCCTCAAAGATCCCCAAAGCGATCACCGTCAGGCCCGTTCTTCCATACTGCATGATCATGATGGTCCATGTGTCTGGAGTTATCAAGCAACCCTTCCTTCTCATCTCGTAAAAGAGACTCCTCATGCACTCGAAGTCCTTAGCGCCTCCGGCAATCTTCATGGCCATGTTGTACGCCTCCGAGCTATGACCGTAACCATCTCGCTTCCCCACCCAGTCGAAGAAGCGCAATGCCGCACCGCCACGGAACTTGCATCTGCGAATGACCTCGACCACAAGTGCACTAGTGAAGTTCACATTGCACTTCTCCAAAGCCTCTCGAGCCGAATCCCAGTCTTCGGATCCTAACAGCAGCGCACAAACTTCTTCGACATCTGCTATGCTGTAAGCCGGAGAAGTCGTCTCCGCCGCGTCGGAACCCACCTCTTCTCCGTCCGGCCGGCGAACATCAGACATCGACACGGGACCGACATCCTCGCTGTCGGATGTGGCAAAACCCCTAGTTTTCAACGAACTACTTCTGCCGATACAACCATCGCGCAGCCCGTTTGAACAACTTCCCCAACCAGGGCTCGCATTGCCGCGCTTCGAATTCAAACGGCACTCGAGCGAATCGCCGACGCGAGCTAGATAAGTAGAAACCCCCAAATCGGAGTAAACAGACCTAGAGCACCGTCTACGAACAGCAGCAATCATCTTCCCCAAATTCGACAGGTACGACATCGGATCGACGGCGCGAAAGACTGAAATTTGGAAGCCGATCTTTTCGATTCGGGAAGTCTTCGGAATCAATGGAAGCGGAGGGGAAGAAGAGCTTACTGTTGAGGTCGCGAGCTCGGAGAAAGGTCGGCCATGGAGGCGCGACCCGCCATGGAAATTGGGATCTTGTGGATTTAGGGTTCTTCTTCTGTTCAGTCTTCCCCACTCCCCAGTCGCCCGGTGAGTGACCGACTGTTACTGTAGCGGTAAATTCAATGTTCAACCCAACTCGCCATGCCGCATCCTCATCGATTACAACAACAAACTACTGAATTTGAGGCTGTATCCGTTTCCTAAAAAATGAATAATTCAGAAATTATTTTTTAAAAAAATTATTTATATCGTTTAAGATAATTAGTTAGTGAAGTATGAATAGTTTGCGTTCATCTATTTCTATAAGCAATGTAAATAATCATTTTTAAAGAAAATATTTTCTAAATCATTCATTTTCTGTGAGATAAATAGAATTTAAATATAAATGAAAAGTAACATAATCCTTCAACAAATGGTGAATGAGTGACAAGATTGAAAAAATTTCGAAAATTGATTATACAACTAAGCTTTCGTAAAAGTCTTGTTGCTCAACCTTCCCAATGGCGGGCTTTCACTTGAAAGCCCCTTGGAGATGGTTACCAAACATTCCAAATTTTCTCCGGAAGACTTTAAGGCTTTAAGGGGCTTTCAAAATGCTGAAGGTGAACCAAACGCATCTATTGCGACTTAGGAAGCACCAACATTTTTCAAGAGCATTTGTGCCATGTCGAATACTCTAATACATATTGGACACTCTCTAGTCAATTCTCTTGACACTTTTTGATATTACGTTGTGTTCATGTCATATCACATGTCAGTGTTACTTAGATTGCGACTAGTCATGGGTATTTTCGTCAAAAGGCCATTTTAATTTTGAATCAACTTTTTTCTCTTTTCCCTTTCTTTCTTTTGGCAACCCTTGTTGGCCGTTGTGCAAGCCCTTGCCCAAATCTAGTGAGGGCTAGCCTCACCCGAGACCAACGAGAGCAGCCCTTGCTTGTGGCTTTCAAGGGTGGCTTTGCCGAGGCCCAAGGGTAAGGTTTGACTTGCCGAGTTGAGGCCATCCCTTGCCTACCTAATCAGCCTCGCCCAAATCCAACGAGAGCTGGCCTTGTCAAATTGAGTGAGGGCATTCTTTGCCCAACCCAAGCCAAAATAAGTGTCCCAGTGAATCTTAAAAGTCTTCAATTCATAGTACTAATTTTAGGCATAAAAACTTTGACAATCCCAATCGAAATAAAGATCCCTACCTCTAATTTCATCAACGCGTACGATCATACATCATTAGATTTCGAGTTTGATCCAATTCGATGTAGATCTCTTGCTTCAATGGAGTGGACTTGACTTTTCCTTCGTCTTATCGGTAGGTCTGATCTCGATAATATATCATAAGATTACCTCCTATATCTTCCTATGGACTTTCCCATCACCTCTGACTTTTCAAACGTGTGGAAGAGGATGAACATTCTTTTAATTGGTCCTTTCCCCACACACACACACAAGTTTCCTTCCCCTTTGTCGTCTTCAAGATGATGGCGAAATTCGTTTACTTTGGACGTCCGAACACGGTTTCGCCTCACCTTCCGCTGTCCCTGTCGTGTCGATGGCGTCGGAGTGGTTGTGCGATCAGGACTTTGGATTGAGCCTCTCGAGAGAGTGAAACATTTCCTCGGACCGACACCTGCGGCCAATCGGGATTAAAGAAGTAAGCTCCGGGTTCAAGCGTCGTTGGTCGCACGCACGTCTTGCTCGGGGAAAGCGTAGCGAAGTGGTGGTGTCACATGATGTCGATGAGTGCTGCTCCATTTTTGCCTGCCTTTGACCAAGTCACGTTCAGGCCAAAATAATGGTCTACAGAACAGCCTTGATGGAAAATTTTGTACTTGGGGACAAAAAATTCAGCCCATAGTTGTTGTGGATATGGTCACATGGTCTCCATCGACAGGAAAGCACAGGAATTTTACTTCCTGATCATATTTTATTGATAATTTAAATTTTGATTCATGAATAGTTATCGGACATATATGATCTCTTTCTTTTATAATTGAGAGTTGTTATCTAGTTTAAGGGTAAATAAAGACAAACCTTGTGGGAGTTAATATCGAGATTTGACGGGGATAATGAGTGATTTCTAGGGAAGTCAAGCAAACAAGTCACGGGGATTGGAGTTGAAGATAAGTTTCATGAGAGACATGGTGTCGTAAGATAAGGTCAAATACCCTTTTTGGGAAAAAAAAATATATCATAAGACGAGGAGAAAAAGAGAGGATGACGTGGCAGGTGCGATCTATTTTGACGGCTTCGAGAGGGGGGCCGTCCCCCCACGGTAAGCACCGTGGAATCGCCCGCACGGCAGCGTGGCAGCGGCGTTCGGGAGCTCTTTGACTTGGACCCGTGGCGGATCGTTCGAGGGGTCAGAGGGCGAGCGACGCGGTCCAACTTGGTGGGGGAACAGCGGCGGCGACGACGCCAATTTGGCCTTCGCTTTGACCCTTTCCCCGTCCGGCCACGGCCATCCTTCCTACGATGACTCGAGCAAAGGCACGCGGCAATTCGCGACGGGGATTCTCGAAACGAATGGAGCTCGAGAGCACCGGCGACTCCGGCCCTTCAAGATGGAGGGTTTGGAGCGGTTCAATGCGAGGGATCGCGTGAATAGAAACTTCATTCCCGGGAGATTGATGACATTCGGAATTTCAGAGTCAAATTTATAAGTTCGCCATCGTCGGAAGCTTCCTTTGAAATTAAAAATCCGATGCTGATAAAGACATTCTAACATGATGTGTGTATGAAAAAAATAATGTATGTGTGTATTTATTACGTTGGATATACAAAGTGTTTGAAAAGTCCAATATAATCTAATTCGCATGCGAGGAGAGTCATGAGAGAGTAGTCGACCCTTCAAGGGTTTGGAATATTTAGTGCAAGGGATAATGCATATGGAAACGTCAACTTGGGAGATTGATGTCATTCAGAGTCAAATTGATAAGTTTGCCTTCGTCGGAAGTTTCCTTTGTATTAAGACTTCGCCACTGATAAAGACAAGTTTCTAATATAATGTCTATACTCTGAACAAAAAGGAAAAAAATAATGCACGTGTATATGTATTACATTAGATATATAGAGCGTTTGAAAAGTCCACTATAATCCAATTTACATGCAAGCGAGGGTGGTGAAACATCCCGCTTTACTCGGTAATTAAGATTGATATGCTCTTTTATATTCAGTTGATTTCTTTCCATCTGCTAAATTTCTCAATAATCCTTCTCGCATGCAAAGGCACATGAAATATATGACTAGTAAAATAGACCCATGCGCGAAACGCAAAACCATAGAGTAAAAAACGATCTCTCGACATTGCAAAAAAAAAGAAAGAAAAGAAAACGTCCAATTAAAGGTTCTTGAAATCTGCCGGCACGGGGCGGCGTAGAAATCCATCCCCCCGCTCGAATCCAAAGCGCGCCACCTTCTCGGCATCTGCCGGTCTCGAAGCAACACTAAAATGCGATCGGACACGCGGAGACCGTCAGAATCCCGGGGGCGGCAAGATCTCAGCCGTCCGACGCCCCCGGGGGACCCCACCGGAAGGAATCCGCGATTCCGCGAGTTTCTGACGGAGCGATGGAATTAAGGATAATAAAAATAGAGAATCGAGATAATGAGGGGACGCGTCTCCGCCCGTTCCACACGAGTTTGAAGCATTCCAAACGGAATAACCTGTAATTCCCACTCTCTCTTCTTTCTCTCACTTGCCGCATTTTCCTTGCGATTTCCCTCGTTTTCCCACCTCTCGCGTGTGGAATGGCGCCGAGGGAAAGCGAGCAGGAAAATCCGCGGCCCACGCGGGAAAATCCCCCTCCTCAAAACCCTAACCGGCCATCATCGTCGTCATCATCCTCATCATCCTCATCGATCCATCGCCGCCATCGTCATCGACCGAGCTATAAAGCCGAGGCCGAGTCCACCTTCTCCTCCCCGTCCCCACCATTTCTTTAATCCCTCCTTCCGTCTGAACATTTCTTCGCCCCTCTCTCTCTCTCTTTCTCTCTCCCGAGCGTCTCTGAATCCGTCAATTCTAAGTAGCTCGGCAGAGTTTCCGCGAACCTTCGGAAGCTACGCGGAATTTTTCGCGGAATTTTTCGCGGATTTCTTCTGGTGGCGGCAGAGACCAGGTTACGTCCTTGGAATTTCGCTATCCGCTGGTTGCATAAAGAGGACTGTCGCAGTTGGTTGTTGCGGATATTACTTGTTTATTTGAAGAATTAGACCGCCTTTTCTCTTCGTTCGAGTTCTTCGTCTTCGTATAAAGCACGTCGTTTTCGTCACAACTGGGATCTTACGAGTTTGGAATTTGCCGTGTCGTTTCCGAGTTAGCTAGCTGTAGTACGTGCATCGCTGCAAAGTTGAGGTCTTTACTGGGTACCGCATTGGCTCCGGTCAAGCTTAGTTCTCTGGTCTGGTCGGTGATATCCGCTTGTTTGCTGGAGTGCTATTTATGCGTGCTGGTTGAATGACTGTTTGATAGGGGAATGGGTCTGAGGTGGTGTGTGCAGACGACGTACAGCATAAAGTCGGGAGTATTATAGCGTCAGGGCATTGATACTTATCAGCCGTTGTTATAGATGGGAAATAATTGCGTCGGTTCGAGAGTTTCTAGAGATGGTTTCTTTCAGTCCATCTCGAATTCGGTGTTTTGGTATCGGTCGAGCGATAATATGGATGGTCATAGAGGGATCTCCGATCGATCGACATCCGTCAGTAAGGACAGAGAAGCTCCTCTGTCTGTTCAGGATAAGCCCCCAATCCACTTCGTGATAGTTAAGGAGGAGCCGAAAATGGAGCAGGTCACGAAGCAAAAGGAAGATACTAAAGCAATGGGACAAGCGACGCGCGTCGTGGAGATCAACTTGCCGCAGCCCTCGAGACAAAAGGAGGATGTCAAACCAGCAGTGCCAGCAAGACCCAAGAAATCTCTCCACGTGAAGAAGCCTTCGAGCGCGAGGCTCATGGCAGATTCGGTGTTACGAACAAAGACCGGTCACTTGAAGGAGTACTACAAGTTGGGGCGGAAGCTTGGACACGGTCAGTTTGGCACTACATTCCTTTGCGTGGAGAAGGCGACTAGTAAAGAGTACGCTTGCAAGTCCATCGCGAAGAGGAAATTGTTGGCAAAGGACGATGTCGAGGATGTGAGACGGGAAATAGAGATAATGCATCACTTGGCGGGGAATCCTAACGTGATATCCATCAAAGGGGCATATGAGGATTCTGTGGCAGTTCATATGGTTATGGAATTGTGCACAGGAGGCGAGCTCTTTGACAGGATTGTAAAGAGGGGGCATTACACTGAAAGGAAAGCAGCTCAACTTGCCAGGACTATAGTTGGTGTTGTGGAAGCTTGCCATTCCCTTGGGGTCATGCATCGAGATCTTAAGCCAGAGAATTTTCTATTCATTAATGAACAGGAGGATTCGCCCCTCAAGACGATAGACTTCGGATTATCAATCTTCTTCAAGCCAGGTATGCTGCACAAAAATTGATAGACTTTTCGGGATGTGTTTTGATAATTTTGAGTTCAGACTTCTGACATCACTTTCCATCTCCTTCTTATATATGTATATATATGATTCCATTTAATAAGCTGGTTTACTTCCTTTTACTGCAACCAAACAAAACAGCTTCGGTGTTGTTTTGCACTAGCTCATTCAAGTCATCGCAATCAGAAATTTCAGCAATAAAATATGATTTCAAGTCCTTGGTGAAAAAATTAGTTCCTTGAATCTTCTGAATCTGAACTTTGCCATCAGGTGAATAATCTCATCGTCATGCATGAAGTCTTTGAAGTTCAATTCTGATTTTCTCCATGTACTTGTTCTTACATGGAAGAATAAATGCAATTGATAGGCTCTTTGAAATTAATTTTCCTGCCCAACAACTTATGTTAGCACTAGTAAAGTAATGTATCTTATCTAGTCTCTTGAAACATTATATATAAACCCTCAGTGATTAATTCTTCTCAACATTGCAGGGGAGACTTTTGCTGATGTAGTAGGAAGCCCGTATTATGTTGCACCTGAAGTTCTGCGGAAGAATTACGGTCCAGAAGCAGATGTATGGAGCGCCGGTGTGATCCTCTACATTCTCCTAAGTGGTGTTCCTCCATTTTGGGGTGGTAAGTAGTTTGTCTTGTGCATTTTTATGCATAGACTTTCTAGAGCTGATTGATACTGAGCATTCCTTTTGGCGGTTGTTCTTTATTTCCAATTTGATCCAGAATCTGAGGAGGAGATATTTGAAGAGGTTTTGCATGGTGATCTTGACTTTTCATCAGATCCTTGGCCTAAGATATCTACAAGTGCTAAAGATCTAGTCAGAAGAATGCTTGTCAGGAATCCCAAAAAGCGGATAACTGCTCATCAAGTCCTTTGTAAGTACGATAACCCAATGTGCGGAATCCACAGTTTACATACTCAGGAATGCTATGGTCATTTTGTAACATACAAGAGAAGTAGAAAACGATCAAACAAGATAACCCGGGGCCATTTTTCAGCCCTTTTAGATTCATACCTGTAGTGTAGACAAAAGCCTCTTCTCTCCCGTCATAAAAGAGCTATTCTTTTTTTTCTTTTTCTTTTTTTTGCTTCTTTTATAGCAGCTATCATGGGGTTGCACAGGCCATTTGTAACCTCTTAGGATGAGAAATTTGAACTGGAAGTTGAGAGGATGTAGATCCAAGGCTACCTTAAGCTCTTAAATGGCCAGGGAGTTGAGTTGAGCTGGCAATCTACCTTGGAACTACCTGAAACAGGGGTCTTTCTAAAAATTAGTATTATATATTAGTTCAAGGTTTCCGATATGGTCAAGAGAGACCTGTACAAACAGTCTGGAAGAGCGTTAGTTGTGAAATACACTGCAAGGCTGGCAATTTTTTTGGAAGACCATTAAAATTCACTAGTTCATAGGATGACTAACAATGTCTGAATAATTTTTAGAAAACTTGAAGGAGTGTGTTTTCTCCTGGAATTAAGTCGAGATGAAAACTAATTCAAATTTATGGTGGCTTGGTGCCAGTATTGAGAAGTTAAAGAGGAGCTAGTGGGACTTTCATTTTGCTTAGAAGTACATGAAATTCTGGAATAGTATTGGTAGTCTAAACCCACTTTTGTATTTATGCAGGTCACCCTTGGATTCAAGTTGATGGGGTAGCTCCAGACAAGCCTCTTGATTCTGCAGTCCTGAGTCGCTTGAAACAGTTCTCCGCCATGAACAAATTTAAGAAGATGGCCTTTAGAGTAAGTTTATGCAGCTTTGGCATTCTGGTGAAGCATATGAGCGTCGACCGTATGCTCATTATAAACTCATGTGGTCCATATAAACAGTTTTTGGTAGATCTACACCTTTCATACTAACAGATAGAAACATCTCATCGACTTTAATGTGGAAAAAAACTGATACTTTAACATCGTAGGTCATCTTTGTTTCTTTCTTTTTAACTGTAAACTTGTATGTGCAGGTTATAGCAGAGAGCCTTTCTGAAGAAGAAATTGCCGGGTTGAAAGAAATGTTCAAGATGATTGACACAGACAACAGTGGTCTTATTACTTTTGAAGAACTTAAAGCTGGACTTAAAAAATTCGGCGCAAACCTTAATGAGTCCGAAATGCTAGATCTGATGAAGGCTGTAAGTATCACGTTAGCCTTTGTACTGGCGTTTTGTTTCTGTGTCCATGCATGGGATTGATTGATTTCGTGCCCACAGGCCGATATCGACAATAGCGGCACCATTGACTATGGGGAATTTGTTGCTGCGACTTTGCATCTGAACAAAGTGGAGAAGGAAGACCATCTATTTGCTGCATTCTCATATTTTGATAGAGATGGAAGTGGCTATATCACTCAAGATGAGCTTCAACAAGCCTGTGAGGAGTTCGGCATAGAGGATGTCCGCTTGGAGGAAATGATCCAAGAAGTTGATCAGGACAATGTAAGCCTCTTTATATATATATATATATATATATTACTTAGTCTCTCCTAACAGTGCACAGACATGAAATTGAAACTAAAAATTACAAGACTTAGAACAGGTTAAGAACTTAAGTAAATCACCCATTATTCATGAATTAACACGTTTTGCGTACCGAAAACGGGTTTTTCTAGGAAGATGTGGAATCTCTTACCGTGTGATGACTATTTAAGAAGTTTGTGTCGCCTACTGCCTTTTGGTATCTGATTTTCAGACTCAATCAGAACCCCGCAATGATGAAACACTACGTAATTTGTATCACTTTCTAACTGCATGGTTATACCATTTTGCGACTTAAAACAAAAGGTTGACAAGGATTGGGCGGAAGCGGCGATGTCCTAATCAGCGGTTGTCTGACTACTCTGCTTTTCAGAAAATTGGAAACACGGTTCATGCAGTGACCGTGTGCTTAAATCAAAATGTTTGTTTACAGTTGAAGGCATCTGATCATATTACAATCCTTTGCCACAGGACGGTCGCATCGACTACAACGAGTTCGTGGCGATGATGCAAAAGGGAGACGGTGATCCTGGGACAAAGGGTCTAAAGAGTAGGAGTATCAGAATCGGTTATAGAGAAGCATTGCCCGTCTGTTAACACAGGAAAACTCCCCCGCCATGAACCGTGTCCATCCAGTGGATGGGGCAGTGTCCGCTGCCATCAACAGTTGTGATTCACCTGGGCCGCGGTGGGCCTTGGTGTGAACAAGTACTTCACGTCGACGCGAGAGCGAGGCTACCCCAATTCCATCTCCCGCTTTAAGTCAATTTTCCACAGAAGGTATACTTGTATAGAAGTGGCAAAAAGTTATAACTTCAGCATGTGCTGGTAAATAGAAGAAAAAAGCCTTGATTTTTCCTTAGTTGATCTTCTGGTTGATCTTCTGATACATAGTCGAAACGAGGCCTTTTCGGGAGACCACACGAAATCGTGTAATGTAGCGTGCGAAGAAAGAGGGGGGGTTGGAAGGCACATGAGAGACGCTGCCCATTTTGAGTATAACCGGACCCAACCTACAGCCGTTGCATGTGAATTCATAGTACATAGCACAGTTCCTATATCGAAGTTTCCACATGGACCTCAACAAATTTTCTACCAGCAACATATAGAAAATGTAAGAACAACAGAACGCACTTGGAAAACCATTGCTTTAACCAGGGTACAATCAATTTTTCTGATCAACTAGAGACTCTACTTCACCAATGATTCCGGTGGGATCTGGGATGTGCGAAGAAGCTTTGGTAGGACTTATTTGTGCAGCACGGTAAGCATCCGATGGCCCATTCAAATGAACCTCGACCGGTCTTGTCTTTCGGTCCCGGTACTTAGAAAAATATTGCCACGGTCGAAACGACAAAGTGGGTAAGAATGTGATCTAGTACAGAGAGGCATTAGCGAAGAATTCAATGTATGTCCACGTTTGGGTCAACGGCGCTTCCTCTCTTCGCTCATCTGGAATCTGGGACTGGTGCACCTCCACCTCCTGAATTATGGACAAGTTCGATTCCTTTGTTCTGCTTTCGGATATGATAATCGATCTCCTAGTCCTTTTAAAATTAGATTTTCTCTCTTTCGGCCACATGCGAAACAGGCATGGAATGTGCAGATGCCAACTGAGGAGGGGGGTTTGAATGAGCCTCTCGGATGACTTGGCAATAGCAATCAGCTTCATGTGCACTGTCTAACTCGGTTAGTGGAATCCTATGAGCACACCGAGGAAAATGCGCCTCGTTTTCTGATGCGCGATAGCGATCTTCCGTGTGGCCACGACATGGTGGGTCATGGCCTTGTAGGGACGGGGGCATACTGGCTCCGACATTGGCAGATCTTAGGTGTCGCGAAATTATCGTGATTGAAATTAACACACAGCTCGATTACTTTTGAAATTAACACACAGCTTGATTACTTCCTCAACACAAGACTTTCACTTAGGACACGAATAGTGGATGGAAACTTTGTAATTTTGGGTTAGGTAGCATTACAACCCTAGATTAACTCACTCGGGGTATTGTCCATTTTGACCTGTCCTATAACGAATCTCACAATTTATCCTTTGACCGTAGGGGCAAATACTTTTCTAGGAGGTCACTCATCCTAGTGGTGCTCTAACATTAGCTTCTTTCATTTTGGAGTTCCAACGTAAAGCTTGACGTTACGTCAAAAGGCACTTCCGTTTAGGAATATATATTTAGTGTACTATTTAATTCATTCCTACCTTATTCACGATCCTATAAGCTTCCCAAGAGCTGCTTCTTGTCCAAGCCCTTTCTGACCCCAACGACCACTCCCCGCTCTGGTCGGACCAGGTCATTACGAGTACAATAGGAAATCAAACTCGAAGTGGTGCATTACCCTCCATTTGCCCTCTCTCACAAAGAAGTAACATTGACATGGCATGATCTAGTAGCTCTATTCGATTACAGAAACCATGTGACTAGATTATATTCGAGTTTTTCACATATTGACCTTGAGGAGCGATTTTGTGATTTTGATGGATTTCTAAATGTTCAGTTCAAAGGAGAGAAGCATCTAAATATGCAAATGTACATCGATCGAACTGAAGTCCGTGGTCAAGATAAAATCATGAACTGCGTTTGCAATGACCCACTTCGTTCACATATGCTATTCAAGTCATCAATGATTGAAGATGTCTTTTGCTTGGAGAAACTCTAGCGTTCCGCTGTCTGATAGCTACATCCCATTCCTACTTATTCGTCCAAGCATTGAAGCTTTGGTTAGGTTTCATTTACTAATTAAGGATGAGCACTACTTCATTCAAGAACCTTTTCTTTTTATCTTTGTCTCTTTCTCTCTAATCAAGAAGGTCCAAAATTGAGGATTCGAGAAGCTGAATTATCACATTTATGTGACGAGACACATCACAGAGAGATGTCGATTTCATTAAGTTTATGAATTATCAAGCCGGCCATACCATTCATCAATTATCGGTCTTAAGTCACCACAAACCAATCCCTGGTCATTGATGATGGGTCCCAATTGCTAGTCATCAAGCCCGTCTCACAACGACCTCAAGTTCCTACCTGTCGATCCTAGGCCAACAATGATCGGTTGTGAACCGACGTCTTTTGATCAAGCAAACCTAAGTTTACATAGGCCTATTCGCATCTTATCCGACAGTCCCGGTGGCCTCACTCACACTAGTCTTAGGCCATTGTTGATCGATCTCAAGTCGCCTCTCGTCGGTTCTAAGTGATTCCTCTTGTAGCACAAGCCAACCTTACCTCCATTTCCAATTACTTACTGTTGGCCTTGTACAGCGGTGTTTCCGGCCAACATTACTATGCAAAAAAACCACACATCGTAGCTCATCATAGTTAAGTGTCTTGACCGCAACTAATTCCGAATCGAGCTTGATCAATGGCGAGCGCAAATTCAGGAGTCACGTGAATATTTTTATTCTTGAAAAGCCCAATAATGACTGCCCTAAAAGCGATAGTCAAGACCACTAAAAGCAGTAAAAACACAGGGATGAGCATTTTTAAAAATCGAACTTTGGAGAGGCGCGTTGTTCACTTTTTCCATTCTTTTTCGATCGGGAGTTACGACATCCAATGAGAATTCACGTGTACCGGAGCGTCAAAGGGAAAAAAGAGAGGAGAGGCATCCCAGAGTGTGCCAAAAGATTTGATTATAGAAATGGGGAAATCGACATCAATGATCACCTTCTCGAAATCGAAAATGGGGGACACTTCAATCCAGCCATGACAACTGAGTGCAACGCACCACCCGCAAAATCCCAAAGGCACGAACAAATCAAGGGTCAGCACAAGACGTGGGGTCTCGTCTTCATCACTTTTGTCTCTCGACACATTCGGAAAAAATAGAAAAAAAAAAAAAGTAATATGTCTCCGTACCTTTTTAATAATTGTTTATTTTATTCTATTTTTCACCCAAAAATAATTTTTCAAAAATGAATATCAAGATATTTTTGCGATAATGACACAAACAGTCCCTGAATTTTGGACAAATGTGCATTTTGATCCCTAAACTTTTAATTTGTTCAATATGGTCCATAAACTTTAACCAATGTGTAATGTGGTCTATGAACTTTTAATTTATTCAATGAAATCCCTAAACTTTGGATACATGTTCGATATAGTTCTGAACCATATAATAGTCCATAATTTTGAATTAATGAAATGATTATATTGAACAGTTTCATAAAATTCAAGGTTTGTATTGATTAAACAAATTAAAAATTCAAGGATCACATTATATATTAAGTTAATATTCAATGACCAAATTACACATTGAATCAAAGTTTATGGATTGTTTGTGTCGTTATCTCTTTTTTATTTTTTTAATGAACGTTTGCTCGGTTATGGTTGAATTTTGTGAAATGCGGTCTTAGGGATTTTTCCCCCTTATTTTTTCCTTCCTTCTTTCGATGAATTTTTTGGCACCAAGCTGGACAGGGTGGGGGGCCCCACGGGGGGCGCAAGCTGCCACGTTGTGACAGCTCACGCGCGGTTGGTGGCGGCAGTTACAAGCCACGGGCTGGCCGAACGTGAGACCAATCACGTCCCGCGGTCGCGCCACGTCAGCGGGGGAGGATGAGGACGGGAACCACCGGACTCGGACTTCTCGGACTCGGGGCTCCGACTCGCGGGTTTTTCCTTCCTTTTTTTTAACATTTGCCCCCCACGTTCTCCAACAGTTCCCCCCCCCCTCTGTCCTCAATCATTTTGGCTCCTCCCTCGATCGAGTTTACCTCTTTGCCCCTCGGTTAAAATCTATCGCCCCCGGTTGACCATTCTACCCTCCACGTCTTATTAAATTTAAAATTAATATCACGAAAACCCTCGTATCGGTATACTTATAACAAATTTATTCCAAATTAATTATTTAACAGTCAACCACTGCTGGGGGTTCGCTCTAGTGGCCACCCTTCTATCTTGGAAGGGGGAGATTGACGGTTCAAATCCCCACATTCTCAAGGGGGATTGGGGTGGGGAAGATTTCATTTCAGGAGTGGGTTTCGATTCTCACGCCCTGGAAGGAGGCAGGGCAAAAGTCTAAGAGTGAGTGTTAGAATAGGATTAGAGTAGGACTGACCAAAAAGAAAAAAATTATTTAATAGTCAAAAATTCATTATTTTGACAAATTTGCCCTTCTTTAATTTATGTTAAATTGAATTAATACATCAAAAATTTACAAACCGATACTCCTGTGACCAACGGATAGTAAAACTCTTAAATTGGTATACCCATCAATTATTGCGTATCATCTAACTCGGTAATTTAACGATAAAATTTAATAAAAATTAACGGATGATAAATTTATTATAAATTTACTAATTTTGAGTTTTTTTTAATTATATTAACCGTTAAATTTACCGTGGATTATCCAAATGACAAGCATATTCATTCTCTTCCTTCTTAGAGTGACGAAAGTCATATAAGAAATTCGTAAGTGAATTTTGGCATTCACACAATATCTCGAGATCAATGTTTGTACAATGCGAGTGGTTGCTAAGCATGAGGATGAACTGACGTCTCAATAGATTTTTATCTATGCAAAGAGAATATCACGTCCTTTTTGCTCAAGAGAAAAATTTGAAAAAATGAAAAAAAAAAAAAAAAAAAAAATTGGGTTAGATATGTTACGTTGGACGAACGGCATGTTGGGCAATTCGGTTGAACTTTTTTGTTTTTTTTCTTCCGGGCAAAGTCGAACCGTTTCTGGTTGACACCGCGAAGGATGCGAGTAATAAAAATCCAGAAAACAAGAAACGCCTTTTTACTGTCGAACAGCCGAGGATGATGCGGAGCGGGCGTTTCGGTCATTCCGACGCTTCCATGAATCCATCCGCTTCACTCCATCGAAGCGATTGAAAAACTTTGTCCGTCTCTTTTAGCTTTGTCTCCCCATCTCTCTCTCTCTCTCTCTCTCCTGAGTGTTCTCGTGCCACCAACAACATCCTTCCCTTCCCTTCTCATAATTCAACTTATCCATCACCCTCGCATCAGCAGTCAGCAGGCACCCGGACTTATCATCATCACCACCCATCAATCTCCTTCTCCTTCTTCTTCTTCTTCTTC
The DNA here is from genome assembly GCA_014182395.1 of Eucalyptus sp. ANBG9806169. NCBI lineage: Eukaryota > Viridiplantae > Streptophyta > Magnoliopsida > Myrtales > Myrtaceae > Eucalyptus > Eucalyptus sp. ANBG9806169. The sequence goes on along the minus strand of CM024573.1, from coordinate 38,176,327 downwards.
CATGACTGGACTTTGGAATTTCTCGCCTCTTCAACTCCATTTCTGAGTTCCCCTTGGACCCTCCCTGCCTCCCTTGTGTCCCCATTCTATAAGTATCTCGAGTTCATTTCAGAAAGACCCAGAAGCAAAATCACCAGGTGCGTGTACATTCAGGACTACCCTTTTTCTTTTTTTCTGTAATTCGTGGTGATTCCGTCTTGAAAATCATTCCTTTTGTGGGTGAGTGTGTGTCACGTGCGTGCGCGTGTGTATGTGTGTGGATTCTTGGGATTGCAGTTGATTGTCGCTAGTTGTTGGTGCTTTAATTCTCTTCATCTGTTTAGCCTGTGGTGGTTTTGGCCTTCTGGCGACATTGACTCTGAGAGATTGGTGACAATTCTGCTATCTGGTTGACTCCTGTATGTGTGGTATCAAGAATTTTAAGATGATCTCTCTTGTTCTGTAGATAGTTGCTATTTCAAATGAGAAGTGATATTGAGTGACGACAATGTGGAAAGCTGAAGGAGTTTGGGGTGCTTGCTCTGTTTTTTGGCATGTTGAGGAGCATGTGATATGTTTGATGAATGTCTAATGTTGTATTCTACTTCATCCATGAGTCATGAGTGAAAAAGGGAGAATTTTCTGGCAGTTTTTCTTCTCACATTTGTTCTTTTTCTCCATGGTGACTCTAGATTAGATCAATTTGAGATGCTGTCTCATTTGTGGCAATTAAGATGGGCTAGCATTTATGATGACACTCGACTAAAGGTTCTAAAGAGAATGTAGACTTAATACTCCACAGGAGAGACCCTCATTTTGCAGTTCTACTGAGTCTGAAATTTGCAGTTGGTGATGGGAAGTAAGGGATGATGTAATTTATGAATGACTTTCAGAGTACTCTGCCTGAGTTTGGTAGTGTTACATTCGCAGAAGATCTAGGGGCAGTTTCGTCATCTTTTTTCTTGCAAGAGTGTAGTTCTTACTGCATCAGTTTGGTTGACAATGCAGATGACTGATAGGGTATCATATTTCGCATACATACTTTATGCCAGAAAGATTACTTATTCATGGGTGGATGATCACTGTCTTATCAATAGTTTAAGGATTATGTTGTTTACTATGTCACGTTCTTACCATTTTCATTGTGATTTTATTTGGGAACTTTATACGACTTGACTCGCCAGTAGAGCGTAGATTGTTTTGGCATCAGAAACGGGGTACTTCTGTTGGCATCCTTAGGATGGTATAATCGTGGCATGCAGGATTTTGAAAGATAAAACATTCAGAATCACGTCACACATCAAGGTCCAGTTTTCATTAAGTTGTTGAAGAAAATAATTAGTTGACTTTTTATTATGGGATGAAGGCAGGCATTTAGGTTTGTCTTAGATGCAGTTTCTCACCTGGACCTGGGAGCATCACGTTTGTTTAACGATCATTTTTCTGCTAATTTTCTTTTCTTCTTCTTCTTCTTCTTCTTCTTCTTCTTCTTCTTCTTTTCACTTATTTTTTATCCTTCCACTTTCGATCTCCCATTTGCATTTGTTTGGTCTTGATTCCTAAGGTTCTCGTGTTGTGATTCAACTTGAAAGTGATTTTGGCAATTCTCAAATGCTTATTTTGATGCTCCAGGAATTGATAAATGGACTCTGAAGATGCGATAGCTCCTGAAGACAGGAAAGCTGTTGAAGAGAAAACTTCTGCGGAAGCAACTATACCGGTTTCAAAGCCTGAGGAAGTGACCCCTGAGATTGACTTCTCTAAACAGGTATAGAGAAATTAGATGAACTAAACTCTGTTCTTGTGTTGTGTACATACTTGGAATGGTATTCAATTAGCATATTTCCTTTTATTCTTCAGGATACATCAAGCACAGGTGCTGGAGCACCCAAGCCCAAGAAGCTCTCCAAGGACAAATTGAATGTGAAAGGGACCGCTCTGTCAGCTAAAAACCGGAAGCCAGTTCTGTCCCAGAGTTTGTCATTCCCAGCAAAGGGAATCCGTGCTAATGGCATAAAGAAGAGCATTGATGCAGTCCCGACGAAAGCCGATGCCAAGCATTCCCAAGCAAACATGTCTGGCCTTCCTAATGGATCTGTCAGTCCAGTTGCCACCACAGGTCAACACAACCAGCTCATGGCCAATGGAGTGAGCCCGAAAGCATCTAACTTGGGCAATCGACGCTTATTGGTAAGGCTTTGTAAGGCTTTCCTGTTTCCTTTGTACCATTCTTGCTTTTCTTAAATTCCCCTCTAATGTGATTGTGTTAGGCTCAGAAACCTGGCTCTGCTGAGGGAGCGGCCAATGCTCCTCCAACCGAGGTTTCTCTGTAAGTCATGTCAGAGATTCCATAACAGCTCTTGCAAATTTTTTTGTAAAACTAGGCCTTGTTTACATTTTATTCAACGCAATTGAACACGAGTTTGGCATCAATCATCCAAAATAGTGCCCATTTGGAGTCCTGCTAAGTAAACATGTTCTGTTCCATGTAGTTGCAGCTCGCTCAATCAAGACCGAAAAATCAACAGATCAACAAACCAGGACAATGAAATTGATGATACCCACTCCACCACCTCGTACTGTTCTTCCCTTAGATATTCATGCTATTTCTGCCAATGAGCATGCAACGTTGTCTTCAATATCACATAGAACTAGTTTTTCATGGTCCATATAATATGTTTGTCAGAACTGCTACTCCTCGTAGCCGCAAGAGTGGCATTTCCGGATTTGCCTCCAGGTTGACAGAGCGTGCTGAGAAAAGGAAAGAGGTTTGCCAACTTAATTAAGCATAAATTTTTGCTCTTTGGATCTAGCTCTCTAGTTCATTGTTAATTATTCAGGACTTAATTGCTCTCTTTCCCACCAGTTCTTTTCTAAACTAGAAGAGAAGATTCAGGAAAAAGAAGCAGAAAAAACCAGCTTGCAAGAGAAATCAAAGGTCTCGGCACTGGCACTTTGATTTCTATTGGTCATTTCTTTTTTCCATGCAAAGTTTCCTTACCTTGAATATTGTTTCCCGGTCTGATGCAGGAAAACCAGGAGGCAGAGATCAAGCAACTGAGGAAGAGCCTGACATTTAAAGCAGCTCCAATGCCAAGCTTCTACAAAGAACCTCCTCCAAAAGTTGAACTAAAAAAGGTATGTCATCTTTCCTTCTATTTTCAAGGAAATATTGTAACAGTACGAAGAAAACAGTAATTATACTTTCATGTATGGATAGACAATTAAGTAGTGTATATCATAGTTACATTTGATTTTTCTTTGCATAACTTGGACATTTAGTATGTTACGCAACTCCTTCAAGATTAACCAGCTGGTAACAATGCATGGGAGTTCTGAATTCCATTTTCGTTTAAGACGTGTTTACTCAATCAGCTGCATAGAATTTATTCAGTGTGTGCATATAACTGTGAGATGTCATATATCTCTCGGCACCAACCTTATGGGATATCATCCTCTGAAATTGGAATATTTCCATAGATACCAACCACAAGGGCAAAATCTCCAAAACTTGGGAGGAAGAAGAGCTCAGTCACTACAACGAGTAACTCTTCTGAAGGTGGCGGAACTTGTTTTACGCCACGTGTAAACCAAGAGAGCAAATCGTCCAAGGGATCTCAGGTGAAACAGAATAAGGAGGATGTTGCTACAAAGAAGCCGCTTAAAAAGACCAAATCTAGGCTGAACGAGAGACCAAAGAGCATTGCCAAAGAAACAGAAGGCAAGAGCCGCATTGCCAGCACTGAAGAAACCGCAGAATGCCAAGACCAATGCGCAAATCTTGTTGATCAGGGGTCTATGGGTGGCACTTTGGTTCAGTCAAATCAAGCACATGAGGATGACACCACCTTGGTTTCTGCTTCTGAGATAATGCCTCAAGAAGTCACTGTCGGAGGCTAACAACGAGGACGCTAGAACTGTGTATGATAGGTCTTGTGCAATTTATGATTCTTTGTGGTGTTAATATTTTTGTTTCCGGTCATGTGTCAAAGTTATATATGTAACTATAGTTTACATATTCGTGTTCTTTTTTGGTTGTCATTTGAGTTGGTTCAAGAAAAACCGTAGGCCACTCCATCTAAGAGCTCTATTCTGTACAATGCTAGAGTCCATTCCACAGATTGAAACTTGTATGTCCTTGTTCGTGTGATGAGTAAGGTATACTTGATATTCTCTTACTGAAGTTGTCTTTGCTAGGTTTTCTGTACATAGCACGACACTGATCGTGCATGCATTTTTGTCCTCTATTTGCCAATCGTAACTCGATAAGTAGGAGTCTCTGTTTGATTAATTTGGGATTGGTTGCTCGATGCTATGGGAACCGGAAATGTTGTTTCGGTGAGCTCAAAGTAAGCTTATTACAAAGGGCCAGTCACCCTGACCTTGTCATATTGGGCATGGTGTCGGGTTTTCAACATGCGGCATCCTATCTTTGGCTCTATCGATCCCCTCTTACAACTTATGCTCGAGCTCACGGCGGATAGTCCTGTCCTCTCACAACCCATCTCCTTTCATCCTAAGTCCAAGACAGATATCGGTGCACTGCACAATGCCAACCCTTCTCGAAAGATGGGCACGTCGAACAAGCGACCTTACGACAGGGTCTAATGTGAAAGTATGCAGAATCTTCTCCATCTCGATCTGTCAAAACATGATGGTAGGTTGCTGAAAAGAGAAGGGAATAATTCCCAGGTCTTCAATATTTGGCATGTCTCACATCCTTGTTTCCAAAGTCAGCTCATGAAGCTGAATAACCCAAACTGCAAGGAAACTGTGTTGGCAGGGACCCACGAGCCCCCCAGAAAAGTCCCATGTTTACTTGAGAAGCAAGTAAGATTTTGCGATCGAAACCAAAAAGCTGAGAGCCTCTTTGGTGGGCGTCTCAATCTCAGCTTCAAGGCTCGGTTGCCAGTGTGATTTGCAATCTCACTTGGGGTCAAACATCACTTCAGAAGAGGTGTCAGTGTCACCACTTGGGAAAAAGGTTTTGATGGAAAGGGACTGATTTTTCTGGGCAATTTGGTGATTATATGTGACATTTCCTTCCACATTTTAAGCCCTTCGGTTTAAGGTAGGTGATGATGCTACAGAAAAATTGCCCCTGCACCTGTAAGAGAATACAACCTTCTAACTTCATCGAATCCTTCGTTGTAAATGCCGAGGTAGTTTACAAAATCGTTATATGCACATCGCAAAACTTATCTATAGAATATGGCATGCTTTGTTAGAGGCTTATTTGGAATCTGTCACGTCACATAATATTATTTGGTTAATCTTCACACATTTGACAATTGTTTAGAATCATAATCAGGTTTAAGGAGGACATCAGGGATTGTTGGGAGCCTTGATCGGAGCCGCAGCTCATAATGTTCAGTTGCTTGTTCTCTAGTTTACAGGAGATCAGACCATCTCCATTGCACAATCAAGAAAATGAAAATCTAACCAAAAGTGGGAAGAGAGAAGCTGAACCGTCTTTTCTACTTCGGTTAAAATACAGCTTCGATGATGAGTACCTTTTCATTTTGTGTTATATGGAAAGGTTGGAGAAACAGAGCAGCAAAATCAAAGACTCTGTTTTTCTTGTGTTATCGATAATCAATAAACTAAACATTGATAATGGTTATTGAATATGTGTAGCCGGCCAGGACTTCGAGGCACTTGCAAAAGTTAGATAGACCCGGATACAATCAATTAAAAATAATCGAGGAGGAATTACTAGAAAAATGGGCAATCCCCACTTACTCCCAGTGGTTAGAACATCATCTCAAGTTCTACCACTCCATGATGTTTTCTTGCTCCAAAATAAAAAAGAATATGATAGCCTGTCCAGAAACTGTCAACTCCAACCAAAGTGAAATCTCAACCATACATCAAATTCCGTATTCGTTTCCAAATGTCCAAGTCCCTCACTTCCACTTTCACATTCATGAACTTTTCTTGTCATTTAGTCAGCCAAATTGATTAGTTTGGCTTCTTCAACGAAGAGGACAGGACAACACCTAAGCAAGGTCCATCTGCTCTTACCTGTCATCATCACCTTGACTAATTTAATCGAACACCCACCATACCCTTTCCCATTATCATCACCTCATTATTCTCCTCATTAAATATGCTGCCAAGTGCCAACCATAATCAAGCGGACCCTTTTCCATGATTAAAAGGGCATAAGCAGACGAAAAAACACAGGAAGCGATTTCTTGTTATATATAATTTTCATGAAACCGACAAGTTTAGCACAAAAAGAACCACCATTTAGATACAAAGCAACACGGAGGGTCTTACAAGAATGGTGCCCATGGATTTTTGCAGTGGCAGTGTGACTGACAACACAAGAATAATTATACAAAAAAATATCGATTTCGGTAATTACAGTATTAAATTTCCAGTAAATGAAAAGAGCGAAAACATCATCGTCTTCTTCTATTTTATGGTTTGAGAAAATCCCTGAAACCCCCCCACATTTATGTCTCAGCCTCATCTATGAATCCCACTGTACGTACGAGAGTCATCCTGCAGCATCAAATTCACAGATGTTACACCTCTCCCAAAGCAATCGGAATCTGAACATTTTGAACTTTATTTAAAGAAGTGGGTTTCCACACCTTTCTCCATATACACGCTTTTGCCTTTCCTCCTTGAAGAGTTTAATTGAAGAAAAAAAATTGGAACTTTTTTATTGTTTTATTGACATGAGGAAAAATGAGAATGTTGCCCAAAAGCTCCCAGCATACTGCACGCTACTTCCATCAACTTCCCTGTCACGACCAATGGAACAGAATCACATTAGCTTTTGATTAAACTCATTCATCATATTAATCACATGCACGAATTAAATGAAACAGGGGGAAAAAAAACACCAGCCGACACAGCCAGAATTAATGCACACGGCAGTAGAGCAAGATGCCCGAATTGACTAGTCGCCGGTATTCAAAAGTCAGCCAAAAAAAATTCTAAAGAAGGAGACAAACTTACAAAGCAAATGATGGAAGGTGAGCTGGGAAGTATTCATGGAAGCATCGTGCACAATAAACAATAATAAGAACAATGGCCAACTCATTAGTTAAGACAGGCTGTAGGGGATATTCAAGACTCGAGGTAGGCTTAGGGGAATGTGGTTCACAGCTATCAAAAGACAGAAAGCCCGTCAATTTCTCAACGAAATATTTCTCCGCATTTTCTCGTAATTTGCCAAGCCTCACTTAAAATCACTAACCAATCAAGAAGCATTCGTATCGCGTCAGCCAATTAAGCCCATGATGCGACTGGCTCAGCGATACTACTCCGACGTGCTATGCGGCGGCGCAAGCGTCGCCATATCAAAAGCACTTTTTACCACATCTGGGTGGGGTGGGTCTTTACTTAACACCTAAGTTGTGTGTGCGTGCTTCCTCTAGGCTATGTCAAAAGAACAAAGGTGAGATCATCACGATCTGTCCAGAACTAACTCGAAATGAGCTGCTTCCGAATTAATTATTCGAAAAGGGTTCTCTCCACAAACTCAAGACCGTAAAGAAAAAAGTTATTGACTTCCTCCATGCAAATCCCACCCGACCCTTGAAAGGAAAGCAAAGCCAAACTCATTGACGAAACTTCCTGAGATCTTAAAAGTGTAATCCCCTCTGTTTTCATGAAATTTGTTCTGGAAATGTTACAGATTCTACCCCCAAGAACATGTTTATCCCGAACGCCGACACAAATCATTAAAAAGATCGGACTTTTAGTCCGGCCAATGATTGGGGGAAGCAAGTAATATGCCCACTCTAACGTGTGGCATCTGTCTCCTTGCCAACCCACTCCCCGTTGTCTGATCATGATGACCCAGAGAAGGTGTCCTAATCTTGCTTGTTACTACACAACAGCTCATCAAATCAAAAAACACACTAAAAGAGAGAAGAACAGAACCTTGAAAAAAGAAAAGGGAATCTTTACGCGTTTTATGCGCGATTCCAATGTGCTTTACCATCCACCATCAATTATGAGCACCCAACCAAGACGGCATCCAACCCACCTTACACACATTGGAATGAACTTTTGAACTTTTTAACCCCCCCATCAACTCATTTGTCATCATTCCCGGGCTCTTTCTTCGTCTCTCTGACCTAAAATATCTGTATCGACAGAATCAATCAGGACCGGCGACCAAGGCAAGGCTGTAATGTTTGGTTTCCTTGGACCGGCGCATCGGGACGCCCTAATTTGCTTCGAAACTAAGCAATGTCCGAGTTGGGTCAGGACGCACTAATTTGCTCTAAAACTAAGCAATGTCCGAGGCCGGCTCAACCAGTTCCTAATGCTATGCTCGGCCATGTGGCCATGCCGCATCACATGTCACTCGACAGTTTCATACATGTTGGCCCAGTTTACATGGAGCTGTGTCCCCTCGGCTCGATGCTAATTGAGAAGATTTCTAACAAATCAAAAATGCAAGACGGTATCGCGGATATCTCACGCCACTCGATCGACAATCTCTAGCAGATTTCGCCCCGAATTGAACTCTATATTCAAAGATCCAATTTCGAAGTGATTTCTATGTCAATATTAGCAACAACTCACTGCGGTTCAATTACGTTTAAAGCCGAAATTAACAGGAAATTGGCAGTAAACTGAAAATCGATAGACACATACCTCTCCTGGGCTTGGCAACGACCTTGACCACTTTTTTCTCGGCCGCCGTCGTACTCGCCGGCGCCGTCTCCTCTGCTGGGAACAGAACTCCATCGATCCCCTGCACTGAGATCCTCCCGTCGGTGTAAATGTCCGGGTCGAACAGGTACGCCGACCCGTCCCCTTGGCCGAACTTCACCGACCCGTCGGCCTCCTGCGCGACCATCTTGTGCGGCAGCCGCAGAGTGTCGTACCGCACCTTCCCGAACCGGCGCACCGCATTGTACATGCTCTCCTCAGTCTGGTACTCCGGGATGATGTGGTAGTACACGATCTGCTCCGGCGCGCCCGGCTCGCTCAGCTGGTCGGTGGTCAGCTTCGCCATGGCCTCGTCGTTGGGGGCCAGCACGGTCAGCACGTAGCCCTCCGACACTAGCCGCCCCATCTCCACCGCCAGCGAGGTCAGATTGACGAGGATGTCGGCCATCTCGTTGTAGCCCCGTAGTGGAGCAGCGTGTGGATGAAGTCCTTCACCAGGGCCTCGCCGTGGAAGTGCCCGCGCGGGCCGTCGGGGCCCGGCGCCGGCGCGGGGGCGAGTGAGGGGCCGGGGGCCATGGCGTCGTGGATGGGGAGCGCGGGCGGGGACCCGGCGGGGTCGGCGGCGCGGGCTTCTTGAGGCGGTGGGTGCGGGGTCGACCTCCGGGGCGCCCTCGGGCAGCACGGCGGCGATCGACCGGAGGCTCCGCCGGCGGTTGAAGTCCTCCTGGACGGCGCGGGGGATGAGGAGGCGCTGGATCCCGTGGATGACGCCGTCGGGCCGGACGACGTCGTCGGGGCGGACGACCTCGGCGGAGTCGACGGCGCGGAGGCCGGAGCCGGGGGCGACGGAGAGGTGGACGGGGTCGGAGCCGAGGGTGGGGTGGCGGGCGGGGCGGGAGTCGGGGTGGGGCCACTGGGGGAGCCGAGGCGGGCGGGGACAATGTGGGAGAGGAGGAGGGTCTGGAGGGAGCGCAGGTTGCGGGGCTCCAGGAGGAAGCGCCGGAACTCGGGGTCGAGGTCGCGCTCCAGGGCCTCGTTGCGGGGGGCGAAGATGGTGAGGTTGTGGCGGCCGACGGCGTCCTCGAGGGACTGGAGGAGGAGGGCCTTCTCCACCAGCTCCGCCAGCTCGGTGTAGTGGGAGTCGAGGAGGGCGACGAGGACGGAGTTGGAGTTGATCTGGGCCCCCGTGGCGTTGGAGGCGGGCCGGTGGGGCAATGCGGCGGCGATAGGGGCGACGAGGAGGAGGAGGAAGAGGGCGGCGGCGAGGCCACAGAACCGACGGTCCATGGTGGCTGGAATTAGGAGGTGGAGAAGACTCTGCTTCGGTTCTCTAAAAAGGAGGACTTGGGGAGAGTGGGTTTTTGTGGAAGGCGGGGGAGGGGGAGGGGGGCTTTGCTTAGAGAGGACAGAGGAGAGAGAAAGAGAGGGAGATGGAGACACGTGGGATGAGACTTGTGAGGAAGTAAAAGTAAATGCGGATGTTGAGACATATAGAGAGAGAGAGAGAGAGAAACAGGAGCTGGACACTAGTGAGGGAAGCTTTAGGTGGAGTTCGGGACATCAGACAGCCTGGAGGTGGGGACCACGCGTCTCTCTCTCTCCCTCTCTCGCGCGCGCCGGCTTCTTCGCGCGGCTCCCTCGGCGCCGGCTCGAGCCGCGCATTTATGATGAGTGTGATGACCGATGAGACGGTATTTCTCGCATTCCTTTTTCGTTGTTTTTTTTTTTTTCCTTTTTTCTGGATTTTTCTAGATTTTGGTCGCATGTTGGGCTGCTGGCTGGCTGGCTTGGGGTTGGTTCGCGGAAGAGGGAATTGGCGTGCTACTGCTTTGATGGTAAATTTCGTGGAAAGTCGGTTGGACGGTGATCCATCGCTTTTTGACAAATTACATTTTTTGGAAAATTACCTTTCGAAATTGCAGACAAACCTTCCGGCACCAGTCAAGATAAAAAGCAGTAGCTAGTAGCTACGGTCGCGATTTGCATGACGCCGAGAAAACATCATTTGATGATAACTTGTTGAGTAATCAAGATCCCCGTGGCTTTTCGCACGCTAAGGAAATCAAGGCTCGCTCTCTTATTGATCCAAGCATGATAGCCACAATCAAATTATGTTACCATTTTATTTTTGCCCGCACTATTTTCATTCTCTTATTGGCTCTCGACACCCCATTTCATGTTGAATTGACTATATTAATCCTCCTAGGTCTCATTTTTTATTTAAGATTACTTATCTTTCTTCTTCTTTTTATCTTTCTTTCCTTTTGTTTCAATTTTACTAGAAACAAAACTACACATACTCCTTTCAAACAACATTTATTAAGGTTAAATATGGCCTATTCTTAATATAAGATTATTGCTTTCTTTCTTTTTTCTTCTTCTTTTTTCCTTTTCTTGAAATTTGTGTACCTCTTTTAACAGAATAATTATTTGATAGATGACTAACTGATTATTTGACCAAAAAAAGCGAATTGTTGTGTTAATGAGTTGTATATTCATTTAATTATAACTTTAGTATGTGTCATTATGCTGTAATACACATATTTTAACAACTTAATCTTCATTTAATTTAGTAAATCTAACGGTCAAATTTTTAATTATTTATTGTGCAATGCATTCAATATTTTGAGGGACTCCATAAGTTCATATGTTTATAGCAACAAACTTCAAATGAGATCTGGTCTTTCAATGGAAATATCAACTAAGAACATAATACATATTTGTCTCTTTTGGAACTTTTTATAGAGACAACATAACCTTGAACATGAAAATACATCCACACGCTACTCGAACAATCATCTTGTGTTAGAAAATTACCAAGTAAAGTTTCAAAAGAACTCATTGACGTGATTAAGTGTTGTTTGCCATTCATAGTTTCATTATCGACAAATTCATTTAAGCAAAAAATAATATAACGAAAAATGAGTAAATTGCGTATAATGCATACATCGATCATAATATCAAAGGTGAAAAATTCACGATCGTGATCGTGAGAATAATATAGAGAAATAAAGTAAACAATTTATAAATGGAACTAACATTTCTTTAATTTGAATAAGTTAAGAAGAAAACAAACATGAAAGAAACGTTAAATATAATGGGTACGGAGAAATGACTAAGGTGAAAAAATATTATATGAAACAGATGTGATTAATTTTATCTTTTATTGAAATTGAAAAGAATGAAAAGAAGAATAAAAGCAAGATATAATCTAAAATCAAAAGTGAAATTCGTAAGATATAATATAGTCAATTCACTATAAAATGAGGTGTGAGGAGCTAAAACGGAGTGAAAATAGCACAGATCTTTTATTTTTTACGTAAAAAAACAAGAATTCCTTCTTCTTTTATTAAGGCTTTGATTTTCCTCTTTTTTTTTCACGAGAAAATTGAATAATCCTCGCTGGCAAAGGGCGGCAAAAACGCAATGCCCGCCTGGAAATTGATATTTGAGAAAATTAGGTACGGTTCACGCAAAACAAGGCAAAGTACATGACAACCAACAATTTAGAGAGAGAGAGAGAAACACATGTGAGTGGGGGGCTCCAGGAACAACAACCGACGGCGCCGCGGCTCAGCTGAGAAGTCACATGATGCGGCTCGAAGGCGAGCTGTCGGTGTCTACCCCTTGACTAAATTATTGGTCCCAAATAAATAAAACAATGATAAATTACTTTTTTTAATAAATCCAAAAACAAAAAAACAAAAAACAAAAAGAAAAAAAGAAAACTCCCCTTCCCCCTCAAATATTCTACGCCAAGGTACCGCCGACGTCACGCTCCCCTCCGCCCTTCCCTTCCCTTCCCCTTCAATCGCGACGGGGACGCGTGACCGCACGATGCAGCGGAGGCGTTGCTTTACTGCATCCTCGAAACGGCGACGTCTCGTCCTCCGGTAGCTGCCTCGTCCACTTCCGCGCGCTTGACTTTCGCGAGCGACAAAGCGCGCACAAAAACGTGGCGCCGTTTCGCTTTCCCCCCCGTCGGATCTTCAATAGAAATCCGCGGACTTCGGTATTGCCCGCTTCATTCGGGGGGCGTTTAACCAAGATTAATGAGCGATTTCGAGAGGAAGGAAGGATAATCAGTTCCACTGGCCCCACCCAGAAACTAGAAATTGGATCGAGACGACGGCTCTCAATTTCTAGAATAGGTCACTTTACAATTTTTTTCTATTCTTGAAACATGTCAAGCATGTTAAATTTCACAATAGTCAATCTCAGACCTTTTGTGAAGCAAGAAAAACTACAAATATTAATTTATATTCTCTACACTATGACCAAAGCATTGACCCTTCTTCGTGCCATGTACATCAGCTATCTAACACGAATTAGAAACGAACCACGTCACTGTTGGCTTAAATTACACCACGCCCAGACCAATATACCGCACGGAAGATACAGATTGGCCACACCGAATCAGGAGAAACAACATATGCGTGAATCATGAGTTTGCTCACCACATCCAATTGCATAGATTTGCATAATAACGAACACAAATGCAAGGCACCTGCACAACGAAAAATTTAGAGCAAATTGAAAAGGCAAAGCTTCAGAATAGACTTGAATAGAGAGACCATGAGAGTGAAAGGGCATTTTGAAAGTTGCGAGAGTCGAGAGGGATGCGATTCAATGACTCAATCAAGAGATGGAAAGACTGAAAGAGCAAGGTTGATTGAAGTTTGAAGAGCTAGGCGTGAGGCACTATGGTGAGAGGGAAAGATTGAAGGCTAGAGTTGGGCGAAAGGAGAATGAGATTAGGGTTTAAGTTGTTGTTCTTTAAGAAATTAAAAAATATTTATTTTGTCGGTCTAGTTTACGTTCTTGGAAACTAAATTGATACTCCCTAAAACCAATTGATTTAGTTATGTTCGAACGATTTCCGCTTCCATCGGTCCATCTTGCTTACACCTAGGTGAAAGTACAACATCCCACCATGCTGGATCAATTATGTAATCGAAGCATTGAGTGTTCAGGCCTCTTGAAGCACCAATCGAATCCCATTGAATCATTGATTACTCTCTTTCTTTCGCTCTTTCGTGGTAATCATTTGCAAGTGATCGGATGAAGAAACTACGCTTTTAACTAAACAGAACAAAGGAATTCTGCTTAAATCTGTGTGGATTGCAAGATACGATCCATAGAAAGCTCGACCGTACAATTAATTATCCGCAAGATACACAAATGATCAACGGTCGACGCTTTTATAATCAATATCCTAAAGTTATGTTTTCTAATTTTGCCAAGTGACATCGTCTAATTGTTATCATACAGGCAATTGGGTTTTCGTACTCTTTCCCGATTCAGCCTTCTAATTTTCTTAACTCATGCAATCGAGTCGTCTAGTTCTTGCCAGATGCGCGAGTCCTTTCGCCCGTGGAACCGATAACGTAGCGGAAATTGCAATGCAGAGCGGCGTGGCAGGCCGCATCATGCCAATAGAACGCTTGATAGACAAGATTTAGGACTCCAAGATATTTTTCTTGCGACTAATCACATCCCAAACTGCCAGAACACCAAAACTAACCACGCTCGTGCAAGAGATCATGATGATGGAAGCCTCCCAGGAGGCCCACGGTGGAGTAATAATTACGTGCTCGTGTTTAGAGGTGGTTTTAGTTAATGGGTAAATCCGTGTCGGGTCCAATAGATTGTCCAAGTTTGCAGACCGTCAAGGTCACGATCAAGCTAGGTCCTAATGCATCTCCATCACTAGGTATAGAGACTAGAGAGCAAGACATTTAATGCGTACTAATTCCGTCCATCCAACGTTAGAAAAGGTACCCCAAATAATGTGCTCTCAACGCCTATTTAAAACCTCCTTGGGTAGGTGTCGGTAAAAGTTGGACCCGTCTAGTTTACACGACACCAACATTACCCGCGAGAAAAAGGACAAGAATTACGGCAAAAAAAAACTCAAAATATGACTCGACACGATTCAGTCAGCTCGTACGTCGGCACAAATTAATCGGCCTACCTTGGTGGCACTACTGTTGTCTGGGGAGAGAGAGAGAGAGAGCAAAACAAGAAGGGTAAAAAATAGACGGATGGTACGAGCCATGCGATTACCTTCCAAACATGAAATGTCGAGGCCTATGGGCCAAATGTAAGCCCAATTCCAGTTTCGCAGTGGATGGATGAACTTCGATGCTATGCATTTCTTCAATTTTTCCGCAATGGATTCGATCGTCTTCGGAGAAACTCGGCATGAGACCCGGCACGGGAACTTAGAAGAGCTTGGATGATCGGGTTGAGACCGGTGTCATCAACTACGCACATGGTCCTCTAGGTCTGGTCGTCCTAAACGTGCTTGTATTATCGTACTAGTGTGCTGGTACTATTACGATATTACGCTCTATATTTGAAATATAATTAGAAATAATTGTGAAAATCCATGTCCCTTGATGGTCTAATATCACCTTACACCATCCTATGCTTCAATTTCCGAGTCATTTAGTAGGAAAAGTTTATGCGTGCTGGTGCCGGAGCAGGCACCGGTGCAGGTGCACCAGCCACCCTTCTCAGTTAGAATTAGTGTGTCAAAGAGAAGGCAAATCTCGTACGTTTAACCTTGCTACGAGGAATTACATTCATACTCAACACATCCCGAATGTACAATCTCAAAAAAGTGAAAATGTACATGCCTCTCGGTACTCGACCGACAGAACATTCCTCAGGAAAAAACCTCCAGAAAGAAACACAAAGTGGGTCAATAGTTCACGTCTTTTTTGTCGAGGGACCAGCAGAGAAACAGACGAAAGTGGAGAAAAAGGGGAGGAGAAGAAGGAATTCGTACCATGAATGGTTGAAGGTTGTCCAAATGGCCCGCGCTCTCCATCTGATCGGATTTGGCGCTGGAGGGACTTGATAAGAGAATTTATCGAAGTAAAAAGCATTTTAATTAGATAGATGAATAATGAGACCAATATAAATAATGATCCTAAATCTGTTGTAATCGTGCCAAATTAATTACAAACGTTCTAACTGTACAAATATAATTTTAAACTATTTCATGTTTTGCCAATTGAATTTATTCAGCCTGTTTTGGCTGGAAATCATTAATGTGGACGCATGTCATCTTATGTGGCACAATCAATGCTGATATTGACATTTTTAGTAATTAAATAATAATTTTTTTTATAATAGAATATGCATTTCTAAATAGTGTTTTCTTTCCTTTCGAAATTTTCCCTATATTCGCAGAATCTAATACGCGTCGTGTACATGACTATTTTGCATGTTGAGAAAGAAATAATCACCTTTGTAATATACTTATTATGTGAGCTATACTTATAGTCACATTGCTATAAGAAATATAATTAAGTTTTTACTTTGCACTTTAATTAAATCTTGTAACTAACGCGCTTAATCATCTTTATATCTAAACTCCCGAAACTTTCATAATGCTTTGATATTGATACATAGAATATTTAAAATAATTTTGTGTACTTTCTTCTTTGAAATTTGCACGATATTTTAAAATTTGGAGGAAAAGAAAAATATTCAAATCGGATCCGGTGGGCGCATGGGTTCCCCTTCCCCCACCTAGAGTTCAGACCAGAAATATCTGGATCTACCGAAATGCACCGTCCGACAACGTCATAATGCAAATTAAAAAATGGTGAGAAGATCTGGAAATCAAAGGCACAATAATCCATCATTCAATTGCAATTTTCGCATCGTTATATACGCTAACACGCCGTAAAATTCATTTATAATACCGTAATATGTTACGATGTTTTTATATTTAATGGCAGCGACGTATTATGAAATTATAAGTATAATTGGAGCGCCACAGAAGCACCGCGATGGAAACGCATTGGTGGGAAAAATTCAGTGTTCGAATTAAATGAGAAGAAATATCTGAAGGAAATCAAATCAAGTAAAGGCAACCAAAGGAATCCCGTGACCATCGAGTCTCGTGGGTCGCAATGCAAGCTGCCAAGCTACCCTTTGTAAAGAGACAACCTCGTTGATTCTCACCACATACTAACACTTCGTTCTTGTCGATCGACTTCACAGTTCACATGCCTCGATATCTTCTATGAGCAACTTGATGTTCGAGAAATAACGTAGCTTTCGCGCACCGGATTATCTCCCGAAACTGATAGAAGACAGGCAGGTAATCCACCATCAATGAAATAGGACACTCGCAATGAATTGCTTCCGTGTAGTCTGAACTGAAGTGAGCTTACCCCAATGATAAAGTCACATACTAATCGAGAAAGAGAATGGATCTATTTTAAACGATTCAATGAAGTATGATCCGTGGCGGCCGACAGAGAGCTCTTTTCTCTTTGTTGTATTAGCTTTGGGATACCTAAATGCATTGGTAAGATTTAGGTCCACGACATATCTCATTAATCCAATCGATCGAATGAGTTATGGCAAACGATTCAAAATTTATAGGCATGCACGATCCAAACACACAATTGCCTGTACCTAACAAGTTGATAAATGAATTCTTATGTGCTTAGGAAGTGTTGTTGTTTTGTTGAAAATTTCACGACAAAATAAAATATTTTCATTAAGAAAAATGACTCGTTTTCATTTATTTGGTGATTTCAAGAAAGTAATTTCCTTTTTGTCATAGGGAAATGTCGTTTTTTTCCTCGATCGAAATTTGTAATTTAATAAATGGAAAACGTTGTTAGTAGATGAATCGGTTTTCCGACATCTAAACACCGAAAAGTTCAAAATTCTGAAAATAGTTTTCCCTGATACAAACCAACCATGATTTACATAGAAACAAAAAGAGAAAATCCAAGAGAGAAAATCCAATCTTCTCAACATTCCACCATGAAGATGCGCACCAGAAGACGCAAAGGAAAGACTAGGTTTGATTTAAATCCTCATATATAATTACACCAAGTTCTCATTCGTGTATAATAAATAATCCATCTTCCTCCATCGACCTATAAAGCCAGTGCAGATATACGAAGACGTACGTATTATTAATTACCATCATAGTATAAATCGAGGCGAAGGGAGAAAGATGGAAATTCTCGTCGGCTTCACCTAAAATCTTTTCGAATTTTGCATGGCATTACAGATTCCCACCGCCTCCTCCTCCTCCTCCTCCTCCTCCTCCAGCCCTCGAGAAGGGCTCCTCCAGAACCCCATGTTCGAGAATCTCCTCCACATCTCCTCCTCCATCTCCTCCGCCGCGCCGCCCGCCGCCGCGCCGCCCCCCCTCTCCAGCAACTCCTCCAGCGTTATCACCGATGGCTGGTCGTCCTCCCCGTCGTCGTCGTCGTCGTCGGCCCCATCGTGCCCCGACGCGCGCTTCTTGCCGCTCCTCGCTCCCTTCTTGGACGCGAACGCCACCTGCCTCGTCAGCCTCCGCCGGCGGCGCTTCCTCAGGGCGCGGCGGCACAGCCCCGCGGGCACCCGGTAGACCGCGAGCAGGACGAAGTCGGCGATCGCGCAGGGGCAGCAGCACCAGATGGCCGCGCACTCGGCGGTGGAGGCGCCCGCCACCTCGGCGAGCCGGGCGCGGCGGGCGGCCGAGGGGGTCGGCGGGGACTGGAGCACGACCTGACGCGGCGTGGTCGGCGATGGATTCTTGATCTTCTGGCGGGTCATTCAGAGGCGCCTTTCGTTCCCCGGTAAAAAAAAACAAGAACGCCGGATATCTCTCTCTCTCTGATCCGTGCAGATCAGCTGATCACCGAATGGTAACCCCACGGAGTTGCTCGGACAAGCTTGCAATTCTCGAAACGTTTCCCGGAAAAAGAAAAGAAAAGAAAACTACTTTCTTCATTTTTCCCCGGGAAGTTCAAGGAGAAGGAATATCAAGAGGAGAGGGTGGATTCCTTGAAAGAGAACGTCAGCCGGAGGAGGAGGAGGAGAGGGTTTTCATCGAAATGGTGGACGCCATTTTTCTCTCCTTTTCTTCCCCAGCCCGCCCCCCTCAAAGGAAAAGAAGAAGAAAATTCAGGTGAAGGAGGAAGGGCGATGCCGGTGTGGCTGGTCTTTTTCTGGTTGTCTTGATGATGGTGCTTTATTTGGGGCGGAGAGAGAGGGAAGGGGAGAGATGTTTTGCTGTCTCTGTTGGGGAGTGTGTTTTTGGTGGAGAGATTTGGAGTTTCGCGAAGGAGAAAAGGATGGATTGATGGAGACGTCGCTTGAATTTCGCGAAATTGAGGAGATGGGAATGGGGATGGACCTACTTTCCCTATTTTTAGCGTGCTTAGCATTTGTAATTTTCGTGCTCATCGCAAGAGAAATTGTCTGTCTGTCCCCAAAGTTTTTGCAAAAACTGCTATGAATGGATCAAAGTTGGCAATGGGTCATCAAATTGTTGCATGATTTCATCTCATCGGTATGCATTTTGCTTCACTTAAGCGACATCACTTGCGAAAATATTACTTTTTTTTGTTAGTGATGTGCAAAAAAGAAGATCCAAGAGGTAGATTCGATACATTATTATGAATCAATCACACTCGAATCTTGCCTGTAATTCAAGAGCCAGACATTCTAATAGTTCCCCGTCCTTAGCATGCTTGACACTAGAAAGTTAATGCCAAACTATGTCATCACCTGTGTTCCTTACTTGCTAATTCCAACTTTGCATACATAATTCGAACAAAATCCCCACTCAAAATATAATTTGATTCATTCATACCCCCTTCGCCAACCCGAAAGCTTGGATCACCTTATTAAGCATTTTCGTCTTCTCTTTCCAACTAAACTTACTCTATTTCACTAACATACACTTCAATCCAACTACTGCTACAAGTGGATTGGAGCTACTTGAACGGACCAAAAATCTTAATCTAACATGTTCACGGGATTTGAAGGGTATATCATCAATTTCCAAATTAATCAGATTTTTGCATTCATGCCTTTGAATTATTAAAAAAAAAAAAAAGAAGTGCATTTCAAAACAAAATAATAAAAATGAGAGAAAGATCCTAATTGGGCGCCATAAAAAAAGAGTTTTTTTCGGCTCATTTTCTAGGCGGTCAATCACATAGTTCCTCACGAAATGTGTTCCTTGCGCCACAAAAACCAGCGTCCATTCCTGACCGAACGAGGACAAGTCGCGTTACGTGTCTTTCCTCCTTCTCCGTCCCCGGGATGTTAATTGATTTTCTCGTTCCGAACGCGAGACTCGACGTTGTCTTTTTGTCTCTCCCCTTTCTTGTCCGCATCTCTCCTAGAACAACCGGTTTCTTTCCTTCCTTCTTCGGGGAAGTACGATGGTACTAAGTCAAATCCTAGCGTTAGCTAACTCACGCAATCCTCCGGAGCCACCGACATCCTTAAAACGAAAGAGGCCGAAAGCCCACCTACAGATATATCCACGGGCCAAGATTTTCTTATGGGCCCTAGGGAGAGCTGCCCACCAATGACATAAAGCCTTTTAGTAAGTTATAATTAAGGAAGATAACATCAATATTTCATGAATTTTGATCTCATATACAACATCCTGAACTTTTAATTTGTGCAATATGATTCTTAAACTTCGATCTAATATGCGATGTCGTTCATGAATTTTTAATTTATTTAATGCATTGCATGGACCACGGAATAGAGATAATCTTACTTTATGGATTCACCATTCTTGATTTTCAGTCTCGTATATTCCACGGTCCTCGGAATTAGCGATATGGTCGATGAGACGGAATTTGTTTTACAATCATACAAAGATAAAGTAAATAAATAAGTTTCTGGTTCCTACGCTTCATCGCGTAGTTTAATATTAGAATCAAAAGAAAGAGATGCACAGGAAAGAAACGCAGTCAACTATACTGCAGTTCTATTTACATTTTTTCCAATTTGCCTCCATTTCCATGTAGATCAGGCGCAACACAATCTTGACACATCAAGTCAACGCACAAGCCCCCAACACATCACCAAGAAACTACAGAGATCTACACTTTCTTCTTTCTATCGACAGATGCTGAACCAGTTTCTGCTTCAGGCCATACAACAAAAAAAACCAGAAATTCTATTCACAGTTGGTACACCAGGAAAAGAAACAACAACCAAGACGCCTGATCCTCAGAGACTAAAACAGAGGAACGGCCAGAAGCTGTCACGACGCGTTGCAGCCCCTGTACATCCTATCTTGGACGAGCCCTCTGTACAGAACCTGCCTGTTCATCGGCATGTCGAGGCTCTGAGCGGCCTTGGCTTGGCATTTCGATCGCCTGTACTCTCTGTTGTTCGACGACGGCTCGATCACGTCCGCCGCGAACCGGACCTTCTTTCTGACCTCGTGCTTCTCTGATGATCCGATACCTAAAGCGCAACACGAGAACCAAAAATTCCAAATAAAAATTCTTTCTATAAGAAAAGAAACGGAAGTGATCTTGGCGGGTTCATGACCTTTTATCCTAGAGGGAAACGAGAGAGAGAGAGAGAGAGAGAGAGAGAGAGAGAGAGAGAGAAGAAAATGAAGAACTCACGAGTACCCTGAAGTTCAGACTCGATCTTCTTCATGAAATTAGAGAGCAAGCGCTTCTGGACTTGAAGGGTGATGAGGGCCACGCTTCCTGAGACTGCGCAGACCGCCAACAACCCCACTCCCGCTGAATTCTCCATCTTGCTCTCTATCTGATCTTTAAGCAAAAATTAAGACACCAAAGACGGCTCTTGAGATTTCACGAAGGAAACATATAAAAGAAAGAGAGGGGTCTAAATAAACATTTGCTATTTTATACGACAGGAAGATGAAAGGTTGCTGGTTTTTGGCAGTTGGCGTGGAGACCGGGAGAGAGAACAGGAAGAAGAAGAAGAAGAAGAAGAAGATCATTAAAGGGTTTAAAAAATGGGCGGTTCATACAAGGAAGCAACCACGACCATCTGCCCAATCAGGCACCGAGAGGAGGAAAAGAAGTTACAAAGCGAACGCTAAAGAAAGAAACCGGATCGACCGCTGCTTAGATATTGGCGACTCGTGAAATTGACTTGATTTTTCTTTCGTTATCTCCTAGAAAAGAATCTGTTTCTTCCTGTGCCATCTAATGACCCTTTCTCTTTCTAGACCCCCCCAAAAAAACCTGACCCTTTCTTCCTGATGTAAGCGGTGAGGTACCCATCTTTATTTTTGGACGTCGAAAGGCATGCCTGCCCTAAAAAACAAGCGAATGCCACTTTTTTTCTAGGAAATCGATCATGACCAAATAGTAACGTGGCTCCACTTGCTCGAATTATTACCGACGGTATGGAAAAAGCCCGTGAAGGCTGCCGAAACCATGTTCACACCATCCGCAGTTCTCCAGATTTGACCATTCTTATGGAAAATTGAGATTCTTTTATCTTTTGACTCTCGTTTAGTTTGATTTGATTTGATTTGATTTTGTTCGGTTTCTTGAATATCAGCTACGACTCTTGCACATCTTCTG
The DNA here is from genome assembly GCA_014182395.1 of Eucalyptus sp. ANBG9806169. Taxonomy (NCBI): domain Eukaryota; kingdom Viridiplantae; phylum Streptophyta; class Magnoliopsida; order Myrtales; family Myrtaceae; genus Eucalyptus; species Eucalyptus sp. ANBG9806169. Next base: position 38,154,353 of record CM024573.1, on the reverse strand, counting down.
AATTTTAGGGGCCCTCTCTATGAAAGAGGTTTTTACCGTTTGCGTTTTTGCTAATTTTAGGGATGCTTTTGAGGTTTTACGTTGCGAGCCGACACTTTATGAAGATGCTCGTCTCGTTTTAGGAACTTCTCGGGACCTCATGGGAGACATGCATAGGGTGTTTTTGGCCATTCGAGGTATGGCTTGGGTGATATTCTTGAGTCAATCCACAAAATTGCAAGGAAAAAGAGGCCCAAGCTCAAGGAATTTTCTCTGTAATTACATGTCTTGTTTTGTACAAGACAGGTGTCGAACCTCATTTTTTTTCTACGCCGCTTCTATCTGCGACATCATATCCGAAATGAATTCAGACAATTCTGGCTTTTTCCGAACAAATAGGTTTTTACCCTGAGCGAGGAAGGGGTTAAAAGCGTGAGGCTACGCTCGGTGCTCGGCAGAAGAGGTTAGGTACGAGAAAACTTATCCTACACGTGTTTGGTGACCCATTTTCGGATGGATAAATTTTATATTAGGGTGAAAAACCAGAGAATCTTCTTGCCCTTCAGAACAATTAAAGAAAGCAGATACGAGGAGTGGCTCGAATCTCCCTCGTTACTTAGCGGCACCACCATGACAGAGTTGTAGACCATTGCTCGATGGTCACCGACCACAGACGACCACCGTGCAGTGGCGGCAGCTCTCGGGCAACCACCGGACGATAGTTGCCCTAGAGTTTCACCCACCACCATCGCTTGCATGACGGTCAGATTAGGGCACCGCGGACCACTATCGCCATCGCAACCTACGAAGCTATGACAAACTTCATAGGACGGAAGTTACAGACGGTTGAAAGAGCCTTTTTCTTACCCAGGAATAAAGAGCGACGATAGAGTAAATTGGAGAACCCGAGCAATTTTTTTGAATAGACCAAGACTTCGCGGTACCATTATCTAGAAGGATCCCTTTCCAACTACCACGTGCTTTTGGACATTTTGATGTGTTTTATAAACGCGGCCTAGCAAATTCTAGCTGTGCAAATTGACCCCGAAGGATAAAGAAAGACTGGCCAATCCCATTCAAGTTCAATGCATCTATCGATGTATTTTTTTTTGTAAGGGACAGAATGAAAAACTCGAGATTCTAAGGGGTAATGTCAGGATCAGTTTTTGAAAATTTGCTCAGTATTATCCCTAAATTCGAGGCAATGTGATCCTTTCTTTAAGTGAGTGTTAGGCAGTGTGTTTTTTCCGGCCGATGGGGCCGCCAAATCAACAGTAGAGGCTCCCATTATCGTGATGTGGACCGTCAGGTCATCTGCTGCTTCTTCTTCCATGTCCTCCACCACCGGCTCATCTTATTTACAGCACTTTCATGGCCTACACCGCCGACTTACCACCGCGACCTGCCGTGCATCACCACTACCTCGCTGTTCGTCCATCCTTACCCTCTTTGTTCCCGCCAAGGCTTGTGCTTTTCTGTTGATAAAGAGTATGAATCACATTCCAACAAATTGTCACAACTTAATGAGAGGTCGCCTTAGATTTGGGGTCATCGCAGCTCAAATCGGAGGCCGTTGTGTTACAGGTGAGATTTTGAGCTTGGCTTGTGACGGGTGTAACCACCATGGCAAGTGAAGGCGGCGATGGACAGGGGCACAAGAGATGCACATTTTTTTTTTCATGCTTGATTTTTTTATATGAGATATAATTTTTTTTTTGATGACCTAAGGAAGCCCCGTACGTTGCGGGCGGCTAGAGTAAACCCTGGGGCCCCACGGGAGGACCCATCACCCCCGTGGAACGGGTAAGACGCCAAGCGTCTCCGCGGCGAGTCGAACCCTCGCCCTCCTAGAAGGGGTCAGTGGGTCCCCCCACGATGGGGAAGACTTGCCAGCGGAGCCACCGCGGCCAGTGGTATGAGAAATAAATTTTGTGTGACGAAAAATGAAAAAAAAAGAAAAATTACATGTGGAAACATTTGGACTGTCCACTCGGAAACATCCAGTGCAAACATGGACATTTATCAGCAAGTTGATTATATTAAGTGCTATATAAAAAATTTCAGGATAACTATCCAAAAAGTCTTAATCCTTTCAACTTGGCTAATTAGTCTTAAACCTTTCAACAATTTTTCAATTTAGTCATCTCGGTCAATTTAGGCCAAAAATCGATGATGTGCACGTTGATGTCCTCCATGGCACTATAGGCATCAGCATGAATAATTTTTTGCAATTTTTGTTTTCTTTTTTCCTTTTTTTTTATTGTTCTTTTTTTTCTTCTGAGGAGCCAATAGGGTCTTCAAACCACAATCAAGGGCCATGACGGCCTCGCCAATCACTACGGTTGTTGCGTTGCAAGGCGATGAGGGCTAGAATGGCCATCGCCATGCATAGATTTGACTTGGTGAGGACTACAACACTCGACTCATCGTGAGAGGCAAGGGCGTCAAGACCCTCACTTTCAGTTGAGGGTCACTGGCTATTGCCAAGGCCCTTGCAACCCTTGTCAGTCCTTTGAGGAAGAAGAACAGTAAAAAAGGAAAAGAAAAAAATATATTTTTTAAAAAAATTACAAAAATTATTCACTTGATCGATGTTTGGTCAAAATAGGCTGAAATTATTATATTAACAAATCATCAATAGGTTTAAGATTTTTTTGACCATTTCCCCCTAAATTACTATATGAATCTTTTTATTCTTTTTATATCAAAATCATGGAGGAAATTAAGATAATGAGTATTTATGTATAGCTGGACCAAGCAAATATCTTTCTTAATTTTCGATCTAACAATCGTACAGTATACCTAATCCTATATGTGCAAAATAAATGGCCAATCAAATGCCAACTAACATTGCGGTCACGTTCATGAAGCATGCAATCGCTAACGTAAGCCAAGCCAACTAATGTGTGCCAGTAATGGGTCAACCTAATCTAGGGGCGAGGCCCACGATGCCCTCACTTGGCTTCCCTTAGATCCGACAAGGGCCGTGACCCTTACTTGTGATTGACAAGAACTTTGTGGTCCTCACCGATGGCCACTGGGGGTTGTCGGACCTTGGCTAGGACAGCTCTCTACCGGTCTTTAACAGTGGAAAAAAGAAGAAAAGAATATAAATAAATCAATAAATTATTAATAAGAATAAAAAAAAATCCTTTTTTTTAAAGTCTACAAAAACATCAACAACACAATTTTGGAATAAATTTAGCCCAAATGATTACGCTATCAAATTGACATCAGGTTTAGGATTCAATAAGTATAACCAAAAGATTTAGGATTTAATCAAGCACTATAGAGTATATTAAACACATTTTTGAACAATTATCCCAAGAGATTTACTTTTACACAATCTAAATTTCACGATGAATGGCCTTTGACTTCCCCCCACCCCCCCTAAGCTTGAAAGGCCTTAAAATTTTAGGATTGACAAGTAAATCCGTATACAATTTCTTCACACACACGCATATATATATATATTGAAATTTCAATTGGTTTATTAAATTTTGAAGGGCAGTAAAGCAATTGCCTTTTCAAATGCGCAAACCAACAGGCCCTAGCCCTACCGTTCTATTTAGATCAATGTTCGGGTAAAAACGCCTTAGAAAATCACTTTTATCATGTGTTTGAAAATTTTCGAATGTATGACTGTCTGAATATCAGACATGGAGTGGGCCATTCACATCAGAAGCCATTGATGACGCTGCTCCTGCTCCTCAAGCATCATTAATAAGCACATCCCCTCCCTCATTCGAAAGAAACGCAGAAAGAAGAAAATGAATATGGAGGCTAGACCCAAGATCCAGATCATCATGAAAGCAAAAACAAGGGTCTAAGTCGAACACGACATAATCTTCAATCCATCGTAGCTTTCTACATACAATCTCCCCCGTCTCCCCAAGAAAGGAAAGGAAACGGGAAAGAACAAGAACCAGGGAAGAAGAAACAGAAGAGATGTACGGAGAGAGCCACACGCTCCACGCATCAAGATCCAGAGAGCCCGACTCATCATCTTCATGGGTTGATACATTCACAAGCTGAAGCAGGGAAAAGAGAAGGAAATGAAACAAAGAAACGAAATCACCCCAGTTGGAGACCCTTCTTCTTCTTCCAAGTGGGGTCCAAAAGCATCGCGAACATGGATGATGGTCGGTCGCTCATCAGGAAGTGAGGTAAAAGACGGGGTGGAGGACGAGGTGGAGGAACTTGAAGCAGGCGCAGGACAGGGACAGGAAAACCACGCCGTACAGCATCCTCAGAGCCATCCCCCTAACTCTCTCTGCCTTTTTTCCTGTGCTCGTACAGAAAGAGAGAGAGAGAGAGATGAAGCTGCGAGAAGTGAGAGGAGCAGGAGATGGCGGTGGTCCTGATGGAGAGAGAGAGGAGTGGATAAGGTTGTTTCGATTTGTCGATGGGACGTGTCAGTCGCCCTGAGGCCTGCGCCCGACACGTGTGGAGTTCCATCCGGCTGCAAACTCTGCTGTGCTGCATGCTTCTTTCCTTTTTGACCAAGCAAAGGTGCATGTCCAGAGATGTGTTGTTCAGTCTGCACTTCCTTTCGTCTCGTCAGTCTTTCGTATCAAGAAAGAGATAAGTGACCGTCACATCGGTCGTGATGTTTACTCTTTTTGTATTAATTATTAATATCATAAAAAAATTAAATCGATATCTTTATAATATTTTTATAACAAATTTATCATCCATTATTTTTATCAAATTTTATTGTTAAATTAATAAATTAAATGACACGTGACTGTTAAGAGATTTAATTTGAGATTTTATCTTTCATTTCTCATAAGTATTTCATTTATATTAATCCAGTTTAATGGAAAGTGACGTATAATAAATTTGTCACAAAAGCATGGATTTAAGGTTTTTGACAATCAAAAAATTTATTTGATGTAAATTTTTTACATACATACTAGTTTAGGATTTTTGTAATTAAAAATTAATGTATGATAAATTTGTCATTAGGATACCTATTTGAGGTAATATTGACCTTTATAGAAGAATCGTGACAAAATAAACATAATGATGACCGACGAATTAGTCCTCCTGATGAACCTTAATGGAGTATGGTCATTCTCTATTTTGTTGTGGGTATGGTAACATGACTTGCAGTATGTAGCATAAAACAGTTAATTTGTCTATACATAGACAATGAAATTGTGAATTAAATCCCTTTAAATCTGTAAATGACATGCTTAAATGCACTTCTCAAATCGATATATGCCGGAACAAATTTTTATATCTTTATATAAAAGGTCAAAATTTTACCATGTCATGTCGTGTAACTTGTTTAATAATAATGCCGTGGGTTTCAGTTTTGAAAATAAGACACAATTGCCAAACACATCATTTGTGGATGGAACCTATGAATTTAGTATGACGCGATTATGATATGACTATGACCCATGAATCGTTAGCCATATATCTACAGATATTTAGATTTCTTAAAATTGCGCATCATCAATATTCTAAAAGTATACTTAGCGACTTGAAAATGTTCGACTACGTAATCCATGTGAATGTTTGTTTTTTTTGGATTGACATGGACATCCTTTCTATTTAAAAATAACGGTCGCTCTCTCTAAGGGATTTTTTTTTTTTATTTGTCTTAGATTGTATTTTTACTAAGATCTTGCTATCTTCTTCTTCCTTTATAATCAAGGGGCAAAATAGCAGGGCTCTGATTACCTGGAGATTTATGAAATAATCTACCAAATTTTATAAATTGAATAGAACACAATTGGTGGAATTTGAATACACAACATTCGATTTTTAAGTTGAAAATCCTTTAGCGTCCCGACTAGCCACGTTAATTTTAGAAATTAGGTTATGCAATATTTGTCCCGAATGCCATCATGCTTTAGTGGCATCAAATTTAGTGGAGTGAGTGCACCTCGCGTGAGCTCTATTCAACTTGAATATATTATGTCCCACATCTTCATGGAGCTAGAATTTACAATTCCAAACTCAACTGGAACAGGCTCCTCCCGATTTAACTTTATTGTAAAGAGAGAAATTTCAAATTAAACTCTGAGTTATGCTAGAATTTTAAATCGACCTTTAACCGAAGTTTCAAAGGAATAATACCCGCAAAAAGCAACATCAGATTTGCGCCGACTTTCATAAACATACAAGTATATATGTAAAATTCTATTACCCAATTATAGGTAAGCTTTCGAGACAACATTTTCCAGTTTAATCTCAATAAGAAAGATAATCGAGTCGCACGAATTTGAAAAGAAATAATTTCAAAGTCGGTAGCGCAGAATGGGATACTGTCTGTGCTTTAGGATCTTCCTACAATCATTGGAGGGGCCGGCCTAACCATGGTACGCCCACCTCTCTGAAGAGTCGATCCCGACTTGGGAAGCAAGGGTCTCGGAGTTCAGGAAGCAGTTCAACAACACACAAAGAAGGGTTGGAGTGCCCGAACTACTCAAGAGAAAGGAAACTGCTATCATATAGATACTCTATATCTATATAACGACGATTAGAAAAAGGTGCCTCCAGAGGCCGGGGGGGTTCCGCCGTATCAGCGGCCCTCGCGCTCAAGACTTTTGAAGATAGCATTGATACTTTTCAATGAAAGGTCTCTGCCATTCTCAGTCTTGATAAACTGGGCCCTGTCCGAAAGCCCTTCTTTTCGAGCTCGAGTAGCTTGTGAGTTTGAGAACAACACATCATATTAAGTATTCTATAAAATTTTAGACCACCGCCAATTGTTTCAAAAGTTAAATTATAATTCTGATTTCTTTTTTTTAGGCCTAATACTAAGTGTGGAAATATTTCATCTGGGAGGCAAAAACGAGCTTGAAAAGATTCAAAGTCAAGACATTTTATATTAATATCATGTGAGATTTTGTGAGATCATTATCAATTATTATAAAAATTTAAGCTATTATATTAAGGTGTGTTGTTATACTAACATACTCATTGCACCGTATAGACATGGTAAGCCATGTTAGTCGATTGGATAATTAGCGTGGATATTAACTCGGAGCACAAGCATGAATTAGATGATATTGATGTCCACATACGAAACTTTGGTTTTACCCCGAATTGGCATAGTAAATTTATAGCCTTTTTTTTTTTTTTTTTTAAATTTAGGGGTGCGGGTCTTATCGATTTATCCGTGGGAAAGATAGGTTTTTGTCTCCTGAACACTGCCGCTACCCTTTACACGCGCTTATGTATATCAAAACAATTATGGATATAGAGGCCATCAATTAATAAATAAAAAATAAGAACAAACCAGTGCATAGCCAGGGTCCATAGCTCAGTGGTAGAGCATTTGACTGCAGATCAAGAGGTCACCGGTTCGAACCCGGTTGGGCCCTCTCCTGTCGCCGATTTTTTTTAGGAAAATCTTTTTGTTGTTTCAGACAGTTGCACAGAAAGATGTTAGAAATCTCCCATGAGTATTTTTTTCTTATAATTTGGGATAATTGATAATTCTTTTTTTTTTTTTTATTAAGAACGATCAATAAATGTAGTCACTTTTCATAACATGACCCGATTTTTTATACCGGAAAGAAGGAATGTATGTAGCGGCTTTTTATATGTAGCGTGGAGAAGCTCCATTTTGCTCTTTGGTACATCCCCACTCCCTTTCACTGGCTCTTCCATTCACTTGCTCCATTTTATCTTAGTTGGTCTTTGCTCTCTCTCTCTCTCTCTCGCGCGCCCATTAGTCACCGACAACGCCTAAACTCACGGCTTGAGAATTGATCTCGCTCCTCATACAGATGATCGTCATTGTTGCCATGCTGTGGACTAGAGGAATATGATCAGGACCATGGACTTGAACGTGAAGATCACCAAGCTGATGACAGACCCTGCGGACGAGAGAAGTGACGACAGAGGTTTTGATAGAACTAAACAAAAACAAGAGATCTCGACACTGATCTCATGTCGCTGTCGTTGTTCGAGATTCAAAAGCACGATTTTTGTATTTGAAAAGATCTCCTATCTTTATTCACTTTCGTTCACAGGCTCATGGTCCTGACAGAATGGATGCTATGACACTCTCGTTCACGGCATTTTGCCTCTCTGAATGACTTTTCCTCGTATAGATGAGATCATGTATTTAGCCATCTTCATTGTGGGATCATACATCAATTATCAAAGCATAATAATAATACTTAGAGTCAGTCATCACACTATAAACTTGTTACGTATATAAAGCCTTCACAGAAGCCAGGACAGATGATCTTTCGCTCCTGCTACTGATGACCAAGTCTGATGCAAATGTAGCCAGGTCCATCCATCCGAACCGTCAGCATCCTGAAATGGAATTATTGTCATCCCTGAATGATCTCAAACGCATTTAAGCAAGAATATCACGTGTCAAGATGTATTGCAAAGCCTTACCTTTGTAACCAATACGGCAGAGCACAAGCAACTCTGCTGCTCCTCACCTTAAAAATTAAGAAAGCAAAAGTAAAGACCAATGAGATGTCAAGATTAGAGGAACACATACTTAGAAAAGCCACAAATTTGTCACCAACTTAATCTCATTGTGTGCCATAATCTTTTTAGGCTCTAATAGATGGGAAAAAACTTCGAAAATAAGCTCAACGCAGAAGCAATCTCAAAGAGGGAAAGCAAGTTATCTATCAAAATAAAATTCCTTCTAAGGTTGCTAAATAAGGGTTATTATCATAAGAAATCAATTTGCAAAATGGAAAGACAAAAACGAAAAAGTTGCCCATCAGAATGGTATTGCCAAGCTTACACCATCAGGTCAAACTTTCAATCATGCAGAATTACCAAACTCGTAGATGTTGGATCATGCCAGATCTCAACCTTCAGTTCAGATGATTCTTCACCCTTATGAAAACATGGCAACAATGGAAACATCTCTCAATGTAAAGTTTACAGTAAATAGGAATGAGATAAAATCACTAAAAAAACAGAGCTAAGCGATAAAGCATTTATTCTCCTGAAACTCCTGCATCATCATGAATGAGATGGACCTTATTTTATATAAGATAATCAAACATGTGGGATGGCTTATCATTGGATGATGGTCTTCCCTGGAACTACTAAATGTGTAAGAAGATGCAATCTGATCACCGTGAGACCCAAACAAAATTTCGAGGCTTTCATCTGTGTCGATAGGTTCTCATGGTAAAACTAATAGAGAAAAGGATAATTGTTCACACTAGGGGAATAGAATTCCTTACACATTCACCATTGCATTGGTGACATGTGTAACTGAATCCTTCAACATGTCAACAATCCAGTGGATGTGTGTAAATTATTTCTTACATTAGCAGTAAACCTAATGTAGGTTTTTATGTCTCTCTATGAAAATAATTCTTGCACACAGCAGTGGCTGCAGCTCACAATAATTTTGTTTGCCACGAGAACCATGCAATGAGCAGCGGAAAACAACCCAAACCTAAGTCAAATGGGTATTCAAAAGCCATTTATAGGACTTATATTATCCTCTTTAATTTACCTTGCCCTAAACGTCACATGGACATAATAATTTCAAACCGTCTCCAAACACATGCTAAACTAAAATTTTTGGATGACTGAGCATCAGCTCCATCTCCCTGATCAGTCAATAATAGGAATTCTATGCTTTCAAATAAATCACAGGAATTGTGCTGAGACCAGTGTGCAGTCTCTTGTTAAATTAGCAAAGGTTGTAATCTTGCAGTTTTGTCGGAATGCATTTTATGATGTACTAAACAATGACCGCAATTCCTGCAGTGAGCAAAATTATGATGGGCAGGTATGAATTTGTATGTAATACAAACTTGCAGAAAGCTTTTACAAGGACATCATAGAGCAGTTCTCACATCAATATCAAGAAACTGATAATGATGTATAACCAAAATAAAAGGTAAAGACAACAGATAAGCAGGAAAAAGAGAATGATGTATAACAAATTTGAAAGATGGGAACTATAATGGTGCCAGAAAAATTTGTACCACCTCCCTCAAAGAGAAATGAAATTAAGGAAAGGGTCTCACCATGCATCTCCCACTTTTGAAACTTCACTAGCCAGGTGTCCGAACCAATCTTTGTAGGAAATACTTGATCTACCCAAACTCGATATTGTTTCCCCTGTTGGTCTCCATGGTTCCCCTTCAGTGCACTTATGCATTCACGAAAGGACTGCTCAACCCCAGATGGATGGACAAAAACCCCACGTGGTTGCTGTCAAAAGGCAACAGAGAGAGAAGAGAATTATTAATCATTTCACATGTAATGCTCAGAAAAAATGCTCATGTGCATATGACCCATTGAACCCATTTTTTGTTCCCTGGGTCAAAACAGCTGTTCTCATATTTGTGAAAGACTGCCAAGGACACACCGATGGGAAAAAGTAAAGACCCACCTAAAACCATGCAGTATATATTAACAGTCCATTGTCAACAAATGCTACTTGGATTCTAATGAACCCATTATGACAATGCAATTGTCTTCAACGTCAGTTAGCCTCTAACACCTAGGACCAGAGGAAAGAATACAGGACAAAGGCCATTGCCTCTGGCTCCCACATCCCTAAGTCACTAGTCTGCCTAACCAGCATACATGCTAAATACGATTTAATTAGGTACTGACAGATCAATTGCTCTGAACGAAGGTAGCAACTTGCAAGTGCTTGTCAAAGCAAATGAAATGGATTTTTTTGCATATTTTGAAAGTTTATATCTATTCCAAATGAAATAAGAACAGTAGAAAGGAATGAGACGCACACAAACTGCTTCCAGAATTGTGATGTAACTCTCAGAGTTCTCCATTTCTCCACGTCTCCATTTTTCATGTAGTAAATAAAATCTCACTACTTCACCACCAGGACTGAGATTTTCCTTTTTACCGCCGGAAAGGTCTGCCTCATCCCTTGGAGATGTATTTGGACCGAGTCCAAAATGACCGATAGCCTGAATGATCCCAGAAGCACACCTTTCTGTGGCATGAATGATTTTAGGGTTGTCTTTGGCATTTTCAGCATGCCACTGCAACAATTCTTCTTGAGCATTGCTCACCTACACATCCGAAATGTCTATGAAATAAATATGGCTAGCAGAGGTGAAACAAGTTCAACACAAATCGATGCAATACAAGACCACCGACCATGACACCATACACATCTGGAATGCTGAATAGTTCAGCATCATTTCCAGAATCGCCACAAACAAGGGTATTGGTGGGAAGCTTTCCTTCTGCCTTGAACTTTTTTAGCAAGTATGCAAGAGCTTGTCCTTTCCCAGCACCTTGTGCTAGTATGTCCAAATCCATTCCTCCACTGTAGATAATTTTGACATCCAACTGAGAGGGAAAGAAGAGACCTATAAGTGGCCAGTGCCGTAGGGATACATTAATAACAAAGAGAGAGGAAAACAACAAGATCCTAGGAGATTAATAAATTGTTACCCCTTGTTTTGTCAAATGCTCTGAAAGCTTCTTTGTCACATCCTGAGCCTTGCTTTTGTCAACATAGAAGCTAACCTTGTGCGGTCTTTGTTCTGTTTCCGCCTACATTGACAAGCAAAAGTCAGTAAGTCTTCTTAATGTGACACGTATCATTGTCTATATGACAAAAAAATCTGGGGGGCGCATAAACAGAAAATAGAGTCAATAATTTTTTTTGCATGTGTAAACAGAGAGGACTCCTTGGAAAGAAGCTTTTATGCATGAGGCACACCTGAAGAGTAAGTTCAGGAAACTTGCTCGCTTCCTCTTTTACAATATTTCGGTCCCATTTGTGATTTAAAATTTCTTCCCAACCACCATCTGGAACCATGGAGTTACCATAGGTTATCTCAGTCCCAACGGACATTATGGTGATGTCCGGAGTCAACATGGGCTTCTCTTTTCTCAGCTGTTTATACAGGGTGGGCGACCTTCCAGTTGAGAAAACTAAGAGGGAATCATGACGGTAGCTGGATTCCCATAAAGCATTGAATCGGAGCAGGGACATGTTCTCGTGGTCATGGTGGTCAACCTGCAAGGTCTCTTGCTCAGAGAAAAACTACATAAAGTAACTGGGTTGATGCAAATCTAAAGTTCCCATTACAGAACTTACCATCGTATGATCAAGATCTGAAACAATCATGAACTTCGCTGAAGAACTGAGCCGCTCCATAGTGTTTGGTTCAACCTGTTGGCGAAACAGAGCAAAGCTTTAACACCACTGAGTAAATGACAAAGAAGTAGTACAGATTTAACCCAAGTCCTATCTCATAGACTTGTTTCTCTAGCTTGTAAAATAGGGAAGTGAGGATAAAGAACAATCAATCACAAGACTAAGCGCTATATGTTGCGATTGTAAGACTAAGAAGGCCTATAATTCTGTAAGGGAGAACAAGTTAAAAAGCTTTTCTAGGCTGTCATTTGCTGCTTCAAAAGCACCACAAGTTCTTGACGCAAACTAGAAAGACAGACCGGATAACACACAAATGGTGAAGCTGGATCACAAAATCTTGCAAAACTATACTTTGAATACAAGGATCGTTTAATTTCGCCAGAAGATACCCTAAATGACAATTGGTCTCATCAAGAGCCCCTGTTATATATGGCCTTCAGTAACCATGGACATGTACCACATAGCAAACAGAAAAGCCTACATAAAGTGCCACGTACTGGGAGGAGGCATTTTGGTTAAGAGTAGTTGCAGCAATTTGAGCAAGCTAATAAGGTAAACTCATAATTCAGCAAAGTACTAACCTCCCATGTAATAACCCGGAAACAAACAGTAAAGCAATCTAACCCAGAGTGAGCTGATTTTCGCTGTCATAGTTCACCAATCTCAGGAAAATCACGAACAAGTGTGTGTTTATGGTAATGAGTGTCATACCGACGGGCAATCCTAATCAGCTCTAATTGCTTATCCTCGCGAAGCTGGACAGCTCCGACAAGAGGGAGAAAGAAAAGAAGCGAGGAAGCGCAATTCAAAGCTGTCGATGGTCCTCAGAAACAAAAAAGCGCAACACAAGCCTCGCGCGGTCGCGTGTCAGCGGCATTTACCAGGAAGAAGATTGGGAACGCGTTGGCAGAGATTTCGATCGGGCCGTCTAACGAATCGAAGCAAACGGAGGAAAACGGATCGAAATCCTGCGATCAAACTTCTACGGATCTCTTCCTCGACACGAACTCGCAGAACGGAAGCATCGCACTAGAGAGAGAGAGGGAGAGTACCTGGGGGAATGCGATTGCGCACCGAAGCAGATGGGAAACTCCAGACAATGGAGTCCGTCAGACAGAGAGAGATTTTGTGGCCCAGCGATCAAGCGAAGTGATAGAAGAAGAAGGAGAAGAATCGGATCCAAATTCGTTGGCGCTTGCTCGTGAAGCGAAGCGATAGGACCGCGGACGGACTCGGCCAAATGGAGCGACAACGGCCTTTTTTTATTTCCTCCTCTTCGGACACTTGTTCACCTCTGGTTGTCCCGCTCGCTCGTGGGTCCCCCCTTCGCCTAGGAACATCTCCGCTTTGCAGCGTTGAAATTTTCCGAGCTAATAATCATAACCGTCCATCATATTAATTTTATTAACGCAATTGCACTCGCTACACGACAGTTCCATTATCTTTTAAACCACCTTTTTGACGACCGTAAAAAAAAAATCTCTAGTCATCCTTACTCGTGGTGGCCAACAATTCTCTCGATAGCGCGATGATAGCCGGTCACTGCACTCAAATCCTACCTGAACACGTGAGGCGAGTCCGAGCTCGGCACCGGAAACTAGGATCGAAGCAGCGATGCCACTCGGCGCAAGTGAATTGGACATTGGAAAGTTATTCGAGGATATAAACCTTTGATTCTGAGTTGGCCTTGTTGAGAGAAGAAAAGAGAAAAAACAATGGGAGCACCCGCTGATCGCTTGTTTGGTGCACGATTGGGGAACATGGGTCCCGCAATTCCAGGGGAACAAGGATATTGGCATATTTGCCCGGAGGCACATTCTCGGTATATGCCACTTCTCTTGAATTTCGTGCTAAAAATTAAGAGAAAACGGTATCTCACAATTTCTGCAACACGATCTGATCCTTTCGTTACCCGATGAATATCTCTATAAGAGAGTTTAGATAGGATCCTGGCTAGGCAAGTGGAAGCAATTTCTGGACGAGAACAATTTTCCAATTTCTGTCTTATCTAGGATCTCCGGTGGCCAAGGGTTTTTCCTCTCCCTTTATTTCTCTGCTCTTTTGTTGATAAAGCGAAAAGGTTTGGATGGTGCAACCGCATGAGCAAACGCTCGACATTACCAGAGGAGTGCTGCATCTGTGATGGAATGTTTAATTTGAACCGTAATAACTATTTGTGAGTAAGTCCTACATTGCTATGTCATCACTATATTATTCTCGGTGTAATCATGAATCATCAATCTGTAGTTGGACTAGCCAGACAACATTTGAAAGTACAGCTCAAGATTATCAACCTGCAACTACATGGCTTGCTCCATAGGGATCCCCGACCCCAAATGGAGTATTTTGAGCAAATACGCAAGGTAATGGCAACTTCGGATGGGTGTTTACCCGTGGATTACACATGAAGATTTCCCCGTTTCAATGTAACACTTCAAATACCACAAGCTCTCCCACTTAAGAAACTAATGTCTTTGCTATATTTTATGCTTATCGCCTGGCAATGCTACACCTATTCGATGGGTAGCCTAATCCAATCCTACCTTATTTGCGATCTTAGAGATCTGTAAACTTTATCACCCCAGCTATCATTCCCTACCATCGTCAAATCTTGTATGGCCTAATCCATCCACAAGCCATAAAAGGTCCCTTTGGAATACCACATGTCAAGATTTAGCTCAGTCTCGGTGGGCCAAGCCCCCGAAAAAGTGCTCAAAGTAACAATACAAGATGGTAATTATGATGGAGCCTGCCGTCTTTTTATATCAAACGGACAAGCCGAGGAGTCCCATGCGAGAAGAAACAAGAGAAGGAGTAGGAAGGTTCAGGTCGAGTTGTCCCTAGTTGGGTATCTGCACCAAGGCCCAAACCTCCAAAACTTCCTGCCTAACGCAACTGCATTTCCCTCCAACAGAGACCCAACTCCGCCGCCGAACTTTGTTCGTTATCCGTTTATTATTACACGACATCCTCTCTCTCTCTCCCCTTTGTCTCTGTCTGAGTGGAATCATGAAGTGGAATCAGGCTCTTCGCTCTCCAACTCGAACTCCTTATACCTCCTCTCCCCTCCCCAACCCATTCACTTCGTGCTGAACTCGCACCTTCCTTCCCCCACCATGTCCACGCCCTTCTCTCACTCCCTTCCTGCTCCCCAACCGTCCCGCGCTTCTCCACTCGCTCCGCAGATCTCCACCGTCCCAATTCGTTACCCACGAGCTCCCAAGCTCGCGCCCTCCAGACCCACCAGCGAAAGCCGGGGACTTTCCGGTTGCGGCAAGCCGAGCGCCTCGTTGGGACGACCCGGTTTGGCGCCTAACGTCGGGAGGGGCCAATTGGGCGTCGGAAAGTCGGAGCTTTGCGGCGCGAGACGGAGGGAGGCGAGATTCGGCTGCGCCGTGAGGCCGCGGGCGGTGGTGGCGAGCGAAGAGAGGGCGGTGGAGAGAGAAGGGGATGGGGAGGTGGTTGGGAGAGAAGGGGAGGGCGGCTATGACGCCATCGTGATTGGGTCGGGGATTGGGGGCCTGGTCGCGGCCACGCAGTTGGCGGTGAAAGGAGCGAAGGTGCTCGTGCTGGAGAAGTACGTGATTCCCGGTGGGAGCTCTGGTTTTTATGAGAGAGATGGGTATACGTTTGATGTTGGGTCTTCTGTGATGTTCGGTTTCAGTGACAAGGTCAACTTTTCGTTTGCTCTTTTTGCCACGCGCATCTTCTTTTCCATGTCATATTAAGTTCTGTTCGTAGATGTTCTTTGGGAACAAAAAGAGTTCACCAACTTCTTCCATCATTGCAATTTGAGTTCCGCGCACATGGGGGCATAGATTAGGCTGATTGAACGAGTGATGCTTTGTGGAAGAATGTTGCTTGTCATCGGGAGAGTAGTTGCAGCATCGAATCGCTTTTAATTCCATGAGTTTGCTTATGAATTTCATATCTGCTTTCAAGAGAGAAGAAGGGTTCTTCCTTTAGGTCTAATGTGGGCTTTTGTTCATATGTACAAGCTTGTTAGCACTAATACTGACATAATTGACATTTCCTTATTGCTCGCATGACTTATGCAGTTCTAGCTGGTTAAGTACATATACTCTGCTCTTGCTGATTAGATCTTTGAATCTGAGCAGGGAAATCTAAACTTGATAACCCAAGCACTAGCGGCAGTGGGCTGCAAAATGGAAGTTGTACCTGATCCTACTACAGTCCACTTCCATTTGCCCAATGACCTCTCTGTTCGAGTGCACAGGGAATACAGTGATTTCCTTAGAGAACTGACTGGCAGGTTTCCTCACGAGAAGGAAGGGATTCTCAAGTTCTACGGCATATGTTGGAAGGTTTATCTTGATGAGATGACTAATTCCGTTTTAGCATGTTTGCCTCTGACTTAACATCCAGACCTTGTATTGTATATTTTGCAGATTTTCAACGCCTTAAACTCGCTGGAACTCAAGTCACTGGAGGAGCCAATATACCTCTTTGGACAGTTCTTTCAGAAACCTATTGAGTGCTTGACACTTGGTAAGTGTTCTCGTGCTTGTAACTGAAGGAATTCTGGTCCCGTATGAGATCCTAAGAGCTTTCTGAAGAAAATGCAGGAGGGCAAGAGGGCAGTTCCATCATAAGGAAACTGGCATTAAGTTTGATGTGCTAAAAGAAACCTTTATGTGGAAATACTACACTTGAAGGAAAAAAGTTCTTCAACTTCAACTACATTAGCTCCGAGCAACTAACGTTCCAATTTTGGACCATCTTGTATGGGGCTTCAAAAATATATTCTATCTTTGGATCGCTTTTTGTTGAAATTCCTCCCCCTTTCTGTCTTTCTCTCTCTGTGCATGCCTGTTTTTGGTGGGCTTGGGGATGTCACATGAGTGAATTATGTTTTGTGTATATCAGTCACTGGTGCATTAATGGACTTTTGCTTTTTACCTTGACAGCCTACTATCTCCCTCAGAATGCCGGAGCTATAGCTCGGAAATACATAAAGGATCCGGAATTGTTATCTTTCATTGATGCAGAGGTGCAACATCCTTCCTTTGTCCTAATCAGAAGCTATAACATTCTAATAGCTAAAAAAATTTCAACCTGATTGAAGAATCTCAAGAATCATTCCTTTACGTTGTTTGCAGTGTTTTATTGTGAGTACAGTTAATGCATTGCAGACACCAATGATAAATGCAAGCATGGTAAGGCTTCTCGTTGGCTGTTTGCCGTTTCTACCACTTGAAGTTGCGTTGCTTCCTCATGTACTGTTATGCACCAGGTACTTTGTGACCGGCATTTTGGGGGTATTAACTATCCTGTTGGTGGCGTTGGTGGAATTGCAAAGTCCTTGGCAAATGGGTTGGTTGAACATTGCAGTGATATACAATACAGGGCAAACGTGACTAATATCATCCTTGAGAATGGAAAGGCTGTGAGTTGACCTCACTTAATTAATTGATGTGTTTTGTGCTTGGTCATGGGGGCTCTTTTGCTTATGTCTTGTACCCAATTGTGAAGGTAGGAGTTAGGTTGTCAGATGGAAGGAAGTTTTTCGCTAAGAGAATAATATCTAATGCCACAAGGTGGGACACATTTGGTGAGTTCTTAGAGAAGCATTTTTATGTCTTTACGGCTTTGACCATAACCTGTATGCATTTCCTTCGTTAGGATGGTTTACATTTCTCTCGCTGATAACCTCAAAATATACGGTCATAGGGAAGCTTTTAAAAGAAGAAAATCTGCCAAAAGAAGAAAGAGACTTCCAGAAACGTTATGTTAAAGCGCCATCATTTCTTTCCATCCACATGGGGGTTAAAGCTGACGTTTTGCCCCAGGATACTGATTGCCATCATTTTGTGCTTGAGGTTTGATTTTTTGGTTGAATTCCTCAATTCTGGGCTCTGAGCTTTCCGCTTGTAAGATATAAACCAAAATGACTCCTTTGCTGTCTTTCTCAATTATGTAGGATAAATGGTCAAGACTAGAGGAGTCTTATGGTAGTATATTTTTGAGTATTCCAACTGTCCTTGACCCATCATTGGCTCCTGAGGGACACCATATTCTTCATATATTTACAACTTCTTCCATTGAAGACTGGCAGGTTGGTTGAATACTTTTTAATTGTACTTTGATTTGGGCATTGATGCATAATATCAGCACTCTAAAAAGTGGGTTTCATTTGGTGGCAACAATGAGTGGAAACAAGCAGTTTTCTAATTGTTTTAGGGACTCCCTCAAAAAGAATACGAGGAAAAGAAACAGCTTGTGGCTGATGAAATCATAAGAAGATTAGAGAAGAAGCTATTTCCAGGACTCAAATCATCCATTGCCTTTATGGAGGTTTGGCGCTATTCATGTTTTGATTTACTGTCATACGGAAAGTTTACTCCTTTATGTCCTCAATTTGATGATAGTCATCACAAAGATGCAGAAAATATTTCTGAGGTATGCAAAGATGGCATGGTTATTATAACACCTCCCATGCCATCATTGGGTATTCCGTTATGTGATTGCAGGAAATAAGATGGATAGAATGTCTTAGGCTGACACAGAGTGCTTGTTTCAGGTTTGATAAGATATTCTCCTTAAACAAGTAGTTAATGTAAAAGTGGCAGAACATTACATACATTGAACAAATCCTCTAACCAAAGTCAATGGTATGACTCCTATTTGATCATATTTAAAATACCATTGTCAGCATACCCTCAAGACTCTGCTGGCTTCAGTAGCATGTCAGTAAGTTGTCGCCTGTTTGCATGATTCCTTCAGTCTGTACCATAGACAGGACTAAAATCTTGCATTCATTATAGTCAAACTTGCAATAGTTATTGCAAAAGGCTAAGAAACTGATGGCAATCAGAGTATTTTGGGGTTATTAGGAAACGAGGGAACAGAAAATGTGCAACTTTTGTAGTATTTTCTATATAATTGAGCTGAATTCATTTGTCTATCCTTGGAGAGAGGTAGTTCACATTGGAGACAAATTGTACCTGTACTATGGAAATTATTTGAATCTAATACCTGATCATGTCAAGGAGATGATGTGGAAAAATTGAAGTAAAGTTACAAAGGCAAAAGAAACTTTAATTTATATGAGATAATTGTGTGGCACTGCCTTCTGGATGTTTCGCATATATATATTGTGTCCTGTCTCTTAAGAGCTTTCTCTCAAAATCCAGGTGGGGACACCCAAAACGCACCGCAGATACTTGGCACGTGATGAAGGAACTTATGGACCAATGCCACGTAATATTCCTAAAGGCTTGTTGGGAATGCCTTTTAATACAACAGTAAGTACTTGTTGTCAGCCTCCGCTGACCCTCAAAATTTAGTACACCCAGTTATTAAGAATTACAAAGTTGCTAATCAACAAGCAAATTTTCAGGGCATAGATAGCCTTTACTGCGTGGGAGACAGCTGCTTTCCAGGACAAGGTGTCATTGCAGTAGCCTTTTCTGGCGTAATGTGCGCTCATCGAGTAGCTGCTGATATTGGTAAGCTGGAATGGGATTATGGAGGATAAGTGTGTATCTATATAAGAATGTTATAAGCGCCTGTAGAACTGGAGAATCTTGTCTATATGCAGCATTATTGGTGTGGTTTCTTACTGCAGATTTTCTGAATATCCTGAGCCCATTTGTGCTGTGTTTAGTTCTTGAGTCTTGAGAATGAGTCGTTCTACATTGGTGGTTCTTCAGCGTAACTTCTCTCCCTCTCTCCTTCTCCAGGACTTGAGAAGAAGTCACCCATATTGGATAATGCCCTGCTTGGTGTACTTGGTTGGTTGCGTTCATTAGCATGAGATCGTACTGAGGAATTCATCATCCAAAGACCAATCGAAGGAGAATATTTTTTTTCCATCAAACTTTGCCACAGATACCGTATGTAATGGAGCCCCGTGGTCTTTGCAACATCTTTATGCATCAGCAAAACTTCAGAAATAGATGCACTAGGTCTGCCATTGCGAAAAGTTGTCTCACATTACTAATTATAATTGATTTTTATAATCTTACATATTTTTTGATAATCATAAATGGTAGCAGAGTCCTCAACTACTGTGTGAAGACTGCGAGAGGAACTTTGCATTATACCAATAGAAATTGTACTAAGTGGATTCCATGATGGTAAGAGGAACCCGTGATTAGACAGCTACTATCTCTATCCCAGCCAAACTGGGTGTGAGGTCTGAAGCATGACCGTAGCTCAAGAATCTGTTCCAACCCAATAATCAGCCGTGAAGGTTATCTCGAAGATTCCTTGGCTATTCTTTTTAAGTCTGTAAGATAAGCGAGTTAGCGACTGATTGCTTGTCAGAGGCTCTGTTATTGCATCCACACTTGGCGAATTATAAGTCGTAGAGCTACATAGCATCTTGTGCGGGATGCTGAAACATCTTCTCTATGGACTCAACAAGTGCAGCATCATATTACTTAGCCATTTCATTACCTTCTATTTCCCTTAATCTCCACTCTGTTCTGGGGCAGCTGCATTTCAAAATTTTACTTCTGCACTGAAGAAATTTGAATGCGCGGATGGTGTCTCAAGATCACTTACCATCCTCGTGGTGGTTGGCGTCGGTGATAGAGTAATGGGTCTATTGATCGAGAAAACATGGACGGCCTCTGAGCTCTAGTTTCAGGAACTTAAATAAAGTTGCCGTTCTAAGTAATGTTTTGCATATCTGCCGGATCCAAAGTAGACTGAGGAGGAGCTATTCTGTTTTCCGTGGTTTCCATCTCAGAGATCAGAATTTTTGGTAAGGCGAAAATGCAAACTTCAAATCACATAGATGGGATTAATATAAAACGGAAAGAGTGACACCTATGGTAAAAACAGAAAGATGAGGGGTAAATACAGATAGCGAAGACTCAATCCCTAACACACTATCTCCTCTCTTTAACAATTGACTGATCTGTACAAAATACAAAAGTATGCATTCGCAGACCGCTACCTAATTAGCACATAAGTGACCTCTAACCGTTACATTTTCACCTACCCAGATCATGAATTAATGTGGAAGAACCTTTACTTTGCATTACTCTAGCCGTTAGCTAAATTCATGCCGAAAACACTGTCTTGCATCATAGCCACAAACTCGTTGTAGTCGATGCGTCCATCCTGGTAGGGAAAAACACTACGTGTGACTACTTCTGTAATCATGAAAAGCAATACGAGAAGAAATATGAGCAGAGCAGTCTTACATTGTCTTGGTCAACCTCATTCATAAGCTCTTCCATGGGAACATCAGCTAGGCCGAACCGCTCGCAAGCCTGCTGAAGCTCATCCTTGGTGATGTACCCACTCCCATCTGTGTCAAAGTAGGAAAAAGCTGCGTACATATGATCTTCCCTCTGGGTCTTGTTTAAATGGAGCATTGCTGCTATGAACTCGCCATAGTCTATGGTACCGCTGTTATCAATGTCAGCCTGCATCACAAGTCATGCAAAGGCACTCAGGTTTGGAAAGACAGGATGAAGCATTAACAGAGTCTCTGCCAAATGGTTTACTTTGTAATCTTAACCTCATGTCATATAAATGCTCAAAGTCTATCAACTCGAAATTTTCAAAATTAAACTCAGAATAGATGTAATGACTACTTCTATTGCTCTTACAAGATTTTTCTCATGGCTAGCTTTGCAAGCTTTGGTCCAGAGAGTCAAATATTGACTTACTTTTAGAAATTCTAATGTCTAAAACAAGTACTTCAACAAAGAAGTGCAAATAGATGATGACTGCTTGAAAGGTAGTAAACGAAATAAGACATTTCATTTCAAGTCCTACTACATGGTTGTGTCCACCTAAGTTCATGAGGAGAAGACAGATTTATTTGAAGTCACCAAAGAGAGATGTCTGGGAAAATAGCTTCAATCTCCCATATTTCACAAGTACCAAAAGAGGATCAGTTTCATGATAGAGGCTATAGATTTTGAACTGATGTTTCTCTACACGATAAAATAGATTAAAAATATGAAACATAGCCTCCATGTTGAGTCTGGACTAGAACTTACTGCTTGCATAAGACCATGAATTTCTGAATCCTTCAAATTTGCGCCAACTTTTTCCAAACCAACCTTCAGTTCCTCTACAGTTATGTTCCCACTATTATCTGTGTCAATCATCTTGAACATTTCTTTCAGACCAGCAATTTCTTCTTCTGAAAGGATCTCAGCCATGACCTGTATGAGATGCATTCATTGGTGGAACACTTTGGAAAATGTGAAAATCCAAAGAGAAATGCATGGCAGATGCAAGTTTTTCCAGTGTAAAAATTCCAAGTAATTCAGAGAAGTCTACCTTTTAATAATTTCAAGCGGTGACAGTATAGAGAGACATTGTGTATGATACATAAAACTATAGATAACAATCAGTTTCTAACATAAAGCCTTATTTCAGTCAGAATTGGACTAAAATTGCGTACTCTGATTGCTATCTTCTTGAGCTTGTCCATGGCAGAGAACTGTTTCAAACGAGTCAAAACTGCAGAATCGAGGGGTTTGTCAGGAGCAACGCCATCAACCTGAACCCAAGGATGACCTGCACAGGGAAAAAGCATGTTTGTTTATGTATTTGTTGTGAGCATCATGGAAGGACACAGCAAGGCTCTCAATTGAGTCTCTCTGAAGTCAGGACAGTGAAGCTCCAGTATTTCCAATGATAATGACCAAGAGAATTGGCAAATAAGAATCAGTCCCATGAAGTCCCAAATGTGAAAAAGTTAGAAGTAACTTAGAAAATTTCAAATAGGAAGGGTGAGGCAAGTGCATTGCACCTTCTGAGAATTTCCTATGCTGCCACATTGTGCTTTTACACTCTTACTGATGCTATGGACATGCATCATGATACTTATTTACAACAAACAGCAACAGGTGACAATAGGAGGGATGCAACAAATTGTGGCCTTGAAAGAACTAAGAGAGGCGAAATACATAGGTGTAATTTCAAAAATATCAAAAGTAATAAGAATTGTTACTTACAAAGAACTTCATGGGCTGTAAGCCTCTTTTTTGGGTCCCTTACAAGCATTCGCCGCACCAGATTCTTGGCGCTCTCAGATATGTTGGGCCATGGTTCAGATATAAAGTCAAGTTCTCCTTTTAAAACCTGCTCAAATATCCCTTGCTCCGTTTCTGAACAAGAAGGCAACACATAATTTCAAAGTCTTAGTTTTAAGGGTCTACATACACAGATCATTTAAGGGAACAAATTAGAAAGCATTGAAAGATAGATAAGAGATGCACACCATCCCAAAAGGGGGGGACGCCACTTAGTAATATATAGATGATCACCCCTGCACTCCAAACATCACATTCTGGGCCATAATGCTTCCGCAATACTTCCGGAGCCACATAATAAGGGCTCCCCACCACATCAGTGAACATTTCACCTGTAGAAAGATATATTAATTCACAGGATAGAAAAAGCTGATAAACTTGTGCATCTGGTAACTTGTCCAAAGAAAATTAGTAAACCTGGGTTAGACGTTATTCTGTATTATAAATTCATAAAGTTTCTTAGAAACTTGACCTCCTTCATCCTTTATTTAATTTTCACCTGTCTGCCAAATCCCAACCAATTTTTTAACTACTGAGAAAAATCAAAATCTCATGAAAAACACTTCCTAAGTACCATAGCTAGATCTCCATCATATATAGCTTGACATGAATAACACATCAATAGTAATCCATCCCTCAATGATCAATCCAGTCAAGATCTTGAAATTCGTATTAGCATCTTCAAAAGCTGGTCTTACACCCTTCTTAGTTAATTTACTTCTGTGACTTTTCATAAGCCTATTGCAGTACTTGGATATAGATGTTGAATAGGTAATTACAGTATCATATTCTTTAAAGTGGAGCATAGTCCTCGATGAAGATAAATCACTTGGCAATTTAGGGTGGCAGACGAAATTTAATCCCTAAACGTCTGGTTTCTAGCAGAAATGGGAAAAGTGTAGGTTTAATAAGATGCTTAAATGTTGAACATCCAAGACTGACAAAGCAGACCAGCCAACACGAATGTGCATCTAACAAACTGAACATATATATATCACTTTCACTACACACACACACACCCACACACAGATCATTAGCCCATGCATATAAAGTTCCAGAAAATTCTTCCACAGCTTTGTGAGTATCAGAGGAAAGATAGCATGATCATGGGAAAGGGAAAAATACAAAAGAAACCCAACCTAACTAGTCAATATGAGCTTGGAAATTCGCACTTGCCTCCCAAATGGGCACAACAGAAGATCATGCCCATGCTGTAGGCTAAAATTAACAATTGACCACCATACCCACCTCCTCACACCAATTACTCTTAAAATCCTGCCATGTGAAGCAATACCGCGCTTGCTTCCCTAGAAATGGTCTTACTGCATGTCCATTCTACACAATTACCAGTTACTTGGAAACATGATGATTTACAGCTACAGTTTCTTCAGAAGAGCGTTGCTCTGCCAACATAAGCTTCCAATTGATAATTGATTGTCTTGATTAAGCAGCAAAACAAAACCTGGGATGCATTTCACACTGCTAGCCTAAGATTGCTCCATCAAATCACCTGAAAGAGCCATGAAATTATGTTTGCCACGTAGCACTAGCAAATCTAGCCTCGGTAATGATTGGCTCCTCAGGTTTTTGAAGAAAATCTCATATAGCACAGCCTAAGATCTTTTCCTGATGCACTGTACTAACTTGACCATCAACATATGGTGGATCTTATATTACTTATTGCCAATCAGAGTTTTCAATTTCATGGAATATAAAGATATACTCACAAGAGTATCACATTCAAGGTGGGCAGCAACAAATGCATGTCACTCACTGTCCTTTTACATATAGTTCGTAATGTCAGTGATTTTAACATAGCAATGGTTTCTGAGTACTCAGAAAAATAACAACAAGGTGAACCAATTAAAATTGTTGGCAGTCCTTTCAATTCATCTGTTCATGCTACTGAACATTAGTTTGTGCTCTGCCCTGTGCACGATAACCATGAGGGAGAAAATGGGGAAAGACCAAACGTTCCTGTTTCTACAAACAAAACTGCTAGAGTATAGAGAATGGATTGCTAACTGACTGCAATATCGAAGAGGAAATATTTCATCCAGTTAGGCATTTTAGATCAGCCTATGTAGTGTATGGAATGAAAAACTACCAGTAATGCAGATCATGCTAGCTACACGATGCATGTAACCTGATTCTTTTGATCCTAAGACAGCTAGCCACTTTTCCAAGCTTCTAGAAAATCTTCCATGCCTTCTTATTCCTTAATGAGACACAAGTCGCAGAAAATTGAGACTTAGAGACTTACGGGTGAGGAAACAATTAGCTAAATCCCATCAAAATGCAAATATCTTTTTTCTTAGATTTTTCTGTGGCCATCTTCATGCCACATTAAGCAGATACTGCATATAGGCATTTCAGGACCCGGAAGTGCCAATCTTTAAACTATCGCACAGTGAACAATAGTGCTAGCGAAAATTGTGTCATCTATACAGAAACAATCACGTAAAACAATATGCTAGACCCAATTTCATGAAGAACTCTTGTTTTTTGTCTAATTGCAGGTCAAAATACATGGAACTGAGAATAATAAGACATTTAGCAATGAAGAACACAATCCCACGATGTACCTGGCTTGAAGAACACAGACAATCCAAAATCAATTGTCTTAAGTGCCGCATCCTCTTCATGGTTAACAAAGAGGAAATTCTCAGGCTTCAAGTCCCGATGCATCACGCCTAATGAATGGCATGCCTCCACCACACTTACAATCACCTTTGCAAGCTCAGCTGCTTTCCTTTCTGAATAATGTCCCCTCTGAATGATCCTATCGAAAAGCTCACCACCAGCGCATAATTCCATCACGACATGAACAGCGACCGCATCCTCATATGCATCCACAATTGATATGACACTTGGATGTCCCGCCAAGTGGTGCATTATCTGAATCTCCCTCCTCACATCCTCCACATCCTCCTCCGTCGTCAGCTTCCTCTTTGCAATCGATTTACAAGCATACTCCTTGTTCATCGCTTTGTCTATGCATAGAAATGTAGTTCCAAATTGACCTTGTCCAAGCTTACGGCCTAAACTATAGATCTCCTTCAGATTCCGTGTTTTCCTCCCCAGCACCGAATCCACCTGAAGCCCTGCACTCGAAATTCTCTTCATGTGCGCCGGCTTCTTCGGTTTCGCTGCCTCCAGAGGCTTCGGTACCTCCTCCTTGACAGCTTTTTCCGGTTCGGCCTGTTTATGCTCCTGAGCATCAATCTTCACAGGCTCAGGAGGTGCGCTTTGAATTGGAACAGGGGCAGGGGAGGACTTGGATTTCGAATCATTGGTGCCGCTGCCACTCGCATTCTTGCTGCTGTCTTCGCCATTCGGGGGAGGGGGGAGGCGGTCCTCCGGCGGTCTGGAACGCCATATCGCCGCGCTGACGGAACTCAAGAATCCATTCGCGCCGAGTTTTGGTCCCACGCATGAGTTCCCCATCAAAAATTCCCACACCAATCTAGCTAACAACTCCTTACGAACCCTCCCTCAGGCATTTCAACAACCGGGTCGTTCGGGCGGTTCTTTATCAATCCCGCCACGCCGGAACGGAATCAAATTGGTGGCTCTCTGATCCGGATCAGAGACCCATCAACGATCTTGAGAGAGATCGTCGCACTTCAGCGGAGGAATCAAACTAAAAGCGACAGATGAATCAAAGGGTCAAAAACCCAAAAGGGAAAAGAAGACTTGGTTTTCGGAGCACCCGATGGGACAGAAAGAACAAGAATCCGGAGCCGATGAAGAACGCCGGACCCAGAAAAAAAAGGTAAGATTTTGCGCAGGAATCTTGGCTGAGTATCGGAGGAAAAGCTGAAAAGACAAGGAGGATCGATTCGCTCCGGAAGAAAAGCTTGCTAATTCGGAAATGCACGCGCAAAAGGGGAAACTGATCCAGGCTTGTGACATGATGAGATCGTTCGTTAGCAATGGGTTATGCCGGTACGGGGCGCTCGGTGCATGCACGTGCATGGGATTTCACTCCAACCGCCATGTTTAAGACACAAACATATCCATCGTATCTTATTGACGAATTTGCCCCGCCCCACATCCCATCCCCCCCCCAAGTTCTCCTTGCATATGGAGTTGTCCATATTTAGTTGGGATTAAGTATGGTAGTATTGGTCGGCCAAAAAGAAATTCTATAGCTTTGATTGTCTAATTCATCGCATTTTATAAGATCTTATCATTTGCCTTCTTCAGTGTAATCAAGCTCTCTAACTTATTTGATTTGTGCCATTGTGGGACTTTGATTTATCGCTACTGACAGCATTATCAATTTATCGATGTGAGCTCTGTTGATGTGTCAAAACTCGTTAGGTGGGTTTCATATGGTGTTGATGTGATTTGTCATAGCAACACATTAAAATAAAAAATTAAATAGAGAGAGAAGGAGGGAGGGTAGAATTTGGATGAGGATGCAAGAATATATAATTTTTTTTTCTTTTTTGTGTTTTACCAATATGGTATGTCACAATAGTAGAGTATACATAGTATACCCTTTGTTTATAATTGGGAAAAGTACAAAAAAAAGAGTCATAAACCTATGGTACTTATACTAATTCAATTCGAAACCTTTTAATTTTATCGGTTGATTGACCAAAAAAAAAATTGTATCGGTTGAGCTCTAAACCTCTTGATAATATGTCAATATAGTCAATCCAGGCAATTTTGGCTAGAAATCACAGATATTAGATATGTCTCAAGTTTGAGCCTGAAAAGGAAAGTTTCCTAATTCAAGTAGGTTTCCTATTTTGAATAGGTTTCCTAATTGAATGATTCTTCTCTCCTAGTGCTTTTTCCTGCAAGGTTTTTTTTTATGTAAAATCTAGTTTTTTTTTATTCTTTTCAATTTTAATACTATTATAATTTTTGCATCTACCATAACAATATGGTATCAAAGTCTTAGGGTTCTTTTTTTCCTCAATCTTTCGGTTATGGCTTCAAATTCAACAACGAGATTTGGTATTGAGAAGTTTGATGGGATTGGCAATTTCAACCTATGACAAGTTCATATGTTGGATGCTTTTATGCGGCAGGGTTTGAAGAAAACTTTGTTTGGGAAAGGGAAGAAATCAAAAAGCACGTCAAATGAAATGTGGGAAGAATTGGATGAAAGAACTTTGTTTGCTATTGAGTTGTGTCTCATGAATGAAGTTTTGTAGGAGGTACTAGATCAAAAAACAGTTGCGGGTTTATGGATTAAATTGGATAGTATTTTTTTAACAAAATTCCTCACCAATCGGTTGAGGCTCGGGCAACGACTTTTCACTCTTCGTATGGCTAAAGGTACTTCTCTTAGATCTCATATTTCTAAATTCAATGATATTATCTTTGAATTAAGAAGTATTGATGTCAATGTAGAAGATGAAGATCATGCTGTCTTATTGTTAGTTTCACTACCTTCCTCTTATAAGAATTTTAAAGAAATCATGATCGTTAGTAGAGAAACTATTGATATCGAAGATGTCAAGATTAGTCTCCTAAATAAACAGAAACTAGATACATAATTGGCTTTTGAAGGCAATAATGATTATGGGGCTAGTTTAGTTGCTAGAGGAAGGTCTATTGAGAGAAAAAAAAATAGTGGAAGGTTCAGATCATAATAAAAGCATAAAGATCTAATTTGCAACTATTGTAAGTCTGAGGGGCGTGTCAAGATAAATTGTCTGAAACTGAAGGTAAAACAATAAAGAAAAAATATGAATCAGCAAAATCAAGGGAATGTAAATCGGTAGAACAATCAGAATTACCCGATTAGGCAGAATCAGGATAACGAAAACCTCGCTCAAGCTGGTGTTGCTGAAAAAGAAAACAAAGATTGGTTATTGGCTGCAAATGATGAAGACAAATTCAATGACAGCTGGAGTCTTGATTCAAGTTGTTCATACCACATGTTTCCTAATCGTGATTGGTTCTCCAAGTACAAAGAATTTAACAGTGGAGTTATTCTAATGGGAAATAACGTTAAATGCAAAGCAGTTGGGATTGAGACTGTCAACATTAATATGTACGACGGCATTGTTAGGGCTTTGGATAATGTCATACATGTTCCTAATTTGAAGGAAAATCTCATCTTTTTGGGTACACTTGATGCTAACAGTTGTAAGTTTACAGCTAAATGTAGAGTTTTGAAGATTATGAGAGTTCACTTTCAATTGATGAAAGGCCTGAAAATTGGCACTTTGTATTAGTTACAAAGCACTATAATTATTAGGTTAACTGTAATCTCGTTCGCTATGACAAAATAAAAAAAACACTAATTATGTCATATGAGATTAGGCCATATGAGTATTAGAGGAATGGAGGAGCTGAGTAAGATAGGTCTTCTGTGTGGTCAAAAAATTGAAAAAGTGGATTTTTGTGAGCATTGTATCTTTGGAAAACAGAAAAAGATCAATTTCAAAACAAGAATTCACACAATAAATGGTACTTTGGATTATATTCACTTTGATCTTTGGGGGTCTCCTTCAAAAGGCCTTGGTTTGAGGTATTTACTTACTTTCATTGATGATTTTTTAAGAAAGGTTTGTGTTTATTTTGTAAAACAAAAAAGTGATGTTTTGTTACATTTAAACGGTGGAAAACATAATTGAGAAGCAAACTGGTAAAAAGATTGAGCGGTTGGGAACGGATAATAGGTTAGAATTTTGTGGAGGTGAGTTTGATGAATTTTGCAAAATTAAAGGTATTATGAGGCATCATACTACAGTGAATACACAACAGCAGAATGGTATTACATAATGCATGAACAGAACCTTATTAGAAAGAATTAGATGCCTATTGTCTAATGTTGGTTTAGACAAGGAGTTTTAGGCCAAAGCAGTCAATACAACTACTTGATTGATAAATCGTTCTTCTTACACATCTATTGAGTGCAAGACACCTGAGAAGGTATGGTCAGGTAAATCTGTAAATTATTCTTCTTTTCAAGTATTTAGATGTCTGGTACATGCACATGTTAGTGAAGGCAAATTTGAGCCTAGAGCAAACAAAATGCATCCTTCTTGGTTATACTTATGGTGTTAAAGGTTATAGACTCTGGTGTGCTGATTCATCTAAGATTATTATCAGTAGAAATGTTGCTTTTAACGAGTTTGTTATGCTTCATCCTAAGAAAGAATCATATATTTCTCGTGATGAAAATCCGGAAAGTATTGCAGAGAAAGTAGAGCTTGAAGTAATTTATTCGCAACCAATTCAATCATCTACTAATAATATTGAGTTTGAAGAACCTAAAGAGGAACAATATTCTATTGCTAAAGATAGACCAAGAAGAACAGTGAAGCCTTCGTAAAAATATGGGTTTTCAGGTTGTCTTACTTATGCTCTTTTAGTTGCAGAGCTAGTAGAGTATAATGAGCCTAAAACCTACAAATAAGCTATTTCTTCAAAAGATTCAACAAAGTAGTTAGTTGTTATGAATGAAGAGATGGAATCTCTTAAAAAGAATCAAACTTGGGAGCTTGTCAAACCACTAATAGAAAATAAAATTGTGGGTTGTAAATGGGTTTTCAAAAGAAGGAAGGTCATCCTGGAGTTGAAGACATTAGGTACAAAGCTCGTCTAATTGCTAAAAGCTATAATCATATTGAGAGAGTTAATTTTAATGATGTGTTTTCACCTATCATTAAACACAACTCTATTTGGGTTTTACTTATGTTAATTGCCATGCATGATTTAAAGTTGGAGCAACTTGATGTGAAAACAACTTTTTTGCATGGTGAACTTGAAGTGAAAATTTATATGGGTCAACCAGAAGGTTTTTAATTTGAAGATAAGGAAGATCATGTTTGTTTATTGGACAAGTCTATATATGGCCTGAAGAATCACTTGTATAGTGATTGATAATTGCATATATCTGCGCAAATTTCCTAATGACTCTTTCATTTATCTTTTATTATATGTTGATTGCTGCAAAAGATACATCCAATATACAAAATTTAATGGCACATTTGAGTGTTGAATTCAAGAAGAAGGATTTAGGTGCAGTGAAGAAATCTTAATGGAAATTGGATGAGATCATAAAAGAAGAAAATTATATCTCTCCCAAAAAAGTTACATTGAAAAGGCGTTAGATGGTTTTAGCATGAAAGATGTCAAATTAGTAAGTACTTCTTTTGTTGCTTATTTTAGATTATCATCTAATTTATGCCCACGAACAAATGAGGACATAAAATATATGTCACATATTCCATACTCTAGTACAATTGATAGCCTTATGTAAACCACGATTTGTACTGGACTCGATATTTCACATGCTGTTGTGTGGTAAGTAGATATTTATTGTGCCTAGGAAAAGTTCACTAGCGAGCTGTGAAGTGGATTTTGAGATATTTGAAAGGTACTTCTGATTTTGGTTTAGAGTTTGGGAAATTTAGCAACATTCTGACAGGATATGCTGATTCTGATTATGCTGGTGACCTTGATAAAATGAGGTCTTTGATTGGGTGCATATTTACTGTTGGAGGTTGTGTAGTTAGTTGGAAAGCTACTTTACAACATATAGTAACATTGTCTATTACAATAGTAGAATATATGGCATTGCAAAAGTAGTTAAAGAGGTCATATGGTTAAGAGGCTTATTTAGAGAGCTCAGTGTGGATCATGATATGACTATCGTCCATTGCGATAGTTAGAGTGCTATACATCTTACTAAAGATCAAACATATCATGAGAGGATAAAGAACATTGATGTGCGATATTATTTATTCGAGACATTCTTGCTAATGGCTATATTAAGGTCTTGAAAATTGGTATAGAAAATAATCTAGCCGACACGTTAACAAAGCCTTTCTCTTTTGCCAAATTCAAGCATTGATTGTATTTGGTTAATATTTGCTGCAACTGAGTTTTACTCTAATAGGTGGAGAATATTGTTTGTTGTTTATGCAAAATTCAAGCCAAGCGATTGTAACTTGACTCAATCGTTGAGCCAAGGTGGAGATTTGTTAGATATGTCTCAAGTGTGGGCCTGAAAAGGTTTTTTATATTGAATAGGTTTTCTAATTAAATGGTTCTCCTAGTTGAAGAAGGTTTCCTACTTTGGATTTGATTCTTACCTATATATAAGAAGTTGAGATAGAAAAAGTTTAAGTTTTTCAGAGCCACTTTTTATAATCATTGATTTCTATAGTGGATTTTTGCTTCACCTCTTCTTGGGGTTTTTCCCACAAGGGTTTCCATGTGAAAACCGGTATTATTTTATTCTTCTCAATTTCAATTGTATTATAGCTTTTGCATCTTACGTAATAGCTGACATGGACAATGACCATACTGAAAAAGACAAATTTTATCTTTTTATTAATTCTATCTACCTCTCTCTCTCTTTTTAATGCAAATCTTGGCTTGCTTGCCACTACCAACCACGAGTGAGGGCATCACAGCCCTTGTTGGCCAATAGGCAAGGGTTGCGGCCCTCTCTTGGATCTGTGCAAGGCTTCGATACCTTTGTTAGCCAGCAATTTGAAAAAAATTTAAAAAATAAAGAGGAAAGAAAAGAAAAGAAGAAAAAAAAAATTATTTATGCTAACGTCTTTGTGTCACGTAAGACAATTAATATTCATATTAGAGATTTTACGCCAAAATTGACCGAATGAACCGTATATGCAAATTATAAAAAATATTTAGGACTTAATTGGCATAATGAAAGATTTAAAATCTTTTTTTTTTTTTTTTGGTGACATGAGTGCAATGGGTTTAAGATTTTTTGTATACCATTCCCGTTTATAATCTAGTGGCACGGCATGTAGAGGTTCGACTATCTGAAAGTCCATAAAATACTCTGTTGATCCAATAAAATGATTAAATATGGACTTTTGACTTGTGCGGAAGCCCCTACTTAGATCAACTTGACCTTGGTGACAATCATTTAAGGATCAACTGATGGTCCTCGCAAGTTATGGTCAGATGGTGGCCCTTGGCCATCGCCACCACTGGTGGCTAACTCTTTATGCATAGGGCCATATCAGCAACAAAGGTGATAAAAAGAACAGAGTTCTGCAAAAACTAGATAGATCCCGGAACTCGACTGCGCAAAACAAAGTCCAAAGTCCCAAGGATCATATGCATGTTAGGAGAATGATAACATTGTACATAACCGGTGTCGTCCTTAGCACAAAGATTTCGTGCGCGGAACGTTCGGAGGATGGTTCAAGGCTCTCTTTTTCCATGATCCAACCGCAGGGAATTGAGGTACTAGTCTAGTACTTTGCAGCGGCTGCACAGAACCTCAGTTTTGACATTTTCGTACATCGCATGACATCACCTGTTCGAATGCTTCCAGTCCTTGACCTTGTCGCTCAACTGCTTCGGGCCCTACACTGTCTAATGCCTGATTCAGTAATGATTCTAGAACGAGCCCACCCTGCAAAAATGCTGAGAGTTGGAATTTATTTATTCGAGCGCAGTTGGAAAGGACCGTTTCAAAAACCACCTCTGAAGGCATGGACCGAGTTTGTCGTCTGCATGCGGCAGTAACCCACTCTCAAACTCTCAAGAGAAAGAGTCTCTCCAAGTCATCCTTGACCTATCCCTCATGCATATATATATATATACATTTTAGCAAATCCAGGCAACATGAATTCTACACCCTAATCATTTCAGGGCGTGTCATCACAAGTCACGACACGAAGAGATGGAGACGATGAGTTCTCAAACAAGAAGGGCTGCCGATAACAAGCCATTGTCGTTGCAGGGTCCAAGGCCTGAAGCGATGGCTGTGAACAGAAGCTCCGCAGAGATGATCCCGAAGCAAGATTTTGTCCCTGCTAGGACCACTAGTCGTCGCAGACAACCGGCGACCAAGATTGTGTACTTGAGATCGCCCAAAGTGATTCATGTGAAGCCTGAAGAGTTCATGGGTCTGGTACAGCAACTCACCGGGAACCAGTCGTCTTCTCTTTCTGCCTCTTTATATGATGACG
Source organism: Eucalyptus sp. ANBG9806169 (assembly GCA_014182395.1). Classification (NCBI taxonomy): domain Eukaryota; kingdom Viridiplantae; phylum Streptophyta; class Magnoliopsida; order Myrtales; family Myrtaceae; genus Eucalyptus; species Eucalyptus sp. ANBG9806169. The sequence goes on along the minus strand of CM024573.1, from coordinate 38,120,310 downwards.
ATGTTGTGGAGATGAATGCAACGTGAGAGAGGGATATAGAGAGATTGCAATATGTCCATGCATGAGCTTCTGAGTTATATATTAGTTTGTATGATTGATCATGACAACTATAAACTCGAATTCCAGGAGAAGGTTGCTCATTTTCAAAAGAGAACTTGAATGCATTCCGTTCGTTTTAATCATGCCATTAACAAAAGCTGAAAAGTTCCGATCATGTCATTTCTGACAAAAAGAAAATTCTGATCTAATACTAAAGTGTTTGTTGAAGGAAGGTCATGAAAAAACGATTCATACATGATGTACGTGAGTCATCATTTTCCCTTAATTTTATGTTTTAAGATGAACATAGCATGAATCATTTGTTGTATGCAGATATAGCCCATCAGAAGGAGAATGAATTGTACAAGGATCAACTCGTAGCATTACAAATTTCACAATAAAGTCAGTCCTTCAAAAAAAAATAAAAAATAGCAACTCTTGTAGAGAAGATACTTACCCAGTTTTCCAATGACTTAGCAGACTATAAAAAAGCACATGTTCTATAAAAACTAGCGTTGAAGGAACTAATAAGTTGGGTCGGAGAATTTTTTCCAGTTTGAACCCACGGATTGAATGTTCCTCCTCCCTTCTCTAAAATGTTTTGAAGTTTTACACGCAAGTGACTCTCACCTGCTCAGTTGAAAACATCAATTATTAATCCTAGGTTTCTCCCAACCTCTCTCCTCTTCCTTCATCTCTCGCATCAGCCGCAACCTCTCTTCAATCGCTGCCCACCTTGCCACGCCAAGACGCAGCCTTCCTCTTCAGGAAGCCAGTCTCAGCCTTGCCACGATGCCTCTATCGATGACTATGTGCCCGCATCTCGCTCCTTCCTCAGATTCAATTAGGGGTGAGCATCAGTCCCGGGTCAACACCAGACATGAAACGGGATTGAGACAGCGATTTTGGTCTGATTCAATATAGGATGTTCAGAAACTGGCAGTCGTGAATTATTTCGTTACTTAATAGATGTGTTGTCAACTGAGGAGTTGGATTTGAAGAAAAAGATAAGATTTTCTCAAGAGGACGGAGTCCCTCGTCATCATAATGTGACTTTAATCGACGCTATCTTCAGGGGCCAAATGTCAAGCACCGTCTTTTGTGTTGAGTGTGGGCACTCGTCTACCATTTGTGAGCCATTTCTAAATCCCCCTCGACCTAAAGATAACCGGCCAATTTCTTGAGCGAAGAAAGCAAAAATACTAGGCCGATTCTAGGGTCAACAGCATCGGTTCCCGATTCCATAAACCTGGAACTAACTTTGTTCAGTCTAGTTCGAGGGTGGGAATCGACCCAACACATAACCGATAGTGCGTCCTCTCTCTCCAATGCGTAGTTCAAGTAAGTTGGAGCTGACAAATTCTCCACTCATGTTTTGCAATTAACTATACCACCTTTGTGATTGCCACATAGCTAACCACATGACTTATATTTAATCGATTGTTATTAGTTTGGTAGATAAGGTGATATGGTCTCAAGCTTTTAGCTTAGCCATCATAAACATTTAGTGGAAAAGTTACTTAATACGACACTCAATATGTAAAAAAACGCACGTGCTCTAAAACAAATGAATCCATGAAAAAGTTGATGGTATCCAAAATGCGATAATTGTCAAAAAAGTCTTAAACTTATTGTGCTTTTATCCATTCGGTTTTAAACCTTTTTAATTTTGTCAATTGAATTATAAATCTTTTCATTTTTTGTCAATTGAGTCAATTTGGCTAATTTTGGCCGAAATTCACTGACGTGGACACCAATCATCCTACATGGACAAAATTTATTATTTTTAAATATTTTTTCGATTTTTTTAAAGTTTTAAATTTTCTTTTTTTCCCCCTCTCTCTTCTTCCTTTGCCAATCGCTCGGCTCTAGTGATTGGCTAGAGGTTGCGATCGGCAAGGGTTGGCCAGTCAGGAATTGGCGAGGGGTCACTTTGCTGGCCTCGTGCGAGGTCACCCTCATCGAAATTTGGCAAGGGACGATCTCACAGGCCTTGGGTGAGGCTCACAACCGGCGAGGTCACCTCTCGCCTGCTTCGAGTGAGAGCGAGGGTCGATCTCGCTGGCCACGAGCGAGGCTCACCCTCGCCAAATCCAATGAGGGTGAGACTTGCCTAAGGCTTGTGAGGTCGTCCCTTGCTAGATCCCGGCGAGGGTAACCTCGTGTGAGGCCAAGCCTCGCTTGAGGTCGGTGAGGTCACCCCTCGCTAGTTCCCACTGAGGGCAACCTCACCTGAGGCTAGCGAGGGCAAACCTTGCTGGTCGTAGCCTCTAGTTGGTTGCTCAAGGCTAGGCAATCATCAGAGGTAGAAGAGAGAGAAAAAAATAAAATAATTAAAATAATCTTTAAAAAATTTTGTTCACATCAACATCGCCTGACTGGTTATGCCACATAAGATGATTGATATCTACGTCAACGAATTCCGATCAAAATTAGTTGGATAGACTCAATTGACAATAAGTAAAAATTTTTAGGTTTTAATTGACAATATTAAAAAAATTATGATTCAATTGCAATAAGTTTATGAGTTTTTGGACAACTTTTCTTATCAAAAGCTCATTTCCTAATTTTTATACTACACGTCTATAATACGTCCAAGGCCCTGGGCCCAGCTAAAGGCCCATGACATCCCACCGTCCCTCCGACGCCGTTAACGAACGTTGGCGCCGTTGGCGCCGTCGAGGCGGCGCCGTCACCGTCAGTCCCGAGTAGAGGGAAATCGAAATTCGTTCAAACCCGAAAGCCTCGAAGGCTCCAACTCGCAATCCCCTCCACACTCTCTCTCTCTCTCTCTCTCTCTCTCTCTCTCCTCCTCTCTCTCTATCTCTGCATCTGCGATTCGTCCTCGCGTTCTCCATCTCAATCTCCGGGAGCGCATCGCAGTCGGATCGGAGTTCGGCCCTTAATCGAATCGGGCTAGGGCTCGCTGCGGTCGTCTTCTCGGGAATGAGGGGATTCTTGTGAAGGTACGGTTCTCTCTCCGTTCTCATTGTCCGGCTTCGTCTTTCCCTCGTTTTCGGGATTGTTTATGCGAGATGCTTGCAGCGTGATTGAGACTGGGAGTGGCCGGGCGAGCATGGCGAAGGTGGCTGGGCCGGGCTCGTTTCCGCCGGATGAGTTCCATTCTGGAGGCTGCGGCGGCGGTGGCGGCGGCGCTCCGAAGATCGGCGCGAAGCTGAGGAGAAAAACTCCGTCGGAGCTGAGAGTAATCATCTGGACTTCGTGGCGATTATTCGTCTGTAAAGTGTTTATTTATTTATTTTTTGGTGGTTTTGCCGACGAAATGATTCTTAGCTGCTTCTCTGGATGACGCGCCCCACTTTTGCTTTCGATGATGTATTTCTATGAATTGCAACATATCTTAAGATGCGACTTTTGTTTCGAGGCTCCCGAAGTTATTAGCTTTTTAAGTCGGCACGCTGAATCCAATTGCTCTTGCTTTGTTAATTGTGTCTTCGATTTGGGTTGTTGAAAAAAAGCTGAAGGAAGTTGACAGCGCTGATGAATAATCAATGTGGATGACTGGATTAATGTCCTTTACAGGGAGAGCAGCTGAAGCGCGTCAATGCTATTGAGCTTGTGGATGAATCTGCAGCCCCTTTACTTGATTCTCTGAAGTAAGTGTTTTGCTGATCGTATCTGAGTTTTCATTCTATAAGCACAAGATTAGTCATTGAGAAGTTGTTTTTTCTTCCAGTAACAATGCTGGCACCAATGATGGTCTTAAGAAACCAGAAGTGTTTAAGCTACCGAGATTCATTGATACGCGAGTTAATGAAGTATATCCTGCGAAAAAGTCGAGGTTTAAAATGTCTTCACTCAAGGAGAATGTGAAGGTAAGGGGATTTTCCTGTATAATTAATAGATGTTCGAGATTCTGCTTTATGTCACTCATCCGTCTTAGTTTCGAGAGTTTGAGCAGTGCTAGCAAGATACAAAGTTAATTCCTTAGTTATGTGCCCTAAAGCAGGAAACCAGCACAGTGGAGCAGAGTAATGCAATGAAGAATCTTGCTGCGCTTTCGGACATGGCTACAAGAAGCAAACAACATCTTCAATGGTATTGACGAGATCCCCGAAACTCTCTGTATGTTGCTTAATGATTATTGATGAAGTCAGCACCTTCTTATACATTTTCGTTCATCATATTCTTGCAGTCCAGAGGATTCTGTTTGCTCTCTTAAAGTTGCTGAAAATCATGGGGTACAAACTCAGTCAACACTTGAGAGGTGTAACCAGAGTAGATTCCGTACGGTTGCTGAGATATCGTCTAGCTCTGAAAAACTGTCTAGCTTGGCTAATATCGATATGGTAATTTCTCTCATCTGTTTTCCCTTGAGCCGTTGGTATATCCTTCAGTAATATCACCACTATCTTTGTAGGATAAAGCGCTAAAAGGATTGGCTGCTCGAGAACCATCTTCTCATTTACCTGATGATTGTTCTGAAAATTTTTCTTCTACGTCGGCTTACTTGGGCAACTTCTGCTCTCAATTCAACATACTTGGCCAAAAGGCTCCTCTGGATTTCACTTTGAAGACCGTCATGCGGATTGCAACATCTTCTTCAGTAAATTGGTGAGTGTACAGATCCCAAATTTGCTAATGTCTTTTGCAGTTAATAGTGTTGTGAGGGCTTAATACTGCTTGGAGACTCCTGGGGTATTTTGTTCCTAATCTGGAGATATTTCAAATTTGTTCTTTATAGGACAATTTCATTATAACAATTACTTTCTCATATTAGGGTTTGAAGTTTTTTCCATTGCTTGGCATGATGACATCTTATGTGATTTTAAATGACATTAAAATAATGGGAAAAAAAATATACTTACACCTAAACCTAGTGCTGCTTGCGGTGAAGATGCCATATGAAATGGGGAGCATCACTTGATTTGCGAAATTTAGCCGTGTTTCCTACTCGTCAATTAGTTCCTGAATAATCTCCTTTTCTTGGGAAATTTCTGCTCTCATCTAAGAATATCAGAATATTTACTTTCTTAAACATATGAATGGGTGGCATGCTATTCTATAATCTGCATGCAAATTGACGACTTTGATTGATAGCACAAGTTTTGGCAGGGTATTAATATTCACACACTGTGCTCGAGCTGTACTGACTTTTCTGTTCCTTTACTCATGTAGTTCTTTTCTATTCTATTGCTCAGGGTTTTGGTGTATGGTTTCTAGTTGTCCAATTAACTTTTTTTCTTCATTATTTCTAGGATTTGCAGGTTAATTACAAATGGTAGTTACAATAGCATTCCCAATCATACATCTCTTTGTGCTTGCAATGAGGGACAAAGAACTAGCCATTGCTCAAGAACCCACATGGCTTCCACGGGCTTTTGCTCTACAGCTTTGAACTCATGGATTTATCCTCAGTCCACTCTTCCACTTTCACTTATGTCAGTGCTGACCTCACCAACTGCAGAGAAAGGTTTGTCAAATGAGAATAAAGATATTGAGGGTGTCCCCCTGAACTTGTCACTGATTCTCTCCTTTTTGTTTAGTGGAGATGGACTTCTTAAAGAAGCGACAATTGTCATGGGAAGAGTCATTTCGTAGTCTTTACTACTTGTTCCGGAAGAATATATGTAGCATATTTTATGGTAATTTTCTCCTCCTTGAGATGCTCAGATACTTGGCAGACTATCTCATTTTCTTCTGTTGAATATATGTCGAAGCCATATTCCATGAATGTGTATCACGTAGTGCTGCTATTAGTTAAGCAATGCGAAGCTTTGCTACTTCTTCGTTCGTATATGCAACTACTTGCATGCTTCTTTCTGATATTTTCGTTTTAATCTTGGACTAATGGTTTCTATATATTTAAGTATCTCGAGTCTAGGAAATGACCTGATACTGAATGGGTTTAATGTGGGCCCAATCAATGGAATCTGAAAGAGCACTTTGTGATGACAAACGCAAGCTAGTATTTATAAATTTGTTGTTACTCATGAAGAGCGTGTTTTATATTAATGATAACATTTTAAATATTTAAAAATTGGACGAGGTATTTGTGCCTTTATGGTGCCTATAACTTTCTGCGATATCTAGAATATCCATGACTCTTGATGCTGCTGAATATCTTACAGAATGGGTTTCTCATGACTACAAAACAAAGTCAATTCTAAAAGTAAAGCAGTAATAATGCCATGCGAGTTAACAGGAGTATGTTAGAAGGCCATTTCTTGCCAAGAACTTTATCAATTCGTTCTTTCTGGTCATTATTTAATTATCCTGTTTGTTGATTTTTTGCCCTAATATACTATTTTATTCATGGAATTAGTGTGTACTTCTCAATTTGTGGTAATGTTTACTGCTGATGGTGACTCCGGAAGAAGCAAAAGGACTTGCAGTGCCTATGTCTCTCGGTCAACAAGAGGTCTGCGGTCATTGCTCAGAGAGCATGTGAGTTGCAGCACTCAGTTTTAGCTTCTGTTGCTGCATGCACCTTTTTTAGTTGTTTATAGTGCTTATTCCTTTATGTCAAAATTGCTGAAGTACTGTCACTTGATTGAATCTCTAGTTTGGGATCTCCTTAGGGTCTTTTTCAGCCAGCAGGAACTATGAATGGGATTTGTCAAGACTACTTTGTTTAGCCTATTTTATACAACAGAAGTTTATTCCGTGAGGCATCATTGTCCTGCTAGAATTTCAATGAAAATATTGCTGACACGTACATATCTTGCTTACTAAATCTCTGGCTTGATTGCTAGTTGCTCATTGGTGAAGTCGTATAAGTGATCCTGAGATCAGTATAAGATTACATGTATCACCCATTTGGACATGACATGGTCTGTACTTGTTGGCTGTGATTTATTTTCCGTCTGATGACCTTTTCTTTCCTGAAAAAGAAGAGAAAGAATTTCTGTTGTTGGAGGTCTCATCTATCATATTGGTCAAGCTATCATTGTGAATGATGTAGCTCAATTAGTTCCAGTTGGCACATTGACCAAATTAGTCCCTTTTCTTAAACTTCCTTTCTCTGGAATTATGCCTGACCATTCGGTTTTTTGTTTTAATTAGGATTTATGTTTTTCTATGCCCCTATGCCATTCGAAGGTGGAACAACTTGCTACAGAAGATCTAGTTGAGCTTTCAGAGATAGAGAAGCATAATTTAGGCCAGGTAAGGTTTATGCTTTTGGTAGGTTGTTTTCGTTGTGGTCCAGAGCAGTACGGCAAAGATATAACTAGACATACTTAAGTTTTTGAATATTATCTTGGACAACATATCGAGCTGAGAGCTGTTCACGGTCACTTGAATCTTAGTAATTCTTTCCTGAGCCTCTCATTTAGAGCTGATTTCTGGCGATTTCATGTAGCATCAATTGTTGTTTTCATTTAATTGAGCTGTCACAATGTGGAAGAATACAGTTTCTTCACGCTAACATTGGCATATCTAGTTTTGGCATTTACTAGGATCGTGGTTGAACTGTTGGTAATGTAACCTGCCAACATCCTCTCTTTTAATGTAACTGTATCCAGCTCTTTTACTGAAGTGGCATTAGCCTGAGTAATAGCATATGTGCACTTAAAGGGCATTAACCTACTTTTTGTTTTTATGCCAAAATAACAGACTCGACGGCCCAGTTCATTGTCTGACATTGATAATACTCCACAATCTTTGCTAGCTTTCAGTGGAAATAAAGATGTTCATGGTCTTTATGACCTTTTGTTAAATTATAGGTAAGTAGTGGCCTGTATACTGCTATATGCTTTATCTATCAGAAAGGCATCTATAAAGTGCTTTCTATACTTTAAGTTTCTTGTTACTGGTCCTGAAATTAAAGTTCTTGGCAGATCTTTCTTGACGTTTCTGACTGGGGAGGATGTTCCGGTATTATATTCGCCTATTCCATTCCAGAATGCTGCTGTTTCTGTTCCTGAGGTGTGTCTTTATACCTTATATGATCTTCCTACAAGATTGAGTTCATTGGCTGTGTGATATGGACTAATTGTCACACGTTTCATTTGAAAATCAGAAAGAGACAAAATTTGTAAGACATTTTGATTGCCGTCTCTTTGCATCGTCTAACCTTGAAAAATTGTTGCCTGTTTCCATTAATGTATTTCATGGCTATAGCCTGTAGGTCCTCAGTTCTGCTTTATTTTCAGGTTAGATGCATGGAAATGAGACCAGCAAATTGTATCGCTGATTCAATTAAAGAAGACAGTTGCTTGGGTGGTGACTCTACAGCTGGCCTTCGCTATACTCTTGAAATTACAGATGCATATATACCACCATGGATTATCTGCAATATATGTGCACTTCTTGGGTCTCACGGCAGATTTGAGGCAAGGTATGTTGAAAACTTTAATGTCCGAGCAAGTTGATTACTTGCATTTCCTGTTGATCACATGTATCTCATGTTTGAGGCAAGGTGTGTAGAAGACTCTCACATTTGATTCTACTAAGGATTATCTGCAGTAGTAATGTTTGATCATATATGAGTTAACTTCATATATCTGCAATATAAGTGGAAAGATCTTTAAGAGAATTGAGATGTTGCTGTAAATTCAAGTTGAAGTTGACTGCTCCTCTGTAGAGTCTATGCACCAATGCTCTTTCGAGTTCCTTGTATATATATTTGAAGGCAATGAGAGTATGTAGGCATTTGAGCTCACGTCTTCTGCTATCTTTAAACTGAGTGTCCATTTGGCAGATCATTAATACGTGCCATATACTTGGCTTTAATCTTGACATGGTTGTATTCAGCTTTGTGACAGAGAGCGCCTCAATTGGCTTGAATGCTGTTCTTGGAACAATTTTCGGCAAGTCTGATTCTGAAGCCCTGGCAAGTGAAGTCTTGGAGAAGGCTAATCCTTTTGGTATTTCTGGAGCAACCGTTACTCCTCACTTGCATTTAGGTCTACTGAAAAGTTTGAAGTACTGCAACGATTCTTACACAGCTTCAGTATCTCCTGCCTGACAGTTAGGGGGGATCTTATTTTCTCAATGCTGGATATTGTTTTTTCTCCAGCTCTAATTCTTGTCAATTTTGCGGGTTCATGTCAAGTGTGGTGCAGGATTGATGTACATCTTTGTATGAGTGAAGCCCTGACCTAGTAAAAGAAGCAAGTGCCAGCCTTTAATTCATGTAATGAAGTCTCAGTTACAGAATTGATTCTTCAAGTAAAATTTGAGATTGTGCCTTGCATTGATCAAAGTCTGGATATCCATGATGTTTGCTCATGACATGTCACTATCCTTGAAGTAAACTCAAACTATGATCCTTCTTTAGCTCAGTTATTGGACTGAGTGCGAAGAATGTGCCATGCTCCAACTCTATCGTCTCATTGTTGTCTATTGAAGCTGGAGAGAATTGTATAAGGGAGACAACTCTTCCATCTCATTAAGGAATTTTGGAGATAATTTCAAAATACTTGACACTTTACTTCTTTATCTTTTTGGTTATAGCATGACTGGGCACACCACAATAATTGTCCTGGTGTGCATGAATGACATGAAATCAAGGGAAGTAATTCAGCTTCACAACTCAACTAAGTGGTGATATTGCTTATTGAGCTAAATTTTAGGGATCACATTGAACAAGTTTAGAATTTAAAGATAGCGGGGGAAATATTTGCATTATTTTTCTGAGCAAGTTCCAAGATTCCCGATTTTGCAGTTGCACCAGAGCAAAGAGAGCTTCATATGTTCAGTGGTCGAGGATGGGCAGCAACGAATTTCTGCTGCTTGAGTGTCATTCCACAGAGACGAATTGAGAAAAGAGCCGCAACTTTGAATTTAAATTCGTCTAATTCCGTCAGGCTACTCAATGTCTGTTTGTCACCGATCAGAGTTCAGTGAGATGCTTTGCTTTGTCTCCCAATATCTTTGCCCTGGCAAGGATCAGGGGCCAAGCAATGAGCAAGAAAGCCGGTCAATTGCTCTTATGCACATCCTGCGCGCACATTGCTTCACCAAAAATCAAGGCACGAGCAAGCTCCGTCTTTGAAATGGTGGAATCGATTCCGGTCCCTAACAATAAGTTCCCGATCGAAGACTTTCGAGATCAACTTAGTAGCCCTGTGGCAATCCTCACATACTCGTAGATTCTTCACTATCCGAATCGGTGCTTCAGTGCCGATCTTCATGATCCCATAGGCAATGGCAAGCTTTTCGCTATGCCTGTGCAGTGCGCTTTCCTTTTCTTCTTCGTCTATGTCGAACAATGCCTCGTCGGTATTCCCAGTATATCCTACCAATCTTATTTTCATTACAATCTCCTCCCACTTCTTCTCGATCTTATGTATATCCGGGTGCGATTTGTCTCCCATCACAAATCTGTGCATTTTCCCATCGATCTCGATCGCGCTGCACCCAGGCTCTTTCTTCACTCCCTTGTCTTTCATCATCCCTCTCATGATATTTACTCCTGCCCAGTTATTTGCTTTTGCATAAATGTTAGAGAGCAGCACATAGTATCCACTGTGCTCTGGCAGCAGCTGGATCAGAATCTTTCCAACTCGTTCGGCAATTTTGGCATTACGGTGAATCCGGCAAGCTCCGATAAGTGCACCCCATATCGGAGCGTTTGGCTTCACGGGCATTTCAAGAACAAACTTCTCGGCTTCTTCCAACTTTCCTGCTCGGCCTAGAAGATCCACCATACATCCGTAATGCTCCAACCTCGGCTCAATCCCATAAACTCTCTTCATATTGTTGAAAATCTCGAAGCCCTTTCCCACCAATCCCCCATGGCTGCAAGCAGATAATATCGCTGTAAACGTAATGTCTCGAGGGACTATCCCTGCGTCGAGCATTTTCGAGAAGTAATGAAGTGCTTTCTGCACATGGCCATGCATTGCGAATCCAGCAATTAGAGCCGTGTAACTCAAAGCATCCCTTTCCCGAAGTTCCTCAAAAACAAGAGTAGCTTTATCGATGCTTCCGCATCTGGCATACATTTCGACAACAGCAGTCCCGAGTGTCATGTTCAAGCTCAAGCCGTTTCTGATCAAATAGTTATAAGCTCTTTCGGCCAATTCCAACGCTCCCAAATGACCACATGAAGATACAACACTGACCATGACCGTCTCGCTTGCCTTAACACCTTCCTGCTGCAGCAACTCAAACAGCTCGATGGCTTCCTCGAAACGACCGGCCTTTGTGTACCCATTTATCATGATACTCCACGTGAACATGTTTCTTTCCGGCATTCTATCGAACAGCCTACGCGCAGACCCCACATCCCCACACTTGCAGAACCCCGATATCATGGTCGTCCAAGAAACCACATCTAAAAACTTCATGCTGCGAAAGATTCGACCGGCCGCCTGGACATCCTCGAGCGACGAATACATATGAAGCAACGCATTTTGCACGTGAACCTCTCCGTCGAACCCACGTTTCAGAGCCTGGCAATGGGATTGAGAACCCGACACAAGAGAGAACAATCTGGTACATGACTTGATCAGGAAGGTGAAGGTCAGATTATCAGGGACCAACCCAAGACGGCACAGGTCAATGTACAAACCAATCGACCTTTCTGGGTTTCCGCCATCCGAAAATCCTCGGATCAGCGCGTTGTACATGAATAGATTGGGGCTTGGCACTTGAGAGAAAACCTTGAGGGCATAAACCAGCGAGCTAGCAGCATTCTTGAATAACGGGGTATCTACGCAAAGAGCGATCAAACGGCTCGTCGCGAAAACATCAAGGACGAGATGGGTTCTGACCATGTGGCCATGGATGATCTTCAAATCGGAGAGGTTGGAGCACGATTCGAGCAGCAAGAGCTTCGGATTCTTCAGTCTCAGTGTCTTCAGTATAGAGCTGCTACAACCGTTCATCTGTCAGGTTCCAGCATGTCTTGATCGTTCAGAAGACGAAACAGTTCAAATGGAATGGCTTAAAGGCTGAATTGTTCTTAAAGGTCTCAAATTTGGTGGTTGTCTAGTGTCCAACAGACAATAGTTGCTTGCCGGAAGTGCAATGCCGGTTAGACAAGCTTCGAGCATGTCTTTGGTCGTTCAGAAGAAACAGCTCAAATGAAATGGCTTATGGACTGAATTGTTCTTAAAGGTCTCAAATTTGAAGGTTGTCTAAAGTGTTTAATAGACAAAACAGTTGCTTGCTGGTCGTGCAACACTGGTTAGACAAAGCTTCTAGCATGTCTTTGGTCTTTCAGAAGACGAAACAGTTCAAATGAAATGGCTTATATAGACCGAATTATTCTTAAAGGTGTCAAATTTGGAGGTTGTCTGGTGTCCAACAGACAAAACAGTTGCTTGCTGTTAGTTGCAACACTGGTTAGACAAGCCAAGGAAGTTGATTTCTTTGTTTCGATAGAGTGATCAGATTTAGTCCAGTGAGCGGGCCTGTTACCCCCGGTGGCCGACCCGACTCGATCCTAGCCCGCCCACGAAAGCCAATGATGATATCATCACCAGATGAGAATTTCAATGCCTCGAGCTCTGGGATCATTTTGCTTCACATGCAAATTCCTGTGATGGTAACTACATCCTCGTTATCCACATTGAATCTTTATTATAAGATTAACAGATACTTTGACCTCCTGTCACCTGATCTCCTTAACTCTCGCAAATTCAAGTTTCAGATAAATTCAAGCGGTTAAGGATGACTGGAGAATAACTCCAACCAATAAACGTGATGAAAAACTATTGAGGATGGTAGATTCAATAAAGAATGGTGTACATATAATTTTCCAAGGTACAACAATGGGTATTACAAAGGCAAACTTTGATTCTCTTTCAAAAACCTCCAGTGTTCTCGGGCAATCAGAAACTGGAGGCGAAAAATCGCCGCATGTGTCGAAAGCCATTAAACTGCAGGTCTCCAGGATTGTAAACTTGAATCTTCTCTAAATAGGATGCGGAAGTTGAGTAACTTGATATTCTAGAAAGAGAACTTGAAGGCACCGGCCTTAGAATCTGTAACTGAATCCCAGAAAGAAGGTTTCTTCTGCAATGCTGCCTTCTCCTCTGCTTCGAGCATCAGCTGATCAATTTTTCCTGGAAACTTGGCTTCGATTGCATTTTTAAACTTATTGTGAAGATTCACCCGATCCCTTGTTCCAGATACTAGTGTGCTGGCATTTGGCTTCTTCAAGAAATCCAACACACTCAACAAATTTCTCCTGCAGCAGAGAAGAACCATAAAATTCTCAGTACATTGACTACATACACGGTCCAAAACTAGCAGCAGCATCTACCACCCCATTTGTTTAAGGAGTGTAAGATCAAGCTTTGGGTTCTTTGGCATGGTCTATCTAAACTTATTATAAGAGCCTAAATCCTTTGAATGAAACAGTACATTAAATGTCACAGTTAAACCTAGTAGTCGCCATAAGTATTATTTCCCGTAGTGTCAACCCAAAATACATCAAGCAATACAACTGAAGGGGCAATCTTCTCATGCACTGATGACGATGCACTCACTAGAGGAATCTAAAACCACTATTCCACACTACTGAACCTCCATATATTCCCAAAAAAAGAAAAACAAAAAAAACAGAGAGAGAACAGCAAACTATGCTATACAGATGTGGTGGAAAAAAATGCTATACAAAGCTAAATCCCTTTTTATCTGCAGAGGTTTTCAGACGAAACTCAAAAAGTGCTCATAAGAAGATCTCTCTTCACCGGAAGTACTATATCTTCTATTTAATCTTCAAAACCACCATTCCACACTCTTGAACCTCCAGATACATTGATGTTCAGATGCATAATCCCTTCAATTCAAAAGGGAAAGAAAGAAAAGGACAATGAGCCATGCTATACAATGCTAAATCCTCTTTCATCTGCAGAGATTTTCGGACCTTGCTCCAAAAGTGCTAATAAGAAGATCTCTCTTCCATTTCTTTGAAGCCGGAATTTCCATATCACTGACAACTTATCAAACTGCCAAAACTCACATAGGAAAAAGACGTAACCACTTGACTCTACAGTCTCTGGGTTCGATTCAAAAGAAATAAACTTCCAGAAATACCATATGGTGCTCATCTATGTTACTGATGCAAACAGATATGAGACTCACATGACAGGTCCGGATGTCAAATGATCAGCAGAATATTATGTTTTAGGTTATAGAGCAAATACTAATTTTTTACTAAAAGGGGTGCACAAGAGTGAACTCACGAGCTGACGTAATTCTGCGTGATAGCTATGGACTCTTCCAAGTTAATCACCAGATGCCACCATCCACTAGGCACAAAGATGACCTCTCCGGCCTTACAGATACACTCAACGGGCTTTTTTTCCCAACTCTTTGTGGCCCCATAGAAGTTCATGAACCACTCGATTATTGAAACGGGACATGCTACCTCTGCTCCATCAGGGCTCGGATGAACCCCCGGAGGAATGACATCAGGAGGGAATAACACCCATTTCTTAGACCCCGTGATCACCGCATTCCAAGCTGAGGTCGAATTGGGATCTATATGAAATGACGAACCAGACCCAGATGGTCCAATTATAATCCATCGATAATCCGGCCTCTCATCGCCCAAAACACTAAACAAATCCTCCCTAAAATATACGGGAACCTCATAATCCGACCCCAAAACCGGCACTTTCTCCCCAAATTTCGGGTCAAACAAGTACAATGGCCTTTCTTCCCTGGCTTGATCTGAATAGCGAAAATAGTCTTCCAGTCTCATCTCCACAGGACCAACCGAAAGCCGGACACCCGGGCACGTTTTAACCAAATACTCCCTGTTCCATTTCTCCATCGCTGACCAACCATCCATACACCCTTCCAACAAAACTGGCTTATTCGGCTCCTCGAAACTCCTCACGAACTCTTCAACCGAAATCCCTCTCTTCCTAACTATATTATCCCTCTCAAGCCACTCGGGCTTCATCTCGAGGTTGGCGCAGAGCCAACTCTGAAAGACATAATCCGAATAAAAATCCCGAACCTCCAAACCCGACTCCCCGACACTACCCACATCAAACGAAGGGTGACAGCCTGCCACATAAGTAGATTTCCAGGACCCGTTGAACAAGAAATCGCCACTCAGAGCCTCCAGGACGAGGTTCCTCCAGAGAGGCTCGTGCTTACAGAATACATAGAACGACTTACTAACAGTGGCCAGAATCCCCAACTGGGCACCGCTCAAAAGCCCCAGAATTTCAAGCACCAGCTCGTCGGTCAAGCTCTGGGGGGTACCCAGACCGGCGTTTCTCGAGTTAGCGGCGTTCGAGCTGAGGAAGAGGTTCCCCAGGGGCTGGACGCCGTGCGCGCTCGACCGGGCCGAGCGCTTGAGGCGGAAACCCATCTCTCCATCTCCTTCTTCCTCTTCCTCTTCTTCTTCTGGTGGGACGGTTTCGAGCTGGTGCGGTTGTCGCAGCACGTCAGCATCGTCGCATTGCTTTCCGGGAACGGCGTCGGATCTCGCGGCGCGAGCCTTGCGTCTAGTTTTGGGGTTCTTCTTCCTCTTCCTGGAGGGGCCGGCGAGCAGAGTCCGGAAGCGAAGCATCGCTCGCGACGGTGATGAAGGAAGAAGCAGTCGCCGCCGAGCACGGAGCTTTTGCGAGGGTTTTAGCTGGCTCCGGTTTGAGGGGGCGTGGACGGGGCCGGTCCGACCGGTCCCGGTTCTCTTGATGAACCCGGTCGAGAGAGAGATTTAGGGGACTGGTTGGGTGGACCTCCCCTCTTTGGGCTTACAAAAATGAGATCTTCTGGGCCTTCGAATGAATGCCATCTAAATGCCCGAATTTCGCCCAAGATGGAGATGATGGACATGGGAAAAAAGTCATCTTTTTTACGACATCCGAATTGCATTAATCGAAGCACGACAAAGCCCGCTAAGGCGTCGACCGTCCTCACCCCTAATTGATTTCTACAAACCCGCTCGAATGATAATGTCTGCCCGGCTCGAACAGCCAAGCTCACGAACAGGTTCGTCACTCGCGAATCTACTTATGACTCGAACAATGCAATTCGACATACAAGCACCACTAACTCGGGGGAATGCATGCTAACATTATCATCTTGAGATTGTGATTTTGTTCAGGATTATTGAACTGAATCTCGCGCAAATCTTGATTTGTGCAGATAAATGCATTTGGGATTGTCTGTGCAACATGATGTCTAAAGATAAGTTTAGGATTCGTGAACAAGTCCATTAATCGTGAATTTACTTACGATTTGAACAATGCAAATGGACGTACGAGCACCACCAACTCAAGGGCAGTGCTAACATTATCATCTCGAGATCGTGGTTGCGAACTGAGTTGCATAAATCTTTGTTTGTGCACAAAAACGTATTTGTGATTGTCCGTGCGAAATGTACAACCTTTGCGTAATGACATGACTGCTTAGAAAAGAAGGGAAGGAAGCTCCTAAAGTTACGTACAGCAGAGCATCAACCAACAGGCCAGTACGTGCACATGGGCAATCCAACACTCGTCCAGCAAGAAAACAAGAACCGAGTACATCTTGAAATGTCTCCTCCCGTCCACGATGTTACTTTGGAAACACCCTAAAACAGGACGAAGAGGCAAACATCATACGATCTTGGCAGGAATGAAAGCACTCGGCCTTTTCGCACTTATGGATGCAATTCGTCAGTCCGCGAAGTTTCTCTCCTCTTTCACAGTTGAGGCGAACTTTCCTATCTTAGCAAGCCAACAGAAACTACATGAACAAGACATTGGCAGTTTTCTCCGTAGGCAGAAGCCGAGTAACAACAGAAGTTATGCCATATGAGCACTTCATGACACCGGTGCCACCGTGAACTTATAGCTGTGAAGCTTGCAAAACGTTAGGTTGATCAGAGTAATCGCATCCATACTCCTCTGTGCCTGTCAAAGGCCTACAGGAACCGTTTGGATATATCAACACACGGTCACGTCGACAAGTTTGAATGTTTTCAGGACTTTCCAAATGAAAACACAAGGATGCCATGTTGGGATTCTTTCAAATATTATAAGTTCCGAGGTGTGTGAAAGCCGGGGAAACCGTTGCTGCAACATAACTGCAGATGATAACACGATACATTACACTCCCTCGCTGTAAAAGAAGAAGGATTCTCAACTACCGCTCCACTCATGAAAAGCAGCAGGTCTAAATTTCTAATTTCTCTTCCATGAATCGACGTCCACAGTTTGAAGCATTCCCCATATCCACTGATCTTCCGAAGCCTTTTTCAATGAGCAAATATGCTAGAAGTAAGAACACAAAGTATGTTTCCTCCCACTGAACTGAGAAGTTTATGTAGCGGCATTATCATTCTCAAAATGACAAATAAAAAGGAATGTCCTTATGGAGGTCTTTCCCAGGTGGACCGCATAAAAATTGCTCATCCGAATCCCCTACTTTCGTATCTCATATATGCACATGAGAACACATTGAACGACTAGATAGTATGGAACCAAAATTAAAGAGTCCTAGAAAAGATCGGAAACTAGACTTTTCAATAAAAACTGAAAATATATACAATATGAACCCTCAAATGAGAACATCAAAAGAACAGACTAACTATGTGAAGGGGAAAAAAGAATACAGGCACTGCACATTTGAGTGGAAACATTACAAGAATGAGCAATGTACAGGGAGGACAACCATAGATTGGTACCTCGGAGTTGAAATCCAAAAAATCATATGGGCAAGCACGTGCTTACGCAGTATCTGCGATTCACTCACCAAGCAGCAACTCAATGTTTAGATCTCGAAAAATAATTCAAACTAACACTGCACAAAGCCATCCAAATTCGGCATGAAGAAGGAAGCTGAGAAAAGAGGGCAAATACTAGATAGCAGACTTACTAAATCCACTTCCCAAATATGAGCACAAGCTTGCAATACGTAGAAAAACTTCAAAAACTGCTTTCAAACTTGCATACTTGTAAGACATCTCCCCTGCCTGATTTGGGGACTTTTATCCAAAGCCAACAGCAAACCGATATTGCTTGCTGATAATCCAAACATATACCTGCAACGAAATTTTAAGCAAGACTAACATCAGTGACCTGGGTTTGAAACATGAGAGTTAACATAGTGTGACAATTGTCGTATTTAGCCAGATGATTATAACACAGGCTCAATAAGATAGCGGGCAATTATTCAATTGTACACAGTTTTCTCAAACAGATAATCATTGTTCTGCTGCCCCTAATTGATAGCATCAGTGCATAATTACATGACTGTCTTCAGGCCTCAACTGAACAATGTAATTATCACTACTATTCACTTTTTCCTAATTACGTTACTGTCTTCAGGGTTCAATTATCACTACTATTAACTTTTTCCTACAAGTCATGCCAAGGTCCCTTGTATTTGCTGCTACGTGGAAAAGATTTTCTTTTTTCAATTTTCACTATATCACAGTATTGTTACTTGAGTTCTTCAGTGAATTCTTTTCCCATCTGCACCATGCATCTCAAAATTAGTACCCAGTCAGGGCATGGTTCTGCAATCACATCTATCCATTCATATAAAATGTAGTTGACAGGATAGGTCTCAACTTTAGGATGTGTTCAAAACACAAGCAACAAATAAGAAAAGAAATGATGTAAGTCCAATCACATAAAGCCATTTTTTGCCATGTCATCCGTGCTATATCATAAATTTCAAATAAAATGATCCTTGGAAGTTCAGTCCAGATCATTCATCGGTTTACCGACATGACACAATCAATACTCCAGGAACTTGGTAATTAATTTGTGCTCTGCTTAGTGCAACTGAAGCATACAAAGAAAAGGACCAGAAAGAAAGATAATCAATTCAAATAAGAGCACAGGACTAGAAAACAACTCACTTGCTTCTACGAGCCTTCCTCCTCCAAAAGACAAAGGACGCAATCCACTGGATAAATTAAAAGAGGAAAACATTCAGGATATGCAGTAATATCCGAGCAAAATCCATATGTATCTAATGATAATGCTAAAATTTTGAGCATTGATTCTTTGATGCTTATTCTAGTTTATGCAAAAAGATATGAACATGGATACCCGAAATTGACATGTTGGTGAAACTATAATCTTGAGGATGCATTATCAGAAATGCGGAGATATCTTCAAGGCCAAGCTATTATCCATATTCCAGTTGGATGAATAGAAATAACTAAGTCTGAAGTAACAACTATTGAACAAATGACAAATCAAAGAAATTAGCCATGATATGAGCACGCCACTCACGAATGCAGAGCAGCCTACCTTAAAAATTGACATAAAGGAAAAGCTTCCAAGGACCGATGGCTTTACCACAGGCATCCGTCTTTCTGGAGACATTTCCTTGCACAAATGTTGAGCTATTTCTTTCAATAATACCAGCTGCGCTTTATCCGTACGCATCGAAATGATTGCGTGCCTCATCGATTCCCTGTCAGCCTCAAGTGCCTGAAGCCTCATATAGAGCTTCATAAAATCCGGATCTCCGATATCAGTTTGATTCATCGATTCCTGTGGAGTAGTCATATAATCATCACAGATCCCAACAACTGGTTTGGGCTCTGTAATTCCATTATGAACAGAGTCAATGGTATAAATTCTATCGCTCATGTCGTCTCCAGGTTCTGATGTTTGGTCCAGTGTTCTCAAGTTAGAGTAATCATCTTTTCGAGATATATACTCCATTCTCTTGATGCTAATGTTGGGTCTTGGAGAATCCTTAGCCAATTCATTCCCATTATCCCTTCCCATTCCTAGAAAGGAACTTGAACTGTCATTAGAAAACCTCCTCAGGTGCCTTGGCCTTCGAGGAGATTGACCAACCATGACCTTCTCTGCGGTGTTTTTTGCACCAGGGATATCGCCATCCAACTGATCATTGCTAGTACTTCTCTCCATTCGGTGAATTCTATACTCCAAGTCCCTCAAATTCTCCTGACCACGAGGAGTCTCGCCAAATGGATATTTCTCGATATCAGTGCTATCATTCTCACCTTCTAAAGGACCATAGTTTTCATTTAAATTGCATCTCAAGGGCGGATAATCATATGGAGGATATTCCGATTGACCATCAAAGTTTTCAAGCATGCTCTGGCTCCGGCTATACCCACGACTCTTCTCGCCATCTGCCTCTGCTTCAGTAAGCCCATAACTCATCATTCTATGCTTATAAGCCTGCGCTTCACACGTCAGGGATTGAATTGCTTGCTCTCTCTTGTACAACAATTCCTCCAGTGCCATCATCTCCTGCTGATCATGCCCCATTTTCTCCTCTGCGAAACGCTTGAATTGCCGTGCTTCCATTTGGATCTCCGCCTTCTCCCTCTGCAACCTCAAAATCATGGACATGGCCTCATTTGCAGCTGACGAAGAGGCATTCCTCTCCTCATCCAGTTCAGCAGACAACTCTTCTATAACCTGCTGTTGATTGGTAACCATTTCACGCAGCGCAATGATCTCGTTCTCAGCTTGAACTCTCGCCACAGATGTGATTTCCAACCCAGGTACAAAGAATCTGTTGCCATCTTCGTACTCATCATATTTTCGTTTCACTGAACGAAGCCAAGTTCCAGAAGAAGTGCCCAACGATGAGCAACTACACCCGCAGCTGCAACATTGGGCTAAATCTCTCAGAGGTACTAATGCTTCCGACTCCATAAACAAGGAGCATTAAAACCCAAAGATATTCCAAATTTTTTCCAACTAATTCACCTCGCAATCCAAGACAAATTATGCAGAGAAATAGATCTCTCCAAATTCACCTCTCTCGATTCTAGATTCGTCAGCGACAATTTCCCTTCCCTCTTTAACTCCACCCACCAGCAATTCCTCTCAGATCTACATAATGCCACGGGAACCCATTGGAGATCAGTGAAGGCGGCATAATTGGCAAAACAACCAATCAAGCGTTCGATAAAATTAAGAACAAAAGATTAGCGCCGGCATTTTTCGCGAGATCACGATACACATAACGACAAAAGCGGTCCTTTTTCCGGGCTCAAACTACACGCGATTTCAAAAAGAATTCCTCGCCTCGACCTCAAAACCAAACCTTTTAGCGACGAAAGAGAAGCTCAAATTCAAAACTTTTTCCAGGGAGAAAATCAAGAAACTATACCCGCAAGCCGATGATCTCCGAAGCAGACGAACTAAGGAAATTACAACCTCGCCCCTCGGCAAGAGCTGGGAAATGGAGGTGGAAATCTTCCCGCGACGACGTTTACCCGAGAAAAAACCAACGAATCTTCGCACCGCGGCCGAACAAGATGGACCGTGCAAAAGGAAAGGAAAGATTTTCCACCGCTTTCTCGGGAAAAAAAAAAGATTATCTTTCCGCGGGAAGGTCCCCAGCACTTTGGAGGGAAAGAGAGAGAGAATTGAGAAACCCTAAGCTTTCTTGATTGCCTTGCTTTTCTTGGAGCTTCTGCCTCGATGGGCGTGGCGAGTCGTTGTTACAGTTGAGATAGATAGAGAGAGAGAGAGAGAGAGAGAGAGGAGAGCTGAAAATAGGGAGGTGGCGTTTGTTGTCGGAACAGCGAAGCGGGGGATGAAATCGGATGGTTTGGATTAGAGCAGGAGAAAAGATGGCATTAAGACATCCTTCATCAGGTTCCTCGTTATCTCCAAAGTCACTCTTTTCGGGCTACGATGATCTGTGTTGAGAGCCTAATTTAATCGGTCGGACTTCACAACCAAAACATTTCCCCACCAAAAATAAAGTAAGAAGAAAATGAGAACGCGTTTTTCTTTCTTTATCTCCTCTTAATTTTTATATATTTGGGGGGTGTGCGCTAAGATTTCAAATTTGCCTTTCAATTTCTATTTTTGAGAATTTTTTGTAAATTGATAGGAATCCCTTTTTAGAGTTTGTCGTTTGCCCCATTGGGTTTGGATTGCTGACTCTGTTTTCTATCGAAACTGGTGGGGGCGGACGCCGTGGAATGACCACTTCATTTTCAAGATTGGCTGGATATTTTGGGGGGGAAAAGGTATATCCAAGAAGGGATGGCTGCTTCCTCGTTCTCCAATCTTTTTGCCAATATTCATGATGGGCACGAAGCGTTCTGCGAGTCATGCCATGAATTGGTCCAAAGATTGATCTTGACTTATGTCTTAAAATTAGGAAAAGAAATAGGATTTCATAATAGAAAAATGAATTTCAAGTTGTCCCTGGAGGCGTTGTTGTCCTGTTGTCATCATTTTAAACCAAGATGTAACATATTTTGTAATCCATACGTCTGGCTTGATTGCAAGTTGCTCATAATTTTGGTAAATGCCTTATTCATCTTTAGATTAGAACAGGATTCCTTGTATGACCCATTTGGACATGATCATCATGGTCTGTAATAGAGAACCTTTCTTTCCTTAAAAAGGGCAAAAAAGAAAAAAGAAAAGATTTTCAGCTATTGGAGGCCTTATCTGTCATGTTGCTCAAACTATCATTGCGAATGATGTAGCTCAATCAGTTCCGGCTGTTGCTGCACTTACCAAATTCGTCCCTTTTCCTTGAACTTCCTTTCTCAAAGGAGTAATGCCCGGCCTTTTGGTTGTCTGTTTATGATTAGGATCAGTGTTTCTTTATGCCCTTCGGAGGTGGTTTGACTTTCTACAGAAGATCTGGCTGAGCCTTGGGGAGATAGAGAAGCATGATCATAGGCCAGGTACACGACATCTGCGCTTTTGGTAGAGCATTTTCATTGCACGAGAGAACTCGGGTGAAGATACAGCTAGACATACTCAAGTCTCTGAATACTTTGTTGGGCAACAGATAGAGAGAGCTGTCCAGGGTCACTTGAATCTTAGTTTTCCTTTCCAGAGCCTCTCATTTAGAGCTGATTTCTGGAGGATTTTATATACCGTTATCTGCTGTTTTCATTTAATTGAGCCTTCACAATATGGAAGAGTGTAATTTCTTCATGTCACATTGGCATATTTAGCTGTTGCATTCAACTGGGGTCATGGTTGAACTGTTGGTGATGTAACCTGGCAAAACCTTTTCTTGTGTTGTAATTATAGAAGATATGTCCCGACCCTTTCACTACAAGTGGCATATGTATTCCCTTGAAGGGCATTCGCTTACCTCTCGTCTTGTGCCGAGATAACAGACTCGATGGGCCACTTCATTGCCTGACGTTGATGACACTCCACAAGCTTTGCTAGCTTTCAGTGCAAATAAAGATGTCCATAGTCTCTATGACTTTTTGTTGAATTTAAGTTTAGGCCTGGGAGTCAGCATATGCTCCATCTATCAGAAAACTTTCACAGGGCCTGAAATCAAAGGTTTTGGCAGACCTTATCTCACAATTGATGAATTCAATATTATTGCAGGTTCACCAATTCCATTCCAGAATGCTGCTGTGTCTGCTCGGGGTAAACCTGCTATAATATTGAATTCATCAATTGTGAGATACAGACTGTTCTCACATGCTTCGTTTGAAACTCAGAAAGAGACAAAAAGAAAATTTGAAGCAATTTCGTTGCCGTCTCTTTGCCGTTGTCCGACCTGCAAAATTGTCGATGCATGTTTCCTGTTTCACAGATGTAATTCATCGCTCTAGCCAATAGGTCCTACACTCCACTGTCATTTTCAGGTGAGATTTCATGGAGATGAGACCACCCAATCGTGTTGCTGATTCAATTAAAGAAGAAAGTAGCTTGGGTGGTGTCTTTACTGCCGGCCTTGGCTGTATGTCAACTTGATATATTTAAAATTTTGAAATACTGCAACGTTTCTTATGCAGCTTCACTGTCTCCTGCCCAACTTCAACGGTCCGATGGCCAAGACGATCTGGAGATCTTATTTTCTCAACGACGGGTTCTCCAGCTCTCATACTTTCTCATTTTTTCCCGTTGTATGTTACATGCTTGAGTAACTCAAAACTGTCTTTAAATTTGGTGGAGGATTGATGTACATTATTGTATGATTTAAGCTTCAGCCTTCGTTTCTCATGTGACGAAGCCTAAGTTACTAAGCCATTTCATCTTTTTTATTCGAAGAATTGATTCGAGTAAAACATTGAGATTATGCTTCCATCAACCGTTCCAAGATGGAGGATGACGACATGTCCATTTGCTCGGTTGAATCCCTTCGCCGTTCCAAGAAGAAAGGGGGAGAGGGTTTGTGAGAAATTTTGTCTGAGCTAGAGTAGAGCGTCCCTTTCTTCTTCAAATCAAATGGAGGAGGAGCTTCCGTCTTTGCATAAGCATACACGTGCATTCTTTAAAATTAACAACTTATTACTACAAGCACTTTCCTACTATCAAGTCCTGCCATGAATGATGATGAAATGGAATGTATATTTCCTGCGAAAGCCCCTCGATTAGGCTAATTTTTGGCTTTCGTATATATATTTAAAGTTTGGATAGTTGGTCCTAGCTGGGTTTTGAAAAGTAGGCAAAGCGCATTTATTAAGAGGAAAGGAACGGGTGATAGCGAATGTAATCAACTATTTTCATGCATCAAAAAAGCCAACCGGCCCCACCTGAAAATTTCTGTTTAATTAGGTGGGGCGTCCTTCCTGTTCGAACAGAACCGGAACACATTAAACCCTATTAGATCGTGAACTCTGCAAATCTCCATGGTCTTCTTCCAGTTTTCGCAACAGCCCCGTGATGGATCCTAGCAGAGGAGCGATGGATTCTCTCCATTTTTGTTCTATGTCTTGCTCAGCGAATCCTTTTCTCTGCAGATTTTGGGGTAGGAATGAACAAAGAGAAAAGACAGAGATTTGAGCTTTTGGCTGCTCCTTGAAGAGGGGATTGTGAGTAAGTAAGGGCCTGTTTGGTAACCATCCCAACAAATGTCGGTTCGATTTTTTGTTTCCAAAATCGTTTAGGACGAGAATCGCGTTTGGTAAAATTTTTGTTCCCAGAATCAGTTTGGGACGAGAATCAAGAATAAAAAAAAAGTTGATTTTTGTTCCGGGAACAAAATTGAGAATTAAAACTCTTCTTCTTCTCTTTTCTTCTTTTTCATCGATCGCCATCCCTCGATTGCCGCCCGCTGCCGTCCGCCGCCACCGATCGCCGCCAATTGGTTCGGTGAGCTCGCGGAGGCTCTCGTCTAGCTTGAAAAAAAAAAAAACAGGAGAAAAAAAAAAAAAAAAAAAGAAGAAAAAATAAAAAAACTAAAAAGAAGAATAGGAGAAAAAATAAAAAAAAAAAAAGAAAAAAAGAAAAAAAAAAGGAAAAAAGGAAAATGAAGAAAAAAAGAAAATTTAAAAATTAAAAATTAAAAAAGGAAAAAAGGAAAGAAGAATAGGAGAAAAATAAAATAAAATAATAAAAAATAAAATTAAAAAAATTAAAAAAAGAAAAGAAAAGGAAAAAGAAAAAAAAAAAAAAAGGGAAAAAATAAAGAAGAATAGGAGAAAAAAATAAAAAAGAAGAAAAAAAGGAAAAAGGAAAAAAAGAAAAGAAAATTAAAAAAAGGAAAAAGAAAAAAAAAAGAAAAGAAAGAAAAGAAAAAGGAAAAAAAGAAAAGAAAAGGAAAAAGAAAAAAAAAAAACGAAAAAATTATTTAAAAATTAAAATAAATTGATTTGGAACATAATCAATGAATACGGTATCAAACACAATTCTATTTCGGAATCGAAATTTTGTACGATTCTACCAAACACGTTTTTTTACTCGAATCAATTCCCGAACATAATAAAAAATAATCATTTCTGATCGGAATTTGTTTTCGGAAACAGAATCGTTACCAAACGCGACTTAAGAGATAGAAGGCAGAGGCTCAGAAATCGATGGAATAGGGGATCCGAGAGTGATGATGACAGACACTACACGAGCTGACACGAGCAGAACTTTTAGGGATGCCATAATTGCCATTAAAGAGCTGGACAACACCGTCTCTACGGTGGTGTGACGTTTGTTTCGCATTGAAGTCTAAGGGTGCGAGTTTGGGAGTGAAGTTTCGGTGGTGAGGATCGATTGGAGTTTGCCGAAGACGAAATGTGAAGAGGGAGATGCAACTTTGGGGTGATTTGGAGACGTTCAATTTATATCCGACAATGGGCGTGAGGCGAGTGTAGTTGTGTTGGTGTGTGGAAAATGCCTCACCCGAGGACCCCCTAGGGTCCACTCGCCTTGTCACAGGCTGTGAAAAAAAAAAATGAACAAAAAAAAGAGAAACGTAATACCCATAAGATCCAAATCGAAAATGCAAGTAATTTTTAATTCGGATCAGTTTGATTTGGTTTGGTATTTTTGATACCTATTTTTCACTTGTAAAAGAAGGCACACTTCTCTCTCAGTGTGAAGCCATTGGAAAAATGAGAAATGGATGTGGTTCGTTAATCTTTTTTATTGCAACTTGCACCGGTTGAGCATTTGAATTTGGGCTAGTTGTGTCTCATTTGAAAAGAGCCCGGCGAAAACATTAATATAGCACATCCGCCGAAATGGAATGGAACAAAGGCGGTTCACACAACTTGAATCTCACTTAGAGTTCTATTGGGAGAATCTAAGCTTTGATAGAACACGACGACTTCAAGTAGAAAGGGGAACATAATGCATGAAAGCTCGAGTCTAAACCCTTAACCTTAACTAGGGGCATGTTGTGGATCCTTGATGGTGGTTAAAGTAAACGTCACCACAATCAAGAGCCCAAGAGCTCTGTTGGGAGTTGTCCTGCCTGCCGGATAATATTAGTAGGCTGACAGGATTGCGTTTCTTATTTTATTGGGCTGGTGTCTGGATGCCCCAACCTCCCAACTGGGGAGGATGTTTTTCTTCCCCCTCCCCGGAGAAAACTCCTAAATTTTACATCCCTGAATTTAGACATAATAGTTTAACGTCACATTTAGGATGAATATTAATATAAAATTTGAATGTGGGCTAGTTGTGGCTCATTTAAAACGGAGTTAGACAAAAACATTGAAATAACATATCTGCTAATAAATTATGGACGGATGGCGGTTCACATAACTCGAGTCTTGTTTGAAATTCCATTGGGAGAATCTAAGCTTTAGTAGAGCGCAACAACTTCAGCTAGAAAGGGGAACGGAGTGCACGAGAGCTTGAGTCATTGGAGATTCCAATTGACGTGCTTCAAAGAGAGGCTTATGCTTGTTCGAGGTTTAGATTAGGCCCTAGTTGTATTAGCAGGTGCATTAGCAATAAATAGTTGTCCAACCTTGGCCTATGAAAGAAAGTTGGCAAGTCACTTTTATAACCTTAAGCTACTCAATTACTTTAATCAATGACAACAACAACTTAATTAGCAAGTCCTGCCTAGGAACCCATTTTTTTCTTTTTTTGACGTCACAAATTCGGTCAAAAGATAGTGTAGGCTGCCGAGATTTATAACGCAACACTGTTGTTTGGAAAATGGGGAGACTATCACGACGACAATGGACATTGCACAGGCTGACATGAAGAGCTTTCAAAGATGCCATTAAAGAGCTTGACAACACCATTTCGACAATGGTGTGATGTTTGTTTCGCAGTGAAGTCTAAGAGTGCGAGCTTGGAAATGAAGTTTCGGTGATTGCTTAAAATTTATTCAACAATGCACCATTTCACTTGCAAACCGGATTAAAAGTGACATGTGAAATTTGATGAGCGAGACAGAAACCCTAAAATGAACTGAAATACATGAACCTACGCTGAATTCAAACCCTACATTACCAAGAGCCTCTCGTCGTACACTCTCACTCCTCAAATGAATCTGTCTCCTCCCACAAGAGCCCGTCATCGTCTCCTACCTTCACAGTCAATTCTGCAACCCCGATCGCCATCTCCATCTCCCTCTTTGTCGCCGACTCCATTTTCTACATTACCAACTGTCAAGTGAGGGTTATTGGTCAGCTTTTTGTGTTTTTATTTATCAAATCGTGAAGGGGCTCTTTGGTGGAAAATTTAAAAGGTTCCTGAATGCCCTTTTTAGACTGAACGGGAAGCAATTTTATTGTAAGTTTGAAAGCCAACTAGGGAGGAAATGCGAATACCAATTTTATTTGCAGTTGCAGAATCTTCAATGAGATCTTGATTGTCCAACAACGGAGAGGTTAAGCACACCGCAAGGATTTCTCTGGTGTGCTGGGATCACATGAATGCAAGTGAACTGTCCAGATTGAGAATTCAATCCGTGAATGTAATCTTAGTCAAGTAGTCTCCGGCGGAGGAAGCATGTTTGCCCGTCGTACAATTACACAGCGCATTTAGCTCATTTTCAATGTCATTCTTTCCAGGACAGTACTCCTACCAAGGCCTTGTTAGGAAGATATGACAACGATTAGGATTAATAATAAAATCAGATTTTGAGGTGTGATATAATCTTTTTTGAGGAATTTGACCCATAATATTGTTAATAGTTGCTAGCAAATTTCCTTTAAGATATAATAAAATCTCGATTGAAAATATTAGATGACAATTTTAGTATTTCTCAAGGATCTGATGAGAAATAATTGAAAACAATGACTCTATTTCTATAAAGAAAATTTGAAAAGACTTAATCATGATTGATATAAAAAACTGACATACTTATTACTTATCAAAGGTGTTTTTGAAGAGACATTAGAAAAATTGAGAATTAAATAAATAATAAATATAAATATTTGTAACTCCGTAAATAGCTGCACCGTTTCTATAGAACACTATAGTTAATTTCTTTATAATTATAAAGCTGAATTTAAATAAATAAAAAATAATAGTGCCAAATTTTGTCCACGTGCCCACTCATATCTCTAGCGCCTCTTAGTTTGTTTGCCAACACACCTCATGTCCATAAAACTATGCATTTTCTTATCAATCTCGATCACCCTACCTACACCCAGTTTTTTTCTTCAATCCCTTCTCTTAGATGGATACTGGATTGCCACTACGCAAATCGTGCACGCCCCTAAGCAAACACGAGTTTCAAAGTATGTGATGTATCATTGAGCTCCACTGACTTTTGAAATCAAGAGTTTCATGTCACACCCCTACTCTAATAAGAAAAAGCGATAACACGGCTGTTCTTCCAAGCAAAAGATGCGGCCTCGAACACAAACCAACAACCTAAATGTGATCATTTAAGATTGCTTGGTCCCATCTATGTTACGTAAAAATCTGCAAAGCGATGCAATGCATATTTTTTCTGACCTGCATCTCTCTCTCTTGCTCTCTCTCTCTCTCTCTCTCTCCTTTTGCACGTTCTGACTCGATTCATGCACTCACTATTCTAAGGTAGATCTTGGATCTCATGGAGAAGCTTGTATCACTCTTCTTATGTAGATAACTCGGCTTCAGTTTCCAGGTTTGTGTCCGGCATCAACTTTAATAGAAGGCCAAGTTATTAATACGGTCAAAAAACCATGGTGAAATATAGAAAATTGGAGATGGGAATGGTGAAGCACGACTCTATCCTCTCACTTCATAGGTTTGATAGCCACCAAGCTTTTCTGGTGATCTGCTATGTCACCATTCGAAACAAATCCGACTACAAAGACTGACATGATAAAATTCAATAAGAAAGACTCTGAATATGTTGCTGTTCGAAACAAATTCCTTCATGGTATCAGACAGCATCGAGAGTGCCCAGTCCCTGTTGCCGTGTAGCCAAACTCATTCGTGAATCGTGAACCGAAACCAGCTAGACTTAATGCGATCCAAGCTCTCTCGCGAACGTGGTCTTAAATGAAGAAGGAGACGTCACGGTGAAGCATGCAGGGTTTGGTACACGAAAGGATGAGATCTAAGCTCAGTTCCTTTCTTGGCGGTGGATCATTTGATGACTACAAGCACAGTATGTGCGCCCCTCAAGCCTAGGCAAAGAATTTCCAGCTAGCAGACTGACACGAATTTATCAATGAGACTGAAAACACCGAGCATATGTTCTCTTGATCAATTCGTCATTCTGAAACATTGACAAGTGGAGCTGACTGCTAAATTTCGTCCAGCATCATCATTTAGTACACGACAACCGACTGCTAAGTTTTCTTCGCCTTATGCACCCCTTTCTCTTGGTGCAACGGTGGAACCACGGCAGGTTTGGGTTCGTGACCCCGCATCTCGGGTCATTATTTGCAAACCTCGAGCAACGCTGGATCGAGGATCACCTGAGGCCGGCAACGACGGACGCGGTGGTTGCGACCCCTGCGATGTTCTCCTCTATCTTCCACGATAGATGATCGGTGAGGGCGACCTATGTGGGGACGCGACAGCAACAGAGGCGCGGTGCGAGCGGGTCGTGGGCAGGGACAAGGCAAAGGGGATTTGGAGGGAAAATTTATGGTTTTGGATCTTGGGCATTTCGGGATAATTGCTCACCCTTATAGTAATAGGCTGGGTCCGCGACCGTGGCCCATCTCATCGTCATTAAAAATAAAAATAAAAAATTAAGGGGAGAGAGCTGAACGGGCCGGGAAGATCGTAGGAAAAATAAAAGAAAAGAGGGAGAGAGACAGAGGGATCTGAGAGGAGAAGAGGCAACAAACTTCTGGGAAGATTCTATGGTAAAATCCTGTCAGAATCGGCTAAAATTTTATAATTTTGTTTGTGAAATCAAGAAGGTGAACAGCGCCAGTCGTCGGAAATCCTTTTCCAAATTGTCTCTCAATATCTCCAACAGTCGTTAGATCTTTCTTGCCCCCCTTTTTTTTTGTTGTGTTTATTCACTTTTGTAGTGATGATATATTGCTATATTGTTGATGTGTCAAGCCTCTAACTGTGTGATGACAGATGAATTATTGTATATCTTACTGATTCTTAGTGATCAATATAAGTTTTTAGCGGTCTTGTAATTTTTGCTGTGTCGGGTTTTCCAAGTAAATTTTGCCAGTGTCGTTGATGCCTTGTTTCTAATTTTCAGCAATATATTTTCTGCTTTTGAGGTTGATATTACTTGAATAGAATGGCCGGCTGCTGCTGAGATTGATTTGAAATTAGTTAATGAGTTTTAGACAAAACATGGATCCTGGACAGGTTTTAAGTGGTTAGTGAATTGTTTCCTTTCTCCCCAGCATATACTTGCTTCGTAGATTTATAGAATCTCAATTGATTGATCAAATAGACTATGATACAGGAACACTTTGTTATTAGCTATACTCAAATTATCATGGCCCATCATATCTTCGAATGATGGCCAAGGATTTTTATGTCCTTAGCCCTCCTTTCGGCTCTTGCGTTGGCCCGTGATTCTTCCAGACTTAGAAAATTTTCATTTTTAAATTTTGACGAAAAAGTCACATAAATACTTTAAGTAAATGAATGATTTCCTGGAATGAGTCATTTTTTCTAAAGTAGATCCCACTTGAGAAAACATCTTTGAGGAGCTCATTATTTTTCAAAAAGGGTGATTTTCTTTTAAAAAAGAACATTGATTGACTTAAGATATCCAAATATGTCTGCGCATACCTACTCTTTGGACTTACTCTTTGGACTTACCAGGGAAAGTCTAAGGATGACTGTCAAATGATGTAGTTATAATATGATTACAAATTTATGTATTATATCACATGGAATTAACGATATTTTCTTTGAAATCACTCTTTCTAAACTTTAGATGACACTTCATTTTCTTTATGACTTGAACAAAGACGCATGCGATGCAACCAGTTTCGATAGAAGCCAATTGCCCTCATGTGCATATGTCATACTAAAGAAACCTAAATCACCCGACAAAGACAATAACATTCGTAGAGGTGCTGCCTATAAATGTTTTCAGAGAATTTCTTGTCTAACAAGTGATACATGATTAACCTCGCTTCAGATTGACCTTGCGCAAATATGGAGGGCAAGGGTTGTGCAAGTGCAACCCTTGGATAGATTTGTGCGCATGTAAGGCTAAGAGAACCATGCTACGTAAAGTGTTCGGCATCTATATTAATAATTTTAAGTCAAACTTGATTGGATAGATTACATTGATAAATTGTCAAAATGTATAACTAATTTGATGAATTTAAAAGATTCAGAACTAAATTAATATAAATATAATAAATTTATGACTTTCTTAATAATTATGCATCACTGTTCTGCTTGATTTGGGACGACAAAGACGTATGTCATTGCCCAATTACCGCCATGCACATATGTCGAAATTACTGAGATATCATCCGACAAAGACGATCAAACCACGAAAATAACAACGTAGGTGCTACCGAGAGACTTCCGTTTTTTCAACGACCGACACGTGATTAAAGAGAAAATTGTACCCAAGAGGCAAATCGGGGACACGTGTTTGGAAATCACAAGGTTTCTTTGCTGGCGGTTTGGGCTTTTGCTGTCCTTGATTTGTAATATCTGACGCAAACGAAGGGAGGATTCCACAAGGATTCGATATACAATATCAAATTGATCAGGACAGTATGATGCTTCTGGGCCCCTGAGATCTTACCAAAAAGGCTAAAGAGATCGTGATGAATCTTGTTTCTTTCTTTTTTTGGCACGACTTCCATGCTAATTAGCCATCAGGTAAGACTTTTCTCGTCTTATTTTCTTGAAATATAAAATAGGAATCGAAAGATGTGTCATGCATTGGTTGGTTGGTCGCTGGAAAATAGTTTACCCAGCAATTACTATCATCATGCACTTTAACCCAAGTATTTTCTTTCTTTCTTTTTCCCCATGTTATTAGGGAAACAAATCCATAAACAACTTCTTTCTCAAAATTACCCAAAACATTTATACTTACACTAAAAAATAAACTATTACCTGCATGTGACAAAACATAGATGGACTCCACATTCTAATATATGATAATCAATTAATTAATTAATCTAGGAATCTCACATCTTGGGGCTGTCGCTATAACAAAATTGTCGAATATTACATGAATATTCGAGCTATACGATTTGACCTCTCTTTTTCTAAAGTAAAGACTAAAACACAAGCTATGATATATATAAAGGCATGCATGTTGGATAGCCGCCCTACGTAAACACAATAGTGACGGTGATCACAGTTTTATCATTTTTGCCGACAGAATAGACTTAATTTCGCCAAGCATAGGTTGGCATAGCAATTATGCCTATTAATATAAGAAAATCTTTTCATCCTTTCAATGGTCTAATCAATTAGACAATATTGATAATTGGACATCAGTCATTGTAGTTAAGTATTGACAGTCATGTATAGTAATTAAATTATCATTGCATATTAATTATTGCCGGTGTCCTATTCATCGAGGGATGTGTCGATCAATTTGTTTGGTTCGATTCGATTGGTCAGATTTACATGGGGTAAAATATATACATGCTGAGGACAAAGTCTACTACACCAAAGTGCTATTATATCTATCAAAAGATGGAAGAGGGCTTTGAAAGATTAGGAGAGAAAAGAAAGAAAGATAGAGAGAGAAACCTCTCCCTTAGAGACGGCATTTTAGAGAGGCGGCAACTTTAAGGGAAAAGAGAGGAAACCCTAATTTTAGAAGGTCGATTTGAGAGTATGTTAACATGTTTAATAGATACTTATTTGAAACATTGTTTTAATAAAAAAGCAATAACTAGACAAGAACTGAACATGAAGGAGTATAGGGAGAGAATAGAAGTTTGTCATCCAATCCTATATCCTCTCTTCCATTGGAAAGAACAATCTACAAATAAAATTATGAAAAATTATATCTGAATCTGCATATAAATATTTGGATATTATGAAAGTTTCAGATATGTGGAATTAAAGAAAGCAGCTAAAATGTGTCCATTACAAGATTGATATCAAACAAAAGCCAAAAAGTAATAGTCTATCTAGACACGCCCATTCCAGACACAAAATTTACATCACAATCCTCTCCTTTTACATTATATTAGTATCGCATAACAGGGCATTACATTTGTGAGATCCTTTAATTGCCAGATTTTTCCATAACCCATCACCTATACTATTATACAAACCGCAAGAAAAACTTGCAAAGAGACAAGTGAAAAGGAAAAAGCAAAAACCCCTCCAACATAGAGGCAAAATGACTACATTACAGACCACACCCTCTACCTAATTTTGCACACTTTTCTTTGCAAATCTCAATATGAGCATCGTTGATTATTCTCTCCTAATCGATTATTTGGAGCTCTCGAGCATGAATTCTCTGATGTCCTGTATCACTTGATTCCCAACATCCGAGTATGCATCGTTCGTGAAGAACCCATGTTGCTTTCCCTTGTACTCCACATACTTCACGTTCTTCCCCATCCCTTTGAGCCTCGCTGCGTAGTCCTGGACTCTATCTTTCAGCATCTCTTTCCCACCAACCATGACCAAGATGGGGTCGAGAGCCGCCGCCTCCAGGCTAGGGCTTAATGGTCCAAACGGGTTGGCCAATGGGTGGTCTCTGTCTCCTCCACTTGGCACCGATAGCCTCCAAAACCTGTCCAGCCAAGCGATCCGCACGCGCACCAGCATGTTACATGTCGCTTCGGATGACTCATACATGACATGTTACATTAGTACATTCGATCGTTTATCTAATGTATGCAATGACGTGTTTTGGATCGTGAGGATGGAGGAATTGTGCGTGCGTGCGTGCGTGCATGTGTCATGTCACACGGCCGCCGGATGTCAACGGACTGATGATTTTCACGAGATTATCTTCACCAAAAAGCGGGCTCAAATCTCTCCACAAGTCGAGGGAGCTGATGGTGGATGGATATCTGGTTCTCGCTGGTGATTCGCGTGCTTCTATCGTATACTTCTCTCGAGTCAATCAAGATTGAAAAGGAGGCACCGAAAAGAAAGAGTTTCCATCACGGGACACACATCTCACGCCGGATGGAATTTCATGGGAAGATAGTGGATAAGGCACTTAGCTTAATTAGTATATTTTAGGGACCTGATGAGGCAAGTAAAGATCCAATGTCGGTATTGGACCGAGCACTAACGCTAATATCGATTTGCTTTGATTGAATAGGGTCGTGCGTTAATGTTTCCCAAATGTCATTTTCAAAAAATGGTCCACGTAAAGTGCTACCATAATTCCTAGACGGAACCACAAAAAAAAAAAAAAAAAAAAAACATAATGTTGCTAGGAAAAATCTTAAAACCAGGATCTTCAAGAGCTTATTGCTATAATAGTAATTATAATCAAGGGCCTACATATCTTGTGAAAAGTAGGATTGTAAGTTGGTGATTGATGACAGGAGCTAGATTAAGATGAGTAAAGTAGGATTATAAGTTGGTGATTGATGACAGAGGCTAAATTAAGACAAGTATGACGTGTCTCAAATATTCCACTAGGACATCTCAAAATGGATTTTCACCCTTTCTTAGGATAAACATTAATATTAATAATATTAATGTCTTACAATTAATCAGGTATAGATGTCAAAGAATAGTCGGTAGACTTCACAATCTCGCCCCAAAAAACAAGGTTGGATCTCGCAAGTAGCTTGTATGATTCGATTTTTTTATTTAATCTTTTGCATTAATGACTACATAAAAATAATTCTCCGCCTGTTTTGTCCTCTTCACTAAAGTAAAAAAAAGTTAAATTAAGACGGCTCTTAATGACTCTCATTCACTGGTCAAATGGCACCAATCTGAATGGGCGGATGAGGTGGACTATATGCCAAGAAATTTTAAAAATCAACTTAGAAAAGTAACCGCAAAATCCGGTGACACGAAATTAGTCCTAATTAGATATGTAGACTCTATTCCCTTTCTTGTGTAGTCTTAAGGATAATGACATGATGATGATACAAGAAGACTATCATGTGACTCGTGAGATTCATGAACAACAGCACCAACATGTGAAAGTCGGATGACATTTTCCCTCTTCACATGAGCGAAATTTCTCAGCGAGACGTGCACAACATAATCCAAGAATTAATTAAGTTAGCATATGAAAGCTGGTCCATGTTAAGTGCACTAATCTCCGACAACACATGCTTGTGAGCTCTCTTTTCAATCTCTTCAGTACCATCTTGCTATGTCGATTCGAATTGATGAAAAAATGGGTATCTGTCATGGGGGAGAAATCGCGTGATAGGTGGAGACAGAATAAACTTTTGAAGCTACTCATGGGGCACCGGTCTATTTTCGTGAATTGGACGGGGAAAGGGACGGGACAAAGGTCGGGAAATAGTGCGGACCGGTAGATTCTTCGAAAATCCCTCTGATGATTATTAGGTATCCTCACGAGAGGGGGTCACATCCCCCTCCTAGTGGAACCGCCTCTTGTGTACGGATCCCGAGGCCAGGCCACTTTCAATCTTTTTTTGTGTGAAAATGATGTGCTTCAATGGAGATTTATCGTGCATAATGTGTCCAAGTCGGAAAATTTTTGTGCGCCGGAATAAACCTTCCCCCTCCAATCATTTTCCGAGATTCCTTGGGTTGAAATTACTTGGGCAAACATTAGTCACGAAATTTATTTTTCCTTATGAAAAATTGCTGAATCTATACTATGAGAGTTACTCACACCACCGAATAAGATTGTAATATCGACGTGCCAATCTAATTTGCAAGTTTTTTCGTGAATGTGATTATAGTTTTATTTTTTTGTGGTTTGCAAAGTTTAATGAGATCAAAATGGAGGGGGAAGAAAAGGTCTTGGTGATGGATGAACACGAAAGGAAGTCATACGATGTATCCACGCGTGTATGATAAGAAATTGGATATACCTAACTGATATATGGTAGGTTTCAATATATTACCTGTCAAGTGTCTCAAGATTGAGCAGGCCTTCGCATGGTCCCTCTTCCGACTTGGTCCTGGCGACCCCGCCGAAGAAGGGCGCAAGCAGCACGTAGCCTTGCACCCGGACCGGGGCCAGCTTCAGCGAGCCGAACCCTAGATCGACAGCCAGGTGGTGTGCGATGTTCCCCCCGGACGAGTCCCCTACTATGTAAACCCGGCCAAAGTCCGCCGCCTTGGGATCCAGCCACCCGTCGACGTCCTCGCTCTTGGCCTTGCTCTGGAGCCACTTCAGCGCACTGTGCGCATCGTCTATGGGGGCCGGGAGCCGGTGCTCAGGAGCGAGGCGGTAGTCTGGGGAGATCACCAGGGCCCCAAGGCCGGACGCGAGGCGGGTGCAGCAGTTGTGGCAGTTGGGCCACAGGCGTGACCCGACGCAGAACCCCCCGCCATGGAGGTAGTAAACGATGGGGAGCTTACCAGACGGCGGTGGCAGGGAGGCGGGTCGGTAAAGGCGGAGGGAGAGGCCGTGCTCCTTGTCGTAGAGGTAGTCCTTGTGGACAATGGACTTGTTCTCGACGACGAAGATGTTCCGGAAGTCGATCTCGTCGGCCCGGAAGATGGAGCCGTCGCTAAAGACCTGGAGGACGCCCATGCAATCTTCCACAACGTGAGGAAGCGAACCCATCTCTCTCTCTCTCTGTCAAAGGTGGTGGTGGTGGTGGTGGTGGTGGTGTATGGTGGTGGGGGGGTCGTATAAATAGGCGGAGGGAGGAGGCGTAGGGTGGACAGAGAGGAGAAATGATGGGTTGAGGAGGGACAGATTGGTAATTGGTAACGGGGGAATTATTGGAACGTGGTGTCACACGAGCCAATGGAGGATGGGAGGTGATTTTATCTTGATGGTTTTGGAATATCTCTGGACCATTAGATGAGCATGAACTTTTTGGTGGCTGTTGGTAACATTTCATTGGAGCAATTCGGATTATTTCGAGCGTTTTTGCTTGCATCTCCTCTCTCTCCTTCACTCCCTCCCTCCTTGGCCGGTCCAACTTGCGCTACCAGCCATTCCTAATCGTGGGTGAAAGCTTCTCGTTTTCTTTCTTTCTTTCTTTTGTCCTTTATCTCTATTGCTTTTGTCGTCTTTTTGCATAGTGCTAAAAGCATGATGCCGATCCAAACATGTTCGTCGACGGCAACCACTCCGCTCATATAAGCTCCGCTTGAACTTTTTGTATGTGTAAAAATTTTGGTGATTGCTGTCGTTTGGTTTCCTGATTTCATGTGTGGGACTAGTAGTACAAGAAACAAAAAATGATGTATATTCTCCAATGGACTATTAACACGACTGAAATGTTCCGTGGCCAATGTTATAGGACTAGTGGTGATGGTGGAAACACAGAAATATCTTTATTGGCACCGTTGAGAAAATGATATTAGCTTGTTTCTTTTTTTCTTTTTGATGATTTGCATTTACTAACTTGCATTCATCCAACCGTTAAGGACCTCCCTGTTCCTTTTCTTTTGCATTAATCCATCCGCTGGAATTGCTTACTTTACATTTGCTACGATCATCTTTTACATCAAGTCTAGCTTTTGAAACTTGAGCTTCGGCCATTGGAGGGGAGGTCAACAACGTGAAGCTGAGGTCTGATGTTCCAACGAATTGAAAGGAGAAAACAGTTTTGGGAGGATCGAGAGACCGAGCCGCCTCCAAACTTGTTATGTGATGTCTGTTTCATCGTTACAGCTTAGGGTTTGTCGTGGTTGTATGCTTTGAATCCCTCGAGGCTTTCCTATTTCTAGCATGTCTGGTTTTCACACGACACATGAGCATTTGGCCTATTCAATCCATGCATACATAGAATGGGTATTGCGATCCAATTAGGTTGTACGATAAGGTGAACCTCGACTCGGAGCAATTTCTTTTTGGCCAAAAGACAGGCGCATCAGAATAAGGTTTGCAAGCAAATTAGTTTCTTGCGAATCAAGACTTAGAGGCTGGCTTGAATAGAATTTGATCTCGAAGTGTAACATTCTAAATATCTTGCAATATATACTTCTTGAGGGTAATTACCAAATCCGTTCTAAAATCTTTTGTACGAATACTAAATCAATTTTAATTTCGGCCAATACCACTAAATATTGCTGACATGGCATCCAATGAGACGCCGATATGGACAAGTTTATTCACATCACGTCAATAATTTCTAGCGATAATTGATTTGGATGATTATTGAAATTCCACAAAAAAGTCTAAAGTTACATCGACAAAATGAAAAAAAATTAAGATTAAATTGATATCTGTATAATAAGTTTAGCACTGATTTAGAAATTTTCCCATACTTCTCCACACATGGTATGCATTCAACCATGTCAAATAAGTGGGAAAATTATGACAGTAGTACTATTAATGTCTCTGACAGGTAGGGGTTTTTTTTCTTCTTTATGGTTTTGGAAT
Source organism: Eucalyptus sp. ANBG9806169 (assembly GCA_014182395.1). NCBI lineage: Eukaryota > Viridiplantae > Streptophyta > Magnoliopsida > Myrtales > Myrtaceae > Eucalyptus > Eucalyptus sp. ANBG9806169. Next base: position 38,081,400 of record CM024573.1, on the reverse strand, counting down.
ATGGACCATTAGATGAGCTTTGGTGGCTGCTGGTACCATTTCGTTGGAGCAATTTTGATTATTGAGGGTTTTGTAGCTCTCTCTCCTTGGCTGATCCAACTTGCGCTAGCCGTTCTCAATCATGTGTTAAGTATCGATTTGAATTTATTTTCCTATTTTTTCTGCTTGTTTTCTCTGCTGCTTTTGTCATCTTTTGTATAGTTAAGAATTTTAGTAGCGTACTTTTTACTTGAACAGCATATCGATTCAAAGATGATGGGGAGCGGTACTCATAAGCACTAGTAATACAAAATAAGATATAATATCTCCAGTGGTGGTAAAAGTTGAGACAAAGAAATATTTCATAAGCACCATTTAAGACAATGATATCAGCACTTTTTAGATTTACATTCTACTAACGTTGTTCAGTGCCTGAAAAACTTCCCGTTCCTTTTTCTTTTGCTTGGAACAAAACAAACTTCCTTTCCAATCCTATTTTTCTCATAATCCAAAGGGACGAGCGTGAAAATCTAACCGCTCATAGACCCATGAAACACCTGACCGAGAACGCTTTGCACACAATTTGTGAAACTTGAAACGGTTTCCCGAGCTGCGAATCTCCCGATCTTCTGACCAATCGAGCCGACCTTAGGGGCTTTTCCAATCCTCATCATGTAAGAGGTTTTGCAAGTTCATAATGGATTGAAAAAGATTGGATCCATACACAGTTTATCAACCATCGAATACGAAACTCTAGCAGAAGAAATTTCACACATACACACAAAAGTAGGTTGAAAATAATTTGTTGATTGTAGGTAGAATTTACAAGTGACTATTTTATCGTGCACATTGCTATCCAAGAACGAGACAGCAAAAGCTGTTAGTGACGCCAAGTTGGTATATGATATAAGCCCAATAGCGATCCACCAGGTTTTCCTAGATGGCCCCCCGCGGTTGCTATCACTTTAGGCAACTTCGTGAGTCGTTTTGATAAAAAGGGGGAACATTTAAAGTCCTTTTTTTTTTTCGGAATTCTTCCGTAAGAATGCGTTCACTCGACGTGTCAATACCTGGTAAATACAGACGAGCAAAGGGTCGGAACAAACGTCATGTCTAGCGCTTGAAACGTGGTCTTCGGCCATTGGGCGGTCAACGACGAGAACCTGAGCTCAGATGTTCCAGTCGAAGGAAGAAAACTGTTTCGGGACAAGATGAATAGACGGGACCGCCTCGAACATGTTGTGCAGTCCTTGTTTCGTCGTAGCGACCGATGTCTGTCGCGGTTGCATGCCGTGTTCCCCTGGCGGATTTCCTATTTCTAGCGTGTCTGGCGCTCACACGACACATGAAGAGCCGGTCCATTCGAATCCGCCCCATTTGTAGAATGTAGATTGCCCCGAAGGTTAGGGAAACGTTCGGGGAACGAGCGCCGCGTCGACCAGGGACGGAAACACCGTGCATCTCCAATTCTTTCATCTTGCGGTTGGTTAGGCTATACGCCGGCCTAGCCTCGACTCGCCGGAGGAAGCCCACATGTCCTAAATTAGCCAAAACACGGGCGCATCAGAGTGGGATTTGCATGCAGTAATAGTAGGATTTGAACTCGAAGCATAACGTTCCAAATGTCTTTTGATATATATGTAGCACTGTAATCGTTGGAAGTATGCGGTAAATCGATCCGCGGACAAAATGGATTCATCCGTGCGACATAAGCTAAACGCTATCTCGGTTGAATTGACGTTGAATTTGACTCTTCAACGGCATGATGCCATGTTATGGACTTCCTCTCAGTCATGGATGCAATCACATTAAAGAGTGTGCAGTTCTTCCACTATCTAAATGCCCAATTGAATAAAGAATTCGTGTCTCAATTATTATGGAGGATCCTGATTTGGGAATCGAGACCTTTCTCTCTAGATCTCGGAATTTTTGTGGAGAGATCTAGTAGTCCAATCATACTAACAATAACCAAAAAGACATTAATTAACAGAGTCCATTAACTAGTTAATTTGATGCAACATATTGCGCCCTAACAACTAGTTAGCAAAATCAACGTAGAAACTTGAGGTTGGTAACGAGTTTATAACATCAGAAGACGAGATCATTCTCAATTGGCCATCACCATTTCGCACTAGTATACACAATACACGTATAGCATTTTCATTTTCTACACCATGTTGGAACAAGAAACAAGTATAGAAATCGATAAATGGGAGACATATAACATCGTTGAGGCTTACAAAAAAAGCACGTAAAAAGTCCATTGGTTGGCCATACTTTTTGACTGCATATTCTCTAGAAGCTGTCGATTTCAATGAGTCCTTATGTTGGAGGTTATATTGTAAATAATTTTCCGTTGACTGTATGATGGACCACATACGATGGATGCCTATTGGAATCCGAGAAATTACCTCCTCGACATATGAAAAGCAATTTGTATTCTTTCTTTTTGAATTGCGGGACAACCCACCATGTGTATGGCTGTTTCATGTGGCGATTGCTTTGATTATGATTAGGAGGATGTGATTGGATCTTAAGCACGTTCGAGAGATGTGATTAGAGCTCTAATTTCTTGCGAAAGGTCACACAAAGTTTAAGCAACGATGACTTAATTAAGTTTGCGTAAACAATGGTGCGGGGAAAAGCAGGTGCTTGAGCACGTTTGAGAGATGTAATTCGAGCTTTACTTTGTTGCAAATGAACGATCGCACACCGACGTCTGTAGTTTCCTATCAAAGTTAAACGTTCAGCCAATCGATTGAGTCGTGTCGACTGAGGCTCGGGCTCGGCTCTATCTCCTTCACTCATCGTGCCCTATATTGACTTAAAAAATAGGATTGGATATGATGAAGATATGCGTAATGATTAGTAAGTGTGAACGGTTGAACGTTTTAGGGATGCAGGCCCGCCGTCTCTTGCGATGCACCCATTTACCGTCTCGCTCACACAATTGTGACGCATGCCCGTCTACTTCAATAATGACCCGCTGGACGATGGTGACGAGGCAGGGCCGATACGCGCCTTGCTGACCTTTGTTCTATAAATCCCTTGGACCCATCATTTTGTTTTATCTTGGGATTAGATGTATATTGTGAAATTGGGGAAAAGGCATACACCAACTATAGACAGTGTAGACATGAAGAGGACAGTCAACAATGGACTAGTGCTCATTCTGAAGGGAAGAATAGACAATACAAATGATGCTTCGTTGATCTATAGGAATAATCAAGAAGCAGGGCCATGTGCCATGCCCGTAAAAGCAATTCCTCTCCCTAGAATCAAGAATCCGGTTTTTTTGACGAGGTCAACCGAACAATCCTCAACATCTTTATTGGTTGTCAAATCTGCAAATTTGGGAATCTTGAGTTCTATTTTGTCTTCACACTTGTTTTGTCCATTGTGGTTTCTTCTTCCTCCTCCCTAAAATTAAGGTCACATGGCTCGTATTTAGTATTCTCCCCCCCAGAAAGTCCTCTCCATCTTTCGATTATTTGGCCATTTGACCCCCGTATTAAGGGGAAAATCTCCAAAGAGATGAGAAAGTTCAATTGAGCACAACTTGTCTTTTAACTTTTCGAGTTACGTGGGTTCGTGCTGTAGGTTATTGGAGCGGGAAGCACTCCTTGTTGGAATACCACATCATGCCTTTTAACTCAATCAACTTATAGTAACCTAAAAAGCCATGCCCACCATCCTATAATTAAAGCTTTAAAAAATGCGCCTGGATATAAATATTGTGGTTCATTCATTTGAATTGGTCGAACCAAATATTCATATATTCGCCTCATATAGAAGAGGAGTACTATGTTTGAAAGGAATTGTATTTGTTCAACTCTAGAAAACGCGATTTCTTACTTAATGCAACTACTTAGTATCAGGTCGTAAGAAAGTAATCTTTCGCGAATTCCCTAATCTCCGATATGGATGACTTACCTTTCACCAAATCGAGGAGTTGAACTTAGTTTGATACCACACACACAAACCTAAATGCTAGACGAGCCAAAGGGTGGCCCCCCGAGGGGTGGCCCCCCGATCCCCCTCTCTCTCTCTCTTCCTCCTCTTAGATAATGGGATGGATGGAAGTATCATTACATCCCACGCGATTAGATAAAACGATGTTAATGGCCGGACAATGTACTATATCTGAAATAGAAATTGAGGTCGCTTCTCACGCGCAAAAAGGACAACAGTCGTCAGATTTCCTATGCCTTTCAGTTCCTTTGCACACTGTTACCCAATTTGTCCTCATTCCCGTCCAAAGGCAGGTCGGATCAAGAGCAGTGTCAATGGAGGAAATCATTCAGCTCTGACCCTTTTTCTGACCATACGCACACGATCCTAGGAAACGGTCCAGGATAGAAAGGGTTCAAATGGTTTCTGTGCGACGCACACGCGTGCTTGTCCTTTTGCTCGACACCAAAGTTCCACACGGAAAGAAAGAGCCCGGTGCCCATCTAAACCACTTCTAAAAGATAACAACAATCGCCACGATGGACTTCATCGATTCGATCCTTTGCTTTCCTGTGCTTATTTGAGAAGATAATATATAATGATTCCACGTACCTTTTACATGAAATGATATAATTTGGAAGCTTCTTAAGTTACGGTCTTTGTGTGGCTTATCAAAAAGATGGATTCACACTTTCCCGGTCAATGATCGATAAGGAATGGCCCATAGGTACTAGGTAGCCGTGTCCCATCATGCGGTAGTGGAAGACCCGAAGGAAATCGATGTTTTAGTATTGAGATACACGTGTGAGTTGTATTAAAGAAATTTTAAATCGAAAATTTGGCATGACTAGGAATAATTGATACTCTCTTATAATGACTCATTGGTTCGAGCTTTTGAATGAAATAACCAAGTATGTTGATGAGCTAGGATTTGAACCGCTTCTTGACGATCGATTTGGTCTACCTAGACTTAGGCACTCTTCATTTGTTTTTTTGTTTTTTTGGTTTTTTAACCGATAAAAGGGTCCTATTATTTATTTATTTTTTGCCTTATGTCTTACGTTTGGCACGTGTTAAGCCTTTTAATCGTGGGCTTTGACCCCACTGAAAGATAAGCACTACCAATTTCGACCCAGTAGAATTGACAAAGCCCATAATCAAATAAAAAGCCCCAAAATATTATCATAATTATCATATTTTGTTTATTCCTAAAGCAAACAATTATATATTAAAAAAAATCAACGTCGCGCTTCTTTGTGGTCGCAGATTTTTAACAGCCAAACAACTTTTAATGCAGTACTATCTAATTTGCATAGAATAAATTTTATTGTTTTATGTACTTATAATGCATTTGTATATTGACCTTAAACTAGGGTTTATGCATGGATGCCCATGTCAATTCGAACATTTTGTTAAAAAATTCAATCCAAAAGTTTAAATTTGTAGGTAAAGAGAAACTACATGAATACAAAGAGTATGCGGGACCTATTGTTAAGTAATGCGAGACAATATTTCAACATTTCTCTTATGTGCAAGTTAGATTGGAAATAGCATGTGAAATTTGACCACGGCACGTAAAATTTGACTTCGAAAGGGATAACACTAACTTTAACACCAAATTGAAAGTTGTTATGAAGGAGAGAAAAATATAATCTCACTATATGAACCTATATAAGTTTTACAGGATAACTGTCTAAAGTAGTAAAATGTCATAACCAATTGAGGGAGATATACTGAATCTCCTAAATTTATCTGTATTAGCATTCTCAAACTCAAGGTGAGCAAAAGAGGCCAAACTGAGTTTGCCTAAAAGATCTAGAAAATGCTCATTATCAAGCAATGTGGATAATATTTTGCCATATATCTGATTAATTTGCTACAGCTTGCAACAACATCGTTCAACACATTCGTTATGTCAAAGTTGACATTTCGTGTAACTAAATTTGAATAAATTTAATCTAATTCACGTATAGAATTCTTAAAGAAATTCGTAAGGGAGGCTAAACATGTCAAACAAATCGAATACAAACATCCAATCATGTAAAACCTAACCAAGCTAATAGCCGATCATGTACAAAATATCCACCAAATCACGCACTAGTCGCGTATATGAAACGCATGATGGCTTGGGCCACCTCTCCGCCCGTTTTCGAGCACGAATTGTTCAAGAAAAAGTTGTGACATTGGCCCCCGAACGCTCTGTAATCCACAACTTTCCCCATCTTCGCGAGCCTCTTCACGTGGTCGTCGATCCAATCTTTCATCATTTCGGTCCCGCCCGCGATCGCCAAGGTGCGGTCGAGAGCCATGGCCTCTAGGTCCGGACTCGAGGGCCCGTACGGATCGTCCCATGGGTCGTCTCTCGTCGCGCCGTCCGGCAACGCTAGCTTCCAAACACCTACGACCCCAGGAAGTTTAATTGGTCGTCAAAATCTATTTCGTTTCTCTTGTCTCAACGTCTTGTGAGTTATCCGTAGGAAAGAAACGGACTCGAATTTGCATTGGAAAGCAATTATTTTGTCTTTGAAAATTCGGAAATACGACCCGGCTTGATCGATAACCAAAGTCTTATTTACCATATGTTCTTAGAATGCCAAGCAAAAGAAGTGAACGATGTACTCTCCTTTCGGATAAGCCTAGTGAACAGCAACAAAGCAGGATCAATGATCTTTAAGTAATACTTCCATCTTTTGCTCTTCCAAAGGTTAAATATTCAACCTCTTTTGGTTGTCTCCATACGGTGATGATGTAGAGGAAGCCAAACTTAAGTATACACTGCCAAATGGCAATGCCATAGTTATCGGATAAGGAATTTCGGCATGTGCTCATTATCGACGACGATACAAGATCCAATAATTGACCGCCAATTATTTTGCTTAACATATCAATTCTTTTGGAATGGTTGTGTGCTTAACCCTACTTGTACTTTATTGATTCTCCTTGTTTTCTAGATTTTTCTTTATTTTATGTATTCTGCCCTTTGCTTTGCTTCAATTTGCTTTACAATGAAAATCTATGTACTTCTCATATATCCTTTTGAGTCATGAAGACAATTTTTTTTTTTTTTTTTTTTTGGTGAAAATGAAGACAAATTTTGTCGAAAAAAAATAAAAAATAAATAAAAATACTTCTATCTTCCAAATAGAAATCTTGTTCTTTCTAGTGGGTTCCTTGGTCTTTAGGAAAATCATAATATTTTACATAGAAGGGGCGTATGAAAATCAAGAGGAAGTTTAGCATAATTAATCAAAGATTTAGCTTTTTATATGCGTATGTAATTTTACTTATTTCGATGTAATTGTACAGAATTAAAAACAAGATGTGCAAGATCAATCATAAGATAAGTTTGAAAAGATAAGTAACACAATACGTTTTTAATTGTTATAGCAGTAATTTCATCTGATGGTAAGACGACCAAAATTTCTACAGAACATTTTTAATCGACCTATCTTAGAAGTAATTTCATTTACCTTCTCTATATATAATATGGTACAAAATTTGATGATTTAATTAGTTATGATGCGATCGAATTTTTATTTTCTCCCATGTAGAAGCACGGGAAATAAAGGTGGTTGCTCAAGGTGTCGCCTTATATTGAACAACACTATTTATGCTAAGAAAATTACTTAACTAGATGACGCGATAGTTCCTTATTCGATATTTAAAGAAGTCAATCATTCAATTCATGCACCCCGCTTGTTTCAATATCTTATCGAAACTTGCCACATTGTTCATTCGGTTTTATTAAGATTTCTCAGTATGTCTAAAGATATGTCCTTTCTCGTTGGCGCATAGCAAATCCAAATATTCTTTTTCATTAAACACGATTGACAAGTGGCCTAATGGCAAAGGCCGACAGAGATAGGCAAATCGAAATTCTAACCCACCTGCCAATGAGTCTCGCTCTCTGGTAACAATTTGGTCGTTAGATATTCAGCGACGTCCTTGCAAAAACTAAGAATATGTAGTGCAGAATCAAGGCGCGGATGATCATTATTCTGATCAGAATTTTTTTTTTTTTTTTTGAAGAAAAATAGATTTTTTTTTCTAGATAAGCTTCTAAACAAAAATTTGTATTTGATAACGACGCAAAATTTATGTCCTTGAAATAGAATTTTGTTTGACAACCCCACAAAATTCTCCCACTTGTGGGGCGATAGATGGCAGCGGTGATAGTGGTCGTGGACCGGCGGCTAGCGACCGGTGAATGGGGGCCGTCGGCCGGCGATCGGCAGTGGCGGATAGCGGGTGGGTGGCCAACTAGTAGAGAGGATGAATGATGAGAAGATTTTTTATTTTTTATTTTTGTTTCAAATATATTTCTAGACTAAAAATTTGTCTAGAAATATAAAAAGGAAATTGCGTCACCAAATTGATTTATCTTTTAGAAATAAGTGTGGAATAGAAAAATTATTTCCGAAATAGAAATTTTGATTTGTCATGCACTCCCAAGCGTACGTCGTCCACTGTGCTGCAGCATGGACATATAAAAATAAGAGGATGATGATATTGACCCTTAACCTGTCCCAGTTTGCTTCAGAAAATGCTTCATGTCTTCCTAATTCCTGTCATCGCTCTCCATGTTCAAATCTTTTTCTCTGCCATCATTTCCTCCTCTTCTAATCATACATATCATCCTCACTCATTCAGAGAGAGAGAGAGAGAGAGAGTTGATGATGGCTTCCTCTCGCGCGCCGACACAGTAAAAGATCTTGGATCGATGCGGATCTATGGCAATGGCTCGGTTTACCTCTTAGTATTGACGAACTGGACTTCTCGGCACTCCCTACAATGAACGAGGACTCCATCTTTTGCAAAGACTTCACATACGACGAGCCTCGTGACCGCCAGCTCCGGATATACAAACCTAAACCAATCGCCGTCGCTGCCGCTTCCAACGTTCATAAGCTCCCAATCATCATCTACGTTCACGGAGGCGGCTTTTGCAATGGCTCTCGTGTGTGGCCAAACTGCCACAACAGCTGCCTCCGCCTCACCTTTGGCTCTGGTGCGGTGGTCGTCGCTCCAGACTTCGGGCTGTTGCCGGAGCACCGAGTGCCAGTCATCTTTGACAATGTCATCTGCACGGTGAGGTGGATCGGAGGTCAGGGCAGGGATGAGTGGTTGAGTGAAGGAGAAGGAGGAGGTGGTGTTGAAATTGTCTTGGAGAGGGGGTTTGTGGTTGGGGATTCTTCCAATGGGACCCTCGCGCACCACTTGGCGGTTCGGCTTAGGTCTGGGTCATTGAATTTGGATCTAGTTAGGATCAAGGGTAACGTGCTGATTTCGCCCTTCTTCGGTGCGGTCGCACGGACCGGATTGGAGAAGAACTCAGCCAAGCCGTGGTTGAATTTGGAGTTCCTGGATTGGTATGCTTTTGTCACGATCTTTACTAACATATTTATCATGCATTCCTCTTCTTGGATATAATTGATGTCTTACGAGAGTGCTAGGGGGTAGGGGATTTTCTTACCAAAATACTATTTAAAATGGTATGAACGCGTTTGCTTGTAATAGGAGTGTCCACTTTCCACGAGAAAGTGTCGGGATCCTCAGACCCTCTTGGTAGGGGTGTTAAATCAGCCCAAACTGAATCCACCTGAAACCAAAATTTTCAGGTATTTTCGATTCGGATTTCATTATGGTTCGGTTAATAGGTTAAAAAAAGGATAGTGTAATTGTTTAGTTCAGTTAGGGTCATAACCCGAACCAAATCGAAACACCTTACATTTACCGAAACTGAAGTGAAACCCTAGACCGACCCAAAAAAAGAAAAAAGAATGGAAACCCTAGATATTAATTCGCGATACTCTCTCTCTCTCTCTCTCTATCTCTCATGTGGAATGATTCGTCTCCTTCCACAAGCCCATTGTCTCGTACCTTCACCGCACCCTCAATCGAGGCCACCTCGATCTCCCCCTCAGTCGCTGGTGTTGACTCCGCCTCCATTTTGGTCGTCACTCCCTAAGGAAGCTCCAACCCGGCGAGTTCACCAAAGCCCGCCTCCTCCAGGAGAAACCAGTGAAGTTGGATTTTGGAGTTCTTGAATTCGTTTGAAATTAAGGGGACCAACCAACCGTTTGTAATGGTTTTATTGGGCTTCCGGTGAGAAATGTAAGTGTGGCAATGAGTTTGATATGAATTAGCGGGAGATGGAGGAGTGAGTTAAGGGTGGTTTTAGATGGAACAGATGGAAGATTTCGATTTGGAGTTGCAGGTTATTAGCAAGATGGTTGGAGGAAGTCTTTGACATTATAACCCCATATTCAGAGAGGGATGATATGCTTACGGACTGCTACTTCTACTTTTGGTACATTGATTTCTTCTACTGCTTGGGATATTATGAGGGAGAGGAGTTGCAGAGTAGATTGGCATTTTTAGTCCAGTTTTAGATCCAATCCGAAGACACGGTTCGGGTTACATGCGGTTACTTTCAAGGTTCAGGGTAAGGAAAGCACACATATCCTTTGGTTTGGTTCGGATTACATGGAAACTCGACCCGAACCAAACTCTTGACACCCTAACCCCTTGGCCAAGCCCAGACCTCCCGAGGTCAGAGGACCCCAGCATCCGAATCTAAGCAAATCTAAGCCCTTAGGGCGCGCATGACAAAATTTTTGGCCAAAAATTGATTTCTCTTCCATGAACGAGTTTCTAAGCCAAAAAACGTATTTGATAACGATTTAAAATTCCTATTTCTAGAAGCGGCAACGACTGACGTTCGGTAGCCAGAGTCCAACGTCCGACGAGCGGCTGGAGTCCGGAGTATGACGTCTGGCATTCAGCGTCCGACGTTTGGAGTTCGGCATCCGACGTTTGGAGTTCGGCGACCGGCATCCAACATCCGACGTCCAAAGTTCGACATCCGGCGTCTGACTAGCCGACGACTGACATTCGACATCTGAAGTCTGGAGGCCGATGGCCGGTGGCTGGTGGCCATTGGTAGAAGTCTGGCGAGCTGCCAAAGTCCAACAGTCGGTGGCAAGCGACGGGCAATCGGTGGCGAACGTCCGATGGTCGACGATGGGCCTCCGGCATCCAACGGTTGGCAATGAGTGGCCAACGACCGACGGGCATATGAAATCTAACGGTTGATGGTCGACGATAGGTGGCCGAAGCCTGGTGACTGGTGGCGGGCGGTGGGCGACCAGTGGTGGGCTGCTGGCGAGTGGCAGGCGTCTAGCATCCCACAGGCGACTGGTGGGCGATGGGCAATGACAAGAGTGAATGATGAGAAAATTTTGATTTTTCAAAGCTAAAAATTTTTAACTTTTGATTTCTACTCCAAATCTATTTCTGGAATACAAAACTGTTTCAAAAATAAAAAAATTAAATTGCATTACCAAACGGATTTTTATTCCAAACTTCATCGGAAAATAGAAAAACAGAAAAATCGAGAAATAGAAATGTTATCATGTGTGCCCTTAGTAGCCAAACCCGGGTCTCCCAAAGACAGGCTTGGGTCCCCAAGAGTTGGGGTAGTACTCAAACTTCGGGCCCGTTTGGTTCAACTTTGGGCCCAAGTATCTTTAGAAGAATGGGCATTTGGTGAATGCTGAAGTGTTTGGGTACTCTTATTTTGGTGTATTTTGCAAAATAGCTTTGAGGTGAAAAGAAAAAGGAAAAAAAAAAAGGAAAAAAGAGGAGGGGAACGATTGGGAGGTAGCCAGCTGGTGGGGGAGGCGGCTGGTGGCTGTGGTGGGGGAGACGGCTGGTGGCAGCGGTGGTGGGGAGGCAGCGGTTCGCGCGACCCACGCACCACCGTCGCGTGGGTCGTGGCCTTAGGCGACGCCGCCTGGGTCTCGCGACCCCAGGCAACCTCTTGGAAATGCTTAACCAAACTTTGTCTTTCCTCAAACGTAAGTTTCATGATATTTTCCATGTTCCATGAAACAAACGAATGCTTAAACCAAATTGGCTTGTATATGAGAAGAAGCAAACTTCAATCAACACACTTCCTGACGTCACTCACTGAAAAGAAAAAAAAAAGATAAAAAGATAAAGTTTCTTCTTTGCACATGTTACTAAAGATCGTTCAAAACCTAAAAGGTTTCCGTCTTCCATAGTCCAATTCGACATTGTTACCAACTTTCAAGTCATCAGCCTATATAATGGGGTTCTGTCGTTCCGGTTCCCGTCAGCCTAATGATGGTCACCGCTTGTTACATTAGAGAAGGTGGTGACATAGAAGACAGCGACTCTTGTGCCCAATTTAATCTAGTCTGATTAATCCCTAAATTAGTAAATAATTAGGGAAAGACAAAATGCCAACCACATGATGTCATACATGATATGAGAACTAGTTACCTCTATAAGCAGTGCATCCTGCTCCTATAAAAAGTGCGAAATTTCAGCTGATCCCGATTCTGAAATCAAGTTCATCTCTTGGATTCCAGGATAGGCCCCCACAAACTTGATTGCAGAGAGTAACAAGACTCGACTTTGTCTATAATCTCTCTAGTTGCGGAAACACACACACACACATATATATATCAGCCACCAAATGCAGTTCTTCATGGATTTCAGAACTTTTTTTAATTGGAAAAACTCGAGCAATGCAGCTTCAGAAAGAGATTAGGTCATGCTGCATGAGAAAATTGAGAAGAAAGTCGAGCTTGAAAAGGATTTTCGAGGATATCAGCTAGGTGCTTTCCAAAAAATAGCGTAAAGCTTGAAAGGAAAAACTTGAAGGTCGAGGAGCATCATTTCACCAGAGAGCAGGATGTGGTTATTATTTTCATCGGTAATACGACACTACATTGGTCATTTATGTATATATCAATAACTCGGATACTTTAACAATACACATTGCTTATCTGAAAAAGGTTTTCAGAAGCATACATGGGGAGGAATGAGCTTTCCTGGGTTCATGATGTTGTTTGGATCCACGGCTTGTTTTATTTTCTTCATCGTCCTCAGAGCCTCCATCCCTAGTTCCTCTTCGAGATACTGGAAAAATAAAGTGCAAACGTCATCTAAACGTATCACTACACAACCAGCATAAACGGTTCTTACTTGAAGACAATCTCGCCTTAGAAGATGAAGACAAACATCATCAGAAAGTGTAGCGACGTACCTTCATCTTCCCAGTGCCAACCCCATGCTCACCAGTGCACGTTCCTGCTCAGTCACAAAAGCATGAGCTCAGAAAAATACATCACTACACATTCTTTTTTCGATCTACTTACAATGCAGTTGATCATATAGTCCACACACAAACATAACGGAATTAGTAAAGGAGGAATTTGCCACACCACATTCCACATCATAGAGGAATAGTGAAAGCAACCTTTCCCGATAAAGAAGAAGCTTCCCATTCTCCAAAACTAGCCTGAGAGATGACATACCTTGCATTGACAAGGCCATGTGGACCATGAGATGGTTCAATTTCTCTGTTTCCTCCCGCTGATCATCTTTACTAGGGTCAAACATAATAAGCGTATGGAAGTTCCCATCACCGGCATGAGCAACTACAGTGCTGTCATTACAAATCAAAACCACAGAAAAATATATAAAATTCAGTCCTCACAATTACAAAGAGCAAACTCATTCCATTTAATTTAGCATGGACATTATAGCTTGTACCAGGTAAGTTGTGATGCATCCAGCTCTTGTTTGGACCTTGCTATTAGTTCGGCAAGATGAGACAAAGGGACACAAACATCCTACAATGTTGAAGGTAAGCAGTACAGGAAATTTTTAAAACCGCATTTGTTGGGGACTCCATTAGTCTGTTACCAAATCTTTAAATGGATATAGAAGCCGTAAACCGAAGTGCCAATGCAGCTAGTAAATTGAACACATACACATATAAGTTGAATAGAATGTTTTGCAACATAGTATGCATTAAGTTACGTTAAGTGATTTCTACCCAGAAAGTATTGCTATCTATCTCTCTTTTCAACAAGTACCACACTTAACAGGACAGGAAATTAGTAACACCATCCTATGTACATCTGAATCATCTGCTCATAAGATCAAGTAGAACATAACAAATTGGTGGCTTACGGTAAAGCAGAAAGATTAAATTTCAATAAAGCTTGTCCCATGTGATGACATCTTATTGAGTTGAATCAACATTTGTATCTAGTCAGTGAAATAGATAATTGGCATCTGATCCACTATTCCACAGATTCAGCTAACAGATTATGATATCTAGGCCTTTACCTGAACTGAGTCGCAGAATTTGCTGAAGAATCTATCGATTTCAGCAATAATGATTTGTAGTAATACTCAAGCCAAAACAAATTGAAAAAAGATACAAAAACAAAACTCATTAAAATCCCCCAAGAAATTTGTTGATGAGGAGTAGATGAAAAGCAAAAGCCAAGGGTTGTTTCCTGTTACACATTCAGAGACATTCTCTTGGTCTTTTCCATTCTTTCAAGCCATAAGAACATAATCTCTACTTTAGGGGGTACATTGTGGCGCATGTTGCGCACAAGCAGAGTGAAAAACTATAGTACATAAATGATAGTAATAATGATAACAATGACGACAACAACGAGAACAATAATTGAGATGTAATCAACAAATAGAGATCCTACGAACCGTAATCATAGCCTCGAAAGTGGGTTCCATAGCATAGCAAGCCCATAGAGCTTCCTTTCTTATCTGCATGTGCAAAATATATATATATATATATATATATATTATAACCAAGTCTTATCTTGATGAAACCAATATCGAGAATATTTGATACGCATGTCAGACAGCAAAAAGTAGTTTTCTGTTATTAGTGACAAAGCAATCATACAAAGGAGAAGAAAATTGCTCCAACTGATCACTTGGGTACATAAATGGGCCTTGAACATGATTTGCTAGATCGAAATAAGGGACTACATAAGCTATCTCAGGAACCAAAGACATCAGAATACAATGATCTAGTAAATATAAGACCTAGCCAATCCATAGATAAGGCATATTTAATAAAAAATAAAAGGTACATAAAGGCAATGACTATCAGTACCAGAGGCAGAAAAAAAGGAGATATTATAAGCAGAGAACAACCACTTGCCCCTATGGCTAGTCCGACATGGAAAAGAGAGAGGCATGTTTTTATATGATACTAAACCAACAAGCATACCTTCCAAAGTTCCTTCTTGGCTTCAGGATCCTTTGCAAAAACAAAGTCCGAGCCATTGTGCTCTGAAACAATCTTCTGGACGATATTTGTTTGCTCGAGTGAATAAGCCTCTATACTACAGCAAAAATGAGATAAGCTTTGTGGCAACAGAACAAGGGTACAAAGGTGAAGAATTGCTTGCTCATTTGAGTATATTATGATTTGGTAGTCAAGAAAAAATCCAAAGGCATAAGTTAACTGCGGGGTGAAGAAGGAGTAGAAAAGAGATCAATATCAAACATTCCAGTCACATTCCACCGAAAAAAGAAATACATTCAAGTCACCAAGCAGGAAAGATTGCCCTGTCGTTGCCACCAAGAAATGATCTTGTACTGAACTTAGCGACTCAGTTCCGACTAAATTCTTAAAACTACAAGCCATTGTGATTAGCTTTTAAATGCTAAGTACTATGTAATAACTTGTTTTATCTATGTGGTGAGATAAGTCATAACTTATTCTAATAACACAACCTGATTCCCGAAACATCTTAAAGATCTAATGACAATAAAGAAGAATGTTATGCAGCACCAAAGACACATGCTCCTGGGCATGCATATGGAGAGGACAATGCTACAACAAGCAGAAATTACTTGGTCCTGCTATGAATATCTCCCCCCCCAAAAAAAAAAAAAAAAAAAAAAAAAAAACCTCTTTTTCTCTCTGTTATTCTTTGTCAATAACACGAATACGATATGCAGTTCTTAAGATTTTGGGCCTTGGATAACAGAAAGTAAGATGTTGAGCCAGGATGCTATTAGAAAATTAAACTTGAAAAAGAAATAATTGGTAAAAAGTGTCTTTTCACCTGTGCCAATAAATTCAAACATCAATGTAGGTAATTCAGGCAAATTCTTTCCATTAGCAAGATTAACAGCCTTCATTAGGACCTCATCCAACAGCTCAACCCTTGATACCTAATCAGGAAGGACAGAGGTTCAGCACACATTTGGTGGACCACACATTTTTGTGTGTAGATGAACAGAAAAAGTCAGTGCAGCTAGAAAAGTGGCTCAACCAGCTGCTACTACCTGTATACCCGAGTGCATAGTAGCAATAGCAACATCTGCAGCATCTTTTACAGAAGGGAAGTTACACATTGCAACCTGCAGCATTATCAGGATCCACCAACCAAAAAAGATCTCCATGAGTACGAGAGATTATATGAAGTCAATTGAACCACCCAGTTTTCTAAACATGAACATACAAATGAGGTGAAGTACTCTTATCAGTTTCAATAAATGCATAAGCAGAGCACCAAACTTCATTTTGAAACACTTATCGTTCTAGAGGCTTTTGCAAATGAGCAACGCATGATAATTATTTTCAAGAATCAACGTGTCCTTGCGTGTTCTTATCCAGTCAAACAACAGATGGTAACAGATCGACAAATTACAAAGAGAGAATCCCAGTGTCTCAACATAAGCACTTCTTCAGGTCATTTCTTTATCAATTATGGCACTTATCTACTTCTCTAACATTATGACCTAACTCATTCAAAGTATTATCCACTTTAGCCCATCCTATACTAAGCCTCATGGTTTTTCCTTCTATGTAAACGTAAGCAAATTCCATAAGGTCATCTGTTTTGATGATGCTCTCACCCAAGCTTGCTCGACATAGGAATTTCAATGCTAAACTATGTTCTTACACCAAAAGGCACCTATTGTGAAAATATATAAGTCGTGAACACTCTATTTCCATGTAATTCGGTTCATTCATGCCCCTTTGGCATCCCATAATATGACGTGAGCCGCATCTTGTTCGAATCCTTCTTGGCCCCACAATCACTCCTTGCCCTCATCAGACTGGCGTCAATGAGACGAAATAATAACAAAAGAGAGGCAAAAATGGGGTGTAAAATACTTCTCATTGAATTTGAAGATTTTAGATGGTTGGACATATATTAAATATATATACTATTGACACATGCCGACGAAACTGAAGAGAGTCTCAAAATACCACTGAATGCTGTGGAATTTTCTGAAGCCGCAGGGTAACTTCTGTTATCACACCCAAAGTTCCTTCACTTCCAATAATCAGGCGGGTCAAATCATACCTGTTATTTGAATAATCTCCAATGTCAGCAGCACATTGTAAAAATCATATATAGCTGAAAGCTAACTAAAACTGACATTCTAGAGAGGAAGGTTTTTCAAATTTTTTAGCATTTGAGTCATATGTGTTCATTGCCACAATCCCTGAGGAATTAATTTTTCTGGAACTTGTAATATGTATTAACTATTAAACCTTTCTCTAATTTCTCTAAATATTGTCATATGATTGTGCTCTCACATTCCACATGCTCAGTGGTCGAAATTATTTATAGATCCCAAGTAGTCAAGAATACAGAGAAAAGTAGAAGAGAACCACCTGGACTGTAAATTCTGCCTAAATAAGAAAAAGAAATCCATTGGAAAGGCATTGAGATGGACTCTGTGTTCGTAAAGGAAGCAAGAAAAAAGCTATAACCTTAGTTTAATCTGCACCTAAATATCAAGAGTGCCTTCTACTTAAATTAATAGCATGCCTAATCTATAATTTTCACATTTCCCAACAATCATTTAATGAAATCTTCACATCTTCCTGTGGCTATAAATAGAGAGACACTGATACAAAACAATTCTACTTACAAATTCATAGGAATAGGGCTGTTCTCATCAAATGACAGTTATCAGATTTCTTTATTTCAAGTTATGCCAGCATGACTAAGAGTGAAAATGGGCAGAAGATATATGACCAAGACAAACATTATGGAACTTTCAGATAGGTTCCACTATACATACACATGAAAAGGCTTTAACAGCATGCATACCTAAAACACAGCATATACAGCATTCCAAACTTTCATTATATTGAGAACTTTATCGGTAACATCACACAATCCACCAACCTTTATTTTCTTCTTCTCTGCCTTCATATGAGCTTCACATATCTCTCTTATCAGGATCTATATGGACAGGAATATGAACCAAAGATCCATTATCAATTTTTGCTTTTTGGTTGGTGGTGGATTACAGCACATCCAATCAAAGCTTGTACTCTTGCCATATCTCCTCTCACAGGCACATAATAATCCCCTTTGTCAACCAGGTTTTAGTCAGCCCAACCCAACCACTCTTCCATCACAACCACTTAGCTTTCTTTGGTTTTCCCTAATGCATTTGATTCTTTAATAAAATCAGTTCCTTCATAGAAGCATGTTCTTTAGATGAAAATAGCCTTAGAAACTAAGGGACAACACACTACATTTGGCATCCTCATTCCAACTTCAGACATGCAACCTAGCTAACCAATGCCATATAAAGTAAGGTACAAAAACTTGCTAGAGGAAAAAGAAGCTGAGCGAAAAAATAACAGAACCAACCCTGCAGCACTCTTTCGAGCCCTAGAGGCAGTCTTCACGACATCTCCATTGGCCAGAACTACCTACAATACAAGCAGTCAGAGAAATCCTGCAGCACGTAAATGAAACAAGTGAAATCCTGCAGCATTATAATGAAACAAGGAAGAACTCCACAAACCTTAAGGCTGATAACATTGTCGCGCATAGTTCCATACCTACATGCTAGAAGCTTAAGTGATTAAAACCCAAAAAATAGAATATTCTTTTAGGCAATATTGTAAAAATTCACCATAGAGAAAAAAGGGAAAAAAAAGTTAACGGTCTAAGCATAATAGCATGCACAACTTCCTATGGCAAAGGGTTAAATTCATATTACATATAGAAAAAGGAAATCCAAAATCTGGCTGCCAGTATCAGCACCAATGGTATACTAAGGAACCACAAACCATAAGTACACTGGTGAACTATGGCTACTCATTTGATAGGAACTTATATGTGAATATATTTTGTAAATGTGCTTGGACATCACTCGCCAAGAGAAGGAAACCCACTTAAGAGATATATCACCATGACCAGTTTCCAACTAGCAATTGCTTCATGTCATATTTAGCCGAAGTCAACTGCTTCATATCATATTTCGCTGAAGTAAAAGGAAAAAGCTTCTTTTGAAACAGATCATCTCCATAATTTAGTATTCAAACAATCCACAAATATTGACTGTCTAAAGAATATACCACCATGCGTCATCAACAAAGCACCTGATCTCTTTGGAATTTAACACAGCCGCCTTTCTTGAAAGACCATTTGGAATGACTTTTGCTTTTTACTTTTGCCTTTTCCTTCAGTACTTTTGTTTGAATTGAACTTTTAGCAAATGTTGAATACCTAAAACTTTTCAACAAGCAAATATTAATATGTAGTTACTAACACTTTTTTCTTTTTCAAAAAATTCTTCTCAGCATCTTCAAAATTTAGGAGGAAAGCATTATTACTTTGTTTAAGCCCAAACAAACAGATGTAGTAGTTAATTTCCATGGTGACTGTTCAGTTTTCACAGCATTCTAGTATTTATCATAAAACCAGGAACTATCCAACTCTTTCTGCCCATCGTCACTTAAACAGGAAAAATAAGGTTCACTTATTGGAATATTTCCCATCCTCTAAAATATATCGGCAGGAAACAAGCGTGGAAACCTAATCAACATCCAAAGCACTCCATACCAGTTAGCAGCTTGTTGATATTTTACATAAAAGGACAGCTATGGTAAATTTATAGCAACACCATTGCAATCATGATATAACATGTTGAAGAAAGCAAAGGAACTAACCTCACAGCCAAAGAACCTGAGCAACGAGTAGCACACATGCCACCGATGGTAGCGCCAGGACCTGTTTACCAGTGTACTTGAGAAACTTTGAGATATTCCACACTAAACCGTGCTACAGAAAGCACAAAGATCAACAAGACAAAACCTCTTTTACAAGCAAATTCCTTAAGAGAATTCTTAAATGTACACTAATGCATTGAAAATAACTATACAGTAGAAAATTAAGTCAAACAAGGAGGCACCATAAGTTCCAGCATTAAGAATGGTACAAAGAACTGACATGAGGTGTTGAAAAGTAAAGTGACCTGGATCAAGAGGAAAGAATAAGCCATAAGGTTCCAAATACTCATTAAGCTCCATCCAACCAATGCCAGGCTCAACAACCACATCCATGTCTTCAACATGCAATGCCTTGACCGTCTTCTCAAAAAAAAAAAAAAAAAAAAATTTGTGTAATTTAAGCAAAAAAATAAGGAATAAGAATAAAAATAAATCAGCCAATTATTTCAAACCAAGGCAGGTACTTTATGATGCCTCTCTAAAGCAGCCGTTAAGAACATGGGGCAACATAAGTCACTGCAACATCACAGAAACTCTCTTGCCAAAAGTATTCCAGAGAAGCAAGACAAGGCCCAATCATGATCCGGTCATGAACAAGAATATAACTTCAAAAAGATGTTAAAACAAATATGAGCGGCCTATGCCAGTAATGAAATTCTGCGCAGCTTAAAATCCAAGATGAATGGGAAATGTGTGAGAACAAGCATGAGTAATTACAAGCAGGGAATAAATAAAAATAAATAAACTGACACCATAAATTAGGTCCTCAAAAGACAGCCTCATTTGTAGCCAGAAAAACTGTGCATGCGGGTCCTGGAAGGAGGACCTAAATAGATGAAGAATGATGGAGCTCATACTTGACAAGAAAGGGAATGATAATCAAACACAGAACTGATTGAAGGAGATGACAATCTAAATGCCCATTAATTCAGCCTATTCCCAAACCCAGAGGTTGCAGAACCTAAAGCTACTTCATGAGCACTAGAGATGGACGATATTCAGAAAATTCACATCCATATGCTAAAGCTCAAAAACACAAGCATGAACTTCTAGGTTTTCTTTAATGACTATCAGATGACATTAACCTCGAAACTATATCACTAAAAGAAAGCAAAGTTTAAAGGCAGTAAGGGTTGTCACCATATCTAATTTAAACCCAGGTGCATGATAGAACTCAAGAAAATGTATATTACATTTCGTTATTCATATTGAAGGATTAATTTCATTAAAGGTACCAAGGGGGTAATCCCTATACAAACAGGTTCATAAGGAGCACCCAAAAATTTTACAATACTCATCTTTTTAATTCTACCTCTAACACATGATCGCAGTATTTATACTTTAAAGACAGTAATGAGCAACCATGTCAAAAACAAAATCAACACCCAGATTATTACGAAATAGAAATCATGCAAAGTGAATTTGAAGGACATTAAGAGTTCCATTGACTTGGGTTTCAATTGTAGAATTAAGTATCTGAATTTTCAGCATAATAGGGAGCTATTTAGGTAAAATATATAGTAAAGGTAACTACACATACTTTCATCAATGTCATATCAATGCAAACACCCCCATTGGGAGATAATGTGTGGCCTTCAATTGAGGTAGCTCCACCATATGGCACAATGGGCACCTGCTTGGGGAATTTTGAACGGAACAAGTTAACATTTAAAGCAGTCCAAGACTTAAATGTAAACACAAGTACTTTTCAGCAAGTAAATTAGGCCAGCAAAGGGCCATCTGCTTCCCAATCCATAGAGTTATCTGAATTTTTTTTTTTAAATTAAAAGAGAGCCCCAGCCAATTACAAACACATGAAGCATGTGATAATAACAGAAATATTATAACCTAATGAATTTACTGAAATCACATTGAAGGATATAACCTTGTATTCGTTGCAAGATTTGACTATCTTAGAGACTTCCTCCTCGGACCTGAAAGTCCATAATACACATTAGAAAAGTGGAAGTGCATGAAAATTTCATAATCTAAGCACAGGAAGCCGAGTTCAGGATTTTCCCATTAACTTCTCTTTCTGAAGGAAAAGATAGAGCTAAAAGCTCATTACAGCAGAAACTTGCATTTATGCAAGCGTCCCCAAGAATTTCGGTTTATACAACCCGATAGAATCAAAAACGCCCATCTTGGGCCAACTTATTTGTGTTTCATGTGAGTGTTTTGGACTCCTCATGATATCTGAAACTACTATTGAGACAACTTCAGCTCCAAGCTTTTCGCTAGTACTGTAGATTAGAATGCTAGATGCATATCACCTATTGTTCTCATCTTATGCATTCGATGAGCATGCACAAGCACATATGAGAAATCCCATCTGCTCCTAGTTTGATTGCTCGTATTACTTGTACGCAACCTCATCAACTCATGACCCAAACAGAGTAGAATCAGTTTATGGTCAATAAGATGAGATGGAAAATAGATATCAAAAGAATATGACAAACAAGGAAATTCAACATGCAAACTAACTAAATTTTCATTGAGCATGAGAACGAGTAAATTTAAAAAAAGAAAAAGAATAAAAAGGAGGTTCTTCTAGGCATTCAAACGCATCATGTAATGAAAAACAGAATTGCTACTGAGTAGGAATACACACTAATTTGCAGCAAAGTCTTTGAATATTTAATAGACAGGAAACTTAAGATTGCTAACTTGCAAGAGAAGTTAACCAGAAAATTAACATATGAACAAAGTTTATTTCCCCTGTAATAGTAAATTTCATTTGTTAGTGGTCGTGTTATTAAGCTATAATTCCTGAAAAAACATCTTCAACACCAAAAGTATCCTGCTAAAATCATTCCCTCCTATTCCCCAGTATCTGTCTATCTGGTTGCTACACTAACTAATAAGGATGACATTGTATCACCATTTCAACAAAAAATCGGTTGCCATCCCTCTTTACCTATTTCACCTGCACATCACATTCACACTGATCAGATAGTTAGCCATTGATGTGATCCAGTGTAATTGAGCTAGGGTCTTGAATTTTCTTCTTAAAGTACTATTTGGATACAAAGGGTAAGATCTGCAAAGGCAGGTAAGCCAAGCCTTTCACTGGTGCATGTGATGTACTGAACAAAGATGACCAATCTTACCTGGGAAAAACAATCACATCAGGAATATTCACTGCTTTGTGAAAACTGTTTTGGGGCTTTCCATGAAGAAACCTCTCTTCATAATCCATTGTCAAGTTCTCCTGCACAAGCAATATCACAATAAATCAACACTATAAGCAAGGATGTCCTCATCCAAGAGGTGACGAATCCACACCCTCATCCAAGAGGTGACGAACAATTTCAACAGATTGTCAAACATGAAATAAAGTACCCCACAGATGGCCACAAGTTCGTCAATGAGCTCTTGTGGAACCTCCTTATGAGAGCCTTTCACCAGATATGCCGTGCTGCTTTTGCCCCCGAGCTCGACACCTCTGTCATCAAAAGAATAGTTGCCACCAAATCAAGATCCTTGCAAGCTCATATAAAGTTGAATGGGAAGAAAATTCCATAAGCACTAGAAAACAAAAGATCCAGCACTGAAAATTCATCATCCCACCGTTCTTTGCTTAATTGCTGAGAAACTTCGGGAAAAACAGAATAAGTTTGACTCCAAAACTTTCAGCATAAACTTATGGAAGACAAATATATGTACACATTCGGCCAAAAAAAAAAAAGAGAGAATATATGTCCACAATATAAAATTTCAGAGACTTAAAGTAACCATAGGTAGCTTAATTACTTTCTTCTTATTCAAAAGTTGCCACCTTCTCACAGGGGAGCAGAAGCTGAGTCTTGGACTGTAGCCAAAGCATTCAATAAATTGAAGTCCCAAATAATCGACAGCAAAGAACAAATAACCCGGACTCGAGCAGGTACTAAAAGTTTCTGGAGAATCATGGGAATTTGCCATATATTAATTCCTGCAGTGGGATTTTTGACTACCTAAACAATCAATTGTTTTGTATGACGATATTGATCATTCATAGTCCACTCGCAGAATGAGCCCAGGCAACTTCCAAATCAGAAGTATCACCAAAAAAAAAAAAAAAAAGAAGATTGTAGCAGGGAATGTAACACGACACACATCATTCGGAAGAACCGCAATTGCCAATGATTCAACAAAGTCTCGACAGAGCAAAAACTTTTTGCTTTATGTCATCAACAGTGAAAATCCTTGTTTATTTTCATAAAGATATAAGTTGAAGGGAAGATTCTCCTGCCACTAAGTTTACAGATTTTACTTTTCCTAGTGTCATTTTCACTTCTGTTCTTCCATCTTTTTATCTGGACATGGAACACCATCATCAACTGCCCGTGCACAAAGCTCGCACTCAATTTCAGCATTTAATCCCAACACTTCGCCAAAAACAGGACGAACATCGAAACCCAAATCGACGAGAAAGCTCCATACCCAGCATGGAGACCGGGAGCTTCGCAGAGCGCCGGCTCCGGAGAAGACCGAAGAGCGAGCGATCCGGCCGAGGCGGCGACCGCCAGCGGGACCAAGGCGCTCGACCACAGCCAGAACCGGCGGTCGTCGCTTCCGCCGGACCCGGCGGCGGTCGCCGCGAGCGCCCTCTGAGCCGGAGCGGAAGAATGGCGGCCCCGGGAGGAGCCCGCGCGGGCGCCGCGGAGACCGTCGAGGATGGCCTTGGAAGAAGAGGCGCGCAAGCGGCTGATCCAGGAATTGAAGGCCATGACGGCGGCGGCGGCGACGGCGATGGCGGAGAGGAGAAATGGGAGGAGCGCAAGGGCGTCGCCGGAAGGAAGTAGAGGAGGAGCCGATGGGATAAAGGAAGGAACTTTGCAGGCTGGAGTGAGCGAACTGGAACTAAAAATCGAATCTTTACGTCAGAACCTGCTGCTTTGTCGACTGAATAAAATAAAAAGGAGTCGCCGTCGCCCAGAAAGGATCGGACTCGAACATCGGCCTGCCGAACCGATAACGTCTTAGTCTTTGCCGTGGATCACGCGCCTCCTCGTCGCCGTCAGATTCAGACGTATCGGACATATCCAAAGCCCCCATTTTTCTTTGTTGCCCCGACGCCATGGTTAAGACAGATCAAACGTGCCGAGACAATTGCACGATCTTTCGTCGCTGTCCTTTACTTACTTCCATTCTCGTCGCTGTTCGTCCACGTGGCGGCCAACACTAGCACGTCTTCAACCTTCTCAAATTAAGCCCATTTCCATTTCGATATTGATTTCATGATTGCTTTTCATGACACGAAAATTACGTCAGCGCCGAATGATTTAATACTCTAAAACATTGCTCCATCATTGTAAATGCATGACATCATCTGCCACTGTCAAATTCCACTAGTAACAAAAGGTGGATCAGTAACTTGCTGACTTGGCTCGGCTTACTCCTGACGGAAGTTATCAACGGTCACATAAAATTCTCAAATTTTTATTTTATTCATTTGCCGACGTTTAATTAATTAGCACACCAAAATTAATCCACGTTTGTTTGGGGAGTTTTCCAACGTGTCAAAGTTACAATCAAACGAGCAACGGCAACTGGACTCGAATAAGAATTGATAATTTTTTATAAAAGCTAGCAACTTTATCATGCTTGAAACATCCACAAATAACATGTCAGCAATTTGCGCACTTCCAATCTATCAACCAACTGTATAATGACAAAACACATGCGATCTTCCACAACCTGTGAAACCTCGAATCCCAAAGTCTACATATTGCCGATACTGAACTTCCTCATGAATGCTAACCATTTCAGGAATTTCAAATGCAAGGGCTGCTCGACATAATGTTCCGTCCACAAAAGCTTAATGCCCTGTTCCTCGCGCGTTGTCTATCCGGCATCCTTAAACATATCCAATCATATACTTTGTTTGCCTATCCCAATACTCTCTAGACTGTTTCAGCATCTCGTTGTGTTCGGCGCCCGACCTCTCCTCCCAGTATTCCTTGCACCTGGATAGATATCGTTGGGAACACAAAGGCATTGAATCTCCCTTTCTCGATCACAAGTAGAACCGGTAGAAAAGGTGAATTCGAGTTAGCTCACCTTTTCTTCAAGAGCAGATTTAGCACTGACATTTGCACGGAGTTACCATAGACTCCAGCCTGCAACATGACACATGATATCAAATAGTGGGGAAAACAGATATTGCTGCAGAAGAAGTTATTCCGCTTTCACATATAATAGACAAGAAAGAAGAAATCACGCAGGATGAAGGGGAAATGTCAAAGAAAAGTATCGACTGCTTGAAAGCCACTCTTCTTAATTTCCAGTCAGCTTCAAGTAAGAAGCAGAGAGCCTGTTTTAAGACAGGCTATAAAGAATAATCAAAGTAGGTAACAGCAACTAGGCTCATGAGAACCCGAAACTAATCAAGCTTAACTTGATTGATAGACAGTGCTCAATGCATGGAAAGACAAGAATCATTGCTCCTGAGGATACGAGATTCAAAATGTTTACTGCCAGAATATTACTAATGAATCTGGGATGAAGTTTAGAGAAGAAAAACTCCGCAGGCCCGTCCAGTATCCAATGCCCATATTTGGAGAGAATGCTGAATGTATGCATATTAGTATATTAGTATTACAGGTATTTAATGAATGAAATGCTTCTAAGCTGGTAATGATATGTAATGAGGAAAAGCATTTCTGTGGCCTTACATCCTGAAAGGAAATGAAAATCTTCTTGCAGCACAAAGTGAGAAGATCACCACGTGAAGCACATAGAGACCACAAAATCAAAAAACGAATGGTCAAGCCCAACCCCTCTAAACTAGTTAGAAAACCAGATGTTAGGCAATTAGCCTGCTTCCAGTTGATTAGGATCATAAACCCCAAGCCTCAAGTAGACCTTTAGCACAATCAAGCACAAGATCACCCCCCAGCATACATGTGGCCCCTAAAAGCTATGTGGAGAATGATTACCCTCCCTGCCTAGGAGGAAGCATTCCCCTCGAAAGCCTTGATGCAGTCAGGCTGCCAACTGAAGATTTTATGAAGACCAAGCAACATAAAACCTAACTTCTGCACCTCTTGAAGCTTATATTCTTTTGACTGGGTTCATGCATAGATAACTTACAGTGAAGGCCATTTTGAGCTAAGTCGCTTGTGATAAAATTCAATTTCAGAAATAAAGACATAGATTTCCAAAAGATAATCACTATACATGAGGGTTAGCATCACCAGTGGCAGTTGGATACCACTACTCTATTTTCAACGCAAGGTATCAGATGTTATGCTAAGATAGCTTGCCTGGACCAAGCTAAAATTAACATAGATGGTACACATAGTGGAAGAGTCAGTCATCCCAAAGAGTAGCTTATACCTCTGTGTCTGTGTGGGTTTCGTAATTATTGGAATTGACTCGATACAGTTATATGTTCAATCAATCTTTCAAATATATAGTTCAAAGTTGTCTACGGAAAAAGGGATGTGAATGAAGTCAGAAATCTCCAGGAGAGAAAGAACACACTAATCTTGCGTCGAACTACTCTCAAAGGAAAGTTTTACAGTATAGCAAGTTTCTTATGACTATTGAAATTAAGAAAACAACAACAATAAAATAAACAACTCATCTCCTTTGGGGAGTCAGAGAAGGGTCTCCTCTCTCCAAAGCCTCGTGAATGGCAAAGAGATGAACAGCCCAAAGTAAGAGTCTTGTTATTAGCCCATGCTACAAAATTAAATATCAACTCATAGTCCTAGCTACAGATCAGAAATGACTTCTTGATAGAAAAAATTTTCATGACTGGAGTACCAAAAACTTCTCTCCTTTTTTATTTTCGAAGAGAAAGGGGGTCCATTAAGCAATTCTAATTGCATATCATACATCTGGCCAAAAAGAAAGATGGTATCATGCTATCGATTATAATTGCATACAGTTACAGCTGCCTATGGGACATCAGCACACTCTATTAGCTTCAAAAGATTCAACTATTGATGCAATGAAAAGCACATACCTCTCTGCAAACTGGACATTTGGCATCCTCACTTGCCGCCTTAAGTCCTTCAAAGATCATCACAGATGCCGCAGAGCAGGCACATGACTTGCAAAAAAGATGACCACAGCTAAGTGCATATGGGTTAAAAACGGTCTCCTGTAAGATAACAAGCCCTTGAGATTTGTTAATATTGAAAACAAAGATTAAAACTTTTTTCTCCATTGAATACTAAAGTGAAAAATACCAGGCAAATAGCGCAAGTCAGATCATATTCTAGCTTTATAGAACCTGCGAGTGACATTATCAGAGCAGACTTTGTCTCATCAAATTGAAATGAAAACTGAGTAGAACACTCAGCACACTCTTCAGCGTCTAATCCTCTGGAATTTAAATAGAAAGCTCCCAGTTCTATTAGCCATGGTGACTGCAAGAGCTCTATATGCTCGGCCCGCATCTTAGATCTAAAATGCTCCCCATTGACAGAGCCATGAACCTATGACAGATTGAAAATCAGAGAATCCTCATCAAATAGGCAACTCGTAAGAGCACAATAGAAAGATAGCTTATATGGACTATGGAGTGCACACCTTGTCATACTTCTTGAGGATTTTTCTGATAGCAATTGCATTCATAGTGACATATTCTATCAACATTCTTCCTTCTTCTAACAGGACTTGTTGATCACCCTTAAAACATGGACGAAAGCACTGTATGTACCTCTGAATCCCAGTTGCAACGAGAAGATGGAGAAGGTGTTTAACTCTTGAATTAAAGCATCCTGCTATTTCTGAAGCTTCCTTCATCAACTCAGAGAAAAACATCTCATCACACACTGCAAAATGCAAGAATAGTCATCAATAAAATTTGCAATGTAATTTATAAGATACTAATGTCCTAAAGGTTAAATAGTATATTGTAGATATTCATGAGTAATAAAAGAAATACCAACTCATTCACATTGGCAAGAAAATAAGGCGCCAAATAAGTCCTCAAAATCTCCAAATTAATGTCTGTTCCCTTTAATTAAATGTCATCGACGGGGTTTTAAAAAAAAGAACAAAACGAAACGTGTAACATGAAGATCAAGTTCATATGGAACTACAGCGCATAAATAATTTAACTTCTTTTAACCCAAGTTGTCCAACTCCAAAAGATTATAAAGAACTTCAAGAGTAAGCTTGTCAAATGTTCCTTCAGGTTTATGCCAGATAAAGCCAAAACCGTCAATGACAAAGGTCTTCTTAGGTGAGGTTACTACTTTGAGAACTTCCATACTCAAGCAGAATATGGCATCCAAAAGAATCCTCCACAGAGACTAACCATCAATATTTTTACTCTAACTGGGATAGTTTCTGTACTCAGCAAAAATTAACAGAACACTCACGCACGCGCACACAGATTTCTCGTCATATCTTGTGGACTATCTCCCAACCTGTGCGTCAAACAGCTCTTCTCCAATTATCTCGTAAAAAAGTACCCTAAGAAAAACTGAAAACAACTTAACAAAATGCCTTTTTTTTTTATAAAAAAGAAATGTGTGTGTTTTACTTAAAGCCATGTAATGTAAGGCTCTGAGTTTGTGGATTAACTACTAATAAGAAGTTGCAGTTCATTTTATTTATTTTTTTGAAATCTTAATTGCTTCTTCTGTTGTATGATGTGAATAACATGCTTTTGGGCTTGATTTTATTATGCCAGGTTGACCATCTATATCTTCACTAAGCATCGAAAGATAGCCAATAACATATTCAGCGAAGGAATCGAGCGATACATTTACCCAAAATTTTGTTTGGTAACAGCAACTTCTTCATGAGTAATTGCTTGTCAAACAGCTGAGTAAAAAATTATAGAAATTTTTCCTGCATATATAGTGTTTTTAACCCCACCACGGTTTGTGTGCTGAACAATTCTTGTGATAAGGCGCGATGTTCATATCCACGTCCCAAGGACTTACTTTTGTTCATGTTAAACAGCGTTCTCAAATAAAGAACCCGTCCAAATATGTATAATAAATCACCTACACAGGATTCCTTTGTATAATCACGTTGAATATCTGAGCCTTTGAGAGCACCCAACCAATCTGTCAGGCTACAGCTGAAGTAAGATGCCCCCAGAGGCAGCCCCAAGAAAATTACCTTCACTGGGCATTCACCCATGGCAATGCTCCATTGTCTTGGTTTGAGACTTATGCAGCTTGGCTAAGACGTTAGTCTCCCGTGCACACATAAGAGGACCAGAAAAAAAAACGATACGCAAGGCTCCCGAAATGGAAAAAAAACGATACCCGGACAAGCTTCGCATCGGCACAGCTGCGGCGACCTATCGGCCTCCTCCTCTCCTTGCCCCGCGTCACAAGGCTGGTGCAACGATTTGCAGGTGCGGCACCTCTTGAGGACCTTCTTCAGCCGCTTGTACTCGACATGAGAGCACCTGCCCAGAAACCGCTCCTGCTCCCCATGCAGATACTCCATAAACGTCTCCCCGAACTTCATCCTTTCCGCTGTCTGCGTCGGGGCCAACCGGAACCCAATAACAACAGGCCTTAGCCGCACGTCCGAGAAAAAAAAACAGGGAGCTAACTCTCCTAAAAATCGACGAAACAAACGCTGGCCTCGTCCTAAATTCTCCTGCTCAATCGCTCGGACACGAGACAAACGCGAGCGAGGATAGCCTGCGTCGATAAACCTCACGAGGACAAACGAGGCAACCAGCGAGACAGCGATTGACGAGAATGGGAGAGGATCGAAAGCGCGAGCAGAGAAGTACCTGGAAGGAGATCGCGTGTCGCGTCGTCGAAGAAGATGGCGAGAGAGATGACGACGACGAAGAAGGAGCTTCAAACCTTGAGGAAACCCCGCGAATTCCACGGGATTTTATTTAAGCCACCGCAGGGGTTGGAACTCGCACGCGCTCGGCCAGCGCATGCACCGCACGTGTACTGCACAAACCTGCCTCATGATATTAAATTTTTACATAAACATTCTCGGGGCATCGTCATTGTGCAGGAGACGGGCCCGGACGAAACTAAGATATTCGGGTCGGGTCATACCAAAGTCCAAGTTTAGGGAGAGGAGACTCTTAGCTTCCCCTTGCTCGTGTGGTCTTAGAATTTCTTCCTAAACCAGCTTTTCTAACTACCTAAATAGAATGAAATGATACAAATGAAAAGAAAAACCCTATATATATACAAGTATTCTTCTAATTACAACCATAAATCTCCTTTCAATTTAATAATAGTAAAGTATTTATTTCTCATCCACCAACTGTCCGCATTAATTATAAATATTCTCTAGAATATGGTACATTACTCATATTACCATACATATATAGATATTCTTCCAATTACAACATTTAAATCTAACAGCATTAAAGTCTCTATCTTCTATCAACAAACTATCCGGCATTAATTACAAAAATTCTATAGAATATGGTGCAATACCCATATTACCCACCCCTAAGAATATTTTTAAAGTACTTGACAAATCCTAGGACTCATTTTAGTTCTTGCCCAACCTTCTTGGACGATTCACCATCCATGGTATGCTGAAAACCTCTTAGACACAAGGCTCCTGGAGCATGACAGGTTGTTTGCCCTTTATCGTAAATCTCATCGAAAGTCAACACTAGGTTTTGTTTTAAAAAAATTTGGGTCGGAATTTAAAAAAAAAAAGAGTTAACAATTAAATTTTTAGATAATTCAAAGTCAGATATTTGAAAGCATGCTTAGATTTTTCCTTTTGCTTTTAGTCATTTAAAAATTACGTTGAAGTTTTTTATTCAAATTTTCATGATCGGATATATTTTCTTCCTAAATTCTTTTAGAAAATCCAAATGAGCAATTTATTTCATCTTTTCTAGCACACGATTCTCTCTTTTTTCTCATCGGCCAAAAAATGCACACATAGAGACAACTAATTGTGAAAAGAAGAGTAATTTGACTTATTTTATGGACTCAATTAAATTATCATAAGATATGAAAGAATTATCTAAATATAGTGTAATTTTGTAAATGTTACTTCAAAACACTGCTTTCAAGTAGCATTTAACCGCAAAATTAGCAACTGCAATACAAATCAACCTTTAAGGAGTAATCTGTAATTTGCCAATTATGCCAAAGCTCAGGGAGCTTTTCAGAAACTCGCCCTTCGAAAAGAAAAACGAAGAGTCATGGGCCCAAGGAGTCGGGCGTTGGCCCAACGGGCCCAGGATCTCCAATTCGGGGCGGGCAACGACCCGAAGTCCCGCGGGCCCCCCCGAGAGCGACGATCCTCGATCCGCTTCGCTCCCTGGATCGATCAAATTCCCATATCCACGAATCCTTCGCGTTCCCCCCAGCACGTCTCCTCGTCCCCGAGCTTTCCCCTGCAACGCCTCCGGTCTCCCAGGTTCGCTTCCGCCGATCTACGTTCGTCGTTCATTTCTCTCTTGACGCTCTGTTGCTGCAATGGATTTGCGATGACCTCGCCTCTCGCTTCTCGGTTGGTAGGATTTGTCCAAGATCACGCATGGTTACTGGCTTGAATTCGTGCTGTGTATGCCTGAGTTTGGATCTTATACGGAGAGAGAGAGGGGGTTGTGATTTATAGATGTTGGGTATGTTTGCCACGATGCGGGCTGTGACCGTCCTGTATTTCACTCTGAATTTGCGTGGAGGAGTTATGATGGCCTCGTTGCGCGATGCTCTCTTTTTTAAAAGTTTTGGTTTTTTTTTTTTGGGGCGGTGAAGTATGTTGTTTCAGCCTGGTTTGCTATCTTCCCTCAGATTAATGGTGCTTGGGTTCGCTTTTGATCACTATAGCCGGTCGATTATAGTGCCAGGTGGAAGATTTGGGGAGACCCTCACAACCGATTCGGAGGGTGGGGATAGCTTCGTTTAAGCTAATACTCGAATAGATTAGATTCTCGCGCACGACTGCTGCCGACATAATTCCCTAGAGGAGATCCGAGATAGAAATTGATGCTTTCTGATAGGGATGGTCGTAAAAACCTTGAGTTCATAGGATCTGTCTAGTGCATTTGTTCAGTGAGTTCCAGTGATGTTTGGACTTTGTGAGATGATTTTTCAATATTTTAGTGAATGCTCAGCTCTCTCTTTATATAAGTTAGACTAGATTGTCAATGCCGAGTTTGGGGTCATATAATAATCTAAAGCCTTGATGGCGGGGGAGTGCTTGCATTTCATGCTTTGGGTGTCGTGCGATTGCTAATGCCTTCAGGCTCTTCGTGACCTTGAATTTCTCCTCATCTCCACTATTCCTATGCTGGATTAGATAGTCTAAAACAAGTGATGCACAGCCTCATAAAGCCTCTTTGCCTTCACAAATCACAGAAGGTGACGGCATGGAACAGATTGAACATGGCTGCAATTGACTTTTCATAAATGAACTCTCTGTCTATTAGTTGGTACCGTTTATTTAAAGAGTCCGTTGGTATTTTCTTGGCCTTCTGCTAGCACATCCAAATTTTTTCGCAGGTTCATCATGGTGACTGTTGGTGTTGCTTAGTCTGGGTGTGCTTTAATTTTACAAAGACCATGCAGAATCTTTTGCTTTCTGTTGCCTCAAATTTGTACAATAAGTATGAGTTCATCATGCTCCTTTATAACATTGTTATTCCGGCTTTACTTGTTAGGTCATTGATTTGCTTGAGCCAAAGCTTATTCTGAACTAGTAGCAGCAGATGGTCAAGAAAAGGCAAAAACAGCAAGCCATGGAACACGGCAATGACTATGATTCTACCTGCGAGGTGGATCCCTACGAAGATACGAGCTGGGTGATTGTGAAAAAACAGAGGATCACTATTTTGGTGCCGCCTTTACCTGTTGCAGAAAAATCTGCAGTATCAAAGCCATCCTCGAGCCAGGTGCAAGACATACCTAGGGAACACGTGCCTGAGAAATCACCACTTCCAGCCGAGGGGAGTCCTGTAATGCTGTCTGTCAGTGAATACGAGAATGCGACATCATTGCCACTCGAGAATGACATATTCAGGGAGGTTTCTTCTCCACACCCGTCAGACCGACCTAGAATCTCAGGAATGGATTCCAGAACACAGTCCAAGAACCCTGCCAAAGTTTCTGGTCAGAAGTTACATGAAGTAGTGAAAACATCAATTACCTCAAAAAGTATCAACCGGGAGAGAATGTTGAATGGTCCTTGTTACTTCTCCAGTGGGGTGACGATCCTTCATCAACAGCTCAAAGCACGAAATCTCGAGAAGAAACTTCAGAAGGCTGGTGGACTGAGCAGCTGGCTGATGTCACTGGGGCTGGGGCAATTTGTGAGGATCTTCCGGTGTAGGCGCATCAATGAGTTTCAGCTGGCCAACATGACAATGAAGAAGCTCAAAGATATGGGTGCTGCTGCCGTGGGGCCTCGGAGGAAATTGATGCACGCCATCGACTGCGTCTGCGATCCTTATCATCGAAGACTCGAAGTGCCTCCTAGGATCTGCTAAGCATTTGAGCTATTCGAAAAGATACATGATCCAGTAACTGGAGCTAAGGCCAACTCCTTGTGAATCAGAAGCATGTGGACACCAGGACAAGAAAAGCATCCGGCGGCTTTAAAGGGTGTCCCCGCCCGCGAACTTAAGCTGCTGGTATCTTCGTCCTCGCTCTTGTACTAAGAGAAACGAACTCGGTTGCTCCATGTAATTAATTTTCTCTTGTTTCTTCCCCTTTTCTAGGCCTGATCGAACACGTTCGACCAATGCCGCTAGTTCTACCCAATTGAAAGAGATTGCGTGCCTGTGTGGTGAAGAATTTTAGAGGCAGTAGAATTTCGGCTTAGATTGCTTTTCTGCTCGCTGCTCGGAGTTGCAGCATCCTCGGGTTAAAGGGGAGAGTACAGTACGCTAGGGTCATTGCACTGACAATTAAAATTAAGTCTCAGGGCTCCAGTTTGTTGAAGATAGAGAGCTTCCGGTTCTTGGGAAGTAATTAGCTTGAAATGGCCCAATTTGCTTAAAATAAAAATTAACAACTTTGCATTGGGTTGTAACTGGTCTTTGTTACGTTTCTGTCAAATGATATCCTTGTAGGTTTGCTGTGTAAATTTATCTCCACACCACTTGATGACATGGATTTGAAACACCTGAACTGCGCCGTTTAAATCTAGAATAACTTTCTTTATTAAGAGGGTTATTCTTTTTTCATAATTTGTTGGAAGGTAATTTTTGGGGAGAACAAAAAGTGAGTTAATTGACCGTTTTAATTTGATATAAAGACTAATTTCTTTCGTGCACTATTATTTTTCTGGAGAAATAAGATACTTAATGTTATTATTTTTTTCTTTTTTACCACTTAAAGGGATCTTATCTAGAAAGCATGACGTTTTACTATTGTTTTTAACAACTAAAAACAATATTTGTCCAAAATTTACAAAGAAATTGAGAGGAAGATAATTAGAAAGAAAGTGAACTATTACTTAACGAGTGAGAATTATATTTATCGGAGTGTATTTTTAGAAAGCAAAAGTGAGATAAGCGATACTTTTGACATATATATATATATAGGCTAGGGCAATAGCACATAATTAGAAGATCAAGTAAAGAAAAAAAAAAAGAGTTATTATAATTTTGTTCGTTTCACAAAAATAAATGATTTAAAAATTATTTTCCCAAAAATAAATTCATATCATTTACAAAAATAGAATGAATAAAAAATATATTTATCATCTACAAAAATATTAAGATATAATAATAAAAAATCTTATTTCGATTAATTATTTCGAATTATATAAATGATTACTTTTATAAAAAAATTCAAATTATTTATTTTTGCAAAAAAAAAATAAAAATCTATGTACAACGAAATTTGAGGCCAACTTGTTCTTGTGATTTGATCCACGTGGACAAGATCTCCACCGTTGAGTAGGCCTCTTTATGTCCCTGATCGTATACCCTGCATTTCGAAAGCAGGTGTTCGTTTCCCGCTCCGTCATCTTCAACGAAGCTCTCTCTCCGAATCGCAGGGAAAAGCTCCAAAAACAATGGAGGAGACGATAGCGGCGCTCGGCAAAAGCCTCGGCCAATTCTGCAACCACCTCCAGAGCAGCGTCGACGCCCTCCACCAATCCCTCGATCGCCGTCCCATCCCTCTCGGTCCTCTCTCTCTCTCTTCTTCCGATTCTCGTTCCATCCAGCGATTAAAGCTGCGAATCGCATCACTGAGTTGAATCTCTTCTCATTTCACTTGCTACTGTTAGTTACTTTGCGTTTCCTTTGGGTAATGGGCCGAGAAAAGTTGCAAGGTCGCGCTTTTTTCTTCTTTTCAGTCGATTGATTTTTTTTGGTGTTTTGATCGCAGATTCCGCTTCTTCGACCTTCATTCAGTGCCTGAACCGCCGCGTGTCGACCGCGAGCGGCGATCTCGATTTGCTCGATTCCATGACGTTCGGGACCGTGTCGTTTGAGGAGCTGTTGGGTCACTGCAACGAGGTCTTCAAGAAGAACCAAAGCGACCTCGCTCAGCTCGAAGATCGCCTTAAGAGCTTCGGCTACGTCCCCGGTAGTTTGAGCTCGACAATTTTTCTGCCTTTGTATTTGATTGCGAATGATTGCATGGAAGTAGTTTACTTGGGGTTGAAGTGTACATCAATATGCTGGATCGCTAGGAGTTGAAAGGAATGAAAAGGTGCAGGTCAATTATCTGCAGACTTTGATATCCTGGTTTTGTTTTGTAGATGTTGACGATGTTGAAGAAGATACAGTCGATGACTTATCGAGCCCTCTTGAACTTGATCCTAATTCTCCATTATCAAATGATGGATTTGACCAGCCATCTTCATGTTCGGGGCGACTTACTGCGGCAGCTTCTATGACGAAGAGTTTTGAAGAAGATTCTCTGTATCCTTGTCAGGTTTTGATAGAGCAACTTTCTTTTATCCAAGTCTGAAATATTTGGCAAATTGTAGAATTCTAAGCCGAAGAGGTTAAGAGTAATAGATCAATTGGCTAGACTGCACACCTGGCCGGAGCTTCTATCCCTTAGGAACAATCAGTAGACAGTTCGCTTGCTTTGAGTACAGGCCCTTTTCATGAGCCTACGCTAGATTTTGTTGATTTTGTCCTTCCTGAAGTTCCCTAGATTTGATGACTCCATCAGCTTGAAAAGACTTGGTATATCTGACGTAGCTCTGGCCACATTAGCTTTGGAAGGTGAGGCTACTTTGAGGATGTGTTTGACATGCTCTGTGCTTTATGGAAAAGACGTGATTTTTCTTCATTGTTATTTGGAACATCAAGTTAGTCCTTGTTGAGATGATTAGAGAGATAATTTGTGAGAAGGCAGTTGAATTCCTTATTAGCCAAGCAGTCTTGTCTGACAATTTTTCCCTTCTATATCATTTCCAGCTAATGGCAAGACTCTTGAGCTAAATCCGTGTTCGAGACAACCACGAAAGTATGTCGTCCATGCTTGAGTTTTTCCTTCTTTCTCGGTCTTCTTTTTTCCTTTTCCGTTTTTGCTTTTTCTTCATTGAGGCGTGAACCTCCTCTGCTACTAATCTTTCGTTCTCGTTCCAATTAGAAATCAAGAGGATAAGATGCATGACCTGGAGGGGCCATATCAACCTGCTACGGTGAACCTGGGGGCAAGTGAAGGTACTGATACAAAATATACGCATGGGTTATTGCTTAATTAGATTCTATTAAGTTCACTCTTCCTACTCCCGGACTTTATACTTACGTGATTCGATACAATTGGAACCAGTTGAAGGTCCAAAATCTGTAGTTGAGGCATCAAAAGATGAGTACGAAAGTCTTCCTTCCTACATGAAAGGTCTTGCATCATGGGAGGTATAAAACTCTAACTTAAGCTTTGGATTTGTCTCTGACTCTTAGCAGATGCACTGCAGACAATCACTTTTATTTTATATTAAGCTGCTGTCTTAAGACCATCAGGGTTAGTAGCGCGTGAATCATATATTCTTTTGAAACAGAAATAGTGTGCTTGCTTGATTGGATTAATCCTAATAGTACAACATCTTAGAGAATTTTGTAAATGAAGTAGGTTAGATGGCTTCACTAGCATTAGAACATTGGCAAGCTAGTAAATGTTGCTTGACGTGTGAAATCATCTTCCCACCGCAAGGTTCTGTATCCTTTCTCGCCATAATTTGCTGACAAGGGATCTGGTTTTAGTCCTAACCCATTTGCATTGTGCATTTTACTCTGCAGGATTTGCTTATAGCTATCGAGAAGATAAACTCATACCTAAGCAAGAAAGAGAACTGTTCAGAAAGCAGGAGCTTCTTTCAAGACGAAATATCATCATTGGCATTGGGTTTGTATATAACATCAGTAGTGATATGAATCTCTGAGTGACCGTGAAAGCATTTGCTGCAAACTGACGAGCGCTTGCCTTAACAAGCCTTTTGTCCATAACTTGATGCCCTCTGAAATCTTTATTTTACCAAAATATGGATAGCCATCCTCCTAGTCTTTTTCTTCATTGAATCTTATATTGGTATTTTCCCTGATCACTTAAGATGATTCATTGTTGCTGCTTATTGCAGGGCCCAAGGCAAGATCCTATCTGCTGCTGCTTACTCGCATGAAGCAGCTGGTCGTTGAGACAGTTGATGGATTGATCTCATACAGAGTTTTATAGAAGGAAGTACCTTCGCAGAAATATACTTGTTGGAAGCACAGCGTCCAGTTTGTATCAGCCTTTCAGACATGCATTGTTATGCGCAAGGCTTGAAATAAACATTTTTCTAAGCACGAGTTTTGTGGAGAAATCATCTTATGTTAAATGATTACTTTATTACGGTACCCTGCAATTTTCATCTCAATTCCTAGGGTCAATTAATCTGAAAATTGCTCAATTGCCATGTGATTCGACTCTCAAACAGTTACCAAAGAGTCGTCTCCTTGTTTGTTGTGGTGAAGCGAAAGAGAGAAGAAAGTATTAAAGAGAAAATGAAGGGGAACATATGTTTTGATTGATCACTGAATGATCAATTTGCAGTCATTGGGCAGGCAACTAGCGGATAGACTCGTGCCCCGACTTTAGATGTTGAGGCATCTACATGGTTGGCATGTATGTTATCTGCTGCATTTTCGAGTTCTCCTGGTAGTTGTAGACTTGTAGCGTGGTCTTCTTATGTTAGACAACAGTTGCTTTGCAAAGCACATTCTTGAATACAATCAACGATCACCGCATTTCGTAGTGAAGTAGGGAAGATGCAATTTGGACTGGTGAATATACAATTTTTATGGGCATCCCACCCTTGACAAGAACCAAGCTGGAAGAGGCAAACTATGGACGAGAAGTGATCGTTTCTTCTCCCTTTTATTTGTGTGATCCATTCTTTGTTGCCCTTTGACGTTTTAGTGAAGGATCAAGAAGACCGTGCAAAGCAAAGAGTACAAGACTTAACCTGCTGCACATCGAAAATACAGTCAGTTTAGTACCATCGATAGCAAAAACGTGGGCCTCTCGCTTATTGGAGAAGCTTTGCAATTTTCACAGTAGAGGAAGACAGCACATACTTCTAAACCAATAATTCTCATTCTTGCAGAAGGGCGAAAGAGTGGGCCTCTAATACAGTGATCAAGCAATGAAAAGAGCTTATCTGTGCACATATTTGTCTTACAAGAAACAGAGTAAGAAAGAAAGGAATGTAGTAAAGATTAAAGAGAAAGGAAGCAAAATTCAGGCCACTTTTGCTTTATCTTTCATCAGACGAAGGTATTCCAAATCTAATTGGAATGGCATCGAATTGCTTGCAGATTTCCACAAAGAATTGAGAGAATTATGCAACAGTTTGGAATAACGTTGTGCTTACTCCATTTCACCATGTGTATTTCTATGTCTCTGCCTATATAACCTGGTAAAATCATGCTTCTCTGCTATCCTTCTCCTGATAACTAGCAAACCTCCTCGAGAACCAATAACACCAAACACAACCATGACTGAGGTCGTCTCAAGCATCCTCGGACCTCTTCTGCAGAAACTAGCTTCACCGGAAGTTGAAGAAATTCAACTAGTATGGGGCGTCAAGGATAACCTGGAGAAGCTCAAAAGCACGCTAGAGATGATCCAGAAGGTGCTCGCCGATGCTGAGCAGAAACAAACAAAACAGGAATCTGTGAAGCTTTGGTTGTCGAAACTTAAAGACTTCTGCTATGATGCCGAGGACGTGCTAGACGAATTTGAAACCAACGCTTTGTGTGGGCGGGTGAGGAGGACCGAGCACTTGACCCTCAAAAGGAAGGTACGCTACTTGTACTCGTGGATATCCAAGTTGATTTTCCAGTTTAAGATGGCACATAATATGAAAGAACTGAGAAAGAGTCTTGATGGGATCGATATAGAGAAAACTCAATTCGCCTTGTTGCCTAATGTTCAAGAAAGGACCATAGTTCCGCGGAGGGAAACTTACTCTTTTGTACGCACTTCGAATATAATTGGAAGGGATGAAGAAAAGGAAAGGATAATCGAGCTGCTGAAAAGATCAGATGATGGTGGAGTTGGAATAGCAGTCATTCCGATTCTTGGAATTGGGGGTATTGGAAAAACGACTCTCGCTCAATTGGTATACGATGATGATAGGGTAAACGAATATTTCGAAGGCAACAAAGTTTGGTTGTCCATGCCAATGCAATTCGATGTTGAGAAGATAATAAGAGACATGGTCGAGGCTCTTGATCCAAAAAAAAAAGATGATAGACTTGAAATGCAGCAAAATTACCTAAGAAGCATGGTAGAGAACAAAAAGTATTTGTTTGTAATGGACGATGTGTGGCAAGTGAGAAGGGAGGATTGGGTGCGATTGACAGATTTGTTAAGAGGTGTTTCCAAAGGGAGTAAAGCCATAGTCACTTCGCGGAATAAATCCATCACCTCAATCATGGACACCGGCTACCCTTTTGATTTGGCCAACCTTTCGTGGGAGAATTCTCTAACTTTGTTTGTGAATTGCGCGTTCGATCAAGGGAAAGAGAAGAATCACTCGGACCTTATGGTTATCGGCAAGGAAATCGTGAGGAGGTGCGGGGGAAATCCTATGGAGGTGAAGACTTTGGGAAGTTTGTTGTATTCAAAACTCAACCGGAGTGACTGGGAATTTGTAAGAGATAGTGAGATTTGGCAATTAGACACTGATATTTTACCTTCACTAAGAATAAGTTACGATTTAATGCCGTCTTACTTGAAACAATGTTTCGCTTACTGCTCGATATTCCCAAAGAACCACGAGTTCAACAACTTTGAACTGATCCCCTTGTGGATCTCGAACGGTTTTATCCAACCCAGAGGAAAAAATCAAGAGCTGGAAGAGATTGGACAGCAGTACTTGGAGGAGCTGTTCTCGAGATCCTTCTTCGATGTTGTCGAGGAAAATTATCCGGCAATGATCTTCAAGATGCATGATCTCATTTACGAACTTGCTATTTCAGTGGCACAAACAGAATCGTGCAACATGACGAAAGAGCGCGCGCGGTATATTTCCCCGAGCACTCGACATATATCATCTTTCATCCCATTTGGTGGGCCAAAAGATGAACTACACAGCTGCTTGACCAAACTCAGCCGTGTTCGTACCGTCATGTTTGAGGAGTTGGGTTCCTCTGAGGAGTTCTTTCTGGAGACGTGCATTCGGCGATTCAAGCATTTGCGAGTGCTATGGCTACATCGATCTGGCTTTGACCTACTGCCCAATTCTATTGGCAGTTTAAAGCATCTGAGGTATCTTCATTTATGCCTTAGCGATAATCTCAAGAAACTCCCCAATTCGGTCTGCAAGCTTCGCAATCTGCAGTTCTTAAGTCTTGGCTGGTGCTGCGAACTCGAGGAATTGCCTGCAGACATCAAGAATATGATCAACCTCCGTTTTTTGGGGATAACCACGAAACAGCAGCGTTTCTCGGAGAGTGGAATAGGATGCTTGACCTCTCTGCGGTGGCTATTCATCGGAGAGTGCAAAAATTTGGAAACCTTGTTCGATGATATCCAATCGCTCACGTCGCTCCGTTTGTTGATCATCGGTGATTGTCCGAAGTTGGCCTCTTTACCTCAAGGCATCAAGAATCTCCCGGCATTAGAGCATCTCTGTATTGGGGACTGCAAGATATTGAGGCTGCCAGAAGGCGAAAGTAATGAACCACGCTCCACGTCGAGGCTTCGATCCTTCAGATTCGAGGAATTACCGGAATTAGTTTCGTTGCCCAGGTGGCTCGAAGGTTCTGCAAGCACACTCCAGAGGATAACAATTGCGGATTGTCCCAAATTGAGCGCATTGCCTGAGTGGCTGCAAAATTGTTCTTCTCTGAGGATACTGGAGATTGAAAGCTGTCCTGAATTGTCCTCTTTGCCAGGTGGCATTCGCCACGTCCCCACATTGACAAAGTTGCGGATATCTGATTGCGAGAACTTGAGTAGTTGTGGAGAAGACTCAGAAGATTGATCCACCGGTACAACCAAACTCCCCCTTTTCTTCCGATGCGTTTATAAATTAAAATTTAATTGTTTGAGATCATGTTCCTTATATTGTCTTGATTTACTTGCATGGTCAACAGCCACGTGGGGCCTTGGAATATGAAGAAACAATCATTTCCACGAGAGCGGCGGATATTTAATTGCGAGGGATTGAGCAAGGACACCGATGTTCGAAGAAGAATATAATTGCGAATAAATATCTAAATATGTAGACGTTGTCTCGTAAGATATTTTCTTATAAGAATGACAGTGCTAATGTCTAGCCAACAGCTTGGCCACTCTATAAATATCTGTTTGCTTATGAGTGTGTAAAGATTTCTGTTGGCCGATATTATAGAAAGTGCCTCTAATAAAAATGTGTGTTTTCTTTAAATGACTTTTATGTCTTTTTCATCAATTGATAAAAGAGCTTTCGCTGCGCGTGCTCTACGACCGTGGATGCTCATCCTCGTCAGAGAATAAATTGATCCATCGGTATAAGTAAATTCCCCCTCTCTTTTGACACATTTATGAATTTAAAATTGGATATGCATATGATTCAAACGATTGCTAATCTGGTGATTTTCAATTTGTTTATTTCATGAACAATGTTCTTATAAGTCAAATTCTTCTAGAAAGTGTACAATGCTAACCGCAAAGCAAAAGTGGCCATTGTGTATTTTGCAATTCCATTTAATTATTTATGTTGAGGATTAATTTACCCCTCTAAAAAAGTCAAAGCACCTAAAAATGTCGTGTTATTAGAAATTTTGGAAGTTAGAATTTGAGGATGAAAAAA
Organism: Eucalyptus sp. ANBG9806169; assembly: GCA_014182395.1. NCBI lineage: Eukaryota > Viridiplantae > Streptophyta > Magnoliopsida > Myrtales > Myrtaceae > Eucalyptus > Eucalyptus sp. ANBG9806169. The sequence continues at coordinate 38,038,454 of CM024573.1, read as the reverse complement.
TTTCAGGGCGCCTCCGATGCTTGGAGGCTTGATTCAAAATGAGATTTCCTAAGCCCATTGACATGTATGTGATAACCTTTCACATTAGTTATGTAAATTGTAATTGTTGGATTTTGTCAACAACATCTGACTACACAATGCCCGTCGGGGGATTAAGGATGGGCATTGGGACAATTGACTATGACATACAACACATCGGCACCGCTCAAGGATGAACCATTGTCGACTTCATGAATGACAGTGACCCAAGACCGTTCGCGATGGCAATTGCGTTAGAGATATGGATCAGGACGTTGTCGAGGTGAGTTAATCTATTTCACCATCAAAAAAGAGGATTTTAAATGACGTGTTGACTATAAAATACAAATATACAGGCCAATTTTGGTGAATTGACTCATTTTTAAAACTTTGTGAGAGTAGATTAAGTACGTATATATATATATATATATATTGAATCAAAGAGAAAGTTTAAAGGGCCACTTTGCAATTTTTCTTTGAAATACGCAACTTGGATAATTTTTACATTTGCATCTTTAAATTTCCCGTTCGAAGACTATAGAAAATACTCGAGTAGGATAATTTAAAATACTCGAGTAGGATAATTTTTGGAATAGTCTTCGACTATCTGAAAATCATAATTTTTGTTATATTTGCATTCAAAGAATGCATGGTCATTATAAGCTCTGATTTTTCCCTACAAGCAAATACTATAACTTGAGGTTAAAGGAAATATGTACCTCGGAGAAAAATGAGAGCTCTGTTTTACATTGCTAAACAATCACGCCTCTTTTAATGAGGATTTGTATGGAAATAAAATAATAATTTACTTATGCTATACTGTTTGGTTTTAATATAATCCAATTGGTTGTTTGCTAGACCAATGATCTCTTGCTTCACGAAGAAATGCATGGAGAAAAGATGAAATATCTGGTGAGACGCACATGTAAGCTGTGTTCAAAAGGTCTACCTCAAAGAATCGATTTTGTGTAGAGTAATCATTATATTCAAATTGATCCATAACTTACTGACTAAAACTTTTGAGTAAATATAGTTCCAATAGAATATGTAGAAAAATTTAGACTTGAGCTACTTCTTATCGATTACCTTGGATGAAGGTATCGGATTATGCTTCTCCCTTCCAACAATATCCGTATATCATCCAGTTCAAACTCAATGTAAAGAAGAGGTTTAGAATACGAAAATCGGAAACACAAAATGAACCAACGTGAGCATTAACGTAGTTGAGTTCTGGTTCAAGACTCGCTTGAATATATCACTAACATCCCTATGAATGTACAAAAAAGAGAAAAAAGATCTTTTCCTTTTTGTTTCGATTTTTTATCTGAAAAAAAAAAAAAAGGATTTTTCTAGAAAAAGAAGAAGGATACTTCGTTCTTGATAGTGGCTAGGAGCATTGAAATTGTAGAGACTACTGCTTGATCATTTCTACCAACTTAAAGCTCCAATTACTATTCTTTTTATGTTTTGCGAAAGCATCCCGTAGAAAACTACATAACATCCCAATTTCGAGAACCTCCATTTTGACTTCAATCTTGTAATTTGACTTCAAATCAGGCCAAATTGTTACTCTTTTTTTTTTTTTCCCAAAAATCACCTTATCATATCATTCGTCCCATCTTGAGTTTCGTTTGTCAAAGGGTAACGTTCCTAGGTAGCCTTATCATATCATTCAAACCATTGAGAGTTTCAACAGTTAAGGACGTAAAGTAGCATACATATTTGAGAAGGGTCAGAATTTACTCCAAAAATGGCGGTCAAAAGTTGCACCATTCATCTACCTAGGATTTTTTTATCAGAATCAACCCAGGGTTAAGTTTTCGGAGAAATGCAGACACTATGAAGCACTTGATTTTGAAGTCATGCCTCCAGGCAAACCGGCAAGCTTATGACATCCCTTTTGACATTGAAAACAACACTAACAAACAAAATTCACGTCAAAGGAAGCGTCATCTATTTCTCTTGCTCCCATCCTCCCAATCGCGTCCCTGGATCGTAGTTAGTGAATAGGCGAAACTCATTCCCAAGCTTGCTCGAATGCTTAGGCCGGAATATGCATGGATGCAAACCAAGAAGTTCTGCAGCTCTATCCTTTTGAACTTCTCCTGCAAGCATCTCAGAATTTGCCAGGCATTAGGAAGGGATATAAAGCATCCAGCATACTCCAAAAAGGGGGGAAAAAGAACTGCAGCAGTTCATAGCTATAACGTCACTGCAAATGAAAGACAATGAACCAAAAAGACGGGTTTAAAGGTGCCCCAGGAGGACTAACAGTCGACAAATACCTGTAAGTAAAAGCAAGTAAGCGTTTGACTGCAAGAGGAAAGATATGGTTTGAGCAACTTTCTCCAAGCACTCCCCACTCTGTGGTTCATAAAGAAAGGGATCAGAATGTATTCAGCTGATAATGGAAAGAGATACATAAGCGTGTCTACTAAAGGATCTGCCAGTTCTGGGACAAGATAAGTGATGGTAAGCATAGAATAGGGAGGCCTAAGCATTTATAGTTCATGAGGCCACATAAACTTACCAGGTATGGAGGATCTGCAACTATAACTTGGTAAGCATGCTTCATTTCAGTTGGCAACTCTTCTGGTTTATTGTAGTCATAAAACGTGAAGTCACTTCCGTATTGTTCAAAACGTTTGTCATACTCGAGTAGTAGCACAGATACACTGGGATCAATTCTCTGATATGATACCACAAATGAGTTACTTCAAAGACCTTATCTCATAATGACATACCAAATTCCAATGACACGCACACTCAATAATCTGAGAAACGAGTGTTGATGAAAAGAGTAAACCCATACCAATAGTTAATAAGATTGCTACTATAAATCATCTCATTATGCCCGAATCTTTTCTTAGACATCAAGGCTGGCCTAAATCATAGGTCTGACAGGCACAGAAAATATTTTACCTGTACTACAACAAATGGCACGATGCAACACATATAGATTGTTCACACATTTTACGAAACTATCTTCCCATTTGATAGTTGACAAGACACGACAGACCCACCTACTAATTACATTATATAAAATAACCGCCAAAGAAACTCAAAAGTTCCAAGCTTGAGTGTTCGGGCGTGGATAGGATCAACATACTAACAACCTTGAGGTTCTACTTCAAGGAAAAGGTTCAACAATAAGGGGACAAAGGCGATACGGCTTCCGAACAGCAATAGTTTCGGTAACTGACCACTCACCTTCATTTCCCTAGGGAGACAACATATGTCAAAATGCCGAATAGGAAAGGATACTCCAATCTGAAATTTGCTTCCGTAAAATGGCGCTTGAAAACAACTTGCTTATTCCAAAGTCGAATCTCATTTGATTAATTGAGCAAGGGGTCACTGAACTTTGAAATGATCATCGCATTTTGCACGAGGGGTCAAGTAGCTACAACCAAAAGGCAGTATCAAGTGGTCCTTTGCGATTACATGGAGTAACAATAACACTGACCGGAGGCTCATTGTTAACTGGCAAAACACAGAGCGCAGTTCAAAAAATCGCAGTCGATCAGTCCGTCTTTTCCCCCAAAAAAGAAATGCTCGACCACCGAAAAGCCGATGGAACCAAAACCGAAAAAAGAAAAATATGGCGCACCTTGAGATAAGCATAAAGCGTGGGGCAAGCGATGCAAGCAACGCGAGAGGGAGTGCCCGAACAGAGCGCGATGACTTCGTCGGCGACGGTCTCGGCCGTCTCGCGGTCGTACCAGAACTGGCTCAGCCTCCAGTCCTCCGTCACCAGCGCCACCTCCGACTGGTCCGCCGGCGACTCGTTCTGGTTCTGGTTCTGGTTCTGCTCTCGGAGGAATTCCTGGAGTGCCGCGAGGGCTTGCGAGCTGAGCGTCGGCGCGTCGTCGACGTCGACGCCGACGTTGCGATCCGCGACTCCTTCCATGGCTTTGGAATTGGAGAGGGACGGCGATGTGAGGACGGCTGGCGGGGTCGAGGAGCACTCCTCTTCATTTTTCTCTCGTTCTGAATTTATTGTTCTGCATTTTCTAAATTCTTAAAGTGAGAATTGGGTGAACAATTTTTTTGCTTCATTCGAATTTATGAGTCTCGTAATTTAAATTTTATTTGATTCGAAATGCTTAAAACCTAAATATATTCACGTAGAGATGCACATATAACACATAGTTTTAAGATAATGTCCAAAAAATTGAATCGCTTTTATTTTGAAATTTTCAATTATTTCTGAAAAATAAATCATGATTTGCTTTTTTCTAAGCAAAAGAGCAAACACTCTTAACAATCTCGTAATCATGGTTTCAACTACCTTTTTGGGGAAATTATTAAAAAAGTCTTAAATTTATTGTAATTATAACAATTCAATTATAAATCTTTTATATTTGTGTCACAGTTCAATATATCCAACCAATTCTGTCCAGCCAACAATAATATAACGCTACTTGCATTGACATGATATTTTTAAAATACTATTTTAATATTTTCTAAATTTTTTATAATATTTTCTTCTATTTTCTTTATTTTTTTTCTCCTTCTCCTTGTCTTCCCTTTAGCAACAAAGGTCACTGACCATAGGCAAGGGCATTGCGGCCCTTGCCTAATTTGGGCGAGGGATGCCGAGCAATGTCCTTATCCACTACCAATGAGGACATTATAGCCCTCGCTTGTGACCAGCGAGGGTCGGTTGGTAACCCTTGCAAGCCCTAAAGGTAGGGAAAGAGAAAAAAAAAAGGAATAAAATTATAAATAAATTCAAAAAATATTTAAAAAATATGTTCAAAATGTCATATCAGCGACGGTAACACCATGTCAACGCCGACCGGTCGAAATTGATTGGATGAAGTGAACTGACATAAATGCAAAAAACTTTAAAACTAAATTAGTCCAAAAAAAAAAATAGCTGAATTGGCACAATTATAATAGGTTTAAGACTTTTTTTTCATAATTCTCCCTACTTTTTTCTATAAACAATGAACAAGCTATGAGTGCCAAATTGTTAGAATATCCAAGGACACATTTTGATACGGTTAATCACAATTTCACGAAGAAGGTAACCATGTTGAACGGGCAGAAAGTAAGAAAAGCCGTAAGAGATCCAAACGATGAACTCAGCCATTGAAATGCGATTCCAAAGGCGGAACAACAAAATCTGATCCTGTTGCACTAGCCGTCGATGATTAGCTAAGAAGGACCCAGGAGCCCTCCCAAGATAAGAAATGAACACGACATTGAGGATGATAATTAGAAGCTAACATCATTCCAGAGACGGTGGCCAAACAAAGCAGCAATTTGTACCATCGCTAGATATTGGTTCGATCGCACGCCACCTTACTAGGACCGAAAAGAAATATAAGAGATGGGGCATGATGCGAAACACGAAACCAAGGCCTGAGACATATGAACTTTCCTCGTCCCTCTGGCGCAGTGCAGATTTCGTGTTTGCACCTGACGCTGGCGTGGAATTAACAGCGCTCGATCATTCCAGATAGCCACCTGCATCTAGCAATTGAGTGAAGAGTCTGAAGACAGTTAATATAATTTTTGCCCATATGCATAGCCTCATGAGCTCCACAACCAACTTGTCCACCAGAAGATGGCAACCATAAAGAAATTTCAAGGCATGAGCCCAATCTCCCAACAGATATGGTTCCCCCCATAAATTTGTGCACCCACCAAAACGCCCATAGTGCATATGAGCTCCTGATGCTCAGCTAATGTGTTTCTTCACCCGACAGACTTTCACAATCTGAATCGGTGACAGCTACATTTGCATCCCATACACCATGCCCTCTGCTCTTGTCCACTTCCCCAAGTGTTCCTAGTGCTTCGGCATAGTACGCAAGAGCGTCGCCAATAGCTACACTGAGAGCCTCCCAGCTTGCTTTGTTGTCATAAATGCAATTCAACAACCTATTTTGGGCATCCACAGAAATAATATCTTTGGCCCTAAGCAACTCGATAAATTCTTTGGCTTCTTCAGCACTTTCTTTTCCCATAATGGATTCCAGACACGCGGTCAAAGCTTGCAGACCTGGCTTCCACTGAGATGGACAAACCAATATTGCTTTCTTCATGGCATCATATGCCTCCGGCATCTCATTATTTTGGATATATCCTTTTGCCAAATGGTACCATGTCATGTAATCAAGCTTCCCACCTTTCTGTACAATTTCATTCTTAAGTCTCTCAGCCTTCTCAAGATCACCAGTTCTGCTATAAGCATGAATCAGGTTACTTGGAATACGAATATCACAGGTCGAATCACTAGACATCCAATGCTCCAGAATCATTTCAGCACTTTCAATGTCGTCGAACTTCACCAAAGAGTTCATGACGCAATTATACCCCTTGTTGTACACTTTTCTCTTCTTCTTGTAAACATCCCATACTCTTAAAACTTCATCTTTATTCCCTGCTTCTGCATACTGCGTGATAAGAAAGTCGTATGCTGCGTTACTTGTTTTCTCAGTTATCAGTCCCTCACATTTCTTTAGCATTTCCAGAGCTTTATCGAGAAGACCCAATCTTAAGTACCCAGAGGTCACTACAACACCTGTCGTCCAATCCCAAACAAAATTAGCATCCATTTTCATCCGTTTTACAATCATCTCGAATTTCTCAGTGTCAGAAGCAGCAGTACTCGCACTCAGCCAGATACTGTAGATATATCTATCCTGATTAATCTTTTCTTCCTCCATCTCATTAATCAGAGCATCTACTTTACCATGGTCTCCAGTCCGATAGTAAAGATTAATCAAATTAGTGAAGCAAAGGACAGACCTTGGGAATCCCAGATGCCTCCTTGTCTCCAACAGAGCCTCTGCTTTCTTTGGAAGTTTTGCCTTAGCATAGCAATTAAGAAGAGCAATATAGGTGCATTACTTCATCTCAGCCGTATCCATCTATATGCAAAATGGTGCTTGAATTGTAGTGAGCTTGCAGTTAGGAGTACAAGAAAACAAAGTTCCATACTTACGATAAAATGCATGCTTGTGTCCGTGTGCAGTGGCGGTGCACCTAGCATGTGCAACTAAGTTCACTCCCATCAATTCAGTTCATGCATTTTGGCTTGCATGCAAATAAATCAAGAATAACACAAAATGCCAGAGCAGCTCTCCCAGTTAAATCGCTAACCCTTTTTTTTTTCTCATTTTTCCAATTTTATCTGAAAATGAAAAATTTTTCTTCCACCCAATCTATGCAACCCTTCAAAAGTGTTTCTATTCATGTCTCTACCATTGACCACTTATAGCTAGGAAGGGTAACAGAAAGAAAAAGAAACACACAAGGAATGCACAACAAAAAGCTGACAGGTCTGTTGGTCATGGGAAAGATTATTCTTCTACTCGATGCAGACAGAAATAATTAAATGGCACAACTGCAGAATCAGTTGCAAATCATATTACTAATTATGCAGTAACATAAAGAACAACAGCTCCTTCAAAGAGCAGGTTGCTCCACTCTGTCAGGAAACAATGGTGGAACAATAATTGTTTCTTCAACACAGAAAAAGAAAAGGGGAATAGTATCTTTTGGAGGAAGATGCGTTTAGTCCATTGAAGATTTCCAGAAGACATAAAGGGACATCACTCGTCCTAGCAATCTTGTGTAGACCAGCATTAGCAACCCACTCCAGATGTGTCCCAAAAACAGCTTGCATTAAGGGCTGCGAATTTTTTGCTGTACCTTTACAAGGTTGTGACGTGGCTGTAGTTGCGGCTATAACGATGTGTTTTTGAACCTTGAAACCATTTGACAAAATGCTACGGAATTTTAAAAAACGCATTGCTAAATCTTTGAATCGCTCGCTAACCCATTTCTGCGTGATGGAGAATACAAAGGGTAGTAGAATTTGGGCTTACGCTGTGTTTCTCCTCGCTGCTCGAAGTTGAGGCATCCTCAGGATAAAATGGGAGAGTAGAGCAACACACTAGGATCTTTGCACCGATGATGACAACTAAGTCTCAAGGCTCTAGTTTGTTGAACATGGAGAGCTTCTGTTTCTTTGAAGGCCATTACCTTGAAATGGCCCAATTTCCTTCAAAATTACCAACCCTGCATCGGGTCATAGTTCTGGCCTCCCTTAAGTTTTCGTCAAATGATACTTTCAAAGGTTTTTTTTGTCATTTGACGCATACATTATTTTTCACATCGCTTGCTAATGTGGATTTAAGGCACTAAAATGATGCCGTTTCGATCTAAAAAGAACTTTGTTCACAAGGAGGTGAGGGTTGCATTTTCAAAGAAAATGAGATGGTTAATCTTTCCTCATAAATTCATGAAGGTAATTTCTGGAAGGAACAAAAAAGGCAGTTAATTGATTATTTTAACCTAATATATAGACTAATTTCTCGTGCGCACGATTATCTTTATGGAGAAATAAGATATTTAATGTTATCTTTCTTCTTCTTCTGTTTTAACCACTCAGAGGAATCTTACAAGAGAGCAAGACATTTATTTTTCTACTGTTTTCAACAACTATTCAAAACTTACAAAACAAAAAGATTAGTTTGGCAAATATTTTTGGAAAAAAATGATCGTTTGCATCACTTAAAAAAAGTGTTCAATTACAAATGTTTTCACTATAAATAATAAGTTATGTCTATGTATCTTTATAGAGGATGAAAAAATTCTTTTTCATTCATTTTTGTAAATAATAAAAGGAACACTTTTAGATAAATATTTTTCATATAGTTCTTTTTTTCGCAAAATAAACACACCCTTCATGAGTGAGCATTATGTTATAAAATACATGAATCAATGAAATACATGAATGAATATTCATTATATTCATCTTATCTAATGTACTTATTATGGTACATTTGTATCATACATTCTAAGTACATCTCCCTATACAATGAACATTCATCTCCCTTATCTAGTACATGTATCATTCGATACATTGATATTAATGATAAGTACATTCTTGTTCTCCTATAAATAGGAGTTTAGTTTTGATGTACAATTACTACTGTAAACAACTATTAGAATAAACAGTCATACCTTCTTCTCTGGCTTTCTCTACTATCTCTTGTGTTCACTTGCTTTCTCTTATCAATATATTCTCTATTATATATTCACCACAACACAATATTTTACAACACGTTATTAGCACGAGGATCTACCAATTGAGTAAGTAATGTTTGCAAGCACGAAGATCTACCGACTGAGTAAGTAATTTTTGCAAGCACGAAGATCTATCAACTGAGTAAGTAATTTTTGCAAGCATGAAGATCTACCGACTAAGTAAGTAATTCTTGCAAGCACGAAGATCTACCGACTGAGTAAGTAATTCTTGCAAGCATGAAGATTTACCGATTGAGTAAGTAATTTTTGCAAGGTGGGTATTCATTTTATTAATTAACTTATACTTCATCTTCTTCTATCAATTCTTCATTTTTATTTTTTCTTGGCCTGAAGCCAAATCTAAAATCTAAAAGTATCATTCTGCTCCTGAAGTGGCAGTGGATATTTCGAAATACTTTAAATTAATTTAAGGATTTGATTTTATAAGGATTATATGCAAATTTTATGATACTTGACACCTGAAATTGTCAACATAAATGCAAATGGAAAATATCGAGAAAAATGGAGATGTTTGTTTGCTTGATAGTGCAACAACACATACTATATTTCGTAGTAGACACTTTTTCTCGAGTATGACATTGCGTAAGGCACAAATCCATACAATATATGGTCCTGTTTCGATTATTGATGGTTTTAGGAATGCCACAATTATTTGGCCAAATGGCACAGTCCTGCATATTGAGAATGCGTTTCTAAACATTAGATCAAAAATGAATTTACTCAGTTTCAAATATGTACGCCATAATGGGTACCATATTGAGACTATTTATGAGCAAAATAAGGAATATATTGGCATTTTTTCTTATAAGATGGGCCTAAAGACCATCCATGAAAAGCTAGAAGCTTCTTCTATGGGTTTGTATTGTGTCATGATTAAGACTGTTGAAACCTACGCCACCACATCTTAGAGATTGGTAAGCCCTGATCAGTTTGGACTGTGGCATGATCGCCTTGGTCATCCTGGCGCTTCAATGATGCGTAGGATAATTCAAAATACAAAATGGCACCCTTTAAAAGATATAAAGGTATTGTTGTCCAAAGATTATAATTGTGAGGCTTGCTCACAAAAGGAAAGCTCATTGTCAAACCTTCTATAACAAAGGTTAATCTTGAATTTCCTTTATTCTTGCAAAGAATTCAGGATGATATTTGTGGACCAATACAACCACCAAGTGGACCATTTCGATATTTTATGATATTAGTGGACGCATCCTGTAGATGGTCTCACGTTTGCCTATTATCTACACGCAATGACACATTTGCACGTTTATTTGCACTATTATCATATTCCAGTAGCAAATGCTCCAGCTAGGATAGCTGTTCCCGAAAAACAGGCTAAAATGGATCAAAATCTCCTGCACTTGAAGTGTGGCAGACCGATAGGATCAAAAGATACTACTCCTCGAAAACGAAGGGGAAAGAATCAAGAATCCGCTCCAGAAGAGCTTGGCGTTATGCTTGCTCCTGAAGAGCTTATTGCCCCTGAAGAGGCGCAAACCTATGAAAGGAACATCAATCCCGGAAATACTGAGAATTCAATTACATATTATAATGAAATTTGGGATCGAAATGAAATCATCATTGATGATGCTTTTGCATTCTCAGTTGCTTATAAAATTATGGATGATGATTTTACTTATTATTGTTCTTTCATATAGGTATGAAATGCTTATGAATTTTATATAAAATTTATTTGACTCTATAACTAAGATGCAATATTGATTAGCCCCAGAAGTGGCTATATGGCTCAATTGAGGGGGAGATATTATGAACTATGCATTACAGCATTGATATGCGGCGAGTTCACAAGATGCAAAATTGATCAACCCCAGTAGTGGCTATATATACATTGCACTCTTTTTTCTTTTTGTCCGGTTTTTTCTCACAGGGTTTTTCCGGCTTAAAGTTTTTAACGAGGCAATTAATGCATCTATAAATGGGAGAGATCATAACATTTGTGCTCTGCACTCTTTTTCCCTTTTGTCCAGTTTTTATCCCACTTTGGGTTTTTCCGGCTTAAGGTTTTTAATGAGGCAAGGTATCATTTGATGCACAATCATAATGAATACAATGAATATTCAAGGGGAGTGTTATAAAATACATGAATCAATGAAATACATGAATGAATATTCATTATATTCATCTTATCTAATGTATTTATTATGGTACATTTGTATCATACATTCTAAGTACATCTCCCTATACAATGAACGTTCATCTCCTTTATCTAGTACATGTATCATTCGATACACTGATATTAATGATAAGTACATTCTTGTTCTCCTATAAATAGGAGTTTAGTTTTGATGTACAATCACTACTGTGAACAACTATTAGAATAAACAGTCACACCTTCTTCTCTGGCTTTCTCTACTATCTCTTGTGTTCACTTGCTTTCTCTTCTCAATATCTTCTCTATTATATATTCACCACAACACAATATTTTACAACACATTACATATATTAAAGTGTATTTTTAGAAAATAAAAGTGAGATAAACGATACTTTTGACTTAAATTTATGAATGAGAGCAATAGCACGCGCTACATGCATGGCATAAGTATAGGGCTATGTGAATAAAAAAATAAAAAATAAAAGAGTTACTATAACTTCATTTAATTCACAGGAAATAAATAATTTGAATAACATTTTTTTAGAAATGATTACTTGAATTATTAACGAAAATAAATGAACGAAAAATATTTTTATTATTTACGAAAATGTTTGGGCATAACTTATTACCAATGATAAAAATATTTTTTTATTAGTTAGTTATTTCAAATGATATAAATTATTATTTTTATAAAAAAAAAATCAAATCATTTATTGCTTACGATGTAAGAGAGCGACGAAATTTGAGGCCAACTTGTTCCAGTGATGTTTGAACTTTGTGAGATGATTTTTCAATATTTTAGTGGATGCTCAGCTCTCTCTTTATATAAGTTAGACTAGATTGTCAATGCCGAGTTCGGGGTCATATAATAATCTAAAGCCTTGACGGCGGGGGAGTGCTTGCATTTCATGCTTTGGTTGTTGTGCGATTGCTAATGCCTTCAGGCTCTTGGTGACCTTGAATTTCTCCTCATCTCCACTATTCCTATGCTGGATTAGATAGTCTAAAACAAGTGATGCACAGTCTCATAGAGCCTCTTTGCCTTCACAAATCACAGAACAGATTGAACATGGCTGCAATTGACTTTTCATAAATGAACTCCTCTCTGTCTATCAGTTGCTACCGTTTATTTAAAGAGTCCATTGGTATTTTCTTGGCCTTCTGTTAGCACATCCCAATTTTTTCACAGTTGTCCCAGGTTTCATCAAGGTGACTGTTGGTGTTGCTTAGTCTGGGTGTGCTTTAATTTTACAAAGACCGTGCAGAATCTTTTGCTTTCTGTTGCCTCAAATTTGTACAGTAAGTATGAGTTCATCATGCTCCTTTATAACATTGTTATTCCGGCTTTACTTGTTAGGTCGTTGATTTGCTTGAGCCAAAGCTTATTCTGAACTAGTAGCAGCAGATGGTCAAGAAAAAGCAAAAACAGCAAGCCATGGAACACGGCAATGACTATGATTCTACCCGCGAGGTGGATCCCCACGAAGATACGAGCTGGCTGATTGTGAAAAAACAGAGGATCACTAATTTGGTGCCGTCTTTACCTGTTGCAGAAAAATCTGCAGTATCAAAGCCATCCTCGAGCCAGGTGCAAGACATACCCAGGGAACATGTGCCTGAGAAATCAGCACTTCCAGCCGAGGGGAGTCCTGTAATGCCGTCCGTCAGTGAATACGGGAATGCGACATCATTGCCACTCGAGAATGACATATTCAGGGAGGTTTCTTCTCCACACCCGTCAGACCGACCTAGAATCTCGGGAATGGATTCCAGAACACAGTCCAAGAACCCTGCCAAAGTTTCTGGTCAGAAGTTACATGAAGTAGTGAAAACATCAGATACCTCAAAAAGGATCAACCGGGAGAGAATGTTGAATGGTCCTTGTTACTTCTCCAGCGGGGTGACGATCCTTCATCAACAGCTCAAAGCACGAAATCTTGAGAAGAAACTTCAGAAGGCTGGTGGACTGAGCAGCTGGCTGATGTCACTGGGGCTGGGGCAATTTGTGAGGATCTTCCGGTGTAGGCGCATCAATGAGTTTCAGCTGGCCAACATGACAATGAAGAAGCTCAAAGATATGGGTGCTGCTGCCGTGGGGCCTCGGAGGAAATTGATGCACGCCATCGACTGCGTCTGCGATCCTTATCATCGAAGACTCGAAGTGCCTCCTAGGATCTGCTAAGCATTTGAGCTATTCGAAAAGATACATGATCCAGTAACTGGAGCTAAGACCAACTCCTTGTGAATCAGAAGCATGTGGACACCAGGACAAGAAAAGCATCCGGCGGCTTTAAAGGGTGTCCCCGCCCCGTTTAATGAAGGTAATTTTTGGGGAGAACAAAAAGTGAGTTAATTGACCGTTTTAATTTGATATAAAGACTAATTTCTTTTGTGCACTATTACTTTTCTGGAGAAATAAGATACTTAATGTTATTTCTTTTCTTTTTTACCACTTAAAGGGATCTCATATAGAAAGCATGATGTTTTACTATTGTTTTTAACAATAAAAACAATATTTATCCAAAATTTACAAAGAAATTGAGAGGAAGATTATTAGAAAGAAAGTGAACTATTTCTTAATGAGTGAGATTACATATATTGGAGTGTATTTTTAGTGAAATAAACGATACTTTTGACTTAAATATATATAGGCTAGGGCAATAGCACTTAATTAGAAGATCATGTAAAGAAAAAAAAAAAGAGTTATTATAATTTTGTTCGTTTCACAAAAAAAAAATGATTTAAAAATTATTTTTCTTAAAAAAATTATATCACTTACAAAAATAAAATGAATGAAAAATATTTTTATCATCCGCAAAAATATTAAGATATAATTAAAAAATCTTATTTTGATTAATTATTTCAAATTATATAAATAATTACTTTTATAAAAATTTCAAATTATTTATTTTTTGCGAAAAAAATCTATGCACGACGAAATTTGAGGCCAACTTTTTCCAGTGACTGGTCCACGTGGACAAGATCCCCACCGTTGAGTAAGCCTCTTCATGTCCACGATCTTAGACCGTGCAGTTCGAAAGCAGGTGTTCGTTTCCCGCTCCGTCATCTTCAGCGAAGCTCTCTCAGAATCGCAGGCAAAAGCTCCAAAAACAATGGAGGAGACGATAGCGGCGCTCGGCAAAAGCCTCGGCCAATTCTGCAACCACCTCCAGAGCAGCGTCGACGCCCTCCACCAATCCCTCAATGCGCTTGTTGGGTCTTCTTCCGATCCTCGTTCCATCCAGCGATTAGAGCTGCGAATCGCATCACTGAGTTGAATCTCTTCTTATTTCACTTGCTACCGCTGGTTGTCTTGCGTTTGCTTTGGGTATTGAGCCGAGAAAAGTTGCAAGGTCGCGCGTTTTCCTTCTTTTCTGTCGATTGACTTTTTTGGGTGTTTTGATCGCAGATTCCGCTTCTTCGACCTTCATTCAGTGCCTGAACCGGCGTGTGTCGACCGCGAGCGGCGATCTCGATTTGCTAGACTCCATGACGTTCGGGACCGTGTTGTTTGAGGAGCTGTTGGGTCACTGCAACGAGGTCTTCAAGAAGAACCAGAGCGACCTCGCTCAGCTCGAAGAACGCCTTAAGAGCTTCGGCTACGTCCCCGGTAGTTTGAGCTCAACAATTTTTCTGCCTGTGTATTTGATTGCGAATGATTGCATGGAAGTAGTTTACTTGGGGTTGAAGTGTATATCAATATATTGGATCGCTAGGAGTTGAAAGGAATGAAAAGGTGCAAGTCAGTTATCTGCAGACTTTGATATCCTGGTTTTGTTTTTGTAGATGTTGACGTTGTTGAAGAAGATACAGTCGATGACTTACCAAGCCCTCTCAAACTTGATCCTAGTTCTCCATTATCAAATGATGGATTTGACCAGCCATCTTCATGTTCGGGGCGACTTACTGCAGAGGCTTCCATGACGAAGAGTTTTGAAGAAGATTCTCTGTATCCTTGTCAGGTTTTAATATAGCAACCTTCTTTTATCCAAGTCTGAAATATTTGTCAAATTGTAGAATTCTAAGCTGAAGAGGTTAAGAGGGATAGATCAATTGGCTGGACTCCACACCTGGCCGGAGCTTCTATCCCTTAGGAACAATCAGTTGACAGTTCGCTTGCTTTGAGTACAGGCCCTTTTCATGAGCCTACCCTGAGTAGGCTGAGTGCGGCAAGAGCACCCCTCAGTGGACTCACTCGAAAGCCAGAGTCTATCTCCTGTCAGCTCTATTGGTTGTGTTTGATGCTGGTGTCAGAAAAATAATCTTGAACAGTGTTTATTCCATTGCGACTTAAGAGTTTACGTACTGTTGACAACTACTGCTGAGCCATATCATTTGGCAGTATAGACACTGCCTTATTATATCCAAGTTGCAAATAGTGTTGCAATATGTCAGCTTTGCAATATGCAAATTTTCATCCTAAATGACTGAAAAGTGAAAAAATGGCCAATTATGGTATATAATTTCCTAGATTTTGTTGATTTGTCCTTCCTGAAGTTCCCTAGATTTGATGACTCCATCAGCTTGAAAAGACTTGGTATATCTGACGTAGCTCTGGCCACATTAGCTTTGGAAGGTGAGGGAACTTTGAGGATGTGTTTGACATGCTCTGTGCTTTATGGAAAAAGACATGTGATTTTTCTTCATTGTCATTTGGAACATCAAGTCAGTCCTTGTTGAGATGATTAGAGAGATAATTTGTGAGAAGGCAGTTGAATTCCTTATTGGCCAAGCAGTTTTGTCTGACAATTTTTCCCTTCTATATCATTTCCAGCTAATGGCAAGACTCTTGAACCAAATCCGTGTTCGAGACAACCACGAAAGTATGTTGTCCATGCTTGAGTTTTTCCTTCTTTCTTGGTCTTCTTTTTTCCTTTTCCGTTTTTGCTTTTTCTTCATTGAGGCGCGAACCTCCTCTGCTCTTAATCTTTCCTTCTCATTGCAATTAGAAATCAAGAGAATAAGATGCATGACCTGGAGGGGCCATGTCAACCTGCTACGGTGAACTTGGGGGCAAGTGAAGGTACTGACACAAAATATATGCATGGGTTATTGCCTAATTAGATTCTATTAAGTTCACCCTTCCTACTCCTGGACTTTATACTTACATGATTCGATACACTTGAAAGCAGTTAAAGGTCCAAAATCTGTAGTTGAGGCATCCAAAGATGAGTACGAAAGTCTTCCTTCCTACATGAAAAGTCTTGCATCATGGGAGGTATGAAACTCTAACTTAAGCTTTGTATTTGTCTCTGACTCTTAGCAGATGCACTGCAGGCGATCACTTTTATTTTATATTAAGCTGCTGTCATAAGACCATCAGGGTTAGTAGCACGTGAACCATATATTCTTTTGAAACAGAAATAGTGTGCTTGCTTGATTGGATTGATCCTACTAGTACATCTTAGAGAATTTTGGAAATGAAGTAGGTTAGATGGTTTCACTAGCATTAGAACATTGGCAAGCTAGTAAATGTTACTTGACGTGTGAAATCATCTTCCCACCGCAAGGTTCTGTATCCTTTCTCGCCATAATTTGCTGAAAGGGATCTGGTTTTAGTTCTAACCCATTTGCATTGTGCATTTTACCCTGCAGGATTTGCTTATAGCTATCGAGAAGATAAACTCATACCTAAGAAAGAAAGAGAACTGTTCAGAAAACAAGAGCTTCTTTCAAGACGAAATATCATCATTGGCATTGGGTGGGTATATAACATCAGTAGTGATATGAATCTCTGAGTGACCATGAAAGCATTTGCTGCAAAGTGACGAGTGCTTGCCTTAACAAGCCTGTTGTCCGTAACTTGATGCCCTCTGAAATCTTTATTTTACCAAAATATGGATAGCCATCCTCGTGGTCTTTTTTTTCATTGAGTCTTATATTGGTATTTTCTCTGATCACTTAAGATGATTCATTGTTGCTGCTTATTGCAGGGCCCAAGGCGAGATCCTATCTGCTGCTGCTTACTCGCATGAAGCACCTGGTTGTTGAGACAGTTGATGGATTGATCTCGTACAGAGTTTTATAGAAGGAAGTACCTTTGCAGAAATATACTTGTTGGAATTGGGTGTCCAGTTTGTATCAGCCTTTCAGACATGCATTGTTATGCACAAGCCTTGACATAAACATTTTTCAAAGCACGAGTTTTGTGGAGAAATCATCTTATGTTTTTATGATCACTTTATTACGGTACCCTGCAATTTTCATCTCAATTCCTACGGTCAATTAATCTGAAAATTCCTCAATTGCCATGTGATTCGACTCTCAAACAGTTACCAAAGAGTCATCTCCTTGTTTGTTGTGGTGAAGCGAGAGAGAAGAAAGTATTAAAGAGAAAATGTGGGGGAACATATGTTTTGATTGATCACTGAATGATCAATTTGCAGTCATTGGGCAGGCAACTAGCGGTGAGACTCGTGCTCCGACTTTAGATGTTGAGGCATCTACATGGTTGGCATGTATGTTATCTGCTGCATTTTCGAGTTGTCCTGGTAGTTGTAGACTTGTCGCGTGGTCTTCTTATGTTAGACAACAGTTGCTTTGTAAAGCACGTTCTTGAATACGGTCAGCAGTCACTGTATTTTGTAGGCAGCAGGCAAGATGCAATTTGGACTGGTGAATGTACAATTTTTATGGGCATCACCCCATTGACAAGAACCAAGCCGGAAGAGGCAAAGTATGAACGAGAAGCAATCATTTCTTCTCCCTTTTATTTGTTTGATCAATTCTTTGTCGCCCTTGGACGTTTTAGTGAAGGATCTAGAAGACCACGCAAAGCAAAGAGTACAAGACTCAACCTGCTGCACACCGAAAATACATTCTGTAAAATATGGGTTTGACCCAGTCAAAAAGAAAAGAAAAAGGTAGAAGCTACAGCAGAGAGAGAAAGAGAGAGGGATCGAGAGTTTTCCGGAGAAGGGGAAAAGAGAAGAGAGAAGAGAGAGAGAGGAGGAAAATAAAATAAAAGAAAAGGTGGTGGGACCCACTTTAAATAAAGAAAGAAAAAGAAAACAGAAAAAGGGGAAGAGATAAAAAAGAAAGCAAGCCCACGTTCGGGCACCAGAAAGAAAAGAAAAGAAAAGGAGAAGAAGAAGAAGAAGAAGAGAAAGGGGAAGAAGGAAGAGGGGTTTTGGGCACGTGCACACTACGGATGCCTCGCTAAGCCGACTCGACTCCATAACATGGCACTTGGTAAGAGATTAGGCCCCTCGTTTGTCCAATTGAAGTAATTTTTGGGTTTAGGGCTCAAATTCGGAATTGTTGGAAAATCAAGTGGCGAAGTCCGATTTTGGAGTCTTTGAGCCGCGCATTTTCGTAGGAATGATAATTTAGGATGTTGTGGAGCCATGGATTTTATGGATCGTGATTTGAGCTTGTGGTTTGTCCGGAACAAAATTTCAAAGTTTCCCACGCGCAGTGAACAGTAGCGTCCAGCAGCTTCGGGCCTATATTTTGTCACCTTTCGGCTTGATTTTGAGACGGTGAAGTTGAGATTCTTGTAATATGTGTCAAGGGCTCTCTATCGACTATAAATTCGTTTGGATCGGGGTTCGGAGGAGGAAGTTAGGGCGTGATCAGTTTTGCGTTTAACTCCGTGTTGCGTTTTGTTAGCGCGTAGAAGTCCTTTTGTTAGAGTTAAGGCATAAGTTAGTAATTTCGTATTTAAGATAAGAGTTTTATTAGATTTTAACATTATTCATCGGTTATTTGATAGGGTTGTGAGTTCGACGATACGGGTATCGTTTGTCGTTTGGTTGTAGACGACGAGGTGAGTGGTACTATATCTTCTTTGGTTTTGAAAAATTCATGTCTTGAAGTATATATATATATATATATATATATATATATATATATATATATATATTGAATTGAGGAGAACATTTTTATTGCATAAAAGCCAAATCGAGCCATTGCTACTCTTTGGTTGATTATGAATGTTTGAAAAGCATGTTTTACAAAGTAAGTGGAGAAATATATATATATGAAATTGCTTTGCGATTGATTTATGGAAATGTTTATAATGATTTGAGAAATTAATATTAAATGGATGATGGGCTATGCCGCAAATATTATTTGTTTGATTTAAGATATTGATTTCTGATTTGGATTTTTGGTATTGAAGAATGATCATTTATGCTCAATATGACTGTGAACCCAATGAGGGGTTTTTGAGGTATGCATACCAGGTTTAGGATATCCTTATGGGCCCAGCCATCGGCTTTGTAGGTGGAGACCTTGCCAAGAGGAAAAGCTTGGTCACCTTGTCACAAGGCGTTGTGTCGTGACCATAGTTAGTTATTGAGCAAAAGATTGGTCGATGGATGGACCATCGACGTGTGTTTGATATGAGATGAATCAATGGATAGACCATTGATGTGTTTTTGATGGAGATTATTCAATGGACTTGACCATTGATACTTGAATTTTAATGATGATTTAAATGAGTTTTCCATATTAGTATAAAGCTTTGATGATATCAAATAACCCTTTTATGATTTGATGTGTATTTTATATATTGAGTTGGCATTATGAAGTTTGGTATTGCTTTGTATACATGCATAGTGGTTGTTCGATCTGCTTAGAAGATATGTACTACTCACTGAGCTGTTGTTGCTCATTCCACTCCTCCTTTAATCTTTTCAGGTTCCTCAGTTAACGGCGAATAGAGCGAGTGCGCCGTCGGTGGGAAACTTTTTGGGGAGTTCTATTTTTTTGGTATGGCCTAAGGAAGTGGTGCACTTTCCTTGCTAGTGGTTGGTTTGTCTGAGTTCTATTTGTATTTTTCTTTTTTGTGGATTATAGAAACTCGATGTTGCAACTAATCTGCTTGGCCTATCCGATATGTATATATGTTTTGATATATATATAAGTTGATATCAGGTTGTTGGTTGTGTTTGTGGTTGCGTCCTTTGTGTGGAAGGACGTCCGTGTCATCCCTATTATTTGTAGTTTTGGGGTGTGACACATTCAGTTTCGTACCATTGATAGCAAGACCTAATCTGTACGGGTAAATGGAATAAGCTTATTATAGAAATGTTTCTTGTTTCCAATTTCTATCTCAGAGGTCTCTGTGACTCCCATCAAGCATAGTTCTTTTCCACCCCACTCAAGTTCCAAGGTTTGGCTACTATCCTGCTTGCGTGCCTAGGCTAAATGGAAGTTAGAAATAGTGCTGTGTGATTAAAAAGCATCATGAAGTTCCAATCTCGATAGGAGTTGCACCATCAAAATCTCGTGGAAACAAAATCATAAAGAAAAAGGAAACATCCAGCAATTGATAGCATCAAATAAAGCTACGAGTCACCGCGATCTGTGAAAGTATAACTAGAACAAGGAAGGCATAGTATGGACGATCCCTTTCACGAAAAGCACTGGGAAAACCCACCAAGACTCTCGTTAATTTGAGAAGCCTCTGCAAATTTTAAAGCAGATGAAAACAGCACATACTTCTAAACCAATCATTCTCATTCTTGTAGAAGGGCGAAAGAGTGGGCCTCTAATGCAGTGATCAAGCAATGAAAAGAGCTGATTCTTATCTGAGCACATATTTGTCTGCAAGAAACAGAGTAACAAAGAAAGGAATGTAGTAAAGATTAAAGAGAAAGGAAGCAAGATTCGGGCCACTTTTGCTTTATCTTTCATCAGACGAAGGTATTCCAAATCTAATTGGAACGACATCGAATTGCTTGCAGATTTCCGCCAAGAATTGAGTGAACTATGTAACAGTTTGGAATAGCGTTGTGCACCCTCCATGGGACTCTGTGTACTCCAAATTTTCAAAGCAGAGGAAAACAGCACATACTTCTAAACCAATCATTCTCATTCTTGAGGAAGGGCGAAAGAGTGGGCCTCTAATACAGGGGTCAAGCAATGAAAAGAGCTTATTCTTATCTGTGCACATATTTGTCTACAAGAAACAGAGTAACAAAGAAAGGAATGTAGTAAAGATTAAAGAGAAAGGTAGCAGAATTCAGGCCACTTTTGCCTTACCTTTCATCAGACGAAGTTATTCCAAATCTAAATGGAACGGCATCGAATTGCTTGCAGATTTCCACCTGGAATTGAGAGAATTATGCAACGGTTTGGAACAACGGAGCGCCTGCTCCATTTCACCGTGTGTATTTCTATGTCTCTTGCCTATATAACCTGGAACAATCATGCTTCTTTGCTATCCTTCTCCTAATAACTAGTTTAGTTCCTGCATTGCGGTCACACCAAACCTCCTCAAAAACCAATAACACCAGACACAACCATGACCGAGGTCGTCTCGAGCATCCTCGGACCTCTTCTGCAGAAACTAGCTTCACCCGCAGTTGAAGAATTTCAACTGGTATGGAGCGTCAAGGATGACCGGGAGAAGCTCAAGAGCACGCTAGAGATGATCCAGAAGGTGCTCGCTGATGCTGAGCAGAAACAAACAAAAGAGAAAGCTGTGAGGCTTTGGTTGTCGAAGCTTAAAGACTTCTGCTATGATGCCGAGGATGTGCTAGACGAATTCGAAAGTAGGGCTTTGTGGAGGCGGGCGAGGTCGACGGAGCACTCGACTTTCAAAAGGAAGGTATGCTACTTGTCCTCGTGGCTGTCCAACTTCAGTTTCCAATTTAAGATGGCACATAAAATGAAAGAACTGGGAAAGAGACTTGATAGGATCAATGAAGAGAAAATTAAGTTCAACTTGTTGAGTGATGTTCATGAAATGACTATAGTTCCGCAAAGGGAAACTCATTCTTTTGTACCCACTTCGAAAGTGATCGGAAGGAACGTGGAAAAGAAAAAAATAATAGAGTTGTTGATGGGGTCAGATGATGGTAGAGTTGGAAAGATAGGCGTCATTCCGATTATTGGAATGGGGGGTAGTGGAAAGATGACACTCGTTAAATCGGTATACAATGATGATGAAGTAAAAAAACATTTTGATTGCCTAGTTTGGTTATCCATGCCAGTAGAATTCCAAGTTACGAAGATAATAACAGACATCATTAAGTCTCTTGGTCACAAAGAAAAATATGATAAACTTGACATGCTGCAAAATTGCCTAAGAAGCATGGTGGAGAACAAAAGATGTTTGTTCGTAATGGACGATGTGTGGGAAGTAACGGAGGATGCTTGGAGAGAACTGACAGAGTTTCTAGAAGGCGTTTCCAAAGGGAGTAAAGTCATTGTGACTTCACGGAATAAATCGGTCGCCTCAATCATGGGCACTGTCCCCCCACTTAAGTTGGCCAACCTTTCGAAGGAAGATTCTTTGACTTTATTTGCGAAGTGTGCATTCGATCAAGAGCAAGAGAAGAATCACCCGGACCTTATGGTGATCGGGGAGGAAATTGTGAGCAAGTGCAAGGGAAATCCTCTTGCGGTGACGACTTTGGGACGCTCATTGCATTCAAAAAACAACCGGAAGGAGTGGGAATATGTAAGAGATAGTGAGATGTGGCAATTAAAAACTAATATTTTACCTTCCCTAAGAATAAGTTACGATCTAATGCCGTCATATTTGAAGCAATGTTTTGCTTATTGCTCGATATTCCCGAAAAAGTACGAGTTCAACAACATTGAATTGATCCACCTGTGGATCTCAAACGGATTTATCCAATCAAGCGAAAATAATCATGAGCTGCAAGAGATAGGATGGCAGTATTTGGAGGAGCTGCGATCGAGATCCTTCTTCAATGTTGTTGAGGAGGCATATCCGTTGCTGTTCATAAGGATGCACGACCTCATTTACGAACTTGCCATTTCGGTGGCACAACCCGAATCGTCCAACATCAGAGTGTGGACGCAGAATATTTCCTGGAGGACTCGGTATATATCATTTCCCAACCCATCTGGTGTACCAAAAGATGAAGTAAGCGGCTGCTTAAGCAACCGAGCCGTGTTCGTACAATTGTGTGTGAGGGGTTGGGATCCTCTGACTCTGAGGAGTTCTTTCTGGAGACATGCATTTCGCAATTCAAGCACTTGCGAGCCCTATGGCTAGATAAATCTAGCTTTCACCTACTGCCTCGTTCCATTGGCCGTCTAAAACACTTGAGGTATCTTAGTTTAAAGGGCAAGAGTAATATCAAAAAACTCCCCAATTCGGTCTGTGAGCTTTACAATCTACAGACCTTAGATCTTGCCGGGTGCAATGAACTTGAGGAATTGCCTGCAAGCATCAAGAATATGATCAGCCTCCGTGTTTTGTGGGTAACCACAAAACAGCAACATTTCTTGAAGAGTGGAATAGGATGCTTAACCTCTCTATGGTGGTTAGGCATTGTCGAGTGCAAGAATTTGGAGGCCTTGTTCGATGATATCCAATCGCTCACATCACTTTGTACATTGTGGATTGTCGGGTGTCCAAAGTTGACCTCCTTACCACAAGGCATCAAGAATCTGAAGGCATTGGAGGATCTCGTGATTTTGGACTGCGAGAGCTTGAGGCTGCCAGAAAGCGAAAGTAATGAACCACGCTCCATGTCGAGGTTTCAAACCTTCAGATTCCAGGGATTACCGGGATTAATTTCGTTGCCTGGGTGGCTCGAAGGTTCTGCAAGTACACTGGAGAGGATAAGAATTGTGGATTGTCCCAAATTGAGCGCATTGCCTGAGTGGCTGCAAAATTGTTCTTCTCTGAGGACACTGGAGATTACATTCTGTCCTGAATTGTCCTCTTTGCCAGATGGCATTCGCCTCATCCCCACATTGACAGAGTTGTGGATATCTTTTTGCGAGAAATTGAGTAGTTGTGGAGAAGACTCAGAAGTACATAGTGGAGAAGACTATGGAGAAGACTCTGGAGAAGACTCTGGAGAAGACTCAGAAGAACATAGTGGAGAAGACTCTGGAGACTCAGAAGAACATAGTGTAGAAGACTTTGGAGACTCAGAAGATGATAATAGAGAAGAAGATTGATTAAAATTGATCCACTGGTACAACCAAACTCCCCCCTTTTTTTTTTTTTTTTCCGATACGTTTATAAATTAAAATTTAATGGTTTGAGATCATGTTCCTTATATTGTCTTAATTTACTTGCATGTTCAACGACTCAACAGCCACGTGGGGCCTTGGAATATGAAGAAACAATCATTTCCATGAGAGCGGCGGATATTTAATTGCGAGGGATTGAGCAAGGACACCGATGTTCGAAGAAGAAGATAATTGCAAATAAATATCTAAATATGTAGATGTTGTCTGTAAGATATTTTCTTATAAGAATGAGAGTGATAATATCTAGCTAATAGCTTGGCCACTCTAGAAATATCTGTTTGCTTATGAGTGTATGTAGATTTCTCTTGGCCAATATTATAGAAAGTGCCTCTAATAAAAATGCGTGTTTTCTTTAAATGACTTTATGTCTTTTTCATCAATTGATAAAAGAGCTTTCGCTGCCCGTGCTCTACGACCGTAGCTAGAAGCTATGGATGCTCATCCTCGTCCCGGAGATTTACATCGGCGGAAGGGAGAGAATAAATTGATCCATCGGTATAAGCAAATTCCCACTCTCTTTTGGCACATTTATGAATTTAAAATTGGATATGCATATGATTCAAACGATTACTAATCCGGTGACTTTTGATTTATTTATTTCATGAACAATGTTCTTATAAGTCAAATTCTTCCATAAAGTGTGCAATGCTATCCGCAAAGCAAAACTGGCCATTCTGTATTTTGCAATTCCATTTAATTATTTATGTTGAGGATTAATTTACCCCTCTAAATAGTAATAAAAAAGTCAAAGCACCTCAAAATGTCGTGTTATTAGAAATTTGGAAGTTAGAATTTGAGGATGAAAAAATTTCAGGGCGCCTCCTATGCTTGGAGGCTTGATTCAAAATGAGATTTCCTCAGCCCATTGACATGTATGTGATAACCTTTCACATTATTTATGTAAATCGTAATTGTTGGGTTTTGTCAGCAACACCTGACTACACAATGCCCGTCGCGGGATTAAGGATGGGCATTGGGAAAATTGACTATGACATACAACACATCGGCACCGCTCAAGGATGAACCATTGTCGACTTCATGCCCGACCGAAAGGTACTCATGTCCAATTGATGCTAATTGAGACTAATTAACTAACACTTTGGTTTGAATGACAGTGACCCAAGACCGTGCGCCATGGCAATTGCATTAGAGATACGGATTAGGACGTTGTCGAGGTGATTTAATCTATTTCACCATCAAAAAAGAGGATTTTAAATGACATGTTGACTATAAAATACAAATATACAGGCCAATTTTGGTGAATTGACTCATTTTTAAAACTTTGTAATAGTAGATTGACTATATATATAATCAAAGCGAAAGTTTAAAGGGCCACTTTGCAATTTTTCTTTGAAATACGCAACTTGGATACTTTTCACATTTGCATCCTTAAATTTCCCATTCGAAGACTATAGAAAAATCTATGATGCAATTTTCTTGCATAGGAAGACAGCACATACTTCTAAACCAATAATTCTCATTCTTGCAGAAGGGCGAAAGAGTGGGCCTCTAATACAGTGATCAAGCAATGAAAAGAGCTTTTCCGTGCGCATATTTGTCTTACAAGAAACAGAGTAAGAAAGAAAGGCATGTAGTAAAGATTAAAGAGAAAGGAAGCAAAATTCAGGCCACTTTTGCTTTATCTTTCATCAGACGAAGGTATTCCAAATCTAATTGGAACGACCTCGAATTGCTTGCAGATTTCCACCAAGAATTGAGTGAACTATGTAACAGTTTGGAATAACGTGCGCACAATCCATGGATTCATGTGTATTCAAAATTTTCAAAGCAGAGGAAAACAGCACATACTTCTAAACCAGAGAAGGGACAGGGATCAAGCAATGAAACGACCTTACTCCTATCTGCACACATATTTGTCTTGCAACAAACAGAGTAACAAAGAAAGGAATGTAGTAAAAATTAAAGAGAAAGGTAGCAGAATTCAGGCCACTTTTGCTTTATCTTCCATCAGACGAAGGTATTCCAAATCTAATTGGAATGGCATCGAATTGCTTGCAGATTTCCACCAAGAATTGAGAGAATTATGCAACAGTTTGGAATAACGTTGTGCTTACTCCATTTCACCATGTGTATTTCTATGTCTCTGCCTATATAACCTGGTATAATCATGCTTCTCTGCTATCCTTCTCCTGATAACTAGTTTAGTTCCTGCACAGCGGTGACCCCAAACCTCCTCGAGAACCAATAACACCAAACACAACCATGACTGAGGTCGTCTCAAGCATCCTCGGACCTCTTCTGCAGAAACTAGCTTCACCGGCAGTTGAAGAAATTCAACTAGTATGGGGTGTCAAGGATGACCTAGAGAAGCTTAAAAGCACGCTAAAATTGGATGATGCATATGATTCAAATGATTTCTTATAAGAATGTATGATGAAATTTTCTTTTGCTCAATTAACATAATTTTTTAAATAGTTTTCGAAAATTGTCATTTTTATGATGTCAGTGTTCAAAGAATGCATGGCCATTGTGAGTTCTGATTTTTCTTTACAAGTAAATACTATAAATTGAGGTTAAAGGAAATATGTACCTTGGAGAAAAATAATGAGATCTCTATTTTACATTGCTAAACAATCACGTGTCTTTTAATGAGTATTTGAGTGGCAATATATGATAGTTAACTTGCGTAATTTGAAGTTTTGGTTATACTGTTTAATTTTTATTTATTCCAATTGATTATTTGCCTGACCAATGATCTCTTGCTTTAGGAAGCAATGCACAGAGAATGATGAAATATCCATTGCGATGCGCGTTAGAGTTGTATTAAAAAGCTTATGCATAAGAGAATTGATTTAGTATTGAAAAATTTATATCTTCAAATTGGTCCGTAACTTTTTTGCTAAAAACTTTTTAAGTGAATATAATTTTTGTTGAATATATAAATAGGTAAAGACTTGAATTCTCTCTTATCAATCTCTCCAAACAAAGGTACTAAATTCTGCTACTCCCTATTAATAATATTCATGCATCATCTTGTTCAAACTCAATGCAAAGGAGAGGTTTAGAATGCGAAAATCGGAAATACAGAATGAACCAGATGCGACATTAACGCAGTACTAAATTGAGTTTCGGTTCTCCATGGCGGCACCATTTTTTTTTAAAAAGACCCACTTGAATATATCACAGCATCCCTACTAATATAGTAAAAGAAGTTATTCTTTTCGTTCCTATTCTTCTTTCCGGACAAAAAGGGGTTTTTTCCCATAACCAAAAAAAAAGATACTTTGTTCCTGATGGCGTCATTGGCGTGGATGGATGCATCCGAATCGTAGAGAGTGCCGGTTATCATTTCTTCTAACTTAAAGCTCCAATTACTTTTTTTGTTTTTTTAATGTTTTGTGTCCCGTGAAAAACAACATAACATCACCAATTTCGAGAAACTATTTTTTGACTTCAAGTTCGTAATTTAACTTCAAATCAGGCCAAATTCTTGCTTTTCTCCCAAGAATTACCTTATCATATTTTTCAACCCATCTTGAGTTTCGTTTTTTGAATGGAGGGTAAGTACGGGTACGCATGGTAATACTTCTTGGCCGAGGAACAGTTTCTTTTCAAAAATAGTTTTTTTCTATTTCTACTCCGGGGAATAATTTCTGAGTAAAATAAGGTGTTTAGTAACTATACAAAATTTCTATTCTTGAAATAAAAAAGAATAAAAAAGCATTTAGTACGATTTTTTATTTTTTTGTATTTAATAGTTTTTTATTCTTGCTTACGGACTACCGGTCGCCGTCGCCGTCGCTCGTTGCCACCGGCCACCGCCTCGGACCGCCGGCTGCCAACCGTTGCCGCCGATTGCTGTTGACCATCCCCACACGATCGCCACCCACAGCCCACCGGCAGTAGTGACTGCAGTTAGGGGGCGGCGACGATGGTGGCTGATGGTCCTACAACAGCGGTCGGCGGTGGCAACGACGGTTGATGGTGGTCATTGGAGGTAGGGGGTAGCCGGTGGGCTGTGGGCAACAACGACGATGATCAGACGGCGGCGGCGAAGATGGTCTCTGCAGGTGGGGTGATGGTCGGCGACGGCTAGCGGTTGGCCAACAGTGGCCGCAACCGGCCGGAGGTAGTCAGCGATTGGCAAGCGGCCACCCAAGGCCGCAACAAGCAAGAAAAACAAAAGAAAAAAAAATAAAGAAAAAATTGACTTATTTCTAAAAATTA
Organism: Eucalyptus sp. ANBG9806169; assembly: GCA_014182395.1. NCBI lineage: Eukaryota > Viridiplantae > Streptophyta > Magnoliopsida > Myrtales > Myrtaceae > Eucalyptus > Eucalyptus sp. ANBG9806169. Next base: position 38,010,097 of record CM024573.1, on the reverse strand, counting down.
TTCCTAGGAACAAGAAGCTACTTTATATATATTTCTGTTCCAAATCTGTTCCCGAAAATAAAAATATAGAGAAATTGTTCCCGGGAACAAAAGTTTTATCAAATGGATTTCTGCTCCCTTTTTTTTTTTTTTTTTTTTTTTTGTCTCGAGGAATAAAAGAACAAAAATTGGGAGAAACAGAAATATTACCATGCAGACCCTACGTTTCTAGGATAGCCTAAGATACCAATTGAGAGTTTCAAAAGTCAAGGATGTAAACTAGGATATTTATGTGGGCAAACTGCAAGGAGGGTCGGGATTTACTCCCAGAAGAAGAAAAAAATAAAAACATTCGAGGTCAAAGGTGGTTCCATTCAACCTAGGGTTAAGTTTGCAGAGAAAATGCGAACACCATATCGTACTTGATTTTAGGGTAATGCCTCCAGGCAAACTGGTAAGTTCATGACATCCCTTTTGACATGAAAAACAATTCTAACAAACAAAACTCACGTCAAAAGAAGTGTTATCGATTTCTCTTGCTCCCATCCTCCCAATCGCATCCCTGGATCGTAGTTAGTGAATCGGCGAAACTCATTCCCAAGCTTGCTCCAATGCTTAGGCCGGAATATGCATGGATGCAAACCAAGAAGTTCCGCTGCTTTATCTTTTTGAACTTCTCCTGCAAGCATCTCAAAATTTGCCAGGCATCATGAATGGATATAAAGCATCCAGCATACTCCAAAAAAGGGGGAAAAAAGAAATGCAGCAGTTCATAGCTATAACGTCACTGCAAATGAAAGACAATTAACCAAGAAGTTAGGTTAAAGGTTCCACCGGAGGACTAACAGCCGACACACATACCTGTGAGTAAGAGCAAATAAGCATTTGACTGCGAGAGGAAAGATATTGTTTGAGCAACTTTCTCCAAGCACTCCCCACTCTGTGGTTTATTACGAAAGGAATCAAAATGTATTCAGCTGATAATGAAAGAGATACATAAGAATGTCCACCAAAGGATCTTCAAGGTACCGAACAAGATAAGACATGGCAAGCATAGTAAGGAAGGCCTAAGCATTTATAGTTTGTGAGGCCACATAAACTTACCAGATATGGAGGATCTGCAACTATAACTTGATAAGCATGCTTCATTTCAGTTGGCAACTCTTCTGGTCGGTTGTAGTCATAAAATGTGAAGTCGCTTCCTATTGTTCAAAACGTTTGTCATACTCAAGCAGTTGCACAGAGACACTGGGATCAATTCTCTGATATGACACCACAAATAAATTACTTCAAAGACCTTTCCATGCCAAAAGTTGATGAGGTCACACTACTCTAAATCATCTCATTATATACAAATCTTCTCTTAGACTTCAAGGCTGGCCTAAATCATAGGATTGACAGGTGCACGGAACATTTTACTTGTACTGCCACAAATGGCAGAATGCAACACATATCGATTGTTCACACATTTTACAAAACCAACTTCCTATTTGATAGTTGACAAGACGCCGCAAACCCACCTACTGCTTACAATGTAGAAAACAACATAGTGAAAGCCAAAAGACCATAGAAAGTCAAAAGCTCAAAGCTTGAGTGTTCCGGCGTGGATAGACATTGAGGTTCTATTTCAGGAAAAGAGTTCAACAATAAGGGGACAAAGGCGACATGGCTTCCAAACAGAAATAGTTTCTGTAACCAACCACTCCCCCTTCATTTTCCTAGGGAGATGATGTATGTCAAAACGCCAGACAGGAAAGGATACTCCAATCCGAAATTTGCTTCAGTAATATGGTTGCTTGAATACAACTTACTCATTCCAAAGTCGAATCTTATTTAATCGATTCAGCATCGGGTCAATGATCTTTGATCCTTGATATGACCATCGCATTTGCACGGGTGGCATTGAGCCAATCACTCTCTTGGAGAAGCCCAATTCCAACAAGATCGCTCAGACGACAGGGTATGCACACCCCGACAGTAAGCACGGCGAAATACGACACAAGAAAAGTCCTGGACCAGATGCCAAAATGCAGCAACAAGAACATCAACCAGAGGCTCACGCTGGTCCTTTGAAGTTACAAGGAGTGACATTAACATCGACCAGAGGCTCACGTTGGTCCATTACACTTGCAAGGAGTAGCAAGAACATTGAAAAAAAAAAGGCATAAAACGGAAGCTCATTGTCAAGTAGAAGCACAGAGCGCAGTTCATGAAGTCACAATGAATCAGTTCGTCAATCCGGTTTCACAATTTTCGCCATAGTCATTAATTTGAGCCTGAGCCGCCGCCGCCAAAAATAATGGGCGGAGAACCGAACCCTGACCCAATTTTTTCCCCCAAAAACAGAAATACTCAACCGCGGAAAAGCCTATGGAACACAAAAATTAAAAAAAAAAAAGAAAAGGAAAATGGCGCACCTTGAGATAAGCGTAAAGCGTGGGGCAAGCGATGCAAGCAACGCGAGAGGGAGAGCCCGAACAGAGCGCGAGGACTTCGTTGGTGACGGTCTCGGCCGTCTCGCGGTCGTACCAGAACTGGCTCAGCCTCCAGTCCTCCGTCACCAGCGCCACCTCCGACTGGTCCGCTGGCAACTCGTTCTGGTTCTGGTTCTGCTCGCGGAGGAATTCCTGGAGTGCCGCGAGGGCTTGCGAGGACGCCGACGACGACGTTGCGATCCGCGTGTTCCTCCATGGCTTTGGAATTGGAAAGGAACGGCGATGTGAGGATGGCGGGCGGGGTCGAGGAGCTAAAGCACTAGTGGATGTTTGTCAATGAGTTTCAGCTGGCCAACATGACAATGAAGAAGCTCAAAGATATGGGTGCTGCTGCCGTGGGGCCTCGGAGGAAATTGATGCACGCCATCGACTGCGTCTGCGATCCTTATCATCGAAGACTCGAAGTGCCTCCTAGGATCTGCTAAGCGTTTGAGCTATTCGAAAAGATACATGATCCAGTAACTGGAGCTAAGGCCAACTCCTTGCCAATCAGAAGCATGTGGACACCAGGACAAGAAAAGCATCCGGCGGCTTTAAAGGGTGTCCCCGCCCGCGAACTTAAGCTGCTGGTATCTTCGTCCTCGCTCTTGTACTAAGAGGAACGAACTCGGTTGCTCCATGTAATTAATTCTCTCTTGTTTCTTCCCCTTTTCTAGGCCTGATCGAACACGTTCGACCAGTGCCGCTAGTTCTACCCAATCGAAAGAGATTGTGTGCCTGTGTGGTGAAGAATTTTAGAGGCAGTAGAATTTGGGCTTAGATTGCTTTTCTCCTCGCTGCTCGGAGTTGCAGCATCCTCGGGTTAAAGGGGAGAGTACAGTACGCTAGGGTCATTGCACTGACAATTAAAATTAAGTCTTTAAGGCTCCAGTTTGTTGAAGATTGAGAGCTTCCGGTCCTTGGGAAGTAATTAGCTTGAAATGGCCCAATTTGTTACGTTTCTGTCAAATGATATCCTTGTAGGTTTGCTGTGTAAATTTATCTCCTACACCCACTTGATGACATGGATTTGAAACACCCGAATGGCGCCGTTTAAATCCAGAATAACTTTCTTTTGTTAGGAGGGTTATTCTTTCTTCATAATTTCTTGAAGGTAATTTTTGGAGAGAACAAAAAGTGAGTTAATTGACCGTTTTACTTTGATATAAAGACTAATTTCTTTCGTGCACTATTACTTTTTTGGAGAAATAAGATACTTAATGTTATTTTCTTTTCTTTTTTACCACTTAAAGGGATCTTATATAGAAAGCATGGCGTTTTACTGTTGTTTTTAACAACTAAAAACAATATTTATCCAAAATTTACAAAGAAATTGAGAGGAAGATTATTAGAAAGCAAGTGAACTATTACTTAATGAGTGAGAATTACATATATTGGAGTGTATTTTTAGAAAATAAAAGTGAGATAAACGATGCTTTTGACTTAGATATGTATAGGCTAGGGCAATAGCACGTAATTAGAAGATCATGTAAAAAAAAAAAAAAAAGAGTGATTATAATTTTATTTGTTTTACAAAAAATAAATGATTTGAAAATTATTTTTCAAAAAATAATTTTACATCACTTACAATAATAAAATGAATGAAAATTATTTTTACCATCCACAAAAATATTAAGATATAATAAAAAATCTTATTTTGATTAATTATTTCAAATTATATAAATGATTACTTTTATAAAAAAATTCAAATTATTTATTTTTTGCCAAAAGAAATCTTTGTACAACGAAATTTGAGGCCAACTTTTTCCAGTGACTGGTCCACGTGGACAAGATCCCCACCGTTGAGTAAGCCTCTCTATATGCCTGATCTTAGAACGTGCAGTTCGAAAGCAGGTGTTCGTTTCCCGCTCCGTCTATCTTCAACGAAGCTCTCGGCAAAAGCCTCGGCCAATTCTGCAACCACCTCCAGAGCAGCGTCGACGCCCTCCACCAATCCCTCGATCGCCGTCCCATCCCTCTCGGTCCTCTCTCTCTCTCTCTCCCCCTTCTTCCGATCCTCGTTCCATCCAGCGATGAAAGCTGCGAATCGCATCACTGAGTTGAATCTCTTCTCATTTCACTTGCTACTGTTAGTTACTTTGCGTTTGCTTTGGGTATTGGGCCGAGAAAAGTTGCAAGGTCGCGCGTTTTCCTTCTTACCAGTCGATTGATTTCTTTGGTGTTTTGATCGCAGATTCCGCTTCTTCGACCTTCATTCAGTGGCATGAACCGCCGCGTGTCGACCGCGAGCGGCGATCTCGATTTGCTCGACTCCATGATGTTCGGGACCGTGTCGTTCGAGGAGCTTTTAGGTCACTGCAACGAGGTCTTCAAGAAGAACCAGAGCGACCTCGCTCGGCTCGAAGAACGCCTTAAGAGCTTTGGCTACGTCCTCCGTAGTTTGAGCTCGACAATTTTTCTGCCTGTGTATTTGATTGCGAATAATTGCATGGAAGTAATTTACTTGGGGTTGAAGTGTGCATCAATATGCTGGATTGCTAGGAGTTGAAAGGAATGAAAAGGTGCAAGTCGGTCGTCTGCAGACTTTGATATCCTGGTTTTGTTTTGTAGATGTTGACGATGTTGAAGAAGATACAGTCGATGACTTATTGAGCTCTCTCAAACTTGATCCTAATTGTCCATTATCAAATGATGGATTTGACCAGCCATCTTCATGTTCGGGGCGACTTACTGCAGCGGCTTCTATGACGAAGAGTTTTGAAGAAGATTCTCTGTATCCTTGTCAGGTTTTTGTAAGAGTTTTCCTAATGTGAACTACATTAATTGATATTGTAATTTACCGTTTAACGTTTACCGTTTTACGGGGATTGGTCTAAGGTGAGATAGAAGGTTTCTTAATTAGTCTAATATGGGGTTTGGGCTAGTGTGGGCCGAGTTGAGCTGGCCCGTAATGAGGGGCCTAGCTGGAAACTCTATAAATAGTCTTCAAGTCTCTCCTCTAACCCTAATTCTCACATGTATCCTCACCTAAGGGCGTTTACCTAACGCTAAACGTGAGGGGGCCGCCTCATTGAGCCAGTGATACTGAGGGCAATAGAGGAGAAGGACTTGCGCGTGGACCATTGTGTTTTCGCTTCCGCTTCAAGATCGATGGATTCCAATACAGGTGCGTTAATCTTTCTACTCATTCATGCATGTTCTTGTTTTGGTTATGGAGATCTTGGGATTGCGTAATTTGCGTCCTACATGTGGTATCAGAGCCTCCATAACCCTAGAACTTGAATGCATAAGTTTTTTGCCATAATTTGTGATTTTCGAGATTTTTTGTTCAATAAAAATAAAATAAAATCACAAATTCGGATGATCCTGAAATCATGGGTTTTTGTTCTACATGTCGAGATCTTTCCAACCATATATAATTTGTATAATTTTGTTGAGAATTGAGTGAGAATTTTAAATTTGAAATTCTAGGGTTTATACATAGAAAAAGTTCTAGAATTTTAAGTTACATTCTAGCGTTACCTTCGTTTTTCTTCTCCACTCTTTGCATCACGTCGTGTTGTTTGAATTATGAACTGTCGATCATCGCGCGCACTCTTTTGCTCGTCCGTCTCTGATTTCGGAATCGACTTTCTGCTCTCGGCGGTTTTGTTCTATTGCCGTGGTGAGTTTGCCCGCAGTTGCTAGTCAATGTCGAATTCGTTCGCGACGAGGATGATGGGGTTTGTGAAGATTTGTATTTGTATATATATATTTTTCGCGCGTGGTCGGTAGTGTTGGACTCGTATCTTCATCCTCTACATCGTGGTGTATTTATATTACATGTTTGATAATTTTATGGATGTGAAAATACATACGGAACCCTAAATACGTGTATTTTTAGTATATTTTTGCGTATTTTTCTTATATTTTCTGTGATTTTGGAAATATAAGTGTTGGGTTACAGGTATGTTATCACATAAACATCATAATGGTGTGATTTATTAATAAAAATTAAACTTTATTGTGAACTGAAGTTGGCTTAATGAGATACAACCATTATGGGATAGTAATTGAGCTATTTATTGATTATAAATTTTTTTGTTGTTTAAGCATACTTCTTTACACACTGATAATCTTTGAATGATGGACGTCTTAAGAATTCGTGACCAAACTGATTGTATTGATTAACACATCTGTTGAATGTGGGTAATGCATGTTAGTTAAGTTACTGCATATTGTACATCAACTCATCTGGTCACTTGTTAATGTCTATCAAGTTGAATGTTTTTTATGGATAAGGAGTATGACAACATTTACACAGAGCAATAATATTTACTGTTAAAGTTTAGATATTTGGTTCTCTGGTTTGACTCAATTAATAGGCCATTGGTTGATAACAATGATAATTTTGTTACTTTAAAAAAAAAAATTGGCTAATATATTAACTATTGGCCTTGGAGTCATGTTTTGCCTTATGAAATTCATGAGCAATAGTGGATTAGCTATCGGGCTTGTCGATCAGGGTATCTGTATTGCTATTGATGTTAACTTGTGATAGATCCTCTGAATCAACTATCTTCTTTATGTTGTTATAGTAATATGTTATCTGGATGCACAAGAGACGTTTTCTTCTATGTTATGTGAAGTTTCTTGTGTTATTGTGTTCCGTGATCTCATTGGAGTCTATCTTTCAGATCATTTATATATATCTGTATAATAAAGATTTTATTAATGAACAAAGCAATGTAATTAGCATAATATGTGATTTTGGTGATTTACTACCCCTATCACTAAAGTTAAAATCATATGTATATGGTGTATGTGAGGAGTAAAGTTTATATCCCTTGTATGAGAGAATTTCAAGGATTCAATTGAGTAGTGACCGCCAAAGTGGCACGCTTGATTGGGTTTGAGAAATTTTGGTCTCGTATATTGATTGGGATGTCTCATGGTCTAATGTGTAGTCATACTTCCAAAGGAGGTGATTGTGTATTAGTTCATGGAGGGATACATGATGGTATGGTGGAGGAGTGACTGATTCTAGTGATTCATATGCCCAAAGGTGATGAATTCACGAAGAATTGGAATATATTCTCATAACCGCTATCATGTGGGGAGTGTACAACCGTGTCATGTATTCTGCCCAAAGGTGATTATATGATTATGCATGTAACTCTCTGGATGTGTACTTGTATGTCAAGTTATACAGTGCTCACATGATGCTAATTATATACATTGCTTGTTTTTCAGTCACCTTTTCTGTAATTAATAATTCCATTATTATTGAGGTTTTTACTGCTTCAAATTTTAAGTTGTGGACATATGATTTGTTGCTTGAGAATGCAATAAAATTTGTTTACTTGTCCATAAAGCGTTCCATTCGGAGCACTTGAAAAGAGGTTTGTCTGCGGACTGCACTTTGCTATAATATGATGGAAGCCTTAGTTGCTTGAAATTATGTCTTGTTTGATATTGAAATTAGGACATATCTCGTAAAGATTGTGTTTAAGTCCTAATGATATATACATCTTATATAAGGATGAAAAAGTTGTTTCCAAAATTTTTCTATTTACTCTTAACGGTTATCTAAAGACTTCTATAGATTATTGTGGAAGTAAAATTGACCGAGATAAATAATAAATTGATTAGAATTAGTCTTAAAGGTTGTTAGGTTTAATAGTGACAGTGAGTATTTTGGCAAGTATGACAATGCTAAATAGCTTAAAGGGTCATTTGTCAAATACTTGATAAATTCTGAAGTGGCAATTTAATTACTATGCTTGAAAATCCTGACAAGAAGATTTGGCTAAAAGGCATGAATCATCATAACGAACATAGTGATGAGTATGATGAGTAAAACTATTTTATCCAGTCTTCTGTGGGTTGATATTATGAAAGCAACTTTTTCACATACAAAAAGTGTCCTTATCAAAGTTGTTTTATAAACTTCTTTTGAGTTATAGATTGGGCATAGATTACTTGAATTATATTAAATTTAGGGGTGTCATGCAGAAGTGAGATTATCTAAAACAATTTTAAGTGTATTGCAATTCAGATCAACTCGGAATTATTTTGTATCTTATTTAGATTGTTAAAGGGATATTGATCTTATGACCCTAAAGAAGGTACAAGAATTATGGAATCACATACTCTAAAATTTCTTAAGATCGACGTAATTATAGAGGATAGCTGCTCTCAAACTATTAAAGATAATAGTGTGATGGGGGTTCTTGTGTTTTTGTCTTTATCTATACGAGATAATTATGGAATCTCCTGTACCATAGACTAAACTTGTTGAGGTTTAATGTACTATTCTTGATATAGTTTATAATGAAATTTCTTAAACCTCTCAAGTGCGAGAATGAAGTGGTTGTAGCTTTATTACGGAGATTTGTTAGGGAAAGACAATTAGTTATACCATCGAGACTATATAGTCTATTTGTGAGAGCATGATTACAATATCCATTACATGGTTGTTTTAGCAACTTATATAAATGTCGTTTTTTGTTCTTAATTAAGTATGTGATTAAACGCCATAAAAAAAAGGATAATAATATTTTTACTCTGAAAGAGGGGTGGATAGTTAGTGAAGAAATAAATAATTATTTCTTTACTACTAATTCTTTCAGAGTGAATGTGGCATTGATAGTTTATTTTTTATATGGAGTTACGTCAAAGAGATACAAAATCTATATAAGTGCAACTGGAGAATTTTGCAGCAGATTCAAGTAAACTTATGTGTAGACTGAAAAGTCTTAATTCATGGTCTTAAGCAAGTTTCTAGGCAATATTATTAAAGTTTCATAGTGTTGTTATTTTGTTCAATTGGGAACAAAGTAATTCAATATACTACAAGGTCAGTGGGAGGAAATTTATTTTTTCCCATACTCTATGTACATGATATTTTGTTTACAAGTAATGACCTTGAGGCATCTTATATATTTTGTACTAAGATCTGTAAGGATTTTTTTGCCATATTATATTAGATTTTCTCGGAGGACATTTGCTGATTGTATATTGGAAATATTCAATATACATCAGTGTAAGTCAGGTTTTGCTCCTGTTGTTAAGGGTGATGGATTGTATTTATCACACTGTCCTTATTTAGATATTGAGAAAATCTAATTAAAAGGTGTACATTGTGTCAGTGCACTTAAAAGTATAATGTATGCTCGAATTTGCACTAGACTAAATATCGTCTTTGTGACGGGACTTCTAGGCAGACATCAATCAAATTCAGGACGCGATTATTGCGTTGCTGCCAAGAAGGTTTTAAAGTACTTAAAGAGGATAAGAGATTATATGTTAATATGTGGATATGTTCAATTCTTGCAGTTAGTATGGTATTTAGATGTAAACTTTGCTAGCTGTTATGATGACATGAGATCAATAACAAAATACATATTTATGTTAGTAGGAAGTGTAGTAAATAAAGTTCTATATCATCTTCTACTATGTAAGTAGAGTTTGTAACATTCTTTTAGACTATTACCTGGGCTATTAGGCTCCGGAACCTCATGAAGGAGTTGACCGTTTTAAACTTTATGGATAGACCTATACGGTTGTATTGAGATAACAAATTTGTAGTATTATTTATTTACTACAAAGGTCTCAAGGGGTCTAAATATATGGTGGTCAAAACTTTTGACCAAAAGGAAACGGTACAGAAAGGTGACGTTTTAATATAACATATTTCCATATATGATATGGTAGTAGATCCACTAACTAAAGGTCTACACCCATGTGTATTTTAAGCGACATGTCATTAGCATGTGTCTAAGAGCATCATGAGATGCTGCTATTTAGTGAGAGCTATTTTGGCTTTATTTTGATAAAGGTTTCTTCTGTGTTCGTTACATTTTGTAATGGTTTGATATGTATCAACTTTCGTATTCAATAAAGTATTTTTGAATGTGTTGTTATTATGTTGAATACATATTGATAAAGTCTCAAGGTATTGTATAAACCTTGAGTGAAGGCTAGGGGCATCCGGTTATTAGCCTTGTCCATATGTCTTGTCCTTATGGTTAACCATTCTTTTATGTATAACAAGACATATGGAGGTTCATGGAACCATAAATGCATTCTCTAGTGGCACAAGTTTTTTTGTGACGCTGTCCATTCTCTAGTGGCACAAGTTTTTGTGACACTTAAGGTAAGAGAATGGTAACTGACAAATGAGATCTCTCTATGAGAGATGTTATCCATTTGACACACTACCATATTGGATCCATATCAATAGAGTTGAGAACACTCGTGACCATGGAAGGCTCGTGTGTATACATGCGATTCCGCCACGATTCGGTGTTTGAGACTTTATGGGATAGGATTGACTATTAAGAATTATCTCAAGACCAATGTGCGCACATACAGTACGATTTCAATTAATATAGTCCAAGTGGGAGAATGTAAGAGTTTTCCTAATGTGAATTACATTAATTGATATTGTAATTTACCGTTTAACGTTTACCGTTTTACGGGGATTGGTCTAAGGTGAGATAGAAGGTTTCTTAATTAGTCTAATATGGGCTGGCTAGTGTGGGCCGAGTTGAGCCTGGCCCGTAATGAGGGGGCCTAGCTGGAAACTCTATAAATAGTGCTCAAGTCTCTCCTCTAACCCTAATTCTCACATCTATCCTCACCTAAGGGGCGTTTACCTAACGCTAAACGTGAGGGGGGCCGCCTCATTGAGCCAGTGATACGGAGGGCAATAGAGGAGAAGGACTTGCGAGTGGAACATTGTGTTTCCGCTTCCGCTTCAAGATCGATGGATTCCAATACAGGTGCGTTAATCTTTCTACTCATTCATGCATGTTCTTGTTCTGGTTATGGAGATCTTGGGATTGCGTAATTTGCGTCCTACAGTTTTAATATAGCAACTTTCTTTTATCCAAGTCTGAAATATTTGGCAAATTGTAGAATTCTAAGCCGAAGAGGTTAAGAGGGATGGATCAATTGACTAGACTCCACACCTGGCCGGAGCTTCTATCCCTTAGGAACAATCAGTAGACAGTTTGCTTGCTTTGAGTACAGGCCCTTTTCATGAGCCTACCCTGACTGAGTGCGGCAATAGCAACCCTCAGTGGACTCACTCGAAAGCCATGAGTCTAACTCCTGTCAGCTCCATTGGATGCCTTTGATGCTGGTGTCAGAAAAATAATCTTGAACAGTGTTTATTCCATTGTGACTTGAGAGTATACGTACCGTCGACAACTACTGCTAAGCCATATCATTTGGCAGTATAGGTACCGCCTTATTATATCCAAGTTGCAAATAGTGTTGCAATATGTCAGCTTTGCAATATGCAAATTGTCATCCTAAATGACTGAAAAGTGAAAAAATGGCCAATTATGGTATACTATTTCCTAGATTTTGTTGATTTGTCCTTCCTGAAGTTCCCTAGATTTGATGACTCCATCAGCTTGAAAAGACTTGGTATATCTGACGTAGCTCTGGCCACATTAGCTTCGGAAGGTGAGGGAACTTTAAGGATGTGTTTTAGTAATCTATTTTTGCTAGCAAGACTAAGTTTAGTAAATTCTGAACCGATGAATTGATGGCAGCCGATAGTTAAACGAGCGGACGACGCATATCTCTCGAATTAGATTCCTCGCCCCTATATATTCCCCAACCGTCGTTTCTCGATTCACCGCCTCTCTATATCCCTCGAAAGTAATTAGCACTTCTACTCCCCAAGAAATGGCCTCCGACGGGAGGGTTGCTACGCCGCGAGTTGCGATTCCACCAGTCGATAGGAATGAAGAAAATAGAGCCTGGGAGCGAGAGATGCAGAACTTCATTGCTGCTCCACGAGTTGCGATTCCACCAGTCGATAGGGATGAAGAAAGAAGAGCCTGGGAGCGAGAGAAACTTCATCATGATCGTGGCTATTCTTCTTGCAGTTATGTCTTTCCAAGCGGCTATCAGCCCGCTAGGTGGGGTTCATTCCGAAGCCACCGGCAAAGACGCTGGAAGACCCGTCATGGCCACCAAACACAAGTTGGCTTAAAATTAGTCACTATTCCTGCTCAGTCGTTCCATTTCTTGGGGAGTAGTGACTAATAAATTGAGTGACTCCTTTTAAGCCAACTTGTGTTTGGTGGCCATGACGGCTCTTCCAGCATTTTTGCCGGCGGCTTCAGAATGAAACCCACCTGGCGGGTTGATAGCCACCTGGAAGGACATTGCTGCAAGAAGAATAGCCACGATCATGATGAAGTTCTGTATCTCTCGCTCCCGGGCTCTTCTTTCTTCATTCCTATTGACCGGTGGAATGGCAACTCGCGGAGCAGCAACGAAGTTTTGCATCTGTCGCTCCCAGGTTCTATTTTCTTCATTCCTATTGACCAGTGGAATCGCAACTCGCGGAGCAGCAACCCTCCCGTCGGAGGCCATTTCTTGGGGAGTAGAAGCGCTGACTTACTTTCGAGGGATATAGAGAGGCGGTGAATCGAGGAACGACGGTCGGGGAATATATAGGGGCGAGGAATCCAATTCGGGAGATACGCGTCGTCCGCTCGTTTAACTATCGGTTCAGAATTTACTAAATTTAGTCTTGCTAGCAAAAATAGATTACTAAAATTAGTCACTATTCCTGCTCGGTCGTTCCATGTTCGCTAATGGCAAGACTCTTGAGCCAAATCCATGTTCAAGGCAACCACAAAAGTATGTTGGTCCATGCTTGAGTTTTTCCTTCTTTCTCGGTCTTCTTTTTTCCTTTTCCATTTTTGCTTTTTCTTCATTGAGGCGTGAACCTCCTCTGCCATTAATCTTTCCTTCTCGTTCCAATTAGAAATCAAGAGGATAAGATGCATGACCTGGAAGGGCCATTTCAACCTGCTATGGTGAACTTGGGGGCAAGTGAAGGTACCGATACAAAATATATGCATGGGTTATTGCTTAATTAGATTCTATTAAGTTCACCCTTCCTACTCCCGGACTTTATACTTACGTGATTCGATACACTTGAAACCAGTGAAAGGTCCAAAATCTGTAGTTAAGGCATCCAAAGATGAGTATGAAAGTCTTCCTTCCTACATGAAAAGTCTTGCATCATGGGAGGTATGAAACTCTAACTTAAGCTTTGTATTTGTCTCTGACTCTTAGCAGATGCACTGCAGGCAATCACTTTTATTTAATATTAAGCTGCTGTCATAAGACCATCAGGGTTAGTAGCGCGTGAACCATATATTCTTTTGAAACAGAAATAGTGTGCTTGCTTGATTGGATTATTCCTACCAGTACAACAACTTAGAGAATTTTGGAAATGAAGTAGGTTAGATGGTTTCACTAGCATTAGAACATTGGCAACCTAGTAAATGTTACTTGACATGTGAAATCATCTTCCCAGCGCAAGGTTCTGTATCCTTTCTCACCATAATTTGCTGACAAGGGATCTGCTTTTTGTCCTAACCCATTTGCAGTGCGCATTTTACCCTGCAGGATTTGCTTATAGCTATCGAGAAGATAAACTCATACCTAAGCAAGAAAGAGAACTGTTAAGAAAACAAGAGCTTCTTTCAAGACGAAACATTATCATTGGCATTGGGTGTGTATATAACATCAGTAGTGATATGAATCTCTGAGTGACCATGAAAGCATTTGCTGCAAACTACGAGTGCTTGCCTTAACAAGCCTTTTGTCCGTAACTTGATGCCCTTTGAAATCTTTATTTTACCAAAATATGGATAGCCATCCTTGGAGTCTTTTTCTTCATTGAGTCTTATATTGGTATTTTCCCTGTTCACTTAAGATGATTCATTGTTCTGCTTATTGTAGGGCCCAAGGCGAGATCCTATCTGCTGCTGCTTACTCGCATGAAGCACCTGGTTGTTGAGACAGTTGATGGATTGATATCGTACAGAGTTTTATAGAAGGAAGTACCTTTGCAGAAATATACTTGTTGGAATTGGGTGTCCAGTTTGTATCAGCCTTTCAGACATGCATTGTTATGCACAAGGCTTGACATAAACATTTTTCAAAGCACGAGTTTTGTGGAGAAATCATCTTATGTTTTTATGATTACTTTATTACGGTACCCTGCAAATTTCATCTCAATTCCTACGGTCAAATAATCTGAAAATTCCTCAATTGCCATGTGATTCGACTCTCAAACAGTTACCAAAGAGTCATCTCCTTGTTTGTTGTGGTAAAGCGAGAGAGAGAAGAAAGTATTAAAGAGAAAATGTGGGGGAACATATGTTTTGATTGATCACTGAATGATCAATTTGCAGTCATTGGGCAGGCAACTAGCGGTGAGACTCGTGCCCCGACTTTAGATGTTGAGGCATCTACATGGTTGGCATGTATGTTATCTGCTGCATTATCGAGTTCTCCTGGTAGTTGTAGACCTGTCGCGTGGTCTTCTTATGTTAGACAACAGTTGCTTTGTAAAGCACATTCTTGAATACAATCAATGATCACCGCATTTCGTAGGGAAGATGCAATTTGGACTGGTGAATATACAATTTTTATGGGCATCCCACCCATGACAAGAACCAAGCTGGAAGAGGCAAACTATGAACAAGAAGTGATCGTTTCTTCTCCCTTTTATTTGTTTAATCCATTCTTTGTTGCCCTTGGACGTTTTAGTGAAGGATCAAGAAGACCGTGCAAAGCAAAGAGTACAAGAGTCAACCTGCTGCACACCGAAAATACATTCAGTTTCGTACCATCGATAGCAAGACCTAATCTGTACGGGTACATGGAATAAGCTTATTATAGAAATGTTTCTTGTTTACGTTATCTATCTCAGAGGTCTCTGTGACTCCCATCAAGCATAGTTCTTTTCCACCCCACCCAAGTTCCAATGTTTGGCTACTATCCTGCTTGCGTGCCTAGGCTAAATGGAAGTTAGAAATAGTGCTGTGTGATTAAAAAGCATCATGAAGTTCCAATCTCGATAGGAGTTGCACCATCAAAATCTCGTGGAAACGAAATCATAAAGGAAAACGAAACATCCAGCAATTGATAGCATCAAATAAAGCTACGAGTCACCACGATCAGCGAAAGTATAACTAGAACAAGGAAGGCATAGTCTGGACGATCCCTTTCACGAAAAGCACTGGGAAAACCCACCAAGACTCTCGTTAATTTGAGAAGCCTCTGCAAATTTTAAAGCAGATGAAAACAGCACATACTTCTAAACCAATCATTCTCATTCTTGTAGAAGGGCGAAAGAGTGGGCCTCTAATACAGGGGTCAAGCAATGAAAAGAGCTTATTCTTATCTGTGCACATATTTGTCTACAAGAAACAGAGTAACAAAGAAAGGAATGTAGTAAAGATTAAAGAGAAAGGTAGCAGAATTCAGGCCACTTTTGCCTTACCTTTCATCAGACGAAGTTATTCCAAATCTAATTGGAACGGCATCGAATTGCTTGCAGATTTCCACCTGGAATTGAGAGAATTATGCAACGGTTTGGAACAACGGAGCGCCTGCTCCATTTTACCGTGTGTATTTCTATGTCTCTGCCTATATAACCTCGAACAATCATGCTTCTTTGCTATCCTTCTCCTAATAACTAGTTTAGTTCCTGCATTGCGGTCACACCAAACCTCCTCAAAAACCAATAACACCAGACACAACCATGACCGAGGTTGTCTCGAGCATCCTTGGACCTCTTCTGCAGAAACTAGCTTCACCCGCAGTTGAAGAATTTCAACTGGTATGGAGCGTCAAGGATGACCGGGAGAAGCTCAAGAGCACGCTAGAGATGATCCAGAAGGTGCTCGCTGATGCTGAGCAGAAACAAACAAAAGAGGAAGCTGTGAGGCTTTGGTTGTCGAAGCTTAAAGACTTCTGCTATGATGCCGAGGATTTGCTAGACGAATTCGAAAGTAGGGCTTTGTGGAGGTGGGCGAGGTCGACGGAGCACTCGACTTTCAAAAGGAAGGTATGCTACTTGTCCTCGTGGCTGTCCAACTTCAGTTTCCAATTTAAGATGGCACATAAAATGAAAGAACTGGGAAAGAGACTTGATAGGATCAATGAAGAGAAAATTAAGTTCAACTTGTTGAGTGATGTTCATGAAATGACTATACCTCCGCAAAGGGAAACTCATTCTTTTGTACCAGCTTCGAAAGTGATTGGAAGGAACGTGGAAAAGGAAAAAATAATAGAGTTGGAAAGTTAGGCGTCATTCCGATTATTGGAATGGGGGCACTGGAAAGACGACCCTCGTTAAATTGGTATACAATGATGATCGAGTAAAAAACCATTTTGAACCAAACTTAGTTTGGTTATTCATGCCAGTAGAATTCCAAGTTAAGAAGATAATAACAGACATCATTAAGTCTCTTGGTCACAAAGAAAAATATGAAAAACTTGACATGCTGCAAAATTGCCTAAGAAGCATGGTGGAGAACAAAAGGTGTTTGTTCGTAATGGACGATGTGTGGGAAGTAACGGAGGATGCTTGGAGAGAACTGACAGAGTTTCTAGAAGGTGTTTCCGAAGGGAGTAAAGTCATTGTGACTTCACGGAATAAATCGGTCGCCTCAATCATGGGCATTGTCCCCCCCTGAAGTTGGCTGACCTTTCGAAGGAAGATTCCTTGACTTTATTTGTGAAGTGTGCATTCGATCAAGGGCAAGAGAAGAATCACCCGGACCTTATGGTGATCGGGGAGGAAATTGTGAGCAAGTGCAAGGAAAATCCTCTTGCGGTGACGACTTTGGGACGCTCATTGCATTCAAAAAACAACCGGAAGGAGTGGGAATATGTAAGAGATAGTGAGATGTGGCAATTAAAAACTAATATTTTACCTTCCCTAAGAATAAGCTACGATCTAATGCCATCATATTTGAAGCAATGTTTTGCTTATTGCTCGATATTCCCGAAGAAGTACAAGTTCGGCAACATTGAATTGATCCACATGTGGATCTCGAACGGATTTATCCAATCGAGCGGAAATAATCAGGAGCTGCAAGAGATAGGACGGCAGTATTTGGAGGAGCTGCGATCGAGATCCTTCTTCAATGTTGTTGAGGAGGCATATCCGTTGCTGTTCATAAGGATGCACGACCTCATTTACGAATTTGCCATTTCGGTGGCACAACCCGAATCGTCCAACATCAGAGTGTGGACGCAGAATGTTTCCTGGAGGACTCGGTATATATCATTTCCCAACCCATCTGGTGTGCCAAAAGATGAAGTAAGCGGCTGCTTAAGCAAACTGAGCCGTGTTCGTACAATTGTGTGTGAGGGGTTGGGATCCTCTTACTCTGAGGAGTTCTTTCTGGAGACATGCATTTCGCAATTCAAGCACTTGCGAGCCCTATGCCTAGATAAGTCTAGCTTTCACCTACTGCCTTGTTCCATTGGCCGTCTAAAACACTTGAGGTATCTTAGTTTAAACAGCAATAGTAATATCAAGAAACTCCCCAAATCGGTCCGTGAGCTTTACAATCTGCAAACCTTAATTCTTGCCGGGTGCAATGAACTCGAGGAATTGCCCGCAAGCATCAAGAATATGATCAGCCTCCGTGTTTTGTGGGTAACCACAAAACAGCAACATTTCCCGAAGAGCGGAATAGGATGCTTAACCTCTCTATTGTGGCTAGGCATTGACGACTGCGAGAATTTAGAGGCCTGGTTCGATGATATCCAATCGCTCACAGCACTCCGTACGTTGTGGATTGTCGATTGTCCGAAGTTGACCTGCTTACCACAAGGCATCAACAATCTGAAGGCATTGGAGGATCTTGTGATTTTGGACTGCGAGAGCTTGAGGCTGCCAGAGAGCGAAAGTAATGAAACACGCTCCATGTCGAGGCTTCAAACCTTCAGATTCGAGGGATTACCGGGATTAATTTCGTTGCCTGGGTGGCTCGAAGGTTCTGCGAGTACACTGCAGAGGATAAGAATTGTGCATTGTCCCAAATTGAGCGCATTGCCTGAGTGGCTGCAAAATTGTTCTTCTCTGACAAAACTGGAGATTGAAAGCTGTGCTGAATTGTCCTCTTTGCCAGATGGCATTCGCCTCATCCGCACATTGACAAAGTTGCGGATATCTGATTGCGAGAAAGTGAGTAGTTGTGGAGAAGACTCAGAAGAACATAGTGGAGAAGATTGATTAAAATTGATCCACTGGTACAACCAAACTCCCCCTTTTTTTTCGATACGTTTATAAATAAAAAGTTAATGGTTTGAGATCATGTTCCTTATATTGTCTTGATTTACTTGCATGGTCAACAGCCACGCGGGGCCTTGGGATATGAAGAAACAATCATTTCCACAAGAGCGGCGGATATTTAAGTGCAAGGGATTGAGCAAGGACACCCATGTTCGAAGAAGAAGATAATTGTGAATAAATATCTAAATATGTAGATGTTGTCTCCTAAGATATTTTCTTATAAGAATGAGAGTGGTAATGTCTAACCAACAGTTTAGCCACTCTAGAAATATTTGTTTGCTTATGAGTGTGTAAAAATTTCTCTTGGCCAATATTATAGAAAGTGCCTCTAATAAAAATGTGTGTTTTCTTTAAATGACTTTTATGTCTTTTTCATCAATTGATAAAAGAGCTTTCATTGCGCGTGCTCTACGACCGTGGATGCTCATCCTCGTCAGAGAATAAATTGATCCATCGGTATAAGTAAATTCCCCCTCTCTTTTGACACATCTATGAATTTAAAATTGGATATGCATATGATTCAAACGATTGCTAATTTGGTGATTTTCAATTTGTTTATTTCATGAACAATGTTCTTATAAGTCAAATTCTTCTAGAAAGTGTACAATGCTAACCGCAAAGCAAAAGTGGCCATTGTGTATTTTGCAATTCCATTTAATTATTTATGTTGAGGATTAATTTACCCCTCTAAAAAAGTCAAAGCACCTCAAAATGTCGTGTTATTAGAAATTTTGGAAGTTAGAATTTGAGGATGAAAAAATTTCAGGGCGCCTCCGATGCTTGGAGGCTTGATTCAAAATGAGATTTCCTAAGCCCATTGACATGTATGTGATAACCTTTCACATTAGTTATGTAAATTGTAATTGTTGGATTTTGTCAACAACATCTGACTACACAATGCCCGTCGGGGGATTAAGGATGGGCATTGGGACAATTGACTATGACATACAACACATCGGCACCGCTCAAGGATGAACCATTGTCGACTTCATGAATGACAGTGACCCAAGACCGTTCGCGATGGCAATTGCGTTAGAGATATGGATTAGGACGTTGTCGAGGTGAGTTAATCTATTTCACCATCAAAAAAGAGGATTTTAAATGACGTGTTGACTATAAAATACAAATATACAGGCCAATTTTGGTGAATTGACTCATTTTAAAAACTTTGTGAGAGTAGATTGAGTATATATATATATATTGAATCAAAGAGAGTTTAAAGGGCCACTTTGTAATTTTTCTTTGAAATACGCAACTTGGATAATTTTTACATTTGCATCTTTAAATTTCCCGTTCGAAGACTATAGAAAAATCTATGATGCAAATTTCTTTTACTCGAGTAGGATAATTTTTGGAATAGTCTTCGACTATCTGAAAATCATAATTTTTGTTATATTTGCATTCAAAGAATGCATGGTCATTATAAGCTCTGATTTTTCCCTACAAGCAAATACTATAACTTGAGGTTAAAGGAAATATGTACCTCGGAGAAAAATGAGAGCTCTGTTTTACATTGCTAAACAATCACGCCTCTTTTAATGAGGATTTGTATGGAAATAAAATAATAATTTACTTATGCTATACTGTTTGGTTTTAATCTAATCCAATTGGTTGTTTGCTAGACCAATGATCTCTTGCTTCACGAAGAAATGCATGGAGAAAAGATGAAATATCTGGTGAGACACACATGTAAGCTGTGTTCAAAAGGTCTACCTCAAAGAATCGATTTTGTGTAGAGTAATCATTATATTCAAATTGATCCATAACTTACTGACTAAAACTTTTGAGTAAATATAGTTCCAATAGAATATGTAGAAAAATTTAGACTTGAGCTACTTCTTATCGATTACCCTGGATGAAGGTATCGGATTATGCTTCTCCCTTCCAACAATATCCGTATATCATCCAGTTCAAACTCAATGTAAAGAAGAGGTTTAGAATACGAAAATCGGAAACACAAAATGAACCAACGTGAGCATTAACGTAGTTGAGTTCTAGTTCAAGACTCACTTGAATATATCACTAACATCCCTATGAATGTACAAAAAAGAGAAAAAAGATCTTTTCCTATATGTTCCGATTTTTTATCTGAAAAAAAAAAAAGAAGAAGGATTTTTCTAGAAAAAGAAGAAGGATACTTCGTTCTTGATAGTGGCTAGGAGCATTGAAATTGTAGAGACTACTGCTTGATCATTTCTACCAACTTAAAGCTCCAATTACTGTTCTTTTTATGTTTTGCGAAAGCATCCCGTAGAAAACTACATAACATCCCAATTTCGAGAACCTCCATTTTGATTCAATCTTGTAATTTGACTTCAAATCAGGCCAAATTTTACTCTCTTTTTTTCCCAAAAATCACCTTATCATATAATTCATCCCATCTTGAGTTTCGTTTGTCGAAGGGTAACGTTCCTAGGTAGCCTTATCATATCATTCAAACCATTGAGAGTTTCAACAGTTAAGGACGTAAAGTAGCATACATATTTGAGAAGGGTCGGAATTTACTCCAAAAATGGCGGTCAAAAGTTGCACCATTCATCTACCTAGGATTTTTTTATCAGAATCAACCCAGGGTTAAGTTTTCGGAGAAATGCAGACACTATGAAGCACCTTGATTTTGAAGTCATGCCTCCAGGCAAACCGGCAAGCTTATGACATCCCTTTTGACATTGACAACAACACTAACAAACAAAATTCACGTCAAAGGAAGAGTCATCTATTTCTCTTGCTCCCATCCTCCCAATCGCGTCCCTGGATCGTAGTTAGTGAATAGGCGAAACTCATTCCCAAGCTTGCTGGAATGCTTAGGCCGGAACATGCATGAATGCAAACCAAGAAGTTCTGCTGCTTTATCTTTTTGAACTTCTCCTGCAAGAATCTCAGAATTTGCCAGGCATTAGGAAGGGATATAAAGCATCCAGCATACTCCAAAAGGGGGGGAAAAAGAACTGCAGCAGTTCATAGCTATAACGTCACTGCAAATGAAAGACAATGAACCAAAAAGACGGGTTTAAAGGTGCCCCAGGAGGACTAACAGTTGACAAATACCTGTAAGTAAAAGCAAGTAAGCGTTTGACTGCAAGAGGAAAGATATGGTTTGAGCAACTTTCTCCAAGCACTCCCCACTCTGTGGTTCATAAAGAAAGGGATCAGAATGTATTCAGCTGATAATGGAAAGAGATACATAAGCGTGTCTACTAAAGGATCTGCCAGTTCTGGGACAAGATAAGTGATGGTAAGCATAGAATAGGGAGGCCTAAGCATTTATAGTTCATGAGGCCACATAAACTTACCAGGTATGGAGGATCTGCAACTATAACTTGGTAACCATGCTTCATTCCAGTTGGCAACTCTTCTGGTTTATTGTAGTCATAAAACGTGAAGTCACTTCCGTATTGTTCAAAACGTTTGTCATACTCGAGTAGTAGCACAGATACACTGGGATCAATTCTCTGATATGATACCACAAATGAGTTACTTCAAAGACCTTATCTCATAATGACATACCAAATTCCAATGACATGCACACTCAATAATCTGAGAAACGAGTGTTGATGAAAAGAGTAAACCCATACCAATAGTTAATAAGATTGCTACTATAAATCATCTCATTATGCCCGAATCTTTTCTTAGACATCAAGGCTGGCCTAAATCATAGGTCTGACAGGCACAGAAAATATTTTACCTGTACTACAACAAATGGCACGATGCAACACATATAGATTGTTCACACATTTTACGAAACTATCTTCCCATTTGATAGTTGACAAGACACGACAGACCCACCTACTAATTACATTATATAAAATAACCGCCAAAGAAACTCAAAAGTTCCAAGCTTGAGTGTTCGGGCGTGGATAGGATCAACATACTAACAACCTTGAGGTTCTACTTCAAGAAAAAGGTTCAACAATAAGGGGACAAAGGCGATACGGCTTCCGAACAGCAATAGTTTCGGTAACTAACCACTCACCTTCATTTCCCTAGGGAGACAACATATGTCAAAATGCCGAATAGGAAAGGATACTCCAATCTGAAATTTGCTTCCGTAAAATGGCGCTTGAAAACAACTTGCTTATTCCAAAGTCGAATCTCATTTGATTAATTGAGCAAGGGGTCACTGAACTTTGAAATGATCATCGCATTTTGCACGAGGGGTCAAGTAGCTACAACCAAAAGGCAGTATCAAGTGGTCCTTTGGGATTACATGGAGTAACAATAACACCGACCGGAGGCTCATTGTTAACTGGCAAAACACAGAGCGCGAGGACTTCGTCGATCAGTCCGTCAATCCGGTTTCACAATTTTCATGATATTCATAATTTAAGCCTGAGCCACCGCCAAAAATAATGGGCGGAGCATGAAACCCTAACCCAAATTTTTCGCCCAAAAAGGAAATGCTCGACCACCGAAAAGCCAATGGAACCAAAACCAAAATGAAAAAAAAAATGGCGCACTTTGAGATAAGCGTAAAGCGTGGGGCAAGCTATGCAAGCAACGCGAGAGGGAGTGCCCCAACAGAGCGCGAGGACTTCGTCGGCGACGGTCTCGGCCGTCTCGCGGTCGTACCAGAACTGGCTCAGCCTCCAGTCCTCCGTCACCAGCGCCACCTCCGACTGGTCCGCCAGCGACTCGTTCTGGTTCTGGTTCTGCTCGCGGAGGAATTCCTGGAGTGCCGCGAGGGCTTGGGAGCTGAGCGTCGGCGCGTCTCGATGACAAAATTAGCATCCATTTTCATCCGTTTTACAATCATCTCGAATTTCTCAGTGTTAGAAGCAGCAGTACTCGCACTCAGCCAGATACCGTAGATATATCTATTCAGATTAATCTTTTCTTCTTCCATCTCATTAATCAGAGCATCTACTTTACCATAGTCTCCAGTCCGATAGTAAAGATTAATCAAATTAGCGAAGCAAAGGACAGACCTTGGGAATCCCAGATGCCTCATTGTCTCCAACAGAGCCTCTGCTTTCTTTGGAAGTTTTGCCTTAGCATAGCAATTAAGAAGAGCAATATAGACCTTTTCGACTTTAAGCTGTCTGGGAAGGTTATCAAAAAATATCTCTGCTTGTTCTATCTCATGGACTTTTGAGATCAGATTGAGCCGAACAGCAGCATCCGCAATTGGAATCGCAATATACCTTTTATCACACATCCACATTGATATCTACAAAAGATAATGAGGATTTAATATAATGAGATCTGAATTTAAGAATTATGAGATGATATAGACGGAAGCATCAATTCTCCAACCACTAATAAATTTCAAAAAGCATCATTACGTAGGCATTGTTTTTTAAGGAAAATGGGGCCTATACTAAAACCATACGAAAGGTACTATCTTCAATGGTTCATAGCACGGTGACTGGCTATGTAATGTTAACAGTAGCAAGAATGTCAGGAACAGTTGCCTCAGCCCAGGAAGCCTTTCATTACAAATTTCAGATACTATGCTACCCACAATCTTGCATACATAACATGATTGGTAGAGACTGATCATAAAGAACATTAAGTGAACTTAGCATGTCTCATTAAGGACAAAGCAAGCCCTGGAACGGTGATGGCAGGAAGCATGAAAATGACTCTCACAGCGCATTACTTCATCTCAGCCGTATCCATCTATATGCAAAATGGTGCTTGAATTGTAGTGAGTTAGCAGTTAGGAGTACAAGAAAACAAAGTTCCATACTTACGATAAAATGCATGCTTGTGTCCGTGTGCAGTGGCGGTGCACCTAGCATGTGCAACTTAGTTCACTCCCATCAATTCAGTTCATGCATTTTGGCTTACATGCGAATAAATCCCCTACATCATTTCAAGCCTAATAAATCAAGAATAACACAAAATGCCAGAGCAGCTCTCCCAGTTAGTCTTTGAATCGCTAACCCATTTTTTTCTCATTTTTCCAATTTTATCTGAAAATGAAACAAATTTCTTCCACCCAATCCATGCAACCCTTCAAAAGTGTTTCTATTCATGGCTCTACCATTGACCACTTATAACTAGGAAGGGTAACAGAAAGAAAAGAAACACACAAGGAATGCACAACAAAAAGCTGACAGGTCTGTTGGTCATGGGAAAGATTATTCTTCTACTCGATGCAGACAGAAATAATTAAATGGCACAACTGCAGAATCAGTTTCGCATCATATTACTAATTATGCAGTAACATAAAGAACAACAGCTCCTTCAAAGAGCAGGTTGCTCCACTCTGTCAGGAAACAATGGTGGAACAATAATTGTTTCTTCAACACAAAAAAAGAAAAGGGAAATAGTATCTTTTGGAGGAAGATGCGTTTAGTCCATTGAAGATTTCCAGAAGACATAAAGGGACATCACTCGTCCTAGCAATCTTGTGTAGACCAGCATTAGCACCCACTCCAGATGTGTCCCAAAAACAGCTTGCATTAAGGGCTGCGAATTTTTTGTTGTACCTTTACAAGGTTGTGACGTGGCTGTACTTGCGACTATAACGATGTGTTTTTGAACCTTGAAACCATTTGACAAAATGCTACGGAATTTTAAAAAACGCATTGCTAAATCTTTGAATCGCTAACCCATTTCTGTGTTTCTCCTCGCTGCTCGAAGTTGAGGCATCCTCAGGATAAAATGGGAGAGTAGAGCAACACACTAGGATCTTGGAACCGATGATGACAACTAAGTCTCAAGGCTCTAGTTCGTTGAACATGGAGAGCTTCTGTTTCTTCGAAGGCCATTACCTTGAAATGGCCCAATTTCCTTCAAAATTACCAACTCTGCATCGGGTCATAATTCTGGCCTCCGTTTAAGTTTACGTGAAATGATACCTTCAAAGGTTTTTTTTGTCATTTGAGGCATACATTATTTTTCACATCACTTGCTAATGTGGATTTAAGGCACTAAAATGATGCCGTTTTGATCTAAAAACAACTTTGTTTACAAGGAGGTGAGGGCTGCATTTTGAAAGAAAATGAGATGGTTAATCTTTCTTCATAATTTCATCAAGGTAATTTCTGGAAGGAAAAAAAAAGACAGTTAATTGATTATTTTAACCTAATATATAGACTAATTTCTCGTGCGCACGATTATCTTTATGGAGAAATAAGATATTTAATGTTATCTTTTTTCTTCTTCTTTTTTAACCACTTAGAGGAAACTTACAAGAGAGCAAGACATTTATTTTTCTACTGTTTTCAACAACTATTCAAAACTTACAAAAGAAAAAGAATAGTTTGGAAAATATTTTTGGAAAAAATATTAAAGTGTATTTTTAGAAAATAAAAGTGAGATAAACGATACTTTTGACTTAAATTTATGGATGAGAGCAATAGCACATGCTACATGCATGACATAAGTAGAGGGCTATCTAAAAATAAAATAAAAAATAAAAGAGTTACTATAACTTCATTTAATTCACAGAAAATGAATAATTTGAAATAACAATTTTTTTAAAATGATTACTTGAATCATTTATGAAAATAAATGAACGAAAAATATTTTTATTATTTACGAAAATGTTTGGGCATAACTTATTATCGAAGATAAAAATATTTTTTTATTAGTTGGTTATTTCAAATGATATAAATTATTATTTTTATAAAAAAATTTCAAATCATTTATTACGTACGATGTAACAGAGCGACGAATTTGAGGCCAACTTGTTTCTCACTTTTGTTCTAGTGATTTGATCCACGTGGAAAAGATCCCCACCGTTGAGTGAGCCTCTTCATGTCCCTGATCGTAGAACGTGCAGTTCGAAAGCAGGTGTTCGTTTCCCGCTCCGTCCATCTTCAACGAAGCTCTCGGCAAAAGCCTCGGCCAATTCTGCAACCACCTCCAGAGCAGCGTCGACGCCCTCCACCAATCCCTCGATCGCCGTACCATCCCTCTCTCTCTCTCTCTCCCCCTTCTTCCGATCCTCGTTCCATCCAGCGATGAAAGCTGCGAATCGCATCACTGAGTTGAATCTCTTCTCATTTCACTTGCTACTGTTAGTTACTTTGCGTTTGCTTTGGGTATTGGGCCGAGAAAAGTTGCAAGGTCGCGCGTTTTCCTTCTTACCAGTCGATTGATTTCTTTGGTGTTTTGATCGCAGATTCCGCTTCTTCGACCTTCATTCAGTGGCATGAACCGCCGCGTGTCGACCGCGAGCGGCGATCTCGATTTGCTCGACTCCATGACGTTCGGGACCGTGTCGTTCGAGGAGCTTTTAGGTCACTGCAACGAGGTCTTCAAGAAGAACCAGAGCGACCTCGCTCGGCTCGAAGAACGCCTTAAGAGCTTTGGCTACGTCCTCCGTAGTTTGAGCTCGACAATTTTTCTGCCTGTGTATTTGATTGCGAATAATTGCACGGAAGTAATTTACTTGGGGTTGAAGTGTGCATCAATATGCTGGATTGCTAGGAGTTGAAAGGAATGAAAAGGTGCAAGTCGGTCGTCTGCAGACTTTGATATCCTGGTTTTGTTTTGTAGATGTTGACGATGTTGAAGAAGATACAGTCGATGACTTATTGAGCCCTCTCGAACTTGATCCTAATTCTCCATTATCAAATGATGGATTTGACCAGCCATCTTCATGTTCGGGGCGACTTACTGCTGCAGCTTCTCTGACGAAGAGTTTTGAAGAAGATTCTCTGTATCCTTGTCAGGTTTTGATATAGCAACTTTCTTTTATCCAAGTCTGAAATATTTGGCAAATTGTAGAATTCTAAGCCGAAGAGGTTAAGAGGGATAGATCAATTGACTAGACTCCACACCTGGCCGGAGCTTCTGTCCCTTAGGAACAATCAGTAGACAGTTTGCTTGCTTTGAGTACAGGCCCTTTTCATGAGCCTACCCTGACTGAGTGCGGCAACAGCAACCCTCAGTGGACTCACTCGAAAGCCATGAGTCTATCTCCTGTCAGCTCCATTGGATGCGTTTGATGCTGGTGTCAGAAAAATAATCTTGAACAGTGTTTATTCCATTGTGACTTGAGAGTATACGTACCGTCGACAACTACTGCTAAGCCATATCATTTGGCAGTATAGGTACCGCCTTATTATATCCAAGTTGCAAATAGTGTTGCAATATGTCAGCTTTGCAATATGCAAATTGTCATCCTAAATGACTGAAAAGTGAAAAAATGGCCAATTATGGTATACTATTTCCTAGATTTTGTTGATTTGTCCTTCCTGAAGTTCCCTAGATTTGATGACTCCATCAGCTTGAAAAGACTCGGTATATCTGACGTAGCTCTGGCCACATTAGCTTCGGAAGGTGAGGGAACTTTAAGGATGTGTTTTAGTAATCTATTTTTGCTAGCAAGACTAAGTTTAGTAAATTCTGAACCGATGAATTGATGGCAGCCGATAGTTAAACGAGCGGACGACGCATATCTCTCGAATTAGATTCCTCGCCCCTATATATTCCCCAACCGTCGTTTCTCGATTCACCGCCTCTCTATATCCCTCGAAAGTAATTAGCGCTTCTACTCCCCCAAGAAATGGCCTCCGACGGGAGGGTTGCTACTCCGCGAGTTGCGATTCCACCAGTCGATAGGAATGAAGAAAATAGAGCCTGGGAGCGAGAGATGCAGAACTTCATTGCTGCTCCACGAGTTGCGATTCCACCAGTCGATAGGGATGAAGAAAGAAGGGCCTGGAGCGAGAGAAACTTCATCATGATCGTGGCTATTCTTCTTGCAGCTATGTCTTTCCAAGCGGCTATCAGCCCGCTAGGTGGGGTTCATTCCGAAGCCACCGGCAAAGACGCTGGAAGACCCGTCATGGCCACCAAACACAAGTTGGCTTAAAATTAGTTACTATTCCTGCTCAGTCGTTCCATTTCTTGGGGAGTAGTGACTCCTTTTAAGCCAACTTGTGTTTGGTGGCCATGACGGCTCTTCCAGCGTTTTTGCCGGCGGCTTCAGAATGAAACCCACCTGGCGGGTTGATAGCCACCTGGAAGGACATTGCTGCAAGAAGAATAGCCACGATCATGATGAAGTTCTGTATCTCTCGCTCCCGGGCTCTTCTTTCTTCATTCCTATCGACCGGTGGAATGGCAACTCGCGGAGCAGCAATGAAGTTTTGCATCTCTCGCTCCCAGGTTCTATTTTCTTCATTCCTATTGACCAGTGGAATCGCAGCTCGCGGAGCAGCAACCCTCCCGTCGGAGGCCATTTCTTGGGGGAGTAGAAGCGCTGAGTTACTTTCGAGGGATATAGAGAGGCGGTGAATCGAGGAACGATGGTCAAGGAATATATAGGGGCGAGGAATCCAATTCGGGAGATACGCGTTGTCCGCTCGTTTAACTATCGGCTGCCGTCAATTCATCGGTTCAGAATTTACTAAACTTAGTCTTGCTAGCAAAAATAGATTACTAAAATTAGTCACTATTCCTGCTCGGTCGTTCCATGTTCGCTAATGGCAAGACTCTTGAGCCAAATCCGTGTTCAAGGCAACCAAAAAAGTATGTTGGTCCATGCTTGAGTTTTTCCTTCTTTCTCGGTCTTCTTTTTTCCTTTTCCATTTTTGCTTTTTCTTCATTGAGGCGTGAACCTCCTCTGCTATTAATCTTTCCTTCTCGTTCCAATTAGAAATCAAGAGGATAAGATGCATGACCTGGAAGGGCCATATCAACCTGCTATGGTGAACTTGGGGGCAAGTGAAGGTACTGATACAAAATATATGCATGGGTTATTGCTTAAATAGATTCTATTAAGTTCACCCTTCCTACTCCTGGACTTTATACGTACGTGATTCGATACACTTGAAACCAGTTAAAGGTCCAAAATCTGTAGTTAAGGCATCCAAAGATGAGTATGAAAGTCTTCCTTCCTACATGAAAAGTCTTGCATCATGGGAGGTATGAAACTCTAACTTAAGCTTTGTATTTGTCTCTGACTCTTAGCAGATGCACTGCAGGCAATCACTTTTATTTAATATTAAGCTGCTGTCATAAGACCATCAGGGTTAGTAGCGCGTGAACCATATATTCTTTTGAAACAGAAATAGTGTGCTTGCTTGATTGGATTATTCCTACCAGTACAACATCTTAGAGAATTTTGGAAATGAAGTAGGTTAGATGGTTTCACTAGCATTAGAACATTGGCAACCTAGTAAATGTTACTTGACATGTGAAATCATCTTCCCAGCGCAAGGTTCTGTATCCTTTCTCGCCATAATTTGCTGACAAGGGATCTGCTTTTTGTCCTAACCCATTTGCATTGTGCATTTTACCCTGCAGGATTTGCTTATAGCTATCGAGAAGATAAACTCATACCTAAGCAAGAAAGAGAACTGTTCAGAAAACAAGAGCTTCTTTCAAGACGAAATATCATCATTGGCATTGGGTGTGTATATAACATCAGTAGTGATATGAATCTCTGAGTGACCATGAAAGCATTTGCTGCAAACTGACGAGTGCTTGCCTAAACAAGCCTTTTGTCCGTAACTTGATGCCCTCTGAAATCTTTATTTTACCAAAATATGGATAGCCATCCTCGTAGTCTTTTTCTTCATTGAGTCTTATATTGGTATTTTCCCTGTTCACTTAAGATGATTCATTGTTCTGCTTATTGCAGGGCCCAAGGCGAGATCCTATCTGCTGCTGCTTACTCGCATGAAGCACCTGGTTGTTGAGACAGTTGATGGATTGATATCGTACAGAGTTTTATAGAAGGAAGTACCTTTGCAGAAATATACTTGTTGGAATTGGGTGTCCAGTTTGTATCAGCCTTTCAGACATGCATTGTTATGCACAAGGCTTGACATAAACATTTTTCAAAGCACGAGTTTTGTGGAGAAATCATCTTATGTTTTTATGATTACTTTATTACGGTACCCTGCAATTTTCATCTCAATTCCTACGGTCAATTAATCTGAAAATTCCTCAATTGCCATGTGATTCGACTCTCAAACAGTTACCAAAGAGTCATCTCCTTGTTTGTTGTGGTGAAGCGAGAGAGAGAAGAAAGTATTAAAGAGAAAATGTGGGGGAACATATGTTTTGATTGATCACTGAATGATCAATTTGCAGTCATTGGGCAGGCAACTAGCGGTGAGACTCGTGCCCCGACTTTAGATGTTGAGGCATCTACATGGTTGGCATGTATATTATCTGCTGCATTTTCGAGTTCTCCTGGTAGTTGTAGACCTGTCGCGTGGTCTTCTTATGTTAGACAACAGTTGCTTTGTAAAGCACATTCTTGAATACAATCAATGATCACTGCATTTCGTAGGGAAGCAGGGAAGATGCAATTTGGACTGGTGAATATACAATTTTTATGGGCATCCCACCCATGACAAGAACCAAGCTGGAAGGGGCAAACTATGAACAAGAATTGATCGTTTCTTCTCCCTTTTATTTGTTTAATCAATTCTTTGTTGCCCTTGGACGTTTTAGTCAAGGATCAAGAAGACCGTGCAAAGCAAAGAGTACAAGAGTCAACCTGCTGCACACCGAAAATACATTCAGTTTCGTACCATCGATAGCAAGACCTAATCTGTACGGGTACATGGAATAAGCTTATTATAGAAATGTTTCTTGTTTACGTTATCTATCTCAGAGGTCTCTGTGACTCCCATCAAGCATAGTTCTTTTCCACCCCACCCAAGTTCCAAGGTTTGGCTACTATCCTGCTTGCGTGCCTAGGCTAAATGGAATTTAGAAATAGTGCTGTGTGATTAAAAAGCATCATGAAGTTCCAATCTCGATAGGAGTTGCACCATCAAAATCTCGTGGAAACGAAATCATAAAGGAAAACGAAACATCCAGCAATTGATAGCATCAAATAAAGCTACGAGTCACCGCGATCAGCGAAAGTATAACTAGAACAAGGAAGGCATAGTCTGGACGATCCCTTTCACGAAAAGCACTGGGAAAACCCACCAAGACTCTCGTTAATTTGAGAAGCCTCTGCAAATTTTAAAGCAGATGAAAACAGCACCTACTTCTAAACCAATCATTCTCATTCTTGTAGAAGGGCGAAAGAGTGGGCCTCTAATACAGTGATCAAGCAATGAAAAGAGCTGATTCTTATCTGAGCACATATTTGTCCACAAGAAACAGAGTAACAAAGAAAGGAATGTAGTAAAGATTAAAGAGAAAGGTAGCAGAATTCGGGCCACTTTTGCTTTATCTTTCATCAGACGAAAGGTATTCCAAATCTAATTGGAACGGCATCGAATTGCTTGCAGATTTCCACCTGGAATTGAGAGAATTATGCAACGGTTTGGAACAACGAAGCGCCTGCTCCATTTCACCGTGTGTATTTCTATGTCTCTGCCTATATAACCTGGAACAATTATGCTTATTTGCTATCCTTCTCCTAATAACTAGTTTAGTTCCTGCATTGTGGTCACACCAAACCTCCTCAAAAACCAATAACACCAGACACAACCATGACTGAGGTCGTCTCGAGCATCCTCGGACCTCTTCTGCAGAAACTAGCTTCACCCGCAGTTGAAGAAATTAGCGTGTCTATTGGTCGTGCAACAGTAGAGCTTGTTCGAGATGGAATGGCAGAAGGTCGGATTTCCTATTCGAGGATGAATGCTTCGAATATCCTGCTTCACAAAATTGTGATCAATTATCTTAGACCTAAATCCACGTCAAAGAATGATGTCTCCAATTCATAAGCAAAGCTGATGTATGCTATCAATGCTGGTAAAAAATTCTCTATGCCGCATACTATCATGTTTCACATGTATAGATCAATGGTGAAGGAGAAGGGTCAACTTCCCTATTCAGCACTTGTTACAAAGCTATTCAGACACTTTAACATTCAGCCTCCAAGAATTCTGTGTGTTCGGACGTGTGATCAAATGGTGGTAAGACTGAAGATGGTTTCTAAGATGCGTCTGAAAGAGCTAAACAAGGCTCTGGAGAAATTCAAGGAAAAGACTCCTCACCAAACTCATCAAGACTCTGTTGCTGCAAAGCGAAAAGGAAAGGAGCTAGTGACAGCTCCAACTAAAAGAAGAAGAGCGATCATCTTGTGGGATGAAGAAGATGAAAATGATGATGTTACCATCTCCGCTCTTGCTTTAAGAAAATTGCAGCGTTCTGTTCCAGAAACAGAGGTTAGAGAAGATCCAGAAGAGATAGAGAAGAGGAGTGAAGAGAGGGAATCAATAAGGAAGGAGACAGGAAAAAGAAAAGCAACAAGGAGAACAAGGCCATCCTGTCACTGAAGAAGAAATAGAACAGGAAGAGTACTTCTCTCCACCTGAAAGCACTGAAACAAGGGGAGCTGCTGAGAAAAGAGATACTCCTTCTCTTGCTTTTACTAGTGATGATGTCAGTTGTTCTCCTGCCAATCCAGAAGATGTATATGCCTCTCACTTTCCTGAAGAAGGTCATGAGGTATCTTCTCCGAATCTGGATGTTCATGCTAATGTGCCATTATCTCCACAATCTGACCATGCTAAAGCAAGCACTCAAACTGACAACTTAGCAGACTTTAGAAGACTGCTTGATATTCTCATGGAGATGAGAGGTCAAATTTATGCCTTGGGATGCGAATTTCAGAATATGCAGAATGCTTATCAAGCCTCTTCAGAATCGTTGATCAATCAAGTTCAAGCCCTTAATCTTCAAATTCAGGCAACTGCCAAGGGTGAGGATTTAGCACATCTGAAGGAGGATCTAAGAAAGCTGGAGGAGACAGTCAAGTCGATGGAGATATTTCCAGCTTGTTCGCATTCCAAAACAATCTTAAATCAATTCGTGTTTTCGTCTCTACCTTTTTAATGCTGACAAAAAGGGGGAGAGATGCAGATTTGCAGATTTGTTTTGTTTGATTTGAACTCAGACTTGTTTTTGTTTCTGACTTTAAACTTTTATCTGGCGTGACTTTTGGATTGTGGTTTGACTATGTGATTGCATTACAGTATCTTAAGCATTGTTGGTATTCATGGCAAAAATAGTTGTTTTTACAGGACTAACCTATTTCCTGTGGATGCATATTCGATACTATCTTAACTTATTATCTTTTATGAGATATCATATTCTTGTTTGTTTGAGTATTGTCTTGCAGGTCAAAATTTCCAAATCTGCAGGAAAGTTTTGTCACCATCAAAAAGGGGGAGATTGTTGGAGAAAACCTCCTTATGTATTTTGAAGTTGACAAAACGTTTCCATCAGTCTAGTCTGAAGACTTGAAGACTCTTCCGTCAAAGTCTGAAGACCGTTAGATTCAAGCTTTAAAGTCTGCCCTCATCGACAGTTTCTAGACCGTTGAAGAAGATTTATCCAGAATCAAGGATTTATTTAAGAAATTGATTCGAGCGGCTAAAGAAGCTTCTCACGGCTGGAGATAGCATTTTGAGATCTTTTATTCGTTTTAATTTTGATACGAATATGTTAGATTCATTGATTGACAAGGTATATTTGGAAGGTTCTACTTATGAAAACCTAGATCTTGATTGTATCGGCGAGCAGGATTGGTGAGCTATCATCACATTCCTTAAATGACTTGAAGATCTCCTTAATTGATTCCATCCAACGGTTAGATGAAGGAACTCATTTGGAAAGTGCCAACGGGTATGAAGGCATGGAGGAGTATAAAATGAAGAAGCTCTGGTTATTCGAGTCTGTGCGTGATAGAGAAATTCCAAAGTTTGAAGCTCATTGTTCTTTGTTGATTCAACTGTTAAGTGAAATTTGTACTCAAAAGAGAGATTAGATACTTGTGAGACCTTGAGGAAGTGTAGCAAAGTCTCTACACTGTGGAATCAAGGACGTGAGATTGTAACAACTCTTTTAATTCATAGTGAAATCCAACCGATAGGTTGTTAGTGCGAGAGAGTGGACGTAGGCTTGGAATAAGCCGAACCACTATAAACTCTGTGTTCATTTTCTCTCATCCCTGAACCTCTTATTTATGCTTACGAGTTGTTCATTTATTTAATAGTTGAATTCTGTTTTACTGTCCATCAAAAATATCATTTTAAGTCCTACGAAAAGTTTTCATATACACCTATTCACCCCCCTCTAGATGTATTCACTAGCCCCTTTCAGAAAGTAGGGCTTTGTGGAGGTGGGCGAGGTCGACGGAGCACTCGACTTTCAAAAGGAAGGTATGCTACTTGTCCTCGTGGCTGTCCAACTTCAGTTTCCAATTTAAGATGGCACATAAAATGAAAGAACTGGGAAAGAGACGTGATAGGATCAATGAAGAGAAAATCAAGTTCAACTTGTTGAGTGATGTTCATGAAATGACTATAGTTCCGCAAAGGGAAACTCATTCTTTTGTACCCACTTCGAAAGTGATCGAAAGGAACGTGGAAAAGAAAAAAATAATAGAGTTGTTGATGGGGTCAGATGATGGTAGAGTTGGAAAGATAGGCGTCATTCCGATTATTGGAATTGGGGGCAGTGGAAAGACGACGCTCGTTAAATTGGTATACAATGATGATGAAGTAAAAAAACATTTTGATTGCCTAGTTTGGTTATCCATGCCAATAAAATTCCAAGTTACGAAGATAATAACAGACATCATTAAGTCTCTTGGTCACAAAGAAAAATATGATAAACTTGACATGCTGCAAAATTGCCTAAGAAGCATGGTGGAGAACAAAAGGTGTTTGTTCCTAATGGACGATGTGTGGGAAGTAATGGAGGATGCTTGGAGAGAACTGATAGAGTTTCTAGAAGGCGTTTCCGAAGGGAGTAAAGTCATTGTGACTTCACGGAATAAATCGGTCGCCTCAATCATGGGCACTGTCCCCCCGCTGAAGTTGGCCGACCTTTCAAAGGAAGATTCTTTGACTTTATTTGTGAAGTGTGCATTCGATCAAGGGCAAGAGAAGAATCACCCGGACCTTATGGTGATCGGGGAGGAAATTGTGAGCAAGTGCAAGAGAAATCCTCTGGCGGTGATGACTTTGGGACGCTCATTGCATTCAAAAACAACCGGAAGGAGTGGGAATATGTAAGAGATAGTGAGAATAGGATGCTTGACCTCTCTGCGGTGGCTATTCATTGGACAGTGCATGAATTTGGAGACCTTGTTCGATGATATCCAATCACTCACGTCACTCCGTATATTGATCATTCTTGAGTGTCCGAAGTTGGCCTCTTTACCTCAAGGCATCAAGAATCTCCAGGCATTAGAGGATCTCTGGATTGGGGGCTGTGAGATATTGAGGCTGCCAGAAGGCGAAAGTAATGAACCACCCTCCATGTCGAGACTTCAATCCTTCAGATTCGAGGAATTACCTGAATTAGTTTCGTTGCCCAGGTGGCTTGAAAGTTTTGCAAGCACATTGCAGAGGATAAGAATCGCCGGATTGTCCCAACTTGAGGGTATTGCCCGAATGGCTGCAAAATTGTTCTTCTCTAAAAAAACTGGAGATTCAAAACTGTCGTAAATTGTTCTCTCGTAGATTGTCCTCTTTACCAGATGGCATTCATGGTATTGCCACAATTCATAATGAGTATACAGGCAGTGATGAAGAAGAAGGCTCCAGTTCTTGCGTCGGAAATAGCGACTAAATATCTATCCAATGCTGACGTGGCTTCCGCCCTGGAGATTATTGGTATAAGCAAACTCCCCCTCTTTTTTGACACGTTGATGAATTAAATTTTGATGGTTTGAGATCATGTTTCTTATATTGTCTCTTAATTTACTTGCATGGTCAATTGACAGGAGCGTTGAAGAAGAAGATAATTGCGAATAGATATCTAAATATCTAGATATTGTCTTGTAAGGTATTTTCTTATAAAAAGAGTGTGGAAATGCGTGGCTTACATATTGGCCACTCTAGAAATATCTAGAAAGATATCTTTCTAGAAATATTTGTACATTTATGTGTGTGTAAGGAGTTCTCTCAATCGATGTTGTACAGAGCATCTCTAATAAAAGTTGGGTGTTTTCTTTAAATGGGTTTGTGTCTTTTTCATCAATTGGTATTAGAGCTTTCGCTACGCACGGTCTATGACCGCTACTAAAAGCAATAGAGATTGGAGCAAGATCGCTCCCATCAATGAGATTTACATCCACGGAAGGAAGAGAATAACTTGATTCATTGATGTAAGTAAACTCCTCTTTTTTGATTCGTTTATGAACTAAAATTGGATGATGCATATGATTCAAATGATTTCTTATAGGAATGTATGATGGAGTTTTTGTTTACTCGATTATCATAATTTTTTAAATAGTTTTCGAAAATTGTCATATTTATGATGTTTGTGTTCAAAGAATGCATGGTCATTGTGAGCTTTGATTTTTCTTTACAAGTAAATACTATAACTTGAGGTTAAAGGAAATATGTACCTTGGAGAAAAATGAGATCTCTATTTTACATTGCTAAACAATCACGTGTGTTTTAATGAGTATTTGAGTGGAAATAAATGATAATTAACTCATGTAATTTGAAGTTTTGGTTATACTGTTTAATTTTTATCTATTCCAATTGATTATTTGCCTGACCAATGATCTCTTGCTTTAAGAAGCAATGCATAGAAAATGACAAAATATCCATTGCGATGCGCATTAGAGTTGTGTTAAAAAAGTTCTACACCAAAGAATTAATTTAGTATTGAGTAATTAATATTTTCAAATTGGTTTGTAACTTATTTGCTAAAACTTTTAAGTGAATATAGCTCTAGTTGGATATATAAATAGGTAAAGACTTGGGTTCTCTCTTATCAATCTCTCCATACGAAGGTACCTATCAATAGTATCAATGCATTGGAGAGGTTTAGAATAAGAAAATCGGAAATATAGAATGAACCATATGCGACATTAATGCAGTAGTAAATTGAGTTTCAGTTCTCCATGGCGCCACCATTTTTTTTCAAAAGACCCACTTGAATATATCACGGCATCCCTATTAATATAGAAAAGAAGTTCTTATTTTCGTTCCTATCCTTCTTTCTGGACAAAATGGGGTTTTTCTCATAAGGAAAAAAAGATACTTCGTTCCTGATGGTGTGGATAGATGCATCCGAATCGTAGGGAGTGCCAGTTATCATTTCTACTAACTTAAAGCTCTAGTTACTTTTTTTTTTCCCTTTTTGTTTATGTTTTGTTTCCCGTGAAAAACAACATAACATCCCCAATTTCAAGAACCTCCACTTTGACTTCAAGTTTGTAATTTAAACTTCAAATCAGGCCAAATTGTTGCTTTTCTTCCAAGAATTACCTTAACAGCTCTATCATGCTTTCCTTTTCTTTGTTTCTTCCAATCACATTTGAAGCGGGTACAAAAGAATGAGTTTCTCTCCGTGAAAGTATGGTCTTTCATGAACAAGAGTCGACAAGGTGAATTGAGTTTTCTCTTCATAGATCGTATCAAGTCTCTTTCTCAGTTATTCCATATTATGTGCCATCTTAAACTGGAAAATCAACTTGAATATCCACGAGTACAAGTAGCGTATCTTCCTTTTGAGGGTCAAGTGCTCAGTGGACCACGTTTGCCTCCACAAAGCCCTGGTTTCGAATTCGTCTAGCACGTCCTCCACATCACAGCAGAAGGTTTTGAGCTTCGACAACCAAAGCCTCACAGCTTCCTCTTTTGTTTGCTTTTGCTCAGCATCGGCGAGCACGTTCTGGATCATCAAACTATTGAGCTTCTCTCTGTCATCCTTGACGCCACATACCAATTGAATTTCTTCAACAGCCGATGAAGTTAGTTTCTCCACAAGAGGTCCAAGGATACTAGAGACGACCTCAGTCATGGTTGTGATTGGTTGTGACTGGTTTTATAGGTTTTCGAGTAGGTTTAGTTAGCCAGTATGCAGGGACTAAACTTATTATCAGGAGAAGGATAGCGAACGAAACATGATTTTGACAGGTTATGTAAGCACAGATATTGGAATGGTGCGAAAGAGAACACGGTAAGCAGGGCGAGGAAGAAATGGCGGAGGACGAGAGCAGAGTGACAGAGAGAGAGGGCGATACTTGTGCGGTTGGAATTGAGATTGCAGAGAAGGACGATGAAGGAGGCGGCAGCCCTCTCACTGGCGATGGGGAAACGTAGTTTCGCGTTCTTGGATGGTGGGCAGAGACGATGGACCTATTAGTGGAAAATGGGCATGACCGACCCATCGGGCCCCCGTTGGTTCCAACAATGGATCGGGCCAGTCCAATATGTGATGAAATTGAGCGGCGTGAGCTAATTAAATTATGGGTTAAGCTTATTTGTAGTTGTAAGTGAACGAACATAATTATCTATTTCATTACATAGTTTGAAATTTTTAATAGAAAAATAAAGAATTGAATGATGATTTGAGTTCGAGAGGATTTGGAGAGTTGAAGACGTTTCTACGTAACCATTAGAGGTGTAAGCGAGCTTAGTTAAATGGACAAATCTCTTCAACGATTGGAATTTTTAAGTTTTTGCCGTCATTGCATGGTTAAGCGATACTTGATATGAGGATAAAATTGGCAAGGACCTAAAATTACGATATGTGTAGCTGCTTTGCTATTAATAATAGAGATAGAGATCGATACGAGGGAAAAGAAAATAAGTTCACTCAAAGGTAGCAATTATTAAAATGTATTTCAAATATGAGTCCAGATATAAGCCGGCGTGATGAGCATGTGAGGACGATCCATTGCATTATTAAAGTAAAGAAAAGTTGGCAAAAAGAACTGTCGGCCAACTCCAATTGTCGGTGGTATGTGAAAGAAAAGAAAAGGAAAGAGAAACGTGGGGCA
Source organism: Eucalyptus sp. ANBG9806169 (assembly GCA_014182395.1). Taxonomy (NCBI): domain Eukaryota; kingdom Viridiplantae; phylum Streptophyta; class Magnoliopsida; order Myrtales; family Myrtaceae; genus Eucalyptus; species Eucalyptus sp. ANBG9806169. The sequence goes on along the minus strand of CM024573.1, from coordinate 37,970,937 downwards.
TCCTTTCTTTTGTTTGTTTGTTGTGCAAGTGGAAAGCTGGCGTGCATGATTAATCGGGACTGGCCACACTTCCCATCACATGAAGAAGACGCGGAGTCTTCTTTAGTAGGCGGAAAAGGACTTCCACAAATCGCTTTATGATGACGATGGAGCCCCGTGTCTAAAGTAAAAAAAAAAAAAAAAAAAACAGAGAGAAAGGAGAGGGCAATCATAAGAGAGAGAAAGGGAAGACGAAGTGCAGTGATGACCATTCAACGGTCATCGCATGGCCATTCCTCCTCCTCGTCCTTCTTCCTTCCCCTTTCCTATTGGAGCTTCCTCTATTATAAAACTACTAGGAAGAAAGAAGAGAGAACTATGAGACTACCCAGAAGAGACCTAAGAAAATGTACAGAGAGAACTATGAGTTATTGGGGTTAGAAAACACTAAGCATGCTTCGGTGCTCTAGTGTTATAATTTCTTTGTATTGCTTATTCTATATTGAAATGCCACTCTTCACATGGAGGTAATTGATTTGAAATAAAGGTCAAGGCAAATAGAATAATGATCAAATAGAGAGAACAAACGAAATAAATCGGATACCAAATTTATATGGTTCAATCAATATGATTTACATTCATGGGAAAGCAACATAGAATCTCAATATAAAACCAGCACTATTACCAATATCACAACACTTGAAAGACTCTTTAGCATTTCTCATCCTTCATAATTCCTAATAAAATCTCAGTCTCAGAAATAACATAAATTCGTCTCATACAAATTTAACTGGTTAAATGAATTGCGTGTGATTATAACAAGAAGAAGAAAACCCTCTATGCTAAATCAACGACACAAGAATCTTCACGTCTCCTCTCTGCTCAGCTAATGGAAGCATAAGCAGCAAGAGGACCACTCCATAATAACAAAATGGAGTCACATCTTTTCCCGGTGCGTTTCCTCGTTGGAAGTCTTTCTCTCTCTCTCTCGTCTATAATGCAATAATGAGAGAGAGAGAGAGAGAGAGAGAGAGAGTAAGACTAGAGCAGATTGTTAAAAGACATAAGATTAAGAAATAGATGGGAGATCTGTGTTGGGGTTGGAGATTAAGATTAATTGGGGATTAGGGGGCCATGTGGTTGTGAAGGTAAACACTACATTGAAGTTATCCAATTTTGCCTATTATTGGATAGATAGGTATAGTAGCTTTTCACGTGTTGAATGAGAAGAAGAGGTCGGTGAAAGGTCTGCAAGACAGGCTGCCCGTAATAATGCAATAGAGAGGGAAAGTCATCGTAGAGTCATCATCATTGTCCTTGTGGCCCCCTCCATGTGATGTACGTGGGGCTCGAAATTCGATGCCGTTCCAATTGGACTTGGAATACTTTCGTCTAAATTAAGGAAAAGCGAAAGTGGCCTGGATTTCTGCCACATTTCTCTTCAATCTTTACTGCATTCCTTTCTTTGTTCTCTGTTTCTTAGAAGACATTATACTGCAAAACAAGCGAGTAGGATTGGATTTGAATCGGATCATAAATGAACGGATCTAAATTGACTCCTTAACCTATCTATAATTCTTTTATTTGTAATGTAAATTTCTTAATCCATACTTAACTCTTAGCCGACCCGACTTTTATTGCTAAAATATTTCCATATATAACACAATTTAGAAAAACTCGTTTCTTATGATTATTTAAAAAAAAGTATATTGCTAAAACACTTCTATGCAATATGAACCTAGTAGACAATTTTTATAAGGTTTCATTTATTTCACAAAAAATGTGACATTTCTAGAAAATATTTTTTCAATAAGTTATTTTAAAGGAAAACAACATTATTTTTCGGTATTTGGCTGAAACTTGAAATAAACTCAAAAATATTTTTTATTGTTTGGTATGGAAGTCTAATTTGATTTTCCTCCGTGCGCTTCTTATTCTTGTTTGATCACCGATCTCGCTGATAGCTAGTGAGGCTCAAGCTTGCTCAAGACCAACAAGCTCAAGTCTCACCAAATCGGAGAGGTTCAAGCCTTGCTAGCTCCAAACATTGAGCTCACCCATCGCCTATGGTTGGTCGCTAGCCATTATGGTGACCGGCCAATAGCCGAGGAAGAAGGAAAAAGGAAAATTATTATATTTTTTTATTTTTTTTTTAAATATTTCTACAAGGCTGAAGAGGGAGAGAGTGTAAGCAAGCTTAGTTAAATGACCGAGCTTAGTTAGATGGAGAAGTCTCTTCCACGATTGGAATATTTAAGTTTTTGCCATCATTGCATGGTTAAACAATACTTGATATGAGGGTAAAATTGAAAAGGACCTAAAAGTGCGATATGCATCACTACTTCTACTATCAATAATAGAGAGAGAGCGATCGATATGAGAGGAAAGAAAATAAGTTCGATGAAAGGTACCGACAATTAAAATGTATTTCAAATTTGAGTCTACATATATTCCGACGTGAGTGACGAGAATGTGAGCTGCATTATTGAAGTAAAGAAAAGTTGGCAAAAGAGCCGTCGGGCAACTCCAATTGTCGATGGTATGCAAAATAAAAGAAAAGGAAAGAGAACCGTCGGGCATCCTTTTTGTTTGTTTGTTTGTTTGTTGTGCAAGTGGAAAGCTGGCGTGCATGACTAATCGGGACTGGCCATACTTCACATTACATGAAGAAGACACGCGGAGACTTCTTTAGTAGGCCGAAAAGGACTTCAACAAATTGCTTTATGACGACGATGGAGCCCCATATCTAAAGTGAAATAAAACAAAGACAAAAAGAAAAGAGAGCGCAATCATGAAGAGAGAGAAAGGGAAGATGAAGTGCGGTGATGACCATTCACTGCCACTAGTCATGGCATGGCGATTCCTCCTCGTCTTCTTCTTCTTTCCCCTTTCCCCCTCGGAGCTTCCTCTATCATAACACGGAGAGGACGAATTAAAAGAGACAACTATGAGACTACCCGGAAGAGACCGAAGAAAATGTACAGAGAGTTCTTCTCCGAGAGGTTTCAGAGTGGTTTTCTTATTGTGAATGATTTATCCATTAAATTCTTGTGATTAAAATTTGTTTAATTTCTCATGCAAGTTAATTAAAAGTAATTGGACCTAAAAAATACCGAATTTATTTAAGTATCGAGTGCTGTTATAATCTCCCTTATATCACTGATCTATAGATGAATATACTGATTGAACCACATGAATCCAGTGTTAGATCTATATTTTTCTCCTTTCCACCATTTTACTGATTCGCTTACTTTGTTTTATGACAACAAGCTCCATTTTTGCATGAAATGGACAAATGCTTAAGAAGATTTCATTACAGACAACATTCCACGATACTCAATGTGGATTTCTAGTGTTAAAACGAGTTGTGGGAGTGCCAGCACATAACGTCTGGCCTTTACCGTCGTCGCACATCTCAACTAAGTCGATAAGGTCTGCAATCAAAATGCGTGGTAGTCGTTGCATGTCCAGAGCGAACCGGAAAACACGCATTCCTAATAAAGTCTCTTATCCCTTAAAGAAACTGGGTGATGGTGTTATTCATGAACCTCAGTGTTGCAGAAAGATTTCGAGCATCGGACACCAACGGCACGTACTAAAATTGAACCGATGTGCGAGAGAGTTGTTAGATAACAGGACGGGGCAAGCTCGAGGAGTATCAAAATTGAACCTAATGTTTAAGCCAGGACATTGCTTTCATTAGCAGCCGGTCGGCACTTGCTACCCGAGTTGACAAGGCATTAGATACAAGGTGGAGAGAGAGAGAGAGATTCGTGATGGTGAGCATCCAGATCTAGGGCAGGACGTGACAATGAAGTTTTGACCACCAAAAGGGATTCCGAACGAACCTGCGGGCCTATTGCCGAAGGCCATGCCTGACACTCCATATCTATTTCTTCCCACCATTCTTTGCCGGCGACGGTTGTTGGTGTGATTCTTGAATACTTTAACAGAACAGAAAATAAAAAATATTCAACAGCATTCGTATTAACGACTTTCTAGTCAAGAGGTGCGTCCAAAGACTCAAATGGTCTTCGATGGTTATTTGAAACTTTTCTAATGAACATGCAATTTTAAGCCCATCCCAAATGACCGAAAATATATCTGAAAGTGATCCGTGCAATTGTAAGCCCTCTTTCTCCCATTTCATTCCAACGTATAAATCTTCCACGAGCTCCATCATACAATACTTTATAAGAAGCCATATCAATGGTCAATTGTAGGCGAACTACACAAAATGTAAATGCCTGTCTCAATTGCCTTTAAAGTCGGGTGAACGATTTCCATGGCGCGTTTCACAATTCTGACAGCCATCAATTTCTTCCCGCTGTTTCTCCCGTGCATCATCTCTGTCGGGGAGTTAATGAGCCTCTCCACAATTAGACATTGAGCTTTACCGAAGCGCTCGACTGCGTATGTGGCGTGCTTGGCAGGCAGGCTGGACGGCAGTGTAACCATTCAGTGAGAGGTCATTCACCCAAAAGTAATAAATGAAATTGTCAGAATAATGTTAAAAGTGGAGAGAAGGACGATGGAGGAGGAAGGCCATTCAATGAGCCGCGTGAAGTAATTAATTAATAGGATTAATATCCTAAAAAATCTCTTTATCAAAAAAAATATCCTAAAAAATCATAAATTGGTACACATGTGATAAATTTCCTCAATTTATTTTTTGACCACAAAAAACTCCAAACTAGTATACCTTTGACAAATTTACCTCAAACTGATAGACTTGTGACAAATTTATCCTCTGTTAGTTTTTGTTAAATTTTACTATTAAGTTATTATGTTAAATGACACGTGATAATTGACTAGTATATCAATTTGAGATTTTACGCTCCGTTTGTCATAAAATTTACAATTTTTGTGATTTTTTTGTTGTATTAATTCAATTTAACGGAGGGTATATTTGTCACAAATTTACAAGTTTGGGGTTTTTTACGGTCGAATAAATTAGTTTGGGGGTAAATTTGTCATAAATGTACTAGTTTAGGGTTTTTTATGGTCAGTCGGGGTAAATTTGTCACAAATGTACCAATTTGGATTTTTCATGATCAAAAAAATAGTTTTGGGTAAATTTGTCATGAATGTATTAGTTTGGAGTTTTTCAAGGTATTAACTCAAACTAATAATAGGTTATGCTTATTCTTATTTGTAAGTGACCAGACATGATTTGTCTACAAGGAACAGGGTAACAAAGAAAATAATGTAGTAAAAATTAAAGAGAAAGGTAGCAGAATTCAGGCCACTTTTGCTTTATCTTTCATTAGACGAAGGATATTCCAAATCACGCTTCTCTGCTATCCTTCTCCTGATAACTAGTTTAGCTCCTACACAGCGGTGACCCCAAACCTCCTCGAGAACCAATAACACCAAACGCAACCATGACTGAGGTCGTCTCGAGCATCCTCGGACCTCTTCTGCAGAAACTAGCTTCATCGGCAGTTGAAGAAATTCAACTAGTATGGGGCGTCAAGGATGACCTAGAGCAGCTCAAAAGCACGCTAGAGATGATCCAGGAGGTGCTCGCCGATGCTGAGCAGAAACAAACAAAACAGGAAGCTGTGAGGCTTTGGTTGTCGAAACTTAAAGACTTCTGCTACGATGCTGAGGACGTGCTGGACGGATTCGAAAGTAGGGCTTTGTGGAGGCGGGCGAGGTCGACGGAGCACTCGACTTTCAAAAGGAAGGTATGCTACTTGTCCTCGTGGCTGTCCAACTTCAGTTTCCAATTTAAGATGGCACAGAAAATGAAAGAACTGGGAAAGAGACTTGATAGGATCAATGAAGAGAAAATTAAGTTCAACTTGTTGAGTGATGTTCATGAAATGACTATAGTTCCGCAAAGGGAAACTCATTCTTTTGTACCCGCTTCGAAAGTGATCGGAAGGAATGCAGAAAAGGAAAAAATAATAGAGTTGTTGATGGGGTCAGATGATGGTAGAGTTGGAAAGATAGGTGTCATTCCGATTATTGGAATGGGGGGCACTGGAAAGACGACCCTCGTTCAATTGGTATACAATGATGATCGAGTAAAAAAACATTTTGGACCAAACTTAGTTTGGTTATCCATGCCAGTAGAATTCCAAGTTAAGAAGATAATAACAGACATCATTAAGTCTCTTGGTCAGAAAGAAAAATATGATAAACTTGACATGCTGCAAAATTGCCTAAGAAGCATGGTGGAGAACAAAAGGTGTTTGTTCGTAATGGACGATGTGTGGGAAGTAACAGAGGATGCTTGGAGAGAACTGACAGAGTTACTAGAAGGTGTTTCCGAAGGGAGTAAAGTCATTGCGACTTCACGGAATAAATCGGTCACCTCAATCATGGGCACTGTCCCCCCGCTTAAGTTGGCCGACCTTTCGAAGGAAGATTCTTTGACTTTATTTGTGAAGTGTGCATTCGATCAAGGGCAAGAGAAGAATCACCCGGACCTTATGGTGATCGGGGAGGAAATTGTGAGCAAGTGCAAGGGAAATCCTTTGGCGGTGACGACTTTGGGACGCTCATTGCATTCAAAAAACAACCGGAAGGAGTGGGAATATGTAAGAGATAGTGAGATGTGGCAATTAAAAACTAATATTTTACCTTCCCTAAGAATAAGCTACGATCTAATGCCGTCATATTTGAAACAATGTTTTGCTTATTGCTCGATATTCCCGAAGAAGTACGAGTTCACCAACATTGATTTGATCCAACTGTGGATCTCAAACGGATTTATCCAATCGAGCGGAAATAATCAGGAGCTGCAAGAGATAGGACGGCAGTATTTGGAGGAGCTACGATCGAGATCCTTCTTCAATGTTGTTTTGGAAGCATATCCGTTTTTGATCATGAGGATGCACGACCTCATTTACGAACTTGCCATTTCGGTGGCACAACCCGAATCGTCCAACATCAGAGTGTGGACGCAGAATATTTCCTGGAGGACTCGGTATATATCATTTCCCAACCCATCTGGTGTACCAAAAGATGAAGTAAGCGGCTGCTTAAGCAAACTGAGCCGTGTTCGTACAATTGTGTGTAGGGGGTTGGGATCCTCTGACTCTGAGGAGTTCTTTCTGGAGACATGCATTTCGCAATTCAAGCACTTGCGAGCCCTATGGCTACATAATTCTAGCTTTCACCTATTGCCTCGTTCCATCGGCCGTCTAAAACACTTGAGGTTTCTTAGTTTAAGCGGCAACAGTAATATCAAGAAACTCCCCAAATCGGTCTGTGAGCTTTACAATCTGCAGACCTTATATCTTAGCGGGTGCGATGAACTTGAGGAATTGCCCGCAAGCATCAAGAATATGATCAGCCTCCGTGTTTTGTGGGTAACCACAAAACAACAACATTTCCTGAAGAGCGGAATAGGATGCTTAACCTCTCTATGGTGGCTAGGCATTGGCGCGTGCAAGAATTTGGAGGCCTTGTTCGATGATATCCAATCGCTCACATCACTCCGTACGTTGTGGATTATCGATTGTCCGAAGTTGGCCTCTTTACCACAAGGCATCAAGAATCTCAAGGCATTGGAGGATCTCGTGATTTGGAACTGCGAGAGCTTGAGGCTGCCAGAAAGCGAAAGTAATGAACCACGCTCCACGTCAAGGCTTCAATCCTTCGGATTCGAGGAATTACCGGAATTAGTTTCGTTGCCCAGGTGGCTCGAAGGTTCTGCAAGCACACTGCAGAGGATAACAATTGCGGATTGTCCCAAATTGAGGGCATTGCCTGAGTGGCTGCAAAATTGTTCTTCTCTGAGGATATTGGAGATTGAAAGCTGTCCTGAATTGTCCTCTTTGCCAGGTGGCATTCGCCACGTCCCCACATTAACAAAGTTGCAGATATCTGATTGCGAGAAATTGAGTAGCAGTGGAGAAGACTCAGAAGATGATAATAGAGAAGAAGATTGATCCACTGGTACAACCAAACTCCCCCTTTATTTCCGATACGTTTATAAATTAAAATTTAATTGTTTGAGATCATGTTCCTTATATTGTCTTGATTTACTTGCATGGTCAACAGCCACGCGGGGCCTTGGAATATGAAGAAACAATCATTTCCAAGAGAGCGGCGGATATTTAATTGCGAGGGATTGAGCAAGGACACCGATGTTCGAAGAAGAATATAATTGCGAATAAATATCTAAATATGTAGACGTTGTCTCCTAAGATATTTTCTTATAAGAATGAGAGTGGTAATGTCTAGCCAACAGCTTGGCCACTCTAGAAATATCTGTTTACTTATAAGTGTGTAAAAATTTCTCTCGGCCAATATTATAGAAAGTGCCTCTAATAAAAATGTGTGTTTTCTTTAAATGACTTTTATGTCTTTTTCATCAATTGATAAAAGAGCTTTCATTGCGTGTGCTCCACAACCGTGGATGCTCATCCTCGTCAGAGAATAAATTGATCCATCGGTATAAGCAAGTTCCCCCTCTCTTTTGGTACATTTATGAATTTAAAATTGGATATGCATATGATTCAAACGATTGCTAATCTGGTGACTTTCGATTTGTTTATTTCATGAACAATGTTCTTAGTAGTCAAATTCTTCCAGAAAGTGTGCAATGCTATCCGCAAAGCAAAAGTGGCCATTGTGTATTTTGTAATTCCATTTAATTATTTATGTTGAGGATTAATTTACCCCTCTAAATAGTAATAAAAAAATCAAAGCACCTCAAAATGTCGTGTTATTAGAAATTTAGAAGTTAGAATTTGAGGATGAGAATTTGAGGATGAAAAAATTTCAAGGCGCCTCCTATGCTTGGAGGCTTGATTCAAAATGAGATTTCCTCAGCCCATTGACATGTATGTGATAACCTTTCACATTATTTATGTAAATCGTAATTGTTGGATTTTGTCAACAACACCTGACTACACAATGCCCGTCGCGGGATTAAGGATGGGCATTGGGACAATTGACTATGACATACAACACATCGGCACCGCTCAAGGATGAACCATTGTCGACTTCATACCCGACCGAAAGGTACTCAAATCCAATTGATGCTAATTGAGACTAATTAACTACCACTTGGGTTTGAATGACAGTGACCCAAGACCGTTCGCGATGGCAATTGCATTAGAGATATGGATTAGGACGTTGTCGAGGTGATTTAATCTATTTCACCGTCCAAAAAGAGGATTTTAAATGACATGTTGACTATAAAATACAAATATACAGGCCAATTTGGACTTGAGCTACTACTTCTTATCGATTACCCTGGGGCCTGGATGAATGTATTGGATTCCGCTTCTCCCTTCCAACAATATCCGTATATCATCCCGTTCAAACTCAATGTAAAGAAAAGGTTTACAATACGAAAATCGGAAACACGGAATGAACCAACGTGAGCATTAACGCAGTTGAGTTCTGGTTCAACATGGCACGGCCTTTTTCTTTTAAAGACCCACTTGAATATATCACTAACGTCCCTATGAATGTACAAAAAAGAGAAAAAAAGATTTTTTTCCGTTTTGTTCTGATTCTTTATCTGAAAAAAAAAAAAAGAAAAAAAAAAAAGAGAGAGAGAGGGATTTTTCTAGAAAAAGAAGAAGGATATTTCGTTCTTGATAGTGGCTAGGAGCATTGAAATTGTAGAGAGTACTGCTTGATCATTTCTGCCAACTTAAAGCTCCAATTACTGTTCTTTTTATGTTTTGCAAAAGCATCCCGTATAAAACTACATAACATCCCAATTTCAAGAACCTCCATTTTGACTTCAATCTTGTAATTTGACTTCATATCAGGCCAAATTGTTACTTCTTTTTTTCCCAAAAATCACCTAATCATATCATTCATCCCATCCTGAGTTTCGTTTGTCGAAGGGTAACGTTTCTAGGTAGCCTTATCATATCATTCGACCCACTGAGAGTTTCAAAAGTTAAGGACGTAAAGTAGCATACATATTCGAGAAGGGTCGGAATTTACTCCAAAAACGGCGGTCAAAGTTGCACCATTCATCAACCTACGATTTTTTATCAGAATCAACCTAGGGTTAAGTTTTCAGAGAAATGCAGATACTATAAAGCACTTGATTTTGAAGTCATGCCTCCAGGCAAACCGGCAACCTTATGACATCCCTTTTGACATGAAAAACAACACTAACAAACAAAATTCACGTCAAAGGAAGCGTCCCTGGATCGTAGTTAGTGAATAAGCGAAACTCATTCCCAAGCTTGCTGGAATGCTTAGGCCGGAATATGCATGGATGCAAACCAAGAAGTTCTGCAGCTCTATCCTTTTGAACTTCTCCTGCAAGAATCTCAGAATTTGCCAGGCATTAAGAAGGGATATAAAGCATCCAGCATACTCCAAAAAGGGGGGAAAAAGAACTGCAGCAGTTCATAGCTATAACGTCACTGCAAATGAAAGACAATGAACCAAAAAGACAGGTTTAAAGGTGCCCCAGGAGGACTAACAGTCGACAAATACCTGTAAGTAAAAGCAAGTAAGCGTTTGACTGCGAGAGGAAAGATATGGTTTGAGCAACTTTCTCCAAGCACTCCCCACTCTGTGGTTCATAAAGAAAGGGATCAGAATGTATTCAGCCGATAATGGAAAGAGATACATAAGCGTGTCTACTAAAGGATCTGCCAGTTCTGGGACAAGATAAGAGATGGTAAGCCAAGAATAGGGCGGCCTAAGCATTTATAGTTCACGAGGCCACATAAACTTACCAGGTATGGAGGATCTGCAACTATAACTTGGTAAGCATGCTTCATTTCAGTTGGCAACTCTTCTGGTTTATTGTAGTCATAAAACGTGAAGTCACTTCCGTATTGTTCAAAACGTTTGTCATACTCGAGTAGTCGCACAGATACACTGCGATCAATTCTCTGATATGATACCACAAATGAATTACTTCAAAGACCTTATCTCATAATGACATACCAAATTTCAATGACATGCACACTCGATAATCTGAGAAACCAGTGTTGATGAAAAGAGTAAACCCATACCAATAGTTAATAAGATTGCTACAATAAATCATCTCATTATGCCCGAATCTTTTCTTAGACATCAAGGCTGGCCTAAATCATAGGTCTGACAGGCACAGAATATTTTACCTGTACTACAACAAATGGCACGATGCAACACATATAGATTGTTCACACATTTTACGAAACTATCTTCACATTTGATAGCTGACAAGACGCCACAGACCCACCTACTCGATAATCTCTGTACGTTTTCTCAAGCCAGGGGACTGGCTAAGTTCGAAATGGTGCTGCGCGATTAAAAAACATCACGAAGTTCCAATCTTGATTGAAGCTGCCCCATCGAAATCTTATGGGAGTGAAATTACAAAGAAAAAGAAAATGCCGGCGACTCATAGCATCAAATAAAGCTAAGTCATTGCCATCGGCTAAATTATAACCAGAACAAGGCAAGAACAAGGAAGGCATAGCCTGTACGATCCCTTCCTCAAAAAGCACTGGGATCACCAACCAGGACTCGTGCTTATTGGAGAAGCCTCTGCAATTTTCAATGCAGAGGAAGACAGCACATACTTCTAAACTAATCATTCTCATTCTTGCAGAAGGGCGAAAGAGTGGGCCTCTAATACAGTGATCAAGCAACGAAAAGTGCTTATCAGTGAACATATTTGTCTTACAAGAAACAGAGTAAGAAAGAAAGGAATGTAGTAAAGATTAAAGAGAAAGGAAGCAAAATTCAGGCCACTTTTGCTTTATCTTTCATCAGACGAAGGTATTCCAGATCTAATTGGAACGACATTGAATTGCTTGCAGATTTCCACCAAGAATTGAGTGAACTATGTAACAGTTTGGAATAACGTGGGCACAATCCATGGATTCATGTGTATTCCAACTTTTCAAAGCAGAGGAAAACAGCACATACTTCTAAACCAAAGAAGGGCGAAAGAATGGGCCTCTAATACAGAGATCAAGCAATGAAAAGAGCTTATTCTTATCTGTGCACATATTTGTCTACGAGGAACAGGGTAACAAAGAAAATAATGTAGTAAAAATTAAAGAGAAAGGTAGCAGAATTCAGGCCACTTTTACTTTATCTTTCATTAGACGAAGGATATTCCAAATCTAATTGGAATGGCATCGAATTGCTTGCAGATTTCCACCAAGAATTGAGAGAATTATGCAACAGTTTGGAATAACGTTGTGCTTACTCCATTTCACCATGTGTATTTCTGTCTCTGCCTATATAACCTGGTGAAATCATGCTTCTCTGCTATCCTTCTCCTGATAACTAGCAAACCTCCTCGAGAACCAATAACACCAAACACAACCATGACTGAGGTCGTCTAGAGCATCCTCGGACCTCTTCTGCAGAAACTAGCTTCATCGGCAGTTGAAGAAATTCAACTAGTATGGGGCGTCAAGGATGACCTAGAGAAGCTCAAAAGCACGCTAGAGATGATCCAGAAGGTGCTCGCCGATGCTGAGCAGAAACAAACAAAACAGGAATCTGTGAGGCTTTGGTTGTCGAAACTTAAAGACTTCTGCTATGATGCCGAGGACGTGCTAGACGAATTTGAAACCAACGCTTTGTGTGGGCGGGTGAGGCGGACCGAGCACTTGACCCTCAAAAGGAAGGTACGCTACTTGTCCTCGTGGCTATCCAACTTCATTTTCCAGTTTAAGATGGCACATAAAATGAAAGAATTGGGAAAGAGACTTGACGGGATGAATGAAGAGAAAATCAAGTTCAACTTGTTGAGTGATATTCATGAAAAGGCTATCGTTCCGTGGAGGGAAACTTACTCTTTTGTACGCACTTCGAATATAATTGGAAGGAATGAAGAAAAGGAAAGGATAATTGAGCTGTTGAAAAGATCAGATGATGGTGGAGTTGGAATAGCAGTCATTCCGATTCTTGGAATCGGGGTACGGGAAAAACGACTCTTGCTAAATTGGTATTCAATGATGATAGGGTAAACGAACATTTCAAAGAAAACAAAGTTTGGTTGTCCATGCCAATACAATTCGACGTTGAGAACATAATAAGAGACATGGTGGAGTCTCTTGATCCACAAAAAAAAGATGATACACTTGAAAAGCAGCAAAATTACCTAAGAAGCATGGTGGAGAAAAAAATGTGTTTGTTTGTAATGGACGATGTGTGGCAAGTGAGAAGGGAGGGTGCGATTGACAGATTTGTTAGGAGGTGTTTCCAAAGGGAGTAAAGTCATAGTCACTTCGCGGAATAAATCCATTACCTCAATCATGGACACCGGCTACCCTTTTGATTTGGCCAACCTTTCATGGGAGGATTCTCTGACTTTGTGAATTGCGTGTTCGATCAAGGGAAAGAGAAGAATCACCCGGACCTTATGGTTATCAGCAAGGAAATCATGAGGAAGTGCAGGGGAAATCCTATGGTGGTGAAGACTTTGGGAAGTTTGTTGTATTCAAACCACAACCAAAGTGATTGGGAATCCGTAAGAGATAGTGAGGTTTGGCAATTAGACGCTGGTATTTTACTTTCGGTAAAAATAAGCTACGATTTAATGCCGTCTTACTTAAAATAATGTTTCGCTTACTGCTCGATATTCCCAAAGAACCACAATTTCGAAAACTTTGAACTGATCGAATTGTGGATCTCAAACGGTTTTATCCAATCCAGAAGAAAAAATCAAGAGCTGGAAGAGATTGGACGGCAGTACTTGGAGGAGCTGTTATCAAGATCCTTCTTCGATGTTGTCATGGAAGATTATCTAATACTGATTTTCAAGATGCATGATCTCATTCACGATCTTGCCATTTCAGTGGCACAAACCGAATCGTGCAACATGACGAAAGAGCGCACGCAGGATATTTCCCCGAGCACTCGGCATATATCATTTTTCGACACATTTGATGTACCAAAAGATGAACTACGTGGCTGCTTGAGCAAACTCAGCCGTGTTCGTACCGCATGTCTGAGAAGTTGGGTTCCTCCGAGGAGTTCTTTCTGGAGACGTGCGTTGAACGATTCAAGCACTTGCGAGTGCTAGTGCTACATCAATCCACCTTTGACCTACTGCCCAGTTCTATTGGCAGTCTAAAGCATTTGAGGAATCTTATTTATGCAATAGCCGTAATCTCAAGAAACTCACCAAATCGGTCTGCAAGCTTCACAATCTGCAGTTCTTAGGTATTGGCCAGTGCAGGGAACTCGAGGAATTGCCTGCAAACATCAAGAATATGATCAACCTCCGTGTTTTGACAATAACCACGAAACAGCAGCGTTTCCCGGAGAGTGGAATAGAATGCTTGACCTCTCTACGGTGGCTACTCATTGGACGGTGCATGAATTTGGAGACCTAGTTCGATGATATCCAATCACTCACGTCACTCCGTAGATTGATCATTCTTGAGTGTCCGAAGTTGGCCTCTTTACCTCAAGGCATCAAGAATCTCCAGGCATTAGAGGATCTCTGTATTATGGACTGCGAGAGATTGAGGCTGCCAGAAGGCGAAAGTAATGAACCACGCTCCACGTCGAGGCTTCAATCCTTCAGATTCGAGGAATTACCGGAACTAGTGTCGTTGCCCAGGTGGCTCGAAGGTTCTGCAAGCACACTGCAGAGGATAAGAATTGCGGATTGTCCCAACTTGAGGGTATTGCCCGAATGGCTGCAAAATTGTTCTTCTCTAAAAATACTGGAGCTTCCACACTGTCGTAGATTGTCCTCTTTACCAGAAGGCATTCGCGGTATTACCACAATTTATAACGAGGATATGAGCAGCGTTGAAGAAGAAGATAATTGCCAATAGGTATCTAAAATATCTAGATATTATCTTGTAAGATATTGTCTTATAAAAAGAGTGTGGAAATGTGTGGCTTACAGATTGGCCACTGTAGAAATATCTAGAAATATATCTTTCTAGAAATATTTGTACGTTTATGTGTATACGTAAGGAGTTCTCTTAATCGATGTTGTACAGAGCATTTCTAATAAAAGTTGTGTGTTTTCTTTAAATGAGTTTGTGTCTTTTTCATCAATTTGTATTAGAGCTTTCACTATGCGCGATCTACGACCGCAACTGAAAGCAATAGAGATTGGAGCAAGATCGCTCCCATCAATGAGATTTACATCCACCGAAGGAAGAGAATAACTTGATTCATTGATGTAAGCAAACTTCTCCTTGTTTTTGATACATTTATGAATTAAAATTGGATGATGCATATGATTGAAATGATTTCTTATAAGAATGTGTGATGGAATTTTCTTTTACTCAATTACCATAATTTTTTAAATAGTTTTCGAAAATTGTCATTTTTATGATGTTTGTATTCAAAGAATGCATGGTTATTGTGAGCTCTGATTTTTCTTTACAAGTAAATACTATAACTTGAGGTTAAAGGAAATATGTACCTTGGAGAAAAATGAGATCTCTATTTTACATTGCTAAACAATCATGTGTCTTTTAATGAGTATTTTAGTGGAAATAAATGATAATTAACTTATGTAATTTGAAGTTTTGGTTATACTGTTTAATTTTTATCTATTCCAATTGATTATTTGCCTGACCAACGATCTCTTGCTTTAGGAAGCAATGCACAGAGAATGATGAAATATCCATTGCGATGCGCGTTAGAGTTGTGTTAAAAAGCTTATGCATCATAGAATTGATTTAGTAATTAATATCTTCAAATTGGTCTGTAACTTATTTGCTAAAAACTTTTTAACTGAATATAGTTTTTGTTGAATATATAAATAGGTAAAGGTTTGAGTTCTCTCTTATCAATCTCTCCAGACAGGTACTAAATTCTGCTACTCCCTATTAATAGTATCCATGCATCATCTTGTTCAGACTCAATGCAAAGGAGAGGTTTAGAATGCGAAAATCGGAAATACAGAATGAACCAAATGCGACATTAACGCAGTACTAAATTGAGTTTTAGTTCTCCATGGCGGCGCCATTTTTTTTTAAAAGACCCACTTGAATATATCACGGCATCCCTATTAATATAGAAAAAGTTATTCTTTTCGTTCCTATTCTTCCGGACAAAATGGGGTTTTTTCCTATAACGGAAAAAAAAAAGATACTTTGTTCCTGATGGCGTCATTGGCGTGGATGGATGCATCCGAATTGTAGAGAGTGCCGGTTATCATTTCTTCTAATAATAAACCTCCAATTACTTTTTTTGTTTTTTTAATGTTTTGTGTCCCGTGAAAAACAACATAACATCACCAATTTCGAGAAACTCCTTTTTGAATTCAATTTCGTAAGTTAACTTCAAATCAGGCCAAATTGTTGCTTTTCTCCCAAGAATTACCTCATCATATTTTTCAACCCATCTTGAGTTTCGTTTTTTAAGGGAAGGGTAATTGCGTTTCTAGGGTAGCCTAAGATACCAATTGAGAATTTCAAAAGTCAAGGATGTAAACTAGGATATGTATGTGGGCAAACTGTGAGGAGGGTCGGGGTTTGCTCCCCGAAAAAAAAAAAACATTTGAGGTCAAAAGTGGTTCCATTCATCAACCTAGGGTTAAGTTTGCAGAGAAAATGCAAATACTATATCGTACTTGATTTTAGGGTCATGCCTCCAGGCAAACTGGTAAGATCATGACATCCCTTTTGACATGAAAAACAATTCTAACAGACAAAATTCACGTCAAAAGAAGCGTTATCTATTTCTCTTGCTCCCATCCTCCCAATCGCATCCCTGGATCGTAGTTAGTGAATAGGCGAAACTCATTCCCAAGCTTGCTCGAATGCTTAGGCCGGAATATGCATGGATGCAAACCAAGAAGTTCCGCTGCTTTATCTTTTTGAACTTCTCCTGCAAGCATCTCAAAATTTGCAGGGCATTATGAAGGGATATAAAGCATCCAGCATACTCCGAAAAGGGGGAAAAAAGAACTGCAGCAGTTCATAGCTATAATGCCACTGCAAATGAAAGACAATTAACCAAGGACTAACAGCCGACACACATACCTGTGAGTAAAAGCAAGTAAGCATTTGACTGCGAGAGGAAAGATAATGTTTTAGCAACTTTCTCCAAGCACTCCCCACTCTGTGGTTCATTACGAAAGGAGTCAACATGTATTCAGCTGATAATGAAAGAGATACATAAGATTGTCCACCAAAGGATCTTCCAGGTACGGAAAAAGATAAGACATGGCAAGCATAGAATAGGAAGACCTAAGCATTTATAGTTTGTGAGGTCACATAAACTTACCAGATATGGAGGATCTGCAACTATAATTTGGTAAGCATGCTTCATTTCAGTTGGCAACTCTTCTGGTTGGTTGTAGTCATAAAATGTGAAGTCACTTCCATATTGTTCAAAACGTTTGTCATACTCGAGCAGTTGCACAGAGACACTGGGATCAATTCTCTGATATGACACCACAAATAAATTACTTCAAAGACCTTTCCATGCCAAAAGTTGATGAGGTCACACTACTATAAATCATCTCATTATATACAAATCTTCTCTTAGACTTCAAGGCTGGCCTAAATCATAGGCTTGAACAGGTGCACGGAACATTATACTTGTACTACCACAAATGGCACAATGCAACACATATCGATTGTTCACACATTTTACAAAACCAACTTCCTATTTGATAGTTGAAAAGACGCCACAAACCCACCTACTACTTACAATGTAGAAAACAACATAGTGAAAGCCAAAAGACCATAGAAAGTCAAAAGCTCAAAGCTTGAGTGTTCCGGCGTGGATAGACATTGAGGTTCTATTTCAGGAAAAGAGTTCAACAATAAGGGGACAAAGGCGACATGGCTTCCAAACAGAAATAGTTTCTGTAACCAACCACTCCCCCTTCATTTTCCTAGGGAGATGATGTATGTCAAAACGCCAGACAGGAAAGGATACTCCAATCTGAAATTTGCTTCAGTAATGGTTGCTTGAATACTACTTACTCATTCCAAAGTCGAATCTTATTTAATCGATTCAGCATGGGGTCAATGATCTTTGATCCTCAATATGACCATCGCATTTGCACGGGTGGCAATTAGCCAATCACTCTCTCAGAGAAGTCCAATTCCAACAAGATCGCTCAAAAGACAGCCAAAATGCAGTAACAAGAACATCAACCAGAGGCTCACGCTGGTCCTTTGAAGTTACAAGGAGTGACATTAACATCGACCAGAGGCTCACGTTGGTCCTTTACACTTGCAAGGAGTAACGAGAACATTGAAAAAAAGAAGCATAAAACGGAAGCTCATTGTCAAGTAGAAACACAGAGCGCAGTTCATGAAATCACAATGAATCAGTTCGTCAATCCGGTTTCATAATTTTCGCCATAGTCATTAATTTGAGCCGCCGCCGCCAAAAATAATGGGCGCAGAGCCAAACCCTAACCCAATTTTTTCCCCCAAAAACAGAAATGCTCAACCGCGGAAAAGCCTATGGAACCCAAAAAAAAAAAAAAAAAAATGGCGCACCTTGAGATAAGCATAAAGCGTGGGGCAAGCGATGCAAGCAACGTGAGAGGGAGAGCCCGAACAGAGCGCGAGGACTTCGTCGGCGACGGTCTCGGCCGTCTCGCGGTCGTACCAGAACTGGCTCAGCCTCCAGTCCTCCGTCACCAGCGCCACCTCCGACTGGTCCGCCAGCGACTCGTTCTGGTTCTGGTTCTGGTTCTGCTCGCGGAGGAATTCCTGGAGTGCCGCGAGGGCTTGCGAGCTGAGCGTCGGCGCGTCGTCGTCGTCGTCGACGTCGACGCCGACGTTGCGATCCGCGACTCCTTCCATGGCTTTGGAATTGGAAAGGGACGGCGATGCGAGGACGGCGGCCGGGGTCGAGGAGCTACAGCGGCACTAGTAACTACGGAAGGCGCACTCCTCTTCATTTTTCTCTCTTTCTTAATTTATTGTTGTGCATTTTCTAGATTCTTAAAGTGAGAATTGGGTGAACAATTTTTTGCTTCGTTCAAATTTACGAGTCTCGTAATTTTAATTTTATTTGATTCGAAATGCTTAAAACCTAAATATATTCACGTAGAGATGCACATATAACACATATAGTTTTAACATAATATCCAAATAATAGAATCACTTTTATTTTGAAATTTTCAATTATTTCTGGAAAAAAAATCATGATTTGCCTTTTCTTAAGCAAAAGAGGAAAGACTCCGAACAATCTAGTAATCATGGTTTCAACTGCCTTTTCGGGGAAATTATTAAAAAAAAAAACTTAAATTTATTATAATTGTGCTAATTCAATTATAAATCTTTTATATTTGTGTCGTAATAAAGTACATTTAGCTAATTTTGACTTGCCAATAGTAACATAAGGCTACTTGCTTTATATTTTTAAAATAATATTTTAATATTTTTTAAATTTTTTTATAATATTTTCTTCTATTTTCTTTATTTTTTTCCTTTCTCCTTCTCCTTCCCCTTCCCCTTCTCCTTGTCCTCTCTTTAGCTCGACAAAGGTCACCGACCATAGGCGAGGGCATTGTAGCCCTCACCTAGTTTGGGCGAGGGTTGCCAAGCGATGCCCATGCCCACTACCGACAAGGACATTATAGCCCTCGCCTGTGGCCAACGAGAGTCAACTGGCAACCCTTGCTAGCCCTAAGGGTAGGGGAAAAGAAAAAATAAAGAAGAAATAAAAAAAGGAATAAAATTATAAATAAATTCAAAAATATTTAAAATATTACATCAGTGGCAATAGCACCACGTCAACACCGAGCGACTAAAATTGATCAGATGAACTGAACTGACATAAATGCAAAAACTTTGAAACTAAATTGGCAAAAAATAATAATAATAATGACTGAATTGACACAATTTTAATAGGTTTAAGACATTTTTTCATAATTCTCTCATGCTTTTTCTATAAACAATGAACAAGCTATGAGTGCCAAATTGTTAGAATATCCAAGGACACATTTTAATTCGGTTAATCACAAATTCACAAAGAAGGTAAACATATTGAACGGGCAAAAAGTAAGAAAAGCCGAAAGAGATCCAAACGATGAACTCAGCCATTGAAATGCGATTCCTAAAGCGGAACAACAAAATCTGATCCTGTTGCACTGGCCGTCGATGATACATGAAGTATACACTTGCTCGAAATTAGCTACAAGGACCGAGGAGCCCTCCCAAGCGAAAAAATGAACACGACATTGAGGCTGATAATTAGAAGCTAACATCATTCCAGAGACGGTGGCCAAACAAAGCAGCAATTTGCACCATCGCTAGATATTGGTTCGATCGCACGCCACCTTACTAGGACCGAAAAGAAATATAAGAGATGGAGCATGATGCGAAACGCGAAACCAAGGCCTGAGACATATGAACTTTCCTTATCCCTCTGGCGCAGTGCAGATTTCGTGTTCGCAGCTGACGCTCAATCATTCCAGATAGCCACCTGCATCTAGCAATTGAGTGAAGAGTCTGAAGACAGTTAATATCATTTTTGCCCATATGCATAGCTTCATGAGCTCCACAACCAACTTGTCCACCAGAAGATGGCAACCATAAAGAAATTTCAAGGCATGAGCCCAATCTTCCAACAGATATGGCTCCCCCCATAAATTTGCGCACCCACCAAAATGCCCATAGTGCATATGAGCTCCTAATGCTCAGCTAATGTGTTTCTTCACCCGACAAACTTTCACAATCTGAATCGGTGACAGCTACATTTGCATCCCATACACCATGCCCTCTGCTCTTGTCCACTTCCCCAAGTGTTCCTGGTGCTTCGGCATAGTACGCAAGAGCGTCGCCAATAGCTACACTGAGAGCCTCCCAGCTTGCTTTTTTGTCATAAATGCAATTCAACAACCTATTTTGGGCATCCGCAGAAATAATATCTTTGGCCCTAAGCAACTCAATAAATTCTTTGGCTTCTTCAGCTCTTTCTTTTCCCATAATGGATTCCAGACACGCAGTCAAAGATTGCAGACCTGGCTTCCACTGAGATGGACAAACCAATATTGCTTTCTTCATGGCATCATATGCCTCCGGCATCTCATTATTTTGGATATATCCTTTTGCTAAATGGTACCATGTCATGTAATCAAGCTTCCCACCTTTCTGTACAATTTCGTTCTTAAGTCTCTCAGCCTTCTCAAGGTCACCGGTTCTGCTATAAGCATGAATCAGGTTATTTGGAATACGAATATCGCAGCTCAAATCACTAGACATCCACTGCTCCAGAATCATTTCAGCACTTTCAATGTCGTCAAACTTCAGCAAAGAGTTCATGACGCAATTATACCCCTTGTTGTACACTTTTCTCTTCTTCTTGTAAACATCCCATACTCTTAAAACTTCATCTTTATTCCCTGCTACTGCATATTGTGTGATAAGAAAGTCGTACACTGCGTTACTTGTTTTCTCAGTTATCAGTCCCTCACATTTCTTTAGCATTTCCAGAGCTTTATCGAGAAGATCCAATCTAAAGTACCCAGAGGTCACTACAACACCTGTCGTCCAGTCCCAAACAAAATTAGCATCCATTTTCATCCGTTTTACAATCATCTCGAATTTCTCAGTGTCGGAAGCAGCAGTACTCGCACTCAGCCAAATACTGTAGATATATCTATTCAGATTAATCTTTTCTTCTTCCATCTCATTAATCAGAGCATCTACTTTGCCATAGTCTCCAGTCCGATAGTAAAGATTAAGCAAATTAGTGAAGCAAAGGACAGACCTTGGGAATCCCAGATGCCTCATTGTCTCCAACAGAGCCTCTGCTTTCTTTGGAAGTTTTGCCTTAGCATAGCAATTAAGAAGAGCAATATAGACCTTTTCGACTTTTAGCTGTCTGGGAACGTTATCAAAAAATATCTCTGCTTGTTCTATCCCATGGACTTTTGAGATCAGATTGAGCCGAACAGCAGCATCCACAGTTGTAATTGCGATATACCTTTTATCAGACATCCACATTGATATCTACAAAAGATAATGAGGATTTAATATAATAAGATCTGAATTTATGAAGCGTCGGCTAACTCTGTGCCAGCAGCCGTGGTAATTATGAGATGATATAGACGGAAGCATCAACTCTCCAACCACTAAATTTCAAAAGAGATCATTACGTAGGCATTGTTATTTGAGGAAAATGGGGCCTATACTAAAACCATATGAAAGGTACTATCTTCAATGGTTCATAGCACAGTGACTGGCTATGTAATGTTAACAGTAGCAAGAATGTCAGGAACAGTTGCCTCAGCCCAGGCAGCCTTTCATTACAAATTTCAGATACTATGCTACCCACACATCTCGATTTGAAACTAATCTTGCATACATAACATGATTGGTAGAGACTGATTATAAAGAACAGTAAGTGAACTTAGCATGTCTCATTAAGGACAAAGCAAGCCCTGGAAAGGTGATGGCAGGAAGCATGAAAATGACTCTCACAGTGCATTACTTCATCTCAGCCGTATCCATCTATATGCAAAATGGTGCTTGTATTGTAGTGAGCTAGCAGTTAGGAATACAATAAAACAAAGTTCCATACTTATGATAAAATGCATGCTTGTGTCTGCGTGCAGTGGCGGTGCACCTAGCATGTGCAACTTAGTTCACTCCCATCAATTCAGTTCATGCATTTTGGCTTGCCCAACATCATTTCATGCCTAATAAATCTAGAACAACACAAAATGCTGGAGCAGCTCTCCCAGTTCGTCTTTGAATCACTAACCCATTTTTTCTCATTTTTCCAATTTTATCTGAAAATGAAAAAAAATTTCTTCCACCCAATCCTTGCAACCCTTCAAAAGTGTTTCTATTCGTGGCTCTACCATTGACCACTTATAACTAGGAAGGGTAACAGAAAGAAAAGAAACACACAAGGAATGCACAACAAAAAGCTGACAGGTCTGTTAGTCATGGGAAAGATTATTCTTCTACTCGATGCAGACAGAAATAATTAAATGGCACAACTTCAGAACCAGTTGCACATCATATTACTACTTATGCAGTAGCGTAAAGAACAACAGCTCCTTCAAAGAGCAGGTTGCTCCACTCTTTCAGGAAACAATGGTGGAACAATAATTGTTTCTTCAACACAGAAAAATAGTATCTTTTGGAGGAAGATGCGTTTAGTCCATTGAAGATCTCCAGAAGACATAAAGGGACATCACTCGCCCTAGCAATCTTGTGCAAACCAGCATTAGCACCCACTCCAGACATGTCCCAGAAACAGCTTGCATTAAGGGCTGCGAATTTTTTGCTGTACCTTTACAAGGTTGTGACATGGCTGTACTTGCGGCTATAACGATGTGTTTTTTAACATTGAAACCATTTGACAAAATGCTACGGAATTCTAAAAATGCTTTGCTAAATCTTCTGCCTTGGACTGTAGTTCACGTAGAGCCAGGATCAAGAATCCTCCTCTTCAAAAGTGCATAGATAGATGAGGATTCGAAAGGGAGGGGTCCCTCGAAACATAAGATATACATCTGTATTTTGTATGGCCTAAACATCCAGCATCTCATTATCTCGCATCAAGCAAGGAATAATCTAATAATTGAATCAAAACACAGTTTACTCACGGCTCAAGCTCTACACAATTTACGCAGTAAAGTCACGGTTCAGTTCATTTTCACTCCCCGACGTCCTTTTTCCAACGTCCAGCCTAACTAATGAGCCAAATCCAATCGACTACTGGGAAGAGCAAATCCAATCCCGCGACTCTCCTAACTTTCTTTTCAGCATCTAGCGCCCCCGGCACACCCCCCGCATAAGTTCGCACACACGGATCGAGTGAATACCTCGAGCGCATGACTGTGCCGACGGTAGGACCTCATCCGCTTGATCAGGCGGAGGAAAGGCCTCCGCTCGACGGAGTTGCCTTCCGCGACCCACCGGTCGAGCACCGGGACGATCGAGATCTTCGGATCGCCGAGAGGGGAGATCCTGCGGAACAGCTCCAGCATGGGACCGTCCAGGGGTCTCCTGTTGCCCATTCGAGCCGCTTCGGCCGACGAGAGCGACGACGACGACGGCGACGATGATGTCGAGCGTTGAGGAGAGAAGCCGAACGCCGCATTGCTTGCGATTCCGCGAGCCGCGACGCTGCTCGGTGCCCCGCCGCCGGTTTGCAGAAGCTTCATCGAGAGCGAGCGGGGGAGAGACGGAGAGAGAGGGAGATGGATTTTCAGGTGGTCGGATGGACCGGAAGGGACGGGGGTTTAGGCAGGGGTTAAGAAAAAAAGGTTCGTGTCTTCCGAAAGTATTAGGAAAGAGCACGGATCCCGGTTCTATTCTGGAACCGGTCGGGCAGGGACCGGAATCGGTTCCGCAAATTTTGAACCGGTAATAATTTATCTAATTCCCAATTCCTTATGCTGAGCCGGGCTGAATTGATGGAATCACCTGGTTTTATTCTGGTGTCGCCAGCTGATTGCTGTCCGCCGCCCCAGTTTTACTGTGCTCGCCGTCGTCTTTTACTTTTCTTTTTGCGCCATTAATTTGAGGTTTCGGACATCCTCAGAGGTTTCCCCCCTTCTTTTACTTTTCATTTCAAGTCTTTCAAGAGCAAGCACTTGTGCATGGTCCTTTACCATTCATCAGCTGATCTAAGAGAAACCATTCGTTCTAAGTACGACGTTAAATTATTTCGTATGAATTTTAAAACATAAAATTCCAGGATATTTCTTGGGAAGAGGAAAACCTTAACCACCATCAAAGATACACAGAGCATCCGGCACAATTTCCGAGTTTTTCCACCAACGCTGATGGACATTCGCAAACTTACATGCCATCTTTGAGCTTAATGCATATACACGAAACTGTCATCAAGTAGCAAAAGAAGGCAACGTGTTGGGGCAAGAAAGCTATCAAACCACAAGACATTTTCGATTCGGGTTGACTTTGAAACCGAATCAATTTCCTTAGTCAATAAGGTCGGTTCATCAGTTCACATAGTAGAACTTAAGAGGTCGATTCCCCATTTGTGAAATCGAAAACCAACTCACTTAGAACCAATCACACCTAATAAAAGGCATAACCTTGCTACCTTATTTCCTCCTCCCTTCTTTCAAATCTATCTTCTTTTTAATATGGTGCAAAAATATCATGAACTCTTTTACCGAAGTGATGTTGCATGACACGGGAAGTGGAAAAAAAACACTCGAGTGCAAAGTGCGTTCCCTCTGTTCTTGCTCCACAAGGTAAGGAGCACGAACTCCCCAGAAAACCAAAAGCGCGTTCCCTCTCGTTCATAGCTCGAGTGCCGATCGCTGTATACTTTATGCATTCCCTCGCACATGCCCTTAGGAAAAACTCTGGAATTGGACACGAATTAGAGCAAAGCAGACCAACCCTTATATGGAGCAGGTCATGCATGTACTAACAGGTTCCATGAGACAGAGTGAGCATTCCATCTGGGTTCCAACACCATAGAAAAACGAAGATAATAGTCCCACAGTCCACCTCTCTCGAGATCAGAACCATCCTCTTAAGTTTCAAGGCTCACTCCTATTCTCTAGTTTCACTCTAGATGGGAATGACATGCTTGGCTCGAACGGTAAGATTACGAATTTCATGGAATGACGGTGCCAAGAAGGCCCATGAGTTGTCAAGCGGATCCACAGCCAGCTTGAACCAACCTCAAAGCGAAAAAAAAAAAAAAAGTACCAGTGCTTGTAGCTACCCAAGGACAGAGAATCAGAGAACTTCACATGTATTTCGCAAAGAAACGCAATGTGTCGAGATGCAAAAGCATGCAAGAAACCAAAGCGCAATGCAATAAGATAGAAAACACCAACGCTAATGGGATGACTTGAATAAATGAAGCTAACATCATAAAGTATCAGCATCCCTCTTTAATCTTCATAACATGGAGAAATTCAATCCAAAATTTTCATAAGCAAAGGCATATCCAGTGACATCGTTCCTAAAAGACAAACATAGTAAAAAGAAAAGCTACTATGAAACTCTCGCACTTTGAGACTTTGAAGTTCAACGCTCAACGGTTGGCCTTGGCAACTCTCTCTATCTCATCCTTCTTTTTGATGGCATAGCTGCAGAAGAATAACTTAGCATAAGTGCACGCGACCAAATTATAAGCAGGAAGTTCTGCAGCAAAAGGGTCAGCCATTGTGAGGAAGACAAACAAATGGCATCAGTTACCTGTTGGATGAACCCTTAGCAGCATTAATAAGTTCATCAGCCAGACACTCAGCAATCGTCTTGATGTTCCTGAAAGCTGACTCCCTAGCACCAGTGGTCAGCAGATAGATTGCCTGATTCACACGTCGCAAGGGGGAAATATCCACAGCCTGACGCCTCACAACACCAGCTGACCCAATACGAGTAGCATCTTCCCGAGGACCACTGCAATTAGAGATCATATATTATATAAATGAACTAGGATAATCACAACAACCGTACAATAAGCAATTTCTAAGATAATTTCTCATTAAAATCAACCTTTCCAACTACATCAACTATGACTCAGTGAACGCTCTTAACATCCTTGGATAAGCAATAAATATTCTTGATACGCACCTGTTGATGACAGCATCCACAATGACTTGGATTGGGTTTTGATCAGTGAGCAGGTGGATGATTTCCATGGCATGTTTCACAATTCTGACAGCCATCAATTTCTTCCCGTTGTTTCTCCCATGCATCATCAGGGAGTTAGTGAGCCTCTCCACGATTGGGCATTGAGCCTTCCTGAAACGCTTGACTGAGTACCTACCAGCAGTGTGGGGAACATATGTGGCGTGCTTGGCTGGTTGGACAGCAATGTAATCGTTCAATGAAAGGTCATTCACCTAAAAGCAACAAAAGGGATTGTCAAAATAGAGTTAAAATTGAAAAACCGAATCTTAATGTTTATGCTTCCCCATTTTGGAGAGATGCTTAACATACAAATTCCTCGATGGTTCTCGTCAATGATTAATAAAAAAAGGATCTGATCCTATTAGATTTAAAAACACAAGATCAAACAAATCTATGCCAAACCACACAAAACAATAATGCTACAAAATCAGTATGATGAAGAGACTAATATTCTATAAGCCAAAACAAATCAGACCGAATATGAACCGGACCAATATGAAAGAGTTGCTTAGACACCGAGCGCCTAGACCAAACTTCACAAAGGAGAGAAGTATCACAGACTTAGAAAGATGTCAATCACCATCACCGCTCCAGAATTTCGAGAGAAATCAGGCCTAACGCTTTAATATGCATCGACTTCTGCTTGGGATGTATCCAGACTAAACTTACTGAATACATTCCGATAAGCAATTCGAGTTAAGGTCGACGCGCACAATAGCAACCGACTCCGACCCCATACAATATCAACGAAGATCAAACCATGACAAACATGAACAGGAAAGCGATGTTATTAGACCCCAGAAGATTCAGTAACGCAGCCATTCAAACTCGAGCCCCAAGTTAAGGACTTTCCTACATACCCACTACATCAAAATTACAACTTTCCCCAGATCAAAACACCAGCGAACCAAATACTGCTCTCAGTCACTACTCACGAGCTCTTCCGCCAGAATCTAATAGCAGGCAAATGCATCACACGAACTGAGGCAAAGGGAAAAAAAGAAAAAAAGAAGATACGCAAAAGCAGATCGCGAATCTACGTTTCGTCCGAAACGACCCGGTTTCAAGGGAGCAATCAGCGGACCTGAACGTCATCGAAGGACCACCGGTTGAAGAGCTTCACGTCGGAGACGGGCTGGATCTCCAGGGTAGCAGCAGCAGCCGCGACCGCCATGCCTGCGGACACGAAAGAGAACGCGGTGAGCACGCGCGCGGGGAAGAAGACGCGACGGACGGGTGAAGCTAGAGATGGAGAGAGAGAGAGAGAGAGAGGGGAAGAGGGGGCGGTACTTGGAACCGAGTGGAAGACGGAGGGAGCGGAAGCGGCAGAGGAGGCGGAAGCGCTGTCTTTCTCACTGGCGATGGAGGAAACGAAACCCTAACTTGGGATTTTATATATGGCGCCTGCTGTGTGTTAGGGTTTTAATCGGAGCAGCCCCTTTTTTTTTTTTTTTTTTTTTTGGGTTTTAGGGGGGGAGAACGATGGGCCTTTCACTGATAAATGGGCTTGTCCGGCCCATCAGGGCCCAGTTAGTTCTTTTGAAGGTTTTTTTTTATTTTTTTTTATTTTAATATGTTGCTTAGATTTCCTTTATCCATTATATTTAGAACCAAGGTAGTAGATCCACTGGATAAAATAAAATAAACAAAATATCAAGTCTCAATCAAAGTATTTATTCAGCCATACAATTATTTTAAGGGAGGGTTTCTCTTTCGATCTCTCGACTTAAAGTACCTCCAAACATTAATAATAACTCAAATTAATTTTAAATGAATGCATAGGCTATTTCATTGTTTAGCACTTTAACAGCCATTCTCTACTCTTGAGTCTCTAGTTTCCAATTAAACTCTACTATCTGATTAAGGGTGTATTTATTTCACGAAAAATGGATGATTTGAAAAATGTTTGCCTTAAAATGATTGTTGGTATCGTTTAGAATTATTAGTCAATGAAAAATATTTTCGACATCGACAACAATTTATGTCTCAGCATTCTTCGTAGATGATGAAAGCATTTTTCATTTATTTTTTTTGTAAAAGACACAAGCAACAATTTTAAGGAAATATGTTTTTCAAAACATTTATTTTTCCACGAAAATAAATGGAGTCTAAGTGAAATTAGCTTTGTCAACAAGGAAAATTACCCATCGTTTTGGAGATTTTTAGTGGGCGTCACCGGCCCAGCCCAATGTACATGGCGAACATAGCATGCGTTGGGCCTAATAACCCATTAATCTCTTGCTTTGGGCAGCAATGCATGGAGAAAATATAAAATTCCCCGATAGGTTAGATCGGTATTTGCAAACAATGATCTTTCTTTTGAATTGTCCGATCCTTAATCTTACTCCTATTTATTGGTTTTATTAACTTATTATTTCTCAAACGCCTGGTGATTTTCTTTTCCACTTTATTTGAAATTCTATTCTAATTTACTATAAAATTAGACGTTAACTTGCAAATTAAGCTGAAAACTTACAAGAAATAAGACGATTCTTATAATATACAAAAGTATTATATCTCTCTATTATATGAAAAATTTATCAATTAAAGCTAGATGTTTTAGATGTATTTATTTAGGGCATACTTTAAATTAAAGTGATGTGAATATTGAATGCAAATACTTGTATTAAAGTGACGACATAAAAAATGACTTGTGATATTACAGTAAATTGAAAAGAACTTACAAAGTGGGGAAAAACATTAGGCACGTGGGGAAACACTTGATAAAATAAGTTAACAAAAGCAATAAATTGGAGTGAAATTAAAAGTGGAGTGTCTACTAACATAAGGCAGCTAGGGGAGACAAACTAAGACTTACTTTTTCCAAAGACCGTAAGACCCAAAACTTTTTCAAACATATAGCCTTAGAAATGTGAAGTGAAATCTCAATTTATTTGATCGCTAATGTTAAGAAAATCTTATGATTACACTTTTCACCATGTAATAATACCAAAAAACCATGTTGGTTATGGTTAAGCCTCCATAATCACATAGGCCATGATTAAGCCCTAAAATCAAAACCAGTCTATGCACACGTACATTGCATCATGTCTTTATACGTATGTTGATAATAAGCATCAAATCCACATCACAGTATCGCATGCCGGCACATCCATCGCCATTGTAAATGACATTTTATTTCTAGAATGTTTGCAAACAACATTCACGAGAAGTTAAATTAAATTCAGTACCGTATGACAAGATGCTATACTTTCTTATAAAACAAAATACGTGCCATGATGATTTACGTCCCTCACTAGAAATTGCACTATTTAGAACAAGTAAAGGCTAAATGGGCCCAAGTGTCCATTCGGTACAAAACTACAAAATTGCCTTAGGAGACCCGAATTTTGGGTCCATGGGCCCTATACGCACCCCAATCGCCTTATTTTTCGAACAGCAAATAAATATTAAATTTTTCCAAACATCGGCTGTGCTAGTCTATTTTCTTCAAAAATCATATCGAACCTTTCAAAAGCTATAGATCAGACTTTCGAACCATCAAATTTATTTAAACAGATTGCATACAAAATTATCCAAGTCGCATTTTTCAAAGAAAAACTTCAAAGTGGCCCTTTAAACTCTCTCCTTGATTCAAAATATATATGTACATTCATATTGACAATCTACTCTTACAAAGTTTTTAAAATGATCAACTCACCAAAATTGCCCCGTATGTTTGTATTTTATGGTGAACATGTCATTTAAAATTAAATTACCTCGACAACCTCATAATACATATTTCTAATGCAATTGTCATTGCGAACGAGCTTGGGGTCACTGTCACTCAATCCCAAGTGGTGGTCTCAATTAGCATCAATTGGACTTGAGTAGCCTTCGGTCGGGCATGAACTCGATAATCATTCATCCTTGACCAGTGCCGATGTGTTTTATATCATAGTCAATTGTCCCAATGCCTATCCTTAATCCCAACATGCGTCGTGTAGTTGGGTGTTGTTGACAAAATCCAATAATTACAATTTACATATTCGTTAATCGAAAAGATATGAAAAGTTATCACATACATGTCAATGGGTTAAGGAAATCTCATTTTGAATCAAGCCTCCAAGCGTAGGAGGCGCCTTGAAATTTTTTCATTCTCGAATCCTAACTTCTAAATTTCTATTAACACGACATTTTGGGTGCTTCGACTTTTTTTTTAAAAATTATTTAGAGGGGTAAATTAACCCTCAACATAAATAATTAAATGGAATTGCAAAATACAAAATGGCCACTTTTGCTTTGTGGATAGCATCGCACAATTTCTGGAAGAATTTGACTCATAAGAACATTGTTCATGAAATAAACAAATCTAAAGTCACCAAATTAGCAATCGTTTGAATCATATGCATATCCAAATTTAATTCATAAATGTGTCAAAAGAGAGGGGGAGTTTGCTTATATCGATGGATTAATTTATTCTCTTCCTTCCGCCGACGTAAATCTCAGGGATGAGAGCGATCTTGCTCCAATCTCTACAGCTTCTAGCTATGGTCGTAGAGCATGTGCAGCGAAAGCTCTTATATCAATTGATGAAAAGACATAAAAGTCATTTAAGGAAAACACACATCTTTATCAGAGGCACTTTCTATAATATTGGTCGAGAGAACTCTTCATACACACTCATAAGCACATAGATATTTCTAGAAAGATATCTTTCTAGATATTTCTAGAGTGGCCAAGCTGTTAGCAAGACATTACCACTCCCATTCTTATAAGAAAATATCTTACGGGACAACAACTACATATTTAGTTGTTTAATCACAATTATCTTCTTCTTCAAACATCGGTGTTCTTGATCAATTCCCCTGCAATTAAATTATCTGCGGCTCTTGTGGAAATGATTGTTTCTTCAGATTCCAAGGCGCCGCGTGGCAGTTAACCATGCAAGTAAATTAAGACAATATAAGGAACATGATCTTAAAATATCAAATTTTAATTTATAAACGTGTTAAAAAAAAGGGAGTTTGGTTTTACCGATGGAACAATTTTAATCAATCTTCTTCTCTATTATCGTCTTCTGAGTCTTCTCCATTATGTTCTTCTAAGCCTTCTTCACAAGTGCTCAATTTTCCGCAATTATTTATCCGCAGCACTGTCAACGTGGGGATGAGGCGAACGCCATCTGGCAGAGAGGACAATTTAGGACAATCACTGATCACCAGTGTTCTCAGAGAAGAACAATTTTGCAGCCACTCGGGCAATACACTCAAGTTGGGACAATCCCCAATTATTATGCTCTTCAATTTACTTGCAGAACCTTCAAGCCATCCGGGCAACGAAACTAGTTCCGGTAATTCCCCGAACATCAAGGATTGAAGCCTTGACATGGAGCATGGTTCATTACTATCACCTTCTGGGAGCCTCAAGTTCTCGCAGGGGCCAATCATGAGCTCCTCCAATGCCTTCAAATTCTTGATGCCTTGTGGTAAGGAGGCCAACTTCGGACATTCGTAAATAAACAACTGACGGAGCGACGTGAGCAACTGGATATCATCGAACAAGGCCTCCAAATTCTTGCACTCCGCAATCCATAGACACCGCAAAGAGGTCAAGCATCCAATTCCACCATCTGGGAAACGCTGCTGTTTTGTGGTTATAACCAAAACACGGAGGCTGATCATATTCTTGATGTTTGTAGGCAGTTCCTCGAGTTCATCGCACCCGCCAAGATTTAAGTTCCGCAGATTGTGAAGCTCGCAGACCGATTTCGGGAGTTTCTTGATTTTCTTGTTGTTTTCTAAATTGAGAAACCCCAAATGCTTTAGACTGCCTATGGAACTAGGCAGTAGGTTGAAGCTAGAGTACTGTAGCCATAGCACTCGCAAGTGCTTGGATCGCGAAATGCATGTCTCTAGAAAGAACTTCTCAGAGGATCCCAACTCCTCACATACGATGGTGCGAACGTGGCTCAATTTGCTCAAGCAGCCACTTAGTTCATCTTTTGGTACACCATGGTGGTTGGGAAATGATAGATGCCGTGTCATGGGGGAAATATCCTGCGTCCACACTTTTATGTTGGACAATTCGGTTTGTGCCACCGAAATGGCAAGTTCGTAAATGAGGTCGTGCATTTGGAAATTTAGGAGTAGATAAACGTCATCGACAATATTGAAGAACGATCTCGAGAGAAGCTCGTCCAAGTACTCCTGTCCAATTTCTTCCAACTCCTTCGGATTATTTTTGCTAGATTGAATAAACCCATTCGAGATCCACAGTTGGATCATATCAATGTTGTTGAACTCTTGATTCTTCGGGAATATTGAGCAATATGCGAAACATTGTTTCAAGTGAGACGGCATTAGATCGTAACTTATTCTCAGTGAAGGTAAAATATTAGTTTGCAATTCCCACATCTCACTATCTCTTACATATTCCCAATCGTTCCGATTGTTTTTTGAATACAACAAGCTTCCCAAGGCCTTTACCGCCATAGGATTTCCCCCGCACTTGGTCACGATTTCCTCGCCGATTTCCATAAGGTCCGGGTGATTTTGCTCTTGCCCTTGATTGAACGCGTACTCCATGAACAAAGTTAAAGAATCCCCATGCGAAAGGTTAGCCAAATTAAGTGAGGGAACAGTGCCCATGACTTCGGCGATGGCTTGATTCCGTGAAGTCACGATGACTTTACTCCCTTCGGAAATGCCCCCTAACAAATCTTTCAATTCCAGCCAATCCTCCCTCCTCATTGCCCACACATCGTCCATTACGAACAAGCACCTTTTACTTTCCACGAGTTCTCTTAGGCGATTTTGTAGCGTCTCAACGCTCAACTTATCAAATTTCGCTTCGCCACTAAGACACTTGATGATGTCTCTCATTATGTTCTCAATTTCAAATTCTAATGGCATGGATAACCAAACTTTGTGTTCGAAATGCTCCTCTACCCTTTCATCATTGTATACTAATCTAGCGAGAGTCGTCTTTCCAGTACCTCCCATTCCAATAATCGGAAGGACTTCTATAATTCCAGCTCTAGCATCATCTGATCTTCTCAACCACTCTATTATGCTCTCCTTTTCTTCGTTTCTTCCAATCACATTCGAAGCAAGTACAAAAGAATGAGTTTCCCTCCGCGGAACTATGATCCTTTCTTGAACATTAGGCAACAAGGTGAATTGAGTTTTCTCTTTATCGATCCCATCAAGACTCTCTCTCAGTTCTTTCATATTATGTGCCATCTTAAACTGGAAAATCATCTCGGATATCCACGAGTACAAGTAGCGTACCTTCCTTTTGAGGGTCAAGTGCTCAGTGGACCGCACTCGCCTCCACAGAGCCCTGGCTTCGAATTCGTCTAGGGCGTCCTCAGCGTCGTAGCACCAGTTTTTTAGCCTCGACAACCAAAGGCGCACTGCTTCGTCTTTTATTTGCTTCTGCTCAGCATCGGTGAGCACCATCTGGATCATCTCTAGCGTGTTCTTGAGCTTCTCTCGATCATCCTTGACGCCACATATCAGTTGAGTTTCTTCAACAGCCGATGAAGTTAGTTTCTCCACAAGAGTTCCAAGGATGCTAGAGACGAACTCAGTCATGGTTGTGATTGGTGTTATTGGTTTTCGAGGAGTCTAGTTAGCCAGTATGCAGGAACTAAGCTCGTTATCAGGAGGATGATAGCAAACGAAAAATGATTTTGGCAGGTTATGTAGGCACAGATATCGGAATGGTGCGAAAGAGAACACGGTAAGCACGGGCGAGGAAGAAATGGCGAAGGACGAGAGTAGAGAGATAGAGAGAGAAAGAGCAGTACTTGCGAAGTGGAAATTGAGACTGGAGAGAAGGACGATGGAGGAGGCGGCAGCCCTCTCTCTCTCACTGGCGATGGGAGGAGAGATGATAACGATGACGAATATAGAATAATAACGGGATAAATCGAATTGGTTGTGTGAAAGAGGGAGAGGATGAGTCTATCTGGTGGCAGAGGAAGTTTCCAACGACACGTGGCGACAGCGTTCGCGAGGGGGAAGGCTCGTGTTTCGCTGCCGTAGCCCCGAGATAACGCTTCTTGTCCTGACTGAGAGAGAGAGAGAGAGAGAGAGAGCGAGAGAGAGAGAGCGGGGGGAGAAGGTTCGGACAGGGCGAGCTTCGGCGACGAAGCTATTCATCGTTTGAAGATTTATTAATAGGCGCCACCGGCCCAATCTACTGTTAATGGGCCCAGATAGCATGCGTTGGGCCTAGTGGCCCATTGATCTTTTGCACGGGGTAGCAATAGCAATGCATGGAGAAATTATATGGGTATATTTAAATGACAACCTTTCTTCTGAATAGTATGATCATTGATTTCACTCCTATTTTTTGGTTTCCTTAACTTGTTATCTCTCATATGCATCAGGCTTTTCTTTCCCACTTTGTAAGTTCTATTATATTTACTATGAAACCAGATGGCAACTCGCACATTGAGCTAGAAACTTATACGTAATAAGACAATTCATACAATTTCTTAAAATATTAAATTTCGGTGTTGTATTGAAAACCCATCAATCAAAGCTGGATGTCTTAGATGTATTTATCGAATGTGATTGTGCAATCAATACTTGAAATTAAAGTGACGTTGTTATTGAATGCAAATATTTGTATTAAAGTGATGATTGCACGAAAAATGACTTGTCATTTTATAATGAATTGAAAAGAACTTAATAAGTGGGAAAAGAAAAACACTAGGCATATGCAAAATAGTTAATAAAATAAGTTAATGAAAACAATAAATAGGAGGGAAATTGACTGTGAAATGTCTACTAACATAAGGTAGATCCTTTTTTTTTTAGGTAACTCTTTTGAGTTGTCAATTCTTTTAATATACAAATTATCGTTAAAATATGTTTCGAGTTCGAGTCTATTCAATGAACCCGACTCAAGTTTTTTGCGTTTTGCGTATTAACTCGGTAGATCAAAGTTCAAGATTGGATCTTGCATAATGCAGAAACCTCATCTTTATTGGTGTCGCGATCGAGCACGTACATTGTTTCCTTTTACAAGTTCGACTCGGTGAAGAAAGAAGACAAAAAAGGAAAGCCAAATTGGCGGACTTTGTTGACCGAATTTTTTATTCTTACAGGCGGTGGCCATTTAAATACAATTGAGGATGTTGTCCTTGGGTGTGGCACGCCTGAAGATATATACTACAAATCTTCACTGTAGATTAAGAAGAAGAACCTTGAAGCGCCGTGTTATGGACGAGTGCTTGGTGTGCCGCTCGATGTGCAGAACATATTGAAGTGCCGTTTTTCACGAGTGCTGGCGGTGGGCGTCTTCGTCGAATTACTCAGAAGATTCAAGGGCTTGTAGCAGATTAAATTCTTGCGGTGAGATTTTTTTCTATAGTTGTTTCATAATATCGAGAGATTATTTCAAGAAAAATTGTAGGGTTAAACATCGTGTGCGTTATTGGGTGTAATTGAGACTTGAAAAACTATTTGAGTGACTCAAATATGGTTGTGATATTTGTATATCGCTTAATCTATAGTAGAATTCATCGCTACTCTTCCCGTGGATGTAATTCATCACGATCGAATCACATAAATTTAATGTCCGATTTATATTCTTATTTTGTTTATTTTATTATTTGATCACTCGTTTTTTGCAACAATACGAATCTTACTTTTCAAGAAATTCCATCACTTATCCTTGCATTGCTCCCCCAATCAAGAGATCGTTGGTCATTAAGCAATCAATTGAAAAAAGAAAAAATTCAATGGGATAAGCAAAATTTCAAATTACACAAGTCAATTATCATTTAAATCCACTCAAATTGTTGTTAAAAGACACGTGATTTACTTTTATTTTTTGGGGGCTAGAAATGTAAATAGAGATCTTACTTTTCCAGAAGGTACGTATTTCTTTTAACCTCATGTTACAATATTTACTTGTGTTAAAAAGAAAAAAATCAGAGCTTACAACAGCATAAACTATTAAAAGAACCAATGAGCATGCATTCTTTGCGCAAAAACAATCATAAAATGATGATTTTCAGATAGCAAAAACAATTCCAAATATCATCCTAATTGAGTAAAGAAAAATCGGCAAAGATACCTTTGTTGAGTATTTATATTATGTATGCATTATTAACGTTTCACTTTGGTCACATAACATGTTACAACTGCCGTTATTTCGGGCATTCAAGGAATGTATCATAGTACATGTAACCATGATGACTTGAGTTACTCGAATAGGATTTTCTTTACCAAGAAAATTAAATCAACAACTGTAATGTGTAGATGCCCTATTATCCTAAAGGTAGATTACGGAAATATTGCGAATTCCCAACCCCCAACTCTTTTTTAAAAAATACCATTAGTTGTAGGAATCCTCTCTTGCACTTGGTTAACCAATGTCGGGAAACAAAGCTTTTCTTTCCCTGAAAGAAAATACACATTCCAATATATCATTAAGCAATTTAAATTATTCATTCTAGTATTTATAGCTTCGACATTGAAAATTCGTCCCTTGTGGAAAGAAAATTTTTCACATGGGTAGTGGTGGACGAAGCATAAATTAAAAAAAAAAAAAAGAGTAGGGTCTATCAACTGGATATTTAAAGATACATATGTGAAAATTATCTAGTTGTGTCTATTCAAAAAAAAAATTGCTAAGTGGCCCTTTAAACTTTCTATTTGTTTCAAAATATAAAATCCATTTATTTCTCAGAAAATGAATAATTCGGATAACATTTTCCTAAAAACGATCACTTGTGTTGCTCACAAAAATAAAAGAACAAAACATATTTTCATTGTCCACGGAAATAAAATGTTTAGACATAAATTATTGTCGATAATGAAACTTTTTCTATTTCCTTATTATTTCAAGCGATACAAGCGATCATTTTGAGGAAAATATTATCCGAATCCTTTTTTTTTTCCATGAGACCCATCATTATTTCAAACGATACAAGCGATCATTATTTTCAAATGTTTCATAACATCTAGAAAACAACAGAACATTCAAATGTTTCCGAAAATTATGGAAGATTCACAGATTGCCTTATTTGCTGTGTTAGTTCCAATAAGATGACATCACCATCCGATGTTTGGGTGGATCGTACGAGTCATCGAAGGGGGCTACATACGCAAAGTACAACTCCGCTTCACTCAAGAGATCGAAATATTACGTCTTTTGAAACGATCAATTCATGTATATCTTGAATTCAAGGAGCAGACTTTTGATTAAGACATGGAACTGTCTCTACAAGAGGAGATCCTTCGGCTTGGACCATCGTGCAAAAGAAATGGATCTGGCACGGGAATGCATGGAGGAAGGCGCTTCCCTTGTATTCCCTAATTTTACTAGTCCCAAGTTTTGGCTATCCCATCGCTTAGAATTATTTGAAAGCTTCATATGAGTGTCCTTGTAAAGAAGAAAGTGAAAACCAATGAGTCCAACCATATCCGCAAAGACACAAATTTGAAAATGGGGATAATTGTCAAAAAAGTCTTTCACCTATTGTTTTAAACATTATTTATCCCACCAATTTTTATTGGAAATTACTGACATGAATGTCACCGTTCTACATAACACGGTCGGTACAGAACAATTTTTAATATTTGTTCGAATTTTTTATTAATTTTTCTTTTCTTTTTCCCTTCTTTTTTTTTCCTTTTTCCCTCCGCTGGTCACCACCGAGCGAAGCCTGAAATGTCTAGTGGTGGCCAGCAAAGGGAAAAAGGGAAAAAAAATAAATAAAAAGAAAGAAGGAAAATAATAATAATAATTTGATACGTTCATGAATTAAGATTGTAAAAATGCCAAATGAGAAAGTTGCAAGAAATTTCCCCCACTTTTTTTTTGGACGCGTTCATTAATTAAAATTTGATGTTTCGAGATCATGTTACTTATCCTGTCTTGATTTAATTGCATTGTTAGTTGCCACGCCATGCCTTGGAATCTGAAGAAAAACCGTTTCAACAAGAGCTGCGGATTATTAATTGTGGGACAATTGAGCAAAGCACTGATCTTGAAGAAGAAGATAGTTGCGAATAAATATTTAAATAACTAGACATTGTGTTGTAAGATATTTTCTTATAAGAAGAGTAAGATATTTTCTTATTATAAGAAGAGTCTGAAAATGTGCGGCCACTCTAGAAATATCTATAAAGATATCATTTTAGAAAATATCTATGTGTTATGTAATTATGTGTAAGTTCTCTCGATCGGCAATGTAGAGAACTTATCCAATAAAAAAAGGTTTGTGTTTTCTTTAAATAAGTCCCGTGTCTTTTTCATCAATTGGTATCATAGCTTTCATAGCTCTCGCTTTACGACCACATCTAGAAGAGGTGGAGATTAGAGCAAGATTGCTCCTGTCTTGGAGATTTGTATAGGCGGAAGGAAGATAATTAATAAAATCATTGGTGTAAGCAAACTCCCTCTCTTTTTTGACATGTTTAGGAATTAAAATTGGCGATGCATACAATTCAAATGATTGCTCATTTTGTGGCTTTTGGTCTGTCTATTTCATACACAATGTTCTTATAAGTCGAATTCTTCTAAAAAGTATGCGATGCTATCTGCAGGGCAAAAGTGGCTCCTCTGCATTTGCAGCAATGCCATTTGTGCTTCTGTTTAGCATTAAGCTCTCTAACGTGCGATCGTTAGTGATGCAAGTGTAAATTGACTATGTAAATTGTAAAATCTTTTGAAAATTGGAATATGTTTATAATACCCGACTTCTCGAGGGGATTAAGGGTGGGCATTATGGGACGATTGACAATGATGTACGACATATCGGCACCAGTCAAGGACAGACCATTGCTGACCTAATGACTGACTAAAAGCTACTCGAGTCCAATATATGCTAATTAGGACTAATTGATTATTGCTTGGGATCGAGCAACAATGATCCAAGACTATTCACGATAATAATTTGCATTGAAATGATAGCGAAATGTGGATTAGGGCTAGTTGTCGAGGTCATCTAATCCATTTGACCCATCTAAAAAGAGAGTTTTGAATGACATCTTAAAGACATGAACATATAGGACCATGATGCTGAATCGACTCATTTTAAAACTTTGTAAGATATCAAAGAGAAAAATTAAATGGCCACTTTGCGATTTTTCTTGAAAAAACACAACTTGGATAATTTTCACATACGTGTCGTTAAATATCATGTTCGAAGACTTTAAGCTTCTTCTTCTTGTTTTTTTTTTTTTTTAATATAACTTCTCGTTCGACCCCAACCTTGCGTGGAGTTGGTTTTCCACCGGTGGTGAATTTTAAATGTCGAAACTGTAAATATCAAAATGAAATACTTTAAATTTGCTTGATGATAAATAGGGTTTATCAAGCACGATATTGAAACATGCATTTCTTTTTATGGAAAGAAAGGACTTTGGTTCCTGACATAAATATGGAAAACCAAGCGTGAGAGAGGTTTCCTTCGGAGTTTGCTTACACTGATGAATCAATTTTAATCAGCTTCTTCTCCACTAACTGCTCAATTTCTTGCACCAGGATATTTTCAATGTGGGAATGAGGCGAACGCCATCTGGCAAAGAGGACAATTCGGGAAGCATCGTAAGCTCCAGTTTTGTCAGAGAAGAACAATTTTGCAGCCACTCAGGCAATGTGCTCAACTTGGGACAATCGAAAATGTCTATCGTCCGTAGTGTACTTGCAGAACCTTTGAGCCACCCGGGCAACGAAACTAATTCCGGTAGCTCCTGGAGTACCAAGGATTGAAGGCTCGACATGGAGCCTAGTTCATTACTATTGCCTTCTGGCAGCCTCGAGCTCTTGCAGTCGCTAATGTAGAGATCCTCCAACGCCTTCAGATTCTTGATGCCTTGTGGTAAGGAGGTCAGCTTTGGACACTCCACAATCCGCAACGTACGGAGCGACGTGAGTGATTGGATATCATCAAACAAGGCCTCCAAATTCTTGCAGCCCCCAATGATTAGCCGCCGCAGAGAAGTCACGCATCCTATTCCACTCTCCGGGAAATGTTTTTGTTTCGTGGTTATATACAAAGCGCGGAGGTTGATCATATTTTTTATGTCTGCAGACAATTCCTCGAGATTCTTGCACCCGACAAGATTTAAGATCTGCAGATTGCGAAGTTCATAGACCGATTTGGGGAGTTTCTTAATTCTCCCGTTGAATAAATTGAGATACCTCAAATGCTTTAGATCGCCAATGGAACTAGGCAGTAGGTCAAAGCGAGAACGCTCCAGCCATAGCACTCGCAAGTGCTTAAATCGCAAAATGCATGTCTCCAGAAAGAACTCCTCAGAGTTAGAGGATCCCAACTCCTGACACGTGATGGTACGAATGCGACTTGGCTTGTTGAAGCAGCCACTCAGTTCATCTTTTGGTACACCAGATAGATTGGGTAATGATACATGCCGAATGGTTGGGGAAATACCCTGCGTCCACACTTTCATGTTGAACGATTCGGTTTGTGCCACCGAAATGGCAAGTTCGTAAATGAGGTCATGCATTTCGATGATTAGGATGGGATAAAAGTCATTGAGAACAATGAAGAATGATCTAGATAACAGCTCCTCCAAGTACTGACGTCCAATCTCTTCAGGCTCCTGATTATTTCCGCTGGATTGGATAAACCCGTTAGAGATCCACAGTTGGATCAGCAGATTATTGTTGAACTTGTGGTTCTTCGAGAATATCGAGCAATAAGCAAAACATCGTTTCAAGTAAGACGGCATTAGATCATAGCTTATTCTCAATGAAGGTAAGATTTGCAATGAAGGCGAGCTATTAGTTAATTGCCACGTCTCGCTGTCTCTTATATGTTCCCAGTCGCTCCGGTTGTTCTTTGAATACAACAAGCACCCAAGGGCCCTCAGTGCCATAGGATTTCCCCGCACTTGGTCACGATTTCCTCGCCGATTTTCATAAGGTCCGGGTGATTCTTCTCTTGCCCTTGATCGAATGCATACTTCGCGAACAAAGTTAAAGAATCCCCATGCGAAAGGTTAGCCAAATTAAGTGAGGCAACAGTGCCCATGACTTTGGCGATGGCTTGATTCCGTGAAGTCACGATGACTTTACTCCCTTCGGAAATGCCCCCTAACAAATCTTTCAATTCCAGCCAATCCTCCCTCCTCATTGCCCACACATCGTCCATTACAAACAAGCACCTTTTGTTTTCCACAAGGTTTCTTAGGCGATTTTGTAGCATCTCAACGCTCCAGTTATCAAATTTTGCTTCGCCACTAAGACACTTGATGATGTCTCTCATTATGTTCTCAATTTCAAATTCTAATGGCATGAATAACCAAACTTTGTGTTCGAAATGCTCCTTTACCCCTTCATCATTGTATACTAATCTAGCAAGAGTTGTCTTTCCAATACCTCCCATTCCAATAATCGGAAGGACTTCTATAATTCCAGCTCTAGCATCATCTGATCTTCTCAATAGATCTATTATGCTTTCCTTTTCTTCGTTTCTTCCAATCACATTCGAAGTACGTACAAACGAATGATTTTCCCTCCGCGGAACTATGGTCCTTTCTTGAACATTAGGCAACAAGGTGAATTGAGTTTTCTCTTTATCGATCCCATCAAGACTCTTTCTCAGTTCTTTCATATTATGTGCCATCTTAAACTGGAAAATCAACTTGGATATCCACGGGTACAAGTAGCGTACCTTCCTTTTGAGGGTCAAGTGCTCAGTGGACCGCACTCGCCTCCACAGAGCCCTGGCTTCGAATTCGTCTAGCGCGTCCTCCGCGTCATAGCACCAGTCTTTTAGCCTCGACAACCAAAGGCGCACAGCATTCTCTTTTGTTTGCCTCTGCTCAGCATCGGCGAGCACCATCTGGATCATCTCTAGCGTGCTCTTGAACTTCTTTCGATCATCGTTGACGCCACAGACCAGTTGAATTTCTTCAGCAGCCGATGAAGTTAGTTTCTCCACAAGAGTTCCAAGGATGCCAGAGACGAACTCAGTCATGGTTGTGATTGGTGTTATGGGTTTTCGAGGAGGTTTAGTTAGCCAGTATGCAGGAACTAAGCTCGTTATCAGGAGGATGATAGCATACGAAAAATGATTTTGCCAGGTTATGTAGGCACAGATATCGGAATGGTGCGAAAGAGAACACGGTAAGCACGGGCGAGGAAGAAATGGCGAAGGACGAGAGCAGAGAGATAGAGAGAGAGAGAGAGAGAGAGAGGGCAGTACTAGCGAAGCGGAAATTGAGACTGGAGAGAAGGACGATGGAGGAGGCGGCAGCCCTCTCTCTCACTGGCGATTGGGAAACGAATCCCTAGTTTCGCGCCTTTGATGGCGGGCAGAGACGATGGACCCATTAGTGGAAAATGTGCTTGACCGACCCATTGGGGCCCCGTTGGTTCCAACAATGAATCGGGCCAGTCCAATATGCGATGAAATTGAGCTGCGTGAGCTAATTAATTTATGGATTAAGCTTATTTGTAGTTGTAAGTGAACGGACATAATTATCTATTTCATTACACAGTTTGAAATTTTTAATAAAAAATAAAGAAGTGAATGATGATTCGAGTTCGAGAGGATTTGGAGAGTTGAAGACGTTTCTGCGTAACTATCAGAGGTGTAAGTGAGCTTAGTTAGATGGACAAGTATCTTCCATGAATGGAATTTTTAAGTTTTTATTGTCATGATTATACGATACTTGATATGAGTGTAAATTTGGAAAAGACCTAAAAGTACGATATGTGTCATTGATTTGCTATTAATAATAGAGATAGAGACTGATATGAGAGAAAAGAAAAAAAGTTTGATGAAAGATAGTAATTATTAAAATGTATTTCGAATTTGAGTCTAGATATAATCCACCGCAATGCGTATGGGGACGATCCATTGCATTATTTTATTTTATTTTATTTTATTTTGGATGCAGGAGGAACCAGCTTGCACCGATAGTGCGTCGTAAACCCCCTGATTACGATAGTAGAGAAACCACCACCCCGACGCCACACTTAAATCGCCTAATGATCCGCCAGCCTCCCTGCAACTTGCGTTGCAGGAGCTTCGAACTCCCGTCCTTCCCGAGGAGGACGTTGTAGAGCCTATCTAGCGGAGCCACCTGAGCCGGTGGTATCCACTGCATTATTGAAGTAAAGAAAAGTTGGCAAAAGAACTGTCGACCAACTCCAATCGTCGATGGTATGCAGAAGAAAAGAAAAGTAAAGAGAACCGTGGGGCATCCTTTCTTTTGTTTGTTTGTTGTGCCATTCCTCCTCCTCGTCCTTCTTCCTTCCCCTTTCCTCCTGGAGCTTCCTCTATCATAACACTACTAGGAAGAATGAAGAGAGAGAACTATGAGACTACCCAGAAGAGAGCGAAGAAAATGTACAGAGAGAACCATGAGTTATTGGGGTTAGGAAACACTAAGCATGCTTCAGTGCTCTAGTGTTGTTATAATTTCTTTGTATTGCTTATTTTATATTGAAATGCCACTCTGGACGTAATTGATGTGAAATAAGGACAAGGCAAATAGCATAATGATTAAATAGATAGAACAAATGAAATAAATCGGATACTGAATTTATATGGTTAAATTAATATGATTTACATTCATGGGAAAGCAACATAGAATCTCGATATAAAACAATCACTATCACCAATATCACAACACCCTATA
Source organism: Eucalyptus sp. ANBG9806169 (assembly GCA_014182395.1). Lineage (NCBI taxonomy): Eukaryota > Viridiplantae > Streptophyta > Magnoliopsida > Myrtales > Myrtaceae > Eucalyptus > Eucalyptus sp. ANBG9806169. The sequence goes on along the minus strand of CM024573.1, from coordinate 37,926,908 downwards.
TAAAACAATCACTATCACCAATATCACAACACTTGAAAGACTCTTTAGCATTTCTCATCCCTCATAATTCCTAATAAAATCTCAGTCTTAGAAATAATATAAATTCAGCTCATAAAAATTTTAACCGGCTAAATGACTTGCGTGTGATTATAATTAGAAGAAAACCAAGAAGAAGAAAACCCTCCATGCTAAATTAACGACACAAAAAATCTTCACGTCCCCTCTCTGCTCAGCTAATGGAAGAATAAGCAGAAAGGGGACCACTCCATAATAACAGAATGGAGTCACATCTTTTCCCGGTGCGTTTCTTCGTTGGAAGTCTCTCTCTCTCTCTCTCGTCTATAATGCAATAATGAGAGAGAGATAAGACTAGAGCAGATTTTTAAAAGACTTAAGATTACGAAATAGGTGGGAGATCAGCTCTTTGGTTATGGTTGTGAAGGTAAACACCGAGTCAAACTTATCCAATTTTGACTATTATTGGATAGATAGACATAGTAGCTTTTCACGTGTTGAGTGAGAAGAAGAGGTCGGTGAAAGGTCTGCAAGACAGGCTGCCCGTAATAATGCAATAGAGAGGGAAAAGTCCATCGTAGAGTCATATCATTGTCCTTGTGGCCCCCTCCATGTGATGTACGTGGGGCTTGAAATTCTACGCCGTTCCAATTGGACTTGGAATACTTTCGTCTAAGTTAAGGAAAAGCAGAAGTGGCCTGGATTCTGCTGCCTTACTCTCTTCAATCTTTACCGCATTCCTTCCTCTGTTCTGTGTTTCTTATAAGACATTATACTGTGAAACGAGTGAATCTAATTGGATTTGGATCGAATCATAAATGATAAGATCCAAATTGATCAATTAATCCGTTTATGATATATTTAATTATAATATAAATTTTTTGATTCATACATAACTCTCAATCAACCGACTTTCATTGCTAAAATACTTCCGTATATAACCCAATTTAGAAAAACTCGTTTCTTATGATTATTTAAAAAAAGTATATTGCTAAAACGCTTCTATACAATACAAACCTAGTAGACAATTTTTATAAGGATTCATTCAAATCACAAAAAATGTGACATTTTTAGAAAATATTTTTCAATAAGTTATTTTAAAGGAAAATAACATTATTTTTCGATATTTGGCTGAAACTTGAAAATGAACTTAAAATTATTTTCTATCATTTGGTATAGAAAGTTTGATTTGATTTTCCTCCATGCACTTCTTTTTTGTTCGATCACCAATCTCACATTGATAGTCAGCGATGCTCAAGTCTCACCAAATTGGAGAGGCTCGAGCCTTGCTAGCTCCAAAGATTAAGCTCACCCCTTGCTATGGCTGGTCGTTAGCCATTGTAGTGGCCAGCCACCGGTTCGAGGAGGAATAAAAAAGGAATTATTATATTTTTTTATTTAAAATATATATATTATAAGGCCGAAGAGAGAGTGTGTGTGAGCCACAATTCTAAACTCAACTCATTTAGGCCTATTTATTTTAAGGTTTAAATTTTAAAATCCATTTAAGGTAGACTCTTCAAAATTGAAGTAATCCATTTATTTTTAAATGGGTCATATATGATTTTAAGACATGTTTTGACAAGTTTATAAGATACAAGTGCATAGAGAAAAACAAGCTCCTTTTCATTGCTTAATCCCAATATTAGATGCCCACTATTTCGCCCTTCTACAAGAATGAGAACGGTTGGTTAAGAAGTATGTGCTGTTTTCCACCCTCAATTTTGAAAATTGAAAAAAAGACTTTCTAAACATTAGAAGCTAACGGAACAAAACGTTAAATGATTTTAGGTGTCAATATTTGTGTAGCTGCCATTCAATATTAGATTAGAGTCGAATTGTACACATCACGACAGAAAAAAGGAAACGTCACTTTGAATTGCTTCGTGATGTCTCTGATTTGAACTAACTCTCGAATTCTAAATGTGAATGTTAAATAAAATAAGTTCAATAAAAAGAGATAACTGTTAAAATATATTTCGAATCTCAGTCTAGGTAAAATCCAACACGGCAAGATTGAGGGGACTAGCCACTGTACTATTGAAGTAAAGAAAAGCTGGCAAAAGAACTGTGGCCAACGCCAGTCTGCAAAAGAAAAGAAAAGAGAGCTGTTCATTTTCTCTTTCTTATGTCTTTCCCGTCCTCGATATGTGTGGTGATTTCCTTTTTGTTTGTCGTACAAGTGGAAAGCTGGCGCACATGATGAGTCGGTATCAGCCAGACTTCACATTACGTGAAGAGGTCACGCGGAGACTCTTTTTTTTTTTTTCAAAACGCGGAGACTTCTTTAGTAGGCGGAAAAGGACTTCCGCAAATCGCTCTGTGACGACGATGAAGCCCCATTTCTAAAGTGAAAAAATTAAAGACGGAGAAAAAGAGAGGGCAATCATGGAGGGACAGAAAGGGAAGATGAAGCGCAAAGATGACCATTCCTCCTCGTCCTTTCCTCTCCTCTCTCCTTCCTTGAAGCTTCCTCTATCTTAGCGCACACGGGAAGAATGAAGAGAGAGAACTATGAGACTACCAAGAAGAGACGGAGAAAATGTACAAGAGTTCTTCTCCAGGAAATTTCAGAGTGGTTTTCTCATCGTGAATATACCCAAATGATTTAGCCATTAAATTCCTATAGTTATAATTTGTTTATTTTCTTATTTAAGTTATTAGATGCAATTGAATTTGGAAAACATCGAATATGTTTGTGTGCTCAAGTGTTGTTGTAATCTTTATTATACTGTTTAATTTATAAATGGACTCACTGATGGAGCCACATGAATCCAGTGTTAGATAAATATTTTCTCCTTTCCTCCATTTGACCCATTCGTTCCGTCCATTTTCATGACAACAAACTACATTTTTGCATAAAATGGACAATACATTAGAGGATTTCATTACGGACAGCACTCGACGATACTCAATACGGATTTCTAGTGTTAAAAACAGTTGTGGGAGTGCCAGCACATAATGTTTGGCCTTTACCATTGTGGCAAGGATGGTTATTGCATGTTGCAGAAAGACATTGAGCATCGGACAACAACGGCACGTACTAGAATTGAGCCGATGCAATAGAGAGAAAGAGTTGTTAGATAATAGGACAGGGCAAACTTGAGGAGTATCAAAGTCGAACCTAATACTTAAGCCAGGAACTTGCTTTCATTAGCAGCCTGTGCCCACTTGCCACCCGAGTTGACAAGGCATTAGATACAAGGTAGGGAAAGAGAGATTCGTGACGGTTGAGCATCCAGATTTAGGGTGGGATTTCACATTGGACTTTTGATCACCGAAAGGGATTCTGGACGAATCGGCGAGCCTACTGCTGGAGGCCATGCTTGAAACTTCGTATCTATTTCGTCCCACCATTCTTCGCCGGCAAATGGTTGTTGGTGTGGTTCCTGAATTCTTTAACAGAACAGGAAAAAAAAAAAAGATTCAACAGCATTCGTAATCGTAAGGTTTTTTGGTCAAGAGGTGAGTCCAAAGACTCAAATGGTCTTCGATGGTTATTTCATTTGCAACTTTTCTAATGAATGTGCAATTTTTAAGCCCATCCCAAATTACAGGTACCGTATCTGAAGTGATCCGTCTGGGCCCTCTTAGTTTACAGTGGACCGGGCCAATCCCAGATGTGATGAAATTGAGTGGCGGGAAGTAATTAATTAATCATAGGTTATGCTTATTCTTATTTGTAAGTGAACAAAAAAATGATTAGTTATTTCAGTACGCCGTTTGAAATTTTATTATTTCAAAAAATAAAGAAGTGAATGATGATTAGAATTGAGAGTTGAGGATGTTTCTAAGTAGCTGGTTCATTGGAAAAGTGCCTCACACAAGTGGAATTTTTACGTCTTTACGGTCGTTGTGTGGTTAAGTGAAACTTGAGTTACCTAGGGACAAGAGGGAGATTTATTGTGGTACTCTTTTTAAGGTTTCTTTTTCATTTTTCATATTTTTATATTAATTCATAGATTTCTTTTATCCATTACATTTAGAATCAAGCGAGTAAGATCCACCGGTTATAAAATGAAAACAAAATATCAAATCTTAGAATTATAGTACATTTCTCTATCCATACCAAATTTCTAAGGGAGAGATTCTTCTTTTGACCTCTCAACTTAAATTACATCCAAACATTACTAAGAACACAAATTAATTTAAAATGAATTCATGTCTAGCGATTGACAATGAAAACCGCTATTAAACCGCCACTCTCCCCTACACTCGAGTCTCCACTATCTAAATGCAGTTAGTTAATTGTCAAACAGGAACATAAAAGATTAATTACATCTTCTTAATGACGAAGCTATTCGTTGTTTGAAGATTTATTAATAAGGCGCCCACTGCCCAATCTACTGTTAATGGGCGCACATAGCACGCGTTGGGCCTAGTGGCCCATTGATCTTTTGCACTGGGTAGCAATAGCAATGCATGGAGAAATTATATGGGTATATTTAAACAACCTTTCTTCTGAATAGTCTGATCTTTGATTTCACTCCTATTTATTGGTTTCCTTAACTTTTTATCTCTCATATGCATCAGGTTTTTCTTTCCCACTTTGTAAGTTTTATTCTATTTACTATGAAACCAGATGGCAACTCGCGCATTGAGCTAGAAACTTATACGTAATAAGACAATTCGTACAATATCTTAAAATATTAAATTTCGGTGTTGTATCGAAAACCCATCAATTAAAGCTGGATGTCTTAGATGTATTTATCGAATGTGATTGTGCAATCAATACTTGAAATTTAAGTGACGTCGTTATTGAATGCAAATATTTGTATTAAAGTGATGATTGCACGAAAAATGACTTGTCATTTTATAATGAATTGAAAAGAACTTAATAAGTGGGAAAAGAAAAACCCTAGGCATATGCGAAATAGTTAATAAAATAAGTTAATAAAAACAATAAATAGGAGGGAAATTGACCGTGAAATGTCTACTAACATAAGGTAGATCCGTTTTTTTAGGCAACTCTTTTGAGTTGTCACTTCTTTTAATATAAAAATTATCGTTAAAATATGTTTTGAGTTCGAGTTTATTCAATAAACCCGACTCAAGTTTTTTGCGTATTAACTTGGTAGATCAAAGTTCAAGATTGGATCTTGCATGATGCGGAAACCTCATCTTTATTGGTGTCGCGATCGAGCACGACATTTAAATACAATTGAGGATGTTGTCCTTGGGTGTGGCACGCTTGAAGATATATACTACAGATCTTTCACTGTAGATTAAGAAGAAGAACCTTGAAGCGCCGTGTTATGGACGAGTGCTTGGTGTGCCGCTCGATGTGCAGAACATATTGAAGTGCCGTTTTTCACGAGTGCTGGCGGTGGGCTTCTTCGTCGAATTACTCAGAAGATTCAAGGGCTTGTAGCAGATTAAATTCTTGCGGTGAGATTTTTATATAGTTCTTTCCTAATATTGAGAGATTATTTCAAGAAAAATTGTAGGGTTAAATATTGTGTGCGTTATTGGGTGTAATTGAAACTTAAAAAACTATTTGAGTGACTCGAATATGGTTGTGATATTTGTATATTGCTTGATTTATATTAGAATTCATCACTACTCTTCCCATAGATGTGATTCATTATGATCGAATCACATAAATTTAATGTCCTATTTATTTTCTTATTTTGTTTATTTTATTATTTGATCACTTGTTTTTTGCAACAATACAAATCTTACTTTTCAAGAAATTTCATCACTTCTCCTTGCATTGCTCCCCCAATCAAGAGATCGTTGGTCATTAAGCAATCAATTGAAAAAAGAAAAAATTCAATGGGATAAGCAAGATTTCAAATTGCATAAGTCAATTATCATTTAAGTCCACTCAAATCGTCATTAAAAGACACATGATTTTTATTTTTATATTTTTTGGGTTAGAAACGTAAATAGAGATCTTACTTTTCCAGAAGGTACGTATTTCTTTAACCTTGTATTTCAGTATTTACTCGGGTTAAAAAAGAGAGAAGAAAATCAGAGCTTACAACAGCATAAACTATTATAAGAACCGATGACTATGCATTCTTTGTGCACAAACAATCATGAAATGATGATTTTCAGATAGCGGAAAACAATTCCAAATATTTTCCTAATTGAGTAAAGGAAAAACTAGCGAAGATGTATGTGTAGAATATTATGTATACATTACTAGAGTTTCACTCTAAACACATAACACGCTATAACTGTCGTTATTTTGGGCATTTGAGGATTGTATCATAGTATATGTAATCATGATGACTTGAGTTATTCAAATAGGATTTTCTTTACCAAGAAAATTACATCAACAATCGTAACGTAACGTGTGGATGCCCTAATATCTTGAAGTTAGATTATGGAAATATTGCGAATTCCCAACCCCCAACTCTTGTTTAAAAAAATACCATTCGAGAAATTTGTAGGAATCCCCTCTTGCACTTGGTTAACCGATGTTGGGAACAAAGCTTGTCTTTCCCCGAAAGAAATTACACTTTCCTATTTATCATTAAGCAATTTAAATTATTCATTCTAGTATTTATAGTTTCGATATCGAAAATTCGTCTACCTATGTGAAAATTATCCGGTTGTGTCTATTCAAAGAAAAATTGCGAAGTGGTCCTTTAAACTTTTTAAATTATTTACGTGGTAACTACAAAATCCCGCGTTAAGGTTCTCGTGGACGAGAAGCAGAGCCAAAAACAGTCCCTCTCTCTCTCTCTCTCTCATGGAGCTCTCAGTGTCTCGTCCGTCTTCCCTCCGCCTTCCGGCCATCACCCCTCTCCGCAGCTCCGCCTCGTCTCGCCGTCGTGATGGGCGCGGCGGCAAGCCGACGTGCCAATGCTCCACCGGTCTCTACTTCAAGTTCTCGCAGAGTTTGCCGTCGCTCGGCGCGTCCAGTCCGAAAAGCCGGTCGAGACCTGCCCCGAGAAGATCCAATGGGAGGAGCCTTATCCAGGTAACGGCTCTTCTGGTCCGCGTCGATTTTGGCTACGGAGCTTCCGGCGTGCTAGCTAGCTGTGCAGGTCCGTGTGATCTTTGAACTAGCGAGATCTTTGTCGGTTGGGCTCTTAGGTGCGAATTTCTCCCGGGATGAAGAAAGAGTGAGTTCGCGGGCCACTCGTTTAATTGGAAAATGCGCTTCACGTGATATTAATCATTTCACTAGATGACAAGTTGGGCAACATAACATTGAATTTGCTTAAGTGGCAGGATGAGAATAATGGAATTGGATGGAATGGATGGAATGCTGCCCTTAAGCTTGTAGCTTTTGGCAGTATTTGTGCCATACGGCGAGGGGTTGGTGGCGGGTTCTGCCCAGAAATTGGGATGAGATGTGATATGACTGGAATATATGGTCCTACTTGTCTTGTTGCCTAGAGCAAGTGCACAGCTCAACATTAAGACTCTAATAGGTGGGGTACTGCCTAATGAAGATATGTAATTTGTTGGCCCAACGCCCAAAGAAAAGAGGGAAAACAGTTCAAGTGTAATTGCTGTTAGGGGGCGGGGGGTGGGGTTCGATTTTCCATCTTGTTGTTTAGGCCTGTGTACTAAGAGTAATCCATCATAGTGGATTTGGCGGCGGTAGCAGTTCTCTACTAAGGGTTTTCCATCACTGCATGGATTTGGTGTAGCAGCAGTTTTCACTAGCCAAAAAAATAAACGGCTTCGATACCTAAAGTGTGTCTTGATATCAAACTAAAGAAATATAATGACAACTTGATGAGGAGGGTTTTCTTTAACCCAAGCCGGAAAAAACTCATTCGTCGGTTGTCATAACGCACCTTGAATACGAAGAACGATCACAGTTGAGGTTTCAAAAAGTCAATCGAAAGTTTCCTTATGCAGAATTCTCAATCAACTATTTGACAAAGCTTCAGTTACGTATCTGTCGGAAGATGCATGATCATGCACTTTTGTTAACCGACATTCCTCGTGTCCTAGAGTCTTTCTAGTTTATTTGTGCCATAATTGAGTGTACACAATCTGCTAGGCCTGTGCTCGAGTTGGAGCAGCTGGATCTGATCCTATATTGAGTAAAGTCTCTGAGTTTAAAGATGCATGTTGGAGATTTTTAAGACCTCATACAATAGGAGGAACATCTCTGGCCTCCTTGTGAGTATTCTTTTCCTGCTGCCACAGTTATTTCCAATTAGCTGATCATAACACTTTTAGCTTTTCTTATATTTTGTCTCTCCCTGCTTGCCCCAGTTTACTTGAACTTATTCTTGCTCATCAATGGTTCATTGGTGGCTAGAGCTCCGATCGAGAACTCGCACCTGATAAAGTGGTCTCTTCTGCTTAAAGCATTCTCTGGTCTTTTTGCTCTAATATGTGGGAATGGATATATTGTCGGCATCAATCAGATATACGATATCAGCATTGACAAGTACGTGGTGCTTGCTTGAACATTGTTTTATTAAAATATATCTGGCTAGATGGGTGTTGGTTACAGCATCACTATTACTAGCATGGGAAGAACTGAAAAGTTACAAGATATTGGAACTGAGAAACAGAGCAAACTTACTTCTAGCCTCAACATAGATGTTTGAAGTGAGAAAGAATGAATGTGTTCATAATGAGACAATGCGACATCCCAATTTTTACTGGACATCAGATTTAGGTCAGTATTTGAGGTACCGTGCAAGCACTCACTGTTATTTTGGAGGTCCATCTTTTTAATTAACCTTCTTGTCATGCCTTTGCTTTTGAGGATCAATGTCCTCAACTTCCTCTCCAGTTTTATGATTAGTATCTTTTTTATCTTATTTTGGGGTCAACAAACCTTACTTGCCTATAGCAGCAGGAGATCTTTCTATTCAACATGCCTGGCTTTTGGTGATTTTTTTTGCAGTGACTGGCCTGTCGATTGTTGCTTCAAACTTTGGATCATTCATCACTTCTCTTTACAGTCTGGGTCTTTTTCTTGGAACCATCTATTCTGTTCCTCCTTTTAGGATGAAGAGGTTTCCTGTTGCAGCATTTCTTATTATTCCCACGGTATATTTTCTGCCTTTTTTTTTTTTTTTTCCCATAGAATTGAGTAGTTTAAATTTACTTCATCTTTTCGTGCCTTGCTGGAGGACTATGTTCGACTCTTTTTTGGGGGATATTGTCCTTGTATTGGCACCATAACTCATAAAGTATTGGTATATGACCTTTAAGGCTATCACGGATACTTCATCACAATATCTTAGAAAAAGAATTGTCAAAACGTTTGGCAAGTCCTAATCTGTCCAGAGACTCCACACTTATGATGCTGCATGTAAAATGCAAAATATTGTATTCTTTTATACATTGACTTATCCAAGTACTTGCGATACTTTTACATATTCTACATGTCCCAAATTCAGAGGTCTGAAGGAATTAAAGCACCCATTTGCACCTGCCAACACCCTGCTACCTGGTCAGGGTAAACATAACATCAGAAGGGAAGTAGATAAAATAAACACTTCTCAATGTGGTTGGCCATGTTTGTACCTTAATTATGTGAATGTTGCCATTCTGTTCATATTATGGGAGCTCAATTACAAGTAAGCTGTGGTGGGTGTACATGGTGATGGAATCTTAAATGTGCGTGTTTCTATCAAATCGCTCTTCGAAAGATTGACCATTTTAATGTAAAGGGGAGAAAACGATATTGACCTTTGGTGTATCTGCTTGCTATCTCTTTATTCTCTTTCTTTATTTTCACATTCTTCCAGTCATTTCTACTTTGAGCTCTTAGTTTCATTATTCAACTTCACTCATGAAGTTAATGAACTCCCTCTCTACCTTTGCCTTCTTGTAACTTTTTTGTACGAGTGCTTTGCAATGCATTTTTAAAAGTGTTGCCGTATCATTGACTCAGTGTGGCTTTTCAATGAGTAGAGGATTATTTTTCAATGGGCTGAAATGAAAGAATATGCTATGAGATGGACTTAATAATTCCTTTATCTGAATGGTATGTGTCTTCAATTTAATCGAAAGGTATTTTCTTCTTTGATCTAAGGTTAGTTATTTGTTTACATCCAGCTATTTTTTAGTGAATTTTTTGGCTTAGCAAATGTCAGATGCAGGACATAAGTCGAGAAAATCAAAAGGGATTTTGTTTATGCAACTGGAGGTCTTTCCTAGTCTGGTACTTCAAGTTAATGTCGTGAACTTTAGACTTGACTGTTCTGTTAAATGTCTGGTAATACGACTCTGAGATGATTTGCATGTGCATTGTGTAGTTTTCAAATTTAATGTTTTCCTTTGTGGTTACTCCAATTTGAAGGAGTTATAGTTTGATTGGATATATATCAAGTCTCAATCTCTATAGTGTATTTATTCATCCATGCTATCCTTTTAAAAGAAGGGTTCCTCTTTCGATCTCTCGTCTTAAATTACCTTTGAACATTAATAATAACTCGAATTAATTTTAAATGAATGCAAAGGCTATATTTCATTTGATTAGCACTTTAACCACCACTCTCTACTCTTGAGTCTACAGTTTCAAGTTAATCTCTACTATTTAATTAAGGGTGTATCCGTTTAATGAAAAACGAACGATTTGAAAAATATTTATCTTTAAATGGTCATTTGTATAGCTTGAAATTGTTAGTCAATGAAAAATATTTTCATCATCAACAACAATTTATGTCTCGGCATTCTTCATAAATGATGAAAACATTTTTCATTTATTCATTTTGTAAAAGATACAAACGACAATTTTAAGGAAAGATGTTTTTTCAAACAATTTATTTTCCGCAAAAATAAATGGAGTCTAAAATGCAATTAGCTTTGTCAACAAGGATTTTGGATATTTTTAGTGGGCGTCACCGGCCCAGCCCAATGTAAATGGCGAACATAGCATGCGTTGGGCCTAGTAACCCATTAATCTCTCGCTCTGGGCAGCAATGCATGGAGAAAATATAAAATTCCCAGATAGGTTAGATTGGTATTTGCAAACAATGATATTTCTTTTGAATTGTCTGATCCTTAATCTCACTCCTATTTATTGGTTTTATTAATTTATTATTTCTCAGATGCCTGGTGATTTTATTTTCCACTTTATTTGAAATTCTATTCTAATTTACTATAAAACTAGACGTTAACTTGCGAATTGAGCTGGAAACTTACAAGAAATAAGACGGTTGTTATAACATATGAAAGTATAATGTCTCTCTATTATATGAAAAAATTATCAATTAAAGCAAGATGTTTTAGATGTATTTATCGAATGTATGTATTCGGGGGATACTTTAAATTAAAATGATGTAGATATTGAATGCAATTACTTGTATTAAAGTGACAACATAAAAAATGACTTGTGATATTACAGTAAATTGAAAAGAACTTACAAAGTGGGGGGAAAAACATCAGGCACATGGGGAAACACTTGATAAAATAAGTTAACAAAAGCAATAAATTGGAGTGAAATTAAAAGTGGAGTGTCTAGGCAGCTTGGGGAGATAAATTGAGACCTTACATTTCGTGAAAACCGTAAGACTCAAATTTTTTATAGCCTTAGAAATGTGAAGTGAGATCTCAATTTATCTCAACTTATTCGATCGCTAATGTTAAGAAAATCTTATGATTACACTTCTCGCCATGTAATAATACCAAAAAACCAATCTATGTACACGTACATCGCATCATGTCTTGATACATATGTTAACAATGAGCATCAAATCCACATCACGGTATCGCATGCCAGTACATCCATCACCATTGTAAATGACATTTATTTCTAGAATGTTTGCGGATAACATTCACGGCAAGTTAAATTAAACTCAGTACCGTATCACAAAATGCTATAAACAAAATACCTGCCATGATGATTTTTGTTCCCTCACTAGAAATTGCACTATTTAGAAGTAAAGGCTAAATAGACCCAAAAGTCTGTTCGGTACAAAACTACAAAATTGCCTTGCGAGACTCGAATTTTGGGTCCATGGGCCCTATACGCACCCCAATGGCCTATAAATTACTTAGCGTCATATAACATCTGAACTACTCGATTTTTGTAAACAAATATTATTTTTCGGAACAGCAAATAGATATTAAATTTTTCCAAATATTGGTTGGGCTAGTCTATTTTCTTCAAGAATCGTATCAAACCGTTTAAAGAATATAGATCAGACATTCGAACCATCAGTATTTATATGAATAGATCACGTCAATAATACAATTTTTTTTGTCAAAACCATTTTTCATTATTTTCAAATGTTTCATAACTTCTAGAAAACAACAGAACGTTCAAATGTTTCCGAATTCTGGAAGATTCACAGATTGCCTTATTTGCTGTGCTAGTTCCAATAAGATGACGTCGCCGTCCGATGTTTGGGTGGATCGTACGAGTCATCGTAGGGGGCTGCATACGCAAACTACAACTCTGCTTCACTCAAGAGATCGAAATATTATGTCTTTTGAAATGATCAATTCACGTATATCTTAAATTCAAGGAGGAGACTTTTGATTAAGACATGGAACTATCTCTACAAGAGGAGATCCTTCGGCTTGAGCCATCGCGCAAAAGAAATGGATCTGGCACGGGAATGCATGGAGGAAGGCGCAAAAGAATTGTCTCTCTAACGTGAGATCGTTAGTGATGCAAGTGTAAATTGACTATGTATATTGTAAAATCTTTTGAAAATTGGAATCTGTTGATAACACTCGACTTCTCGAGGGGACTAAGGGAGGGCATTATGGGACAATTGACAATGATGTACGACATATCGGCACCGGTCGAGGACAGACCATTGCTGACCTAATGACTGACTGAAAGCTACTCGAGTCCAATATATGCTAATTAGGACTAATTGATTATTGCTCGGGATCGAGCAACAATGATCCAAGACTATTCATGATAATAATTTGCATTGAAATGATAGCAAAATGTGGATTAGGGCTAGTTGTCGAGGTCATCTAATCCATTTTACCTATCTAAAAAGAGAGTTTTGAATGACGTCTTAAAGATACGAACATATAGGACCGTGATGCCGAATCGACTCATTTTAAAACTTTGTAATATATCAAAGAGAAAAATTAAAGGGCTATTTTGCAATTTTTCTTGAAAAAACACAACTTGGATAATTTTCACGTACCTATCGTTAAATATCCTGTTGGAAGACTTTAAGCTGCTTCTTCTTCTTCTTCTTCTTCTTCTTTTTTTTTTTTTTTTTTTAATATAACTTCTCTTTCGACCCCAACCGTGCGTGGAGTTGGTTTTCCACCGGTGGTGAATTTTAAATGTCGAAACTGTAAATATCGAAATGAAATATTTTAAATTTGCTTGATGATAAATAGGGTTTATCAAGGACGATATTGAAACATGCATTTCTTTTTATGGAAAGAAAAGACTTTGGTTCCTGACATAAATATGGAAAACCAAGCGTGGGAGAGGATTCCTTCGGAGTTTGCTTACATCGATGAATCAATCTTAATCAGCTTCTTCTCCACTAACTGCTCAATTTCTCGCACTCGGATATTTTCAATGTGGGAATGAGGCGAACGCCATCTGGCAGAGAGGACAATTCGGGAAGCCCACTAAGCTCCAGTTTTGTCAGAGAAGAACAATCTTGCAGCCACAGAGGCAATGCGCTCAACTTGGGACAATAGGAAATCTCTATCGTCCGCAGTGTACTTGCAGAACCTTCGAGCCACCCGGGCAACGATACTAATTCCGGTAGATCGTAGAGTACCAAGGATTGAAGGCTCGACATGGAGCCTGGTTCATTACTATCGCCTTCTGGCAGCCTCAAGCTCTCGCAGCCCCAAATGACGAGATACTCCAACGCCTTCAGATTCTTGATGCCTTGTGTTAAGGAGGCCAGCTTCGGACAATCCAAAATCCACAACTTACGGAGCGACGTGAGCGATTGGATATCATTAAACAAGGCCTCCAAATTCTCGCAGCGCCCAATGAATAGCCACCGTAGAGAAGTCACGCGACCTATTCCACTCTCCGGGAAATGTTTTTGTTTCGTGGTTATATCCAAAGCGCGGAGGTTGATCATATTTTTTATGTCTGCGGACAATTCCTCGAGATTGTCGCAGTTGGCAAGATTTAAGATCTGCAGATTGCAAAGCTCATAGACCGATTTGGGGAGTTTCTTAATTTTCCCGCTGGATAAATTGAGATGCCTCAAATGCTTTAGATCGCCAATGGAACTAGGCAGTAGGTCAAAGCTAGAATCCGGCAGAAATAGCACTCGCAAGTGCTTAAATCGCAAAATGCATGTCTCCAGAAAGAACTCCTCGGAGTCAGAGGATCCCAACTTCTCACACTCGATGGTACGAATGCGACTTGGCTTGTTGAAGCAGCCACTCAGTTCATCTTTTGGTACACCAGATAGATCGGGAAATGATACATGCCGAATGGTTGGGGAAATATCATGCGTCCACACTTTCATGTTGGATGATTCGGTTTGTGCCACTGAAATGGCAAGTTCATAAATGAGGTCATGCATTTCGAAGATTAGGAAGGAACAAAAGTCTTCGAGAAAAATGAAGAATGATCTAGATAACAGCTCCTCCAAATACTGCCGTCCAATCTCTTCAGGCTCCTGATTATTTCCGTTGGATTGGATAAACCCGTTAGAGATCCACAGTTGGATTAGACTAATGTTGTTGAACTGGTGGTTCTTCGGGAATATCGAGCAATAAGCAAAACATCGTTTCAAGTAAGACGGCATTAGATCATAGCTTATTCTCAAGGAAGGTAAGATTTCCAATGACGATGATAAGGTATTAGTTAATTGCCACGTCTCGCTGTCTCTTATATATTCCCAGTCGCTCCGGTTGGTCTTTGAATACAACAAGCACCCCAGGGCCCTCAGTGCCATAGGATTTCCCCCACACTTGGTCACGATTTCCTCGCTGATTTTCATAAGGTCCGAGTGATTCTTCTCTTGCTCTTGATCGAATGCATACTTCATGAACAAAGTCAAAGAATCCCCATGCGAAAGGTTGGCCAAATTAAGTGAGGGAACAGTGCCCATGACTTTGGCGATGGCTTGATCCCGTGAAGTCACGATGACTTTACTCCCTTCGGAAATGCCCCCTAACAAATCTTTCAATTCCACCCAATCCTCCCTCCTCATTGCCCACACATCGTCCATTACGAACAAGCACCTTTTGTTCTCCACGAGGTTTCTTAGGCGATTTTGTAGCGTCTCAACGCTCCAGTTACCAAATTTTGCTTCGCCACTAAGACACTCGATGATGTCTCTCATTATGTTCTCAATTTCAAATTCTAATGGCATGGATAACCAAACTTTGTGTTCGAAATGCTCCTTTACCCCTTCATCATTGTATACCAATCTAGCAAGAGTCGTCTTTCCAGTACCTCCCATTCCAATAATCGGAAAAACTGCTATAATTCCTGCTCTAGCATCATCTGATCTTCTCAACCACTCTATTATGATTTCCTTTTCTTCGTTTCTTCCAATCACATTCGAAGCGGGTACAAAAGAATGAGTTTCCCTCCGCGGAACTATGGTCCTTTCATGAACATTAGCCGACAAGGTGGATCGAGTTTCGTCTTTATCGATTCCATCAAGACTCTTTCTCAGTTCTTTCATATTATGTGCCATCTTAAACTGGAAAATCATCTCGGATATCCACGAGTACAAGTAGCGTACCTTCCTTTTGAGGGTCAAGTGCTCAGTGGACCGCACTCGCCTCCACAGAGCCCTGGCTTCGAATTCGTCTAGCACGTCCTCGGCGTCATAGCACCAGTTTTTTAGCCTCGACAACCAAAGGCGCACGGCATTCTCTTTTGTTTGCCTCTGCTCAGCATCGGCGAGCACCATCTGGATCATCTCTAGCGTGTTCTTGAGCTTCTCTCGATCATCCTTGACGCCACAGACCAGTTGAATTTCTTCAGCAGCCGATGAAGTTAGTTTCTCTACAAGAGGTCCAAGGATGGTAGAGACGACCTCAGTCATGGTTGTGATTGGTGTTATCGGTTTTCGAGGAGTTTAGTTAGGCAGTATGCAGGAACTAAGCTCGTTATCAGGAGGATGATAGCAAACGAAAAATGATTTTGCCAGGTTATGTAGGCACGGATATCGGAATGGTGCGAAAGAGAACACGGTAAGCACGGGCGAGGAAGAAATGGCGAAGGACGAGAGCAGAGAGATAGAGAGAGAGAGCGCAGTACTTGCGAGGTGGAAATTGAGACTGGAGAGAAGGACGATGGAGGAGGCGGCAGCCCTCTCTCTCACTGGCGATTGGGAAACGAATCCCTAGTTTCGCGCGTTTGGAGGGCGGGCAGAGATGATGGACCCATTAGTGGAAAATGTGCTTGACCGACCCATCGGAGCCCCGTTGGTTCCAACAATGGATCGGGCCAGTCCAATATGTGATGAAATTGAGCGGTGTGAGCTAATTAATTTATGGATTAAGCTTATTTGTAGTTGTAAGTGAAGGGACAAAATTATCTATTTCATTACATAGATTGAAATTTTTAATAAAAAAATAAAGAAGTGAATGATGATTCGAGTTCGAGAGGATTTGGAGAGTTGAAGACGTTTCTACGTAACCGTCGAATGTGTAAGCGAGCTTAGTTAAATGGACAAGTCTCTTCCACGATTGGAATTTTTAAGTTTTTGCCGTCGTTGCATGGTTAAGCGATACTTGATATGAGGATAAAATTGGAAAGGACCTAAAATTACGATATATATCGCTGCTTTGCTATTAATAATAGAGATAGAGATCGATACGAGGGAAAAGAAAATAAGTTCAATCAAAGGTAGCAACTATTAAAATGTATTTGGAATTTGAGTCTAGATATAAGCCGACGTACGTGATGAGTATGGGAGGAAGATCCACCGCATTATTAAAGTAAAGAAAAGTTAGCAAAAGAATTGTCGGCCAACACCAATTGTCGATGGTATGCAAAAGAAAAGAAAAGGAAAGAGAAACGTTGGGCATCCTTTCTTCTGTTTGTTTGTTGTGCAAGTGGAAAGCTGGCGTGCATGATTAATCGGGACAGGCCACGCTTCCCATCACATAGAAGACGCGGAGACTTCTTTAGTAGGCGGAAAAGGACTTCCACGAATCGCTTTATGATGACGATGGAGCCCCGTGTCTAAAGTAAAAAAAAAATAAAGACAGAGAGAAAAGAGAGCGCAATCATAAGAGAGAGAAAGGGAAGACGAAGTGCAGTGATGACCATTCAATGGTCATCGCATGGCCATTCCTCCTCGTCGTTCTTCTTCCTTCCCCTTTCCTCCTGCAGATTCCTCTCTCATAACACGATTAAGAAGAATGAAGAGAGAGAACGATGAGACTACCCAGAAGAGAACGAAGAAAATGTACAGAGAGAACTATGAGTCATTGGGGTTAGGAAACACTAACTATGAGTCATTGGGGTTAGGAAACACTAAGCATGCTTCAGTGCCCTAGTGTTGTTATAACTTCTTTCGTATCTATACTGAAATGCTACTCTCCACGTGGATGTAATTGATGTGAAATAAAGGACAAGGCAAATTGAATAATGATAAAATAGACAAAATGAACGAAATAAATCGAATACTAGATTTATATGGTTCAATCAATATGATTTACATTCATGGGAAAGCAACATAGAATCCCAATATAAAACAAGCACTATCACTAATATCACAACAACACTTGAAAGACTCTTTAGTATTTCTCATCCCTTATAATTCCTAATAAAATCTCAGTCTTAGAAATAACATAAATTTGGCTCGTATAAATTTAATTGGCTAAATGACTTGCGTGTGATTACAACGAGAAGAAAACCCCCTATGCTAAATCAACGACACGGGAATCTTCACGTCCCCTCCCTGCTCAGCTAATGGAAGCATAAGCATCAAGGGGACCACTCCATAATAACAAAATGGAGTCACATATTTTCCTGGTGCGTTTGTCTCTCTCTCTCGTCTATAATGCAATAATGAGAGAGAGAGAGAAAGACCAAAGCAGGTTTTTAAAAGACTTAAGATTAAGAAACAGGTGTGATATCTGGGGTTGGAGATTAAGATTGATTGGGGATTAGGGGACTCTGTGATTGTGAAAGTAAACACCGCGTCAAATTTATCTAAGTTTGACTTTCATCGGAAATGTAGGTATAATAGCTTTAGCGTGTTGAATGAGAAGAAGAGGTTGGTGAAAGGTCTGCAAGACAGGCTGCCCGGAAATTTAAGGTAAGGTAAGCTCTTCAAAACTGAAGTAATTCATTTATTATGAGTTTAAAATCTATTTTTACAGGTCTACAAGATGCACGTGCACAAAAAAGAACAAGCGCCTCTTCATTGCTCAATCCCTGTATTAGATGCCCACGATTTCCACGATTTCGCCCTTCTACGAGAATGAGAACTATTGTTTAGAAACATGTGCTGTTTTCCATCCACCATTTCGAAAATTGAAAAGGGACTTTCTGGATATTAGAAATTAATAGAATAAATATTAAATGATTTTAGGTGTCAATGTGTAGCTTTCGTTCAATATTAAATAAGAGTAGAATTGCGTGCACTACAACAGAAAAAAAGGAAGTAATAAATAAACTTGAATTGAATTAATTTTCTAGTTCCAAATATTGATGTTAAATAAAATAAATTAAATGAAAGGTAAAGAAATGTTAAAATATATTTCGAATTTGAATCTATATAACACCCGGCACAATGAGAATGTGCAGATGATCCATTGCGTTATTGAAGTAAAGAAAAATTGCGTAGACAATCCACTATGTTATTGAAGTAAAGAATCAATTGTTAATAATTGCTAGGGGTTTGAGACAGGGGAGCTGGGGAGGGGGTTAGAGGTTGGAATGTTTAGTTTTAGATATAAGGTTTGAATAAGAGTACGAACAAAAAATTGAGGGTGAATTGAAAGTTAGAATAGAATGGAAAAACGATTTCAAATTTTTGGTGGTCTGCAAGTGAAAAGAAAAGAGAGCTGTTTCTTTCGTTTGTTTGTTGTGCAAGTGGAAAGCTGGCGTGCATGATTAATCGGTACTGACCATACTTTACATTCGCGGAGACTTCGCGGAAAAGGACTTCCACAAATTACTTTATGATGACGATGGAGCCCCTGAAGTGAAAAAAAGAAAGAGAACAGAGAGGGCAATCATGAAGAGAGACAAAGGAAAGACGAAGTACAGAGAAAAGAGACAGCAATCATGAAGAGAGAGAAAGGAAAGGCGAAATGCAATGGTGACCAACTGACCATTCCTCCTGGTCCTCTCCTTCTCTCCGCTCTCCCCCCTTGAAGCTTCCTCTACCTTAGCACACACAGGAAGAATGAAGAGAGAGAACTACGAGACTACCAAGAAGAGACGGAGAAAATGTACAAGAGAGTTCTTCTCCAAGAAATTTCAGAGTGGTTTTCTTATCGTGAATATACCCAAATGATTTAGCCATTAAATTCCTATGGTTATAATTTGTTTAATTTCTCATTTAAGTTATTAGATATGATTGGATTCCGGAAAACATCAAATATGTTTTGAGTACTCGAGTGTTGTTATAATCTTTATTGTACCATTTGATCTATAAATAGACACACCGGTTGAGTCACATGAATCCGGTGTTAAATTAATGTTTTCTCCTTTTCTCCATTTGACCCATTCGCTTGGTCCGTTTTCATGACAACAAACTTCATTTTTGCATAAAATGGACAATGCATAAGAGGATTTCATTACGGACAGCACTCCACGATATTCAATGCGGATTTCTAGTGTTAAAAACAGTTGTGGGAGTGCCAGCACATAATGTTTGGCCTTTGCCCTCGTCGCAGGGATAGTTATTGCATGTCCATAACAGGGTTGAAAAACACATTCCCGACAAAATCTCTTATCCTTAAAGGAACTAGGTGACGGTGTTATTCATGAACCTCAGTGTTGTAGAAAGACACTGAGCATCGGACAATGGTACGTACCAAAATTGAACTGATGCCAGAGAGAGAGAGAGTTGTTAGATAATAGGTCGGGGCAAGCTTGAGGAGTATCAAAGTCAAACCTAATACTTAAGCCAGGAACTTGCTTTCATTAGCAGCCTGTGGCCACTTGCCACCGGAGTTGACAAGGCATTAGATACAAGATAGGGAAGGAGAGATTCATGATGGTTGAGCATCCAGATTTAGGGTGGGATTTCACAATGGAGTTTTGATCACCAAAAGGGATTCCAGACGAACTGGCGAGCCTACCGCTGGAGGCCATGCCTGAAACTCCGTATCTGTTTCGTCCCACCACTCTTTGCCGGCAATGGTTGTTGGTGTGGTTCCTGAATACTTACAGAACGGGAAAAAAAAAATTCAACAGCATTCGTACAACTTTCTGGTCAAGAGGTGAGTCCAAAGACTCGAATGGTCTTCGATGGTTATTTGCAACTTTTCTAATGAATGTGCAATTTTTAAGCCCAGCCCAAATTACAGGTACTATATCTAAAGTGATCTGTCTCGGCCCTCTTAGTTTACAGTGGATCGGGCCAGTCCAAGATGTGATGAAATTGAGTGGCAGGAAGTAATTAATTAATTATAGGTTATGCTTATTCTTATTTGTAAGTGAACAAAAATGATTAGTTATTTCTGTACATCGTTTGAAATTTTATTATTTCAAAAAATAAAGAAGTGAATGATGATTAGAGTTGGAAAGGATTATGAGAGTTGAGGATGCTTCTAAGGGCGCGCGTGATAACACTTCGTTTCTCTATTTCTCTTTTCTCTGTTCCCTAACGGGTTTGGAAACTGTTTGGTAACGCAATTTGATTTCTCTATTTCAAACAGATTTCTACTTCGAAATAGAGAAATCGAAGAAATCAGTAGAAATTTTCTACTTCTCTGTTTTTCAAGTAGAAATAGAAATTTTTTTTTCTCCATTTGAGCATTTCTTCATTCACGGGCTTTAAAAAATCCTTAAAAATGAATAAATAAAAATATAATTTATTATAAAAATATAATTTATTCATTTTTATTTTTATTTTTATTATAAATATTATTTTTATTTTTAATAAATAAATTTAATCGAAATAAATTTATTTATTAAAAATAAATTTAATTAAATATCATTTTATTAAAAATAAAAATAAAAATATTCATTTTATTCATTTAAAAATAAAAATAAATTTATTAAAATAGATTAAAAATAAATAAATTATTTTTATTTATCATTTTATTTTTAGTTTATTAAAAATAAATTATTTATGATAAATAAAAATAAATTATTTTTATTAAAATAAAATTATTTTTATTTGTCTTGAGTATTTTGCCAAATAATTTTTTTTTATTTTTTTATTCATTTTAAAATAAATTTATTCGTAAAATAAAATAAAATAGAATAAATAAAATAAATTTATTTTTAAGGATATTTTTATTTTAAAATGAATAAAAAAATAGACTAAAAATTATTTTTAAGGATATTTTTATTATTAAAATAATTTTATTTTAAGGATATTTTTATTTTTATTCATTTTAAAATGCAAATAAAAAAATTATTTTGTATTTGAGGATGTCCTATGTTGTTATCTAATTAATTTTTATTCCTAGAAATAGAAATTTTATTCTTTATCAAACAGTTTACATTTCCAAAAATAGAAATTTTGTGTCGTTATCAAACGGGTTTCTTTTTTCTCGAAACTTGGTAGGGAATAGAAATTGAGAAATCAATTTCTGGCGAAATCAATTTACGGAATGAAATTTTGTCATGCTGCCCTAAGTAATCTGGTTCATTGGAAAATGTCTCATACAAGTGAAATTCTTACGTCTTCGTGGTCGTTGCGTGGTTAAGTGAAACTTGATTTGACAAGAGGGAGATTTATCGTGGTACTCTTTTGAAGGTTTCTTTTTTATATTTCATATTTTAATATTAATTCTTAGATTTCTTTTATCCATTACATTTAGAATCGAGCTAGTAAGATCCACCGGTTATAAAATGAAAACAAAATATCAAATCTTAGAATTATAGTACATTTTTCTATCCATACCAAATTTCTATGGGAGAGATTCTTCTTTTGACCTCTCAACTTAAATTACCTCCAAACATTACTAACAACACAAATTAATATTAAATGAATTCATGTCTAGCAATTGACAATGAAAATCGCTATTAAACCGCCACTCTCCCCTACACTTGAGTCTCCACTATCTAAAAGCAGTTAGTTAATTGTCAAACAGGAGCATAAAAGATTAATTACATCTTCTTAATGACGAAGCTATTCATCGTTTGAAGATTTATTAATAGGCGCCACTGGCCCAATCTACTGTTAATGGGCGCACGTAGCACGTGTTGGGCCTAGTGGCCCATTGATCTTTTGCACTGGGTAGCAATAGCAATGCATGGAGAAATTATATGGGTATATTTAAACAACAAACTTTCTTCTGAATAGTCTGATCTTTAATTTCACTCCTATTTATTGGTTTCCTTAACTTGTTATCTCTCATATGCATCAGGTTTTTCTTTCCCACTTTGTAAGTTCTATTATATTTACTATGAAACCAGATGGCAACTCGCGCATTGAGCTAGAAACTTATACGTAATAAGACAATTCGTACGATATCTTAAAATATTAAATTTCGGTGTTGTATTGAAAACCCATCAATTAAAGCTGGATGTTTTAGATGTATTTATCGAATGTGATTGTGCAATCAATACTTGAAATTAAAGTGACGTTGTTATTGAATGCAAATATTTGTATTAAAGCGATGATTGCACGAAAAATGACTTGTCATTTTATAATGAATTGAAAAGAACTTAATAAGTGGGAAAAGAAAAACACTAGGCATATGCGAAATAGTTAATAAAATAAGTTAATGAAAACAATAAATAGGAGGGAAATTGATTGTGAAATGTCTACTAACATAAGGTAGATCATTTTTTTTAGGCAGCTCTTTTGAGTTGTCAATTCTTTTAATATACAAATTATCGTTAAAATATGTTTCGAGTTCGAGTCTATTCAATGAACCCGACTCAAGTTTTTTGCATATTAACTTGGTAGATCAAAGTTCAAGATTGGATCTTGCGTAATGCGGAAACCTCATCTTTATTGGTGTCGCGATCGAGCACGTACATTGTTTCATTTTACAAGTTCGACTCGGTGAAGAAAGAAGACAGAAAAGGAAAGCCAAATTGGACGAGTGCTTGGTGTGCCGCTCGATGTGCAGAACATATTGAAGTGCCGTTTTTCACGAGTGCTGGCGGTGGGCGTCTTCGTCGAATTACTCAGAAGATTCAAGGGTTTGTAGCAGATTAAATTCTTGCGGTGAGATTTTTTTATAGTTCTTTCATAATATTGAGAGATTATTTCAAGAAAAATTGTAAGGTTAAACATCATGTGCGTTATTGGGTGTAATTGGGACTTGAAAAACTATTTGAGTGACTCGAATATGGTTGTGATATTTGTATATTGCTTGATCTATAGTAGAATTCATCGCTACTCTTCCAGTGGACGTAATTCATTATGATCGAATCACATAAATTTAATGTTTGATTTATTTTCTTATTTTGTTTATTTTATTATTTGATCACTCGTTTTTTGCAACAATATGAATCTTACTTTTCAAGAAATTTCATCACTTCTCCTTGCATTGCTCCCCCAATCAAGAGATCGTTGGTCATTAAGCAATCAATTGAAAAAAGAAAAAATTCAATGGGATAAGCAAGATTTCAGATTGCATAAGTCAATTATCATTTAAGTCCACTCAAATCGTCATTAAAAGACACATGATTTTTATTTATATATTTTTTGGGTTAGAAACGTAAATAGAGATCTTACTTTTTCAGAAGGTACGTATTTCTTTAACCTTGTATTTCAGTATTTACTCGTGTTCAAAAAGAGAGAAGAAAATCAGAGCTTACAACAGCATAAACTATTATAAGAACCGATGACCATGCATTCTTTGTGCACAAACAATCATAAAATGATGATTTTTAGATAGCGGAAAACAATTCCAAATATTATCCTAATTGAGTAAAGGAAAAACTAGCGAAGATGTATGTGTAGAATATTATGTATACATTACTAGAGTTTCACCCTAAACACATAACACGCTATAACCGTCATTATTTTGGGCATTCGAGGATTGTATCATAGTATATGTAATCATGATGACTTGAGTTACTCGAATAGGATTTTCTTTACCAAGAAAATTACATCAACAACCGTAACATAACGTGTGGATGCCCTAATATCTTGAAGTTAGATTATGGAAATATTGCGAATTCCCAACCCTCAACTCTTGTTTAAAAAAATACCATTTGAGAAATTTGTAGGAATCCCCTCTTGTACTTGGTTAACCGATGTTGGGAACCAAAGCTTGTCTTTCTCCGAAAGAAATTACACTTTCCTATTTATCATTAAGCAATTTAAATTATTCATCCTAGTATTTATAGTTTCGATATCGAAAATTCGTCTACCTATGTGAAATTATCCGGTTGTGTCTATTCAAAGAAAAATTGCGAAGTGGTCCTTTAAACTTTTTAAATTATTTACGTGGTAAATTAAAATTAACCACCAAAATACAAAATCCCGCGTTAAGGTTCTTGTGGACGAGAAGCAGAGCCAAAAACAGTCCCTCTCTCTCATGGAGCTCTCAGTGTCTCGTCCGTCTTCCCTCCGCGTTCCGGCCATCACCCCTCTCCGCAGCTCCGCCTCGTCTCGCCGTCGTGATGGGCGCGGCGGCAAGCCGACGTGCCAATGCTCCACCGGTCTCTACTTCAAGTTCTCGCAGAGTTTGCCGTCGCTCGGCGCGTCCAGTCCGAAAAGCCGGTCGAGACCTGCCCCGAGAAGATCCGATGGGAGGAGCCTTATCCAGGTAACGGCTCTTCTGGTCCGCGTCGATTTTGGCTACGGAGCTTCCGGCGTGCTAGCTAGCTGTGCAGGTCCGTGTGATCTTTGAACTAGCGCGATCTTTGTCGGTTGGGCTCTTAGGTGCGAATTTCTCCCGGGATGAAGAAAGAGTGAGTTCGCGGGCCACTCGTTTAATTGGAAAATGCGCTTCACGTGATATTAATCATTTCACTAGATGACAAGTTGGGCAACATAACATTGAATTTGCTTAAGTGGCAGGATGAGAATAATGGAATTCGATGGAATGGATGAAATGCTGCCCTTAAGCTCGTAGCTTTTGGCAGTATTGGTGCCATACGGCGAGGGTTGGTGGCGGGTTCTGCCCAGAAATTTGGATGAGATGTGATATGACTGGAATATATGGTCCTACTTGTCTTGTTGCCTAGAGCAAGTGCACAGCTCAACATTAAGACTCTAATAGGTGGGGTACTGCCTAATGAAGATATGTAATTTGTTGGTCCAACGCCCAAAGAAAAGAGGGAAAACAGTTCAAGTGTAATTGCTGTTAGGGAGGGGGGGTTCAATTTTCCATCTTCTTGTATAGGCCTGTGTACTAAGAGTTATCCATCATAGTGGATTTGGTGGTGGTAGCAGTTCTCTACTAAGGGTTTTCCATCACTGCATGGATTTGGTGTAGCAGCAGTTTTCACTAGCCAAAAAAATAAACAGCTTCGATACGTAAAGTGTGTCTTGATATCAAACTAAAGAAATATAATGGACAACTTGATGAGGAGGGTTTTCTTTAACCCAAGCCGGAAAAAACTCATTCGTCGGTTGTCATAACGCACCTTGAATACGAAGAACAATCACAGTTGAGGTTTCAAAATGTCAATCGAAAGTTTCCTTATGCAGAATTCTCAATCAACTATTTGACAAAGCTTCAGTTATGCATCTGTCGGAAGATGCATGATCACGCACTTTTGTTAACCGACATTCCTCGTGTCCTAGAGTCTTTCTAGTTTATTTGTGCCATAATTGAGTGTACACAATCTGCTAGGCCTGTGCTCGAGTTGGAGCAGCTGGATCTGATCCTATATTGAGTAAAGTCTCTGAGTTTAAAGATGCATGTTGGAGATTTTTAAGACCTCATACAATAAGAGGAACATGTCTGGCCTCCTTGTAAGTATTCTTTTCCTGCTGCCACAGTTATTTCCAATTAGCTGATCATAACACTTTTAGCTTTTCTTATGTTTTGTCTCTCCCTGCTTGCCCCAGTTTACTTGAACTTATTCTTGCTCATCAACGGTTCATTGGTGGCTAGAGCTCTGATCAAGAACTCGCACCTGATAAAGTGGTCTCTTCTGCTTAAAGCATTCTCTGGTCTTTTTGCTCTAATATGTGGGAATGGATATATTGTCGGCATCAATCAGATATACGATATCGGCATTGACAAGTACGTGGTGCTTGCTCGAACATTGTTTTATTAAAATATATCTGGCTAGATGGGTGTTGGTTACAGCATCACTATTACTAGCATGAGAAGAACTGAAAAGTTACAAGATATTGGAACTGAGAAACAGAGCAAAATTACTTCTAGCTTCAACATAGATGTTTGAAGTGAGAAAGAATGAACGTGTTCTTAATGAGACAATGCGACATCCCAATTTTTACTGGACATCAGATTTAGGTCAGTGTTTGAGGTACCGTGCAAGCACTCACTGTTATTTTGGAGGTCCATCTTTTTAATTAACCTTCTTGTCATGCCTTTGCTTTTGAGGATCAATGTCCTCAACTTCCTCTCAGTTTTATGATTAGTATCTTTTTTATCTTATTTCGGGGTCAACAAACCTTACTTGCCTATAGCAGCAGGAGATCTTTCTATTCAACATGCCTGGCTTTTGGTGATTTTTTTTGCAGTGACTGGCCTGTCGATTGTTGCTTCAAACTTTGGATCACTCATCACTTCTCTTTACAGTCTGGGTCTTTTTCTTGGAACCATCTATTCTGTTCCTCCTTTTAGGATGAAGAGGTTTCCTGTTGCAGCATTTCTTATTATTCCCACGGTATATTTTCTGCCTTTTTTTTTTCTTTTTCCATAGAATTGAGTAGTTTAAATTTACTTCATCTTTTTGTGCCTTGCTGGAGGACTATGTTCGACTCTTTTTTGGGGGATATTGTCCTTGTATTGGCACCATAACTCATAAAGTATTGGTATATGACCTTTAAGGCTATCACGGATACTTCATCACAATATCTTAGAAAAAGAATTGTCAAAACGTTTGGCAAGTCCTAATCTGTCCAGAGACTCCACACTTATGATGCTGCATGTAAAATGCAAAATATTGTATTCTTTTATACATTGACTTATCCAAGTACTTGCGATACTTTTACATATTCTACATGTCCCAAATTCAGAGGTCTGAAGGAATTAAAGCACCCATTTGCACCTGCCAACACCCTGCTACCTGGTCAGGGTAAACATAACATCAGAAGGGCAGTAGATAAAATAAACACTTCTCAATGTGGTTGGCCATGTTTGTACCTTAATTATGTGAATGTTGCCATTCTGTTCATATTATGGGAGCTCAATTACAAGTAAGCTCTGGTGGGTGTACATGGTGATGGAATCTTAAATGTGCGTGTTTCTATCAAATCACTCTTCAAAAGATTGACCATTTTAATGTAAAGGGGAGAAAACGATATTGACCCTTGATGTATCTGCTTGCTATCTCTTTATTCTCTTTCTTTATTTTCACATTCTTCCAGTCATTTCTACTTTGAGCTCTTAGTTTCATCGTTCAACTTCACTCATGAAGTTAATGAACTCCCTCTCTACCTTTGCCTTCTTGTAACTTTTTTGTACGGGTGCTTTGCAATGCATTTTTGAAAGTGTTGCCGTATCATTGGCTCAGTGTGGCTTTTCAGTGAGTAGAGGATTATTTTTCAATGGGCTGAAATGAAAGAATATGCTATGAGATGGACTTAATAATTCCTTTATCTGAATGGTATGTGTCTTCAATTTAATCGAAAGGTATTTTCTTCTTTGATCTAAGGTTAGTTATTTGTTTACATCCAGCTATTTTTTAGTGAATTTTTTGGCTTATCAAATGTCAGATGCAGGACATAAGTCGAGAAATTCGAAATTGTTTATGCAATTGGAGGTCTTTCCTAGTCCGGTACTTCAAGTTAATGTCGTGAACTTTAGACTTGACTGTTCTGTTAAATGTCTGGTAATACGACTCTGAGATGATTTGCATGTGCATTATGTAGTTTTCAAATTTAATGTTTTCCTTTGTGGCTACTTCAGTTTGAAGGAGTCTCAGCTTGACTGGATATAATAAAATAAACGAAATATCAAGTCTCAATCTCTATAGTGTATTTATTCATCCATACTATCCTTTTAAGGGAAGGGTTCCTCTTTCGATCTCTCGACTTAAATTACCTCTGAACATTAATAATAACTTGAATTAATTTTAAATGAATGCAAAGGCTATATTTCATTGATTAGCACTTTAACCACCACTCTCTACTCTTGAGTCTATAGTTTCAAGTTAATCTCTACTATTTAATTAAGGGTGTATCTGTTTGATGAAAAACAAATTATTTGAAAAATATTTGCCTTTAAATGGTCGTTTGTTGGTAACGTTTGAAATTGTTAGTCAATGAAAAATATTCTCGACATCGACAACAATTTATGTCTTGGCATTCTTCATAAATGATGAAAGCATTTTTCATTTATTCATTTTGTAAAAGATACAAACAACAATTTTAAGAAAAGTTATTTTTTAAATCATTTATTTTCCGTGAAAATAAATGGAGTCTAAAATGCAATTAGCTTTGTCAGCAAGGAAGTTATTCGTCATTTAGGATATTTTCAGTGGGCGTCACCGGCCGAGCCCAATGTAAATGGCGAACATAGCATGGGTTGGGCCTAGTGACCCATTAATTTCTTGCTTTGGGCAGCAATGCATGGAGAAATATAAAATTCCCAGATAGGTTAGATTGGTATTTGCAAACAATGATCTTTCTTTTGAATTGTCTGAACCTTAATCTCACTCCTATTTCTTGGTTTTATTAAATTATTATTTCTCAAATGCCTGGTGATTTTGATTTCCACCTTATTTGAAATTCTATTCTAATTTACTATAAAACTAGACGTTAACTTGCAAATTGAGCTGGAAATTTATAAGAAATAAGACGGTTGTTATAACATATGAAAGTATTATGTCTCTCTATTATATGAAAAATTTATCAATTAAAGCAAGATGTTTTAGATGTATTTATCGAATGTATGTATTCGGGGGATACTTTAAATTAAAGTGATGTAGATATTGAATGCAAATACTTGTATTAAAGTGACAACATAAAAAAAATGACTTGTGATATTACAATAAATCAAAAAGAACTTACAAAGTGGGGAAAAAAAATCAGGCACATGGGGAAACACTTGATAAAATAAGTTAACAAAAGCAACAAATTGGAGTGACATTTAAAATTGAAGTGTCTACTAACATAAGTCAGCTCGAGGAGATAAACCGAGACCTTACTTTTCTTGAAAACCATAAGACCCAAAACTTTTTCAAACATATAGCCTCAAAAATGTGAAGTGATATCTCAATTTATCTCAACTTATTCAATCGCCAATGTTAAGAAAATATTGTGATTACACTTCTCACCATGTAATAACACCAAAAAACCATGTCGGTTATGGTTAGGTCTCCACAGTCACATGGGCTATGATTAAGCCCCGAAATCAAAATTAGTCTATGCACACGTACATCACATAATGTCTTGATATATATGTTAACAATGAGCATCAAATCCACATCACAGTACCGCATGCCAGCACATCCTTTACCATTGTAAATGACATTTTATTTCTAGAATGTCTGCAGACAACATTCGCAAGAAGTTAAATTAAATTCAGTACCGTACGACAAAATGCTATACTTTCTCATAAAACAAAATACGTGCCATGATGTTTTACGTCCCTCACCAAAAATTGCACTATTTAGAGTAAAGGCTAAATGGGCCCAAAAGTCCGTTCAGTACAAAACTACAAAATTGCCTTATGAGACCCGAATTTTGGGTCCATGGGCCCGATACGCACCCCAATCGCCTTATTTTTCGAACAGCAAATAAATATTAAATTTTTCCAAACATCGGTTGTGCTAGTCTATTTTCTTCAAGAATCGTATCAAACCTTTCAAAGACTACAGATCAGACTTTCGAACCATCAATATTTATTTGAACAGATTGCATAAAAAATTATCCAAGTTGCATTTTTCAAAGAAAAACTTCAAAGTGGCCATTTAAACTTTCTCTTTAATTCAAAATATATATGTACATTCATATTGACAATCTACTCTTACAAAGTTTTAAAAATGATCAACTCACCAAAATTGCCCTGTATGTTTGTATTTTATGGTCAACATATCATTTAAAATTAAATCACCTCGACAACCTCCTAATACATATTTCTAATGCAATTGTCATTGCGAACGGGCTTGGGGTCACTGTCACTCAATCTCAAGTGGTAGTCGATTAGGGTCTGCATGAGAACATTTCCATTCCTAAGAATTTCTGTTATTTTGTTCTCCGGAACAAAAAAAGAACATAAACCCGTTTGGTAACGCCAAGTTATTTTTCTATTCCTCGGAATAGAAAAGTTAGCCCGGGAATAGAATCGAGAAACAAAAAAAAAAATTGCTTCTTATCCCGGGAACAATTTATAGAAATAAGCAAATTTTATTTTTTATTTTTATTTTATTTCTCTCTTGCCGTGGCCACCTCCAACCGCCCGAAGCCACCGCCGCCGGCCGCCGGCAGCCATCGCCGGTCGCCAGCCGCCGACGATCCGTGAGCAAGAATAAAAAACAAATAAATACAAAAAAGAATTGTTGCGTTACCAAACACATTTCTATTCTTTTTCTATTCCAAGAGTAGAAATTTTGTGTAGTTACCAAACGGGTTATTTTACTCAAAAATTGTTCCCCGGAATAGAAATAGAAAAAAACTATTTCTGAAAAAAAAAAACTCTTCCCCAGCCAAGAAATGTTGTCATGCGCACCCTTAGTCTCAATTAGCATCATTTGGACTTGAGTAGCTTTCGGTCAGCCCATGAACTCGATAATCATTCATCCTTGACCAGTGCCGATGTGTTTTATATCATAGTCAATTGTCCCAATGCCTATCCTTAATCCCAACGGGCGTCGTGTAGTTGGGTGTTGTCGACAAAATCCAATAATTACAATTTACATATTTGTTAATTGAAAAGATATGAAAAGTTATCACATACGTGTCAATGGGTTAAGGAAATCTCATTTTGAATCGAGCCTCCAAGCGCAGGAGGCGCCTTGAAATTTTTTCATTCTCGAATCCTAACTTCTAAATTTCTAATAACACGACATTTTGAGGTGCTTCGACTTTTTTATTATTATTTAGAGGGGTAAATTAACCCTCAACATAAATAATTAAATGGAATTGCAAAATACAAAATGGCCACTTTTGCTTTGTGGATAGCATCCCACAATTTCTGAAAGAATTTGACTTATAAGAACATTGTTCATGAAATAAACAAATTGAAAGTCACCAGATTAGCAATCGTTTGAATCATATGCATATCCAAATTTAATTCATGAATGTGTCAAAAGAGAAGGGGAGTTTACTTGTATCAATGGATCAATTTATTCTCTTCCTTCTGCCGACGTAAATCTCAAGGATGAGAGCGATCTTGCTCCAATCTCTATAGCTTCTAGCTATGGTCGTAGAGCATGTGCAGCGAAAGCTC
The DNA here is from genome assembly GCA_014182395.1 of Eucalyptus sp. ANBG9806169. NCBI lineage: Eukaryota > Viridiplantae > Streptophyta > Magnoliopsida > Myrtales > Myrtaceae > Eucalyptus > Eucalyptus sp. ANBG9806169. The sequence continues at coordinate 37,895,414 of CM024573.1, read as the reverse complement.
TTATATCAATTGATGAAAAGACATAAAAGTCATTTAAAGAAAGCACACATCTTTATCAGAGGCACTTTCTATAATATTGGTCGAGAGAACTCTTCGTACGCACTCATAAGTACACAAATATTTTTAGAAAGATATCTTTCTAGATATTTCTAGAGTGGCCAAGCTGTTGGCAAGACATTACCACTTCCATTCTTATAAGAAAATATCTTACGGGACAACAACTACATATTTAATTATTTAATTGCAATTATCTTCTTCAAACATCGGTGTTCTTGCTCAATTCCCCTGCAATTAAATTATCTGCGGCTCTTGTGGAAATGATTCTTTCTTCGGATTCCAAGGCGCCGCGTGGGAGTTAACCATGCAAGTAAATTAAGACAATATAAGGAACGTGATCTTAAAATATCAAATTTTAATTTATAAACGTGTTGAAAAGAAGGAAGTTTGGTTTTACCGATGGAACAATTTTAATCAATCTTCTTCTCTATTATCGTCTTCTGAGTCTTCTCCACTATGTTCTTCTGAGCCTTCTTCACAAGTGCCCAATTTCCCGCAATTAATTATCCGCAGCTTTTTCAATGTGGGGATGAGGCGAATGCCATCTGGCAGAGAGGACAATTTAGGACAGTTTCCAATCTCCAATGTGTTCAGAGAAGAACAATTTTGCAGCCACTCAGGCAATACACTCAAGTTGGGACAACGCCCAATTCTTATGCTCTGCAATGTACTTGCAGAACCTTCAAGCCACCCGGGCAACGAAACTAGTTCCGGTAATTCTTCGAGTGCCAAGAATCGAAGCTTTGACATGGAGCATGGTTCATTACCAACACCTTCTAGTAGCCTCAAGCTCTCGCCGGTGCAAATTATGAGATGCTCCAATGCCTCCAAATTCTCGATGCCTTGTGATAAGGAGGCCAAATTCGGACAATTGTAAATAAACAACTAACCACTGGGGGTTCGCCCCAGTGGCCACCCTTCCAACATGAAAGGAGGAGGTGAGGGGTTCAAATCCCCACCTTCTCAGGGAGGGATGGGGTGGGGACGCGTAAGTTTCAAGAGTGGGTTTCGACTCCCACGCCCTGCAAGAGGCATGACAAAAGTCTGAGAGAGAGTATAGAATAGAAATAGAGTAGGACTGACAAAAAAAAAAAAAAACTGACAGAGCGACGTCAGCAACTGGATATCATCGAACAAGGCCTCCAATTTCTCGCACTTCCCAATGACTAGACACCGCAAAGACGTCAAACATCCAATTCCACCCTCCAGGAAACGCTCCTGTTTTGTGGTTATAATCAAAACACGGAGGCTGATCATATTCTTGATGTTTGTAGGCAGTTCCTCGAGTTCATTGCACCCATCAAGATTTAAGTTCCGTAGATTGCAAAGCTCGCAGAACGATTTCGGGAGTTTCTTGATTTTCTTGTTGTTTTGTAAACTGAGAAACCTCAAATGCTTTAGACCACCGATGGACCTAGGCAGTAGGTCAAAGCTAGAGTGCTGTAGCCATAGCACTCGCAAGTGCTTGGATCGCGAAATGCATGTCTCTAGAAAGAACTTCTCAGAGTCGCAAGATCCCAACTCCTCACACACGATGGTGCGAACGTGGCTCAGTTTGCTCAAGCAGCCACTTAGCTCACCTTTTGGTACACCATGGTGGTTGGGAAATGATAGATGCCGTGTCGCGGGGAAAATATCCTGCGTCCACACTTTTATGTTGGACAATTCGGTTTGTGCCACCGAAATGGCAAGTTCGTAAATGAGGTCGTCCATTTTGAAACCTAGCAATGAATAAGAGTCATCGACATCAACAATATTGAAGAACGATCTTGAGAGCAGCTCTTCCAAGTACCGCTGTCCAATTTCTTCCGGCTCCTTTTGATTATTTTTGCTGGGTTGGATAAACCCATTCGAGATCCACTGTTGGATCACATCAATGTCATAAAAGTTTTGATTCCTCGGGAATATCGAGCAATAAGTGAAACATTGTTTCAAGTGAGATGGCATTAGATCGTAGCTTATTCTCAGTGAAGGTAAAACATTAGTTTCCAATTGCCACATCTCACTATCTCTTACATATTCCCAATCGCTCTGATTGTTATTTGAATACAACAAGCTTCCCAAGGCCTTTACCGCCATAGGATTTCCCATGCACTTGCTCACGATTTCCTTGCCGATTTCCATAAGGTCCGGGTGATTCTTCTCTTGCCCTTGATCGAATGCATACTTCACGAACAAAGTCAAAGAATCCTCCAACGAAAGGTTGGCCAAATTAAGTGAGGGAACAGTGCCCATGAATTTGGTGATGGCTTGATCCCATGAAGTCATGATGACTTTACTCCCTTTGAAAATGCCCCCTAACAAATCTTTCAAATCCAGCCAATCATCCCTCCTCATTGCCCACACGTCGTCCATTACGAACAAGCACCTTTTGTTCTCTACAAGGTTTCTTAACTAAGTTAAAAACTTTGACCATTAAAGTCGTGAATTGGCGGACTTGGGAGAGTCCAGGCTTAACTAATCCAGCCGAGCCATTAGCTTCCTTAGGCGCCCGCCCCGAACGGGCGCCGGAAAAAAAGAGAGGTCGCAACAACGTATATCTTAAATTCAAGGAGGAGACTTTTGATTAAGACATGGAACTGTCTCTACAAGAGGAGATCCTTCGGCTTGAGCCATCGCGCAAAAGAAATGGATCTGGCACGGGAATGCATGGAGGAAGGCGCAAAAGAATTGTCTCTCTAACTTGCGATCGTTAGTGATGCAAGTGTAAATTGACTATGTAAATTGTAAAATCTTTTGAAAATTGGAATCTGTTGATAACACCCGACTTCTCGAGGGGACTAAGGGAGGGCATTATGGGACAATTGACAATGACGTACGACATATCGGCACCGGTCGAGGACAGGACCATTGCTTGACCTAATGACCGACCGAAAGCTACTCGAGTCCAATATATGCTAATTAGGACTAATTGATTATTGCTCGGGATCGAGCAACAATGATCCAAGACTATTCATGATAATAATTTGCATTGAAATGATAGCAAAATGTGGATTAGGGCTAGTTGTGGAGGTCATCTAATCCATTTTACCTATCTAAAAAGAGAGTTTTGAATGACATCTTAAAGATACGAACATATAGGACCATGATGCCGAATCGACTCATTTTAAAACTTTGTAATATATCAAAGAGAAAAATTAAAGGGCTATTTTGCAATTTTTCTTGAAAAAACACAACTTGGATAATTTTCACGTACCTATCGTTAAATATCCTGTTGGAAGACTTTAATCTGCTTCTTCTTCTTGTTTTTTTTGTTTTTTTTTTAATATAACTTCTCTTTCGACCCCAACCGTGCGTGGAGTTGGTTTTCCACCGATGGTGAATTTTAAATGTCGAAACTGTAAATATCGAAATGAAATACTTTAAATTTGCTTGATAATAAATAGGGTTTATCAAGGACGATATTGAAACATGCATTTCTTTTTATGGAAAGAAAGGACTTTGGTTCCTGACATAAATATGGAAAACCAAGCGTGAGAGAGGTTTCCTTCGGAGTTTGCTTACACTAATGAATCAATTTTAATCAGCTTCTTCTCCACTAACTGCTCAATTTCTTGCACCAGGATATTTTCAATGTGGGAATGAGGCGAACGCCATCTGGCAAAGAGGACAATTCGGGAAGCATCGTAAGCTCCAGCTTTGTCAGAGAAGAACAATTTTGCAGCCACTCAGGCAATGCGCTCAACTTGGGACAATCGAAAATGTCTATCGTCCGTAGTGTACTTGCAGAACCTTCGAGCCACCTGGGCAACGAAACTAATTCCGGTAGTTTGTGGAGTACCAAGGATCGAAGGCTCGACATGGAGCCTGGTTCATTACCATCACCTTCTGGCAGCCTCAAGCTCTCGCACTCCGAAATGAAGAGATCCTCCAACGCCTTCAGATTCTTGATGCCTTGTGGTAAGGAGGTCAGCTTTGGACACTCCACAATCCGCAACGTACGGAGTGACGTGAGCGATTGGATATCATTAAACAAGGCCTCCAAATTCTTGCAGCCCCCAATGATTAGCCGCCGCAGAGAAGTCACGCATCCTATTCCACTCTCTGGGAAATGCTTTTGTTTCATGGTTATATACAAAGTGCGGAGGTTGATCATATTTTTTATGTCTGCGGACAATTCCTCGAGATTCTTGCACCCGACAAGATTTAAGATCTGCAGATTGCGAAGTTCATAGACCAATTTGGGGAGTTTCTTAATTCTCCCGTTGAATAAATTGAGATACTTCAAATGCTTTAGATCACCAATGGAACTAGGCAGTAGGTCAAAGCGAGAACGCTCTAGCCATAGCACTCGCAAGTGCTTAAATCGCAAAATGCATGTCTCCAGAAAGAACTCCTCAGAGTCAGAGGATCCCAACTCCTGACACGTGATGGTACGAATGCGACTTGGCTTGTTGAAGCAGCCACTCAGTTCATCTTTTGGTACACCAGATAGATCGGGTAATGATACATGCCGAATGGTTGGGGAAATATCCTGCGTCCACACTTTCATGTTGAACGATTCGGTTTGTGCCACCGAAATGGCAAGTTCGTAAATGAGGTCATGCATTTCAATGATTAGGATGGGATAAAAGTCATTGAGAACAATGAAGAATGATCTAGATAACAGCTCCTCCAAGTACTGACGTCCAATCTCTTCAGGCTCTTGATTATTTCCGCTGGATTGGATAAACCCGTTAGAGATCCACAGTTGGATTAGCATATTATTGTTGAACTTGTAGTTCTTCGAGAATATCGAGCAATAAGCAAAACATCGTTTCAAGTAAGACGGCATTAGATCATAGCTTATTCTCAATGAAGGTAAGATTTCCAATGAAGGTGAGCTATTAGTTAATTGCCACGTCTCGCTGTCTCTTATATGTTCCCAGTCGCTCCGGTTGTTCTTTGAATACAACAAGCACCCAAGGGCCCTCAGTGCCATAGGATTTCCCCCGCACTTGGTCACGATTTCCTCGCCGATTTTCATAAGGTCCGAGTGATTCTTCTCTTGCCCTTGATCGAATGCATACTTCGCGAACAAAGTTAAAGAATCCCCATGCGAAAGTTTGGCCAAATTAAGTGAGGGAACAGTGCCCATGACTATGGCGATGGGTTGATTCCGTGAAGTCACGATAACTTTACTCCCTTCGGAAATGCCCCCTAACAAATCTTTCAATTCCAGCCAATCCTCCCTCCTCATTGCCCACATATCGTCCATTACAAACAAGCACCTTTTGTTTTCCACAAGATTTCTTAGGCGATTTTGTAGCATCTCAACGCTCCAGTTATCAAATTTTGCTTCGCCACTAAGACACTTGATGATGTCTCTCATTATGTTCTCAATTTCAAATTCTAATGGCATGGATAACCAAACTTTGTGTTCGAAATGCTCCTTTACCCCTTCATCATTGTATACTAATCTAGCGAGAGTTGTCTTTCCACTACCTCCCATTCCAATAATCGGAAGGACTTCTATAATTCCAGCTCTAGCATCATCTGATCTTCTCAATAGATCTATTATGCTTTCCTTTTCTTTGTTTCTTCCAATCACATTCGAAGTACGTACAAACGAATGATTTTCCCTCCGCGGAACTATGGTCCTTTCTTGAACATTAGGCAACAAGGTGAATTGAGTTTTCTCTTTATCGATCCCATCAAGACTCTTTCTCAGTTCTTTCATATTATGTGCCATCTTAAACTGGAAAATCAACTTGGATATCCACGAGTACAAGTAGCGTACCTTCCTTTTGAGGGTCAAGTGCTCAGTGGACCGCACTCGCCTCCACAGAGCCCTGGCTTCGAATTCGTCTAGCGCGTCCTCGGCGTCATAGCACCAGTTTTTTAGCCTCGACAACCAAAGGCGCACAGCTTTCTCTTTTGTTTGCCTCTGCTCAGCATCAGCGAGCACCGCCTGGATCATCTCTAGCGTGTGCTTGAGCTTCTCTCGATCATCCTTGACGCCACAGACCAGTTGAATTTCTTCAGCAGCCGATGAAGTTAGTTTCTCCACAAGAGTTCCAAGGATGCCAGAGACGAACTCAGTCATGGTTGTGATTGGTGTTATGGGTTTTCGAGGAGGTTTAGTTAGCCAGTATGCAGGAACTAAGCTCGTTATCAGGAGGATGATAGCATACGAAAAATGATTTTGGCAGGTTATGTAGGCACAGATATCGGAATGGTGCGAGAGAGAACACGGTAAGCACGGGCGAGGAAGAAATGGCGAAGGACGAGAGCAGAGAGATAGAGAGAGAGAGAGAGAGGGCAGTACTGGCGAAGCGGAAATTGAGACTGGAGAGAAGGACGATGGAGGAGGCGGCAGCCCTCTCTCTCACTGGCGATTGGGAAACGAATCCCTAGTTTTGCGCTTTTGATGGCGGGCAGAGACGATGGACCCATTAGTGGAAAATGTGCTTGACCGACCCATCGGGGCCCCGTTGGTTCCAACAATGAATCGGGCTAGTCCAATATGCGATGAAATTGAGCGGCGTGAGCTAATTAATTTATGGATTAAGCTTATTTGTAGTTGTAAGCTTATTTCATTACACAGTTTGAAATTTTCAATAAAAAATAAAGAAGTGAATGATGATTCGAGTTCGAGAGGATTTGGAGAGTTGAAGACGTTCCTGCGTAACATTACACAGTTAGATGGACAAGTCTCTTCCACGAATGGAATTTTTAAGTTTTTACCGTCATGATTATACAATACTTGATATGAGGGTAAATTTGGAAAAGACCTAAAAGTACGATATGTGTCATTGATTTGCTATTAATAATAGAGATAGAGACTGATATGAGAAAGAAGAAAAAAATTCGATGAAAGATAGTAATTATTAAAATGTATTTCGAATTTGAGTCTAGATATAATCCACCGCGATGCGTATGTGAGGACGATCCACTACATTATTGAAGTAAAGAAAAGTTGGCAAAAGAACTATCGGCCAACTCCAATCGTCAATGGTATGCAGAAAAGAAAAGGAAATGCCACTCTAGACGTAATTTCTTTGTATTGCTTATTTTATATGGAAATGCCACTCTGGACGTAATTGATGTGAAATAAAGGACAAGGCAAATAGCATAATGATTAAATAGATAGAACAAATGAAATAAATCAGATACTGAATTTATATGGTTAAATTAATATGATTCACATTCATGGGAAAGCAACATAGAATCTCGATATAAAACAATCACTATCACCAATATCATAACACTTGAAAGACTCTTTAGCATTTCTCATCCCTCATAATTCCTAATAAAATCTCAATCTTAGAAATAATATAAATTCAGCTCATAAAAATTTAACTGGCTAAATGAATTGCGCGTGATTATAACTAGAAGAAAACCAAGAAGAAGAAAACCCTCTATGCTAAATCAAAGACACAAAAAATCTTCACGTCCCCTCTCTGCTCAGCTAATGGAAGCATAAGCAGCAAGGGTACCACTCCATAATAACAAAATGGAGTCACATCTTTTCCCGGTGCGTTTCTTCGTTGGAAGTCTCTCTCTCTCGTCTATAATGCAATAATGAGAGAGAGATCAGACTAGAGCAGATTTTTAAAAGACTTAAGATTACGAAATAGGTGGGAGATCTGTGTTGGGGTTGGAGATTAAGATTGATTGGGGATTAGGGAGATCTGTGTTGGGGTTATGTTGTGAAGGTAAACACCGAGCCAAACTTATCCAATTTTGACTATTATTGGATAGATAGACATAGTAGCTTTTCACGTGTCGAATGAGAAGAAGAGGTCGGTGAAAGGTCTGCAAGACAGGCTGCCCGTAATAATGCAATAGAGAGGGAAAAGTCCATCGTAGAGTCATCACCATTGTCCTTGTGGCCCCCTCCATGTGGTGTACGCGGGGCTTGAAATTCTATGCCGTTCCAATTGGACTTGGAATACTTTCGTCTAAATTAAGGAAAAGCAAAAGTGGCCTGGATTCTGCTGCCTTACTCTCTTCAATCTTTACCGCATTCCTTTCTCTGTTCTCTGTTTCTTATAAGACACTATACTGTGAAACGAGTGAATCTAATTGGATTTGAATCAAATCGTAAATGATCATATTCAAATTGATCAATTAATCCGTTTATGATATATTTAATCATAATATAAATTTTTTAATTCATACCTAACTCTCAGTCAACCGACTTTTAGTGCTAAAATACTTCCGTATATAACCCAGTTCAGAAAAACTCGTTTCTTATGATTATTTTAAAAAAGTATATTGCTAAAACGCTTCAATACAATACAAACCTAGTAGACAATTTGATATAAGGATTCATTCAAATTACAAAAAATGTGACATTTTTAGAAAATATTTTTTCAATAAGTTATTTTAAAGGAAATAACATTATTTTTCGATATTTGGCTGAAACTTGAAAATGAACTTAAAATTATTTTCTATCGTTTGGTATAGAAAGTTTGATTTGATTTTCCTCCATGCACTTCTTCTTTTTTCGATCACCAATCTCACATTGATAGTCAGCGAGGCTCAAGTCTCACCAAATCGGAGAGGCTCGAGCCTTGCTAGCTCCAAAGATTAAGCTCACCCCTTGCTATGGCTGGTCGTTAGCCATTGTAGTGGCCGGCCACCGGTTCGAGGAGGAAGAAAAAAGGAATTATTATATTTTTATTTAAAATATATATATTATAAGGCCGAAGAGTGAGAGAGTGGGTGAGCCACAATTCTAAACTCAACTCATTTAGGCCTATTTATTTTAAGGTTTAAATTTTAAAATCCATTTAAGGTAGACTCTTCAAAATTGAAGTAATCCATTTATTTTTTAAATGGGTCATATATGATTTTAAGACATGTTTTGACAATTTTATAAGATACAAGTGCATAGAGAAAAACAAGCTCCTTTTCATTGCTTAATCCCAATATTAGATGCCCACTATTTCGCCCTTCTACAAGAATGAGAACGGTTGGTTAAGAAGTATGTGCTGTTTTCCACCCACAATTTTGAAAATTGGAAAAAGACTTTCTAAACATTAGAAGCTAACGGAACAAAATGTTAAATGATTTTAGGTGTCAATATTTGTGTAGCTGCCATTCAATATTAGATTAGAGTCGAATTGTACACATCACGACAGACAAAAAGGAAACATCACTTTGAATTGCTTCGTGATGTCTCTGATTTGAACTAACTCTCGAATTCTAAGTGTGAATGTTAAATAAAATAAGTTCAATAAAAAGAGATAACTGTTAAAATATATTTCGAATCTGAGTCTAGGTAAAATCCAACACGGCAAGATTGAGGGGACTAGCCACTGCACTATTGAAGTAAAGAAAAGCTGGCAAAAGAACTGTGGCCAACGCCAGTCTGCAAAAGAAAAGAAAAGAGAGCTGTTCATTTTCTCCTTCTTATGTCTTTCCCGTCCTCGATATGTGTGGTGATTTCCTTCTTGTTTGTCGTGCAAGTGGAAAGCTGGCGCACATGATGAGTCGGTATCGGCCAGACTTCACATTACGTGGAGAGGTCACGCGGAGACTCTCTCTTTTTTTTTTCAAAACGCGGAGACTTCTTTAGTAGGCGGAAAAGGACTTCCGCAAATCGCTCTATGACGACGATGGAGCCCCATGTCTAAAGTGAAAAAATTAAAGACGGAGAAAAAGAGAGGGCAATCATGAAGGGACAGAAAGGGATGATGAAGCGCAAAGATGACCATTCAATGGTCATGGCATGGCCATTCCTCCTCTTCTTCTCCTTTCCCCTTCCCCTTGGAGCTTCCTCTATCATAACAGGAAGAGGAAGAATGAGGAGAGAGAACTGTGAGACTGTCCAGAAAAGACTGAAGAAAATGTACAGAGAGTTCCGCAAGACATTTCAGAGTGGTTTTCATATTTTGATTATACTCGAATGATTTAGGTATTAAATTCTTGTGTCGTAATTGGACCCAAAAAACACTGAATGTATTTGAATGCTCTAGTATTGTTATAATTTTTATTGTATCACTTTATCTATGAAATTTAAGGTAAGATAAGCTCATCAAAATTGAAGTAATTCATTTATCATAAGTTTAAAATCCATTTTTACAGGTCTATAAGATGCACGTGCACAAAAAAGAACTAGCGCCTCTTCATTGCTCGATCCCTGTATTAGATGCCCACGATTTCCACGATTTCGTCCTTCTACGAGAATGAGAACTATTGTTTAGAAACATCTGCTGTTTTCCATCCACCAGTTTGAAAATTGAAAAAGGACTTTCTGGATATTAGAAACTAATAGAATAAATATTAAATGATTTTAGGTGTCAACGTGTAGCTATCGTTCAATATTAAGTAAGAGTAGAATTGGACAACAGAAAAAGGGAAGTAATAAGTAAACATGATTTGAATTAATTTTCCAAATATTGATGTTAATAAAATAAATTCAGTAAAAATAAAAAATGTTAAAATATATTTCGAATTTGAATCTATATAATACCCAACATGATGAGAATGTGCGGATGATCCATTGCGTTATTGAAGTAAAGAAAAGTTGTGCAGACAATCCATTACGTTATTGAAGTAAAGAACCAATTGTTAACATTTAGTTTTAAATATAAGTTTTGAATAAGAGTATGAACAAAAATTTGAGGGTGTGAATTAGGAATTAGAATAGAATTGAAAAACAATTTCAATTTTTAGTGGTCTGCAAGTGAAAAGAAAAGAGAGCTGTTTATTTCTCTTTCTTATGTCTTTCCTGTTCTCGATAGCGTGTAGCTCTCCTTTCTTTTTGTTTGTTTGTTGTGCAAGTGGAAAGCTGGCGTGCATGATTGATCGGTACTGGCCATGAGAGGGAGACAGGCGTGCACGCCCCATGTGTGAAGCGAAAGAAAGAGAGAGAAAAGAGAGGGCAATCATGAAGAGAGAGAAAGGAAAGATGAAGTGCAATGGCGACCATTCCTCCTCGTCCTTTCCTCTCCTCTCTCCTTCCTTGAAGCTTCCTCTGTCTTAGCGCACACGGGAAGAATGAAGAGAGAGAACTACGAGACTACCAAGAAGAGACGGAGAAAATGTACAAGAGTTCTTCTCCAGGAAATTTCAGAGTGGTTTTCTCATCGTGAATATACCCAAATGATTTAGCCATTAAATTCCTATAGTTATAATTTGTTTATTTTATTATTTAAGTTATTAGATGCAATTGAATTTGGAAAACATCGAATATGTTTGTGTGCTCAAGTGTTGTTGTAATCTTTATTATACTGTTTAATTTATAAATGGACTCACTGATGGAGCCACATGAATCCAGTATTAGATAAATATTTTCTCCTTTCCTCCATTTGACCCATTCGTTCCGTCCGTTTTCATGACAACAAACTACATTTTTGCATAAAATGGACAATACATTAGAGGATTTCATTACGGACAGCACTCAACAATACTCAATATGGATTTCTAGTGTTAAAAACAGTTGTGGGAGTGCCAGTGTTGACACCTAAAATTTTGAGATTTGATTTTTGCTAAATAAAAAAAAAAATCACATGGCATATAGGTTTAGGAATATTTTATTCCGTTAAGATTTTTCACATATTTAGGTAATATACACTAGGAGATGCACTTTTGCACAAAAGAGGGATTTTCTTGATGAAATATGCAAAAAAAAAATATTTCAGCCATATTTAGAGGTATCGTGTTCAAGCAAAATTAGAAATGAAATATACCCCGAAGATACAAATTTTTGGCTTATAAAAGGGGTCACGTACAACCAATTTGGGGAGGAGGCTTTTTGTTTTTTTTTTGTTCTGGAGGGGGGGTTTCTTCTTCGTTTTAGGAGGAAAAATTAAGGAGGGGAAAAAGAAATCAAAAAGCAAAAGCAGAGAAAGGGAAAAAGTAAAAAGGGCAGGTGAAACAGTAAAAAGGGGGAGGGAAGCACTGTGCTTCTCCTTCGTTGAGCACCAGCCCCCGCTGCTCACCAACGCCGGAACGCCCACCGCCGCGCCTCGCCACTCCAGCCGCGCCAACCGCTCCACCGCCCTCCACCCGCAGCCGCGAAGCCACCGAGCCGTGCCGGTCGCCCCTCCGGAGTCCTCTGCCCAATTTGCTGCACCAAATCTGCAGCCCAGCCACGCCAGGCGGACCCGTGGTGCTGATCCGCCCTTCACTGTGTGACGCCCGCGCCACCACCGCCTCAGCCCGCGACGCCTCCGCCTCCTGCCGCCGCTCCGACCCGCACCGCCCCGAGCGACGCCCAGGAGCCCACCGCGCTGCACACCGCCGATCGCTCGCCTGCAGCGCCTTCCTCGCTTGGGCAACGCCGCGCCGATCGCCTGCTGCCTCCGAGAGATCGGCCACTCCAGCCCGAGCCGCACTGACCATCGTCGCACGGAGCCGCCGCGCCTCGCCACCGCCCCAGAGAGCTCCGCGATCCGCCCCCCTGACGTGCGACGCCCAGCTCAGCCCCGCGCCCGATCCACCTTGCCTCCGCCCGAGCTGCTGTTCCGAACCGCCCCGCAGCTGGTCGCGCCAGTGCCCCTTCAGCCCGCGCCGACCGCCACACCACCCTCTTCCTCGACGGGGCCCTGCCGCCGGTGACCTTACGGCCGGATCGACCCACGAACGGGCTCCCCTTATTTTCCTTAGGTTGTTTTTCTTTTATTTTTATCTTTTATTTTATGTTATTTTACTTTAATTTTAGGTAATTTTATTATTAGTGTTTAAGTTGAATTTTGTGAAGGTGAGTTTTAGGTTATAGTTCTAGGATTTGTCCCTAGGGTTTAATTTAATTATTAATTTGGCTCGTAAGATTTCGAGTCATTTTTTTAATTGTATTAACTTTTGGGGTTTGTTTATGATATATTAACTGTTGAATTAATTTAATTATTAATTTGATCCGTAAGATTTCGGATTAGATTTTTAATTATTTTGATTTCTTGTCGTGATGTTTAGGATTAAAAATAGTCGTTAATTTGACCCGTGAGATAACGGGTTAATTTTTCGCCTATTTTAGTCCTTTATTTGTTGAATATTTCGCTTGTTTAGATTTAAGCTTTAGTTGATAATTGCTTGCTTTAGAAAATCACTACGAAAAAATCAAAAAGATATTCGAATTAGGTTTCAATTTGGTTTTAGAATATTTCTTGTTAGTTTGCATATCTAGAATATAGATTTTATTTTAGATTTTTTTAAAAAAAATAAAAACAAAAAGATGCATTCATTTAGGTTGTTAGTTTTTTTTATTTAAGTTGCATGTTTAATTACGTGGCATTTTTAAATTTCGCACATTGTTAAAAATAAAAAATATCATGCATATGTCATGTAAAATTAGGGCATGCTCCGCACGTCATTGCATATTAAATAGATTACATGTTAGGTTGAGATAATGTCTTAATTTAAATTAGGATTTGATATGACCTAATCTTTATTTTAAATTAGATAGAATTTTAATCTAGCTAGATCATTTTTTGCATTTGAATTTCATGAAAGAAAATACAAAATTTGTCTTTGCATAAGTTAACTTCAATTTTTAGGATGGATTGCATTTTTAAAAATAGAAACATCAAATGCACGTCATTTAGTTTTCATTTAGTTCATTTAATTAGAACTTTTTTTGTCATTAGACTAAGTCATTCAATAAATGTTACGTGACATATAGCTCGCATATTAAGTTGTATGAGGCATGTCATTTTAGTTTAAATAATTTTGTATGTCATTGCATCACATTGCATGTTATTATAATTAGATAATTTAGATTGCATTTAATTATTGCATTTCTTCATGTCATATAGTTTAGGTCATGTCGTCATGTCATATTAGGTTATTAGCATGCATCGCATGATTTTCATTAAAAAAAAAGTGAACAAAAAAATTGAAATTGCGTGTTAATTAGAAATCATATCTAGGATTGTCTATATGATTTTTGATCTAATAACACAGATGCTTTCGTTGCTTTAAGGTATGTCCTGCATTATTTTATTCGTTTTCTCGGGTGTTAAATTGGTGGTTTGTGCACTCGCATGATCGCCTCACACGTTAGGAAAATGAATTAAAATCAAATCAAGTCGCCGCAAAACATTTTTTTTTTTTTGAAAATTAAAAAAAATGGTACCGAAAGGACACTAGGATAGTCTAGTGTAATCATGTCCCCGTCCCTTAGTCCTCCTTCGTAGGAGTAAGATAATCCTCCCGTTATTTTACTTAGGTGTCTAATCAACCTACCCCAAATTGATTAGTGGCAACTCCTAGATAATAATATTTTGCATGTTAAAACCCTAAGTCGCGATTTGGTATGGGCTTGAGAGCCCGAGCTGCTTTAGGGCTTAGTAGTCCATCAACCTAGTTTTAGGTGACAAACCCGAAAAATTGGGTCGCGACAGCTTGGCGACTCCGCTGGGGACTTGTGTTAAAACATTTAGTGGACTTAGGCCAATTTTTCATTTTTATTTTAAAAATGTTTTTGTTTGGCAGCGAAGATCCCAGGTACGTCCCTAACATTTTTAAGGTGTTAAATGTTCTTGTAGATGGGAGGTATAAGGGGAGTAGTCTTTGCTAACATTTGTCTTGCAGGTTGGAGTGTGGGATGAATGATTTATTTTTCCTAATTAGAAGTGTTGTTTGCATTTAAACTGTGGTGCATGCTTTATTGCTTTAGCACTACACTATTTGCACACACAACCTGCGGTCCGACCTGGGCCGCGATAGATTTCTAAGATGGTGTTGAGAAGATACTTCCTCCAAAGCGAGATCTGCTATGTAGAGGTTGACCTTCTCTTCCCCGAAAGTTTTTCATGGTGTCGAAATGTGTTTTGTCCATATCCACGAGACTGCGTGACTATTGGACATTCCATTCGACTAAGCCCGGAGTTAAGGGGACCTGAAGTTAATGCGAGACTGCAACGATCAGATCACCCTCTTAGCTCCACTTTATTAAGCCATTTAGATAGAAATCGAGCCTCACGTTTCATGCGTGTGTCTATGTGATTGCCATTGATTTTCCTTGGTGAAGTAAGTCTTCTATCCCTATACTATGCAATTTATTTACTTTGTCAGATTTTTGGTCCGTCCATGACAATCTAGGTGAGGCATTGGATCTAATTCTTTTGGTCCGCGTTAAGGTTCTTGTGGACGAGAAGCAGAGCCAAAAACAGTCCCTCTCTCTCTCTCTCATGGAGCTCTCATTGTCTCGTCCGTCTTCCCTCCGCGTTCCGGCCATCACCCCTCTTCGCAGCTCCGCCTCGTCTCGCCGTCGGGATGGGCGCGGCGGCAAGCCGACGTGCCAATGCTCCACCGGTCTCTACTTCAAGTTCTCGCAGAGTTTGCCGTCGCTCGGCGCGTCCAGTCCGAAAAGCCGGTCGAGACCTGCCCCGAGAAGATCCGATGGGAGGAGCCTTATCCAGGTAACGGCTCTTCTGGTCCGCGTCGATTTTGGCTACGGAGCTTCTGGCGTGCTAGCTAGCTGTGCAGGTCCGTGTGATCTTTGAACTAGCGCGATCTTTGTCGGTTCGGCTCTTAGGTGCGAATTTCTCCCGGGATGAAGAAAGAGCGAGTTCGCGGGCCACTCGTTTAATTGGAAAATGCGCTTCACATGATATTAATCATTTCACTAGATGACAAGTTGGGCAACGTAACATTGAATTTGCTCAAGTGGCAGGATGAGAATAATGGAATTGGATGGAATGGATGAAATGCTGCCCTTAAGCTTGTAGCTTTTGGCAGTATTGGTGCCATACGGCGAGGGGTTGGTGGTGGGTTCTGCCCAGAAATTGGGATGAGATGTGATATGACTGGAATATACGGTCCTACTTGTCTTGTTGCCTAGAGCAAGTGCACAGCTCAACATTAAGACTCTAATAGGTGGGGTACTGCCTAATGAAGATATGTAATTTGTTGGCCCAACGCCCAAAGAAAAGAGGGAAAACAGTTCAAGTGTAATTGCTGTTAGGGGGGTGGGGTTCAATTTTCCATCTTGTTGTTTAGGCCTGTGTACTAAGAGTTATCCATCATAGTGGATTTGGTGGTGGTAGCAGTTCTCTACTAAGGGTTTTCCATCACTGCATGGATTTGGTGTAGCAGCAGTTTTCACTAGCCAAAAAAATAAACAGCTTCGATACCTAAAGTGTGTCTTGATATCAAACTAAAGAAAATATAATGGACAACTTGATGAGGAGGGTTTTCTTTAACCCAAGCCGGAAAAAACTCATTCGTCGGTTGTCATAACGCACCTTGAATACGAAGAACAAAATCACAGTTGAGGTTTCAAAAGGTCAATCGAAAGTTTCCTTATGCAGAATTCTCAATCAACTATTTGACAAAGCTTCAGTTACGTATCTGTCGGAAGATGCATGATCACGCACTTTTGTTAACCGACATTCCTCGTGTCCTAGAGTCTTTCTAGTTTATTTGTGCCATAATTGAGTGTACACAATCTGCTAGGCCTGTGCTCGAGTTGGAGCAGCTGGATCTGATCCTATATTGAGTAAAGTCTCTGAGTTTAAAGATGCATGTTGGAGATTTTTAAGACCTCATACCATAAGAGGAACATCTCTGGCCTCCTTGTAAGTATTCTTTTCCTGCTGCCACAGTTATTTCCAATTAGCTGATCATAACACTTTTAGCTTTTCTTATGTTTTGTCTCTCCCTGCTTGCCCCAGTTTACTTGAACTTATTCTGGCTCATCAACGGTTCATTGGTGGCTAGAGCTCCGATCGAGAACTCGCACCTGATAAAGTGGTCTCTTCTGCTTAAAGCATTCTCTGGTCTTTTTGCTCTAATATGTGGGAATGGATATATTGTCGGCATCAATCAGATATACGATATCAGCATTGACAAGTACGTGGTGCTTGTTTGCACATTGTTTTATTAAAATATATCTGGCTAGATGGGTGTTGGTTACAGCATCACTATTACTAGCATGAGAAGAACTGAAAAGTTACAAGATATTGGAACTGAGAAACAGAGCAAAATTACTTCCAGCCTCAACATAGATTTTTGAAGTGAGAAAGAATGAATGTGTTCATAATGAAACAATGCGACATCCCAATTTTTACTGGACATCAGATTTAGGTCAGTGTTGGAGGTACCGTGCAAGCACTCACTGTTATTTTGGAGGTCCATCTTTTTAATTAACCTTCTTGTCATGCCTTTGCTTTTGAGGATCAATGTCCTCAACTTCCTCTCCAGTTTTATGATTAGTATCTTTTTTATCTTATTTCAGGGTCAACAAACCTTACTTGCCTATAGCAGCAGGAGATCTTTCTACTCAACATGCCTGGCTTTTGGTGATTTTTTTTGCAATGACTGGCCTGTCGATTGTTGCTTCAAACTTTGGATCATTCATCACTTCTTTTTACAGTCTGGGTCTTTTTCTTGGAACCATCTATTCTGTTCCTCCTTATAGGATGAAGAGATTTCCTATTGCAGCATTTCTTATTATTGCCACGGTATATTTTCCGCCTTTTTTCTTTTCCCGTAGAATTGAGTAGTTTAAAATTTACTTTATCACAAAATGCTATACTTTCTTATATAAAAAATACCTGCCATGATGATTTACGTCTCTGGCTAGAAATTACACTATTTAGAAGTAAAGGCTAAATAGGCCCAAAAGCCCGTTCGGTACAAAACTACAAAATTGCCTTACGAGACCCGAATTTTGGGTCTTTGGGCCCCATACGCACCCCAATGGCCTATAAATTACTTAGCGTCATATAACATCTGAACTACTTGATTTTTGTAAACAAATATTATTTTTCGGAACGGCAAATAGATATTAAATTTTTCCAAATATTGGTTGTGCTAGTCTATTTTCTTCAAGAATCGTATCAAACTGTTCAAAGAATATAGATCAGACAATCCAACCATCAGTATTTATTTGAAGAGATCTCATCATACAATTTTTTGTCAAAACCATTTTTCATTATTTTCAAATGTTTCATAACTTCTAGAAAACAACAGAACGTTCAAATGTTTCCGAAAATTATGGAAGATTCACAAATTGCCTTATTTGCTGTGCTAGTTCCAATAAGATGACATTGCCATCCGATGTTTGGGTGGATCGGACAAGTCATCGAAGGGGGCTACATACGCAAACTACAACTCTGCTTCACTCAAGAGATAGAAATATTATGTCTTTTGAAATGATCAATTCAGGTATATCTTAAATTCAAGGAGGAGACTTTTGATTAAGACATGGAACTGTCTCTACAAGAGGAGATCCTTCGGCTTGAGCCATCGCGCAAAAGAAATGGATCTGGCACGGGAATGCATGGAGGAAGGCACTTCCCTTGTATTCCCTAATTTTACTAGTCCCAAGTTTTGGCCATCCCATTGCTGAGAATTATTTGAAAGCTTCGTATAAGTGTCCTTGTAGCGAAGAAAGTGAAAACCAACTAGTCCAACCATATTTGCAAAGACACAAATTTGAAATTGGGGATATTGTCCAAAAAGTCCTACACCTAGTATTTTAAATATTTTTATAAACTTTTTTGCGTTTTACCAGTTAGATTTATCCCACCAATTTTTATTGAAAATTACTGACGTTGATGCCACCATCCTACATGACATGGTCGGTATTAACATTGACAATTTTTAATAATATTTTAATATTTATTTGAATTTTTTATTAATTTTTATTTTCTTAACCCTTCTTTTCTTCTTTTCTTTTTCCCTCCACTGGTCACCCCCGAGTGAAGCGTGAAATGTCTGGTGGTGGCCGGCAAAGGAAAAAAGGGAAAAAATAAAAGAAAGAAGGAAAAAAAGAAGAAAAGAAAATAATAATAAAAATTCGATACATTCATGAATTAAGATCGTAAAAATGCCAAATGAGAAAGTTGCAAGAAATTTCCCCCACTTTTTTTTCGACACGTTCATGAATTAAAATTTGATGTTTTGAGATCATGTTACTTATCCTGTCTTGATTTAATTGCATTGTTAGCTGCCACGTCACGCCTTGGAATTTGAAGAAAAATTGTTTCCACACGAGCTGCAGATAATTAATTGTGGGACAATTAAGCAGAGCACTGATCTTGAAGAAAGAAGATAGTTGCGAATAAATATTTAAATAACTAGACACAAGATATTTTCTTATAAGAAGAGTGTGAAAATGTGCGGCTACTTTAGAAATATCTAGAAAGATATATTTTTAGCAAATATTTGTGTGCTATGTAAGTGTGTGTAAGGAGTTCTCTCGATCGGCATTGTAGAAGAGAGCTTATCCAATAAAAGGCATGTGTTTTCTTAAAGTAAGTCCCATCTCTTTTTCATCAATTGGTATCATGGCTTTCGTAGCTCTTGCTTTACGATCACATCTAGAAGAAGTGGAGATTAGAGCAAGATTGCTCCTCTATTGGAGATTTGTATCGACGGAAGGAAGATAATCAATAAAATCATTGGTGTAAGCAAACTTCCTCTCTTTCTTTGACACATTTAGGAATTAAAATTGGCAATGCATACAATTCAAATGATTGCTCATTTGGTGGCTTTTGGTCTGTCTATTTCATAAACAATGTTCTTATAAGTCGAATTCTTCGAAAAAGTATGCGATGCTATATGCAGGGCAAAGGTGGCTCCTCTGCATTTGCAGCAATGCCATTTATGCTTCTGTTTAGCATTAAGCTCTCTAACGTGCGATCGTTAGTGATGCAAGTGTAAATTGACTATGTAAATTGTAAAATCTCTTGAAAATTGGAATCTGTCGATAACACCCGACTGCTCGAGGGGACTAAGGGAGGGCATTATGGGACAATTGACAATGATGTACGACATATCGGCACCAGTCGAGGACAGATCATTGTTGACCTAATGACTGACTGAAAGCTACTCGAGTCCAATATATGCTAATTAGGACTAATTGATTATTGCTTGGGATCGCGCAACAATGATCCAAGACTATTCACAATAATAATTTGCATTGAAATGATAGCGAAATGTGGATAAGGACTAGTTGTCGAGGTCATCTAATCCATTTTACCTATCTAAAAAGAGAGTTTTGAATGACATCTTAAAGATACGAACATATAGGACCATGATGCCGAATCGACTCATTTCAAAACTTTGTAATATATCAAAGAGAAAAATTAAAGGGCTACTTTGCAATTTTTCTTGAAAAAACACAACATGGATAATTTTCACATACCTGTTGTTAAATATCCTGTTGGAAGACTTTAAGCTGCTTCTTCTTCTTGTTTTTTTTTTTTTTTTTTTTTTTTTATTAATATAACTTCTCTTTCGACCCCAACCATGCGTGGAGTTGGTTTTCCACCGGTGGTGAATTTTAAATGTCGAAATTGTAAATATCGAAATGAAATATTTTAAATTTGCTTGATGATAAATAGGGTTTATCAAGGACGATATTGAAACATGCATTTCTTTTTATGGAAAGAAAAGACTTTGGTTCCTGACATAAATATGGAAAACCAAGCGTGAGAGAGGATTCCTTCGGAGTTTGCTTACACCGATGAATCAATTTTAATCAGCTTCTTCTCCACTAACTGCTCAATTTCTTGCAATCGGATATTTTCAATGTGGGAATAAGGCGAACGCCATTTGGCAGAGAGGACAATTCGGGAAGATCCGTAAGCTCCAGTTCTGTCAGAGAAGAACAATTTTGCAGCCACTCAGGCAATGCGCTCAACTTGGGACAATCGGAAATCTCTATCGTCCGCAGTGCACTTGCAGAACCTTCGAGCCACCCGGGCAACGAAACTAATTCCGGTAGATCCCAGAGTAGCAAGGATTGAAGGCTCGACATGGAGCCTGGTTCATTACTATCGCGTTCTGGCAGCCTCAAGCTCTTGCAATTGCAAATTTGGAGATCCTCCAACGCCTTCAGATTCTTGATGCCTTGTGGTAAGGAGGCCAGCTTCGGACAAATTGCAATCTGCAAAATACGGAGCGACGTGAGCGATTGGATATCATCAAAGGCCTCCAAATTCTCGCAGCTCCAAATGAATAGCTGCCGCAGAGAAGTCATGCGTCCTATTCCACTCTCCGGGAAATGTTTTTGTTTCGTGGTTATACGCAAAGTGCGGAGGTTGATCATATTCTTGATGTCTGTGGACAATTCCTCGAGATTATCGCACCAGGCAAGATCTAAGGACCGCAGATTGCGAAGCTCATAGACCGATTTGGGGAGTTTCTTAATTGTCCCGGAGGATAAATTGAGATACCTCAAATGCTTTAGATCGCCAATGGAACTAGGCAGTAGGTCAAAGCGAGAATGCTCCAGCCATAGCACTCGCAAGTGCTTAAATCGCAAAATGCATGTCTCCAAAAAGAACTCCTCGGAGTCAGAGGATCCCAACTCCTGACACTTGATGGTACGAATGCGACTTGGCTTGTTGAAGCAACCACTCAGTTCATCTTTTGGTACACTAGATAGATCGGGAAATGATACATGCCGAATGGTTGGGGAAATATCTCGCGTCCACACTTTCATGTTGGATGATTCGGTTTGTGCCACCGAAATGGCAAGTTCGTAAATGAGGTCGTGCATTTCGAAGATTAGGTTGGAAATAAAGTCATTGAGAACAATGAAGAATGATCTAGAAAACAGCTCCTCCAAGTACTGCTGTCCAATCTCTTCGAGCTCCTGATTATTTCCGTTGGATTGGATAAACCCGTTAGAGATCCACAGTTGGATAAGGTCAATGTTGTGGAACCGGTGGTTCTTCGGGAATATCGAGCAATAAGCAAAACATCGTTTCAAGTAAGACGGCATTAGATCATAGCTTATTCTCAATGAAGGTAAGATTTCCAATGAAGGTAAGCTATTAGTTAATTGCCATGTCTCGTTGTCTCTTATATATTCCCAGTCGCTCCGGTTGTACTTTGAATACAACAAGCACCCGAGGGCCCTCAGTGCCATAGCATTTCCCCCGCACTTGGTCACGATTTCCTCGCCAATTTTCATAAGGTCTGGGTGATTCTTCTCTTGCCCTTGATCGAATGCATACTTCGCGAACAAAGTTAAAGAATCCCCTTGCGAAAGGTTGGCCAAATTAAGTGAGGGAACAGTGCCCATGACTTTGGCGATGGCTTGATTCCGTGAAGTCACGATGACTTTACTCCCTTCAGAAATGCCCCCTAACAAATCTTTCAATTCCAGCCAATCCTCCCTCCTCATTGCCCACACATCGTCCATTACAAACAAGCACCGTTTGTTTTCCACAAGGTTTCTTAGGCGATTTTGTAGCATCTCAACGCTCCAGTTATCAAATTTTGCTTCGCCACTAAGACACTTGATGATGTCTCTCATTATGTTCTCAATTTCAAATTCTAATGGCATGGATAACCAAACTTTGTGTTCGAAATGCTCCTTTACCCTTTCATCATTGTATACTAATCTAGCAAGAGTTGTCTTTCCAGTACCTCCCATTCCAATAATCGGAAGGACTTCTATAATTCCAGCTCTAGCATCATCTGATCTTCTCAATAGATCTATTATGCTTTCCTTTTCTTTGTTTCTTCCAATCACATTCGAAGTACGTACAAACGAATGATTTTCCCTCCGTGAAACTATGATCATTTCACGAACACGAGCCGACAAGTTGAATGGAGTTGCCTCTTCATAGATCCCATCAAGACTCTTTCTCAGTCCTTTCATATTATGTGCCATCTTAAACTGGAAAATCAACTTGGATATCCACGAGTACAAGTAGCGTACCTTCCTTTTGAGGGTCAAGTGCTCAGTGGACCGCACTCGCCTCCACAGAGCCCTGGCTTCGAATTCGTCTAGCGCGTCCTCCGCGTCATAGCACCAGTCTTTTAGCCTCGACAACCAAAGGCGCACAGCATTCTCTTTTGTTTGCCTCTGCTCAGCATCGGCGAGCACCATCTGGATCATCTCTAGCGTGCTCTTGAGCTTCTCTCGATCATCCTTGACACCACGGACCAGTTGAATTTCTTCAGCAGCCGATGAAGTTAGTTTCTCCACAAGAGGTCCAAGGATGGTAGAGACGACCTCAGTCATGGTTGTGATTGGTGTTATCGGTTTTCGAGGAGTTTAGTTAGCCAGTATGCAGGAACTAAGCTCGTTATCAGGAGGATGATAGCAAACCAAAAATGATTTTGCCAGGTTATGTAGGTACAGATATCGGAATGGTGCGAAAGAGAACACGGTAAGCACCGGCGAGGAAGAATGGCGAAGGACCGAGAGCAGAGAGATAGAGAGAGAGAGAGAGAGAGAGGGGGGTGCGAAGTGGAAATTGAGACTGGAGAGAAGGACGATGGAGGAGGCGGCAGCCCTCTCTCTCACTGGCGATTGGGAAACAAATCCCTAGTTTCGCGCTTTTGATGGCGGGCAGAGACGATGGACCCGTTAGTGGAAAATGTGCTTGACCGACCCATCGGGGCCCCGTTGGTTCCGACAGTGGATCAGGCCAGTCCAATATGTGATGAAATTGAGCGGCGTGAGCTAATTAATTTATGGATTAAGCTTATTTGTAGTTGTAAGTGAACGAACATAATTATTTATTTCATTACACAGTTTGAAATTTTTAATAAAAAAATAAAGAAGTGAATGATGATTCGAGTTCAAGAGGATTTGGAGAGTTGAAGACGTTTCTACGTAATCATCAGAGGCGTAAACAAGTTTAGTTAAATGGATAAGTCTCTTCTACGATTGGAATTTTTAAGTTTTTGTCGTCATTGCATGGTTAAGCGATACTTGATATGAGGATAAAATTGGAAACAACCTAAAAGTACAATATGTATCACTGCTTTGCTATTAATAATAGAGATAGAGATCAATACGAGAGAAAAGAAAATAAGTTTGATCAAAGGTAACAACTATTAAAATGTATTTCGAATTTGAGTCTAGATATAATCCGAGCGATGCGTATGTGAGGACGATCCACTGCATTATTGAAGTAAAGAAAAGTTGGCAAAAGAACTGTCGGCCAACTCCAATCGTCGATGGTATGCAGAAGAAAAGAAAAGTAAAGAGAACCGTGGGGCATCCTTTCTTTTGTTTGTTTGTTGTGCCATTCCTCCTTGTCGTCCTTCTTCCTTCCCCTTTCCTCCTCGAGCTTCCTCTATCATAACACTACTAGGAAGAATGAAGAGAGAGAACTATGAGACTACCCAGAAGAGACCGAAGAAAATGTACAGAGAGAACCATGAGTTATTGGGGTTAGGAAACACTAAGCATGCTTCAGTGCTCTAGTGTTATAATTTCTTTGTATTGCTTATTTTATATTGAAATGCCACTCTGGACGTAATTAATGTGAAATAAAGGACAATGCAAATAGCATAATGATTAAATAGATAGAACAAATGAAATAAATCGGATACTGAATTTATATGGTTAAATTAATATGATTTACATTCATGGGAAAGCAACATAGAATCTCGATATAAAACAATCACTATCACCAATATCACAACACTTGAAAGACTCTTTAGCATTTCTCATCCCTCATAATTCCTAATAAAATCTTAGTCTCAAAAATAACATAAATTCGGCTCATAAAAATTTAACTGGCTAAATGACTTGTGCGTGATTATAACAAGAAGAGAACCCTATATGTTAGGGAAAAGAAGAAGAAGAAGAAAACCCCCTATGCTAAATCACCGACACAAGAATCTTCACGTCCCCTCTCTGCTCAGCTAATGGAAACATAAGCATCAATGGGACCACTATAATAACAAAATAGAGTCACATCTTTTCCCGGTGCGTTTCTTCGTCGGAAGTCTCTCTCTCGTCCATAATGCAATAATGAGAGAGAGAGAGAGAGAGAGAGAGAGTAAGTAAGTAAGACTAGAGCAGGTTTTTAAAAGACTTAAGATTAAGAAATATGTGGGAGATCCGTGTTGGGATTGGAGATTAAGATTGATTGGGATTAAGGGGCTCTGTGATTATGAAGGTAAACACCACGTCAACGTTACCCAATTTTGACTATGATCAGATAGGTAGGTGTATTAGTTTTCCGCGTGTTGAATGAGAATAAGAGGTCGGTGAAAGGTCTACAAGACAGGCTGCTCGTAATAATGCAAGAGAGAGGCAGAGTCCATTGTAGAGTCATCATCATTGTCCTTGTGGCCCCGCACCCCCATGTGATGTACGTGGGGCTTGAAATACGATGCCTTCACAATTCTGACAGCCATCAATTTCTTCCCGCTGTTTCTCCCGTGCATCATCACTGTCGTGGAGTTAATGAGCCTCTCCACGATTAGACATTGAGCTTTACAGAAGCGCTCGACTGCGTATGTGGCGTGCTTGGCAGGCAGGCTGGACGGCAATGTAATCATTCAATGAGAGGTCATTCACCCAAAAGTAATAAATGGAATTGTCAGAATAATGTTAAAAATGGAGAGAAGGACGATGGAGGAGGAAGGCCATTCAATGAGCCGCGTGAAGTAAGTAAATGAAAAGGTGTCTTGCACGAGTAGGATTTTTACGTTTTTGTCGTTTGTTGCATGGTCAAGTGAAACTTGATTTACGGGTAAAATTAGATGGATCTAAGAATGACATGCGTGTTGCTGCTCTAATTATAATATAGTGATAACTGATAAGGATCAATATGAGGAAAAGAAATTGTTAATAATGAAAAAAAAAAAAATAAGCGATTGTTAGTTGGCGTCTTCCGTCATGCTTGGCAGCCTGGCAGGCTGGCGGTGCAATAAATGGTTGTGAAGACTGTTGATGGGGGCGACGCGAAGGAGATTTAATGTGGTACTATGTTGAAGGTTTCTTTTTTATTTTTCATATCTTAATTTTAGTACTTAGATTTCTTTTATTCATTACATTTAGAATCAAGCTAATAAGATCCATCGGAGATCAAATATAGAAAGAAAACCTCAGTGTTGCAGAAAGACATTGAGCATCAGACATCAATGGCATGAACTCAAATTGAACTGATGCGAGGAGAGTTGTTAGTTGATAGGACGGGGCAAACTTGAGGAGTATCAAAGTTGAACCTAATATTTAAGCCAGGAACTTGCTTTCATTAGCAGCCCGTGGCCACTTGCCACCCGAGATGACAAGGCATTAGATGCAAGGTAGAGAGAGGAATTCGTCACAGTTGAGCATCCAGATCTAGGGAGGGACTTGGCAATGAAATTTTGTCCACTAAAAGGGATTCTTGATGGACCTGATCAGGTCCTTAAACTGCTTAATGAGGGAAACGGATGGAGAACCTCCCTAGGGAAAGTGACCCCTTATGCCCATCCAAGGCCGGGATCTGAGCCTTGTAAAAAATTCCGACCCCGCCGGGGGAAATTTGCTTTAAGCAAAGGGGTTCCCACCCCAACTCCAAACTTGATAAAGCTCTACTTTCCTGGAGGCCATTCCTTTTGGCGCGCATCTCTCCACCCGAGATGACAAGGCATTAGATGCAAGGTAGAGAGAGGGATTCGTCACAGTTGAGCATCCAGATCTAGGGAGGGACTTGACAATGAAATTTTGTCCACTGAAAGGGATTCCTGACAAATCGGCAGGCCCACTGTCGGAGGCCATCCCTGAAACTCCGTACCCGTTTCTTCCCACATTATTAGCCGGCAACGGTTGTTGGTGTGGTTCTTTTATATATATATAATGAATGTGGGAAGAAACGGATAATGAATGTCCAATTTTTAGCCTATTCCAAATTATCGGAACTATATCTGAAGTGATCCGTGCAATTTTAAGCCCCCTTTCCCTCACTCCATTCCAACATATAAATTTTCCATGAGCTTTATCATACAATACTTCAAAGAAGCCATATCAATAATATAATTATTATTGTAGGCTAACTTCACAAAATGTAAATGTCCATTCCAATTACCTTTAAAGTCGGGTGAATGATTTCCGTCGTATGGTTCACGCTTCTGACAGCCATCAATTTCTCCCCACTGTTTCTCCCGTGCATCATCACTGTCAGGGAGTTAATGAGCCTCTCCACGATTGGACATCGAGCTTTTCTGAAGCCCTCGACTGAGCACCTACCGGCACCGTGCGGAACACAGGCGGCGTGTTTGGCAGGCGGGTTGGACAGCAATTTAACCATTCAATGAGAGGTCATTCACCCAGAAGCAATAAATGGAGTTGTCAGAATAATGTTAAAGATGGAGAGAAGGACGATGGAGGAGGGAGGCCATTCAATGAGCCGCGTGAAGTAATTAATTAATTAATAATAGGTTATGCTTACTCTTATTTGTATGTGACCAGATATGATTATTTATTTCAGTACACAGTTTGAAGTTTTTTTATTTAAAAGGGTAAAGAAGTGAATAATGATTAGAATTCGAGAGGATTCGGAGAGTTGAAGTCGTTTTTTACATAACCGCCAAAAGCGTGAGCGGGGTTGGTTAAATTAAAAAGTGTCTCCATTGAGCGGAATATTTACGTTTTTGCCAGTTAAGTGAAACTCGATTTACGCGTAAAATTAGAAAGGATCTAAAAATGAAATGCGTGTCGCTGTTCTAATTATAATATAGTGATAAAGATCAATATGAGGAAAAAAAATTGTTAATAATGAAAAAAATAAAATAAGCGATTGTTAGTTGGGGTCTTCCATCATGCTTGGCAGGCTGGCGGTGGCAATGAATGGTTGTGGAGACTGTCGACGGGGGCCACCCGAGGGAGATTTTTTGCTGTACTCTTTTGATGGTTTCTTTTTTATTTTTCATATCTTCATTTTAATTCTTTCGATTTCTTTTATTCATTACATTTAGAATCAAGCTAACAAGATCCACCGGAGATAAAGAAGATAAACAAAATATCAAATCTTAGAACTATAGTACATTTATCTATCCATACCAAATCTCTAAGCGAGAGATTCCTCTTTTGACCTCTTAACTTAAATTACCTCAAACATTAATAATAACACGAATTAATTTTATAAGAATTTGTGTCTAGCATTTGACCATGCAAACCGCTATTAACCGCCACTCTCCACCACAGTTGAGTCTCCACAATCTAAATGCAGTTAGTTAATTGTCAAACAAGGGCATAAAAGATTAATTACGCCTTTTTAATGACGAAGCTATTCATCTTTTGAAGATTTTTAATGGGATTTACTGTTAATTGGCGCACATGGAACGCGTTGGGCCTAGAAGCCCACTGACCTTTTCCATTGGATAGCAACGCATGGAGAATTAATAGAATTTCTTGATAAATTATATGGATGCACAAACAACAACATTTCTTTTAAATAGTCTGATCTTTAATTTTACTCCTCTTTATTTGTTTCCTTAACTCGTTATCTCTCATGTGCATCGCGTTTTTCTTTCCCACTTTGTAAGTTCTATGCTATTTACTATTAAAACCAGAGGGCAACTCTCTTTTAAATAGTCTGATCTTTAATTTTACTCCTCTTTATTTGTTTCCTTAACTCGTTATCTCTCATGTGCATCGCGTTTTTCTTTCCCACTTTGTAAGTTCTATGCTATTTACTATTAAAACCAGAGGGCAACTCGGCGCATTGAGCTAGAAACTTACAAGTAAATAAGATAATTCATACAATATCTTAAAATATTACATTTCGGTGTTATATTGAAAACCCATCAATTGAAGTTGGATGTTTTAGATGTATTTATCAAACATAATTGCAAGGAATACTTGAAATTAAAGCGACGCTGTTATTGAATGGAAATACTTGTATTAAAGTGATGATTGCATGAAAAATGACTCGTCATTTTATAGTAAATTGAGAAGAACTTAATAAGTGGGAAAAGAAGATATGTGAAATAATTAATAAAATAAGTGAACGAAAACATCGGCGAGCACCGCCTGCATCATCTCTAGCGTGTTCTTGAGCTTCTCTCGATCATCCTTGACGCCACAGACCAGTTGAATTTCTTCAACAGCCGATGAAGTTAGTTTCTCCACAAGAGTTCCAAGGATGCTAGAGACGAACTCAGTCATGGTTGTGATTGGTGTTATGGGTTTTCGAGGGGGTTTAGTTAGCCAGTATGCAGGAACTAAGCTCGTTATCAGGAGGATGATAGCAAACGAAAAATGATTCTGGCAGGTTATGTAGGCACAGATATAGGAATGGTGCGAAAGAGAACACGGTAAGCACGGGCGAGGAAGAAATGGCGAAGGACGAGAGCAGAGAGATAGAGAGAGAGAGAGAGAGAGAGGGCAGTACTGGCGAAGCGGAAATTGAGACTGGAGAGAAGGACGATGGCGGAGGCGGCAGCCCTCTCTCTCTCTGGCGATTGGGAAACAAATCCCTAGTTTCGCGCGTTTGGAGGGCGGGCAGAGACGATGGACCCATTCGTGGAAAATGTGCTTGACCGACCCATCGGGGCCCCGTTGGTTCCAACAGTGGATCCGGCCAGTCCAATATGTGATGAAATTGAGCGGTGTGAGCTAATTAATTTATGGATTAAGCTTATTTGTAGTTGTAAGTGAACGGACATAATTATCTATTTCATTACACAATTTGAAATTGTTAATAAAAAAATAAAGAAGTGAATGATGATTCGAGTTTGAGAGGATTTCAAGAGTTGAAGAAGTTTTTACGTAACCGTTAGAGGTGTAAGTGAGCTTAGTTAGATGGATAAGTCTCTTCCACGAATGGAATTTTTAAGTTTTTACTGTCATGATTATATGATACTTGATATGAGGGTAAAATTGGAAAGGACCTAAAATTACGATATATGTCGCTGCTTTGCTATTAATAATAGAGATAGAGATCGATACGAGGGAAAAGAAAATAAGTTCAATCAAAGGTAGCAACTATTAAAATGTATTTGGAATTTGAGTCTAGATATAAGCCGACGTACGTGATGAGTATGTGAGGACGATCCACTGCATTATTAAAGTAAAGAAAAGTTAGCAAAAGAACTGTCGGCCAACACCAATTGTCGATGGTATGCAAAAGAAAAGGAAAGGAAAGAGAAACGTTGGGCATCCTTTCTTTTGTTTGTTTGTTGTGCAAGTAGAAAGCTGGCGGGCAAGATTAATCGGGACAGGCCACGCTTCCCATCACATGAAGAAGACGCGGAGACTTCTTTAGTAGGCGGAAAAGGACTTC
The DNA here is from genome assembly GCA_014182395.1 of Eucalyptus sp. ANBG9806169. Taxonomy (NCBI): domain Eukaryota; kingdom Viridiplantae; phylum Streptophyta; class Magnoliopsida; order Myrtales; family Myrtaceae; genus Eucalyptus; species Eucalyptus sp. ANBG9806169. Next base: position 37,865,505 of record CM024573.1, on the reverse strand, counting down.
CACAAATCGCTTTATGATGACGATGGAGCCCCGTGTCTAAAGTAAAAAAAAAAAAATAAAGACAGAGAGAAAAGAGAGGGCAATCATAAGAGAGAGAAAGGGAAGACGAAGTGCAGTGATGACCATTCAATGGTCATCGCATGGCCATTCCTCTTTCTTTCCCTTTCCTCCTGGAGCTTCCTCTATCATAACACTACTAGGAAGAATGAAGAGAGAGAACTATGAGATTACCCAGAAGAGACCGAAGAAAATGTACAGAGAGAACTATGAGTTACTGGGGTTAGGAAACACTAAGCATGCTTCAGTGCTCTAGTGTTGTTATAACTTCTTTGGTATTGCTTATTCTATACCAAAATGCTACTCTCCACATGGATGTAATTGATGTGAAATAAAGGACAAGGCAAATTGAATAATGATAAAATAGACGGAACGAATGAAATAAATCAAATACCGAATTTATATGGTTCAATCAATATGATTTACATTCATGGGAAAGCAACATAGAATCCCAATATAAAACAAGCATCATCACTAATATCACAACAACACTTGAAAGACTCTGTAGTATTTCTCATCCCTTATAATTCCTAATAAAATCTCAGTCTTAGAAATAACATAAATTCGGCTCGTATAAATTTAATTGGCCAAATGACTTGCGTGTGATTATAACGAGAAGAAAACCCTATACGCCGGGAGTAAAACAAGGAAGAAGAAGAAAACCCTCTATGCTAAATCAACGACACAAGAATCTTCGCGTCCCCTCCCTGCTCAGCTAATGGAAGCATAAGCAGCAAGGGGACCACTCCATAATAACAAAATGGAGTCACATCTTTTCCCGGTGCGTTTCTTCGTTGGAAGTCTCTCTTTCGTCTATAATGCAATAATGAGAGAGATAAGACTAGAGCAGATTTTTAAAAGACTTAAGATTACGAAATAGGTGGGAGATCTGTGTTGGGGTTGGAGATTAAGATTGATTGGGGATTAGGGGCTCTTTGATTATGGCTGTGAAGGTAATAACCACATCAGAGTTGTCCAATTTTGACTATCATTGAATAGATTAGGTATGGTAGCTTTTCACGTGTTGAATGGGAAGAAGAGGTAGGTGAAAGGTCTGCAAGACAGGCTGCCCGTAATAATGCAATAGAGAGGGAAAGTCCATCGTAGAGTCATCATCATTGTCCTTGTGGCCCCCTCCATGTGATGTACGTGGGGCTCGAAATTCGATGCCGTTCCAATTGGACTTGGAATACTTTCGTCTAAATTAAGGAAAAGCAAAAGTGGCCTGTATTCTGCTGCCTTTCCCTTCAATCTTTACTGCATTCCTTTCTTTGTTGTTTGTTTCTTATAAGACATTATACTGTGAAACGAGTGAATCTAATTGGATTTGGATCGAATCATAAATGATAAGATCCAAATTGATCAATTAATCCGTTTATGATATATTTAATCGTAATATAAATTTTTTAATTCATACCTAACTCTCAGTCAACCAACTTTTATTGCTAAAATACTTCCGTATATAACCCAATTCAGAAAACTCATTTCTTATGATTATTTAAAAAAAGTATATTGCTAAAACGCTTCTATACAATACAAACCTAGTAGACAATTTTTATAAGGATTCATTCAAATCACAAAAAATGTGACATTTTTAGAAAATATTTTTTCAATAAGTTATTTTAAAGGAAAATAACATTATTTTTCGATATTTAGCTGAAACTTGAAAATGAACTTAAAATTATTTTCTATCATTTGGTATAGAAAGTTTGATTTGATTTTCCTCCATGCACTTCTTCTTCTTTGTTCGATCACCGATCTCACATTGATAGTCAGCGAGGCTCAAGTCTCACCAAATCGGAGAGGCTCGAGCCTTGCTAGCTCCAAAGATTGAGCTCACCCCTTGCTATGGCTGGTCATTAGCCATTGTGGTGGCCGGCCACTAGTCCGAGGAAGAAGGAAAAAGGAATTATTATATTTTTTATTTTTAAAAATATATATATTATAAAGCCGAAGAGAGAGAGAGTGTGTGAGCCACAATTCTAAACTCAACTCATTTAGGCCTATTTATTTTAAGGTTTAAATTTTAAAATCCATTTAAGGTGGACTCTTCAAAATTGAAGTAATCCATTTATTTTTTAAATGGGTCATATATGATTTTAAGACACATTTTGACAAGTTTATAAGATACAAGTGCATAGAGAAAAACAAGCTCCTTTTCATTGCTTAATCCCAATATTAGATGCCCACTATTTCGCCCTTCTACAAGAATGAGAACGGTTGGTCAAGAAGTATGTGCTGTTTTCCACCCACAATTTTGAAAATTGGAAAAAAGACTTTCTAAACATTAGAAGCTAACGGAACAAAACGTTAAATGATTTTAGGTGTCAATATTTGTGTAGCTGCCATTCAATATTAGATTAGAGTCGAGTTGTACACATCACGACAGAAAAAAGGAAACATCACTTTGAATTGCTTCGTGATGTCTCTGATTTGAACTAACTCTCGAATTCTAAGTGTGAATGTTAAATAAAATAAGTTCAATAAAAAGAAATAACTGTTAAAATATATTTCGAATCTGAGTCTAGGTAAAATCCAACACGGCAAGATTGAGGGGACTAGCCACTGCACTATTGAAGTAAAGAAAAGCTGGCAAAAGAACTGTGGCCAACGCCAGTCTGCAAAAGAAAAGAAAAGAGAGCTGTTCATTTTCTCTTTCTGATGTATTTCCCGTCCTCGATATGATGCACAAAAAAGAACTAGCGCCTCTTCATTGCTCGATCCCTGTATTAGATGCCCACGATTTCCACGATTTCGTCCTTCTACGAGAATGAGAACTATTGTTTAGGAACATCTGCTGCTTTCCATCCACCAGTTTGAAAATTGAAAAAGGACTTTCTGGATATTAGAAACTAATAGAATAAATATTAAATGATTTTAGGTGTCAATGTGTAGCTATCGTTCAATATTAAATAAGAGTAGAATTGCATGCACGACAACAGAAAAAGGGAAGTAATAAGTAAACATGATTTGAATTAATTTTCCAAATATTGATGTTAATAAAATAAATTCAGTAAAAATAAAAAATGTTAAAATATATTTCGAATTTGAATCTATATAATACCCAACATGATGAGAATGTGCGGATGATCCATTACGTTATTGAAGTAAAGAACCAATTGTTAACATTTAGTTTCAAATATAAGTTTTGAATAAGAGTATGAACAAAAATTTGAGGGTGAATTAGGAATTAGAATAGAATTGAAAAACAATTTCAATTTTTAGTGGTCTGCAAGTGAAAAGAAGAGAGAGCTGTTTATTTCTCTTTCTTAAGTCTTTCCTGTTCTCGATAGCGTGTAGCTCTCCTTTCTTTTTGTTTGTTTGTTGTGCAAGTGGAAAGCTGGCGTGCATGATTGATCGGTACTGGCCATGAGAGGGAGACAGGCGTGCATGGCCCATGTGTGAAGCGAAAAAAAAGAGAGAGAAAAGAGAGGGCAATCATGAAGAGAGAGAAAGGAAAGATGAAGTGCAATGGTGACCATTCCTCCTCGTCCTTTCCTCTCCTCTCTCCTTCCTTGAAGCTTCCTCTATCTTAGCGCACACAGGAAGAATGAAGAGAGAGAACTACGAGACTACCAAGAAGAGACGGAGAAAATGTACAAGAGTTCTTCTCCAGGAAATTTCAGAGTGGTTTTCTCATCGTGAATATACCCAGATGATTTAGCCATTAAATTCCTATAGTTATAATTTGTTTATTTTCTTATTTAAGTTATTAGATGCAATTGAATTTGGAAAACATCGAATATGTTTGTGTGCTCAAGTGTTGTTGTAATCTTTATTATACTGTTTAATTTATAAATGGACTCACTGATGGAGCCACATGAATCCAGTGTTAGATAAATGTTTTCTCCTTTCCTCCATTTGACCCATTCGTTCCGTCCGTTTTCATGACAACAAACTACATTTTTGCATAAAATGGACAATACATTAGAGGATTTCATTACGGACAGCACTCGACGATACTCAATACGGATTTCTAGTGTTAAAAACAGTTGTGGGAGTGCCAGCACATAATGTTTGGCCTTTACCATTGTGGCAAGGATGGTTATTGCATGTCCAAAGCAGGGTTGGAAAACACACATTGTGGCAAGGATGGTTATTGCATTTTGCAGAAAGACATTGAGCATCGGACAACAACGGCACGTACTAGAATTGAGCCAATGCAATAGAGAGAAAGAGTTGTTAGATAATAGGACAGGGCAAACTGGAGGAGTATCAAAGTCGAACCTAATACTTAAGCCAGGAACTTGCTTTCATTAGCAGCCTGTGGCCACTTGCCACCCGAGTTGACAAGGCATTAGATACAAGGTAGGGAGAGAGAGATTCGTGACGGTTGAGCATCCAGATTTAGGGTGGGATTTCACAATGGAGTTTTGATCACCGAAAGGGATTTTGGACGAATCGGCGAGCCGACTGCTGGAGGCCATGCTTGAAACTTCGTATCTATTTCGTCCCACCATTCTTCGCCGACAATGGTTGTTGGTGTGGTTCCTGAATTCTTTAACAGAACAGGAAAAAAAAAATAGATTCAACAGCATTCGTAAGGCTTTCTGGTCAAGAGGTGAGTCCAGATACTTGAATGGTCTTCGATGGTTATTTGCAACTTTTCTAATGGATGTGCAATTTTTAAGCCCATCCCAAATTACAGGAACCGTATCTGAAGTGATCCGTCTGGGCCCTCTTAGTTTACAGTGGATCGGGCCAGTCCAAGATGTGATGAAATTGAGCGGCGGGAAGTAATTAATTAATTATAGGTTATGCTTATTCTTATTTGTAAGTGAACAAAAATGATTAGTTATTTCAGCACGCCGTTTGAAATTTTATTATTTCAAAAAATAAAGAAGTGAATGATGATTAGAGTTCGAGAGGATTCTAAGAGTTGAGGATGTTTCTAAGTAACTAGTTCATTGGAAAGTTACATCGCACAAGTGAAAATCTTACGTCTTTGCGGTGTTGCATGGTTAAGTGAAACTTGATTTACCTGGGCACAAGAGGGAGATTTATTGTGGTACTCTTTTGAAGGTTTCTTTTTTATTTTTCATATTTTTATATTAATTCATAGATTTCTTTTATCCATTACATTTAGAATCGAGCGAGTAAGATCCACCGGTTATAAAATGAAAACAAAATATCAAATCTTAGAATTATAGTACATTTCTCTATCCATACCAATTTTCTAAGGGAGAGATTCTTCTTTTGACCTCTCAACCTAAATTACCTCCAAACATTACTAACAACACAAATTAATTTTAAATGAATTCATGTCTAGCAATTGACAATGAAAATCGCTATTAAACCGCCACTCTCCCCTACACTTGAGTCTCCACTATCTAAAAGCAGTTAGTTAATTGTCAAACAGGAGCATAAAAGATTAATTACATCTTCTTAATGACGAAGCTATTCGTTGTTTGAAGATTTATTAATAGGCGCCACTGGCCCAATCTACTGTTAATGGGTGCACATAGCACGCGTTGGGCCTAGTGGCCCATTGATCTTTGCACTGGGTAGCAATAAGAATGCATGGAGAAATTATATGGGTATATTTAAACAACAACCTTTCTTCTGAATAGTCCGATCTTTGATTTCACTCCTATTTATTGGTTTCCTTAACTTGTTATCTCTCATATGCATCAGCTTTTTCTTTCCCACTTTGTAAGTTCTATTATATTTACTATGAAACCAGATGGCAACTCGCGCATTGAGCTAGAAACTTATACGTAATAAGACAATTCATACAATATCTTAAAATATTAAATTTCGGTGTTGTATTGAAAACCCATCAATTAAAGCTGGATGTCTTAGATGTATTTATCGAATGTGATTTTGCAATCAATACTTGAAATTAAAGTGACGTTGTTATTGAATGCAAATATTTGTATTAAAGTGATGATTGCATGAAAAATGACTTGTCATTTTATAATGAATTGAAAAGAACTTAATAAGTGGGAAAAGAAAAACACTAGGCATATGCGAAATAGTTAATAAAATAAGTTAATGAAAACAATAAATAGGAGGGAAATTGACTGTGAAATGTCTACTAACATAAGGTAGATCCTTTTTTTTTAGGCAGCTCTTTCGAGTTGTCAATTCTTTTAATATACAAATTATCTTCAAAATATGTTTCGAGTTTGAGTCTATTCAATGAACCCGACTCAAGTTTTTTGCATATTAACTCGGTACATCAAAGTTCAAGATTGGATCTTGCATAATGCGGAAACCTCATCTTTATTGGTGTCGCGATCGAGCACGTACATTGTTTCCTTTTACAAGTTCGACTCGGTGAAGAAAGAAGACAAAAAAGGAAAGCCAAATTGGACGAGTGCTTGGTGTGCCGCTCGATGTGCTGAACATATTGAAGTGGAATTACTCAGAAGATTCAAGGGCTTGTGGCAGATTAAATTCTTGCAGTGAGATTTTTTTATAGTTCTTTCATAATATTGAGAGATTATTTCAAGAAAAATTGTAGGGTTAAACATCATGTGCGTTATTTGGTGTAATTGAGACTTGAAAAACTATTTGAGTGACTCGAATATGGTTGTGATATTTGTATATCGCTCAATCTATAGTAGAATTCATCGCTAGTCTTCCCGTGGATGTGATTCATTACGATTGAATCACATAAATTTAATGTCCAATTTATTTTCTTATTTTGTTTATTTTATTATTTGATCACTCGTTTTTTGCAACAATACGAATCTTACTTTTCAAGAAATTTCATCACTTCTCCTTGCATTGCTCCCCCAATCAAGAGATCGTTGGTCATTAAGCAATCAATTGAAAAAGAAAAATTCAATGGGATAAGCAAGATTTCAAATTGCATAAGTCAATTATCATTTAAGTCCACTCAAATCGTCATTAAAAGACACATGAATTTTATTTTTATATTTTTGGGTTAGAAACGTAAATAGAGATCTTACTTTTCCAGAAGGTACATATTTCTTTAACCTTGTATTTCAGTATTTACTTGTGTTAAAAAAGAGAGAAGAAAATCGAGCTTACAACAGCATAAACTATTATAAGAACCAATGACCATGCATTCTTTGTGCACAAACACATCATGAAATGATGATTTTAAGATAGCGGAAAACAATTCCAAATATTATCCTAATTGAGTAAAGGAAAAACTAGCGAAGATGTATGTGTAGAATATTATGTATACATTACTAGAGTTTCACCGTAAACACATAACATGTTATAACCGTCGTTATTTTGGGCATTCGAGGATTGTATCATAGTATATGTAATCATGATGATTTGAGTTACTCGAATAGGATTTTCTTTACCAAGAAAATTACATCAACAACCGTAATGTAACGTGTGGATGCCTATCTTGAAGTTAGATTATGGAAATATTGCGAATTCCCAACCCCCAACTCTTGTTTAAAAAAATACCATTTGAGAAATTTGTAGGAATCTCCTCTTGCACTTGGTTAACCAATGTTGGGAACCAAAGCTTGTCTTTCCCTGAAAGAAATTACACTTTCCTATTTATCATTAAGCAATTTAAATTATTCATTTTAGTATTTATAGTTTCGATATCGAAAATTCGTCTACCTATGTGAAAATTATCCGGTTGTGTCTATTCAAAGAAAAATTGCGAAGTGGTCCTTTAAACTTTTTAAATTATTTACGTGGTAAATTAAAATTAACCACCAAAATACAAAATCCCGCGTTAAGGTTCTCGTGGACGAGAAGCAGAGCCAAAAACAGTCCCTCTCTCTCATGGAGCTCTCAGTGTCTCGTCCGTCTTCCCTCCGCGTTCCGGCCATCACCCCTCTCCGCAGCTCCGCCTTGTCTCGCCGTCGGGATGGGCGCGGCGGCAAGCCGACGTGCCAATGCTCCACCGGTCTCTACTTCAAGTTCTCGCAGAGTTTGCCGTCGCTCGGCGCGTCCAGTCCGAAAAGCCGGTCGAGACCTGCCCCGAGAAGATCCAATGGGAGGAGCCTTATCCAGGTAACGGCTCTTCTGGTCCGCGTCGATTTTGGCTACGGAGCTTCCGGCGTGCTAGCTAGCTGTGCAGGTCCGTGTGATCTTTGAACTAGCGAGATCTTTGTCGGTTGGGCTCTTAGGTGCGAATTTCTCCCGGGATGAGGAAAGAGTGAGTTCGCGGGCCACTCGTTTAATTGGAAAATGCGCTTCACATGATATTAATCATTTCACTAGATGACAAGTTGGGCAACATAACATTGAATTTGCTTAAGTGGCAGGATGAGAATAATGGAATTCGATGGAATGGATGAAATGCTGCCCTTAAGCTCGTAGCTTTTGGCAGTATTGGTGCCATACGGCGAGGGGTTGGTGGCGGGTTCTGCCCAGAAATTTGGATGAGATGTGATATGACTGGAATATATGGTCCTACTTGTCTTGTTGCCTAGAGCAAGTGCACAGCTCAACATTAAGACTCTAATAGGTGGGGTACTGCCTAATGAAGATATGTAATTTGTTGGCCCAACGCCCAAAGAAAAGAGGGAAAACAGTTCAAGTGTAATTGCTGTTAGGGGGCGGGGGGTGGGGTTCAATTTTCCATCTTGTTGTTTAGGCCTGTGTACTAAGAGTAATCCATCATAGTGGATTTGGCGGCGGTAGCAGTTCTCTACTAAGGGTTTTCCATCACTGCATGGATTTGGTGTAGCAGCAGTTTTCACTAGCCAAAAAAATAAACGGCTTCGATGCCTAAAGTGTGTCTTGATATCAAACTAAAGAAATATAATGGACAACTTGATGAGGAGGGTTTTCTTTAACCCAAGCCGGAAAAAACTCATTCGTCGGTTGTCATAACGCACCTTGAATACGAAGAACAATCACAGTTGAGGTTTCAAAAAGTCAATCGAAAGTTTCCTTATGCAGAATTCTCAATCAACTATTTGACAAAGCTTCAGTTACGTATCTGTCGGAAGATGCATGATCATGCACTTTTGTTAACCGACATTCCTCGTGTCCTAGAGTCTTTCTAGTTTATTTGTGCCATAATTGAGTCTACACAATCTGCTACGCCTGTGCTCGAGTTGGAGCAGCTGGATCTGATCCTATATTGAGTAAAGTCTCTGAGTTTAAAGATGCATGTTGGAGATTTTTAAGACCTCATACAATAGGAGGAACATCTCTGGCCTCCTTGTAAGTATTCTTTTCCTGCTGCCACAGTTATTTCCAATTAGCTGATCATAACACTTTTAGCTTTTCTTATGTTTTGTCTCTCCCTGCTTGCCCCAGTTTACTTGAACTTATTCTTGCTCATCAATGGTTCATTGGTGGCTAGAGCTCCGATCGAGAACTCGCACCTGATAAAGTGGTCTCTTCTGCTTAAAGCATTCTCTGGTCTTTTTGCTCTAATATGTGGGAATGGATATATTGTCGGCATCAATCAGATATACGATATCAGCATTGACAAGTACGTGGTGCTTGCTTGAACATTGTTTTATTAAAATATATCTGGCTAGATGGGTGTTGGTTACAGCATCACTATTACTAGCATGGGAAGAACTGAAAAGTTACAAGATATTGGAACTGAGAAACAGAGCAAACTTACTTCTAGCCTCAACATAGATGTTTGAAGTGAGAAAGAATGAATGTGTTCATAATGAGACAATGCGACATCCCAATTTTTACTGGACATCAGATTTAGGTCAGTATTTGAGGTACCGTGCAAGCACTCACTGTTATTTTGGAGGTCCATCTTTTTAATTAACCTTCTTGTCATGCCTTTGCTTTTGAGGATCAATGTCCTCAACTTCCTCTCCAGTTTTATGATTAGTATCTTTTTTTATCTTATTTTGGGGTCAACAAACCTTACTTGCCTATAGCAGCAGGAGATCTTTCTATTCAACATGCCTGGCTTTTGGTGATTTTTTTTTTGCAGTGACTGGCCTGTCGATTGTTGCTTCAAACTTTGGATCATTCATCACTTCTCTTTACAGTCTGGGTCTTTTTCTTGGAACCATCTATTCTGTTCCTCCTTTTAGGATGAAGAGGTTTCCTGTTGCAGCATTTCTTATTATTCCCACGGTATATTTTCTGCCTTTTTTTTTTTTTCCCATAGAATTGAGTAGTTTAAATTTACTTCATCTTTTTGTGCCTTGCTGGAGGACTATGTTCGACTCTTTTTTGGGGGATATTGTCCTTGTATTGGCACCATAACTCATAAAGTATTGGTATATGACCTTTAAGGCTATCACGGATACTTCATCACAATATCTTAGAAAAAGAATTGTCAAAACGTTTGGCAAGTCCTAATCTGTCCAGAGACTCCACACTTATGATGCTGCATGTAAAATGCAAAATATTGTATTCTTTTATACATTGACTTATCCAAGTACTTGCGATACTTTTACATATTCTACATGTCCCAAATTCAGAGGTCTGAAGGAATTAAAGCACCCATTTGCACCTGCCAACACCCTGCTACCTGGTCAGGGTAAACATAACATCAGAAGGGAAGTAGATAAAATAAACACTTCTCAATGTGGTTGGCCATGTTTGTACCTTAATTATGTGAATGTTGCCATTCTGTTCATATTATGGGAGCTCAATTACAAGTAAGCTTTGGTGGGTGTACATGGTGATGGAATCTTAAATGTGCGTGTTTCTATCAAATCGCTCTTCGAAAGATTGACCATTTTAATGTAAAGGGAGAAAACGATATTGACCTTTGGTGTATCTGCTTGCTATCTCTTTATTCTCTTTCTTTATTTTCACATTCTTCCAGTCATTTCTACTTTGAGCTCTTAGTTTCATTGTTCAACTTCACTCATGAAGTTAATGAACTCCCTCTCTACCTTTGCCTTCTTCTAACTTTTTTGTACGGGTGCTTTGCAATGCATTTTTAAAAGTGTTGCCGTATCATTGGCTCAGTGGGGCTTTTCAAAGAGTAGAGGATTATTTTTCAATGGGCTGAAATGAAAGAATATGCTATGAGATGGACTTAATAATTCCTTTATCTGAATATTATGTGTCTTCAATTTAATCGAAAGGTACTTTCTTCTTTGATCTAAGCTTAGTTATTTGTTTACATCCAGCTATTTTTTAGTGAATTTTTTGGCTTAGTAAATGTCATATGCAGGACATAAGTCGAGAAAATCGAAAGGGATTTTGTTTATGCAACTGGAGGTCTTTCCTAGTATGGTACTTCAAGTTAATGTCGTGAACTTTAGACTTGACTGTACTGTTAAATGTCTAGTGATACGACTCAGAGATGATTTGCATGTGCATTGTGTAGTTTCAAATTTAATGTTTTCCTTTGTGGCTACTTCAGTTTGAAGGAGTTACAGTTTGACTGGATATAATAAAATAAATGAAATATCAAGTCTCAATCTCTATAGTGTATTTATTCATCCATACTATCCTTTTAAGGGAAGGGTTCCTCTTTCGATCTCTCGACTTAAATTACCTCTAAACATTAATAATAACTCGAATTAATTTTAAATGAATGCAAAGGCTATATTTCATTGATTAGCACTTTAACCACCACTCTCTACTCTTGAGTCTACAGTTTCAAGTTAATCTCTACTATTTAATTAAGGGTGTGTTTGTTTCATGAAAAACAAATGATTTGAAAAATATGTCTTTAAATGGTCGTTTGTTGGTATCGTTTGAAATTGTTAGTCAATGAAAAATATTCTTGACATCGACAACAATTTATGTCTCGGCATTCTTCATAAATGATGAAAGCATTTTTTGTTTATTCATTTTGTAAAAGATACAAACAACAATTTTAAGAAAAGTTATTTTTTAAATCATTTATTTTCCGTGAAAATATATGGAGTCTAAAATGCAATTAGCTTTGTAGCAAGGAATTTATTCATCATTTAGGATATTTTCAGTGGGCGTCACCGGCCCAGCCCAATGTAAATGGCGAACATAGCATGCTTTGGGCCTAGTGACCCATTAATTTCTTGCTTTGGTCTTGCTTTGGGCAGCAATGCATGGAGAAATATAAAATTCCCAGATAGGTTAGATTGGTAATTGCAAACAATGATCTTTCTTTTGAATTGTCTGAACCTTAATCTCACTCCTATTTCTTGGTTTTATTAAATTATTATTTCTCAAATGCCTGGTGATTTTGTTTTCCACCTTATTTGAAATTCTATTCTAATTTACTATAAAACTAGACGTTAACTTGTAAATTGAGCTGGAAACTTACAAGAAATAAGATGGTTGTTATAACATACAAAAGTATTATGTCTCTCTATTATATGAAAAATTTATCAATTAAAGCAAGATGTTTTAGATGTATTTATCGAATGTATGTATTTGGGGGATACTTTAAATTAAAGTGATGTAGATATTGAATGCAAATACTTGTATTAAAGTGACAACATAAAAAATGACTTGTGATATTACAGTAAATCGAAAAGAACTTACAAAGTGGGGGAAAAAACATCAGGCACATGGGGAAACACTTGATAAAATAAGTTAACAAAAGCAATAAATTGGAGTGAAATTAAAAGTGGAGTGTTTAGGCAGCTCGGGGAAATAAACTAAGACCTTACTTTTCGCGAAAATCGTAAGACTCAAAATTTTTGCAAACGTAGAAATGTGAAGTGAGATATCAATATATCTCAACTTATTCGATCACTAATGTTAAGAAAATATGATGATCACGCTTTTCACCATGTAATGATACCAAAAGACCATGTTGGTTATGATTAAGCCTCCACAATCACATAGGCTATGATTAAGCCCCGGAATAAAAACCAATCTATGCACACGCACATCATATCATGTCTCGATACCTATGTCGACAATGAGCATCAAATCCACATCACAGTACCGCATACCGACATATCCATCACCATTGTAAATGACATTTATTTCTAGAATGTTTGCGGACAACATTCACGAGAAGTTAAAATTAAACTCAGTACCGTATCACAAAATGCTATACTTTCTTATAAAACAAAATACCTGCCATGATGATTTACGTCCCTTGCTAGAAATTGCACTATTTAGAAGTAAAGGCTAAATAGGCCCAAAAGTCCGTTCGGTACAAAACTACAAAATTGCCTTACGAGACCTGAATTTTGGGTCCATGGGCCCTATACACACCCCAATGGCCTATAAATTACTTAGCGTTATATAACATCTGAATTACTCGATTTTTGTAAACAAATATTATTTTTCGGAACATCAAATAGATAATAAATTTTTCCAAATATTGGTTGTGCTAGTCTATTTTCTTCAAGAATCGTATCAAACCGTTCAAAGAATATAGATTAGACATTCAAACCATCAATATTTATTTGAACAGATCGCGTCAATAATACAATTTTTTTTTGTCAAAATCATTTTTCATTATTTTCAAATGTTTCATAACATCTAGAAAACAACAGAACATTCAAATGTTTCCAAAAATTATGGAAGATTCATAGATTGCCTTATTTGCTGTGCTAGTTCCAATAAGATGACATCGCCATCCGATGTTTGGGTGGATCGTACGAGTCATCGAAGGGGGCTGCATACGCAAACTACAACTTTGCTTCACTCAAGAGATCGAAATATTACGTCTTTTGAAATGATCAATTCAGGTATATCTTAAATTCAAGGAGGAGACTTTTGATTAAGACATGGAACTGTCTCTACAAGAGGAGATCCTTCGGCTTGAGCCATCGCGCAAAAGAAATGGATCTGGCACGGGAATGCATGGAGGAAGGCGCTCCCCTTGTATTCCCTAATTTTACTAGTCCCAAGTTTTGGCCATTCCATCGCTGAGAATTATTTGAAAGCTTCATATAAGTGTCCTTGTAGCGAAGAAAATGAAAACCAACTAGTCCAACCATATCCGCAAAGACAAAAATTTGAAAATGGGGATATTGTCTAAAAAGTCCTACACCTATTGTTTTTAAAATTTCCATAAACTTTTTCGCATTTTACCAATTAGATTTATCCCACCAATTTTTACTGGAAATTACTGATGTTGATGCCACTGTCCTACATGACACGGTCGGTACTGACATTGACAATTTTTAATAATATTTTAATATTTGTTCAATTTTTTTTTATTAATTTTTATTTTCTTTATTCCCTTCTTTTCTTTTTTCCTTTTTCCCTCCACTGGTCACTGCCGAGTGAAGCCTAAAATGTCTGGTGATGGCCGGCAAAAGGAAAAAGGGAAAAAAAAGAAAGAAGGAAAAAAAGAAGAAAAGAAAATAATAATAAAAATTCGATACGTTCATGAATTAAGATTGTAAAATTGCCAAATGAGAAAGTTGCAAGAAATTTCCCCCACTTTTTTTTCGACATGTTCATGAATTAAATTTTGATGTTTTGAGAACATGTTACTTATCCTGTCTTGATTTAATTGCATTGTTAGCTGCCACGCCATGCCTTGGAATTTGAAGAAAAACCGTTTCCACGAAAGCTGCGGATAATGAAGAAGAAGATAGTTGCGAATATATATTTAAATAACTAGACATTGTGTTAACCACTGGGATTCGCCCTAGTGGCCACTCTTCCAACATGGAAGGGGAGGTGAGGGTTCAAATCCCCACCTTTTCGGGGGATGGGGTGAGGACGCGTAAGTTTCAAGAGTGGGTTTCGACTCCACGCCCGCAAGAGCGGGCAAAAGTCCGAGTGAGTGTAGAATAGGAATAGAGTAGGACTGACAAAAAAAAAAAAAAAAACTAGACATTGTGTTGTAAGATATTTTCTTATAAGAAGAGTGTGAAAATGTGCAGCCACTCTAGAAATACCATAATGGAGTCGGCATTGTAGAGAGCTTATCCAATAGAAGGTGTGTGTTTTCTTTAAATAAGTTCCGTGTCTTTTTCATCAATTGGTATCATAGCTTTCGTAGCTCTCGCTTTACGACCACATTTGGAAGAAGTGGAGATTAGAGCAAGATTGCTCCTGTCTTGGAGATTTGTATCGGCGGAAGGAAGATAATTAATAAAATCATTGGCGTAAGCAAACTCCCTCTCTTTTCTGACACGTTTAGGAATTAAAATTGGCAACGGATACACTTCAAATGATTGCTCATTTGGTGGCTTTTGGTCTGTCTATTTCATAAACAATGTTCTTATAAGTCGAATTCTTCGAAAAAGTATGCGATTATGCGATGCTATCTGCAGGGCAAAAGTGGCTCCTCTGCATTTGCAGCAATGCCATTTGTGCTTCTGTTTAGCATTAAGCTCTCTAACGTGCGATAATTAGTGATGCAAGTGTAAATTGACTATGTAAATTGTAAAATCTTTTGAAAATTGGAATCTGTTGATAACACCCGACTTCTCGAGGGGACTAAGGGAGGGCATTATGGGACAATTGACAACGATGTACGACATATCGGCACCAGTCGAGGACAGACCATTGCTGACCTAATGACTGACTGAAAGCTACTCGAGTCCAATATATGCTAATTAGGACTAATTGATTATTGCTTGGGATCGAGCAACAATGATCCAAGACTATTCACGATAATAATTTGCATTGAAATGATAGCAAAATGTGGATTAGGGCCGGTTGTCGAGGTCATCTAATCCATTTTACCTATCTAAAAAGAGAGTTTTGAATGACGTATTAAAGATACAAACATATATGATATAGGACCATGATGCCGAATCGACTCATTTTAAAACTTTGTAATATATCAAAGAGAAAAATTAAAGGGCTACTTTGCAATTTTTCTTGAAAAAACACAACTTGGATAATTTTCACATACCTATCATTAAATATCTTGTTGGAAGACTTTAAGCTACTTCTTCTTCTTGTTTTTTTTTTTTTTTGTAATATAACTTCTCTTTCAACCCCCACCGTGCGTGGAGTTGGTTTTCCACCGGTGGTGAATTTTAAATGTCGAAATTGTAAATATCAAAACAAAATATTTTAAATTTCCTTGATGATACATAGGGTTTATCAAGGACGATATTGAAACATGCATTTCTTTTTTATGGAAAGAAAAGACTTTGGTTCCTGACATAAATATGGAAAACCAAGCGTGAGAGAGGATTCCTTCGGAGTTTGCTTACATCGATGAATCAATCTTAATCAGCTTCTTCTCCACTAACTGCTCAATTTCTCGCGCTCGGATATTTCCAATGTGGGAATGAGGCGAACGCCATCTGGCAGAGAGGACAATTCGGGAAGCATCGTAAGCCCCAGTTTTGTCAGAGAAGAACAATTTTGCAGCCACTCAGGCAATGCGCTCAACTTGGGACAATTGGAAATGTATATCTTCCGCACTGTAATTGCAGAACCTTCGAGCCACCCGGGCAACGAAAGTAATTCCGGTAGATCCATGAGTGCCAAGGATTGAAGGCTCGACATGGAACCTGGTTCATTACTATCGCCTTCTGGCAACCTCAAGCTCTCGCAGTCCCAAATGGTGAGATCCTCCAACGCCTTCAGATTCTTGATGCCTTGTGGTAAGGAGGCCAGCTTCGGACACTCCCCAATCCGCAACATACGGAGCGACGTGAGCGATTGGATATCATTAAACAAGGCCTCCAAATTCTCGCAGCCCCAAATGAGTAGCTGCCGCAGAGAAGTCAAGCGTCCTATTCCATTCTCCGGGAAATGTTTTTGTTTCGTGGTTATATACAAAGCGCGGAGGTTGATCATATTTTTGATGTCTGCGGACAATTCCTCGAGATTCTCACACTCGCCAAGATTTAAGATCTGCAGATTGCGAAGCTCATAGACCGATTTGGGGAGTTTCTTAATTGTCCCGTAGCGTAAATTGAGATACCTCAAATGCTTTAGATCGCCAATGGAACTAGGCAGTAGGTCAAACCTAGAATCCTCCGGCCATAGCACTCGCAAGTGCTTAAATCGCAAAATGCATGTCTCCAGAAAGAACTCCTCGGAGTCGGAGGATCCCAACTTCTGACACTTGATGGTACGAATGCGACTTGGCTTGTTGAAGCAGCCACTCAGTTCATCTTTTGGTACACTAGATAGATCGGGAAATGATACATGCCGAATGGTTGGGGAAATATCCCGCGTCCACACTTTCATGTTGGATGATTCGATTTGTGCCACCAAAATGGCAAGTTCGTAAATGAGGTCGTGCATTTCGAAGAATAGGATTGAATCAAAGTCATTGACAATATTGAAGAATGATCTAGATAACAGCTCCTCCAAGTACTGCCGTCCAATCTCTTCAGGCTCATGATTATTTCCGCTGGATTGGATAAACCCGTTAGAGATCCACAGTTGGATCAGATCAATGTTGTTGAACTGGTGGTTCTTCGGGAATATTGAGCAATAAGCAAAACATCGTTTCAAGTAAGATGGCATTAGATCATAACTTATTCTCAATAAAGGTAAGATTTCCAATGAAGGTAAGGTATTAGTTAATTGCCATGTCTCGTTGTCTCTTATATGTTCCCAGTCGCTCCGGTTGTTCTTTGAATACAACAAGCACCCTAGGGCCCTCAGTGCCATAGGATTTCCCCCACACTTGGTCACGATTTCCTTGCCGATTTTCATAAGGTCCGGGTGATTCTTCTCTTGCTCTTGATCGAATGCATACTTCACGAACAAAGTTAAAGAATCCCCTTGCGAAAGGTTGGCCAAATTAAGTGGGGGAACAGTGCCCATAATTTTGGCGTTGGCTTGATCCCGTGAAGTCACTATGACTTTACTCCCTTTGGAAAGGCCTCCTAACAAATTTATCAGTTCCAACCAACCATTCCTACTTATTGCCCACGCATCGTCCATTACGAAAAAACTCCTTCGGTTCTCCACAAGATTTCTTAGGTGATTTTGCAACATGTCAAGGTTGTAGTTATCGAATTTTGATTCACCACTAAGAGACTTGATGATGTCTCTTATTATATTTTCAATTTCAAATTCTAGCGGCATGGATAACCAAACTTGGTTGTTTTTGAAATGCTCCTTTACCCTTTCATCATTGTATACCAACCTAGTAAGAGTTGTCTTTCCAGTACCTCCCATTCCAATAATTGGAAGGACTTCTATAATTCTAGCTCCAGCATCATCCGATCTTCTCAACATCTCTATTATGCTTTCCTTTTCTTCGTTTCTTCCAATCACATCCGAAGCAGGTACAAAAGAATGAGTTTCCCTCCGCGGAACTATGGTCCTTTCATGAACATCAGTCGACAAGTTGAATTGAGTTTTCTCTTTATCGATCCCATCAAGACTCTTTCTCAGTTCTTTCATATTATGTGCCATCTTAAACTGGAAAATCAACTTGGATATCCACGAGTATAAGTAGCGTACCTTCCTTTTGAGGGTCAAGTGCTCAGTGGACCGCACTCGCCTCCACAGAGCCCTGGCTTCGAATTCGTCTAGCGCGTCCTCGGCGTCATAGCACCAGTTTTTTAGCCTCGACAACCAAAGGCGCACAGCTTCCTGCTTTGTTTGTTTCTGCTCAGCATCGACGAGCACCTTCTGGATCATCTCTAGCGTGTTCTTGAGCTTCTCTCGATCATCCTTGACGCCACAGACCAGTTGAATTTCTTCAACAGCCGATGAAGTTAGTTTCTCTACAAGAGGTCCAAAGATGGTAGAGACGACCTCAGTCATGGTTGTGATTGGTGTTATCGGTTTTTGAGGAGTTTAGTTAGCCAGTATGCAGGAACTAAGCTCGTTATCAGGAGGATGATATTGGCAGGTTATGTAGGCACAGATATCGAAATGGTGCGAAAGAGAACACGGTAAGCACGGGCGAGGAAGAAATGGCGAAGGACGAGAGCAGAGAGATAGAGAGAGAGAGAGAGGGAGAGCAGTACTTGCGAAGTGGAAATTGAGACTGGAGAGAAGGACGATGGAGGAGGCGGCAGCCCTCTCTCTCACTGGCGATTGGGAAACGAATCCCTAGTTTCGCGCGTTTGGAGGGCGGGCAGAGATGATGGACCCATTAGTGAAAAATGTGCTTGACCGACCCATCGGAGCCCCGTTGGTTCCAACAGTGGATCGGGCCAGTCCAATATGCGATGAAATTGAGCGGCGTGAGCTGATTAATTTATGGATTAAGCTTATTTGTAGTTAAGTGAACGAACACAATTATCTATTTCATTACACAGTTTGAAATTTTTAATTTCAAAAAAATAAAGAAGTGAATGATGATTCGAGTTCGAGAGGATTTGGAGAGTTGAAGATGTTTCTGCGTAACTATCAGAGATGTAAGTGAGCTTAGTTAGATGGACAAGTCTCTCCTACGATTGGAATTTTTAAGTTTTTGCCGTCATTGCATGGTTAAGCGATACTTGATGTGAGGATAAAATTGAAAAGGACCTAAAAGTATGATATGTGTCATTACTTTGCTATTAATAATAGAGATAGAGATCGATATGAGAGAAAAGAAAAAAAGTTCGATGAAAGGTAGCAATTATTAAAATGTATTTCAAATTTGAGTCTAGATATAATCCACGATGCCTATGTGAGGAGGATCCACTGCATTATTGAAGTAAAGAAAAGTTGGCAAAAGAACTGTCGGCCAACTCCAATCGTCGATGGTATGCAGAAGAAAAGAAAAGTAAAGAGAACCGTGGGGCATCCTTTCTTTTGTTTGTTTGTTGTGCCATTCCTCCTCCTCGTCCTTCTTCCTTCCCCTTTCCTCCGGGAGCTTCCTCTATCATAACACTACTAAGAAGAATGAAGAGAGAGAACTATGAGACTACCCAGAAGAGACCGAAGAAAATGTACAGAGAGAACTATGAGTCATTGGGGTTAGGAAACACTAAGCATGCTTCAGTGCTCTAGTGTTGTTATAATTTCTTTATATTGCTTATTCTATATTGAAATGCCACTCTCCACATGAACGTAATTGATGCGAAATAAAGGACGAGGCAAATAGAATAATAATTAAATAGATAAAATAAATGAAATAAATCGGATATTGGATTTATATGGTTAAATTAATATGATTTATATTCGTGGGAAAGCAATATAGAATCCCAATATAAAACAAGCACTATCACCGGTATCACAACACTTGAAAGACTCTTTAGCATTTCTCATCCCTCATAATTCCTAATAAAATCTTAGTCTCAAAAATAACATAAATTCGGCTCATAAAAATTTAACTGGCTAAATGACTTGTGCGTGATTATAACAAGAAGAGAACCCTATATGTTAGGGAGAAGAAGAAGAAGAAAACCCTCTATGCTAAATCACCGACACAAGAATCTTCACGTCCCCTCTCTGCTCAGCTAATGGAAACATAAGCATCAATGGGACCACTATAATAACAAAATGGAGTCACATCTTTTCCCGGTGCGTTTCTTCGTCGGAAGTCTCTCTCTCGTCCATAATGCAATAATGAGAGAGAGAGAGTAAGTAAGACTAGAGCAGGTTTTTAAAAGACTTAAGATTAAGAAAAATGTGGGAGATCCGTGTTGGGATTGGAGATTAAGATTGATTGGGATTAAGGGGCTCTGTGATTATGAAGGTAAACACCACGTCAACGTTACCCAATTTTGACTATGATCAGATAGGTAGGTGTATTAGTTTTCCGCGTGTTGAATGAGAATAAGAGGTCGGTGAAAGGTCTACAAGACAGGCTGCTCGTAATAATACAAGAGAGAGGCAGAGTCCATTGTAGAGTCGTCATCATTGTCCTTGTGGCCCCCCATGTGATGTACGTGGGGCTTGAAATACGATGCCTTCACAATTCTGACAGCCATCAATTTCTTCCCGCTGTTTCTCCCGTGCATCATCACTGTCGTGGAGTTAATGAGCCTCTCCACGATTAGACATTGAGCTTTACAGAAGCGCTCGACTGCGTATGTGGCGTGCTGGCAGGCAGGCTGGACGGCAATGTAATCATTCAATGGAGTCTCCAATGGAGCAATGAGAGGTCATTCACCCAAAAGTAATAAATGGAATTGTCAGAATAATGTTAAAAATGGAGAGAAGGACGATGGAGGAGGAAGGCCATTCAATGAGCCGCGTGAAGTAAGTAAATGAAAAAGTGTCTTGCACAAGTGGGATTTTTACGTTTTTGTCGTTTGTTACATAGTTTAGTGAAACTTGATTTACGGGTAAAATTAGAAGGATCTAAGAATGACATGCGTGTTGCTGCTCTAATTATAATATAGTGATAAGGATCAATATGAGGAAAGGAAATTGTTAATAATGAAAAAAAAAAAAAGCGATTGTTAGTTGGCGTCTTCCGTCATGCTTGGCAGGCTGGCGGTGCAATAAATGGTTGTGAAGACTGTTGATGGGGGCGACGCGAAGGAGATTTAATGTGGTACTATTTTGAAGGTTTCTTTTTTATTTTTCATATCTGAATTTTAGTACTTAGATTTATTTTATTCATTACATTTAGAATCAAGCTAATAAGATCCATCGGAGATAAAATATAGAAAGAAAACCTCAGTGTTGCAGAAAGGCATCGGACATCAATGGCATAAACTAAAATTGAACCGATGCGAGGAGAGTTGTTAGATGATAGGACGGGGCAAACTTGAGGAGTATCAAAGTTGAACCTAATATTTAAGCCAGGAACTTGGTCTCATTAGCAGCCCGTGGCCACTTGCCACCCGAGATGACAAGGCATTAGATGCAAGGTTAGAGAGAGGGATTTGTCACAGTTGAGCATCCAGATCTAGGGAGGGACTTGGCAATGAAATTTCGTCCACTGAAAGGGATTCCTGACAAATCGGCAGGCCCACCGTCGAAGGCCATCCCTGAAACTCCGTACCCGTTTCTTCCCACATTATTAGCCGGCAACGGTTGTTGGTGTGGTTCTTTTATATATAATGAATGTGGGAAGAAACGGGTAATGAATGTCCAATTTTTAGCCTATTCCAAATTATCGGAACTATATCTGAAGTGATCCGTGCAATTTTAAGCCCCCTTTCTCTCACTTCATTCCAACATATAAATTTTCCATGAGTTCTATCATACAATACTTCAAAGAAGCCATATCAATAATATAATTATTATTGTAGGCTAACTTCACAAAATGTAAATGTCCATTCCAATTACCTTTAAAGTCAGGTGAATGATTTCCGTCGCGTGGTTCACGCTTCTGACAACCATCAATTTCTCCCCACTGTTTCTCCCGTGCATCATCACTGTCAGGGAGTTAATGAGCCTCTCCACAATTGGACATCGAGCTTTTCTGAAGCCCTCGACTGAGCACCTACCGGCACCGTGCGGAACACAGGCGGCGTGTTTGGCAGGCGGGTTGGACAGCAATTTAACCATTCAATGAGAGGTCATTCACCCAGAAGCAATAAATGGAGTTGTCGGAATAATGTTAAAGATGGAGAGAAGGACGATGGAGGAGGGAGGCCATTCAATTCAATGAGCCGCGTGAAGTAATTAATTAATTAATAATAGGTTATGCTTACCCTTATTTGTAAGTGACCAGATATGATTATTTATTTCAGTACACAGTTTGAAGTTTTTTTATTTAAAAAGGTAAAGAAGTGAATGATGATTAGAATTCGAGAGGATTCGGAGAGTTGAAGTCGTTTTTTACATAACCGCCAAAAGCGTGAGCGGGGTGCTTAAATTAAAAAGTGTCTCGCATGAGCGGAATATTTACGTTTTTGCCAGTTAAGTGAAACTCGATTTACGCGTAAAATTAGAAAGGATCCTAAAATGAAATGCGTGTCGCTGTTCTAATTATAATATAGTGATAAAGATCAATATGAGGAAAAAAAATTGTTAATAATGAAAAAAATAAAATAAGCGATTGTTAGTTGGGGTCTTCCATCATGCTTGGCAGGCTGGCGGTGGCAATGAATGGTTGTGGAGACTGTCGACGGGGCCACCCGAGGGAGATTTTTGCTGTACTCTTTTGATGGTTTCTTTTTATTTTTCATATCTTCATTTTAATTCTTTCGATTTCTTTTATTCATTACATTTAGAATCAAGCTAACAAGATCCACCGGAGATAAAAAGATAAACAAAATATCAAATCTTAGAACTATAGTACATTTATCTATCCATACCAAATCTCTAAGTGAGAGATTCCTCTTTTGACCTCTCAACTTAAATTACCTCAAACATTAATAATAACACGAATTAATTTTATAAGAATTCGTGTCTAGCATTTGACAATGCAAACCGCTATTAACCCCACTCTCCACCACAGTTGAGTCTCCACTGTCTAAATGCAGTTAGTTAATTGTCAAACAAGGGCATAAAAGATTAATTACGCCTTTTTAATGACGAAGCTATTCATCTTTTGAAGATTTTTAATGGATGCCACCGGCCCAATTTACTGTTAATTGGCGCACATAGAACGCGTTGGGCCTAGAAGCCCACTGACCTTTTCCATTGGATAGCAACGCATGGAGAATTAATAGAATTTCTTGATAAATTATATGGATGCGCAAACAACAACCTTTCTTTTAAATAGTCTGATCTTTAATTTCACTCCTCTTTATTTGTTTCCTTAACTCGTTATCTCTCATGTGCATCGCGTTTTTCTTTCCCACTTTGTAAGTTCTATGCTATTTACTTTTAAAACCAGAGGGCAACTCGCGCATTGAGCTAGAAACTTACAAGTAATAAGATAATTCATATAATATCTTAAAATATTACATTTCGGTGTTGTATTGAAAACCCATCAATTAAAGTTGGATGTTTTAGATGTATTTATCAAACATAATTGTAAGGAATACTTGAAATTAAAGCGACGTTGTTATTGAATGGAAATACTTGTATTAAAGTGATGATTGCATGAAAAATGACTCGTCATTTTATAGTAAATTGAAAAGAACTTAATAAGTGGGAAAAGAAAACACCAGGATATGTAAAATAATTAATAAAATAAGTAAACGAAAACAATAAATAGGAGTGAAATTAACTGTGAAAATGTCTACTAACATAAGGTATATCCTTTTTTTTAGGCAACTCTTTTGAGTTGTCAAGAGAAATTTAATTTTTTCGATATATAAATTATCGTTAAAATACATCTCAAAATTTGAGCCCGTTTAATAAACTGGACGTATTAACTTAGTAGATTAAAGTTCAAGATTGGATCTTGCATAATGCGGAAACCTCATCTTTGATCGAGCACGTATATTGTTTCCTTTTAAAAGTTCGACGTATGAATAAAGAAGACAAAAAAAGGAAAGTCAAATTGGTGGACTTTTGTTGACCTAATTTTTTATTCTTTCAGGCGGCGGCCTATTTAAATATAATTAAGGATGTCGTCTTGGGTGTGTCGCGCTTGAAGATATATACTGCGAGTCTTCACCGAAGTAAATTAAGAAGAAGAGCCTTGAAGCGCCGTGTTATGGACGAGTGCTGGGTGCGCCGCTCTTGATGTGCAAAATTTATTGGAGTGCCGTTTTTTCGGGAGTGCTTGGCAGCGGGCGTCTTCGTCGAATTACACAGATGATTCAAGTATTTGTCGCCGATTAAATTCTTGTGATAATTTTTTTTTTATAATTCTTTCGTGACATTGAGATATTATTTCATGAGAAATTGTGAGACTAAATACCGCGTGTATTATTGATTGTAATTGAGGTTTGGCCAATACCGTGAGTGTTTGAGCAACTCGAGTGTAGTAGTAATCAATCTCTGTATATCGTTTAATCTATAATGGAATTTGTTGCTACTCATTCCATGGACATGTAAATCTAATGTCCAATTTATTTTCTTGTTCTGTCAATTTTATTGTATGATCGCTCACTTTCCGCAACAATACAAATCTTACTTCTCAAGAAATTTCATCACTTCTCCATGCGTTGCTCCCCAAATCAAGTGATCGTTGGTCAGTAAACAATCAATTGAAAAAAAGGAAAAACTCCATAGGATAAGTAAGATTTCAAATTACATAAGTCTATTATCATTTATTTCCGCCCAAATCGTCGTTAAAAGACATGTGATTTTTTTTTTTTTGTTAGAAAAGTAAATAGAGATCTTACTTTTCCAGAAGGTACATATTTCTTTTAACCTCATGTTACGGTATTTACTTGTGTGAGAAAAAAAAATCACAGGAGCATAAACTAATTAAGAGAACAAATGACCATGCATTCTTTGCGCACAAACAATCATAAAATGAAGCGGAAAACAATTCCAAATATTATCCTAATTGAGTAAAGAAAAAAATTGGCAAAGATACATTTGTTGAATATTAGGCGTACATTACTAGCGTTTCACTCTGGTCACATAACACGTTACAACTGCCATTATTTTGGGCATTTGAGTATTGTATAAAGGTATATGTAACCATGATGACTTGAGTAACTCGAATAGGATTTTCTTTACCAAGAAATTTACATCAACAACCGTAATGTGCAAATGCTCTATTATCTTGAAGTTAGATTACGGAAATATTGCGAATTCCCAATCCCCAACTCTTGTTTAAATATACCATTTGAGAAAGTTGTAGGAATCCTCTCTTGCACTTGGCTAACCAATGTCGGGAACCAAAGCTTTTCTTTCCCCGAAAGAAAATACACATTCCTATTTATCATTAAGCAATTTAAATTATTCATTCTAGTATTTATAGTTTCGACATTGAAAATTCGTCCCTTATGGAAAGAAAAATTTTCACATGGGTGGCGGTGGACGAAACATAAATTAAAAAATAAAAATAAAAAGAGTAGGGTCTACGAACTGGACATTTAAAGATACATATGTGAAAATTATCCGGTTGTTTCTATTCAAAGAAAAATTGCGGAGTGGCCCTTTAAACTTTCTATTTGTTTCAAAATATAAAGTTTGTGTCATGAAAAATGAATGATTCAGATAACATTTTCCTAATAACGATCGCTTGTATCGCTTATAAAAATAAACGAACGAAAAATATTGTCATCATCCATGAAAATATTTAAACATAAATTATTATTGATAATGAAAATTTTTCTATTTCCTTATCATTTCAAGAGATACAAGCGATCATTTTGAGGAAAATTTTATCTGAATCTTTTTTTCCATGGGACTCATCATTCTTCTTCTTTTATTTTTTTATTTTTTTCAATCTACTCTTGCAAAGTTTAAAAAATGAGTCTGATTCACCAAGATGGCCCGATATATTTGTATTCAGCAAAAATACCAAAAAAGTTATAAACTTGTTGCATTAGTACCGATTTAATCCTAAATCTTGTATAAGCAACCTTCACGGCCTAAGCGAGGCAACCCTCGTCGCTTGGGCAAGGGCTCGACCATCGCCAAGTCTATTGAGGGCTTGACCCTTGCGGCCTATGCGAGGGCAGCCCTAGCTAGATCTGGTGTTGGCAAGGGTCGCCCTCGTGGCCTCCAATGAGGGCTCAAGCCTTGCCGCCCTCCCTAGATCTGGCGAGGGCCGCCCTCGCCCAAGCAATGAGGGCTGCGGCGGCTGGTATCGACCACAGGGCAAAGGAGAAAGAATGGAAGAAAAAAAGAGAGAGAAGGAAATAAAGAAAAAAGGACAAAAAATTTAGAAATAATTTAAAATTTAAAAAAAAATTAAAAATAGCCACTTCAACTCCGGTCATGCCATATAGGATGGTCGGTGTTCATGTCAACGATTTCAGGTCTAAAGTAGTTGGATGGACTGAATTGATACTAATGGGAAAATGTTTAGGATTAAATTAGTTAAATTTAAAAATTTAGGATCGAATTGGTATAAATATTATAGGTTTATGATTTTTTTGGTACTTTTCCTATTTGCATCCTAGAGCTCAATATGTCATTCAAAATTCTCTTTTTTGATGAGTAAACTGGATGAAATCACCATGGCAACTAGTCCGATCCCATATTTTGCTATCATTTCAATGCAAATTGTCATTGCGAACAGTCTCAGGTCATTGTCGCTCAATCCCAAGTGATATTCAATTAGTCCTAGTTATTATCGATTGGACTTGATTAACTTTCAGTCAGCCAATTGTGCAAAATGCCTAACCTAAACACCCAACGGGCGTCGAGCAGTCAGTGTTCTCGGCAAATTCCAATTTTCCAAAGATTTTTCAATTTACATATATGTCAATTGAAAAAATATGAAAGGTTATCACACACATGTCAATGGGCCTAGGAAATCTCATTTTGAATCGAGGTGGCTTGGCTTTTGAAATTTTTTCATCCTCAAATTCTAACTTCTAAGTTTCTAATAATACGACACAGACGGAGGTGCTTTGACTATTCTCTCCCTTTTTTTTTTTTTTTTTTTTTTTTTTTTGTTGGGGGAAAATTAAGCCCCAACATAGATAACCAAAGGGAATTGCAAAATGCAAAGTAGCCATTTTTGCTTTACAGATAGCATCGGTGTACTTTCTCGAAGAATTTGACTCACGAGAACATTGTTTATGAAATAAACTAACCGAAAGTCACCAGAAAAGCAATCGTCCGAGTTGGATTTGTAATGCAATATTAATTCAAAAATGTGTAAAAAAGGTGGGGGTGGGGGGAGGATTTTGCTTATACCGATGATCAAATTTTTTTTTTTTTGGTCAGTAAGGAAAGCTCCGATATCAATCGATAAAAAAGGTACCAAACTCATTTGAAGAAAATACACACCTTTTTATTAGAGGCGTCCTCTGCAACGTTGGGAGACTCCTTACACACAATTACACAAGCACACAAATATTTCTAGAAAGACCTTTTTTTTCAGATATTGCTAGAGTGGCTAGTATATTAGCCCCACTCTTCTTATAAATAAAATATCTTACAAGAAAATATTTGTATATTGATATATCTAGTCGCTGTTATCGACGCACGAAACGGAGTCTTCTTCTTCATCGCTGCTCAATTCCTCGTTATTAATTGTGGCGATGAGGCGAATGCCATGTGGTTTAGAGGACAATCTACCAGAGTCATAAATCTGTTTTTGTATAGAAGAACAATTTTGCAGCCATTTGGGCAATACCCCAAATTTGGGACATCGATTAATCATTATCCTCTGCAATGTGCTTGCAGAACCTTCGAGACACCCAGGCAACGAAACTAATTCCGATAAATACTCGAGTCTCAAGGCTTGAAGGCTCGACATGGAGTCCGGTTCATTACTTTTGCCTTATGGCAGCTTCAAGCTCCTGCATTCCTCAATCTAGAGGTCCTCCAATGCCTGGAGATTCTTGACGCCTTGTGGTAAGGAGGCCAACTTCGGACAACCTCGAATGTGCAACCTACGGAGCGAAGTGAGCGATTGGATATCATCGAACAAGACCCTCAAATCTATGCACCATACAATCCATAGCCACCGCAGAGAAGTCAAGCATCCTATTCCACTCTTCAAGAAACCCTGTTGTTTCGTGGTTATAAACAAAACACGAAGACTGATCATATTCTTGATATTTGCAGGTAATTGCTCTAGTTCATAGCACCCTGAGAGATTTAAGGTCTGCAAATTGCGAAACTTGCAAATCGATTCGGGGAGTTTCTTGATGTGCAAGTTGTTGCATAAACAAAGAAACCTCAAATGCTTTAGACCGCCAATGGAACTAGGCAGTAGGTCAAATTCAGACCAGTATAGCCATAGCGCTCGCAAGTGCTTGAATTGTGAAATGCATGTCTCCAGAAAGAACTGCTCAGAGTCAGAGGGTCCCAAATTCTCACACATAATGGTACAAACACGGCCTAGTTTGCTCAAACAACTGCTTACTTCATCTTTTGGTACACTAGATGGGTTGGGAAATGATATATGCCGAGTCGTCGGGGAAATATCTTGCGTCCACACTCTGATGTTGGACGATTCAGTTTGTGCCACCGAAATGGCAAGTTCATAGAGGAGGTCATGCATTTCCAAGAACAGGGATGGGTAAATCTCGAAAACATCGAAGAAGGATCTGGAGATCAGCTCCTCCAAGTACTGCCATCCAATTTCTTCCAGCTCATCCTGATTATTTCTGCTGGATTGGATAAACCCATTCAAAATCCATAGTTGGATCAGATCAATGTGGCTGAATTGGTGATTCTTCGGGAATATCAAACAATAAGCGAAACATCGTTTCAAGTGAGACAGCATTAGATCATAACTTATTCTCAATAAAGGTAAAATATAAGTTTGTAATTGCCACATCTCATTATCTCTTATATATTTCCAGTCACTTCAGTTGTTTTTTGAATACAACAAGCTTCCCAAGATCTTCACCGCCATAGGATTTCCTCCGCACTTGCTCACGATTTCCTTGCCGATTTTCATAAGGTCCGGGTGATTCTTCTCTTGCCCTTGATCAAACACGTACTTCACAAACAAAGTCAAAGAATCCTCCCTTGAATGGTTGGCCAAATTAAGCGAGGGAACAATGTTGTAATATATTTATTATTCTAAATATGATCCCAATATTATATTCCCAATTAATTCCGATTTATTGCCCAATTTATCACCCACATCTATTACGTGATATTTGCCCGTTAATATGTTACTATAACTGTCTTGATTGAAGATGTCAGTAAAACGAAATAAAACGTCAGGTCATCTAGTTCAAACCTTATCACTACAGAAAACACACCATCAGGTTTGAGGGGTATTGGCTAGCAGAACAACACGTACAGATCTAGTATTCCCCATATTGCAGATCGATCATGTTGCGTGGATCTGTCCAAGGTTTTAAAGTTTTCTGCTTTTGCGGATTTTATCAATGGCTGGAGGTATGTTGATTTTTAGGTTTCCGCAAATCGATCCCGACTTTTGTACGAATTTATCCGTGATTGATAAATCGGGATCGTCAAGTTTTAGTTTATATTTAATCTAACAAATAGTGCTCGTAATTTTGGCAATGGTTTGATCCCGTGAAGTCACGATGACTTTACTCCCTTCGAAAACTCCCCCTAACAAATCTCTTAGTTCCTCCCAATCCTCCCTCCTCATTTTCCACACATCGTCCATTACAAACAAATACTTTTTGTTCTTGACAAGGTTTCTTAGGCGATTTTGCAACATGTCAAGGCTTCAATTATCAAAATTTGCTTCGCCACTAAGACACTTGATGATGTCTCTTATTATCTTCCCAAGTTCGAATTCTAGTGGCATGGATAACCAAACTTTGCTGTTTTCGAAATGTTCATTCACCCTTTTATCATTGTATACCAATTCAGTGAGAGTCGTCTTTCCAGTACCTCCCATTCCAATAATTGGAAGGACTGTTATAATTCCAGCTCTAGCATCATTTGATCTTCTCAATAGCTCTATTATGCTTTTCTTTTTTTTTGTTCCTTCCAATCACTTTCGAAGCGGGTACAAAAGAATGGCTTTCCCTCCTCGAAACTATGGCCTTTTCATGAACATCACTCCACAAGTTGAACTTAGTTTTCTCTTCATTGATCCCATCAAGTCTCTTTTCTAGTTCTTTCATATTATGTGCCATCTTAAACTGGAAAATGAAGTTGGATAGCCACGAGGACAAGTAGTGTACCTTCCTTTTGAGGGTCCAGTGCTCGGTCAACCTTGCCCGCCTCCGCAAAGCCCTCTTTTCAAATTCGTCTAGCACGTCCTCGGCATCATAGCAAAAGTCTTTAAGCTTCGACAACCAAAGCCTCACAGCTGCCTCTTTTGTTTGCCTTGGATCAGCATCGGCGAGCACCTTCTGGATCATCTCTAGCTTGCTCTTGAGCTTCTCTCGGTCATCCTTGACGCCACATACCAGTTGAAATTCTTCAACAGTCGATGAAACTAGTTTCTCTAAAAGAGGTTCGAGGATGCTAGAGACGAAGTCGGTCATGGTTGTGATTAGTGTTACTGGTTTTCGAGGAGGTGTGGCGTAAGCACTATGCAGGAACTAAACTAGTAATCAGGTGAAGCATAGCAAAGAAGGAAGATTTTGCCAGTTAATATAGGCACGGACATAGGAATACTCACGGTTCCATGGATTGTGCCCAGACAGTCGCATGGTTCACTCAATTCTCGGTGAAAATCTGCAAGTAATTCGATGCCGTTCCATTTGGATTAGGAATGCCTTCGTCGGATGAAAGATAAAGCAAAAGTGGCCTGAATTCTGCTACCTTTCTCTTCGATCTTTACTGCATTCCTTTCTTTCTTCTCTGTTTCTTGGAAGATAAATATGTGCACAGAACAGAATAAGCTCCTTTTCATTGCTTGATCCCTGTATTAGATGCCCACTCTTTCGCCCTTCTACAAGAATGAGAATGATTGGTTTACAAGTGTGCTGTTTTGCCCCCACAATTTTGTACATTGGAAAAAGACTTTCTAAGATATTGTAAAATAATGGAACAAATTCTAAACGATTCTTGGTGTCGATATTTGTGTAGCTTCTGTTCACTACTAAATTAGAGTCGAATTGTACACACTACTACAGAAAAAAAGAAGTTAAAATAAACATCAATTCTAAGTGCTTCATGATGTCCCTGATTTGAATGAATTCTTTTGTCCCAAATATTGAAACATAGATAGAGTTAGCTCGAAGCAACGTAGCCACTACATTTTTGCATGAAATGGACAATGCATAAAAAGAT
Source organism: Eucalyptus sp. ANBG9806169 (assembly GCA_014182395.1). Lineage (NCBI taxonomy): Eukaryota > Viridiplantae > Streptophyta > Magnoliopsida > Myrtales > Myrtaceae > Eucalyptus > Eucalyptus sp. ANBG9806169. The sequence goes on along the minus strand of CM024573.1, from coordinate 37,834,191 downwards.
TTTATTACAGACAACACTCACACAATGCCCGATTCACGTGAAGGATCTCTCGTGTTAAAAAGAGTTGTGGGAGGGCCGGCACATTATGTTTGGCCTTTACCCTCGTCGCACATCTCAATTTGGGTGCAAGGTCCGTAATCAATATGCTTGGGAGGGTGGTAGTTGTTGCATATCCACGGAAGAATTGGGAAAGACACATTCCTGACAAAATCTCTAACCAAAAAAAAAAAAAAAAAAAAAACCCGAGTGATGGTATTATTCATGAACTCCGTTGTTGCAGAAAGATACTGAGCATTGGACACCAACAGCACGTACTAAAATTGAACAGATGCTAGTACTTTACGGCTTATAAAGAGTTGTTAGACAATAGGACACGGCAAACTTGAGGAGTATTGAAATTGAACCTAATATTTAAGCCAGGAAATGGCTTTCATTGGCAGCCGGTCGCTCTTGCCATACCAGTTGACAAGGCATAGATTCATGATTGTTGAGCATCAATATTTAGGGCAGGATTTGACAATGAAGTTTTTGACTACAGAAAGGGATTCATAATGACCATAGGCCTACTGTGCGATGCCACGCTTGAAATTCTGTTTCTGTTTCATCCCGCTATTCTCTGCTGGCAACGGTTGTTGGTGCGGTTCCTGAATACTCTGACGGAACAGGGAAAAAAGAAAGTTAGACAACATTCTAATTTGCAATTTTCTGGTCAAGGGGTGCGTCCAAATACTCGAATGGTGCTTATCCACAACTGCTTTGTGCAATTTTAAGCCCATCCCAAATTACTAAAACTATATCTGAAGTGATCCCAGCAATTTTAAATCCTCTTTCTACTACTCACTTCCAACATATAGGGATTCCAAGAGCTCTGCCATACAATGCTTCAACAGGAGCATACCTTTAGTCATCTAATAACAGGGGAGATCCAGATGGAGTGATTTGATAAGGCTTCGTGATTAGTGTTTTGTGCTATTGGTGGCTAGAGCTCTGATCGAGAACTCGCACCTGATAAGGTGGTCTCTTCTGCTCAAAGCATTCTCTGGTCTTTTTGCTCTAATATGTGGGAATGGATATATTGTCGGCATCAATCAGATATACGATATCGGCATTGACAAGTACGTGGTGCTTGCTTGAACATTGTTTTATTAAAATAAATCTGGCTAGATGGGTGTTGGTTACAGCATCACTATTACTAGCATGAAAAGAACTGAAAAGTTACAAGATATTGGAACTGAGAAACAGAGCAAAATTACTTCTAGCCTCAACATAGATATTTGAAGTGAGAAAGAATGAATGTATTCATAATGAGACAATGCAACATCCCAATTTTTACTGGACATCAGATTTAGGTCAGTGTTTGAGGTACCGTGCAAGCGCTCACTGTTATTTTGGAGGTCCATCTTTTTAATTAACCTTCTTGTCATGCCTTTGCTTTTGAGGATCAATGTCCTCAACTTCCTCTCCAGTTTTATGATAAGTATCTTTTTTATCTTATTTCAGGGTCAACAAACCTTACTTGCCTATAGCAGCAGGAGATCTTTCTATTCAACATGCCTGGCTTTTGGTAATTTTTTTTTGCAGTGACTGGCCTGTCGATTGTTGCTTCAAACTTTGGATCATTCATCACTTCTCTTTACAGTCTGGGTCTTTTTCTTGGAACCATCTATTCTGTTCCTCCTTTTAGGATGAAGAGATTTCCTGTTGCAGCATTTCTTATTATTGCCACGGTAATATTTTCTGCCTTTTTTTTCCCGTAGAATCGAGTAGTTTAAATTTACTTCATCTTTTTGTGCCTTGCTGGAGGACTATCTTCGACTCTTTTTTGGGGGATATTGTACTTGTATTGGCACCATAACTAATAAAGTATTGGTATATGACCTTTAAGGCTATCATGGATACTTCATCGCAATATCTTAGAAAAAGAATTGTCAAAACGTTTGGCAAGTCCTAATCTGTCCAGAGACTCCACACTTATGATGCTGCATGTAAAATGCAAAATAGTTTATTCTTTTATACATTGACTTATCCAAGTACTTGCGATACTTTTGCATATTCTACATGTCCCAAATTCAGAGGTCTGAAGGAATTAAAGCACCCATTTGCACCTGCCAACACCCTGCTACCTGGTCAGGGTAAACATAACATCAGAAGGGCAGTAGATAAAATAAACACTTCTCAATGTGGTTGGCCATGTTTGTACCTTAATTATGTGAATGTTGCCATTCTGTTCATATTATGGGAGCTCAATTACAAGTAAGCTCCGGTGGATGTACATGGTGATGGAATCTTAAATGTGCGTGTTTCTATCAAATCACCCTTCGAAAGATTGACCATTTTAATGTAAAGGGGAGAAAACGATATTGACCTTTGGTGTATCTGCTTGCTACCTCTTTATTCTCTTTATTTATTTTCACATTCTTCCAGTCATTTCTACTTTGAGCTCTTAGTTTCATTGTTCAACTTCACTCGTGAAGTTAATGAACTCCCTCTCTACCTTTGCCTTCTTGTAACTTTTTTGTACGAGTGCTTTGCAATGCATTTTTAAAAGTGTTGCCGTATCATTGGCTCAGTGGGGCTTTTCAATGAGTAGAGGATTATTTTTCAATGGGCTGAAATGAAAGAATATGCTATGAGATGGACTTAATAATTCCTTTATCTGAATGGTATGTGTCTTCAATTTAATCGAAAGGTATTTTCTTCTTTGATCTAAGGTTAGTTATTTGTTTACATCCATCTATTTTTTAGTGAATTTTTTGGCTTAGTAAATGTCAGATGCAGGACATAAGTCGAGAAAATCGAAAGGGATTTTGTTTATGCAACTGGAGGTCTTTCCTAGTCTGGTACTTCAAGTTAATGTCGTGAACTTTAGACTTGACTATTCTGTTAAATGTCTAGTAATACGACTCTGAGATGATTTGCATGTGCATTGTGTAGTTTTCAAATTTAATGTTTTCCTTTGTGGTTACTTCAATTTGAAGGAGTTACAGTTTGATTGGATATAATAAAATAAACGAAATATCAAGTCTCAATCTCTATAGTGTATTTATTCATCCATGCTATCCTTTTAAAAGAAGGGTTCCTCTTTCGATCTCTCGACTTAAATTACCTTTGAACATTAATAATAACTTGAATTAATTTTAAATGAATGCAAAGGCTATATTTCATTGATTAGCACTTTAACCACCGCTCTCTACTCTTGAGTCTATAGTTTCAAGTTAATCTCTACTATTTAATTAAGGGTGTATCTGTTTCATGAAAAACAAATTATTTGAAAAATATTTGCCTTTAAATGGTCGTTTGTTGGTAACGTTTGAAATTGTTAGTCAATGAAAAATATTCTCGACATTGACAACAATTTGTCTCGACATTCTTCATAAATGATGAAAGCATTTTTCATTTATTCATTTTGTAAAAGATACAAACAACAATTTTAAGAAAAGTTATTTTTTAAATCATTTATTTTCGCAGAAAATAAATGGAGTCTAAAATGCAATTAGCTTTGTCAGCAAGAAAGTTATTCGTCATTTAGGATATTTTCAGTGGGCGTCACCGGCCGAGCCCAATGTAAATGGCGAACATAGCATGCGTTGGGCCTAGTGACCCATTAATTTCTTGCTTTGGGCAGCAATGCATGGAGAAATATAAAATTCCCAGATAGGTTAGATTGGTATTTGCAAACAATGATCTTTCTTTTGAATTGTCTGAACCTTAATCTCACTCCTATTTCTTGGTTTTATTAAATTATTATTTCTCAAACGCTTGGTGATTTTGTTTTCCACTTTATTTGAAATTCTATTATAATTTACTATAAAACTATACGTTAACTTGCGAATTGAGCTGGAAACTTACAAGAAATAAGACAGTCTTATAATATGCGAAAGTATTATATCTCTCTATTATATGAAAAATTTATCGATTAAAGCTAGATGTTTTAGATGTATTTATCCAATGCATTTATTCGGGGGATACTTTAAATTAAAGTGATGTAGAAATTGAATGCAAATACTTGTATTAAAGTGACGACAACAAAAAATGATATTACAGTAAATCGAAAAGAACTTGCAAAGTGGGGAAAAAACATCAGGCACATGGGGAAACACTTGATAAAATAAGTTAACAAAAGCAACAAATTGGAGTGAAATTAAAAGTGGAGTGTCTACTAACATAAGGTAGCTCGGGGAGATAAACTGAGACCTTGCTTTTCCCAAAAACCATAAGACCCAAAACTTTTCAAACATATAGCCTTAGAAATGTGAAGTGAGATCTCAATTTATCTCAACTTATTCGATCGCTAATATTAAGAAAATCTTATGATTACACTTCTCACCATGTAATAATACCAAAAAACCATGTCGGTTATGGTTAAGCCTCCACAATCACATAGGCTATGATTAAGCCCCGAAATCAAAACCAGTCTATGCACATGTATATCGCATCATGTCTTGATACATATGTTAACAATGAGCATCAAATCGGCATCATAGTACTGCATGCCGGCACATCCATCACCATTGTAAATGACATTTTATTTCTAGAATGTTTGCAGACAACATTCACGAGAAGTTAAATTAAATTTAGTACCGTACGACAAAATGCTATACTTTCTCATAAAACAAAATACGTGCCATGATGATCTACGTCCCTCACTAGAAATTGCACTATTTAGAAGCAAAGGCTAAATGGGCCCAAAAGTCCGTTCGTTACAAAACTACAAAATTGCCTTACGAGACCCGAATTTTGGGTCCATGGGCCCTATACGCACCCCAATCACCTTATTTTCCGAATACCAAATAAATATTGTTAAGTCTATTTTCTTCAAGAATCGTATCAAACCTTTCAAAGACTACAGATCAGACTTTTGAACCATCAATATTTATTCGAACGGATTGCATAAAAAATTATCCAAGTTGCGTTTTTCAAAGAAAAACTTCAAAGTGGCCCTTTAAACTTTCTATTTGATTCAAAATATATATGTGCATTCATATTGACAATCTATTCTTACAAAGTTTTACAAATGATCAGCTCACCAAAATTGCCCTGTATGTTTGTATTTTATGGTCAACATGTCATTTAAAATAAAATCACCTCGACAACCTCCTAATACATATTTCGAATGCAATTGTCATTGCGAACGGGCTTGGGGTCACTGTCACTCGATCCCAAGTGGTAGTCAATTAGTCTCAATTAGCATCAATTGGACTTGAGTAGCTTTCGGTCGGGCATGAACTCGATAATCATTCATCCTTGACCAGTGCCGATGTGTTTTATATCATACTCAATTGTCCCAATGCCTATCCTTAATCCCAACGGGCGTCGTGTAGTTCGGTGTTGTCAACAAAATCCAATAATTACAATTTACATATTTGTTAATTGAAAAGATATGAAAAGTTATCACATACATATCAATGGGCTAAGGAAATCTCATATTGAATCAAGCCTGCGAGCGTAGGAGGCGCCTTGAAATTTTTTCATTCTCAAATCCTAACTTCTAAATTTCTAATATCACAACATTTTGAGGTGCTTCGACTTTTTTATTATTATTTAGAGGGGTAAATTAACCCTCGACATAAATAATTAAATGGAATTGCAAAATACAAAATGGCCACTTTTGCTTTGTGGATAGCATTGCACAATTTCTGGAAGAATTTGACATAAAAACATTTTTCATGAAATAAACAAATCGAAAGTCACCAGATTAGCAATCGTTTGAATCATATGCATATCCAAATTTAATTAATAAATGTGTCAAAAAAGAGGGAGTTTGCTTATATCAATGGATCAATTTATTCCCTTCCTTCCATCGACGTAAATCTCAGGAATGAGAGCGATCTTGCTCCAATCTCCACAGATTCTAGCTATGGTCGTAGAGAAAGCTCTTATATCAATTGATGAAAAGACATAAAAGTCATTTAAGGAAAACACACATCTTTATCAGAGGCACTTTCTATAATATTGGTCGAGAGAACTCTTCATACACACTCATAAGCACACAGATATTTCTAAAAAGATATCTTTCTAGATATTTCTAGATTGGCCAAGCTGTTAGCAAGACATTACCACTCCCATTCTTATAAGAAAATATCTTATGGGACAACAACTACATATTTAGTTGTTTAATCACAATTATCTTCTTCAAACATCGGTGTTCTTGATCAATTCCCCTGCAATTAAATTATCTACGGCTCTTGTGGAAATGATTGTTTCTTCGGATTCCAAGGCGCCGCGTGGCAGTTAACCATGCAAGTAAATTAAGACAATATAAAAAACATGATCTTAAAATATCAAATTTTAATTTATAAACGTGTTGAAAAAAAGGGGAGTTTGGTTTTACCGATGGAACAATTTTAATCAATCTTCTTCTCTATTATCGTCATCTGAGTCTTCTCCACTATGTTCTTCGAGCCTTCTCCACAACTGCTCAATTCCCCGCAATCGATTATCCGCAGCTTTGTCAATGTGGGGATGAGGCGAACGCCATCTGGCAGAGAGGACAATTCAGGACAATCATTGATCACCAGTGTTCTCAGAGAAGAACAATTTTGCAGCCACTCGGGCAATACACTCAAGTTGGGACAATCCCAAATTCTTATGCTCTGCAATGTACTTGCAGAACCTTCAAGCCACCCGGGTAACGAAACTAGTTCCGAAAATTCCCCGAGACACAAGGATTGAAGCCTTGACATGGAGCATGGTTCATTACTATCACCTTCTGGTAGTAGCCTCAAGTTCTTGCAGTGGAAAATCATGAGATGCTCCAATGCCTTCAAATTCTTGATGCCTTGTGGTAAGGAGGCCAACTTCGGACATTCGTAAATAAACAACTGACGGAGCGACGTGAGCGACTGGATATCATCGAACAAGGCCTCCAAATTCTTGCACTCCACAATCCATAGACACCGCAAAGAGGTCAAGCATACAATTCCACCCTCCGGGAAACGCTGCTGTTTTGTGGTTATAATCATAACACGGAGGTTGATCATATTCTTGATGTTTGTAGGCAGTTCCTCGAGTTCATCGCACTTGCCAAGATTTAAGTTCCGCAGATTGCGAAGCTCGCAGACCGATTTCGGGAGTTTCTTGATTTTCTTGTTGTTTTCTAAACTGAGATACCTCAAATGCTTTAGACCGCTGATGGAACTAGGCAGTAGGTCAAAGCTAGAGTCCTGTAGCCATAGCACTCGCAAGTGCTTGGATCGCGAAATGCATGTCTCTAGAAAGAACTCCTCAGAGTCACAAGATCCCAACTCCTCACACACGATGGTGCGAACGTGGCTCAGTTTGCTCAAGCAGCTACTTAGTTCATCTTTTGGTACACCATGGTGGTTGGGAAATGATAGATGCCGTGTCGTGGGGGAAATATCCTCCGTCCACACTTTTATGTTGGACAATTCGGTTTGAGCCACCGAAATGGCAAGTTCGTAAATGAGGTCGTGCATTTGGAAATTTAGGAGTGGATAAGGGTCATCGATAATATTGAAGAACGATCTCGAGAGCAGCTCGTCCAAGTACCGCTGTCCAATTTCTTCCAGCTCCTCCCAATTATTTTTGCTGGATTGGATAAACCCATTCGAGATCCACAGTTGGATCATAAGAATGCTGTTGAACTCTTCATTCTTCGGGAATATTGAGCAATAAGCGAAACATTGTTTCAAGTGAGACGGCATTAGATCGTAGCTTATTCTCAGTGAAGGTAAAATATCAGTTTGCAATTCCCACATCTCACTATCTCTTACATATTCCCAATCGCTCTGATTGTTTTTTGAATACAACAAGCTTCCCAAGGCCTTTACCGCCATAGGATTTCCCCCACACTTGCTCACGATTTCCTTGCCGATTTTCATAAGGTCCGGGTGATTTTGCTCTTTCCCTTGATTGAACGCGTACTCCACGAACAAAGTCAAAGAATCCTTCGGTGAAAGGCTGGCCAAATCAAGTGGGGGAACAGTGCCCATGATTTCGGCGATGTCTTTATTCCGTGTTGTCACGATAACTTTACTCCCTTTGGAAAGGCCTCTTAACAAATCTGTCAATCCCACCCAATCCTCCCTCCTCATTTCCCACACATCGTCCATTACGAACAAACACCTTTGATTCTCCACGAGGTTTCTTAGGTGATTTTGCAACATGTCAAGGCTGCAGTTATCAAATTTTGCTTCACCACTAAGAGACTTGATGATGCCTCTTATTATCTTTTCAATTTCAAATTCTAGCGGCATAGATAACCAAACTTGGCTGTTTTTGAAATGCTCCTTTATCCTTTCATCATTGTATACTAATCTAGCAAGAGTCGTCTTTCCAGTACCTCCCATTCCAATAATCGGAAGGACTTCTATAATTCTAGCTCCAGCATCATCCGATCTTCTCAACAGTTCTATTATGCTTTCCTTTTCTTCTTTTCTTCCAATCACATTCGAAGCGGTTACAAAAGAATGAGTTTCCTTCCGCGGAACTATGGTCTTTTCATGAAGATCAGTCGATAAGTCGAATCGAGTTTTCTCTTCATCGATCCCATCGAGTCTCTTTCTCAGTTCTTTCATATTATGTGCCATCTTAAACTGGAAAATCAACTTGGATATCCACGAGTACAAGTAGCGTACCTTCCTTTTGAGGGTCAATTGCTCAGTGGACCGCACTCGCCTCCGCAGAGCCCTGGCTTCGACTTCGTCTAGCGTGTCCTCGGCGTCATAGCACCAGTTTTTTAGCCTCGACAACCAAAGGCGCACAGCTTCGTTTTTCATTTGCTTCTGCTCAGCATCGGCGAGCACCGTCTGGATCATCTCTAGCGTGTTCTTGAGCTTCTCTCGATCATCCTTGACGCCACATACCAGTTGAATTTCTTCAACAGCCGATGAAGTTGGTTTCTCCACAAGAGTTCCAAGGATGCTAGAGACGAACTCAGTCATGGTTGTGATTGGTGTTATTGGTTTTCGAGGAGGTTTAGTTAGCCAGTATGCAGGAACTAAGCTCGTTATCAGGAGAATGATAGCAAACGAAAAATGATTTTGGCAGGTTATGTAGGCATAGATATCGGAATGGTGCGAAAGAGAACACGGTAAGCACGGGCGAGGTAGAAATGGCGAAGGACGAGAGTAGATGGAGAGAGAGAGAGAGAGAGCAGTACTTGCGAAGTGGAAATGGAAATTGAGACTGGAGAGAAGGACGATGGAGGAGGCGGCAGCCCTCTCTCTCACTGGCGATTGGGAAACGAAACCCTAGTTTCGCGCGTTTGGAGGGCGGGCAGAGACGATGGACCCATTAGTGGAAAATGTGCTTGACCGACCCATCGGGGCCCCGTTGGTTCCAACAGTGGATCCGGCCAGTCCAATATGTGATGAAATTGAGCGGCGTGAGCTAATTAATTTATGGATTAAGCTTATTTTTGGTTGTAAGTGAAGGGACAAAATTATCTATTTCATTACACAGATTGAAATTTTTAATAAAAAAATAAAAAAAAGTGAATGATGATTTGAGTTCGAGAGGATTTGGAGAGTGAAGACGTTTCTGCGTAACTATCAGAGGTGTAAGTGAGCTTAGTTAGATGGACAAGTCTCTTCCACAAGTGGAATTTTTAAGTTTTTATTGTCATGATTATACGATACTTGATATGAGGTTAAATTTGAAAAAGACCTAAAAGTACGATATGTGTCATTGATTTGCTATTAATAATAGAGATAGAGATTGATACGAGAGAGAAGAAAAAAAATTCGATGAAAGATAGTAATTATTAAAATGTATTTCGAATTTGAGTCTAGATATGATCCATCGCGATGGCTATGTGAGGACGATCCACTGCATTATTGAAGTAAAGAAAAGTTGGCAAAAGAACTGTCGGCCAACTCCAATCGTCGATGGTATGCAGAAGAAAAGAAAAGTAAAGAGAACCGTGGGGCATCCTTTCTTTTGTTTGTTTGTTGTGCCATTCCTCCTTGTCGTCCTTCTTCCTTCCCCTTTCCTCCTGGAGCTTCCTCTATCATAACACTACTAGGAAGAATGAAGAGAGAGAACTATGAGACTACCCAGAAGAGACCGAAGAAAATGTACAGAGAGAACTATGAGTTATCGGGGTTAGAAAACACTAAGCATGCTTCGGTGCTCTAGTGTTATAATTTCTTTGTATTGCTTATTCTACATTGAAATGCCACTCTCCACATGGACGTAACTTATGTGAAATAAAGGACAAGGCAAATAGAATAATGATCAAATAAACATAACAAACGAAATAAATCGGATATCAAATTTATATGGTTCAATCAATATGATTTACATTCATGAAAAAGCAACGTAGAATCTCAATATAAAACAAGCACTATCACCGATATCACAACACTTGAAAGACTCTTTAGCATTTCTCATCCTTCATAATTCCTAATAAAATCTCAGTCTCAGAAATAACATAAATTCGGCTCATACAAATTTAACTGGCTAAATGATTTGCGTGTGATTATAACAAGAAGAAGAAGAAAACCCTCTATGCTAAATCAACGACACAAGAATCTTCACGTCTCCTCTCTGCTCAGCTAATGGAAGCATAAGCAGCAAGGGGACCACTCCATAATAACAGAATGGAGTCACATCTTTTTCCGGTGCGTTTCTTCGTTGGAAGTCTCTCTATCGTCTATAATGCAATAATGAGAGAGAGATAAGACTAGAGCAGATTTTTAAAAGACTTAAGATTACGAAATAGGTGGGAGATCTGTGTTGGGATTGGAGATTAAGATTGATTGGGGATTAGGGGCTCTTTAGTTATGGTTGTGAAGGTAAACACCACATCAAATTTATCCAATTTTGACTATTATTGGATAGATAGGTATAGTAGCTTTTTACGTGTTGAATGAGAAGAAGAGGTAGGTGAAAGGTCTGCATGACAGGCTGCCCGTAATAATGCAATAGAGAGGGAAAGTCCATCGTAGAGTCATCAATGGCCCCCTCCATGTGGTGTACGCGGGGCTTGAAATTCTATGCCGTTCCAATTGGACTTGGAATACTTTCGTCTAAATTAAGGAAAAGCAAAAGTGGCCTGGATTCTGCTGCCTTACTCTCTTCAATCTTTACCGCATTCCTTTCTTTGTTCTGTGTTTCTTATAAGACATTATACTGTGAAACGAGTGAATCTAATTGGATTTGGATCGAATCATAAATGATAAGATCCAAATTGATCAATTAATCTGTTTATGATATATTTAATCATAATATAAATTTTTTAATTCATACCTAACTCTCAGTCAACCGACTTTTAGTGCTAAAATACTTCCGTATATAACCCAATTCAGAAAAACTCGTTTCTTATGATTATTTAAAAAAAGTATATTGCTAAAACGCTTCTATACAATACAAACCTAGTAGATAATTTTTATAAGGATTCATTCAAATCACAAAAAATGTGACATATTTAGAAAAAAAAATTTCAATAAGTTATTTTAAAGGAAAATAACTTTATTTTTCGATATTTGGCTGAAACTTGAAAACGAACTTAAAATTATTTTCTATCATTTGGTATAGAAAGTTTGATTTGATTTTCCTCCATGCACTTCTTCTTCTTTGTTCGATCACCGATCTCACATTGATAGTCAGCAAGGCTCAAGCTTGCTTGAGGCTCAAGTCTCACCAAATCGGAGAGGCTCGAGCCTTGCTAGCTCCAAAGATTGAGCTCACCCCTTGCTATGGCTGGTCGTTAGCCATTGTGGTGGCCGGCCACCGGTCCGAGGAAGAAGAAAAAAGGAATTATTATATTTTTTATTTAAATATATATATATATATATTATAAGGCCGAAGAGAGAGAGAGAGTGTGTGAGCCACAATTCTAAACTCAACTCATTTAGGCCTATTTATTTTAAGGTTTAAATTTTAAAATCCATTTAAGGTAGACTCTTCAAAATTGAAGTAATCCATTTATTTTTAAATGGGTCATATATGATTTTAAGACATGTTTTGACAAGTTTATAAGATACAAGTGCATAGAGAAAAACAAGCTCCTTTTCATTGCTTAATCCCAATATTAGATGCCCACTATTTCGCCCCTCTACAAGAATGTGAACGGTTGGTTAAGAAGTATGTGCTGTTTTCCACCCACAATTTTGAAAATTGGAAAAAAGACTTTCTAAACATTAGAAGCTAACGGAACAAAATGTTAAATGATTTTAGGTGTCAATATTTGTGTAGCTGCCATTCAATATTAGATTAGAGTCGAATTGTACACATCACGACAGACAAAAAGGAAACATCACTTTGAATTGCTTCGTGATGTCTCTGATTTGAACTAACTCTCGAATTCTAAGTGTGAATGTTAAATAAAACAAGTTCAATAAAAAGAGATAACTGTTAAAATATATTTCGAATCTGAGTCTAGGTAAAATCCAACACGGCAAGATTGAGGGGACTAGCCACTGCACTATTGAAGTAAAGAAAAGCTGGCAAAAGAACTGTGGCCAACGCCAGTCTGCAAAAGAAAAGAAAAGAGAGCTGTTCATTTTCTCTTTCTGATGTCTTTCCCGTCCTCGATACGTGTGGTGATTTCCTTTTTGTTTGTCGTGCAAGTGGAAAGCTGGCGCACATGATGAGTCGGTATCGGCCAGACTTCACATTACGTGAAGAGGTCACGCGGAGACTTTTTTTTTTTTTTTCAAAACGCGGAGACTTTTTTTAGTAGGCAGAAAAGGACTTCCGCAAATCGCTCTACGACGACGATGGAGCCCCATGTCTAAAGTGAAAAAAATTAAAGACGGAGAAAAAGAGAGGGCAATCGTGAAGGGACAGAAAGGGAAGATGAAGCGCAAAGATGACCATTCAATGGTCATGGCATGGCCATTCCTCCTCTTCTTCTCCTTTCCCCCTTCCCCTTGGAGCTTCCTCTATCATAACAGGAAGAGGAAGAATGAGAAGAGAGAACTGTGAGACTGTCCAGAAAAGACTGAAGAAAATGTACAGAGAGTTCCGCAAGACATTTCAGAGTGGTTTTCATATTGTGATTATACTCGAATGATTTAGGTATTAAATTCTTGTGTCGTAATTGGACCTAAAAAACACTGAATGTATTTGAATGCTTGAGTATTGTTATAATTTTTATTTTATCACTTGATCTATGAAATTTAAGGTAAGATAAGCTCATCAAAATTAAAGTAATTCATTTATCATAAGTTTAAAATCCATTTTTACAGGTCTATAAGATGCACGTGCACAAAAAAGAACTAGCGCCTCTTCATTGCTCCATCCCTGCATTAGATGCCCGCGATTTCCACGATTTCGTCCTTCTACGAGAATGAGAACTATTGTTTAGGAACATCTGCTGTTTTCCATCCACCAGTTTGAAAATTGAAAAAGGACTTTCTGGATATTAGAAACTAATAGAATAAATATTAAATGATTTTAGGTGTCAATGTGTAGCTATCGTTCAATATTAAATAAGAGTAGAATTGCATGCACGACAACAGAAAAAGGGAAGTAATAAGTAAACATGATTTGAATTAATTTTCCAAATATTGATGTTAATAAAATAAATTCAGTAAAAATAAAAATGTTAAAATATATTTCGAATTTGAATCTATATAATACCCAACATGATGAGAATGTGCGGATGATCCATTGCGTTATTGAAGTAAAGAAAAGTTGTACAGACAATCCATTACGTTATTGAAGTAAAGAACCAATTGTTAACATTTAGTTTCAAATATAAGTTTTGAATAAGAGTATGAACAAAAATTTGAGGGTGTGAATTAGGAATTAGAATAGAATTGAAAAACAATTTCAATTTTTAGTGGTCTGCAAGTGAAAAGAAAAGAGAGCTGTTTATTTCTCTTTCTTATGTCTTTCCTGTTCTCGATAGCGTGTAGCTCTCCTTTCTTTTTGTTTGTTTGTTGTGCAAGTGGAAAGCTGGCGTGCATGATTGATCGGTACTGGCCATGAGAGGGAGACAGGCGTGCACGCCCCATGTGTGAAGCGAAAGAAAGAGAGAGAAAAGAGAGGGCAATCATGAAGAGAGAGAAAGGAAAGGATGAAGTGCAATGGCGACCATTCCTCCTCGTCCTTTCCTCTCCTCTCTCCTTCCTTGAAGCTTCCTCTGTCTTAGCGCACACAGGAAGAATGAAGAGAGAGAACTACGAGACTACCAAGAAGAGACGGAGAAAATGTACAAGAGTTCTTCTCCAGGAAATTTCAGAGTGGTTTTCTCATCGTGAATATACCCAAATGATTTAGCCATTAAATTCCTATAGTTATAATTTGTTTATTTTCTTATTTAAGTTATTAGATGCAATTGAATTTGAAAAACATCGAATATGTTTGTGTGCTCAAGTGTTGTTGTAATCTTTATTATACTGTTTAATTTATAAATGGACTCACCGATGGAGCCACATGAATCCAGTATTAGATAAATGTTTTCTCCTTTCCTCCATTTGACCCATTCGTTCCGTCCATTTTCATGACAACAGACTACATTTTTGCATAAAATGGACAATACATTAGAGGATTTCATTACGGACAGCACTCGACGATACTCAATACGGATTTCTAGTGTTAAAAACAGTTGTGGGAGTGCCAGCACATAATGTTTGGCCTTTACCATTGTGGCAAGGATGGTTATTGCATGTTGCAGAAAGACATTGAGCATCGGACAACAACGGCATGTACTAGAATTGAGCCGATGCAATAGAGAGAAAGAGTTGTTAGATAATAGGACAGGGCAAACTTGAGGAGTATCAAAGTCGAACCTAATACTTAAGCCAGGAACTTGCTTTCATTAGCAGCCTGTGGCCACTTGCCACCCGAGTTGACAAGGCATTAGATACAAGGTAGGGAGAGAGAGATTCGTGACGGTTGAGCATCCAGATTTAGGGTGGGATTTCACAATAGAGTTTTGATCACCGAAAGGGATTCTGGACGAATCGGCGAGCCTACTGCTGGAGGCCATGCTTGAAACTCCGTATCTATTTCGTCCCACCATTCTTCGCCGACAATGGTTGTTGGTGTGGTTCCTGAATTCTTTAATAGAACAAGAAAAAAAAAAACAGATTCAACAACATTCGTCATTGTAAGGCTTTCTGGTCAAGAGGTGAGTCCAGAGACTCGAATGGTCTTCGATGGTTTGCAACTTTTCTAATGAATGTGCAATTTTTAAGCCCATCCCAAATTACAGGAACCGTATCTGAAGTGATCCGTCTAGGCCCTCTTAGTTTACAGTGGATCGGGCCAGTCCAAGATGTGATGAAATTGAGCGGCGGGAAGTAATTAATTAATTGATTATAGGTTATGCTTATTCTTATTTGTAAGTGAACAAAAATGATTAGTTATTTCAGTACACTGTTTGAAATTTTATTATTTCAAAAAATAAAGAAGTGAATGATGATTAGAGTTCGAGAGGATTATCAAAGTTGAGGATGTTTCTAAGTAACTGGTTCATTGGAAAAGTGTCTCGCACAAGTAGAATTCTTACGTTTTTGCAATCGTTCTGTGGTTAAGTGAAACTTGATTTGACAAGAGGGAGATTTATCGTAGTACTCTTTTGAAGGTTTCTTTTTTATTTTTCATATTTTAATATTAATTCTTAATTTTTTTTTATCCATTACATTTAGAATCGAGCTAGTAAATCCACCGGTTATAAAATGAAAGCAAAATATCAAATCTTTGAATTATAGTACATTTCTCTATTCATACCAAATTTCTAACGGAGAGATTATTCTTTTGACCTCTCAACATAAATTACCTCCAAACATTACTAACAACACAAATTAATTTTAAATGAATTCATGTCTAGCTATTGACAATGAAAACCGCTATTAAACCGCCACTCTCCCCTACACTCGAGTCTCCACTATCTAAAAGCAGTTAGTTAATTGTCAAACAGGAGCATAAAGGATTAATTACATCTTCTTAACGGCTATTCATCGTTTGAAGATTTATTAATAGGCGCCACCGGCCCAATCTACTGTTAATGGGCGCACATAACACGCGTTGGGCCTAGTGGCCCATTGATCTTTTGCACTGGGTAGCAATAGCAATGCATGGAGAAATTATATGGGTATATTTAAACAACAACCTTTCTTCTGAATAGTCCGATCTTTAATTTCACTCCTATTTATTGGTTTCCTTAACTTGTTATCTCTCATATGCATCGGCTTTTTCTTTCCCACTACTGTTAATGGGCGCACATAACACGCGTTGGGCCTAGTGGCCCATTGATCTTTTGCACTGGGTAGCAATAGCAATGCATGGAGAAATTATATGGGTATATTTAAACAACAACCTTTCTTCTGAATAGTCCGATCTTTAATTTCACTCCTATTTATTGGTTTCCTTAACTTGTTATCTCTCATATGCATCGGCTTTTTCTTTCCCACTTTGTAAGTTCTATTATATTTACTATGAAACCAGATGGCAACTCGCGCATTGAGCTAGAAACTTATACGTAATAAGACAATTCATACAATATTTTAAAATATTAAATTTCGGTGTTGTATTGAAAACCCATCAATTAAAGCTGGATGTCTTAGATGTATTTATCGAATGCGATTGTGCAATCAATACTTGAAATTAAAGTGACGTTGTTATTGAATGCAAATATTTGTATTAAAGTGATGATTGCACGAAAAATGACTTGTCATTTTATAGTGAATCGAAAAGAACTTAATAAGTGGGAAAAGAAAAACACTAGGCATATGCGAAATAGTTAATAAAATAAGTTAATGAAAACAATAAATAGGAGGGAAATTGACTGTGAAATGTCTACTAACATAAGGTAGATCCTTTTTTTTAGGCAGCTCTTTTGAGTTGTCAATTCTTTAATATACAAATTATCGTTAAAATATATTTCAAGTTTGAGTCTATTCAATGAACCCGACTCAAGTTTTTTGCGTATTAACTCGGTAGATCAAAGTTCAAGATTGGATCTTGCATAATGCGGAAACCTCATCTTTATTGGTGTCGCGATCGAGCACGTACATTGTTTCCTTTTACAAGTTCGACTCGGTGAAGAAAGAAGACAAAAAAGGAAAGCCAAATTGGACGAGTGCTTGGTGTGCCGCTCGATGTGCAGAACATATTGAAGTGCCGTTTTTCACGAGTGCTGGCGGTGGGCGTCTTCGTCGAATTACTCAGAAGATTCAAGGGCTTGTAGCAGATTAAATTCTTGCGGTGAGATATTTTTATAGTTCTTTCATAATATTGAGAGATTATTTCAAAAAAAATTGTAGGGTTAAACATCGTGTGCATTATTGGGTGTAATTGAGACTTGAAAAACTATTTGAGTGACTCGAATATGGTTGTGATATTTGTAAATCGCTTAATCTATAGTAGAATTCATCGCTAATCTTCCCGTGGACGTGATTCATTACGATCGAATCACATAAATTTAATGTCCTATTTATTTTCTTATTTTGTTTATTTTATTATTTGATCACTCGTTTTTTGCAACAATATGAATCTTACTTTTCAAGAAATTTCATCACTTCTCCTTGCATTGCTCCCCCAATCAAGAGATCGTTGGTCATTAAGCAATCAATTGAAAAAAGAAGAAATTCAATGGGATAAGCAAGATTTCAAATTGCATAAGTCAATTATCATTTAAGTCCACTCAAATCGTCATTAAAAGACACATGATTTTTATTTATATATATTTTGGGTTAGAAACGTAAATAGAGATCTTACTTTTCCAGAAGGTACGTATTTCTTTAACCTTGTATTTCAGTATTTACTCGTGTTAAAAAAGAGAGAAGAAAATCAGAGCTTACAACAGCATAAACTATTATAAGAACCAATGACCATGCATTCTTTGTGCACAAACAATCATAAGATGATGATTTTCAGGTAGCGGAAAACAATTCCAAATATTATCCTAATTGAGCAAAGGAAAAACTAGCGAAGATGTATGTGTAAATAATGTATGTGTAAAACAATCATAATGTATGTGTATACATTACTAGAGTTTCACTCTAAACACATAACACGCTATAACCGTCGTTATTTTGGGCATTCGAGGATTGTATCATAGTATATGTAATCATGATGACTTGAGTTACTCGAATAGGATTTTCTTTACCAAGAAAATTACATCAACAACCGTAACTTAAAGTGTGGATGCCCTATTATCTTGAAGTTAGATTATGGAAATATTGTGAATTCCCAACCCCCAACTCTTGTTTAAAAAAATACCATTTGAGAAATTTGTAGGAATCCCTCTTGCACTTGGTTAACCGATGTTGGGAACCAAAGCTTGTCTTTCCCCGAAAGAAATTACACTTTCCTATTTATCATTAAGCAATTTAATTTATTCATTATAGTATTTATAGTTTCGATATCGAAAATTCGTCTACCTATGTGAAAATGATCCGGTTGCGTCTATTCAAAGAAAAATTGCGAAGTGGTCCTTTAAACTTTTTAAATTATTTACGTGGTAAATTAAAATTAACCACCAAAAAACAAAATCCCGCGTTAAGGTTCTTGTGGACGAGAAGCAGAGCCAAAAACAGTCCCTCTCTCTCTCATGGAGCTCTCAGTGTCTCGTCCGTCTTCCCTCCGCGTTCCGGCCATCACCCCTCTCCGCAGCTCCGCCTCGTCTCGCCGTCGGGATGGGCGCGGCAGCAAGCCGACGTGCCAATGCTCTTTGGTGTATCTGCTTGCTATCTCTTTATTCTCTTTCTTTATTTTCACATTCTTCCAGTCATTTCTACTTTGAGCTCTTAGTTTCATTGTTCAACTTCACTCATGAAGTTAATGAACTCCCTCTCTACCTTTGCCTTCTTGTAACTTTTTTCTACGAGTGCTTTGCAATGCATTTTTAAAAGTGTTGCCGTATCATTGGCTCACTGGGGCTTTTCAATGAGTAGAGGATTATTTTTCAATGGGCTGAAATGAAAGAATATGCTATGAGATGGACTTAATAATTCCTTTTATCTGAATGGTATGTGTCTTCAATTTAATCGAAAGGTATTTTCTTCTTTGATCTAAGGTTAGTTATTTGTTTACATCCAGATACTTTTTAGTGAATTTTTTGGCTTAGCAAATGTCAGAGGCGGGACATAAGTTGAGAAAATCGAAAGGGATTTTGTTTATGCAACTAGAGGTCTTTCCTAGTCTGGTACTTCAAGTTAATGTCGTGAACTTTAGATTTGACTGTTCTGTTAAATGTCTGGTACTACGACTCTGAGATGATTTGCATGTGCATTGTGTAGTTTTCAAATTTAATGTTTTCCTTTGTGGCTACTTCAGTTTGAAGGAGTTACAGTTTGACTGGATATAATAAAATAAACGAAATATCAAGTCTCAATCTCTATAGTGTATTTATTCGTCCATACTATCCTTTTAAGGGAAGGGTTCTTCTTTCAATCTCTCAACTTAAATTACCTCTGAACATTAATAATAACTTGAATTAATTTTAAATGAATGCAAAGGCTATATTTCATTGTTTAGCACTTTAACCACCACTCTCTACTCTTGAGTCTACAGTTTCAAGTTAATCTCTACTATTTAATTAAGGATGTATTTGTTTCATGAAAAACAAATGATTGGAAACATATTTGCCTTTAAATGGTCGTTTGTTGGTATCGTTTGAAATTGTTAGTCAATGAAAAATATTCTCGACATCGACAACAATTTATGTCTCGGCATTCTTCATAAATGATGAAAGCATTTTTCGCTTATTCCTTTTGTAAAAGATACAAACAACAATTTTAAGAAAAGTTGTTTTTTAAATCATTTATTTTCCGTGAAAATAAATGGAGTCTAAAATGCAATTAGCTTTGTCAACAAGGAAGTTATTCGTCATTTTGGATATTTTCAGTGGGTGTCACCGGCCGAGCCCAATGTAAATGGCGAACATAGCATGCGTTGGGCCTAGTGACCCATTAATTTCTTGCTTTGGGCAGCAATGCATGGAGAAATATTAAATTCCCAGATAGGTTAGATTGGTATTTGCAAACAATGATCTTTCTTTTGAATTGTCTAAACCTTAATCTCACTCCTATTTCTTGATTTTATTAAATTATTATTTCTCAAATGCCTCGTGATTTTGTTTTCCACCTTATTTGAAATTCTAATCTAATTTACTATAAAACTAGACGTTAACTTGCGAATTGAGCTGGAAACTTATAAGAAATAAGACGGTTGTTATAACATATGAAAGTATTATGTCTCTCTACTATATGAAAAATTTATCAATTAAAGCAAGATGTTTTAGATGTATTTATCGATGTATGTATTCAGGGGATACTTTAAATTAAAGTGATGTAGATATTGAATGCAAATACTTGTATTAAAGTGATGACATAAAAAATGACTTGTGATATTACAGTAAATTGAAAAGAACTTACAAAGTGGGGGAAAAAAACATCAGGCACATGGGGAAACGCTTGATAAAATAAGTTAACAAAAGCAATAAATTGGAGTGAAATTAAAAGTGGAGTGTCAGGTAGCTTGGGGAGATAAACTAAGACTTTACTTTTTGCGAAAACCATAAGACTCAAAATTTTTGCAAACATATAACCTCAGAAATGTGAAGTGAGATCTCAATTTATCTCAACTTATTCGATCACTGATGTTAACAAAATATGATGATCACGCTTTTCACCATGTAATGATACCAAAAGACCATGTTGGTTATAATTAAGCCTCCACAATCACATAGGCTATGATTAAGTCTCGATACATATGTCGACAATGAGCATCAAATCCACATCACAATACTGCATACCGGCATATCCATCACCATTGTAAATGACATTTATTTCTAGAATGTTTGCGGACAACATTCACGGGAAGTTAAATTAAACTCAGTACTGTATCACGAAATGCTATACTTTCTTATAAAACAAATTACTTGCCATGATGATTTATGTCCCTCACTAGAAATTGCACTATTTAGAAGTAAAGGCTAAATAGGTCCAAAAGTCCGTTCGGTACAAAACTACAAAATTGCCTTACG
Organism: Eucalyptus sp. ANBG9806169; assembly: GCA_014182395.1. Taxonomy (NCBI): domain Eukaryota; kingdom Viridiplantae; phylum Streptophyta; class Magnoliopsida; order Myrtales; family Myrtaceae; genus Eucalyptus; species Eucalyptus sp. ANBG9806169. Next base: position 37,813,286 of record CM024573.1, on the reverse strand, counting down.
AGACCTGAATTTTGGGTCCATGGGCCCTATATGCACCCCAATCACCAATAAATTACTTAGCGTCATATAACATCTGAACTACTCGATTTTTGTAAACAAATATTATTTTTCGGAAGAGCAAATAGATATTAAATTTTTCCAAATATTGGTTGTGCTAGTCTATTTTCTTCAAGAATCGTATCAAACCGTTCAAAGAATACAGATCAGACATTCGAACCATCAATATTTATTTGAACAGATCGCGTCAATAATACAATTTTTTTTGTCAAAACCATTTTTCATTATTTTCAAATGTTTCATAACATCTAGAAAACAACAGAACATTCAAATGTTTCCAAAAATTATGGAAGATTCATAGATTGCCTTATTTGCTGTGCTAGTTCCAATAAGATGACATCGCCATCCGATGTTTGGGTGGATCGTACGAGTCATACGCAAACTACAACTCTGCTTCACTCAAGAGATCGAAATATTATGTCTTTTGAAATGATCAATTCAGGTATATCTTAAATTAAGGAGGAGGCTTTTGACTAAGACATGGAACTGTCTCTACAAGAGGAGATCCTTCGGCTTGAAACATCGCGCAAAAGAAATGGATCTGGCACGGGAATGCATGGAGGAAGGCGCTTCCCTTGTATTCCCTAATTTTACTAGTCCCAAGTTTTGGCCATCCCATCGCTGAGAATTATTTGAAAGCTTCATATAAGTGTCCTTGTAGCGAAGAAAATGAAAACCGACTAGTCCAACCATATCCGCAAAGACAAAAATTTGAAAATGGGGATATTGTCAAAAAGTCCTACACCTATTGTTTTTAAAATTTCCATAAACTTTTTCGCGTTTTGCCAATTAGATTTATCCCACCAATTTTTACTGGAAATTACTAACGTTGATGCCACCGTTCTACATGACACAATCGGTACTGATATTGACAATTTTTAACAATATTTTAATATTTGTTCAAATTTTTTTATTAATTTTTATTTTCTTTATTCCCTTCTTTTCTTTTTTCCTTTTTCCCAGCCGAGTGAAGCCTGAAATGTCTGGTGGTGGCCGGCAAAAGGAAAAAGGGAAAAAAAAGAAATAAAAAGAAAGAAGGAAAAAAAGAAGAAAAGAAAATAATAATAAAAATTCGATACGTTCATGAATTAAGATTGTAAAAATGCCAAATAAAGTTGCAAGAAATTTCCCCCACTTTTTTTTCGACACGTTCATGAATTAAAATTTGATGTTTTGAGATCATGTTACTTATCCTGTCTTGATTTAATTGCATTGTTAGCTGCCACGCCATGCCTTGAAATCTGAAGAAAAACCGTTTCCACAAGAGTTGCGGATAATTAATTGTGGGACAATTGAGCAGAGCACTGATCTTGAAGAAGAAGATAGTTGCGAATAAATATTTAAAAAACTAGACATTGTGTTGTAAGATATTTTCTTATAAGAAGAGAGTAAAAATGTGCGGCCACTCTAGAAATATCTAGAAAGATATCATTTTAGAAAATATTTGTGTGCTATGTAAGTATGTGTAAGGAGTTCTCTCAATTGGCATCGTAGAGAGCTTATCCAATAAAAGATGTGTGTTTTCTTTAAATAAATCCCATGTCTTTTTCATCAATTGGTATCATAGCTTTCGTAGCTCTCTCTTTACGACCACATCTAGAAGAAGTGGAGATTAGAGCAAGATTGCTCTTGTTTTGGAGATTTGTATCGGCGGAAGGAAGATAATTAATAAAATCATTGGTGTAAGCAAACTCCCTCTCTTTTTTGACACGTTTAGGAATTAAAATTGGCGATGCATACAATTCAAATGATTGCTCATTTGGTGGCTTTTGGTCTGTCTATTTCATAAACACTGTTCTTATAAGTCGAATTCTTCAAAAAAGTATGCGATGCTATCTGTAGGGCAAAAGTGGCTCCTCTGCATTTGCAGCAATGCCATTTATGCTTCTGTTTAGCATTAATCTCTCTAACGTGCGATTGTTAGTGATGCAAGTGTAAATTGACTATGTAAATTGTAAAATCTTTTGAAAATTGGAATCTGTTGATAACACCCGACTGCTCGAGGGGATTAAGGGAGGGCATTATGGGGCAATTGACAATGATGTACGACATATCGGCACCAGTCGAGGACAAACCATTGCTAACCTAATGACTGACTGAAAGTTACTCAAGTCCAATATATGCTAATTAGGACTAATTGATTATTGCTTGGGATCGAGCAACAATGATCCAAGACTATTCACGATAATAATTTGCATTGAAATGATAGTGAAATGTGGGTTAGGGCTAGTTGTCGAGGTCATCTAATCCATTTGACCCATATGAAAAGAGAGTTTTGAATGACATCTTAAAGATACGAACCTATAGGACCATGTTGCTGAATTGACTCATTTTAAAACTTTGTAAGATATCAAAGAGAAAAATTAAAGGGCCATTTTGCAATTTTTCTTGAAAAAACACAACTTGGATAATTTTCACATACGTGTTGTTAAATATCATGTTCGAAGACTTTAAGCTTCTTCTTCTTTTTTAATATAACTTCTCTCTCGACCACAACCGTGTATGGAGTTTGCTTTCCACCGGTGATGAATTTTAAATGTCGAAACTGTAAATATGGAAATGAAATATTTTAAATTTCCTTGATGATAAATAGGGTTTATCAAGGACGATATTAAAACATGCATTTCTTTTTATGGAAAGAAAAGACTTTGGTTCCTGACATAAATATGGATTGCTTCGGAGTTTTCTTACACCGATGAATCAATTTTAATCATCTTCTTCTCCACTAACTGCTCAATTTCTCGCAGTCGAATATTTTCAACGTGGGAATGAGGTGAACGCCATAAGGCAGAGAGGACAATGCGGGAAGCCCCATAAGCTCTAGTTTTGTCAGAGAAGAACAATTTTGCAGCCACTCAGGCAATGCGCTCAACTTGGGACAATTGAAAATCTCTATCGTCCGCAGATTTGTCAATGTGGGAATGAGGCGAACGCCATCTGGCAGAGAGGACAATTCGGGAAGCCCCATAAGCTCCAGTTTTGTCAGAGAAGAACAATTTTGCAGCCACTCAGGCAATGCACTCAACTTGGGACAATTGAAAATTTCTAGCGTCCGCAGTGTAGTTGTAGAACCTTCGAGCCACCTGGGCAACGAAACTAATTCCGGTAGATTGCAGAGTACCAAAAATTGAAGGCTCGACATGGAGCCTGGTTCATTACTATCGCCTTCTGGCAGCCTCAAGCTCTTGCAGTCCCAAATGAAGAGCTCCTCCAACGCCTTCAGATTCTTGATGCCTTGTGGTAAGGAGGCCAGCTTCGGACACTCCCCAATCCGCAACATACGGAGCGACGTGAGCGATTGGATATCATTAAACAAGGCCTCCAAATTCTTGCAGCCCCCAATGATTAGCCGCCGCAGAGAAGTCATGCGTCCTATTCCACTCTCCGGGAAATGTTTTTGTTTTGTAGTTATATACAAAGCGCGGAGGTTGATCATATTTTTGATGTCTGCGGACAATTCCTCAAGATTCTCGCACATGCCAAGATCTAAGATCTACAGATTGCAAAGCTCATAGACCGATTTGGGGAGTTTCTTAATTGTCCCGTTGGATAAATTGAGATACCTCAAATGCTTTAGATCGCCAATGGAACTAGGCAATAGGTCAAAGCTAGAATCCTCCAGCCATAGCACTCGCAAGTGCTTAAATTGCAAAATGCATGTCTCCAGAAAGAACTCCTCGGAGTCAGAGGATCCCAACTCCCGACACCTGATGGTACGAATGCGACTTGGCTTGTTGAAGCAACCACTCAGTTCATCTTTTGGTACATCGGCTAGATCATGAAATGATACATGCCGAATGGTTGGGGAAATATCCTGCGTCCACACTTTCATGTTGAATGATTCAGTTTGTGCCACCGAAATGGCAAGTTCATAAATGAGGTCATGCATTTCGAAAATTGGGAAGGGGTAAATGTCTTCGTGAACAATGAAAAATGATCTAGATAACAACTCCTCCAAGTACTGCAATCCAATCTCTTCAAGCTCCTGATTATTTCCGCTAGATTGGATAAACCCGTTAGAGATCCACAGTTGGATCAGCCCAATGCCGTTGAACTCGTGGTTCTTCGGGAATATTGAGCAATAAGCAAAACATCGTTTCAAGTAAGACGGCATTAGATCATAGCTTATTCTCAATGAAGGTAAGATTTCCAATGAAGGTAAGCTCCATGTCTCGCTGTCTCTTATATGTTCCCAGTCGCTTCGGTTGTTCTTTGAATACACCAAGCACCCCAGGGCCCTCAATGCCATAGGATTTCCCCCACACTTGTTCACGATTTCCTTGCCGATTTCCATAAGGTCCAGGTGATTCTTCTCTTGCCCTTGATCAAATGCGTGTTTCACGAACAGAGTCAAAGAATCCTCCGACGAAAGTTTGGCCAAATTAAGCGGGGGAACAGTGCCCATATTTTTTGTGATGGCTTCATGCCGTGAAGTCATGATGACTTTACTCCCTTTGGAAAGGCCTCCTAACAAATCTGTCAATTCCAACCAATCATTCCTACTCATTGCCCACACATCGTCCATTACGAACAAACACCTTCGGTTCTCCACGAGATTTCTTAGGTGATTTTGCAACATGTCAAGGTTGCAGTCATCAAATTTTGCTACATTTCTTAGGTGATTTTGCAACATGTCAAGGTCGCAGTTATCAAATTTTGCTACGCCACTAAGAGACTTGATGATGTCTATTACTATATTTTCAATTTTAAATTCTTGTGGCATAGATAACCAAACTTGGTTATTTTTGAAATGCTCCTTTACCCTCTCATCATTGTATACCAATTTAGTAAGAGTTGTCTTCCCAGCACCTCCCATTCCAATAATTGGAAGGACTTCTATAATTCTAGCTTCAGCATCATCTGATCTTCTCAACCACTCTATTATGCTTTCCTTTTCCTTGTTTCTTCCAATTACATTCGAAGCAGGTACAAACGAATGAGTTTCCCTCTGCGGAACTATGGTCTTTTCATAAAGAACAGTCGAAAAGTTGAACTGAGTTTTCTCTTTATCGATCCCATCAAGACTCTTTCTCAGTTCTTTCATATTATGTGCCATCTTAAACTGGAAAATCATCTCGGATATCCACGAGTACGAGTAGCGTACCTTCCTTTTGAGGGTCAAGTGCTCAGTGGACCGCACTCGCCTCCACAGAGCCCTGGCTTCGAATTCGTCTAGCACGTCCTCGGCGTCATAGCACCAGTTTTTAGCCTCGACAACCAAAGGCGCACAGCATTCTCTTTTGTTTGCCTCTGCTCAGCATCGGCGAGCACCATCTGGATCATCTCTAGCGTGTTCTTGAGCTTCTCTCGATCATCCTTGACGCCACATACCAGTTGAATTTCTTCAACAGCCGATGAAGTTAGTTTCTCTACAACAGGTCCAAGGACGCTAGAGACGACCTCAGTCATGGTTGTGATTGGTGATATCGGTTTTCGAGGAGTTTAGTTAGCCAGTATGCAGGAACTAAGCTCGTTATCAGGAGGATGATAGCAAACAAAAAATGATTTTGGCAGGTTATGAAGGCACAGATATCGGAATGGTGCGAAAGAGAACACGGTAAGCACGGGCGAGGAAGAAATGGCGAAGGACGAGAGCAGAGAGATAGAGAGAGAGAGAGAGAGAGAGAGAGAGCGCACTACTTGCGAAGTGGAAATTGAGACTGGAGAGAAGGACGATGGAGGAGGCGGCAGCCCTCTCTCTCACTGGCGATTGGGAAACGAATCCCTAGTTTTGCGCGTTTGGAGGGCGGGCAGAGACGATGGACCCATTAGTGGAAAATGTGCTTGACCGACCCATCGGGCCAGTCCAATATGTGATGAAATTGAGCGGCGTGAGCTAATTAATTTATGGAATAAGCTTATTTGTAGTTGTAAGTGAACGAACATAATTATTTATTTCATTACACAGTTTGAAATTTTTAATAAAAAAATAAAGAAGTGAATGATGATTCAAGTTCACGAGGATTTGGAGAGTTGACGACGTTTCTACATAACCATAAGAGGTGTAAGCGAGCTTAGTTAAATGGACAAGTCTCTTCTACAATTGTTTGTTTGTTGTGCAAGTGGATAGCTGGCGTGCATGATTAATCGGGACAGGCCACGCTTCCCATCACATGAAGAAGACGCGGAGACTTCTTTAGTAGGCGGAAAAGGACTTCCACAAATCGCTTTATGATGACGATGGAGCCCCGTGTCTAAAGTAAAATAAAAAAAATAAAGACAGAGAGAAAAGAGAGCGCAATCATAAGAGAGAGAAAGGGAAGACGAAGTGCAGTGATGACCATTCAATGGTCATCGCATGGCCATTCCTCTTCCTTTCCCTTTCCTCCTGGAGCTTCCTCTATCACAACACTACTAGGAAGAATGAAGAGAGAGAACTATGAGACTACCCAGAAGAGACCGAAGAAAATGTACAGAGAGAACCAAGAGTTATTGGGGTTAGGAAACACTAAGCATGCTTCAGTGCTCTAGTGTTGTTATAATTTCTTTGTATTGCTTATTCTATACCGAAGTGCTACTCTCCACATGGATGTAATTGATGTGAAATAAAGGACAAGGCAAATTGAATAATGATAAAATAGACGGAACGAACGAAATAAATCGAATACCAAATTTATATGGTTCAATCAATATGATTTACATTCATGGAAAAGCAACATAGAATCTCAATATAAAACAAGCATTATCACTAATATCACAACAACAATTGAAAGACTCTTTAGTATTTCTCATCCCTTATAATTCCTAATAAAATCTCAGTCTTAGAAATAACATAAATTCGGCTCGTATAAATTTAATTGGCTAAATGACTTGCGTGTGATTATAACGAGAAGAAAACCATATATGCTGGGAGAAAAAAAAAGGAAGAAGGAGAAAACCCTCTATGCTAAATCAACGACACGGGAATCGTCGCGTCTTCTCCCTGCTCAGCTAATGGAAGCATAAGCATCAAGGGGACCACTCCATAATAACAAAATGGAGTCACATATTTTCCTGGTGCGTTTGTCTCTCTCTCGTCTATAACGCAATAATGAGAGAGAGAGAGACTAAAGCAGGTTTTTAAAAGACTTAAGATTAAGAAACAGGTGGGATATCTGGGGTTGGAGATTAAGATTGATTGGGGATTAGGGGACTCTGTGATTGTGAAAGTAAACACCGCGTCAAATTTATCTAAGTTTGACTTTCATCGGAAATGTAGGTATAATAGCTTTAGCGTGTTGAATGGGAAGAAGAGGTAGGTGAAAGGTCTGCAAGACAGGCTGCCCGTAATAATGCAAGAGAGAGGCAGAGTCCTTGTAGAGTGATCATCATTGTCCTTGTGGGCCCCTCCATGTGATGTATGCGGGGCTCGAAATTCGATGCCGTTCCGATTGGACTTGGCATACCTTCGTCTAAATTAAGGAAAAGCTAAAGTGGCCCGTATTCTGCTACCTTTCTCTTCAATCTTTACCGCATTCCTTTCTTTGTTCTCTGTTTCTTATAAGACATTATAATGTGAAACGAGTGAGTCGGATTGGATTTAGATCGAATTATAAATGATCTGATCCAAATTGACTCGTTAATCTTTTTATGATCTATTTAATTATAATGTAAATTTCTTAATCCATACCTAGCTTTCAGCCAACCTGACTTTTATTGCTAAAATACTTCCGTATATAACTCAATTCATAATTTTATTTTTTTTAGACAGGAGGAACAGAACTGCAGACAGCCGACAACGCGCGTAAACCCCGCGACGCTGGGCGCAGGACCCACCACCACGGCGTCGCCACGCTTAATACACCTAGCTACTCACGCCGGGATTCGAACCCTCCTCTCTTGCGAAGGATCACTGAAGCTGTCCAATGGAAACACCACTACCGCCAGTGGTAATTCAGAAAAATTCATCTCTTATGATTATTTAAAAAAAGTATATTGCTAAAACATATCTATGCAATGCAAACCTAGTAGACAATTTTTATAAGGCTTCATTTATTTTAGAAAAAAAATATAACATTTCTAGAAAATATTTTTTCAATAAGTTATTTTAAAGGAAAATAGCATAATTTTTTTTTGTAGTTGGTTGAAACTTGAAAATGAGCTTAAAAATATTTTTTATCTTTTGGTATGGAAAGTCTGATTTGATTTTCCCCTTTGCACTTCTTCTTCTTCTCTATTTGATCACCGATCTCGCTAATAGCAGGTGAGGCTCAAGCTTGCTTGAGACCAATGAGTTCAAGTCACACCAAATTGGAGAGGCTTGAGCATTGCTAGCTCCAAACATTGAGCTCACCCCTCGCTTGTAGTTGGTAGCCGGCCATTGTGGTGGCCGGCCACCGGCTGAGGAAGAAGGAAAAATGAGAATTATTATTTTTTTATTTAAAAAAAAAAATATTTATAAAGCTGAAGAGGGAGAGAGAGCCTGTGAGTCATAAGTCTAAACTCAACTCATTTATGCCCATTTGTTTTAAGATTTAAATTTTAAAATCCATTTAAGGTAGGCTCTTCAAAATTGAAGTAATCCATTTATTTATTGAATGAGTCGTATATGGCTTTAAGACGTATTTTGACAAGTTTATAGGATACAAGTGTATAGAGAAGAACAAACTCCTTTTCATTGCTTAATCCCAATATTAGATGCCCACCATCTCGCCCTCCTACAAGAATGAGAACGATTGGTTAAGAAATATGTGCTGTTTTCCACCCCCAATTTTGAAAATTGGGGAAAAGACGCTCTAAACATTTCTCTTTCTCATGTCTTTCCCGTTCTCGATATGTGTGGAACTCTCCTTTTTGTTTGTTGTGCAAGTGGAAAGCTGGCGCGCATGATGGTGAATCGGTATTGGCCAGACTTCACATTACGTGAGGAGGTCACACGGAGTCTTCTTTAGTAGGCGGAAAAGGACTTCCGCAAATTGCGCTATGACGACGATGGAGCCCCATGTCTAAAGTGAAAAAATTAAAGACGGAGAAAAAGAGAGGGCAATCATGAAGAGAGAGAAAGGGAAGATGAAGCGCAGCGATGACCATTCAATGGTCATGGCATGGCCATTCCCCCTCTTCTTCTCCTTTCCCCTTCCCCTTGGAGCTTCCTCTATCATAATAGGAAGAGGAAGAATGAGAAGAGAGAGCTATGAGACTGTCCAGAAAAGACTGAACAAAATGTACAGAGAGTTCCGCAAGACATTTCAGAGTGGTTTTCATATTGTGATTATACTCGAATGATTTAGGTATTAAATTCTTGTGTCGTAATTGGACCTAAAAAACACTACATGTATTTGAATGCTCGAGTACTGTTATAATCTCTATTGTATTGCTTGATGTATAAAATTTAAGGTAAGGTAAGGTAAGCTCATCAAAACTGAAGTAATTCATTTATCATGAGTTTAAAATGCATTTTTACATGTCTATAAGATGCACGGGCACAAAAAAGAACTAGCGCCTCTTCATTGCTCAATCCCTGTATTAGATGCCCACGATTTCCACGATTTCACCCTCCTACGAGAATGAGAACTATTGCTTAGAAACATCTGCTGTTTTCCATCCACTAGTTTGAAAATTGAAAAAGGACTTTCTGGATATTAGAAACTAATAGAATAAATATTAAATGATTTTAGGTATCGATGTGTAGCTATCGTTCAATATTAAATAAGAGTAGAATTGCATGCACAACAACAGAAAAAAGGAAGTAATAAGTAAACATGATTTTAATTAATTTTCCAAATATTGATGTTAAATAAAATAAATTTAGTGAAAGATAGGAAATGTTAAAATATATTTCGAATTTGAATCTATATAACACCCGACTCGATGAGAATGTGTGGATGATTCATTGCGTTATTGAATTAAAGAAAAGTTGTACAAATGATCCACTACGTTATTGAAGTAAAGAATCAATTGTTAATAACCGCTAGAGGATAGAGACGGGGGAGGTGTGGAGGGGGTTAGACGTTGGAACATTTAGTTCCAAATATAAGTTTAGAATAAGAGTATGAACAAAAATTTGATGGTGAACTGGAAATTAGAATAGAATGGAAAAAGGGTTTCAATTTTTAGTGGTCTGCAAATGAAAAGAAAAGAGAGCTGTTTATTTCTCTTTCTTATGCCTTTCCTGTTCTCGATAATCGTGTAGCTCTCCTTTCTTTTGTTTGTTTGTTGTGCAAGTGGAAAGCTGGCGTGTATGATTGATCGGTACCGGCCATACTTTACATTACATGAGGGAGACAGGCGTGCATGATTGATCGGTACTGGCCATACTTTACATTCGCGGAGATTTCGCGCAAAAGGACTTCCACAAATTGCTTTATGATGACGATGGAGCCCCATGTGCGAAGCGAAAAAAAGAGAGAAAAGAGAGGGCAATCACGAAGAGAGAGAAAGGAAAGATGAAGTGCAATGGTGACCATTCCTCCTCGTCCGCTCCTCTCCCCTCTCCTTCCTTGAAGCTTCCTCTATCTTAGCGCACACAGGAAGAATGAAGAGAGAGAACTACGAGACTACCAAGAAGAGACGGAGAACATGTACAAGAGTTCTTCTCCAGGAAATTTCAGAGTGGTTTTCTCATCGTGAATATACCCAAATGATTTAGCCATTAAATTCCTATAGTTATAATTTGTTTATTTTCTTATTTAAGTTATTAGATGCAATTGAATTTGGAAAACATCGAATATGTTTGTGTGCTCAAGTGTTGTTGTAATCTTTATTATACTGTTTAATTTATAAATGGACTCACTGATGGAGCCACATGAATCCTGTGTTAGATAAATATTTTCTCCTTTCCTCCATTTGACCCATTCGTTCCGTCCATTTTCATGACAACAAACTACATTTTTGCATAAAATGGACAATACATTAGAGGATTTCATTACGGACAGCACTCGACGATACTCAATACGGATTTCTAGTGTTAAAAACAGTTGTGGGAGTGCCAGCACATAATGTTTGGCCTTTACCATTGTGGCAAGGATGATTATTGCATGTTGCAAAAAGACATTGAGCATCGGACAACAACGGCACGTACTAGAATTGAGCCGATGCAATAGAGAGAAAGAGTTGTTAGATAATAGGACAGGGCAAACTTGAGGAGTATCAAAGTCGAACCTAATACTTAAGCCAGGAACTTGCTTTCATTAGCAGCCTGTGGCCACTTGCCACCCGAGTTGACAAGGCATTAGATACAAGGTAGGGAGAGAGAGATTCGTGACGGTTGAGCATCCAGATTTAGGGTGGGATTTCACATTGGAGTTTTGATCACCGAAAGGGATTCTGGACGAATCGGCGAGCCTACTGCTGGAGGCCATGCTTGAAACTTCGTATCTATTTCGTCCCACCATTCTTCGCCGGCAAATGGTTGTTGGTGTGGTTCCTGAATTCTTTAACAGAACAGGAAAAAAAAAAAAAGATTCAACAGCATTCGTAATCGTAAGGCTTTTTGGTCAAGAGGTGAGTCCAAAGACTGAAATGGTCTTCGATGGTTATTTCATTTGCAACTTTTCTAATGAATGTGCAATTTTTAAGCCCGTCCCAAATTACAGGTACCGTATCTGAAGTGATCCGTCTGGGCCCTCTTAGTTTACAGTGGACCGGGCCAATCCCAGATGTGATGAAATTGAGTGGCGGGAAGTAATTAATTAATCATAGGTTATGCTTATTCTTATTTGTAAGTGAACAAAAAAATGATTAGTTATTTCAGTACGCCGTTTGAAATTTTATTATTTCAAAAAATAAAGAAGTGAATGATGATTAGAATTGAGAGTTGAGGATGTTTCTAAGTAACTGGTTCATTGGAAAAGTGTCTCACACAAGTGGAATTTTTACGTCTTTACGGTCGTTGTGTGGTTAAGTGAAACTTGAGTTACCTGGGGACAAGAGGGAGATTTATTGTGGTACTCTTTTTAAGGTTTCTTTTTTATTTTTCATATTTTAATATTAATTCCTAGATTTCTTTTATCCATTACATTTAGAAGCGAGCTAGTAAGATCCACCGATTATAAAATGAAAACAAAATATCAAATCTTAGAATTATAGTACATTTCTCTATCCATACCAAATTTCTAAGGGAGAGATTCTTCTTTTGACCTCTCAACTTAAATTACCTCCAAACATTACTAACAACACAAATTATTTTTAAATGAATTCATGTCTAGCAATTGACAATGAAAACCGCTATTAAACCGCCACTCTCCCCTACACTCGAGTCTCCACTATCTAAAAGCAGTTAGTTAATTGTCAAACAGGAGCATAAAAGATTAATTACATCTTCTTAATGACGAAGCTATTCGTTGTTTGAAGATTTATTAATAGGCGCCACTGGCCCAATCTACTGTTAATGGGCGCACATAGCACGCGTTGGGCCTAGTGGCCCATTGATCTTTTGCACTGGGTAGCAATAGCAATGCATGGAGAAATTATATGGGTATATTTAAACAACAACCTTTCTTCTGAATAGTCTGATCTTTGATTTCACTCCTATTTATTGGTTTCCTTAACTTGTTATCTCTCATATGCATCAGGTTTTTCTTTCCCACTTTGTAAGTTTTATTCTATTTACTTATGAAACCCAGGATGGAACTCGCGCGTTGAGCTAGAAACTTATACGTAATAAGACAATTCATACAATATCTTAAAATATTAAATTTCGGTGTTGTATTGAAAACCCATCAATTAAAGCTGGATGTCTTAGATGTATTTATCGAATGTGATTTTGCAATCAATACTTGAAATTAAAGTGACGTTGTTATTGAATGCAAATATTTGTATTAAAGTGATGATTGCATGAAAAATGACTTGTCATTTTATAATGAATCGAAAAGAACTTAATAAGTGGGAAAAGAAAAACACTAGGCATATGCGAAATAGTTAATAAAATAAGTTAATGAAAACAATAAATAGGAGGGAAATTGACTGTGAAATGTCTACTAACATAAGGTAGATCCTTTTTTTTTTTTAGGCGCTCTTTCGAGTTGTCAATTCTTTTAATATACAAATTATCTTCAAAATATGTTTCGAGTTTGAGTCTATTCAATGAACCCGACTCAAGTTTTTTGCATATTAACTCGGTACATCAAAGTTCAAGATTGGATCTTGCATAATGCGGAAACCTCATCTTTATTGGTGTCGCGATCGAGCACGTACATTGTTTCCTTTTACAAGTTCGACTCGGTGAAGAAAGAAGACAAAAAGGAAAGCCAAATTGGACGAGTGCTTGGTGTGCCGCTCGATGTGCAGAACATATTGAAGTGGAATTACTCAGAAGATTCAAGGGCTTGTGGCAGATTAAATTCTTGCAGTGAGATTTTTTTATAGTTCTTTCATAATATTGAGAGATTATTTCAAGAAAAATTGTAGGGTTAAACATCATGTGCGTTATTTGGTGTAATTGAGACTTGAAAAACTATTTGAGTGACTCGAATATGATTGTGATATTTGTATATCACTCAATCTATAGTAGAATTCATCGCTAGTCTTCCCGTGGATGTGATTCATTACGATTGAATCACATAAATTTAATGTCCAATTTATTTTCTTATTTTGTTTATTTTATTATTTGATCACTCGTTTTTTGCAACAATACGAATCTTACTTTTCAAGAAATTTCATCACTTCTCCTTGCATTGCTCCCCCAATCAAGAGATCGTTGGTCATTAAGCAATCAATTGAAAAAAGAAAAAATTCAATGGGATAAGCAAGATTTCAAATTGCATAAGTCAATTATCATTTAAGTCCACTCAAATCGTCATTAAAAGACACATGAATTTTATTTTTATATTTTTTGGGTTAGAAACGTAAATAGAGATCTTACTTTTCCAGAAGGTACATATTTCTTTAACCTTGTATTTCAGTATTTACTTGTGTTAAAAAAGAGAGAAGAAAATCAGAGCTTACAACAGCATAAACTATTATAAGAACCAATGACCATGCATTCTTTGTGCACAAACACATCATGAAATGATGATTTTAAGATAGCGGAAAACAATTCCAAATATTATCCTAATTGAGTAAAGGAAAAACTAGCGAAGATGTATGTGTAGAATATTATGTATACATTACTAGAGTTTCACTGTAAACACATAACATGTTATAACCGTCGTTATTTTGGGCATTCGAGGATTGTATCATAGTATATGTAATCATGATGATTTGAGTTACTCGAATAGGATTTTCTTTACCAAGAAAATTACATCAACAACCGTAATGTAACGTGTGGATGCCCTATTATCTTGAAGTTAGATTATGGAAATATTGCGAATTCCCAACCCCCAACTCTTGTTTAAAAAAATACCATTTGAGAAATTTGTAGGAATCTCCTCTTGCACTTGGTTAACCGATGTTGGGAACCAAAGCTTGTCTTTCCCTGAAAGAAATTACACTTTCCTATTTATCATTAAGCAATTTAAATTATTCATTTTAGTATTTATAGTTTCGATATCGAAAATTCGTCTACCTATGTGAAATTTATCCGGTTGTGTCTATTCAAAGAAAAATTGCGAAGTGGTCCTTTAAACTTTTTAAATTATTTACGTGGTAAATTAAAATTAACCACCAAAATACAAAATCCCGCGTTAAGGTTCTCGTGGACGAGAAGCAGAGCCAAAAACAGTCCCTCTCTCTCATGGAGCTCTCAGTGTCTCGTCCGTCTTCCCTCCGCGTTCCGGCCATCACCCCTCTCCGCAGCTCCGCCTTGTCTCGCCGTCGGGATGGGCGCGGCGGCAAGCCGACGTGCCAATGCTCCACCGGTCTCTACTTCAAGTTCTCGCAGAGTTTGCCGTCGCTCGGCGCGTCCAGTCCGAAAAGCCGGTCGAGACCTGCCCCGAGAAGATCCAATGGGAGGAGCCTTATCCAGGTAACGGCTCTTCTGGTCCGCGTCGATTTTGGCTACGGAGCTTCCGGCGTGCTAGCTAGCTGTGCAGGTCCGTGTGATCTTTGAACTAGCGAGATCTTTGTCGGTTGGGCTCTTAGGTGCGAATTTCTCCCGGGATGAAGAAAGAGTGAGTTCGCGGGCCACTCGTTTAATTGGAAAATGCGCTTCACGTGATATTAATCATTTCACTAGATGACAAGTTGGGCAACATAACATTGAATTTGCTTAAGTGGCAGGATGAGAATAATGGAATTGGATGGAATGGATGGAATGCTGCCCTTAAGCTTGTAGCTTTTGGCAGTATTTGTGCCATACGGCGAGGGGTTGGTGGCGGGTTCTGCCCAGAAATTGGGATGAGATGTGATATGACTGGAATATATGGTCCTACTTGTCTTGTTGCCTAGAGCAAGTGCACAGCTCAACATTAGGACTCTAATAGGTGGGGTACTGCCTAATGAAGATATGTAATTTGTTGGCCCAACGCCCAAAGAAAAGAGGGAAAACAGTTCAAGTGTAATTGCTGTTAGGGGGCGGGGGTGGGGTTCAATTTTCCATCTTGTTGTTTTGGCCTGTGTACTAAGAGTAATCCATCATAGTGGATTTGGCGGCGGTAGCAGTTCTCTACTAAGGGTTTTCTATCACTGCATGGATTTGGTGTAGCAGCAGTTTTCACTAGCCAAAAAAATAAACGGCTTCGATACCTAAAGTGTGTCTTGATATCAAACTAAAGAAATATAATGGACAACTTGATGAGGAGGGTTTTCTTTAACCCAAGCCGGAAAAAACTCATTCGTCGGTTGTCATAACGCACCTTGAATACGAAGAACAATCACAGTTGAGGTTTCAAAAAGTCAATCGAAAGTTTCCTTATGCTGAATTCTCAATCAACTATTTGACAAAGCTTCAGTTACGTATCTGTCGGAAGATGCATGATCATGCACTTTTGTTAACCGACATTCCTCGTGTCCTAGAGTCTTTCCAGTTTATTTGTGCCATAATTGAGTGTACACAATCTGCTAGGCCTGTGCTCGAGTTGGAGCAGCTGGATCTGATCCTATATTGAGTAAAGTCTCTGAGTTTAAAGATGCATGTTGGAGATTTTTAAGACCTCATACAATAGGAGGAACATCTCTGGCCTCCTTGTAAGTATTCTTTTCCTGCTGCCACAGTTATTTCCAATTAGCTGATCATAACACTTTTAGCTTTTCTTATGTTTTGTCTCTCCCTGCTTGCCCCAGTTTACTTGAACTTATTCTTGCTCATCAATGGTTCATTGGTGGCTAGAGCTCCGATCGAGAACTCGCACCTGATAAAGTGGTCTCTTCTGCTTAAAGCATTCTCTGGTCTTTTTGCTCTAATATGTGGGAATGGATATATTGTTGGCATCAATCAATATACGATATCAGCATTGACAAGTACGTGGTGCTTGCTTGAACATTGTTTTATTAAAATATATCTGGCTAGATGGGTGTTGGTTACAGCATCACTATTACTAGCATGGGAAGAACTGAAAAGTTACAAGATATTGGAACTGAGAAACAGAGCAAACTTACTTCTAGCCTCAACATAGATGTTTGAAGTGAGAAAGAATGAATGTGTTCATAATGAGACAATGCGACATCCCAATTTTTACTGGACATCAGATTTAGGTCAGTATTTGAGGTACCGCGCAAGCACTCACTGTTATTTTGGAGGTCCATCTTTTTAATTAACCTTCTTGTCATGCCTTTGCTTTTGAGGATCAATGTCCTCAACTTCCTCTCCAGTTTTATGATTAGTATCTTTTTTATCTTATTTTGGGGTCAACAAACCTTACTTGCCTATAGCAGCAGGAGATCTTTCTATTCAACATGCCTGGCTTTTGGTGATTTTTTTTGCAGTGACTGGCCTGTCGATTGTTGCTTCAAACTTTGGATCATTCATCACTTCTTTACAGTCTGGGTCTTTTTCTTGGAACCATCTATTCTGTTCCTCCTTTTAGGATGAAGAGGTTTCCTGTTGCAGCATTTCTTATTATTCCCACGGTATATTTTCTGCCTTTTTTTTTTTTTTTCCCATAGAATTGAGTAGTTTAAATTTACTTCATCTTTTTGTGCCTTGCTGGAGGATTATGTCCGACTCTTTTTTGGGGGATATTGTCCTTGTATTGGCACCATAACTCATAAAGTATTGGTATATGACCTTTAAGGCTATCACGGATACTTCATCACAATATCTTAGAAAAAGAATTGTCAAAACGTTTGGCAAGTCCTAATCTGTCCAGAGACTCCACACTTATGATGCTGCATGTAAAATGCAAAATATTGTATTCTTTTATACATTGACTTATCCAAGTACTTGCGATACTTTTACATATTCTACATGTCCCAAATTCAGAGGTCTGAAGGAATTAAAGCACCCATTTGCACCTGCCAACACCCTGCTACCTGGTCAGGGTAAACATAACATCAGAAGGGAAGTAGATAAAATAAACACTTCTCAATGTGGTTGGCCATGTTTGTACCTTAATTATGTGAATGTTGCCATTCTGTTCATATTATGGGAGCTCAATTACAAGTAAGCTTTGGTGGGTGTACATGGTGATGGAATCTTAAATGTGCGTGTTTCTATCAAATCGCTCTTCGAAAGATTGATCATTTTAATGTAAAGGGGAGAAAACGATTTGACCTTTGGTGTATCTGCTTGCTATCTCTTTATTCTCTTTCTTTATTTTCACATTCTTCCAGTCATTTCTACTTTGAGCTCTTAGTTTCATTATTCAACTTCACTCATGAAGTTAATGAACTCCCTCTCTACCTTTGCCTTCTTGTAACTTTTTTGTACGAGTGCTTTGCAATGCATTTTTAAAAGTGTTGCCGTATCATTGACTCAGTGTGGCTTTTCAATGAGTAGAGGATTATTTTTCAATGGGCTGAAATGAAAGAATATGCTATGAGATGGACTTAATAATTCCTTTATCTCAATGGTATGTGTCTTCAATTTAATCGAAAGGTATTTTCTTCTTTGATCTAAGGTTAGTTATTTGTTTACATCCAGCTATTTTTTAGTGAATTTTTTGGCTTAGCAAATGTCAGATGCAGGACATAAGTCGAGAAAATCAAAAGGGATTTTGTTTATGCAACTGGAGGTCTTTCCTAGTCTGGTACTTCAAGTTAATGTCGTGAACTTTAGACTTGACTGTTCTGTTAAATGTCTGGTAATACGACTCGAGATGATTTGCATGTGCATTGTGTAGTTTTCAAATTTAATGTTTTCCTTTGTGGTTACTCCAATTTGAAGGAGTTATAGTTTGATTGGATATATATCAAGTCTCAATCTCTATAGTGTATTTATTCATCCATGCTATCCTTTTAAAAGAAGGGTTCCTCTTTCGATCTCTCGACTTAAATTACCTTTGAACATTAATAATAACTCGAATTAATTTTAAATGAATGCAAAGGCTATATTTCATTTGATTAGCACTTTAACCACCACTCTCTACTCTTGAGTCTACAGTTTCAAGTTAATCTCTACTATTTAATTAAGGGTGTATCCGTTTAATGAAAAACGAACGATTTGAAAAATATTTATCTTTAAATGGTCATTTGTATAGCTTGAAATTGTTAGTCAATGAAAAATATTTTCGTCATCAACAACAATTTATGTCTCGGCATTCTTCATAAATGATGAAAGCATTTTTCATTTATTCATTTTGTAAAAGATACAAACGACAATTTTAAGGAAAGATGTTTTTTCAAACAATTTATTTTCCGCAAAAATAAATGGAGTCTAAAATGCAATTAGCTTTGTCAACAAGGATTTTGGATATTTTTAGTGGGCGTCACCGGCCCAGCCCAATGTAAATGGCGAACATAGCATGCGTTGGGCCTAGTAACCCATTAATCTCTCGCTCTGGGCAGCAATGCATGGAGAAAATATAAAATTCCCAGATAGGTTAGATTGGTATTTGCAAACAATGATATTTCTTTTGAATTGTCTGATCCTTAATCTCACTCCTATTTATTGGTTTTATTAATTTATTATTTCTCAGATGCCTGGTGATTTTATTTTCCACTTTATTTGAAAGTCTATTCTAATTTACTATAAAACTAGACGTTAACTTGCGAATTGAGCTGGAAACTTACAAGAAATAAGACGGTTGTTATAACATATGGAAGTATAATGTCTCTCTATTAAATGAAAAAATTATCAATTAAAGCAAGATGTTTTAGATGTATTTATCGAATGTATGTATTCCGGGGATACTTTAAATTAAAATGATGTAGATATTGAATGCAATTACTTGTATTAAAGTGACAACATAAAAAATGACTTGTGATATTACAGAAAATTGAAAAGAACTTACAAAGTGGGGAAAAAAAACATCAGGCACATGGGGAAACACTTGATAAAATAAGTTAACAAAAGCAATAAATTGGAGTGAAATTAAAAGTGGAGTGTCTAGGTAGCTTGGGGAGATAAATTGAGACCTTACATTTCGCGAAAACCGTAAGACTCAAAATTTTTGCAAACGTATAGCCTTAGAAATGTGAAGTGAGATCTCAATTTATCTCAACTTATTGGATCGCTAATGTTAAGAAAATCTCATGATTACACTTCTCGCCATGTGATAATACCAAAAAACCAATCTATGTACACGTACATCGCATCATGTCTTGATACATATGTTAACAATGAGCATCAAATCCACATCACGGTATCGCATGCCGGCACATCCATCACCATTGTAAATGACATTTATTTCTAGAATGTTTGCGGACAACATTCACGGGAAGTTAAATTAAACTCAGTACCGTATCACAAAATGCTATACTTTCTTATAAAACAAAATACTTCCCTCACTAGAAATTGCACTATTTAGAAGTAAAGGCTAAATAGGCCCAAAAGTCCGTTCGGTACAAAACTACAAAATTGCCTTGCGAGACTCGAATTTTGGGTCCATGGGCCCTATATGCACCCCAATGGCCTATAAATTACTTAGTGTCATATAACATCTGAACTACTTGATTTTTGTAAACAGAAATTATTTTTCAGAACAACAAATAGATATTAAATTTTTTCAAATATTGGTTGTGCCAGTCTATTTTCTTCAAGAATCATATCAAACCGTTCAAAGAATATAGATCAGACATTCGAACCATCAGTATTTATTTGAACAGATCGTGTCAATAATACAATTTTTTTTGTCAAAACTATTTTTCATTATTTTCAAATGTTTCATAACTTCTAGAAAACAACAGAACGTTCAAATGTTTCCGAAAATTATGGAAGATTCACATATAGCCTTATTTGCTGTGCTAGTTCCAATAAGATGACATCACCATCTGATGTTTGGGTGGATCGTACGAGTCATCGAGGGGGCTGCATACGCAAACTACAACTCTGCTTCACTCAAGAGATCGAAATAGTACGTCTTTTGAAATGATCAATTCATGTATATCTTAAATTGAAGGAGGAGACTTTTGATTAAGACATGGAACTGTCTCTACAAGAGGAGATCCTTCGGCTTGAGCCATCGCGCAAAAGAAATGGATCTGGCACGGGAATGCATGGAGGAAGGCGCAAAAGAACTCTCTCTAACGTGCGATCGTTAGTGATGTAAGTGTAAATTGACTATGTAAATTGTAAAATCTTTTGAAAATTGGAATCTGTTTATAACACCCGACTTCTCGAGGGGACTAAGGGAGGGCATTATGGGACAATTGACAATGATGTACGACATATCGGCACCGGTCGAGGACGGACCATTGCTGACCTAATGACTGACGAAAGCTACTCGAGTCCAATATATGCTAATTAGGACTAATTGATTATTGCTCGGGATCGAGCAACAATGATCCAAGACTATTCATGATAATAATTTGCATTGAAATGATAGCAAAATGTGGATTAGGGCTAGTTGTCGAGGTCATCTAATCCATTTTACCTATCTAAAAAGAGAGTTTTGAATGACGTCTTAAAGATACGAACATATAGGACCATGATGCCGAATCGACTCATTTTAAAACTTTGTAATATATCAAAGAGAAAAATTAAAGGGCTATTTTGCAATTTTTCTTGAAAAAACACAACTTGGATAATTTTCACGTACCTATCGTTAAATATCCTGTTGGAAGACTTTAAGCTGCTTCTTCTTCTTGTTTTTTTTTTTTTTTTTAATATAACTTCTCTTTCGACCCCAACCGTGCGTGGAGTTGGTTTTCCACCGGTGGTGAATTTTAAATGTCGATACTGTAAATATGGAAATGAAATATTTTAAATTTGCTTGATGATAAATAGGGTTTATCAAGGACGATATTGAAACATGCATTTCTTTTTATGGAAATAAAAATAAAAGACTTTGGTTCCTGACATAAATATGGAAAACCAAGCGTGAGAGAGGTTTCCTTCGGAGTTTGCTTACACCGATGAATCAATTTTAATCATCTTCTTCTCCACTATAACTGCTCAATTTCTCGCACTCGGATATTTGCAATGTGGGAATGAGGCGAACGGCATCTGGCAGAGAGGACAATTCGGGAAGCCCACTAAGCTCCAGTTTTGTCAGAGAAGAACAATTTTGCAGCCACTCAGGCAATGCGCTCAACTTGGGACACCCGGAAATCTCTATCTTCCGCAGTGTACTTGCAGAACCTTCGAGCCACCCGGGCAACGAAACTAATTCCGGTAGACCCCAGAGTACCAAGGATTGAAGGCTCGACATGGAGCCTGGTTCATTACTATCGCCATCTGGCAGAGAGGACAATTCGGGAAGCCACCTAAGCTCCAATTTTGTCAGAGAAGAACAATTTTGCAGCCACTCAGGCAATGCGCTCAACTTGCGACAATGGCAAATGACTATCGTCCGCAGTGTACTCGCAGAACCTTCGAGCCACCCGGGCAACAAAACTAATTCCGATAGACCCCAGAGTACCAAGGATTGAAGGCTCGACATGGAGCCTGGTTCATTACTATCGCCTTCTGGCAGCCTCAAGCTCTTGCAGTGCCAAATGGAGAGATCCTCCAACGCCTTCAGATTCTTGATGCCTTGTGGTAAGGAGGCCAGCTTCGGACACTCCGCAATCCGCAACGTACGGAGCGACGTGAGCGATTGGATATCATTAAACAAGGCCTCCAAATTCTCGCAGCCCCAAATGAATAGCAGCCGCAGAGAAGTCACGCGTCCTATTCCACTCTCCGGGAAATGTTTTTGTTTCGTGGTTATATACAAAGTGCGGAGATTGATCATATTTTTGATGTCTGCGGACAATTCCTCGAAATTCTCGCACCCGGTAAGATCTAAGAACTGCAGATTGCGAAGCTCATAGACCGATTTGGGGAGTTTCTTAATTCTCCCATTGAATAAATTGAGATACCTCAAATGCTTTAGATCGCCAATGGAACTAGGTAGTAGGTCAAAGCTAGAATCCTCCAGACATAGCACTCGCAAGTGCTTGAATCGCAAAATGCATGTCTCTAGAAAGAACTCCTCAGAGTTAGAGGATCCCAACTCTTGACACTTGATGGTACGAATGCGACTTGGCTTGTTGAAGCAGCCACTCAGTTCATCTTTTGGTACACCAGATAGATCGGGAAATGATACATGCCAAGTGGTCGGGGAAATATCACGCGTCCACACTTTCATGTTGGATGATTCGGTTTGCGCCACCGAAATGGCAAGTTCGTAAATGAGGTCGTGCATTTCGAAGATTAGGATGGAATAAAAGTCTTCGAGAACAATGAAGAATGATCTAGATAACAGCTCCTCCAAATACTGCCGTCCAATCTCTTCAAGCTCCTGATTATTTCCGCTGGATTGGATAAACAAGTTAGCGATCCACAGTTGGATCAGATCAACGTCGTTGAACTTGTGGTTCTTCGGGAATATTGAGCAACAAGCAAAACATCGTTTCAAGTAAGACGGCATTAGATCATAGCTTATTGTCAATGAAGGTAAGATTTCCAATGAAGGTAAGCTATTAGTTAATTGCCATGTCTCACTGTCTCTTATATATTCCCAGTCCCTCCGGTTGTTCTTTGAATACAACAAGCACCCCAGGGCCCTCAGTGCCATAGGATTTCCCCCACACTTGGTCACGATTTCCTCACCGATTTTCATAAGGTCCGGGTGATTCTTCTCTTGCTCTTGATCAAATGCATACTTCACGAACAAAGTTAAAGAACCCCCCTGTGAAAGGTTGGCCAAATTAAGTGAGGGAACAGTGCCCATGACTTTGGCGATGGCTTGATTCCGTGAAGTCATGATGACTTTACTCCCTTTAGAAATGCCCCCTAACAAATCTTTCAATTCCAGCCAATCCTCCCTCCTCATTGCCCACACATCATCCATTACGAACAAGCACCTTTTGCTTTCCACGAGTTCTCTTAGGCGATTTTGTAGCGTCTCAACGCTCAACTTACCAAATTTTGCTTCGCCACTAAGACACTTGATGATGTCTCTCATTATGTTCTCAATTTCAAATTCTAATGGCATGGATAACCAAACTTTGTGTTCGAAATGCTCCTCTACCCTTTCATCATTGTATACTAATCTAGCGAGAGTCGTCTTTCCAGTACCTCCCATTCCAATAATCGGAAGGACTTCTATAATTCCAGCTCTAGCATCATCTGATCTTCTCAACCACTCTATTATGCTCTCCTTTTCTTCGTTTCTTCCAATCACATTCGAAGCGAGTACAAAAGAATGAGTTTCCCTCCGCGGAACTATGGTCCTTTCTTGAACATTAGGCAACAAGGTGAATTGAGTTTTCTCTTTATCGATCCCATCAAGACTCTTTCTCAGTTCTTTCATATTATGTGCCATCTTAAACTGGAAAATCAACTTGGATATCCACGAGTACAAGCGTACCTTCCTTTTGAGGGTCAAGTGCTCAGTGGACCGCACTCGCCTCCACAGAGCCCTGGCTTCGAATTCGTCTAGCGCGTCCTCCGCGTCATAGCACCAGTCTTTTAGCCTCGACAACCAAAGGCGCACAGCATTCTCTTTTGTTTGCCTCTGCTCAGCATCGGCGAGCACCATCTGGATCATCTCTAGCGTGTTCTTGAGCTTCTCTCGATCATCCTTGACGCCACAGACCAGTTGAATTTCTTCAACAGCCGATGAAGTTAGTTTCTCCACAAGAGTTCCAAGGATGCTAGAGACGAACTCAGTCATGGTTGTGATTGGTGTTATTGGTTTTCGAGCAGGTTTGGCGTAATCGCTGCGCAAAAAAGAATTAAGTTACCAGGAAAAGGATAGCAAAGAATCATGACTTTGCCAGGTTATATAGGCAGAGCCATAGGAAAACACGTGGTGCAATGGAGTATGTCCAGCGTTATTCCAAATTGTTGCATGGTTCATTCAATTCTTGGAGAAAATCTACAAGCGATTCGATGCCGTTCCAATTACATTTGGAATACATTCGTCTGATGAAAGATAAAGCTAAAGAATCCTGAATTCTGCTGCTTTCTCTTTAATCTTTACTACATTCCTTTCTTTGTTACTCTGTTTCTAGTAATACGAATATGTGCACAGAGAACAATAAGCTCCTTTTCAATGCTTTATCCCTGTATTAGATGCTCACTCTTTCGCCCTCCTGCAAGAATGAGATGCCCACTCTTTCGCCCTCCTTTTCAATGCTTTATCCCTGTATTAGATGCCCACTCTTTCGCCCTCCTGCAAGAATGAGAATGATTGGATTAGAAGCATGTGCTGTTTTCCCTCCACAATTTCGAAAATTGGAAAAAGAGTTCCTGAATATTAGAAATAATGGAACAAATTTTAAATGATTTTTGGTGCTGATATTTGTAGAGCCGCTGTCCAATATCACATAGAGTCAAATTGGATACACTGCTTCAGAAAAAAAGGTAAGTAAAAAGTAAATATCAGTTTGAATTGTTTTGTGATTTCCTTGATTTGAATTAATGGTCCAGTCCCATAATATTGATGCTAAATAGACTAAGTTCGAAGCAAGGTAGCAACTACATTTTTGCACGAAATGGACAATGCATCAGAAAAATTCATTACGGACAAAACTCCACGATACTCAATGCACCTGAAGGATTTCTGGCGTTTAGAAGAGTTGAGAGATTGGCAGCCCATAATGTTTGGCCTTGACCCTCGTCGCGCATCTCAATTTGGGTGACAAGGTCTGCAATCAATATGCCTGGGAGCCTGGTAGTTATTGCACGTCCACAGTTGGGTTGGAAAACACATTCCTGACAAAATCTCTCATCCGCCAAAAATAAAATAAAATTGAGTGATGGTGTTATTCATGACCCTCAGTGTTTCAGAAAGATACTGAGCATCGGACACAAACAGCATGTGCTAAAATGGAACAGATGCTAGTGCGTCACGGCTTATAAAGAGCTGTTAGACAATAGGACAGGGCTAACTCGAGGAGTATTAAATTGGACCTAATAATTAAGCCAGGTTGGCAGCTGGTCGCTACTTGCCAAACCAGTTGACAAGGCATTAGAACAAGGCAGAGATTCATGATAGTTGAGCATCAATATTCAAGGCGGGATTTGAGAATGAAGTTATTGACCACTGAAAGGGATCATGACGACTGGCAAGCCTACTGTCCGATGCCATGCTTGAAACTACATATGTGGGTTCGAATCCTACCGAGAGGTCCACTAGAGACCAGAAATTATTGAAAAAAGAATAAGATATTTCTTTTATCCCTTCCAAGTAATTGGAAAATAAAGAAATAATTAATATATTCAAGATAATTACGTATTTACGAAATACCATCTTAACTCATCCTATTTTATCAGATTTGGGATGTGGTATGGTTCTAAAGGATAAACTGGATATGCACACTTCCCATAAGATTTTATTCTTGAACAAAAATACACTTTCTGATTTATTTCATTTGTTCCATAAATGAAATATGGGGATACATATTATATCACGATTTTGAATCAAAAGAGAGATTTATCGCACCATTCTGTGCTGACAATGGTTGTTGGCATAGTTCCTGAATAGTCTGACACAGAACAAGGAAAAAATAAAATTAAACAGCATTCGTATTTGTGACTTTCTGGTCAAGAGTGCATGTAAATACTCAAATGGTGCTCATCCACAACTACTTTGTGCAATTTTGAGTCCATCCCAAATTACTAGAACTATATTTCAAGCGATCCGTGCAATTTTAAGTCCACTTTCTCCAAAACTTCATTCTAACATATAGGGGTTCCAAGAGCTCTGCCATATAATGCTTTTAAGGGAGCCATACCGATAATATACTGATAACGGAGGAGATCTAGATGGAGTAATTAGATAAAGCTTCATGATTAGTGTCACGCGCTGCGCAAAGGATTGCAATTAATGGAAGTCTGGTTCACCAAGCATCTGGGCTTGGATGGTTTATGTGCAGTGGATGTACCGGTTTCGTACAAGCTTTCAGTTTGAACCAAGGGGGCATGTGATGCTTGTGTGGATGTGGTTTCTAGGATTGACTTCATAGATAATTATCTGTCTTAATCTGTGGTTGATGGCTTCACAAGGTTAAGCAGTACAAATCAAGTAATATTTCCTGGAAACCCTTTCTAATACGAACGAATATAAGTTTCTAACAAGCATGTAATGGAAATTAATTTGTCAAGCTCAAAATAAAGTGCAGTGCAGTGCAGTGCACTATAATCACATTCACTTTGCCAATTCCGTCGCATCACATACTTTCTTGAAGTTTTTGACGAGTACATAACTTACTTCATGCAAGAAACAAACTGGAAGTTGCCGGCAAAAGCAATCATACGACTTTCTAAATGTAAACTCTGAAGTGCATCTCAGTAAGAAGAAACTCAGAAGAGAACCATAAAGCTGAAACAAGCATAGAATCGTCGATTTCCAGTCCCCAACCACACAGAAGAAACGGAACAAGAACAGTAAGAGGGAAAAGGTGACAAACAACCATGGAGTTACCAACGTTCATAGACATTGGCCTTGACTTGAATTCACCTCTGTGATACTAGACATAAAGCTCTTGAGCATGGGATTTTAGCACTAGGAGAAGCCTTATCTTCCACAGCTGGCGATGCAAAGCATTATTTGCTCCATTTAAGAACCTTTGGACTAGAAATATCTGGCGATTACTTGCGGAAATGATCTTTCGTGCTGATTTAAATGTGGAGAGAGAGTCGACACTGCTAGTAAATGAAAACAATAAAAGAAACGTGATTTGAAATTTTTTACTTTCAATCCATAAATTTGTCAAAAATAAAGGAGGGGAGAGAGGGAGAGTTCGCTTATACCCACTAATCGGTTTATTCTACCTTGCTCCGATCTTCCCCCACACTTACGCATTCTCATAGGATTGACTAAACTTGTTGAAATGGATTTTAAACCCATATACAACCGATTTAAAATATAAATGTGTCATATGTGGATCACTTCAATTTTGAAGATCTTATTTTAAATGGGCTAATTTTGGATGAGACATTTATAACCCGGCCCAAATCTAACCCGACCTACCAGTTTGATAGCTTTAGATTCTGACTAACCCTTCTCTTCACCATGCCTACTTCATGAAGAGAGTTGACCCTCCACTGAAAGGCTTGCCTAAGTATTTGGGATAGCGTCCGTAATCCAAGGGACCCCACCCATCAATTTAAGCTAGATGTCTTAAGACGTATTTATCAAATGTAATTGTTTGAGGAAAACTTGAAATCAAAGTGATGTAGATATTAGATATTGAATGCAAGCACTCGTATTAAAGTGATGAAAATATAAAAAAATGACTTGTGATTTTTTATAGTCAAAGGGTAAATTAAAATTAACCACCAAAAAACAAAATCCCGCGTTAAGGTTCTTGTGGACGAGAAGCAGAGCCAAGACAGACCCTCTCTCTCTCTCTCTCTCTCTCATTCATGGAGCTCTCAGTGTCTCGTCCGTCTTCCCTCCGGGTTCCGGCCATCACCCCTCTCCGCAGCTCCGCCTCGCCTCGCCGTCGGGATGGGCGCGGCGGCAAGCCGACGTGCCAATGCTCCACCGGTCTCTACTTCAAGTTCTCGCAGAGTTCGCCATCGCTCGGTGCGTCCAGTCCGAAAATCCGGTCGAGACCTGCCCCGAGAAGATCCGATGGGAGGAACCTTATCCAGGTAACGCTCTTCTGGTCCGCGTCGATTTTGGCTATTGAGCTTCCGGCGTGCTAGCTAGCTGTGTAGGTCATTGTGATCTTTGAACTAGCGACATCTTTGTCCGTTGGGCTCTTAGGTGCGATAGATAAGCTGAAATAATGTCAATTTCGTCCTTGGACGAAGAAAGAGTGAGTTCGCGGGCCGCTTGTTTAATTGGGAAATGCACTTCACATGATATTTAGCGTTTCACTAGATGGCAAGTTAGGCAACATAACATTAAGTTGCATGAGTGCGAGGATGATAATAATGGGAATTGGATGAAATGCTGCTCTTCAGCTTGTAGCTTTTGCACTACTGGTGTCATACTACGAGGGATTTGTGGTGGGTTCTGCCTGGATATTGGGATGAGAGGTGATGTGACTGGAATTTGTGGTCCTACTTGTCCCGTTGCCTAGTGCAAGTGCACAGCCCAACATTAAGACTCTAATAGGTGGGGTGCTGCTTAATGAAGATATGTGACTTGTTGGCCCAACACCCATGGAAAAGTGGGAAAACAGTTTAAGTGTATAGGCCTGAGTGTGTACTAAGAATTATTGATCGTAGTGGATTTGGTGGTAGTAGCAGTTCTCTACTAAGGGTTTCCCATCACTGCATGGATTTGATGTAGCAGCAGTTTTCACTAGCAGAGAAAACTTTGATACCTAAAGTGTGTCTTGATATCAAACTAAAGGAGATAATAATGGACAACTTGATGAGGAGGGTGTTCTTTAACCCAAGCCAAAATAAATTGTTGGTCGATTGTCATAACGCACCTTGAATAAGAAGAACAATCACGGTTGAGATCTCAAAAAGTCAATCAAAGAGTTTCCCTACGCATGATTCTCGATCAACTAGTTGACAAAGCTTCAGTTACGTATCTGTCGGAAGATGCATGATCACACACTTTCATTAACCAACATTCCTCGTGTCCTAGAGTCTTTCTAGTTTACTTGTGCCATAATTGAGTGTACACAATCTGCTAGGCCTGTGCTCGAGTTGGAGCAGCTGGATCTGATCCAATATTGAGTAAAGTCTCTGAGTTTAAAGATGCATGTTGGAGATTTTTAAGACCTCATACAATAAGAGGAACATCTCTGGGCTCCTTGTAAGTATTCTTTTCCTGCTGCCACAGTTATTTCCAATCAGCTGATCATAACACTTTTAGTTTTTCTTGTGTTTTGTCTCTCCCTGCTTGCCCCAGTTTACTTGAACTTATTCTTGCTCATCAACAGTTCATTGGTGGCTAGAGCTCTGATCGAGAACTCACACCTGATAAAGTGGTCTCTTCTGCTTAAAGCATTCTCTGGTCTTTTTGCTCTAATATGTGGGAATGGATATATTGTCGGCATCAATCAGATATATGATATCGGCATTGACAAGTACGTGGTGCTTGCTTGGACATTGTTTTATTAAATTATATCTGGCTAGATGGGCGTTGGTTACAGCATCACTTTTACTAGCATGAGAAGAACTGAAAAGTTATAAGATATTGGAACTGAGAAACAGAGCAAAATTACTTCCAGCCTCAACATAGATGTTTGAAGTGAGAAAGAATGAATGTGATCATAATGAAACAACGCGACATCCCAATTTTTACTGGACATCAGATTTAAAAAAGTGTTTGAGGTACCATGCAAGCACTCGTGGTTATTTTGGAGGTCCGGTCTTTCTAATTAACCTTCTTGTCATGCCTTTGCTTTTGAGGATCAATGTCCTCAACTTCCTCTCCAGTTTTATGATTAGTATCTTTTTTATCTTATTTCAGGGTCAACAAACCTTACTTGCCTATAGCAGCAGGAGATCTTTCTATTGAACATGCCTGGCTTTTGGTGATATTTTTTGCAGTGACTGGCCTGTCGATTGTTGCTTCAAACTTTGGATCATTCATCACTTCTCTTTACAGTCTGGGTCTTTTTCTTGGAACCATCTATTCCGTTCCTCCTTTTAGGATGAAGAGATTTCCTGTTGCAGCATTTCTTATTATTGCCACGGTATATTTTCTGCCTTTTTTTTTCTTAGAATTGAGTAGTTTAAATTTACTTCATCTTTTTGTGCCTTGCTGGAGGACTATGGTTGTACAACTTGATGAGCTTTGCTCTGGGTAGAAATTTTCTTACACGACTTTGTTCTTTTAGCATGAAATGGTTAAGGTATTACGAACTGAAAGTGAAATGAAGATAAAAAAACTGTTTAAGTTGGAAATCCATCTGATTATTTTGCTCAATCCTTGTAAAATTAGCTCATCCGAATCACGTGAAGAAGTAGTTTATCTGTAAGCATTCATGATGGGAATACCGTGTGGAATAATAGATAGGGTGTAACTGTAGTTATTGCTCTGTGCTATGTTCGACTCTTTTTTGGGAGATACCTTACTTGTATTGGCACCATAACTGATAAAGTATTGGTATATGACCTTTAAGGCTATAACGGATATTTCATCGCAATATCTTAGAAAAAGAATTGTCAAAACGTTTGGCAAGTCCTACTCTGTCCACAGACTCCACACTTATGATACTGCGTGTAGAATGCAAAATAGTGTCTTCTTTTATACATTGACTTATCCAAGTATTCGTGATACTTTTGCATATTCTACATGTCCCAAATTCAGAGGTATGAAGGAATTAAAGCCCCCATTTGCACCTGCCAACACCCTGCTACCTGGTTACAGTAACATAACATCGGAAGGGCAGTATATAGAATAAACACTTCTCAATGTTGTTGGCCATGTTTGTACCTTAATCATGTGAATGTCGCCATTCTATTCATATTGTGGAAACTCAATACAAGTAAGCTCTGGTGGGTGTACATGGTGATGGGATCTTAAATGTGTGTGGTTCTATCAAATCACTCTTCAAAAGATTGACCAATTTAATGTAAAAGGGGAAAAAGAGTATTGACCTTTGGTGTATCTGCTTGCTATCTCTTTGTTCCCTTTCTTTATTTTCACATTCTTCCAGTCATTTCTACTTCGAGCTCTTAGTTTCATTGTTCAACTTCACTCATGAAATTAATGAACTACCTCTCTACTTTTGCCTTTCTATAACTTTTTTTGTACGAGTGCCTTGCAATGCATTTTTAAAAGTGTTGCCATATCATTGGCTCACTGGGGTTTTTCAATGAGTAGAGGATTATTTTTCAATGGGCTGAAATGGAAGAATATGCTATGAGATGGACTTAATAATTCCTTTGTCTAAATGGTATGTGTCTTCAATTTAATTTAAAGGTATTTTCTACTTTG
Organism: Eucalyptus sp. ANBG9806169; assembly: GCA_014182395.1. NCBI lineage: Eukaryota > Viridiplantae > Streptophyta > Magnoliopsida > Myrtales > Myrtaceae > Eucalyptus > Eucalyptus sp. ANBG9806169. The sequence goes on along the minus strand of CM024573.1, from coordinate 37,782,051 downwards.
ATCTAAGGTCAGTTATTTGTTTATATCCAGCTATTTTTTAGTGAATTTTTTGGCTTAGCAAAAGTCAGATGCAGGACATAAGTCGAGAAAATTGAAAGGGATTTTGTTTATGCAACTGGAGGTCTTTCCTAGGTTGGTAATTCAAGTTACTGTCGTGAACTTTAGACTTGACAGTTTCTATTAAATGTCTGGTTATATGACTCTGAGATATTTGCATGTGCATTGTGTAGTTTTCAAATTTAATGTCTTCCTTTGTGGCTATTTCAGTTTAAAGGAGTTACAGTTTGACTGGTGCATAATATTATCTTTGTTCTGTGTATAATGATGTGTGAATCCTGATTGGTGATGAATGAAATATCGGAATCAGTGAGAAATGAGCTTCTTATTTGATGTCCACATACTATGATGATTAAATAAGCTTACTATCTAATGTCTAAGAAACAAATTATAACCATCACTGGTAGCTGCAGGTACGAGGTTTCCTTCTAAATTTTGGTGTGTATCATGCCACAAGAGCTGCGCTTGGACTACCCTTTGAGTGGAGGTGTGTTTATGCCTTGCACATTGTGTCGGTACTTTAATATTCTAGATACCGGAATGTAGAGTAGCACATGTTGACTTATATAGGCCTGCTATATAAGGCTGAACCTTTTGACTTGAAGATTTACAAAAACGAAAGGTGATGTACCTGTGCTGAGACAGCTTAGGGTAGCAAGTATCTCAGTTTCCATACGCATCTTTTGTAGAATATGCCAAGTTTGTGGTCTGCTTATGTCGGAAATTATTGGAGGCAACTCAGTGCCGTAGTGGACAGTTATTGTGCAGTTTAAGTTTCTTCCCATGTGATCCCTAGCTGAAATTATTGCTAAGGCTTGTATGAAAATGAGCTTTCTGTCTCTGTTCATGCTGCATTCTTTTAATGCATTCTCTTGTTTATGTCGGAAGCCTCCTTGGCTCATGAATGTTTTGGTTCAATTTGATCTTCAATCAGTTTTTTGCATCTCCTAACTTCTGACTCACACTCTGGTCTCTAAACTTCATCATGTAGCTCGCCCGTGGCTTTCATCACAAGCTTTGTTACTCTGTTTGCTCTGGTCATTGCCATAACTAAAGATCTTCCAGATGTAGAAGGAGATCGCAAGTGAGTTGCTTCCTTATGCTGCAATTGCTGCTACGTCTCCTCTTACTGCAATTTTGTGTGGGAAAAATTCAATTTATCGTCTATATCATGTTGAATGCGTTCTTATGCTGAAGATAAAGCAACCAGTCAGAAAATGTATGTAGATAGTCCTGGTGTCTGAAACTGTCTTGGGATCATTGGAATGTGTATTTTCTTTTTCACCATCTTATATTATTGTAAGTACCCTAGTTGTTTTGCCATTATTGTTGCTTAGTTTGCTTGCTATCTCAAGCTTTAGCAATCGTTATGGTTTCTTTATCTTCTTGTGCAGATGGACAAAACATTCAAGAATGATTGCTGCAAATTGAAACACAAAAATGGCTGATTTAGTTTCGTTTTGTAGGTTTCAGATATCAACTTTTGCAACCAAGCTTGGGGTTAGAAACATTGCTTTCCTTGGTTCAGGGCTGCTTCTGCTAAATTATGTCGCTGCTATATTTGCTGCAATTTACATGCCTCAGGTGTGTACTGTACATATTATTTTAAGTTTCTTTGACAAAAGTGACAGTTAATGCTTTGTTTGGGAGGGTGGGAAATTGTACTTTGATAAGAAAAACTTAACTTTTCCCTGCCTTTTCATCTCATAAAAATCTTAAATTCTTCTTCATTTTCCACACCAACCTCCCAACTCTTCCAAACGGAACCTAAAAGTGACTACTAAGGTGGACATTCTGCAGGCTTTCAGGCGTAGCCTAATGATACCCGCACATTCAGTCCTGGCGTTGGGCTTGATTTTCCAGGTTTGTTTAAGATCTATCCCTCCATGGAGATAATAATCCTGTTTTTCTTTTTATAGTCATGCAATTACTATTATTCTGATGCATGTGAGGTTCTTTCCCTGCTTGTATGTATTTTCCATTATAGTTTCACTTCTCCACCATTATTTAAATTTGGTATAGCCTTGGAATTTAATAATTCCGTTACTTTCTGAAAGAACTAGTTTTCCCATGATGGCGACAACTAAAATTGTTTGTAATGTCGTCCACGAAACCTAAAGGAAAAAATATCTAACAATCGGTGATCCATGCGCCTGGTTCTACTAATTGTTAGATTTCTTTTGCTGTACCACACCATTCATGTTCTGTTACACAATGTTTTTATTTTATTAAGTACGACTGCACTGCAGATTGCTTATTCTATCTGCTTTTATATAATTTGATTGTTCCTTCTGCTATTCCCTTGCTTTACAACTTATGGTGGCAGAAAATCATATTAATTAGCTGTTTCTACTATGTTAAAAGAAAAAAGATGCATCTGACAACAATTTAATTGGCATCTTACTTGTAATTTCTATGTGCGGGTGCATTGGCATTGCTCATAGCTGTGGTATGCAAGTGCGTGATTTTTAACCAATGCATTTACTTGAATACTTCCCGTGTCAAACACAGTTGGAAAAATTCTCTTTTTTGGCTAAAAGAGAATTCACTTTAATCAATCGATGAAATCAGAGGATATGTCAAAATATTGAGGATGTTAAATATGAAAATTATTCAACCAAAAAAAAAGTATGAAAGGTACACCTCGGTTTTAACTTGCTATTAAACCATCTAATGCTAGGGTTGTAGGTATCAAGGACTATCCATGATGATATTTCTGATAGAGAGCCTTTCCGAAACAGATAATGTTAAGCATCTCATGCTACAACTGTGATATGTCTGTTTATGCTTACCTTTATTTGATGCACTATCGCACTGTCCTAGAAACTTTGCTCTTCTATGATAGTCTTGTTGTGCCTTGTCGTGCTTATGTTAATTTGTGCCCTGAAGTATGAGTTATCTCTATTTCTTTCAGGCATGGGTGTTAGAACGAGCAAACTACACTAAGGTAAAAGGCATGGTTTATGTTTTACAGAAAGTATTTCTTTACCACAACTACAAAGGTGAAATGATTTGACTGGTGTATCTGGGTTTTCTGATTCTGTTGTGTCAAGGATAAGTAACCCTGTATCAATGCCTCGAGAAATTGATAAAGTAAAAGTTATCAATCTGCAGCTTGACAAGGCACATGTCTATCAGCTCTTAGAGTACTCTGATTCAAGCTCTATAAAACAAATAAAACCGGTATTAAGACTATGCAATGTGCAGAAATCATAACAAAATATTGAAATAAAAAATGTAAAGTATATAATCGGGAAACTAACAACAGCTATGAGAAATAAGAAATTTTATTGCTCTTGACAATAGTTTTCTCTGTACACTTGTCATGACAATCAGAAAATCATGCTGTATAGTTTTATCTTACAGCTGCTAACTGCTATTCAAATAACATTGATAGATTTGACAAAATTTAACTCTTTTTTTTTTTTTTTTATATCAATATCAATGTGCAAAAACAATGGAGACCTTTGACATCATGCAGGCGAAACATGATTTCCACCTCTACATTTGCGAACCTCCTTGTTCGCAAGCAGTGGGAATGAGTACTCTGAACTTTTCTATTGTTGACTACTCTTTCCACAGATCACCTAATTATGCTGCAGCATCCCCTATTTATGTTGAAAATTGTTGTTGGAAAAATTGAAGTCTCCAATTTATATTTAGATATCCATGGTTTCTTCGTCTAATTAGGTTTCTACACCTACAAAATTCCCTGGTTCTGATTTTCATGGATCAATATATATCTGTTCTCTGACAAGGCCGTTCAATTGCATTCTGCAGGAAGCAATTGCCGGATACTATCGATTCATATGGAATCTCTTTTATGCAGAGTACATCATATTCCCCTTTATTTGAAGATTTTTTCTTCCATAAATAATTTAGAGAGAGAGAGAGAGAGAGAGAGAGAGAGAGAGAGAGAGAGAGGTCTGTATGCTTCTGTGCTAATTGTACATATCTGCCTGGTAATGTAGATCTGTATTTTTTTACAAGCTGTGTCAGAAAAAATCCTGGTTCCTTTATCAGCTCGCAATAGCAGATGTTTGAACATTTGTAAATTTGCCTGCCTGGACTATGGAATTTGGCTTAAGACCTGTTAAATTGGCAGAAACTCAAAGTCTTATGGAGAAGTTCAATTGATTTTGCCCCACCTTCTTTTTGACCTTGTTGGCTCAAGATTACCATATGAAAACCAATTGCCGCATCTGTTTAGAGAACGGTATCTGTCTCAGGAGCTTTTACGAGTCCATTGCCTCATTTCGACTTTTGCTGTTTGTTTCCGCGATGAGGTGGCAGCCCTTAAGATCATTAAGTTAAGCAAACTATTCACCTGAGAAGCTGCTAGACTTACGGTCATGGCAGCAATTACGCTCACGGTCGTGAAAACGTACTCTAGTTCTACAGTGATCTTGCATCTTGAGAATGTCTGTTCCTTATCCCAGATATGACCGGACCTGCATGTCACCTGCCGCATATGATATGATACAAAGCCTTCTTTACGGATCCGTTCAGGATTCTAGTTTCACCATCATCTTGCCCTTGGATAAAGAACAGAAGTTATGGGCCTTATGGCCTAAGCATAAAGCTTTCATTTTCTTCATCTGCTAAGTATGCAACTTGTTAATCGTCTCGATATATTCAGCATATTCATAGGCACGAGGTTGAACAGGGTGTTAGTTGTCCCTTCCCCTCCTCAGCCTGCCGAGGAATTGAGAACGGCGACAGATGATGAGTGATGCTTTTAAGAGTGAGAGTTAGAATAGAAATAGTGTAGAACTTACCAAAAAAAAAAAAAAAAATTGTAGAACTTGACCTTCCCATTCCGCAAACTCATTATTTTTTTTCTAGCTCATATCACAACAATGGAGACAAGCTACAGGAACAGCATTTTGCTGTTTTCAAGGATGTTCCTCTAGGAAGTTTTCTGAATCTGCTTGCAACGGAGTTCACGTTCCCAGACTTGTACTCAGCAACCATTTTGAGGGAGCTACTTAACTAATTTGTGGGGCTATAACAAAATAAAAAGGTAATATGAAGAAATTAACTAGCCACTTTCTATTAAGAACTGCATTAGGTATAATTACTTAATTATTTCTTATAGTGTAATAATAATCAACTCCATCCTTGCATTCAATGTGGAAAAATTTTAGAACGCTCCTCTAACTTTCTTTTAGTTTTTTGACTTTTTGATAAAAGTTTGCTTTCAATTAGTGAACAAATAGGGAAAATATTCATTTAACTTTTCTTTGTTTGAAAAAAGAATTCATATAGCGGTCAAAAGGAGAAAACAATGTCAATTTTTTTTTGTTACTTTTGTACATCACCAAAGTTAGTAATTTTATTATCAATATGTAATGTCGAACAAGAAATGAAAATTAATCGCATAGCATGTGAAAACTAGCAAGAAATTTACGAAACTAAACAACTTCTCTCTTATCAAATTTTATGAATTTCGTCAAGTTCATATTAAGTGGAAAGATTATTTTGATTTATATTCTCAGTCAAGTGAATTTCAAAGGAGGAAATAAAACTGCAAAAAAAAAATTCTGAATCTTTTTTCCCTTCTTTCAGTTTCGACTTCTTAGGTACTCCAATCTCAGCCGTCCACTCCGAAACATCGACGACCGTCGGATTGAATCCGCTAGGCTCTCGTTTCCCTACTCCTACCGTGCCCTCGCCATCTTCACCGCCGCCACGACATCGGCGCCTATACTTTCGCCTAATAACGCAGACCGGTGCCTCCGTTCACTCCCGACCTCAGCCTCCGCCTCCGCCGCCGCCCCCCGTCGCTCGCAGCGAAGCCCCCGGCCCGCCGGAACCAGCCGGTACGCCTTTTCCTGTTCTCATCTCCGTTTTCCCTTTTATCCGTGCGGGTCTATCGTTCGATGGCCTCTTCGTCTTCGCCGTCGGTCGCGGCTGATGCAGCGGTGGAGATCGAGCGCGACGAGCTGCTGTGTCTCTGGATTTCGTTTCTTTCGTGTCCGATGCATCGCAATTTTCCCTGCAAAGAAGGACAAGACCTTGTGGCGATTCTGGGGTTCCCTTAGGGCTCGTTAACAACCGATATGGATAATACATTTTTTTTTTTAAATTTATTTTCTCATTGGGAATTTTGCCGACTGGGTTTGATTGCATCGTGCGTCCATGAACCTGTTTATGGGACTGGTAAAAATTGTTTCTTTCGGTCCCGAAAAGGGGAGAAAATTGGTTTAGCTAGGTGTTTGAGATAACGCGATTTCATCCGGTGTGCTCTCGCTTATTCAGATATATCCGCAGTATTTTCTGTTTGGATAGTCCTGTTTGATGTCCCAGTGCCCTTATTGTGGCATGTGAATGTGCAGATCCGAGGGAGATTTGGTTGATTTTTTAATCTGCGCTAAAAGAAGATGGCGTCGCGTTTCTGGACACAGGTTCGACCTAAATTTTTTGTTGCTTGTAGAAAATATGGACTTAATGACCTCTATCTCTGTCCCTCCCCACCCACACACGCAGACACGTACGTTCAAATGCATCTGTTTACCCCATGCTTCCACACCCATGAAAATTCTTATGGGAATGGGTTTTGATATAAACAGGGTGGAAGTGAGACTGATGAGGAGGACAGTGATTACACCAGTGATGTTGAAGAAAGCGGGGCAGTTGAGTCCGCTGCTCCTGCTGCTGGAAGCAGATACCTTCAGGAGAATGCTAGTGACAGTGATGATTCCGAGGATCAGAAGCGTGTTGTTCGGTCTGCCAAAGATAAGCGCTTTGAGGAAATGGCGGCCACTGTCGATCAGATGAAAAATGCTATGAAGATCAATGATTGGGTTAGTTTGCAAGAGAGCTTTGACAAGATTAATAAGCAGCTTGAGAAAGTCATGAGGGTCGCGGAGTCTGAGAAGGTTCCCTCTCTTTATATTAAAGCCCTTGTGATGCTGGAAGACTTCTTGAGTCAGGCTTTGGCAAATAAGGATGCTAAGAAAAAGATGAGTAGCAGCAATGCTAAGGCCTTGAATTCGATGAAACAGAAGCTCAAGAAGAATAATAAGCAGTATGAGGAGTTGATTAATAAGTATAGAGAGCATCCTGAAAGTGAGGAAGAAGTGGAAGAGGAGGAGTCCGAGGAGGAAGAATTAGAGAATGAGATTGAGGACCCCACCAAGATTGATGTTTCTGACGAGGGGGATGACGATGAGGATGATGACGCCCCAGATAGTCTCGATGACGGCTGGGAGAAGAAGATGAGCCGGAAAGACAAGCTGATGGATAAACAATTTAAAAACCCTAATGAGATTACATGGGAAATTGTCAACAAGAAGTTCAAAGAGGTTGTTGCTGCTCGTGGAAAGAAGGGAACTGGTAGATTTGAGCAGGTTGAACAGCTTACCTTCTTGACAAAGGTTGCTAAGACCCCTGCACAGAAGCTTGAGATTCTTTTCAGTGTTGTATCTGCTCAGTTTGATGTTAATCCAGGTCTTACTGGTCACATGCCAATTAATGTGTGGAAGAAGTGTGTGAAGAATATGCTTGTTATTCTCGACATTCTTGTGCAGTATTCTAACATTGTAGTTAGTGATTCTGTGGAGCCTGATGAAAATGAGTCGGAAAAGGGACCTGACTATATTGGGACAATTAGAATTTGGGGAAATTTGGTAGCCTTCCTTGAGAGGATAGATTCCGAGTTTTTTAAGAGCTTGCAGTGCATTGATCCACACACCCGTGAGTTTGTTGAAAGGCTTAGGGACGAGCCAATGTTTTTAGTTCTTGCTCAAAATGTTCAAGAATACTTGGAACGTGTTGGGGATTTTAAAGCTGCTTCAAGAGTGGCTCTACGTCGGGTTGAACTCATCTATTATAAGCCTCAGGAGGTCTACGATGCGATGAGGAAATTGGCTGAGCAGACTGAAGATAACGGAGTTGATGCAGGGGAAGAGCCTAAGGTGGTCGAGGAGAGCAGGGGCCCAGCTGCATTTGTTGTTACTCCTGAGCTTGTGCCGAGGAAACCTACTTTTCCTGAGGATAGCAGGACACTGATGGATATTCTGGTGTCCCTTATATACAAGTATGGAGATGAGCGAACTAAGGCCCGTGCAATGCTTTGTGACATCTATCACCATGCTCTCTTGGACAAATTCTCAACTTCCCGTGATCTGTTGTTGATGAGTCGCCTGCAGGACAGCATCCAGCATATGGACATTTCGACCCAGATACTTTTTAACAGGGCTATGGCACAACTTGGTCTGTGTGCATTTCGGGTTGGCCTTATAGCTGAAGGACATGGTTGCCTTTCTGAATTATATTCAGGTGGAAGGGTGAAGGAGTTACTTGCACAAGGTTTTTCTCAAAGCAGGTACCATGAGAAGACCCCAGAGCAGGTACAAAGTCCTCGCCCGTTTGCCGTGATTGTGTATTTCCAGATAATTGGTTATGAACAAGATCTATTAGCTTCCAAGTAGGCTATTCAATTTTTGGCAAACCTTACCCTTTGGCTTTTATTTAGTGAAATACCAATTCTCACCATCTGAGGAAGATTTGTTATACCATACTGATGATTTTCTTTAGCCTCTTTAGTTTCTTCCCCTCTCTTCCTCTCACAAATCTCTTGAGGGGGTTTGGGTGTTTGGTCTACCCATAATAGTAAACTTCTTTGTAAGTTCGTTATTTAACATATGATTTGTCTAAGAGTCTCTTAGATTTTACCTCTTCTAAATTATGTTCGAGATTTGAAATAAGAGGATCACAAGTTTTGTTCAGAGCTGATGCTATAAAATTTATTTTCTTCTCATTCAGGAAAGATTGGAAAGGAGACGTCAAATGCCGTATCACATGCACATAAACCTTGAGCTTCTCGAAGCTGTGCATCTGATATCTGCCATGCTGTTAGAAGTCCCCAATATGGCAGCAACCAAGCATGATGCTAAGCGCAAAATGATAAGTAAGAATTTCCGACGGTTGCTCGAGGTGAGTGAAAGGCACACATTCACAGGCCCCCCAGAAAATGTGAGGGACCATGTAATGGCAGCGACAAGGGCCCTAAGCAAGGGAGACTTCCGGAAGGCCTTTGATGTCGTCCATTCTCTCGATGTCTGGAAGCTCCTCAGGAACAAGGACTCCGTCCTTGAGATGCTCAAGGATAAGGTTAAGGAGGAGGCTCTGAGGACCTATCTCTTTACCTATTCATCATCCTATCATTCATTGAGCTTAGATCATCTGACAAAAATGTTTGACCTCTCGGAGGCACAGACCCACAGCATTGTCAGCAAGATGATGATCAATGAGGAGCTCCTTGCTAGCTGGGACCAGATGACCAGGTCCATTGTCTTCCATGACATTGAACAGACAAGGCTCCAGTCCTTGGCATTCCATCTTACAGAGAAACTGGCAATTCTGGCAGAAAGTAATGAGAGGGCCGTGGAAGCTAGGGTTGGTGGTGGTTTGGATCTGCCACCAAGGAGGAGAGACGGACAGGACTATGCTGGTGGGTCGGGTGTTGGTGGTGGTAGGTGGCAAGAGGGCTCTTCTTTCACTCAGGGAAGGCAAGGAGGTGCTGGTGGTGGGAGGCAACAGACAACCGGCCAAGCCGGAGGGAGTGGCTATTCTAGGCAGTCGCGTGGCACAGGTGGATATTCTGCGAGCAACCGATATCAGGACTCTACTTTTGGAGGATCAGGGAGGTATCAGACTGGGTCTGCAGGAAGGTCATCTCAGATGAACAGCTCGGCCCGCATGGTGAGTCTGAACAGGGGGCTTCGTGCATGAGAGGAACTTCGTAATGGTCTCTGACGAAAAGGATCCATGTCGACTGTCATTGATTGATACGTGAGCTTTTCAAGCAGAAAGCTGTTCTGCTATTTCTGAGTCTTGACTTGAAGAAGTATATCTACCTAATTTCTGTTTTTTTGTCTTTTTTTTTGGTGGGCATAGCCTAAGTTTTGAATATTTCTGTGCTGGTACTTTCAATTTTAGAAACTCCGTTCGTCGTCCACATTGTTGTTACATTTTTGGATAATGTTAGATTACAAAAAGGCAGGATAAAGCATTATGTTCTTTCTTTTTTCTTTACCTCCCTTTTAACTTTTAGAACTTTTTTCTTAACACACGGTAGTGGTGCGATGTTGGCTTCCGATTGATGTAGCCTTTGCTTCAATCGACAGCCGATGTCCAAGACTTCACATTGCGAGTGAGTGGGTTGATTGACCTTAAGACATGAGTGGGTTGATTGACCTTAAGACAGCTGGCGGCAGCAAAAACCTACCATGAACGTCAATGAACGAGTAGTAGAATACCCTTCATGAGATATGCTGTCGAAAATTGTGCAGGTTTCAACATTTAGACGGTAGTGTCACATGACGGAAAAACTAATAGCAACATCGTGACTGTGCGGCGATTCAAGCACTTTTGGATTAAAGGAGCTTTCAGCTTTGGAAATAAATGAGCTTCTGAAAGGATTGGATGATTACAAATGAGGGGGAATGCACCTTTTCTTATATTAAAGGCCCTCAGATTATATTCGTTGATTGACTCTTTATCCGGCGGACGAGATCGCACCGCCTTTAATCCTTATCTATTAACACTCATGACAACTACCGACATAAATAGTTAAAGACTTCTAGATCTTGGCGTAATGAAGGTATCGCTTGCCCTTGGAAATTTCCGGAAGAAGTCTCGTCGGGAAGCCAAGTGAGCACAGGAGATCCTCCTCGAGAAGGCACGGGCCTTTAGTTACCGGAACCTCTTGGCCGTGACACAATGCTGTCAAAAATTCTGCAAGTTTCAACATTTAGATGGTAGTGTCACGTGACGGAAAAACTGATAGCAACATTACAACTAAAAGACTTAGAACTTGCTCGCAGTTCGCCTCTCCAAAATAGCAAAGAAAAATCAAAGACTATAATAAATTAATTATCAAAAGCACAAGGCTCTATTTGTTTTGCGGAAAATGAATAATTTTAAAATCATTTTCTCAAAAAATGATCGCTTATATCTCTGACGAAAATAAATAGACGGAAAATATTTCCATCATTCATGAATATATTAAAATATAAATTGTTGTCACTAATGAAGACATTTTTCGAAGACTAATTATTTTAAGAGATATGAGCAATCATTTCTAAGAAAATATTTTTCAAATCATTCACTTTCTACTAAACAATGCCAAAATAAGTGGATAATAAGTAATAATCTAGACTATAGTAAATTTGTATCTCGCACCACACTTATATTTAGAAATAGAAATTAGGCTATACAAGTATGAACTCTAAAAATAGGCATACGATGAATTTTATATATCTATCGCTATTATAAGTTAATAGTGGTTAAGGAATGTTCATTTAATTTAATTAATTATATGAGGAGAACCAACCCTAATAGATGGTTTAATAATTAAGTCGATTAACATGATTTAACTAAATAAGCTAAAGCCGCTTTCTGTTTAAATTTTAATTGTACGTGTTAAAGATCAATTTGTATTTATAAAATCTGAAATAAATTTGAAATGAAATTTCGAAACTTCACGTGGGAAATCCATGTATTAATTCAATGTGCTACTTGGAAGTATAAATAAGAAAAAGTCTTGTTAAGGAAATCCATGTACTAGTTCATTGTGATACTAATTCTTAACGACATATGAGAATTTAACCGAAATACAACATGAATATACTAGGAAAAACTCAAATCAAAACAAGAGACAACATAACTAGTTCAAAATCAACACGATTAAATTCGAATACTTTCGAGAAAGCCCTTTTCATTGAGGTGAAAGGCAAAAAAAAAAATTTAAATTAAAAGAGATTACATGGAAAACCTACATGATTATGAATACACGATACTAATTAGCCATCACGTTCTAGATTGTACTTTCCTTATTTGGTTTTCTAATAAACGTTTCCTCATACCTTATCCGCTTCGTGTTTGTATCATCCCCTACCTTTTTTTTTTGTGAATCCTACTCTATTCTTATTTTACACTTATTCTCAGATTTTTCTTATTTTACACTTATTTTCAGATTTTTGCCGTGTCTCTTGCAGGGCGTTAGAATCATCCCCTACCTTGGTGCTTTTAAATTTGGACAAGACCCACTCAATTCAATCGGGAATAGGACTCAAGGTTCAAGTCCCAAAGTGGTCAAGAACCGGCCAAAACCGGTCGACCCACAGTCAGACCGATCCGTCAACCGGTTCATTGACCGACCCGTCTCCCTCGCGTCCAAAGTATAGTGGGCTTCAACTAAATTGACAGTTAATTTTTTTTTAAATAATAATAATAACTGAATTGGAGAAACCCTAATTCACCGAGCTCTGCTCTTGCTCCTTCGTACTTCCTCTTCGCTTCCGGCATCTCGCCGCCTCGCCGCGGCGAGCTCGTCGTCGCCGCCGCTCGCCTCCGTCCTCCGAGGTCCGTCACATCTCTCTCCCTAGTTATAACCCCCTTTTTCCGCGGCGGTCTTGAACTGCGGGGACAGTGGTGCCCTGCGCCGCTCCGCCCCGTGCGGCGGGAAAGGGGGGTATGGCCCCCGGCCCGCCCCTGCCCTCGGCCATATCCCGGAGCCAGCGGTTCGTAATCATCTGTGTGATGGAGAGAGCTCGATTCCCGGCGCCAGGGGAGTGCTCTCCGGCTTCCAAATACACAGATGTTTACTGCTTCTGCTTTTGTTGTGAAGGGACAAAAATAAAATAAAATAAAATAAAAAACTTTTTTTAATAAGATTCCATAAGAAAAAAAACAAACCTTTTTTGTTTAGTTTTGTATTACTCTATTTGAATCTATTTGATGTCCTATTGGCCTTATGGTGCGATGTGGATGTGCAGAGCTGAGGCGAATTGACTGATTTCATTCTCGCCCGAAGAGAATGGCGTCGCGTTTCTGGACACAGGTTCGAGTCTATGCTTTCGTGTTTTGTTTTTTGTGCTCGAATTGTGGACATTAGTACTTGTCTCTCTCATAAACACGTGCCCACATAGTGCACTAGATGCCTCGTTGACTTGTAGCCGGTACTACTGAGAGTTCTCACCATATATGAATTTTGTTAAAAACAGGGCGGGAGCGAGACTGAGGAGGAGAGCAGCGATTATGGCAGCGATGTCGAAGAAACGGGGGGAGGTGAGTCCGCTGCTCCAGCCGCCGGAAGCAGATACCTCCAGGGGAATGCGAGCGACAGCGATGATTCCGATGGTCAGCACCGGGTTGTTAAGTCTGCGAAGGACAAGCGTTTCGAGGAAATGTCTGCCACTGTTGACCAGATGAAAAATGCTATGAAGATTAATGATTGGGTCAGTTTGCAGGAGAGCTTCGACAAGATTAATAAGCAGCTCGAGAAAGTCATGAGGGTCACCGAGTCTCAGAAGGTTCCCGCTCTTTACATTAAAGCCCTCGTAATGTTGGAAGACTTCTTGAGTCAGGCTTTGGCGAATAAGGATGCTAAGAAGAAGATGAGTAGCAGCAATGCCAAGGCCTTGAATTCGATGAAGCAAAAGCTCAAGAAGAATAATAAGCAGTATGAGGAGTCGATTAATAAGTACAGAGAGCATCCTGAAAGTGAGGAAGAGGTGGAAGCGGATGAGGAATCAGAGGAGGAAGAATCAGAAAATTCGGAAATTGAGGACCCTACCAAGATTGATGCTTCTGATGAGGGTGATGATGATGAGGATGATGCAGCTGGGGATAGTCTCGATGATGGTTGGGAGAAGAAGATGAGCCGAAAAGACAAGCTGATGGATAAGCAATTTAAGAATCCTAGTGAGATTACATGGGAAACTGTTAACAAGAAGTTTAAAGAGGTTGTGGCTGCTCGTGGGAGGAAGGGGACTGGTCGGTTTGAGCAGGTTGAACAGCTCACTTTTTTGACTAAGGTAGCTAAGACCCCTGCCCAGAAGCTTGAGATTCTTTTTAGTGTCGTATCTGCTCAGTTTGATGTTAATCCGGGTCTCACTGGTCATATGCCGATCAATGTGTGGAAGAAGTGTGTGCAGAATATGCTTGTTATCCTTGACATTCTCGTGCAGTATCCCAACATAGTAGTTAGTGATTCAGTGGAGCCTGATGAGAATGAGTCTGAGAAAGGTCCGGACTATAACGGGACAATTAGGATTTGGGGAAATTTGGTAGCCTTCCTAGAGAGGATAGATTCCGAGTTTTTTAAGAGCTTGCAATGCATTGACCCTCACACACGTGAATATGTCGAAAGGCTTAGGGATGAGCCCATGTTTTTAGTCCTTGCTCAAAATGTTCAAGACTACTTGGAACGTGTTGGAGATTTTAAAGCTGCTTCAAAGGTGGCTTTAAGGCGGGTGGAGCTTGTATATTATAAGCCTCAGGGTGTCTATGATGCTATGAGGAAATTGGTTGAGCAGGCTGAAGATGATGGCGATGAGACAGGGGAAGAGCCTAAGGTTGAGGAGAGCAGGGGCCCAGCTGCATTTGTTGTTACTCCTGAGCTTGTGCCAAGGAAACCAACTTTTCCTGAGAATAGCAGGACACTGATGGATATTCTGGTATCCCTTATATACAAGTATGGAGATGAGCGAACTAAGGCCCGCGCAATGCTTTGTGACATCTATCACCATGCTCTCTTGGACGAGTTCTCAACTTCCCGTGACCTGTTGTTGATGAGTCACCTGCAGGATAGCATCCAGCATATGGACATTTCGACCCAGATACTTTTTAACAGGGCTATGGCACAGCTTGGTCTGTGTGCATTTCGTGTCAGCCTTATAGCTGAAGCACATGGTTGCCTTTCTGAATTATATTCAGGTGGAAGGGTAAAGGAATTACTTGCACAATGTGTTTCTCAAAGTAGGTATCATGAGAAGACCCCGGAGCAGGTACGATGTCCTTATCCATTGTGGATGGTTGTCAAAATTTCCTTACGAACAACCCTGTATTACTCAATAATAGTTACTACTTTCCAAGCAAGTGGTTCATTTATATATGCCTCTTATGCTTTGGATTTGGTTTAGTGAATAACTTGTTTTTTGCCATTTGAGAAAGATCTGTTTTACCCTGCAAACAATTTTATTTAGTTTTTCTCTTTTCTCCCTTTCCCCTTGAGAGGATTATCACTTTTGTGTGGGAGCTCCCGCTGTGAAACTTCTTTATTCTCATTTTAGGAGAGACTGGAAAGGAGACGTCAAATGCCTTATCACATGCACATAAACCTGGAGCTTCTGGAAGCTGTCCATCTAATTTGTGCCATGCTTTTAGAAGTCCCCAATATGGCTGCAAACACCCTCGATGCTAAGCGCAAAGTCATAAGTAAGAACTTCCGGCGGTTGCTCGAGGTGAGTGAGAGGCACACATTCACTGGACCCCCGGAAAACGTGAGGGACCATGTAATGGCAGCCACAAGGGGCCTAAGCAAGGGAGACTATCAGAAGGCCCTTGATGTTGTCCAGTCTCTTGACATCTGGAAACTCCTCAGGAACAAGGACTCTGTCCTGGAGATGCTCAAGGCTAAGATTAAGGAAGAGGCTCTGAGGACCTATCTCTTTACCTATTCATCATCCTATCATTCATTGAGCTTAGATCATCTGACAAAAATGTTTGACCTCTCAGAGGCACAGACCCACAGCATTGTCAGCAATATGATGATCAATGAGGAGCTCCATGCTAGCTGGGACCAGCCAACCCGGTCCGTTATCTTCCATGACATTGAGCACACGAGGCTCCAGGCCCTAGCTTTCCATCTCACGGAGAAACTGGCAATTCTGGCAGAAAGTAATGAGAGGGCTGTAGAGGCTAGAATTGGCGGTGGCAGTTTGGATTTGCCTGTGAGAAGGAGAGATGGCCAGGACTATGCTGCGGGCTCAGCTGTTGGTGGTGGTAGGTGGCAAGATGGCTCATCTTTTATGCAGGGCAGGCAGGGAAGTGCTGGTGGTGGGAGGCAACAGACAACCGGCCAAGGCGGTGGAAGTGGCTATTCCAGGCAGTTCCGTGGCACAGGTGGATATTCTGGCGGCAACCGGTATCAGGATTCTGCTCATGGTGGATCAGGGAGGTCTGCTTTTCAGACTGGTTCTTCAGCAAGGGCATATCATCTAAATGGTTCGGTTCGCATGGTGAGTCTTAACCGGGGACTTCGCGCATAAGAGGAACTTCCATTGGTCTCTGAAGACAAGGATATATTGGCAATTTGCGTTGATTGATACGTACCCCTCTCGAGTGGAAAGCACTTTTTTCTGCTTAAATGAGTTTTGACTCTGAAGACAGATTGTCTGAGTTTTTTGTGGGCGTATCCTCAGTGTGGAATGTTGTATCATTAATGTTAGCACTTTATTTAGTACCCACTCTCCTTTTATACTTCTCATGCTAATGTTACATTAGGGAAACCTTGCCTAGTGAGAATAATATCACTTTGTTATAGCAAAATAAGCACACGAACCATAGGTACAATGAGATACAAACGGCGTTTTGCCCGAACCTTAACCCATGCATCTTGTGATTTATATCACCATGCCATCAATTTTGATAGGGGGCCGCTGGAGCTCTAAAGTTCAATAGGGCGTGAATTGAGTAGCTTCCATGGGTTTGATCGTCGGAATTACATTTTGGACTCTGTCAAACTGGTGATACTTGCGACGTAATTATATAGTCGAAAAGTAAAGCTTGGGTATTGCATTTTGATTGCACGTCGTTGGTGGATATGATTAACATGATGGTTATTGGATTGTTCAATGGTGCTTCCGTATATGTCATAGCCCCCAGTGTAATGTTCATTTGATTGATTCTGACCAGAATGATACAGAAGCAAATGAATAAGCAAGCTTTAGTGTTAGCAACCGTCTCGGTTTCTTGTAAGCAAAATGAGAGTGAGGCTGTCAACATGATTAGAGCAAACATTTGACAGGCCTGGGTCAAAAAACCGCATCCACGGCGCGGAGTGAGAAACCTATGGCTACTGATAAAATATCATGAACTCTAGTTTCCATCTCGGGTGGTTCTCGAGCATTAGGAAAAAAAGAAGGAAAAAGCAACCGATTAAGCAATCTTTTCTTCTTGCAAAATTAAGCATACTCAAAAGAGTATGTAATGTCGCTCATAACATGATTACGATGGGACTGACTTCCTATGCTTAACGTACAGATGCAATAACGAACATTAAGGTTCTGTTTCTAGCATAGATTTGTAAGAATATGAACCACTTTCTATAGGCTAATATTGGAGTGAATTTCAAATGCATTCCAAGAGTACATACTGAAATCCACCGGGAAAGATTCATCTTCCGGATCTGTAGAGCTAGCAGGTGATTATGAAATACAAGCGTAGCCAAATTTGTCTTCTTAACTGATGAGGATGGGTAGTCAAACATATATGTTGCTAAATAGAATAGAAGATCCTTAATATTGGCAAAAACGAAATGTGGAAGAAACACATCCCTCCATCTGTGCGTTCCAAAAGTGAAAAAACGAATAAGCTTCTTTGTGAGTTCAAACAAAACAGTGAGGTCAAGAAAAAGATGACAAGTTATATGAACCCAAAATTGTGCAGAGGAAAAAATAAAAGAAGGAAAACCTCGGGATTGTAGACCAAATAATCTACCAACCCATCACTCAAATTGAGAAGTTGCAATATGCTGCAATTTGAACCCTTTTTCATCTCACAAGGTGCCTAGGAAGAAGATGGTGACGTGATGTTAACTTTCATGGTCCGTGTTTATATCCGCTGCACTGGAAACCTCTGTTGGCTCTGCATCAGATGTTGTATGGGCATCTGGTTGCGGTAACCTTGCTTCCAAATCCTTGAGAGCCATGGTTAAAGATTTCACATCGCAAGCCAAGGCTAATTCACTGGAAAACGACAACTGTACAGAACGACTATAAATATCAGTGTCCATGCTAGACAATTAGTACTGTGTCCTATGTGCTATATGATGCTGCTCCAATAAATAATTGGCAGAGTGTAATTCATAGCATAATTTTCCAGGAAATGAAAGCTAAACAAAATGCTATTAAAAGCTGAAAATTTCAATATTAAATTGCACTGTGACTGTCTGGTGAAATCTTTTAAAATAGACTTCAAGCTGCAATGGGAAAGCTCGTCAGAAATCTTTTCTGCTAAAGCTACACTACTGTTGAGTCACCAGTGTTGACAAACAGAGAGCTACCTCATGAACTCTTATCTCTCTTGTTTTGTTAAGAACTTTGCAGAGGGCAAAGTGCGAAAGAATAAGACGCTTGCTCATAGGATGTTCTGCCATGCAAATTCTATGTAAGAAGAAAACCAACATTGAACAACCGAGTAAACTAACCTCTAATTGCTCTGCTTGACGTTTGAGATCATTAGTTGATGCCTCCTTATGAAATCTTTGAAGAACATGCAGCACGTGATCACGGAGACTATCGTGAATATGTTGCTTGAGGGTACATTGAGGTACAGTTGATTGACAGCCAACTTGATAGAAAGGGCACTTCACAAGCTTCATTGGACAAGTGGTTATGCAATGCCTATCCATTTCACGTCTCATGAGACTTTCCGAGCAATTCTGCTCACACAGAATTACTTTGAATGCACAAGCTAAATCATGTTTTTCCAAGTGGGCTGCTGTAAATCTAGCGTTACAGCCCTCGTTGGCGCAGATCATAGACCTGAATCCACAACTGGTGACATGCTCGGCCAGGTCTTCAGCAGTGTCAAATTTCATGACGCAATGAAATGCACCTTTGAAATCTACATTTTTAAGCAAAGTCTGCGCGATTGCTTCTCTCCTGTCTGTAGCCCAAAATTTACTGAGTTCCATCTCCTGGACAATATCATCTATCTTGTCCTCCCTCTTTTCGCTCAGCAGCCATCCCGAAATCCTACCAAACAAGTTCCTCTTCAAAGTTGCAAAGTCATCAGCAAAATCGGCTATTATTTCATAAGGATCATCAGATGCTTCGGCAGCTAGATCCCCTTCTAGGATAGCAGTCTCGGCCACAAACGATTCGCTCCTTTGGGTCAGATACTCCACGAACTCCTTCCTCAAATCAACAGCCACCAAAGCCGGGGTCCTGAAGATGTCGCCCGTCGTGTTGTCCACGCAGGCCGTGGCCAGTCCAGGGAGCAACATCTGAGCTATCTTGTGAGATATCTCTGTGTCGTAGAGATCGCAGTGAATCGAGGGGCCCCTGCTCTCATCTTCAATCTCCTCGTGCATGCGTTCCATGTCGCTCCCCATAGCATCCAAGGTCATCGATCAACCGAAAATCAACAAAGCACCTGAGGCCGATCATTGTTAGGAGAGATGCCAATCATTCGCAACCAGAAAAAATAAAAGGGTAAAACCAAGAATTCAAAGTAAATCACACCCACTTTTGCTAATGAAGTTCTGGTTTCCATGCATTCTCCAAAAAAAGAATTTGACATCGAAAGATAGAATTTGCAGGCATTCCCCTCACATCAGTGACCCTTTTCCCCCCTATTCAAGTGCACCCAGAAAAGGAATGTCGACAAAAGTTTGAAATTTAAACCGCGAGCGCGCGCGCGGCGATCAGCTCGACGTTTCACATCCAATTCGAAACGAAACACGCGCCTCCGATCAGGCTCGACTTACAGGAATCAAAAGAGCACGAAACCTCGTCGATCATCGCGTTTTCCAGCCACCGCGCGGGAGGATTTCCGGCGAAAAGGGAATTGCTTCCGGCGGATCCGACGGAGTAGAAAGGGGCGGCGCGATCAGGGCCAGATCCGGAACCAAGCTCTCCTGCAGCGAGAATCCCAATGCCTCTCAGAGCAAGCAGCGAGAGAGAGATGAACGTCTAAGAGATTTCTCTGTCTGCGTTTTCCTCTTTTCCTTTTTTTTTTTTAAAGAAAAAAATGATGTTTTTGTGATGTCAAGGTCAACGGCTTTAACCGTCGCTGTTGGGTTAACAAGATCGACTGATGACAAGGGCAATGCCGAAAGGAGTGTGCAATCACATCAATTAATTAATTAATTAAAAATTAAATGCACGTGTTTTGGATTAATATATTAGCAGAGATGAATTTCTGTAAATGCGTAAAATGAATAAATTGTCGAAACACGGAACCCCATGAAACGATGTGTTATCAATCAACGCCGCAATGGACGGAGAATCTCTTGGGGCCTGCAAGCTGGAAGCCGTGCTGAGTCCCAACTCAATGCAAGGAAAGTGGACGAGCATCGGAAAGTTCGCAGGGAGAATGACATTTTGCTCAGGGAACGAGTGCGCCGTTCAACTACTATATGGTGCGCGTGGAAACACATTCTCGAAGTCTCTTAGCTCTGCCGAGGATCTTTGTACAAATGCCGAGGTGTTTGGTTAAGAAATATGGAAGTCCATTTGGGGAATAGGATGCATTTCGAAAGACTTTACTCTTGAGGCCACCAGAGAGACCAGCATTGGGCATTCGGAACTTTGAGGCTAGAATCGATGATAAATTATATTCTAATGTCGCCTTGCCAATTTTTGGCATTCCTCTTCTACTCCTTAATTTTACACTATTTGTCATCTCTAATCTACCTCGTGGATCTAGGGATTCACGAAGATGGCTCAAAGGAGCTACACAAATGTTGGTGTTGTGCGACCCGTTGCTTGGCTCATGCAACATCAAAGTCTAGATCTAGTGTCTAGCTCGTCAATTGGAGTTCAAGCTTGTCTTATCTGAGGTCGCACAACCTCGGCAGCTCATTGCCTAGGGTCGAAGTAGCATGACCTTGGCGATCCATCGCCTAGGTTGCACGACATCAAAGGTCCTCTAATTTGGCTTACTTAGGGTCACATGATGTAGGCGATGGCTGTTGCTAGAGCTTCCAACATTGCTTGAGTTATCAAGGAGGGTCACCGTTGCAAAATTTTCTTTTTTTGAAGAAAAGGTAAACTCCTTAATGATAATGATGTTTGTCAAGTACCATTTGCATTTTGTTAAAAACTCTTTATCCTAAAATCAATACATAAACTTTGGGGAAATGCTCTCGCAAAGCCTTTCACTAGCCTCATCGACGTATTAAACCTATAGATTTGATATGTGCCGATAACTCTAATCCAAAGCATTTTAACTCAGTTGATGGGATTTGAACAAATAAATTATGAATCCTCATCTGATGAAATCTCTCAACACCCCATTAATGAAGCTAGGGCCTTTGGCCGACGAAGATGACAAAGGGAGATGGAGTTATCTTCTATAACACAAAATTTGTGTCAATGATTGATCATAGAAATTGAGATTTTGATTACAATTCTAGCATATGATCAAGTCAAGTTGCAAGATAGTTATATCACTATCCAAATTAATCCAGGAATGTCCTTGAATTTATACCGTATCGAATTAAAGGCGAGTGCATGGTAGAAAATTAAAGTTAGACAGCAATTATGGTCACTGTACCCACACCTACAGTATAACGTATCAAAATCTAATTAGATTTATGATGAGGAAGTCAAAAATAACCTTTTGCTTAAAGAAACACCAAGACAAGAAGATAACTAAATCATTTTCTAAATTCCAGATTTTTTTAGTACACAGTTATTCAGATTATTTGGAGATTCCTTTCTTCGTAATTATCTCTTAATTCTACTTTAGCCTTTGAAATTGATTCGGGCAGGTCCAGGCTTTCGGAGTTCGGGCCTGATCTCAAAATGAAAGCAGACCCGAACCGCACAAACGGGTCGGACCCGGTCCCCTCTTTCGGGCACGTGTGGCTTTTTCTCTTCTTTTTTTCGCCAGATACGAGCTGACATAATTTACAGCAGCTGGAAACTGAAGCTCTCTCTCTGTCTCTGCTTGCTTCGATCGACACCTTGGTATCTCAAATGCCCAGTTGATCGAAAGTAAAAAGGTTCGATTTTTCCTATGAATCTCTCTTTTTCTTCGATGGGTTCCTGTGGTCAGTCCTTTACGTTTGAGTTTTTGTGATCTTTTTTCATTCTTTATTTTTTCTTCCTGAATTTCACTGCGGTTCTTGTAGGTTTGGCAAGGAGTCGTCCCCCCTGCAATGGCGACGGCGACGTATCCACCCCCGCCGCCGTATTACAGGCTTTACAAGGATTACGCGCAGGACCCCCAGTCGGCTCCCGAGCCTCCCCCTCCCGTCGAGGGCACCTACACGTGCTTCGGCGGGACTTACACCGTGGGTTTTGCCCCATTTCTTGATTATCATGCTTTCAAATTAGTGTTCGTTATCGTGGGTCTTGGTGATGGATGTGCCTGATTTGGTTTTGATGCTTGCCGGTGTCGGAATCTTGTGCTTTACCCGTGCATTTTGAAAAATTTCTTTTGCATGGTTTGTGGGGTTGTCTACAAGGGACAGGAAAGAGGAATTTTGTCGTTGGTTGATTGTTTCTGTTACTATGTGGAATTACATGTTATGTTGATGATGATCAGACTTGTTTGTGCCCTTTTTCTTTGTTTGCAGATCGATGACGTGCTTCCCAGCTTGGAAGAGCAGGGGGTGAGGCAGCTTTACCCTAAAGGACCTAATATTGGTAATGCCCATTTAAATATTCTGTATAATGCCTGCTTGTTTTACCGTGTTATCGCAAGTATGTGGTGGAATCAATTAGCTGATAGCTTCACCCAGATTCCATAGCATCCTGAGAACATTTTAGGCTTCCAGTGCAATGCTTTGATAATAGTACGACTAGAAATTCTCTATTGTTCTGCTCTGACTTGATTTGCGGGAATGCTCTGCCATTTCATAAGTGGTGGCACCCTTATTCAAAACAAGTTGCATCAGTGTCAAATCATGGTTTCCTTTAACCCCTGTATGTCTTTGATAATGTGTATATGGTGTAACTGTGGCTTTGAACCATGGTTTAGCTTTTAACTTAAGTTGTAACTCTTTCCAGTGGGATCTGAGTTTTATCTCATGATTAGTTATAACTTACTGCGAATCATTTATGCTTGATACCTAATATTTAAGCCAGATGCAGATATTGGCAATTAAGGTCATCTGATTTTTTTTTTCCTCGTTGCAACTTTTCTTTGAAATTGATGTATCTATTTCTCTTGAACATTTTCATTGATAGAAGCATTAGTGTTATTACCTTGCACTGCGATTAGTTTGTCTTTCTGGTCAATACATAATAAATGTCATCGGGGTGGATGGGTTGGAAGAGATGGTGTTGATTGGAGGATATGCAATCAGCTGGAAGAGTCATTTGTGAGGATGTCTGAATGATGTCATAGTTCTGTTCAGTATATATCACCCAATCAATACATGCCATGAGATGAGATATTTGTGAGAGATTAAGTATTTGGCTTTTCTTTGAGGATTTTCTCAAAAAGGTAGATGGCTTCCCAGCTAGCTTGTTATTCATATATTGTATATTTATTCTGAAATTTGGTATTTGCTTAGACTGCAGGATTCTCGCTTTTAAGACATCAGCTATAGTCACTTTAGGTCCCCTGACTTTTAAAGCACTGCATTAATCGTTTTTATCTTTCCATGTCTCAATTGACTCCTTTTCCCCATCTGGCAATGTCCAATCCCTTCCACATGCCACTTGTATAAGCAGCATGTGTATGATACATCGGCCATATGTGTATACAGGAATGGACTTCCTCTATCTGTGGCTTACACACGGAGTTTTGGTCTTTCTGCTCTGTACATGTCTTGGAACTTTGGCCGCATCTAATTTCTTTTATTGTTTAGTTGAAAGAGCTGAAGGGATGCATTATAAGAGGCTCTGCCATTATTGCTAAATAGCCTGAAAAATGGCATGTGCTGATTATGCTGTCCTTTGGATACAAAATTTCTCCATGTTTATTGACCTGATTGATTTGGAACTTTTTCTTGCCACATTCTACATCTTCCATGAATGAATCTGTGTCTAAAAAGAGGGGATATCAACGAAATAATTATATGTTTAACTGTTCTTACCTGTCTGAATTTTTGTTAGTCTCTCCGGCTCTCTGGCTCTCTGGCTGTCATTGTCCTTATTCTCTTATCACATACTAGCTAACAATACTCAAATTGATTTCTTATTGGAGAGGAGAGGGAGGTGAGTGAGTGCAAGAAAAATTGTGTGGGTGTACATTCTACCTCATCTCCTTTTATTGTGCGTCTAATTCTAATTTTTATTTCAACCCCTAGTTTGGTTATGTTGTGAATGCTAAATCAAGAGTATCTTCCTTTAGATTTCAAGAAGGAACTGAGATCACTGAACAGAGAACTGCAGCTGCACCTTTTAGAGTTGGCTGATGTTCTTGTTGAGAGACCATCCCAGTATGCTAGGAGGGTGGAGGAAATCTCTCTTATATTCAAGAATTTACATCACCTTCTTAATTCATTACGTCCCCATCAGGTAGAGTTCAGTTATGATATGTTTTACCAATCTTTGAGTATTGACCCCTCATCAAAGATTCTTTTGCCCTCAGGCTCGAGCAACACTAATACACATCCTGGAACTCCAGATACAACAGCGTAAACAGGCGGTTGAAGACATTAAAAGGTATGTCTGATTTGGTGCTGTTCCTCAATAGTAAAATATCTTTAAAGGCAATATTTATGAAGTGGGCGTGAATTGCTTTTGCCAATATTATGTTACTGCTAGCCGTGTCATGAGCACAAGAAACTAGCAACTGTAATATCACCATATGTCTGCTTGTGCTCAGATTTTGACTGTTTATTTTTTACTTTATTTTTTACACTCTTTTGTAGGAGGAGAGAGGAGGTACAGAGACTTCTCAAAGAATCCCTGGGAACCTTGGATGGCCACTAGCAGAAGACAATGCAAACAAACTGAGCTGCATTTGGGTCATTTGGCGATTTGCAATCAGATTACAATGAGGCACGACATGAAGATCATGTAGGAGTAACAGCTTCTTCTTATGCTGTCAAAATCTTTTCTTTCTCTGGGTGGTGAATCTCAGTTAAGTCTAAAGTGATGCTGTTGAGTTTTACTTGAAGTAGATGATCTAACTTGTTGGAAAGTTAAAACTAACCAATCGGATGCCTTCGCTGCTGAAATCAAATCAAATTTGCTAATAGTTTCATTGAGCCACGTTCTTCTTTTTTTCCAAAGGTTTCTGGGCCTGTTGTTATGCATGATGTTTGGACAAAGCCATCAAGTAGCGGTATATTCATGTCATCTTTCATAATAAGCATTCGACGCTGAGAATTAACTCGGGCAGGGTTGTTGCTCCGAAAGATAAACCAGTCTCGAAGATAAGCCAGTCTCGAAAAACAATCATGTACAGATGAACATTTTCTTGGCCGGCAACATCGCCCACTTTTACGCTAAATCAATAAATTGAGCATCGCTTATGGACAAGTGAAGTGGCTCCAACCGAGAGCTGTCAATGGAGCTTGGTTGGCATATATAATATGAGCTTGGTTGGCGGCGGTCGACTGGTGTACCTACCGACGGTTAGTGGCCGGCGATCGGCCAGCAAGCAGCGGTGGCCAGACGGCAGGGGACAACGGCCAGGGGCAAGGGGCAGAAAGAAAAAGAAAAGAAAAAATTGCTATTTTTTTATTTATTTATTGTTTCTGTTGTAAATCTATTTCACGATCATTTTTTTTTTTATTTCGAAAGATAGAAAAATTAATCAACGTTATCAAACGGATTTTTATTTTTATTTTTTAATTCGGACAGCAAAAAAAAAAATAATAATAATAAAGGAATAGAAACGTTTCCAAACAGCTCCTTAGTCCTTCCATCAGAACAAATTGAGATGGCATACCCAGTCAGATGGAACTTCGTCGTCATGGGAAAAGGTCGAGCAACGTTGATAGCACACCCAACACTTTCGAAGCGTAAAGAGAACACAAAGAAGTTTCTTATATACGAGAGAGAGAAGAATAAATGACTGCCCCAAAATTTCTCTTCCAAAGGAAGACCTAAGTGTAGTTACTCGGACGTATCCGCTGGTTATTTAAGCTGCCAAAATTCCTACACTAAGTAGAATAAACCCTGCTATCAGAGTTAAATGGAGACTATCCCATAGACATATTAGCTGCTATGGATACAAGTAAACAAGATACAAGCAGTGGCATCTTTGTGATAGATCGACTCATTTTTTGGGTTGTCAAACGAGAAAATCAGTCTCTTGGCCACAGCAATGTTTCAGCAGTTCAGCTGAAGCACCACATGCTGAAGCATCCCGATGGCACTTTATCGAGATATTGCCTAAGAAACCACCGCCAGTGAGGACCAAACTCGTTTTACTCCTGTGTACTCTCAGCATATTCCATTGCCTTGCGCTTCACATATTCGATTCGTTCTTCATCGCCCAATGTTTTCTCAAAAGCAAGATACTTCTTGAACAAGAACTGCGAGGCAGAAACATGCACATGCACGCGTTAGTCAAAGAATGAAAGTCAAACTTCCAAAAAGGAAAAAGAAACCCACCTTAATCTTTTTGAGTGGAAGGCTTAGACTAATTGCTCTCTCAAAGAGTGCGCGAATGACATCTGTATCTCCTAGTTTCATCTCCTGCAAATTCCGGGCCATAACTAGGTTAGAAAAGAACCTTTAGGTACAATTTTGAACTACTAAGCCGAAGGGACCCACTTGGTCAAGATAGATGCTCCAAAGATCAGTCCGCTTTGGGTACTGGCGCAGTATTCCCTCAAACAGAGAGCGGCCTCTATCGGGAACTCCGCATTTAAACTCCAAAATTGCAGTTTGTGAAAGGAACTTTATATGTTTGTGATGAGGAAGACTTAATAGAGCACGGTTTACAATAGGCTGAACACCTTCATTTTGCTGTTTCAAAAGCCACTGCACCCGCCTCAACCATACCTGCAATCCCGTTAAGAGATGAAGCAAAGAGTTTTGAAGCCCCAAGATAAGACAATCGGTTGTATGATACATTCAGTGTACCTTGCATGAATGCTTGAACTTCTTAACCATTTTCTCCAGGAGGTCATCGACCATCTTATTTTGCTGTGTCCTTTCATACATCGCTAAAAGAGCAAGATGGACCTTCTTAGGATCACAGTATTGTAGAGCTCTTTCAAATACTTTTAGAACAGACTCCTGAGGATAATACTATTTCAGTAACTTCAAAAGCAATGATAAGAAAGATTCCCAGCACATAAAAAAAATCATAAGATAATAATCACCTCGGGAGGATTTCCATACTCATTTTCCAGATTAAAGTAAGCAACCCAGATATTGAGCTTCTCATTTTCTTCTCGTACATTAATTGTTCGAAGCGCCCTTCAAACCCAGAAAAAAGGTGATATGAATGTTAATGATAAAATGATTAAAAAAGAATTGCTACCTAACTCCGTTTCAACTATAATATTAAACATGAAGATACAAGCATAACATCATGACCTCAGAAGAGAGCAAACCATCAAAGGGCTTACTGAAGTCATATAGTGTTGAGCAAAACAAAGAATTGCAGAAGTTGAGGAAAAAAGGTGAATGCTATGTTCAGGTTTGTAGAGATAAGAGGCCGTCTGTAATTCCAATATCCACCAGGCGATGCATCATGATGTAACTCAGCATATGGCACAATTTGATGCCATAACTCAAACACCAAAGTTACAGTGACTTCATTCATGGATACGAATAATTCTAAAGAAAGCAAAGACGGCTCTTCCTAGCATTGACTGGCAGATACATGACACAACTTTAGGACCCTTCCATGCTAAACCTTCTTCTAGCTACAAATTTTTCATCATCAGATCTTCTACGGCAATTCTTTCTACTCAACTGGCACATGCCCGAGAAGTTAGAACCATACAAACTCATTCAACCTTGCCATCTTTTGCTATCTTCTAATATAGTGATAGACAGACGGTGGATAGATTAACTGAAGTATTACCTTTCAGCGATGGAACGAGCCTTCTCAATATCAGCTAAAGAGAGCATGAAGGCCATGTATTTTATCCAAACGAAACTGCTATTAGGAGAGCTTCTAACAAGCCTTTCAAATTCATCAGCCGTCCTAGGAATGTCCTTCTCCAGAAGTCTTTCCTCAGCAGCCCGGATCTCTCGCTCCCTGCACAGGATAATAAAGGAATCAAAAGCTGCAAAATGAGGGAATGGGCAGTAAAGTTTTAAAGAAAGTCGGACCAACTTAATAGGAGAATGACCTCTCTTCCTTCTCTTTCTTCTTTGCCCGTTTCGTGTTCTTCTCAACTTTTTTCACCTCATCGTCATGACCTTCCTCTGGGATGATCATGTTATCTTCATCTAGGTGCTCAATTTCATCTAGAGTGACCTCAAGCGGGGGAATTGAAGCTCTCGATTCTGCTTGTGCAAGAGCAGCATCTTCTTCACTTTCATTATCACTGATCATATGCTGGATCCCGTGAGAACTGCTGGATAGCAACATCTGCTTGGTTTCATCTCCATATCCATTTTCTCTAATCAATTCATCAGATTCCTCGTCTGAAGGTACATGAATACCATTGACACTGGTGAAGTACGAGTTTTTCATCCCAAGAGAGATTCGGCGTCTTTCCTCATCGACCTGAATGAGGATATCCATCACAGAACAGAGTTAAACTCACATTGATTCAGTGTTAAGCATAAAAGCACACTCAAAATGGGTCTGAACGCTCAGAGTGGTAGCATGCATAATCAAAGAAACAGAAAGAGAATTCCATGCTGTTCCAACATCTTAAAATTAGAAAGTTACCTTCAATATCTTCACCCTAACTTCCTCCCCTGCTTTGTATTTAGATTCAATATTGTCAACAGGATCATCTGAGAGCTCCGATATATGACATAGTCCAACCTAAATTCCAGTTCCTCATAAAGTCAGAAATGCAGGAAGCAAATGACCAAATCTTAATGTTTCAAATGGTGTTAAAATATAATAGCAACAAAAAGTCGATGCACTCATCAGCAGAGAAAGGAAAGAAACAAGAAATTGTCAATCAGACAATCATTACTCTGAAATAGTGACGTGGAATAGAAAAGAAGATTTTTCATTAAAATTTCTCAAGATCGCTTTTTCTGTCTTCCTTTCTACCATTCAGCTATAAAGAATAGTATGGAAATGCCTACTCAAAGTTCCTTATAAATGAAAAAAGGAGTCTGAACGTCAGATCTGACTAATCCAACATGCTAAATGATCTTACCAAGTTGGTTTGATCGATTGTGATGAAAAGACCGTATGGCTCCACTCGCCTTATTCTCCCAGATACAATACTTCCAATCTGCAGGCTCGATAAACTGTCAATTCTTGATTTCTTATCATTGGCTGCATTGGATGTTCTCAGAGTAACTTCAACTCTCTTTGATAATGTTTCCACAGATAACACCCTGCGCTCGATCTTCTTAGCACACGATATGTTTCCAACATCACTTAATTAAAAACCTTGCTCTCAATTAAAAGGAACAAAGAACTTTACCTGCCCTCCACAAGTTTTCCCACAGGAAATTCTTGCTCCAGATTATTTACATATCCATCAGACAAATTGGATATGAGGATTTTTGCATCAAGTTTCCGAGAAAGCATAATAAAACATCCTTTAGGCGTAATATTCTTAACATAACCCTGTGTGAACCAGGAAAAAGAGAGTTATATCATAAGGAAAGGTAGAATAGTACAATCCGTGAAGAAAATGAAAATATAACCCAGACATTACCACCTTAACGTAAGCATAAGCAAAGTGATTCTATGGTTTGGAACGACATTTCAAGTAGACCCATCATTTCCCATATTTGTTAATAGGCAATAATATGTAGACAATTTCAAATCAAAAATAAAAAGATTTTGCAGACCAATGGTGACCTTAAAGTAGAGATTTTATTTTTCACTCAGGTTGTTGCACATGTCCATAAAAGGAAGCCATAAATGCATTTTCGAGACTCAGCATTAGATTGACGACAATTTCATTTGAATTTCCAGAACTACAATATTTACAGAAAACAATGAAGATGCTCCTTGCTAGAACTCTCTGATTTGCACCTAGTCCAAAGCAAAAGGAAAATCATCTAAACTGACACTCAGACAAACATCCACCTACAATATAATGACGTCATATCAAACCCGAAAAAAATTACAAATTGCATCAAGGAATGTCCTCGAAGAATACTGCAGCTTTTGCATCTCTTACCTGTACAACCATATTAGGATGTAGCTCCTCAATCTTTTCCACACATTTGCAATTACCATTCCTGGGAATGATTTCAAAAAGCAACAGATTTCATCTTCTTTAGATGGACGGGTGAGGAATACAATAATCGAAATATAAGAATGCAACAAGTAACTTTAAAACACCATGAAAAGGGAGAAAGCGTGACTACTCATAAAAAGGACAAAATAGCAGGCATCAAACAAATCCTCATCGGGATACTTTGTAACTGCTCTAATATAAAGTCAAAATTAATTGATAAGTTGTCTACATCCTCTAGGAGAGAGAAATTTTGAACCAATTCCAAATCACAGGAGATAATCTGTGGAATCAATAACAGATTGGCCAAATCTAACTGGACTTATTTGTGATAGGATCTTCTTATCCAAATGCCTTTCCACTCCATTTATCATATTCCAAACCAATTATAACACTAGTAGATGGTCTTCATAGTTCATGCTTATAAGAGCTGAGGTTAACCATATACGTGCTTTAGTAATGCATCAATGGAATAGCCTGACACTGTAAAGAGAAGTGAGTGGTCCCAAGGACAACTATTTGACCAATAACTTTATGCTGCATATACAAAATTCTACCAGTGTGTCCTCATTTGGTAATGGGTATTTATGTGTTTTCATCCCATGACAACACAGCCATTGTTATGGCAAGTGCGAACAACATAACAGTCCAGGATATAATATTCATTAGCATATCGTCGATGATTTTATTTGTCACAAATTAGGTACTAGCAGAACCTCAAGACCTAATACATATAATTAAGGACATGGATCAGGTATTCTCAAATAAAACTCACATAAGTTAATGTTTACCTGTCTGGGAGATCCTCAGTACCCTGAACACCCATTCCATCCAGTGATGCTCGTAGAGACAGATCAACATGTACACTTCCCTGGGCTGTGTGAGAGATTTCAATGACCTTGCATTTCACAAATTGTCCTTCATGATGCCCAGATAACGGTTCAGACACCCATGAGTCTGTTATTTCAGTATAGTGAACCCGACCATAAACTGAAGGGCCAAGCTGGACAATCAGTCCACCTACACCAGGAAGAATTTTGGAAATTCTGCCACCCAGGATGTCCCCTTCATGCATATGTGCTGTAACATCATCTTTAAGCTTTTGCTCACTTGAATCATCAATCTTTTGTTGTTCATCATGATTCCCTTTTGAGAAAGGACATGGTACCAACCGCAACAATTTTTTCTCATTGTTGGTGCTTAAAACATATCCGGAAAAAACTTTTCCCACAGGAAAGCGATTCTGGAAGTTTTGAAGTTCACTTGATTCACATGCACTATCAAGAACAAACAACTGAGCCTTTACATGCCGAGCTATGGATATCCATGCCCATTCACTGTCTACCTTATATACATAACCCGAGACATGTTGTCCAGCAGTGAAATTAAAATCTTCAGAAGCAAAATCTTCCCCAATTACACGGGCATCTGTACAAAGAGTTAGCATTGAGATGCTAGAACCAGAAGTCACAAGCACCTTTAACTCAGAAGAACAGTAAAATCAGAGAGGTGATACTAAAGGGCACCCCACTGCACTAGTTCCCAACTTTTGGGCTAAAAGGAGGGTTCCGCGTATGCAGCCTTACCCCTGCTTTTGCAAAGCAGCTGTTTCTGCAACTTGAACTTGGGACCTCTGGATTACAATATAGCATACTTACCATTACATATAGGTTCGCCTTCTAGGATAAACAAATTACTAGACAGAAGAAATTTTTTATCTGTATTGATGAAGAAGTAGATTTTGAAATTCCAATAGTGGAGGGAGGTGGATCACATTGAGTTTTAGTACATAGAAAAGTCACATCCAAGTGGCCTGTCAGAGTATTGAGTGATGGAGGTAGCACCATACGAGTACTCATGCTGGACCAAGACGCTAAAGCAAGAAACACCGCAGCAAAGAGGGAATAACCTCCAAAAATAAAGTATTGTATGAACTACTTGAGCACAACATCCCTAACATTCTCTGTAATTACTATGATGCACATCATGTTTTTCGTTGAATTGACTTGAACACCCCCCTTGGAGTACTGGATAAAAAATGAACAGACAATTACAAATGACATTCTCTGAGTTCATTTAGACCAATATCGCGGAAATTAGTTATCTTTATGATTTAAGGACATAATTTAAGGGATTAAGGTAAGTTAATTAAACTACAAATGTTGACAACACATGTATAATGATAGTGGCACAAGATACCGAACTATATCCTCAGTTAGAGTCTCAAGAAATTAAAGAATTCTCAGCATATTTAAATCCATTTTAGATCTAACCAACTTTTATGAATAGGTTGCCATAAAAATTCTTTAAAATATAGGGCCAAAGTTGCAATATAACAAATTGGAGGGCTGTCTAACAACAAAGCAACTTAAATGTGAACATGTATGGCCAGGCAAAACAAAGTGCTGATGTTACATGGCAACTGACACGTTTGACAAGAAGAAGAATATGATAAATGAAGAGTTAGAAGGAAAAATTGTCATGCCAAGCTCAGAGATGCACGGTCTAGAAGAATTTTGGACACAGCATAACTTTCAAAACAAATTAAATACAGGGCTAAACTTAGATAGCAACATCAAATATATATTTAATCTTACCACTAAGCAAGGATGGTTTTATAGACAGCTCCCACTGATTATTCTG
Source organism: Eucalyptus sp. ANBG9806169 (assembly GCA_014182395.1). Lineage (NCBI taxonomy): Eukaryota > Viridiplantae > Streptophyta > Magnoliopsida > Myrtales > Myrtaceae > Eucalyptus > Eucalyptus sp. ANBG9806169. The sequence continues at coordinate 37,749,362 of CM024573.1, read as the reverse complement.
CTTATTTGATGAGTCAGCTTTCGCAACGATTCTTGCACTTAGCTTTTGCCCGACTTTGAAATTTTTGAATGGATCGTCCACAAAGTTATCATCATCAACCTGCCCAAGAAAAACAGCACACAAAATGCACATGCTTTTAATGTAGAAGTATGAAGAGCAATTATTGTGCACTCCAAATGATATAATAACATACTGATAAGGTACCTCTGTTATGTGAACTCTCCCATGCAGACGAACGCCGAATTTTAGTCGCATTTCAAGAGGCTTGATTCCAGTAATCTGATAAGTGATAAACAAGTATAGAAAGACTAAATGTTAGTGTATTGCAAAAGAACTTCAATGAATACCTTGTGACAATATGCAATAACAAATACAAGAACATCAAACATCCATGAGCATCTACCTCTGCTTGTACAATAGATCCCACATTGAAGTTTGATATTTTTCTAGCCTTCTTTGAACTCGATGTGGTGCTGAGATCAGCAACAGAATTAAGAAGCAAGAGAAACCTTCCCATGGTAGCAGGAGTAGGAAGTGCCACAACAGTGGCAGTGACACTGAAAACAATAACAACAAGGTCATGTAACGATTTCATCATCAATATTGTAATCATACGAGATTAAAAAAAATCAAGAAGTACAACCAAACAAAGTAATGGAACGTCTAAAACATTGTTAGCAGCTAGACAATAAGCCAAACATAAAGTCATGTCGGAAGCAGGAAGAGCCACAACAGTGGTGGTGACACTGAAACAAGCAACAACAATGTCATGTCACAAATCCTTCATGAGTGAAAACTAGACAACCACAGAAATGATTCCAAAAATTTTAAACCAAAAAAAAAAAGGAGTTACAGTTGATCTAAAGATCATCAGAAACAAGACAAATAGCTCAAACACAAACATCTTCTGTGCCATCTCAGCCCAATGGAGAGAAGAGAGGGGGTTGGGAGGGACAACAGATAAAGGTATCCGAGGTAGATGCTGACTGCAGTTTGAGAAGCCTGGAGAGGCCTCACTCCTATACTAATGAAATAATACTAAACCAGAAAAAATAACAAGAAAAAAATGCATCACCTTTCTCCATTCGAAAATTGTCTCTGAGGGGCCTTCTGCGTGTTATAATCATATATCAGTGCATGTCCCACAGCATAGTTACACTCCGGAATTGCAAGAACCTGTTTCTTTGGCAAAAGCTAACCTTAGAACAATGTATAAATGAAGTACATAAATTATGAAGAGAAGCCATAATCAAGGAAGTAAAATGAATGGTGATGAAAACTTTTCCTTGCTCAATAAAGTTAACAAAACATCCAACACTTGCCAGATAATTTTCTTTCACAATCTCTACCACTGCAGTGACAGTCTGATTCAGCTCTGCATTTTTTTTTGCTTCTCTCTTACGCTTCTGAGAAGTAAAAAAGAATTAAGTCAGGTATACAAAGGACAACGGTTTCAGTTAATAAAGGCAAGATACGGTTAATGGTTACTTACTCATGTTCAATGTTTATTACAGAACTAATGCTCAAACAATTTGCAAATCTATTTATCAAGACATACTGAGGGGACACGGAGATGGAAGTAACTTAACCTTCTTTTCAGAATGGTTAGTAGCACTTTCATTGTTGACCTTGTCAACAAACACTTGCTTTAGAGACAAATCCACGAGCTGCCCCACTTTGGCAACATCGAGAACCGCAGCTTGAACAACAGATCCTACTTCCGCAGAACTTCCTCCTACTGCACGAGTTTCAATTGTTTTTTGAGTCAACAGTTGAAAGGTATAAATTCTTCACTAGTTAAACATACATAAATTCGACCAGAATAAAAAACATGCATAAAAGAACTTACATTGATAGTGAGTAATAAAACCAAGTACATCAGCATAGTCGTCGAAACTGACAACCACTCCATAATCCTTTTTCTCCTGGATTTTTCCCTCAACAATACTTCCAATTTTGAATCTTTCGACCCATTTTAGCTCAGTTCCACTTAGGGTTGGAGATTGGAGCTTAGCAATCTAAAACAAAAAGAAGAATCATAGATAAATGAAAGGGATAACTTCCACACAGAATACATAGTGCAGAACATCAAACGATCTACAACCAAGTAGCCACAAACATAAAATTGTATTGAAGCATTTGGTGACCAGAGTTCCCGTTGATACGAATTCCAGCTAGAGCAATGTTAACTTGACTAGATAGTTAAGACAATTTTTCCAAGGGGAAAGGAACCCTCAACTGACAAAATATTTATGAATGATGATGATGGCGATTCAAGCTACTTAGATTGCATCTGGAAGATAAATTGCAAAGACACATAGTTCACAATCAAGAAGAGGACATGTAAGCCCCAAATCCCCATATTGGTTGGGAGAGAAGTTGGGGAGAAATACTAAGCAATCACCCAGCCAACTGGTTTACAAACACAAATTGTAGTCCAACAAAGAAAAAAACGATTCAACCAAAATTAATATTATTAGATAACAGAAATTGTAGTACAATAGAGACCTACAAACGTTTAAGCAGAGTGCCGAAAGTACTGATCAGATGGCTACACGACAGCCAACTGGTTCGACAACCAGGCAACCGATACTTACTATTATACACGTATAATATTGCTACATTTAAAAGCTTTCTGCCTACACTGAAATCTTATCATTTTAGAAAAACCATTCAATTGTCGTTCTGTGTGCTTACAAAAGCCACAAGTGAAACAAATACTGCACCCAGTGAAACCCAAGAAAGAATTCCACCTGGCTCCCCAGAAAGAAAAAGATCAAATTGCAGTCATAAACATGCAGTGGAAAACACAAATAGTTCTTGTCCTCTTCCTTTCATATGCAGGGATAGTGGTCTGGCATTAGTTATGAGGTTTATAATTCAATATTCCACCATAAGCAGGAAGCACACTAAGCTTGACAGCCTATTTATCCATATGTCTAACATGAGCTTAGCATATGAAAGACAGACAAATTGAATGCTACAAATCTCGAAATTTAAGAGCAGTACAAGAAACACTTCACCCGTACATTTATACAATTTTCTAACACATTCAAACCATTCTTTTTCAGCTGGTTTTCTTTTCGGTTATATGTTTAGTAATCTCCGCTTCAATTCTTTTAACCTTTTTTCTTCACAGAAGGATGTCTTAATAAAGCAAAAGTTTTGCAATTAGGCATGGACATCAAATACCCAATGTTGAGGAGCTTAAATTCATGCCCATATTTATGTCGCAACCCATCGAGACAGGTATATGACGTCTATAGAAGAGTCAAAATAGCGGAGTGAAAATTTATGAGGAAATTTTCTCCTAAATAATACCATCCAATTTAAAGATTGTCCCAATACACAAGTAAAGAGAATAAGACCGCACATAATTATAGGGGAAATGTTCATTTCCAGCATATCGATCAAGGGCCAACTTATACAAGTGAAACCAAAATGAAGACACTACAAAGTATCCAGAAACAGGTTTAAGTGCTCCTTTGTCTACCTTATCCTCTGAGAAGTAGTATTCTTGAATCAAGGATGCATCAGTGGAAGAGCAACATGATTGCTTCAACGAAACTGTTATTCTACCTGTTTCATTGTCAACCTGGAGAAGAAGAAAATTGAGAATGAAAAATGACCAATCAGCTATTAAAAATGGGTAAATCACAATCGACTGTCAAAGGTTTCACCAACATCAAGTATGTTACTCCGAACAGACTGCCCAATGAAAAAGGCTTCCAAAGGAGTCGCTCTCTGCACATCCATTGCCTTTCAAGGAAAGAAGAGAATCAAATTGCTTGGGTTGTAAGTACAGGATAAGACTAAAGAAACAACGAAATCAGATAACTAATACAACGTGTTCACCTTTTTCCTTGGAGAGAAACCAGTCAAACGGCCTAGGAAACGAACAAAGCAACCCGTCTCGATTATATTGCAGATGTATCCCTGGGATTACATGATGAGTCTATCAATCTTTAACAGCAATATTTGTAAATTATAAGCTACACAGCTAATCTTAGAAATTACAACTCACATGGACAATCGAATTTGTATGTACTTGATGCAGATCAGAAGGAAGATCTGCAGCAGCATTGATGAGGGAACTCTTTGCGGAAAGTAACAAAGTGTTTCCTTCAATGTCTACAATGTAAGAAGTTTAATACCATAAGACAATTGGTGCAAAAAGTTAAAGAATGATGTCGGAGAGAAAACATGTAAAGAAGTGAGATTAATTAGAATGAGGAACAGCATACGGAAGTGACTAATGACGAACAGGTGGAAAAGCTATTTTTTACAATGGTTTTAATTTGAGTCATGCTGCAGGTATCAGCCTGGAAAATTTAGCAAGATAAACGCAAAGTCTACAACAAATTTATAAAAATACCAAAATAATGCGGTCTGAAAACAATTAGGCTATTTCAACAGCCTAAATATAGAGCCTATCCTATCCAGCTTCTGGTGATCACTCGGGATTTCTCCTATCCAGGATTGAAAACAATTTTGTAAGATAATCCTGAGCATTGAAAAGAGAGGGGGGAAGGACATTGGCGGTCGTCCCCACGAAAGGTGACCATACCTAAGGCTGTACCACTGCCATGGTGGTTGGCCCTCTGAGGCAACCTCCATGGTGATCCTCTCTCTCTCTCTCTGTCTCTCTCTGTCTCTCTCTCTCAAATCTAATTACAATGGGTTTTGTTTGTTCATTTCTTTTACTTTTCCGAAACCAGAATTCATTATTAGTTTTTACTTTTCCTGTTGGATCACATAGCTGCTCTCTCTCTCTCGAATCTAATTACAATGGGTTTTGTTTGTTCATTTCTTTTACTTTTCCGAAACCAGAACTCATTATTAGTTTTCTATGTTTCCTGTTGGATCACATAGTTGCTAGCCTTGACAAGCATATGTCCTATATATCTGGTGGAGGGTGGGGGAGTGTTAGCAATACCTAGAACAAGGAGCTGCTGAAACTCATATCCAGGCTTTAACACTGATTTCATCAACATAGCATGCTCTGCAAGGTGAGTGCATAAGATAAGCAACAGAATAAAAGGATCTTATTATGGTAATGCATGTAAAAATGAGATAGGAAACTAACAAGGTACCATGGTGATCCGCCAAATGTTCAAAAGGAATTGTACCCTTGAGGAAAATTTTTGCCTTCACATATATAACAACCCCATGAGGACTTACTGCCTCAACCACTCCTGAAACAAGGCTACCCAACTTGACCATGTCATCTTCAGAAATCCTGCTTGGAAGTTAGACTGGATATCGTCACTCTCCAGAGTTAAATCAAATTGAAGAATTCATCAAATGGTAGAATTCATAAGCAGTGCAAGGAGGTTTGCCGGTATGAGTGTATGCATGAATGAAACCCCTCCCTCCCTCCCTCTCACACTCCAGAGTTAAAATCATACGGTAGAATTCATCAAAATGGCAGAATTCATGAGCAGTGCGAGGAGCTTTGCCAGTATAAGTGTATTCATGAATGAAACCCCTCCCTCCCACCAAAATTAAATCAAATGGTAGAATTCATCAAAATGGTAGAATATATGAGCAGTGCAAGGAGCTTTGCCAGCATGAGCATATGCAAGAATGAAACCCCTCCCTCCCTCCCTCCCTCTCGCACTCCAGAATTAAATCAAATGGCAGAATTCATCAAAATGGTAGAATTCAAGAGCAGTGCAAGGAGCTTTGCTGGTATGAGTGTACGCATGAATGAAACTCCTCCCTCCAATGCATGATATGTGGGCAACTTGGTTTGTTTGCATGAGCATCAAGAAGAAAAAAGAAACATTAGGTGAGACTAACTTCGCAGGCTTCATCATAAAACTTAGATTGATCCTTCGTGCCGCAGGAACAGAACCAGTTACTCTGCACTTGACAACTTGCCCAACATGATACATTGAACCTGGATCGGATCCAGGCTCTAGCCCAAGTTCATGCCTGTTTAGGAGGAGAAAAATCAAATGTGAGACTTTGACAATTATCAAACAATAACAGCTAACAACGTATGCAAGGGGTCTGACATGACAGCATGAGAGCATGAGGGCACATGGACTTGCTCGTTCACCAAAAAATATTCCATTCAACCTTGTTCAGCTTGTCCTCTAATATGATCATATTCCGTACACACTTTTGCTTCCAAATGGAAAAAAACGTGGACAACTATATCCATTATTCACTCAAAGCTTTAAGTAAAATGAAGTCCTCATGAGCATCATCAAATGATATTGTCATAACCCTAATTAGATTTAAACCACTGACAATATGGAGTTACACTACCACCGAGATACTTATCCAAGTAAAACATGTCCTTCTCAAATTTGAATGTGGAGCAAAATGAATCCACCACAAATGCATTTATACGATGGTCTAGTATAATTATTGAATAAAGACATCCTCAAATTTTTTACTTAAAGTTTTATCTGCAATTAAAATAATTAATTATTTACTGAATTCACTTAAAATAAAGAAAGTCCTCATAATCATTACACTCAATATTATTTTGCTAAAGCAGCACACTTAATTTCTATAGTCTAGTTAGTTCACACAATCTAGATTTTGAGAAACTCGATCACACAATCTTATATTAGACAAGCTCAGCCATTAGCACTTTATACTAGTGTCCAGATGAATTTATGGCTTCCGTGTGGGTAGAGTATTTTTCTTCTTATATCATACGCCACTTTTTGTCATAAAATGTAACACAACAAATAACCTTACAAATAGAAATCACACTACTCTCTACAAACTTTAAGTACGACAGCCTTTGCTACCTATATAGCCGGAATTAGTATTTGCAACACAGGTACTATTCTTAACAAAACAGCATTATGCAGTTTTAAATTGAAAATGCCTGTACTAAGATCATACAGTTCTATTTCGTAATGGATATAAATGGCCATTCAAGATTGTGGTAATTTCATGTCTACTACCCAAATCAATTTGTTTCTTTCCTCAAACTGAATATAAGTACTGCTGACAGTTATATCACCGCATTGTCCAGACTGTCAATGGCCCCACCTTGAACATCATATACACTAATCGGATTAGGCATCACAGTATCTTTTCTCAAGTACAATTGGTGGAACAGTGAGTCACTTTCATAAACAATTGAAAGTAATCTGAATGTAACAATTTGAATTTCCAAAGGTCCAAGTGGTAAACACTCCAGAGGACCATTCCCGTGAGCTATGCTTGTATGGTTTCACCAAACAACTAATTAAAAATTCAACATGAAGAAGAAAACCCACTTGGCAGCATGCAAACAATTCCACAGCAAGTGCTGACGAAAGAAGAGTAAGATGACAAAGTCAACATAACAATCTATGCAAGGCTCTAGAATATTCTTAACAATGTAAAAATTACCTAGGAGCAAATCCTTGGACGCCATTGTAGAACCGGACAAAGCATCCATGTTTTTCAATTTTGGTTATCCACCCATGAGTTATAAGTCCCTCTGTAGCATCTGAATATGAGCTAATAATTGTGAGTTTTGATTTCACCTGCCAAAAAATTGATAGATCATTTTCAGTAGCAAGACTAAGGGAGAAAGAACTTCGAGAGTGTACATAGTAGGACATGATTTTCTTAGTGGAATGAAAGTGATGATTACAATTCTCAGTCTTAGATTTTAGACCTTCCACTATGATGCTTCAGTCAGATTATCTCTTTTCTAATATCTTGCATTTTTTAGGCGTTCTGAGCAACATTTACTGATTTTTTCCTGCCAATGACAGAAAAATATCCAACCTTTTCAAGGTTTTCAAATTCCATGCGAAATCTCATGCATAGCTGGGTCTATGAAGCTATTTTCGGTTGGTTCTAGAGAACAAATAAGAGATTTTTCTGTCTAAATACTTACCAAAAATTGTTCCAAATTTTACACTATTTTTACAGTGGATTTACTCCATAATGTAATGTTTGATTGTTATTATGGATTCTTCTTGTTGGAAATGAGCTTTTTTTTTTTTTTTTTTTTTTTTTTTTTTTTTGTTGGGGGGTGTCCTTTGAGCTCCTTGGGCAGCACAGTCTTGGTGCCCTTAGCAAACTTCTCTTTACGTACCAAAGATATACATTATATAAATATCGGCATTTAATGTCATTGGGGTCATGCAGGATTAATTTATTAATAATTTGGAATTAAAAAAAAAAAGGCTTTCAGTGGGAAAGTCAAAAGTTACTCTTTTCACATTTATTGAGCTGAACCACCACACACAAACTAAAGCTGCAAAGACTTCACCATAGCAAGCAAAACCAAATTGAAGCAGGATAAGGAAAGAAAGGGAGCATACAAGTGTCTTCTTGTGGGTGACAGTTATTCTCTTAGATTTGCAACCAAGCACACGGAACACCAGCTCAGCTCCAACCTGGAGAGAAATGAAGAAAAAAGTGCACAGAGTAAACTTTTAGAAGAGACCAAGAGAACCATGTGGCAAGTGATCTTAGCTGCTGGAATTACCTTAAACTTTTTTCGAGGTTTTGCAATTTCAAACTCAGACATATGTGGAAGTGGACAAAGTGCCTTTACGCCACCAGAAAACTGAACAATAGCACCGAAGGAATCAACAACTAACACCTTAGCTCTCACCACCATCCCAGGCTTGACATCCGAGTGGGTAAAAACTGATCCTTCAAATGCTGTGGCCTGCTTGATATCAATCAGAGGTGCAATATATGTGCTATTAACAAAATGCCATCAAAGAATTAAAATAACCATCGAAAAGATTATTGCAGGATAGTTAATATGCACTCAAAAGGACCATTTCCAAGCATGAGGAATCTAGTCTGTAAGGTGCATTCATAAAGACCCAAAAACTTGCCTTACATAGTCAATGTTTCTTTATTTAGCTCAATGACTGGCAGAACATAAAGAACATTATTACCTCAGAGAGAGCCTTTCACTTGAAACGATAGAGCTTCCCTATTGCCAAATTCAACAAGAAAAAGGAAGGAAAAAAATGTACCCAACCAAAGGAACTTCCTCTTAATATTTCAAAATTTACATCAGATAACATAGACATGTATAAGTGATACTCTGGTAGCTTTTATAAAGGATGCATTGGTCCATAACACATACACACATATATTTAATCATATGCAACAGTGCATCATAAACACCATTCATTGACTGCGAACAAGAGAGCAAACCACCATTTGAGAACAAACGATGGAAAGAAAAGCCAATACAAACTTGTGTACTGAAGAAAGGGAAATAACAAAAGGAGATCCATCATACACTGGAAATCATAAAAAGGGGCATTATATACCATATAGCAGCACCTGTCACCACAAAGAATGAATATGCAGACATTCTATATTATGGCATGTCCTTCATGTTAACAGCTAGTTCAACAGTCACAAATCAGAGACAATTAGGCTCCAGTGTAAGCAACCATGCCATCTTAAATTTTAAGAGCTTTACAGAGGACCGACCTTCAAAACTCCAACAGCTAGCCCTTCCAAACGCCTAGTCCCAAAAATCCGAACACGAACACAAGTTCCTTCCTTAAATTTCTTGCCCAGTTTATGACCTTCCCCTTCAGTGATATCTGATACCTGGAACCATTGGAGCAAGATGGCATCAAGTTTAAAGTGGAAATATTAAATTCAATTAAGAGATAGAAGGGTAAAAATAGAAAATCCTCAAAATTAACTTACATTAACATATGCTGAAGTAGACTGAGGAGTAGAAGGGATCTCAAGCAAAATGCCCAACCCTCTGTCCACCCTTACTATTTTTGCGTTGTCATAAATATCGCCTACGCTAGCATGCTGCCAAAGTGAAACAAAGAGGTAGTAAATTGAAAAGCATGCCTGTACACACAATCTTTTGTATTGATTAATAAAGAGATTTAATTAAAAAAAATTGTTTAAGCACACCATGATTATAGAAGAACAGGTCAAAAAGGAAAAAGTTTGGATAACGAAAAAGGCCATCTTAGAGAGAAAAGATTGAAGGGTCCCATGTGAAAGTGGAAAGACTTGTAAATGGCAAATCTTAAACTCATCAACAATAAAAGCTGATCAAAACTGGGGCCACGCTCATATCTCGTGTTGCCTCATGGTCATAGATCTTCCTTCTTATTCCCTATCAGCTGGAAGATCAACAAAACAGAAGGGCGCCCACATCGTGGGGACTGGGAGGGTTCACAAGACCTACCCTTGCTTTCACAGTGAGCCTGTTCTTGTGACCTGGACAGACACCACCCGAACCTGTGGCGTCCAGGTCACAACAGAATAACCTTACTGTTGCACCAAGGAAAATATCAATGGATTTGATATTTCCATATCAATTGAAAAAGAAAAGAGGACAAAAAGGATGCATGACATTCCATGCAAGAAAAAGGCCAACCTCTCAAAATCCTATTGTAAATCCTTGTTGAAACCCTTACATGCTCACTCTATGATGTCAAAAATGACACTGACCTTAATTTCTAACACAATTATGGTAGAGGAGAGAGCAAGATGGAAATTTTGTTGCAATTATTCTTTGCAGAAGTAGAGTAGTTCAGCAGTGCCAGCCAAACTTCCACGGTACCCTAATACAGCACAATGGACAAATTTGGAAGCATAGAGAGCATATCTTGTTTCTGTTATCTCTATTAAGGACAAAAGCATAGCATAAGTTTTTAGCCTAAACTGGATTGGGCAGAGATGCTAGTTCCAAAGAAGTTGCCTCTTGCATTCCACCAAGCTTAGAAGAAATTATCTTATATTACTGCACTAAGCATAATTCACAGGCCTCTTTCAGAAACCAAGTAACAGGATTGCGAATTAATTGCCAGATCCATAGTGACATTCACTCAGAACACAAACAAAATATGGACACTGACATTCCTAAGGCTAAAGGAGAATAATGTGTGTAATCTTACCAAAGGAGGAGCCTTATTTTGAATAAGATGCGGATTCATAGTCAAACCGATCGCTCTACTAAAAGGATCAACAAATAAAATCCGAGCATTAACCTGATACAGCAAGGTAACAGCACATATTAGTAACAGGAAAAGATGATAGGACCAAATCTCATTTTAACATGCTGAAAATATAATGGGCCAAACATGTCATTGATCAGATCTTGACAACGTTGGAGGATAAAGAATTTCATAGACATAAATTGCAACTACTAATATAGCCAAAGGCAGCATATTATGTGGTACAAATAAAATAAAACCATACAACTCATCATTGGCAAGCAATCGTTCATTGAAAGTCCCATCGATCCCAGCTACTCTAATTTAATGTTAGCAGTCATATCAGCAAATGCCCCATGAATGAGAAACCAAGTACCCAAAATGCCAAAATAGGCAGCATGCTCACCAAGCCTGAAGGAGGATGTAAATGCAAGTTCCAGCAATAAGACCCTGAATGCGTTTGCAGTCTCACACAGTCAACTTACAGTATTGGAAACTTAGAATGCTGTTGTCTCATACAATAAGCTTACAATACTTAATTGTCAATCCACAATACTCTGGCTGATATCATAGCCTTCCATAACCAACCTTGCCTATCAGGATAGTCTCTATGCTATCTGAAACTACTTACACAGACAAACATCTATAGGACAGCTAATGATGTTTTGGTCAACCACCTGTTCTTTCTACAAGTACAGTAATTATCTCAGTGCAAATAGTTATTGATCTTTAAGAATTTCTACTCCTCACAAGAAACTGAAAGTATTGTTGACAATTTTTCCACTCCAGGGATATCGAACAAATGGAAAACCCCCACTGTTACACACTGTCAAAGCAAGAGGTTGAGAATCAAAGCAATATTCACATCCAAATGAAGCTCGCAAAAACAAAGCTGTCAGCATCTTGCGAAGTTCTGATGTACTAAGGAGAGCATAATAAGACATGCACTCAGCAGAAAATATGACATTATCAACAAAATTTAGATGATTCCTCATTTGACAGTTGCTACAATGTTATGTGGAAAGACAGCAGCCAAGAGCCAACCAAAAAAGGAACAGTCATGAGCCTAGAGATAGATACACACAAGAGTGAAAATAAAGAGGAGTGATTAAACCTTCTTATTTTTAGTGTAACTGTCCATCCAACTTTTTGTAGGTAAAGCGCTCTCTAAGTGAAACATATCCACCTGTCAATTAGTAAAGTGACATGTAACCAGACAAGAAGAATTCACTACCCTTATAAAATATCAAATCCTGCCCATCTTGTCAAAGATAACTTCAGTGTTCGACAATAAGAGAACCAGTGACCATAAAACTCACAGTTCCCGTGAAGTACGTAAGGAACGATAGCATGACCCCATTCTCAATGGTTGATTGTACGCGAGCACTGACCATCATACCAGGAACAAGAAGATCAATTGAGATGCCCTTCACGTCCTTTGTCTGCGTGTAAATACCGATACGAAATAAGGGCAAAAGCAAAACACCTTTGAATGAAAGATAGGTTGACAACTTGTGTGGAATGAATGATTAAGAGATAGCTACCACAAATTTCGACACCATATCCAGGTCAGGGTTCAAATAAACAACTTTTCGACCTTTATCAATGCTTTTGACGACTCCTTGCAAAAGTTTCCCAACTTTTAATTCAGGACCCCTGCTCTCTGAAAAATGACAGAAGATACATCAAAGCCACATGAGAATGACACACGGCAGACATTACTGAAGCAAGAAAAAATGGAAAAATAACTATAATACATATAAACACAAGACCTAAAAACCTAAAGGAAGGAATATTTTAGCCGGAATCTCCATTACATCAATCAAAGCAAACAAGCGCACACCACTGAAGCAAGCTAGAAATATGACAGTTTAATTTATTGGGAAAGAAAAGGTTTACAGAACTTGGTATCAGAGTAATGTTACATGTTCAAATCTTGAAACTTCCCTCTCACTGTTGTTCTGCCTAACTTATTCTGTTATAAATTTCTGTCTGGGGTTGTCTATTCAATCTTGTCTCCTACGTATAAAACCCAGCTTACAAGAGAGGGTAGCGTCGATAACTATGCTAGTTATATACATAATTAAATCATAAACTTTTTGGTAGAAACAATTCCTCTAACTGTCATTTTTCAAACTTCTATGAATAAAATACCTCTGCTAAAGAAAAAGAGGAGATATATTATCTGAAAGAATCTTAGAATGATGCCCACTGCAGGTGATTTACGTAGGTAATATTTACAATCCAAACTAAACAATCATGAATGTCAAATACTATAAGTCAATGCAAGTGACATTATAGCCACAGATGACCAGCCTACATAAGCAACTTCAATGCAACTAAAACGCTTGCAATAGAGAATGAGGACTTCTAAAGTGGTAGAGGTGTCTCATGCTGATAAATTAACCATTTACTATTTTCAGTTAAATCAGAATGCTATCCAACTTGTGGTATTCTGAATGTCCTCAAAAGTTTTCAATAACTGATGGCAAGTGGTTGCCTTAGAGTGTTCTTCTGCAAGTGGCAACTCAAGTTAATAATCCCCTTTCATTTAATTTGTTTCAATCTCTGTTAGATTGCCAAACCACCATAAACTGTAAAGGAAAATAGTTTGAAACATATGTCAGAATGGTTCATTTCCTGTCATATGCATCATGTCAGGTTGTTGCTGCTATTAAATCATGTCAGACAATGCAAACTTTCATCAATTCTGCTCCCAAAAATGTTTGTCAACGAAGATGCATTTAAAGTGAAAATCAGACTGCCTTGTAATTCTCATATGCTTTAATATCAGTACCTACTTCATACTATCCAACCAAAACTGTAACTGAAAAGAAACTTATGTAAACAAGATAGCAACAAACAAAAACGAGAGTTTTTGAGGCTTTACCATCTTTGCTGGCTTTTGGCAAAAATCCTGTAAAAGAAGGTGAGCCATAGTGCAGAATGTAACCATGATCTTCAACACTTCTGACGTATGCTGAGAGGACCTATAATATCAACCAGGGACATTAGTTCCAGGCTACAATTCTGATCAATAGTTTATCTAGAAAGAGATTGTTGATTTATGAAGAGAATTGCCGCCCAGAGATAAGCATGGCTACCTCATAAAAAGACACTCGCTATACCCAATGATAAAAAAATTGAGCCAAATAACCGAATTACGACTGCCAATATCATACAAATAGCATCATTTTATTTTAATGATCATGCAACATGTCAATTAAACTACCAAACAAAATGTAAACAAAATATACTTCAGAACAATTATTTATTCATCTATCAAAAGGGTCAGAGAGAAATTTACACAATTCTAGTAGTATGACAGACATAAACAACGATCTTGAAAATTTTTATATTGACACATGCAGGATGGACTCTCCAAATACTTTCATAATTAAACATTAATATGTTAGTTCAAGAATAGAAACAAAACAACTATTCTATGCATATGAGTCAGCCCAATACTGAATTATGATTGCTGGGTAAGTAACAGAAAATGATTAAAAAAGCCAAGCATGAGATTGTGTACCACAAAGAATGAGCTTACATTCTTCCCCAGTGTCTAGCATAATAATCCATCCAAGCTGGGAATGTTTTAGCATTAAACAATTAAACTGCGATGACTCACATATTGCATGCTCGGATATATTGCTCCCATTTATTTGCCTGAAGTTTGAGGGCATGCATTTTGACATATTTGCATTTGATAAGAATGTCCAAGTAAGCCAAAAAAATGCCAGTCCTATACTTTTGTTTTGTTCATGGTTCAGATAAAGAGGATCTATCAACAAATATTCAAAGTCAAACCCTTTCACCTGTCTTTTAAGAAAATTCAGAAAGCTTACCATCCCTTCTTGAATGGCTTCTAGTGTAAATCCCTTTTGCACCAAAGAGAGACACAAAGAGAGCCAGATCTTTCGTTTTGCTTTTTCTTTTTTATCATCATCTACTCGCATTACAACACAAGATACAAGATGCCCAATACTGAATGCGCTCGAAAGTGAATTATTTTCACTTTCCTGCAGGAGAAAAGGAAAAGACAAGGTGAAGTATCAGGGGTGCATAGAATTATTAAAAGAACAAAGACCATGGCCATGGCAATTGTGGAAATGCATATGAGACACCAATATGCAACAATTACCTCAGTTTCACCATCTAAAACAGGATCTATTGCATCTGATGCCCGAACTAGACCACGTAATCCCCCAGGAAGACTAACGACGAGATCTTTCTCATTGACTTCGCTGATGACTCCCCAAAGCTTCATACCAGGAGCAATATTCTGGAAGAACAAATATTACATGAAAACTGTCCACCCAAATTGGCCGAGAAGCATGGAGAGATAGCGTATAATAAACAGTAGGGAGGAAAGAAAAATTTGGATACTATGAAACTTAACCTAAACTAGTCAATATAGCCTCAACAAAATTCATACAAGGATCGATGACTAAGATGCAGCCCACTGATGACTGATTGCATTTGGGTGGTGGACTGGATGAAGAGAGGGAATCAAGGAAAAAAGGCCACATTGAGCCAAGGGCATGTCAAAATACAAATGTATATGTCACAAGAACAGTCTAAAGCTCACTAATAGTGCAAAAGTTAATTCCAAAGCCATGACTATTCTGAATTGACGAATTTCTCTGTGAAGAAACGTAATGTGAATTTGGGTTTCTGATCAAACTAACGAGCATCATATACATCTTGCTAACTCCTACGAACAACCAGAGAACAGAGACAAGTACCTTCAAAGTGATTCTGTTTGCAAATCTAGGTAATTTCCCAGTCATTCCATCCCCAAAAAGTGAACCCAGGTCATCTTCTGAAGTAGGCCCCCTCTTCTGCATCTTTCTCGTTTTCTTTTTCTTTAACTCCCTCCCATCAGCGTCAAACTGTGCATCGACTTCCGCATGAATTTCTTCACGTTCTTTTCGACTGAGCAAACTTCCGCCACCTGAACATACAAATCAAACAACACTTAAAAAAAAAAAAACCTTAAGTAGTTATCCATAGCTACTGTTGCCATTTATTTTAATCAAATGGGTTCAGGTCTCAAATAAATTATGAACATGGCGAACAAGCACAGAACTCAACCTAACCATTAAAAGCGGATAAGTGATAAATGACTTGAGAGGCATAGGAACTAGATGATTTGCATCGGCGTAAATTCTACACGTCAAAATGCGCTGAAAGTTTTCTTCTTGACGTTCTTCATCAAGAAATGGTGGGAAGTCCAACCAGACAGCTCCAAAGTTTACCTCTTGGGACATTACTAAGTAATTACAACTTACAAATGTACCTAAACCTCGACACATTAGAAGATAACCATCTTCCGACAATAGGTCTAGAATTAGATCACCCAGGACAATCCACACCGAGCTCCCATCACAAATGCGCCGACCGTCGCGCCGGTTCGAGCAAAAAAGCAACTGAGACCACGCGCACTACTTTTCCTGTCCTCTCCGATGAATGAGGAACCTCCACAGACGCAAAAGGGGGAAAAAGCCGGAGTCCCTCTAACCTCTGGGAAAATCAGGCACGTCGTCCTCGAGCTGCAAGGCCACGGGCTTCTGCCGCGCCGCCTCGCCGGGCTTCTTCTTGGCCTTGAACGGTTTCCTGGAGTCCTTCGCGAGCTTCGGGCCGTCCCTCGTCTGGCCCTTCCGAGACTTCGGCGGCGGCGCCATGCCGGCGGATCGTTTGCTTGGGGGAAAAAAAATTCCGCAGGAAGAGACCGACCGAACGGGATGACGTTAGGCGGACGAACGGCCCCTTTAGCTCTCGCTTGGATTGGTGCGGTGCGGTGCGGAGCGGCGGAGGGGGAGCAGCTGAGCGCGAGAAGCGATTGGGCGCGGTGGCGAGCAGCTATATAAAGCTCTGCAGAGAGGCTTTCGGGGGGCTTTAGAAGGGTTTTGCTGAGGAGAAGAGAACAAGACCTCAGGGCTTCAAAGGCCACCACCACTTTTGGTGTCGGGTCGAAGTGTTTTCTAATTGAGTTTTTTTTTTTTGGTCGGTTTTTTAAATGAATTAAAATACCATAAATAAAAAAATAACCCGAACTTGTACATCTCCAACAAATTTACTCTAAACTAATTTTTATCAAAAAAATTCAAATTCTGCTCTCGTGACAAAAATATCTAAAATTAATAGTTTAGACCGATACATTTATAATAAATTTCCCTTTTGGTTTCTATTAAATTGAATTAATATATCAAAAAACTATAGATAAATATCTTTGTGACAGAGATGGTGAAATCTAAATTGATACATACGTCGAATGCCATATGTCATCCAACTCAATACTATTAAATTAAACGAAAATTAGTGAAGAGTAAATTTGTCACATGTATATTATTTTATAATTTTTTTTATAATAAATAATTAATTTTGAGAAATTTGTATCAATTTATGATTTTTAATAGTATTAATCCTTTTTAACTTTTAATAGTACGGAAATAATTAATTACAGTCTAAAAAAGTAGGTCATGTTTACAGTCTTAAAATTTTGTAGCAACAAAGTGCTGAAAAAACCAAACAAATAAAAAATATAACAAGCGTGCTGTGAATTATCTGAAGAAATTCCTAATAAAATTTGAGCGGAGTTGTTTAAGATGTATTGTCGGCAACATAAAAATACTAGACTACAATATGGCCGGTTAAAGTGAAAAATCTAAGAAAAAATCGAGAATTGCCGAGAAAAAAAAGTGGGTTTTACCTGTTAAAAAGAGAAAAAACATTCATGCGATAAATCGTCGGAGACAATTTTATTTGGACTTGATATAGGGCATGTATGGAAGGTAGAAGGAAATTTATATATGTGTGTGTATACGCATCTTCCACAGTCCCTCCACAACTCTATAAGCCAGGTATGATTTGGATACACGTATTCTTATTTTCCACTTATAAACACTAGAATCATTTCAACTTATTTTTAATTTATTTAAACATTTCTTAACTGAAAATAATTTTGATAACGCTAAATACTACATATTTATTTGGCATTATATTCATAACACAATATTTGTCATGTCTAGATGCTGGTTATAGTCTCGTCTATTCTACTATTCCATGACACCTCTTGCTCATAATGTTATGTAAGTATAATAAATATAATTAATTAAATTTAACAAAAGCAGCTCATTTACTATTTGATGACACTGAGAAAAATTACTCTATTTTTTCGTCCAATACAGTGAACACAATTTAACTGCGGGTTTCTAGCAAGGACGTAATATAAATAAAAATGCAATAAGTACACCATATATTATTCAGCAAGTACGTATTTCTATGAACAATATAATAACGGAAAATATCAAGACAGTAGTAGACATGAAATACATAGGTAAACCTATTTAATGCAAACACTCACACATATATATACACGCGCATATATGTAATCCAATTAAACATGTTAATAACAAAGACTAGCATAAGAGAAAAGGCACCTTTAAGTTGTTTTTTTTAGTAATATTGGAAATAAGTTCAACAGATTGCCATCAATTTTTTATTGTGCTAATATTGCTAGACAAAATCAAATCGGCATTTTTATTACGAAAATCAAAACAAATTTATAGGTCTCGCTTGGCTACATTTATACAAGCAGCTTCAAAAACGGTTTTCTGTAAACGTAATAAGCCTTTTACTCTTAAAGTGATGAGATGCATCGGTTTTTATTTTTGGGGAAAAAAACAATTTTACCTGTATGCATTCTTTTTTTTTTTTTGGTCGGTACCCGTATGCATTCAAAAGTATTTTCACGTACTATTTTTTCCTTAATTTTCAGTATAAAAGAATTGTTTATGCGAATTTTTTTAATTTAATTTTCAGTAACAGCCTCCCCACTTCACCTTCACATGGTGGGCCGGGCCTCCGCCATATCGCCCTTTCATTCATCCACCACGAACGGTTAGATTCGCAAGTACAAATCGCAAAGAATGCCATGGTGTGCACCGAATAAAACCCCCGATGATCGAACACCCGAGAGAAGCTTCTCGAACGCATTCGCCCCGCAAGAATCGTTCATAACCCCCCCGACCTCCGGGCCTCATTGCCTCACTCTCTCTCTCTGTCAGCGCGAGGCGATCGAAACCAGCCGAATCTCTCCGCGTTTCAGGTACGGATTTCGCCCCCCGATGCGCTCGCGATTGCGGTTTCGGTCTCGGTTTCCGAGCTCCGGCGCGACGGTATCCCGTCGATGGACGACGCTTTCCGCGGGTCCGGCGTTCGTTAGCGCCGCCGGATTCTCTTCGCCTCGGCTTGTTTCGATTTGAGGTCGTCGTCGTCGTTTGATCTCGTGCTTAGGATTTGTTGATTTCCAGCCTTCGCGCGCGTTGATCGGATCGCGCGCGCGGTCGGTCGATCGTCGTGGTCGAGCGGGGGCGAGACTACGTGGTGATCGCTAGGGGAAACAGCGGCGGTGTCGTTGTGTTTCTTTGCAGTGATCGATCTGGGGTCCGACGTGGTAGTTTACGGGAAAAATGATGGGAATTGACGCTGCAAAATGTCTTTCGTTAGATTAATCTCGAAAGGTGTAACCGGACCTTAGAAGCGGCCCTCTTTGCGGATGAGAAGTTTGTGCTTTTCGTTTGTCTGGTTATTTGTATGAATAAGATGTTTTAAAAGCGGTTGCTTTTCTTAGATTTTTTGTCCACTGCACTATTTTATTGTATTTCTTTTTTTTTTCCCTGGAATTTCGGACTTCTTCTAAAATCACATGAGAAATTGAGAAATTCTTCAGGCTGAGAATGGTCCTCTCTGCGCATTTTGAAGTTGGATAATTCCTATAGTGGCTGGCATGTTCGAGGGTATAATTGTTATTTCACTGGCTTTGGTGTTAAAACAAGGTTGTTGTTCCGGCAACACAATCACCGGTGGGAGAATTGTGTTATCTAGGATTATCTTTTTTAAATGGACGATGATTTTAAGTTCGTAGATTCTCTTGACATAGGTGGACAAGGCTTGAGAGTTATTGTTTTGATACGTTGCATGGATATTTGAAGTGGCTGCGGAACCTTAAGAGTGTCAGTGGGAGCTCGTTTGCATGCCAGTTCACTGCGTAAAAAATACTTTGGGTGAATGGGGTTTACTTTAGATGCTCTTCGCATTAATAGTATGCAAGTCAAATGGTCTTGCTCCAAAGCGATATTTCTCCATGCGAATTAAATGCTCTTTCTTTGTAGGTAGCGGGCTTTAAGTTTTGGTGCAAATGAGGGGAAGAAGTTATAGCTACAGTCCATCTCCACCGAGGAGTTACAGCAGGAGGCACCGAAGCCCTAGTCCTAGGGATCGATATGACAGTCGTGGCAAAGACCTACCCACTAGCCTTCTGGTTCGCAACCTCCATCGTGACTGCAGGTCTGATTTCATGACATTCCTTGGTATATGCTTTGTAGCATGGGCACTATGCTTCTCGCAGAATATTGACCCTTTACATTTCAGAAGATGGAATTGACCAAGTTAGAATATCAGAGTGCTAGCAGGATAATTACTGCAATGATAGTTGAATTGCTGATTAGAATGATTTGCGTAAGGCAAGAATAAGATTCTTTGCATCTGTTAGTAAATGAATAACCTCCTGTAGGATATTATGACCTTGTGGTATATGGCGGAGTGATTTTCATTTTCTCGCCGCACTACAGAAAAAATATTATTAAAGCAAAGTTGAAAACAAAATTTTCTTATGCAGGGCTGAAGACCTACGTGGTCCATTTGGCCGGTTTGGTCCTCTCAAGGACATTTATTTGCCTCGTGATTACTATACAGGGTAAGTCATGACAACCTTTGCAGAGCTATGTCTAGGTTTCTTTGTTGTGTGGGTTAATGTTTCTAGATGAATTTAAGTACTCCTGATATAGCAACTACTCAAAGAACTTAAAAAAAATAAGAAGTATTGCCTATGATTGTTCCATCTATATGTATTTGGCCTCTTGTCAAGATTGTTACCTTTTTCATCAGTTGTTTATGGGAGTTTGGTTTTGTCATTGAAAGTTTTGAAGACACCAGTGAAGTAGTGAGGTGAAAGTTTGTTGAAGACACGTATCGAAATGGTAAGGGTATGGTTCAAGGTTGTCTTAATGTCAATGAAGATTTGAAGAAAGTGGATATGACTTGTTATGAAGAAGTTCAAATTCTTGAAGAATTTCAAGAAATTAAGATTTGCTCGCGCAAGGTGAGCAGCTGCATGACTACCTTTTCGAATTGAATGGAATGTGGGCAGAATTACTGTCGTGATTCTTCACCTTCAAAGATGATTTGCAAATTCACCTGTGCCCTTGGCATTGGTTTCTAGTTTATGGCTGATGATCTGTTTTTGATGCAGGGAGCCCCGCGGTTTTGGCTTTGTTCAGTATGTGTATCCAGAAGATGCTGCAGATGCTAAACGTTACATGGATGGGGAAGTGCTCCTTGGCCGTGAAATGAGAGTGGTTTTTGCTGAGGAAAACAGGAAGAAGCCTTCAGAAATGAGAGCGAGAGAAGGCTCCAGGTAATTAAGTATATTGCCTGACAGAACATGAACTCTTTGTGTGCTTTTATTATGCCTTTTACCCTTACATAGGATGGGAGCTTGTAAGAGCACATGCTTATGTTGTGGATCTGGGAAGGCATGGGGTAACATAATTCTTCTTTTAAAATGGGAACTTTCTCCAATGATGCGATAGCACTTTAAGCAGGGGCCAAATGTGTGGTGGGAAAAAGTATTGGGGTGCTTAGAGGTATGCCATCACAACGGAGGTGGTTGTTTTGTGAGAGAATTATAGCATATTCTTTGTCCATTGCATGGAATGTTTGTGAAATGATAACATTGCAAGGATAGTTTGTGTTTATTGGGATGAGATGATGAGTTTAACGATGTGGAGAATCTGTATTATGTCATGGTACTAGTTCGAGTTTTTAAGCATGAACTGGGAGGGGATTCGACATGGCTGTTATAGTATTGGGTTTTTCTGTTGCCTCTTTCCAGAAGGTTTTTTCTCCTTTTCGACTGATATATTTGGCGATAAGTTGGTTTACTTGTATCATTGTATTCTTAATGTTTGGTTTCATGAGAGTCCTTTGATTTAGCTTTTAAAGTTGATTAATTTATCGAGGGATGGTTGGGCTCCTCTTGTGGTTTTGTTGAGTAGACATGTGACTGATGAAAGCAGATTACTATTATTCTCTTATTTGATTAGGTTGTGCTTATCATCCCCAAACAGTTTTTGCACTTTCTTTTCTGGAAATGTTATGGTTGGAATAGCTAAATTGTTTCACTAAAGATTAAAAAAGCCTTTACGTAATGGCTAACCGGAGTTTCCTGGTAGAAGCTGAGATTCATGGGGAATTTGATTGTGCTATTATCAGGGGTCGTTCGTATGATAGGAGACATTCTTCCCGGGGTTATTCTCGATCTCCATCATATGCACGCACTTACTCACGTGATGCATACTATAATTCACCTTCTCCCAGGCATCGCCGCTACTCAAGGTATTGAGAGTTTTAGTTGCTTTTGTATGATCTTTTCTTTCCTTGTTAGTTGTTTGTTTAGGGTCCACCCAAGATGCTTTGGAGCTTAGTTTATTTTATCATTTTTTTAATGAAGTTTTCTTGATGATGCAGGTCAGTATCACCAAGAGGTCGAAGTTACCGAGGTCGATCTTATTCACGTTCACCTCATCGCTCAGGGAGTCGCAGTTGGAGCTTCAGCAGGAGCAGGAGCCGTAGTCTTGATTATTCTAGGTAATTAAGTAGTGTAAGACCTATTAACGAATGCCAGTAGAGACGGGCGTAATGTATTGTTTGAGGTATGGACCGTGTTAAAACTTTTCTTGTTTTGTAGGATCGTATAATACACTCTCAACTTTACTGTTGTTTGTTTAGTGTTGTAATGTTGAAATGGAGGCATGCCTGTCTTCATTTACAGTTCATCGTTAATAGTTTGCCATCTTGTTGATCTTTTCTCTGTTGTGTCTTACTTCAAAAGTAGATGCAGATCAAGATATGGGAGTCTGCAATAAATCTCGTATTCCTTTTCTTCCCCTTAGGTAGACTTTCCGCATCTTGACGAGTAAACAGTGTCGCTTTCTAAGGTATTGTTGTTCTTTAGGCTCAACCTGTGAGTTTTCTTCATCCTTCGGGTGGCTGTTTTGGCTGCATTATGTTCGGCCTGGTATAGAAAAGCTCTAGGATTGGGTACCCTTTTGATTTGGGAAAGCCTCATCGAAACCCTAAATGTTTATTCAGATTGAGAGCTCAATGTTCATCTTGATAAGCTCGAGTTCTAGGTGGTACCTCATCCTAATGTCATCTGTCAGCGAAAATGCTGTGTACATCTATTGTGCTCGGCAATCTTTCTCCCATATCCGGGATTTATAAGCAACCTTGCTTGTAGGCACTAGCGGTATGCATAACGGACTATCCCAACCAAGAACCACTCGGACTGGATTAGACCGGTCGGTTTGGTCCGGTTTGCGAGAGTGTCGGTTTGGTTCCTGATCCTAAAAAAGTTGAACCGGTCTAGTTCTAGTTCCAACGAGGAACTAAATCGAACCGACTAAATATATATATTTTTTTTTAAATTAGTAAAATGTTAATTAAATACTATCTTGGTCGGGGTATCAAGTAACGAGAGAAAAAAGCAATGGGAAAAAAGTAGTAGGAAAAAATGGGTCATTGGTTCCATTAGACGTGATTGAAATAGGGCCAGACCGATGGTTCGGTCCGGTTCTCGGTCATAGACCAATTGGTCCCAACGATTTCGATTTTTCAAAATTGGTTGGACCTGGACTGGACCGGAAACCAATTACCGTATTTGGGAGGGTGCAAATCTGTCACTTTAGTTCTCAAAGTTCGCCTTTGAGGGTAGGGGCACTTGATGGCTGGAGTGCAAGCTTTACCTCATAATGAAATAGGAAATGTCACCGACCAAAACAAAAAAAAAAAAAGAAATAGGAAATGTCAAGATGTCCTTTTGGGCATGGAATTTATTACGAATAAGTAGAGTTCTGATGACAGATGTAAATGGAATATTCAATGAAACCAAGTACGAATCGATAAAAAATGTTTTGGAAACAGATGGGAATTTTTGTGCGTCCTCCATATATATAATATAGATCCTGCTAACATACAATTTGTACGGTGACTTACAGCTTATACTTCCTGTCGCCCTTCGCCGGCTTCTTGGGAGCTTGTCCCCATTGCAAATGTCTGAACAAATTGAAGGATAGCCACGTTAGTGGTTATATGAATGGGTGCGGCAGCTTCTTCCTGCCCATGAAATCCCATGATCTGGCTCCTCGAAAGCAAAACAAGGGTCAATGATCCGATGCTTTTGTCCAGACGCATCGATACACCGAATGCTGGCAAAATACATGATCGAGAAAACATAAGAATGGGGGCATTTGCATCCTTGCCCTTGCTGCCTCTCTGGATACCGACAGCGATCCCTATCGGCTGCGGAACACTAACATGTGTATCTGCTTAAGAGCTAGCGATCTTATAAATCTGCTTTAAGATTTTGGTCCGTACCAAAACAGGACCACAAAAAAGGCTTTGGAAGCAGTTTTGTACATAATCACTATACTCACAAAGGCCCAAAATGAATTAGCGACGTTCAATTTTGTCAGCCGGTGACTCTGAATGAGGCGCACCTTCCCTCTTTAACACTCAACTCTTGATCATAAAGAGGCAACGGAAAAAACATATGTATCAGTCTAATGCCGATTTCCAATCATCATCCAATGGAAAATGGTCCTTCCTCACATCCTTTGGTGGAATGAAGCTGTCCACAGACAGGCCAGGCACATTGAATGCGAAATCATCGATGATCCACGTTTCTTCCAACCGAGTGATTTCCGGGCCTGCCCGTAGACGACCATCTCCAAATCGTGTGATGATCGCACTCGATTGGCCGGAGTGAGCGATCATAACGCCGTCCACTTCACGGTAGTCCCGGATCTGAGTGGCCATCGAGGTCTCCCAGTACATGGGGCGTGTCCCGGGGGATTGTATCCTTGTCAAATAAGAGTCCTCCAAGAACACCAAGAGTCCATTCTTTTGGCTGAAGTACCCGAAAGCGACGTGCTTGATCGTCTCCGCCGTGCTGTCGCTCCGGTCGGACAAGTCCGCCTGATCTGCAGACAGTTTGAGGACGAAGCAATCCGCATCCCCGATCTTCTTCTCTCCCATGTATTCCGACGTAGAGAATACGGCTGCTATCGTTACCGGATCTAGTCCCTGCATGAACTTATGATTTATTCCTCCCCCAAAGTTTTAGGGATGCTATATCACATAGACATGGTAATAAAAGGTGAAGAACCTCACCTCTCAACACCCCAAATACACGCTCTAAATATTTTATGTGAATGGCTCCGAAAAGTTCTATCATTTGCGCACTATTTTCAATGATAAAAGACCAGGAAATGCATAGTGCTGGACCTAGGAGACACGATCCGCTATATTGGCTGCAATAGTATTGAATTCGGTAGGGTTAGGTAGAGGTGATTTTTGGACCACCATGTAGCCCCCGTTGTCAAATTTTCCCCATGTAAAAACGTCAGGCCGCCTCAGAAGAGGATTGCATTCAAATCACCAACTCAGTGCTCATCTGTCAAAAATTAGGCTGCTTTGAATTTCCCGAAACGCCATTTGGCCGAGCTAAAACCTAAGCCCTCAAGAGTTTCTTAGCTTGTCCACTTCTTTTTCGTGGTTATTTTAATCTGACAGCAGATGTCAAGACCCCAAATTTATTGGTACATGTCAAAATCATTGCGCATCTAGACAATTGGTGGAACGTACCAACATGTAGCAAATCAAATGGAGTTTCTATGGAAGTTAGGAGGGGACCATCAAGAAAAGGAATAAATTCGAGAAAGCATAACTAAACACGTGTTCTCTTTTGGCCATTAGTAGCCATGTTGTTCAATAAAATTGGATTAATGATTGAACTGGTTGATACTTC
Source organism: Eucalyptus sp. ANBG9806169 (assembly GCA_014182395.1). Classification (NCBI taxonomy): domain Eukaryota; kingdom Viridiplantae; phylum Streptophyta; class Magnoliopsida; order Myrtales; family Myrtaceae; genus Eucalyptus; species Eucalyptus sp. ANBG9806169. The sequence goes on along the minus strand of CM024573.1, from coordinate 37,723,520 downwards.
TGTAGAAAATTAGAACCGATACAGTCACAGAGTTCTTCCTCAAATTACACATAGTGATAAATCTGGGAAAAGAAAAAGTTTTTACTTGTCGTCCCTGAACTTTCACCACTTTTCAAATCAAGTTCTTGTACTACGAGTTTTTCTAATCAAATCAAATCATTCAACTTAGACGAAGTTTCTAATCAAGTCCCTCACTACAAAATCCAGCCTAATCCAATTAACATAGCCATCGAAGGACGCCGAAGTTTGTTGTAGATGAAATATTTCCCACGTGGGATACCTACCGGAGGGGCATGGATGATGAATGGATGGCATCTTTCGGCAGCCATGTCAGCTAGATTTGGCCAAATTTTATGTCGGAAAGAATTGATTTGACATATTATGTGAATAGAAAGACTTGATTAAAATAAAATCAAAATACTAAGATTTGATTAAAAAAGTAATTGACTAAAAATAATTTTCTTTTGGAAATCGCACCCGGTAATAAGTGAATAAATTTGGGCTAGAAAAGTGGTAGTATTAACTTACATCGCAAATGTACACATAACTATGCAGAGTCTTATAGCACTGGTATATAAATGATGAAGCCAGATTCCTTTTTTCTTTGTTCTCTTTTGTCAATGAAACGACCATGACATGAACATGCATTATTCTGAGACATGACATTCACTGGTCCAACCCCACTGTGCTATGACAGCAACCTAGGGCGCTTGTTTATGTTTTTTAGCAGAAATTAACCTGTTCTGACAGAACCACAATAATGTCTAAACCCCTATAGTTTAATTGACAGTGCAGCAGAGTCCCAGCTAGGTCATGGCCATAGATACATAGACCTAGATCTCCTCTTGGAGTGTTGACTTCTTGTGGGCACAATTTTCAGCGCATTGGTACGTCCCAATTGATAGTTATCATCGTGACAAAAATTTGGAAAAGAACATGCAGAGCCACATTAAAGAAATGCAACAAATTGCACATTCCACTTGGTTTGTATTGGTACATATTCTGTGGCCTGAATTGATTATTTGTTGGGTCCTTCCACAAATTAAAAACTCATGAATTGTGCAAATTTAAGTACTGAATTTTAGATAGTGTTAATCTTAAGTGTTGAAATAAGAATGAAAAAAAAATTATTTGATGATAATTGGAAACTTATAGCAGAATATTATTGATTTCTTAATAAATGTAAAAAATGATCAAGATCGATTATTTTCATTAATATATTTGACAAGATTCTATTCCCATCAGTTATTTTTATTATTGAATGCATTAAGTGATCTCTCACTACTTAACGTCATTAAGTACTGAATTTTTTAATTTAGCACCTAAATTAGTAATCAAATAGCCCTTCATTAAATGCAAACCACTGTCGATTCTGTATCTATATGTCATAGAATGTTGAACAATGCAAATGCATGTCCCCCAGTCTTTTTTATCTTCAGCATATTAATTTGTAAATCGATCCGAACCTAACATTGATCTTGAAGAATGTATTCTAAGTATTTTCGGTTCGGTTCGGTTAGAGCTATAAGCTAGAACTCAAAGAAACAGTGTTAATTGGCAACTTGCCTGAAGAGCTCGCCGGAGAGGTCGGACACTGCCCTTCGCGGTGTGTGCGCCGAGCCACGGCGTGTGCCGCCAAGCCACGCTGCCATTGCTGCCAGCCACGACCTTCTGGTCGCCCAACACCAGCTCTATGAGCCACTTGTCAGGCAACATTTGCCACATCACGAAGCATCCCTTTTGCTGTGAAACGCTGCTCGCCATGGCAGCAGTGGCGGCCGCTGCTGCTCCGCTTGGTCCAACCTCCTCTGTCATCGCCATCACGACTTTTCCTGTGACGAACACGTTCTTCACATGCCCATCCAGCTTCCGGCAGCCTGTAGCCGCCGTAAAATGCTGTATGATGTACTGTGCTGAGGATGACACCTAACAAGAGCACGACAGTATACCTTATGCATCAAATGTCATCTCAGATGAAATGATTTATGCCTGACAATAAAGTAAGGTCTCTTGGCGACATTTAATTCTTGACATTTTCGGAGTTTGTTGAGAAGAACTTGGTAACCACGCAATATCAATCCGCATTAGCTCTATAACTTTAACCCTGCCTATTGCTTAGCTCAGTCCAGAATTGATGTTGAAAATTTATACAATTCAAGCTTTCGAACTTCAATGGCTAACCAGAGAGCATCTAGGAAGTTAGGCTAGTCCCGACTTGATCCTAATTCAATGCTCAAGCTCAGGACTCCAATTTAAGCTTCACAAAAAGAAGAAGACAGGACAATTCTCTTAACCCCTCTTTGCTCAGCAGGGTACTCTTCACGTTCAGCACAAAAATGTTCAAGACTTTTCTTATGATTCTTATCCCCTTCCCCCGTTCAACCCATGTTAGGCCGACCATCTGAATTTTCGCTCACTAAAATGATTCAGATTCAGGAATTCTTCATGGGGACACGAACTTTTTCTTCCTGATCAAAGCGTAAAACGCACAAGCAGAAAGCAATTCCCTTTTCTCCTTTCCCCGAGGGGAAACGCAAAAAGAAAGATGCCGTCAGAAAAGAAAAATTCCACCTTTGCCTTCCGAAAACATGCAATGCCATCTTTACAGCCGCGGAGAATAACACCACCAACAGAGGAAAAACGCAGCGAGAGGAGCAACACACCGAGTTGACTCACCTCATTGACTGGCGTCCTTTGATGGACGGAGACGGGAAAAAGAGGGCAACCCAGGACGCTGATGAGGACCTTGAGGTGATTGGTCTTCTTGTTGAACGCGAATGACAGGTGGGTCCTGAGCCAGACCCTCCATGATCGGCCTCTCTTGGAGCAGCTCCTGGTGCTCTCCTCGTCGATGGGCTCTTCAGAAACCGGAGCGAGACGACTCATATTACCTTGCACGGAGACCGAGGCACAGTTGGGTGTTTGTGTGTGCTTGTCTTGTGGGAAACTGTAGGAACCTTAAAGGAACCGAGTGGAAGGAGAGAGCATTTGAGGGAGAGAGAGAGAGAGAGAGAGAGAGAGAGAGAACTTGTCAGAGCACAAGACGCAGTTACTGGCGCGTGCGCTTCGGTGGAGTTGGTGGCTGTAAAGCCAAAAAAAAGAAGAAAGAAGAGAAAAAGGGAGTTTGCTAATTGGGTGTTATGGCAAAAGGTAACATCGTCAGTTAACAACAGTCTTAGGGAAAAGAGAGCTTTTTCTGTCTGCATCTTTTTCACCTCAGAAAAGGGGTTCCTCTTAAATAACGACTTGACCATAATGGCTTCTCTAGAGAGGAGAATCAAAATGATGGCTGTCACGTTGCTTTCCAATGGTGATGAAAGGGAGCATAGAAAAAAATATGAGGGGGGCACATTGGTGAGCAGCTTTCCCATTTGGGCGTACCCCTTTGTGTGTATCCTGAATAACGCGCAGTTCTATGTTGACATGGTCCCTCGAAGGACCACCGATCAGATCGCAATGGATTGTGACTTCTATATTTCTTGTGATTCCCATATAACACATCGTGACATGTTTAAAAAATTTTTGTTTTATGATCAAAGAGGGAAATTTACTCTCCCTTTTTTACAATCATCGATGAGTTGGAACCTTTCCCCAAACGAACTTAGAAATCACTTGCCTGCATATCACCTGAAAATCTTAGTTGGACATAGAGACTAGAGTAGGCCCATGAGGTGCAGTGCAGTTGGTGGTGATAGTTTAAATCCTACTTCGAATCTTGGTACGAGGGCGGTTTCTTCAACATACATTGCTTTTTAATTAGAAATAGAGAGTAGAGTAGGCCCACGAGATGCAGTGCAATTGAGCCCTTGTAGCACCTCATGGGGGATCTACACTCCCTCGCAACTAGCAAGCGAGGACAATGAGGTTTCCTTTGTTATAATTGAAAGAAAACAAAAAAAGCAAGCAAGCCATAACTAGTATTTAGAATGACAAGCCATCGCGACAACCCACCATGATACAGGTGCGTGCATGCATAATTGCAAGCTTACCGCTGACCCAACCTTTCTCTGGTGAGATTTTTCAAAAATCAAGAAGTTATTGCAATTCAAATCTTGAATCAAAATTTCTCCGAGTCACTTAAGAGTAAGCTTTGTATCACTTGGCGACCACAACACCAATAGTACATAATCTTCTATAACTAAATACTAAAAAGAGCGGTCCTTAAATTTTTATTATTATTCAATGTCATCCATGACTTTTTTTTGTCAAATATCATTATCGAACTTTTAAAAGGTGGTTTAATTGTTCAATGTAATCTTCCATTAACATTATTGAGAGAATTTGCACGAAATTTTCCGTTTAGTTTATGGCTTATCATTGTCTTTGGCCAATTTCGTTCATTTGCTTTTTTCTTTTTTTTATTCGTTGAATTTAGTCCATGCACTTTCTTTTTCTCTCTCCGTTGTGCCATGTCAAATTTAGATGTAATCCAAACACAAAAATTTATCGGTTATGCCATGGCATTAAAACTCAAACGTAACTAGCTAATTTAATGTGATAGACAACATGACAACATTTAAGATGCGAAGTCTTACGTATAGCAATACTTATTTCTGTCCTTATGTTATAAGTATTTCTAGATGTAAAGACCATGTCGTGTTATACACAAGGAGTATTTTAAATTGTTCGACCAAACAGTTTAGGCGCATTATAAACCAATAAAAAAGGTCAATTCATACCCGGCGTATCTATTATTCAGCATTATTCAGCTTAGACGAATGTATCAACACATTTACTGTGCATGTTTTGTCAAGAGGTTGTGTGGAAAATTACTCTCTCAAAATAAGGTTTATCAAGATATATCTAGAAGAATATTTGATAACCCTCACCATGCTTAAGTGAAGGTCGTTGGAGAAAATAACCCAAATATAATACTTGAAGTACTTCCATAGGCATTATCATAAGGATCTCGCATTTGCTTTCAAATGTTCAATTTGAATGGCAACTATCGATTTACTAGGAGCTCAAATGTCTGAGATTGACAAATCCGTCGTCGCACGTGAGATGATCTTGAATACTGCCAGGTCAAGAATTCTCCGCATTTGAACGGAATAGAAGGAAACTTCCCATTCATTCCCAACCTGTGACAACACCAAAGTGATAAAAAAAACCAATGACCCCTAGCGTACTTGGTCACAATAAACAAAGCATCATCGACTCATTTCCTTTGCATTTTCTCTCTCTTTTTGGGCAGAAAACGTGATTCTTTTTGTGCAAAGTGATGATGCTAATCTGGTTCAAGGCACGCGAATTGCAGACACGCTTTTAAACACTCGGACCAAGAACGAAGAAGGTAAGTGGCAGGTGCCACGGAGCGCGTGGGGTGGTTTGCTCGGTCCTTCTCTGGTCTCCATCAAAGACTGGTTCTGGGTTCACTTCAGGTAGACAGAAATACTTAGGAGGGAACTTGGAAGGCAGGCAATGCTGGTCGCGCATCCACATCTCTTTATAATCATGTCCGCTCGGCCTCCTCTACCACTCCCTTCTCTTTGCTTTGCTTTGGAAAATGCTGCCCTCAAGGTACACCCGTTTTGTACCCCATCACATCCCCTCTCTGATCGACTTTTTCCAACTTTTATTTCGCACATCGGTCTCTTGATCGACATTCATTGGCTGGGATTGAAACCATTTTCCGCCGGACAACTCACGCTGATTCAATTTTCAGGACGAAAGTACCATTGCAATTATTCAATATGAGAAATGATAGTTTAGAGCTAAATTGTTGGTTAAATAAGAGAATTGGTTTAAGAGCGTCGACACTTAAAAATAATTCAAGTCGTTGTAAATAAATGATGTGTTGGTACTAAGTTGTCAATAGAGCAAATGGTAAGTACAATTGCAAATCAGTAGGTAAAATCAGTGTTGTGTTACCAAAGACACTATCGATAGATGACGATTGACCAAGACAGTTTCCAATGTACTATAGTAAATAGTTGATTATACCATAAAATATATTCATTTAAAAACCGGATGTCCAACCTTTGGTGAAAGGATTTCATCGGCAAGTGGCACGTACGATTGGCCAGAATTCTGAGGCTTTATGGGCGGGCCTAGGCAAGGCCTTGAAGTCAACCTGCCAATATATTTATTAAAAGAAAATTAAAAGATTCTGTTACATTGACAATTTTACTTTAGCACTTAAAATTTATATACATTAAAGGTTTGGGCCTGAGCCAGCCCAACCCAAGCTTGCCCAAACCCGCTAGAGAGAGAGAGAGAGGGAGATGATCTCCATGACTTGTTGAACGTATTGATCAGTCTATGTAGTAGGGAGCTAAGAAGATACTCTCTTATAGAAATAATTATTGTGCAATCTAAGCTCGAGAACGAGAAAAGCTACATGATACACCAAGTGATTTTGAAAATAAACTTAAAGTGCATGAGAATTTTAACCCATATTTGTCCTATCTACTTGAGCACCTCAACATGGTTCACGATACACGAGAGAATTGAAATGCATGCTTACACGGAAACATTGTCTCTTTTATTCCTAAAGCTTAAATAAGTAACCATGCTCTTAGTCTGTGGATCGGAAGAGGCCCCTTCCCCCGTCTTGCCCGGGGAAATAGCCAAGGGAGAGTGGTCTAATGAAGTCCAATAAAAAACGATGTTTATCCCGCGTGGATTTTTACCAATTTGATAATTCGCATTCATTTTCGTTTATATCTTATTGAAAGGTATCACACTTATATCATGTTCCGCTAAAGCAACGTGATTGAGAGATTTTCTAAACGAAAGCAGTGACCAATCCATGAATGAGGCGAACCTTGGAAATGCCTAAGTCCTACGGTTTTCTTGAGTATTCTAGAATACTCCTAGCAACACAGTAATTGTATGCAGCTGTAAAAAATGTGAGTGGTTGGTAGTTGGTGAGATGTAATCTCCACCATTAAATTGAGTAGAGATTTACGGATGTGATTGGTCTTGTATTTGTATATACATGAGTCTCCTCCCATCATTTGTATCAATTCACAAGTGAAATACAATTAGAGCTTCTCTCTGGAGTTTCTCTCTCTAAAAATCATTATGACTGTAAGTGAAAATCGCATGAGACACAAGAAATCAGTTGTATTTATATACCACGTTTTGAGCATGGCTGTCTGCAACAAAGATTATCTTCTCTTATTTTTGGGTGATTCAATTATTGATGTGCCACATGAAACTCCCAAACACCAGATCTAAGGACCCTCGCATCTCTCTTCCAAATGGCAAAGGGTGGATTTTGAAATAGTCGAAGCTCAAGTAATAGAGATTGTCATCAACTTGATTTTCTATCTCAAGCTAGGATATAGAATCTATTTTCACGATAGAATATTGAATAATCTTGATTGTCATGTAATTGCAAGAATTCAATTACATACCATAAGTACTTTCATCTTCTTCTTTTGGTCATCAGAAATTCAAAGACCATAAGGTCCTGGATATAAATACACATTTAAGTGGATTTATCTTCGAAATACAAATCACCACTCCTACTTCGGTTCCTTTTCAATCTTTGAAGTGCCCAAGTCTTCTCTCTCTCCTCTTCCTACCATTCTCCGATGTTCTGCTCCTTAGATCCATCTGCCGTGACAAATCTGGAAACCGAAGTGCTCAAAGCATTCATGGACCTAGACTTCAAGCTCGTTGTCAAGCTCTTAAGCTATCTTGATTAGCCCTAATAACGCCAAACTATTCGCCTGGCGCTCTCATACCAATTTCAAGCTCGGCGTGTTCACCGGTATGCTTATTCCCACTCTATATGATTTATATATTTTCATGCGTAAGTAATTGACAAATTGAGTGTTAAGTTAATGTAATATCATGCGCATCTTAGGGCTCGTTTTGTTATTAAGAATGTGAAATTGACCACAATTTGTTTGCACCTAGTCATTAGATCTGAGATTGCCCTTTATTAGTTGCTCTAATTTTTCTTTCTCAATAATTAGTTGTATGAACAAAGGAAGTGTCGTTCATCATGATCATCATGGCTGGTTAGAGAATGGAGAAACAGTAATCTTTCTGTTTGCATAATTTTCCATTCGGCTACTATTTTTGAAATAATTATGATATCTTGAAATTCGACCATTTTTGAAATATATGAAATTGTTATTTTATCAATGTACTGATAATTAATCTCTTTTCCACAAAAGAGATTTAACTCTTTATGACCTCGCCCAATAAATTACTTAACTCATGAGTATCAATTCAAAGTAAATTAATTATCGGTACACTGATAAAATAGCAATTTCATATATTTCAAAAATGGTCGAATTTGAAGATATCATAAATATTTCAAAAATTGTAGCCGAATGGAAAATTATGCAAACAGAAAGATCACTGTTTCTACATTCTCTAACCTGGCATGATGATCATGATGAATGAAACTTCCTTTGTTCATACAACTAATTATCGAGAAAGCAAAATTAAAGCAACTAATAAAGGGCAATCTCAGATCTAATGACTAGGTGCAAACAAATTGTGGTCAATTTCACATTCCTAATAACAAAACGAGCCTAAGATACGCATGATACTACGTTAACTTAACACTCAATCTGTCAATTACTTACGCATGAAAATATATAAATCATATAGAGTGGGAATATGCATACTGGTGAACACGCTGAGCTAGAAATTGGTATGAGAGCGCTCGGCAAATAGTTTGGCGTTATTAGGGCTAATCGAGATAGCTCGAGAGCTTGACAGTGAGCTTGAAGTCTAGGTCCATGAATGCTTTGAGCACTTCGGTTTCCAGATCTGTCACGGCATATGGCTCTGAGGAGCAAAACACCAGAGAATCGTAGGAAGAGGAGAGAGAGAAGACTTGGGCAATTAAGAGATTGAAAAGGAACCGAAGTAGGAGTGGTGATTTGTATTTCGAAGGTAAATCCACTTAAATGTGTATTTATATCCAGGACCTTCGAATACGACACAATTTGTACGGTATAGAGTAGACAGGTGCCGGAAGCTAAGTTGAGCGAATAGAAAGATGGTCTTTGAATTTCTGATGAAGAGACTCTAGGCCAACCTTAGATTAACCAGAAGAAGAAGATGAAAGTACTTGAGTTGTCATGATAGGAAGAGTTGGCTCCCAGCATTAGGCAAAGGAGATTGAACTATCAGAAACTCAGAATACATAGTAGTCGTGCATGGTAGATCAAGTTCATGTTTTGTTTTGCAGACATACCATACAATGTTTTTCCCTTTGTTTCCCTAGGGCTGTCATAATCGTATCCTTGTCAACAGTTGCTTTGATGGTACTCTTCGCAGGCTAATTTACAATAGATAAAACCAAAAGATGAGTAAAAGCATGGCAATTTTGCTCATTGCCAGACATTATATCAGCAAAATGGCTTGCTTGTTTAGATTTTAAAAAATGACGAAGAAATCATATGTGAAATTTACATGCCAAAATTCATATGTTTTGAAAGTTTTAAATCTTTTGGAATTAAAAAATAACAAAGTACTCGAGAATGTTGGGGCAGAGCGGTAGAATCTACGGCCACTTCTCGAATACGTGGATGTTGCCGGCAGAATCCGCCGGGCTCATTAGCGACACAATTGATTTTGAGGCGCTTAAGCCGATGCCGTCAAAGTAAATATCGGAGGGACTTTGCGTGCTCGTCGGCCAAACTCCACTGGTGTACTGCAGGCCACTTGTGGCGGCCGACGATCTCATCAGCAAAGCATGATCGCCTGAGCGGGATCGATTCGAGTGTCCTCGTCATCTGAGAGAGATCACTCACGCACTCGAGCGGAGTGGGGTCAGATTCTTGTGGGTGGTGCGTAAACCACCGATGAAATCTGGCGCAACCCAGCTATTAAACCTGTTGATGATCAAGGCATGCTCCTACGTATTGTCTACATTTATCGGTATAAAAATATTACATGAACTGTGATTCACGATCTGAAGTCAAATGATTCAGTTTACGAGACGTGATCGGTAAGAATTTGACAAACGGGATGGACGCACGCGCAAGATATATTGCGCAAAGTATGATGCTGGTCACGCGCATCCAAATCTATTGCGATCACGTCCACTCAGCTTCCCCGTCCACCTCTTTCTCCTTTGCTTTTCTTCGGAAAATGCTGTCCTCGAGGTACACCCGTTCTGTGCCCCATCACATCCCTCCTTGCTCGACTTTCTCCAACTTTCATTTTCATACATTGGTCACTCGATCGACATCCACCGTTTGGGATCGAAACCATCTTTTGCCAAATAACTCGCATCGATTTGATTTTCGAAAGTTCAGATTTATATGGTTGGTCCGATTAGAAGATTTGATTTGATAAGTATGCTTTGTTTTTGTCATTATGAAGATCTTGTTAAACAAAAAGCCTATGGGATAGATCAATGGCATACGAAGACCCAAAAAGTAAATGTGTCGAAAGTCAAAGAGGGATCATGTCATAAAAAAATATATTTGATAGTCACCTGAAGCTTATAAAATTTATCTTGAATTTTTAACTTTTTCAATGTTAGCATTTAGCCGGGTGAATTTTTAACGTAGAAGTGAAATATGCGTTTAAGTTTAGTGCATTCTCTTAGATAAGATGAGAAAAAAACTTCTTTTTCTGCACATTAGGGGAAAATAGTAGAACGAAATGCAGAGTTGAGCTGGCAGATTTGTAAACTGTCCTTTTTGTCCTTAACCAGCGTGTAGTTGATTTCATCACTGATAAATATAACTGTGAGAACTTGAGTTACTAACCTTCCGCGATAGAATGCGTAGGGCTCATATATGTTGGCCAATTTCTTTGCTTGCTCCACAGATCTATGACAAACAATTTCAAGTTTTCTCGACAGCTTTGTGTCTGAGGTCATGGCTCTCAACCCGCTTCTCTGATTAGCATCTCCACTAAGATAAGCTGAAAATTCATCCATAAAAGTGAATAGCTTCATTGATGGGACGGGGATTGGTCTACCTTTTGAGTCGAAGCATGGCGAAGTGTTGTAGTGCTCATACAGCAGTCTAGCCAAGTCTTGGAAAACTAGTGGGTTTACTACGGACGAAGCGATCTGATAAATGTTAATTCCTGACTTTCCGGCCATTCCATGTCTTGCAATGGCTGCTAAGGTAGCATTGACTACCATATCAGCTGGTACCTAAAAGATCAGTAGCAGAAACATCACACGTTGCCAATTAGACCGATTAAGTATTTCGAAGATGATTTCTGCAAGACCCTCAAGAGTGGTAGACATCCCTTGTTAATGTTTCAGCTAATAGTATTTAAACACATGTACCATTTTCTAATAAGTGAAGAAGCTAGCATTTTGGGCAGTTCCTGTGTGGCAGTTTTTGGCCTTGACCTTCGTAAACCAAATCACGTAAGCTCTTGTTAACACAAACTTTTTCTTAGCATAGTGTAATGGCTTTATCATGTGAACAAACGATCATATTTTTTTGCCATTTTGAATGTTAAGCAGTTTTAGGAGTTCTGGAGAGATCATCAAAGAGGTACTATTGCTTACGACATCCATTACTCCATTTGGGTTGACGAGAAATCCAGTGAGCTGTCCTTTCCCATAGGACAAGATGATAGGATCCATCATCCTGAAAATTAAGAACAAAGATTAGCTATTTCTTTTTCTGAATATGGCATCAATAGAACAGTCCATAATCTGAATAGATGATGAAGTACCTATTTCCTTCCATCCATCCTGGAAATGGCTCCTTTATAGTACTCTCAATGACACTAGGTCTGATTATGATGACCGGAACCTCTCCTCTCACGTCGTCAATAAGCATCTCTCCCATAGCTTTCGTGAACACGTAAGTCTCTTGCCATCCATACTTCTTTGCCCTGATTTTGGCCATTGTCATAAATCAATAAGAATGTCATTCGGATTCCTAGTCCTAAAGCAATCATTTTTCATTGATATCTATCGGTGATGCAAAAATTGAGTGTGAAAAAGTTAAGTAGCAAGCCGAAGATAAATTATCAATCACCTGTTCAGACCCAATTTTTTCATCTTTTGAGCCACTGCGTGATCTTCCAAAGCCTTTCTTGACTCTAGAGCCAGATGAATTTCACTTTCCACATCCAATTGTGGAAGAGACGTTGGTGGTTCGGCACTGTAACTTTCTCTGACTATGCTATCTCCCATGCAGAATGGCTTTTCCATAATCTTCCCTTGCCTTTGTCGATTGACATATGCTATAAACGAAAAAGATAGCAATCAACTATTTAGATTCACGTTAAAGATGCTCAGAAAATGCTTAGGCCATAACTGTTACACCAAGAAAGTCGTCCTGACATTATTTACCTGTAGAAACTTGCAAGAAGACTTTTAATTGGCTGCATCTCTTTGCAAAGCTCATGAGATGGTACGGTCCCTTGGTGTTAATGTCGATAGCAACATCGTACCTGTAGGATTATATAGAAATGGATCATTTCAACGGTGCTTTATATGGAGAAGTTCACCATATATAGCTTTTCCTATCCCTCTTTTTTCAGCCAAGCAGAAAAGTTTGCCAGTAGATGACATTATCAATGGATTCATGTAACCAAGAGGCCAAGGGGGCAAAAATAAATCACATGCCTCTCATCGAATTTGGTACTCGCAGCTGAATTTACAATGATATCTACTTCATTTGCAATGAAGTCAACCAACTCATCTCCTAACCCAAGATTCGATTCAGAAATATCTCCAACCACAGGAATTAGCTTGCTCAGCATGAAAGCTTCATAAAATTTTCCGTAAGTTTGTTGGAGACTCTTGAAGAGTTCTGAATATATTATCTGTGCACAATAATGCGCAAATATTCCATCATCAGAGAATAACATAAAGATGGTTGATAAGATGTGGGCATTAACTTTAGACAATCCAGAAACAGGAGTGGCATACTTCACTCGATAGCCTCGCCATTGCAGCATCCTTGTCTTTAGCTTTCATCAAGAGAAATATCTTACCCACATCCGGAACGGTCCTTAATATCTTCTCGACAAGAACTGGACATTAGTACATTGAGAATGATTAACAACGGAGGTACTTAAAAATGTAGTGCAATTGAGCCCTCGTAGCACCTTGTGAGGGATCTACGCTCGTCGCAACTAGCACAAGCGAGGACAATGAGGTTTCTTTTGTTATAATTGAAAGAAAACAATAAAGCAAGCAAGCCATAACTAGTATTTAGAAGGACAAGTCCATCATGACAACCCCACCATGATACAAGTGCATGCATGCATAATTGCAAGCTTACCGCTATCCAACCTTTCTCTAGTGAGATTTTTCAAAAATCGAGAAGTTATTGCACTTCAAATCTTGAATCAAAATTTCTCCAAGTTGCTTCAGAGTAAGCTTTGTAGCACTTGGCGACCACAATAATAGTACATATAATCTTCTATAACTTGACACTAAAAGAAAGCAATGCCATATATTGATAAATAGGGGCAATAAAACAAGTAGTCCTTAAATTTTCATTATTATTCAATGTCATCCATGACTTTTTTTGGTCAAATATCATTATTGAACTTTTAAAAAGTGGTTTAATTGTTCAATTTAATTTTCCATTAACATTATTGAGAGAATTTGCACGAAATTTTCCGTTTAGTTTATGGCTTATCATTGTCTTTGGCCAATTTCATTCATCTTTTTTTTTTTTTTTTTTTTTTTTTTTTCTATTCGTTGAATTTAGTACATGCACTTTTCCCATGTCCTTCATTTCAAAATTGGAGGACAATCGTTCTTTTATGGTGATAATCAAAACCTTGTCATTTCCAGCCAACATACTATCGTCCACATAAAATGATAAAATCACAAATTTATCTTCGGACCGCTTGACATATACACAGTGATCTTCTTCGATCATCGTGAAACCAAAAGTTGTTATGGCTCGATAAAAATAAAGATACCACTGTTTAGATGATTGCTTAAGGCCATATATTGAGCGATGAAGTTTGCAAACTTTATACTCTTGACCTTTAGCTATGAAACCTATTGGTTGTTACATATAGATTTTCTCATCTAGATGTCCATTGAGAAATGTCGTCTTTACATCCATTTGATGTAATTCAAGGTCAAAATATGCAACGATGGCTAGAATAAAGCGTATTGAGGCAAACCTTACAACTGGTGAAAATGTTTTCTCATAGTCTATACCCTCTTGTTGAGTATAACCTTTCGCCACAAGACGAGCCTTATACTTTTCAATGGATCCATCCGCCCTTTGCTTAATCTTAAAGACCCATTTGTTTCCAATGGCCTTACGATTAGGTGGTAGATCAACCAAGTCCCAAACATGATTTGTCCTCATTGACTCCATTTCATCTTCCAAAGCTTTTCTCTATTCTTCCTTATCAGAGGATGAGAGAGCCTCTTGAACAGTCTTAAGCTCGGCATCATCTTTCTGAGCAATCATAAATGCTTCCCCTTTAATCTCAAAACGACGACGAGGAATGCTTTTATGATTACTTTTACGCAACCGAATTTCTCTTGAATTCAATTCGCCAGACGATGCAACACTCCCACTAGGTCTTGCATGTTGAGGTAAATCTTCATTTCCCTTTACGACATTAGTGGGTGTGTTATTAGAATCTTCCATCTCATATAATTGGAAATCCTTATCAATCTCACATCTACTAGGAAAATCGTTGTTCAAGAACGTGACATCTCGTGACTCAATTTCGGTCACACTCCTATTAGCTTGTTCACCTATGAACACATACCCTTTGGAGTGTTCAGAATATCTTATAAAAATACATTTCTCCCCTCTAGGACCTAATTTGCCATATTTATGGGAAGAATCATGAACATAAGTTGCACATCCCCATGGACGTAGACTACTTAAGTCTGATTTTCTACCAGTCCATAATTCATAAGGGGTGGAAGTGACCGATTTTGAGGGCACTCGGTTAAGTATATAGGCAGCAGTCAATATTGCATCTCCCCAAAAAGAGATAGGTAAATTTGCTTGCGCCATAATAGACCTAACCATTTCCAATAGGGTTCTATTTCTTCTCTCAGCTATCCCATTTTGTTGTGGAATACTATGAATAGTCAATTGTCGTACAATTCTCTTTTAATCACAAAGAGCATTGAATTGCTCCGATAGATACTCACGTCCACGATTGGTTCTCAATGTCTTTATCGTTTTGTTCAACTGATTCTCTGCCATTGTTATATATCGTTTAAAGCAGTCTAATGCTTCTAACTTATGGGAGATCGGAAAGACATAACAGAAACACGTGAAGTCATCTATGAAAGTAATGAAATATGAGACTCCATACCTCGCCCTCACATTTAAAGGACCACAAATGTCAGAATGTATGAGTTGCAATGGAAATTTAGCTCTAGTTCCTTTACTAAATGGTTTTCTAGTTGCTTTTCCCGCTAGACAATGTTCACATACGGGTAGATCAACATTAGTGAGTGACCCTAAAAGGCATTCTCTAGCTAATATTTGCATTCTTTTCAATCCACTGTGACCTAATCTAGCATTCTAAGTACTTGCATCAATCTCAACATTACTAGAAGATGCAATTAAAGAAAAACAACCATTAACATTAACATTGTACTGATCATAGTCAATGTCTAACACCATAAAACTATTTGATACATGACCTGACCATAATAAATTATTCCATACAAAATGTCAACACAATCACCATGAAAATTTAATACATAACCTAGGCTAAGAAGAACAACTACGGAGACCAAGTTTCGTCGAATATCCAGAGCATAGAGGACATCATGTAGGAATAGGTTTCGACCACCACGTAAAATTAATTTACATGTGCCGATATTCTTCACTTCAACTTTTGAGTTATTCCCAACATATATCCATATTCTTTCAGGCTGTATCCGACGATACTCCACAAATGCTTTTTGGTCTCTAGCTACGTGGTCTGTTGCTCCTGAGTTTACAGTCCACATTGGATGAGATTCAGCAAGCATTAACAGTTAAAGTAATAGAGTAATAGGGTACCTCTTTTGGCTCAGTGCATTCACGAGCAGAGTGACCCATCTTGCCACAATTGTAGCACTTTATCTTGGCCTTGTCTTTCTTCCCACCACGCTTCTTGCGTTTGAAGGTCTTAGCCATTTTAGGTGCTTGATCAGTCTTCTTCTCTTTGTTGTTGAATTGAGAATTCCTTTTGCGCTTGAAGCCCGAAGCTTTGTGCAAACTCGATTCAGCAACATAAGCATGAGTAGAGGATCTCGCAACCTCTAGGCGCTCATCCTCTAATTCCAAATGATGCGCTATATCATCAAAAGTGACAATATTTCTCATTATGCATCATTTTGATCTTCATATGCTCCCAATTGTTAGGAAGAGACCTTATAACAGCCTAAACTTGCTATTTATCAGTAAGGGAGTGACTTGCCGACTTCAGCTCATGAATCATATTTGACATCTCCCGAAGATGCTGCCTCATCGTTATATTTGGGCGCTTTCGGTATGTGTCAAACTTGATAGTGAGTCTCATCAACTTAGTGGCAGATTTACCCCCAAACTTATCTTTCAAGGCAACCCACATTGTCTGAGCTTTATCATAACTTTCAAACTCACACATGAGATCATCTTGCATACAGCTCAGCAACGTGATGCGAGCAATGCTATTCTTCTTTTTCCAAGCTTGATAGACTTCTAGATCTCTCCTGTGTTGAGCTGAAGTTCCATGCTCAGGTTCATTTATGGTGTGGTTGAGGGTTTCCAAAACCTCTTGCTCTTCAAGGATGTACTGAACCTTTTGGTGTCAAATATCATATTGTTACCATTCAGTTTCTCACCTAGGTCAACCACAATGGTCTTGGATGTTGATGCCATAATTAATTGCTATAACACATTGACATAATAGACGTAGAATCAATACTAGCACATTTTTCAGAGTAACACACATTTAATTTGCAGCAAAAACAAACTAAATTAATGATAATTCAACAAAAGACACAAAAACAAAAGTTTACTATGTTCCCAATCAACTTCTATGTATGATTGTTATATTATCATTAATTAGTTTAATTTGCGCAAATTTTAAGTTTTAGGTGAGAACTCATTCGAATTCTACCAACCTATGAACTCTCTCTAGAAAAAATAATTACATGACCTCATGTAATTTTTACATTTTTTCCATTAACACAAAAGTATAGCATGATATAAACCAACGTACAAAAAACAATCATGCTGCAACTACAATCGAATTCGCAATTCAAAATCTAACGAAAAAACAAGGATTTCCTACCATTGTTCGAATTTTCATAGAACTAGTAAATTGCAAGTATATTAATCTAAATACATGCTACCATCAAACCAAGCTCTACACAGTATATATGACATCACTTCCATATATGCTAGCTACTGTATTTCCTAAAGTATAAGAAAAATACAAGCTAAAAATGAATAAACTATGCATTAAACCCCCCAAATACGCGTACTTAGGGTTCCTTACTCATTTTCATACATTTATAAAATTCAAAATTGAAAAATAATTATACCACAGTGTAGAGGACATCCATACGAACCAAATGCCACCAACCATGCTCTAATCGGAGCTCGCACGCGCCCCCACGAGCTGCCTGAGTGCGCGGCGCGTGTGGTGCACGCGCCAGCGAGTCCAAAGGTTCTTGGCCGGTCCGACCGTTGACCGGTCCGACCATTGACCGGTCAACGGGTCGGGTCTGGTCGTCGGTCGAGTCGGTTGATGAGTTGGGTCAGGTCGCCGACCGGTGATCGGCTGGCCAACTGCTACCGGCGTTGACATCATCGATGACATCATCCCAGTGGTTACCGACCGTTGGATGACGTCATCCGTGACGTCATCACGCGTCACGTCGCTCCGCGCGACGCGCACACGTCAGTTCGCCAATCGGTGCGTGTTGCGCATGTGTTGGCGTCCCTAGCGCGTCAGGCGCGTGAGGCCCACGCGCAGCGGCTTCTGGCCGCTCGTGTAGGCGCGTCCGGCCTCCTCTGGTCACGCTCGAACCACCGTCGGACTCGTCTCGATGAATACTTTCACCCTGCATATTCAAATTTTGATTTTGGCCAAAAAAATATTTTGAAAAATGGCCAAAACCACACAGATGCATGCGACCCCGAACCCGTTCTTCGCTTTGGTTCGATTTTTCGACAATTCATATATCAATTTCGATTAATAAACATCCAACCAGTGTAGATATCATATTCTTGATCTCGATATCAAATGGTAAATTGGAAAATTCGATGAAAAACAAGGCAGAAACCACGATCGGGCTTTGATACCAATGTTGGAATTCAAGTTGGCAGAAGACGACTTACCTTTATTCGATGCACAAGCAACAATTAACCCCGGAACGAACTTTGAATTGCGGATGAATCACGAACAAAATTATTTCACTCTGGTCTGAATGCAATCACAAGGAAAGCACCCGATTTCCACGGCGTAAATGCAAACCGTTCTTGTAAAGGATGAAATTGAAATGCTTTCTTCTTCACTTGATGAAAGGGAGAGAAATTTGGTGCGTATATTCTACCAACAACAACCATCAACGGTTGTCTTTAAATGGTATTTATACATCTCCCTTCATGCCCTTTTCAAAGAGGTGCCTTTCCATCGTAGCTTATCAAGGCCAAACAGTGCGTTCCAATCGCACCCCATCATGGACGTACTAACTAAAGTACAATAGATGATGTACTTTTGTTTTCCACGTCTTATATTGATGACGACATTATAAGCTTATATACAAATCCCTCCTTACTAATCATGTCAAGTTGTTTTTCCTGATGCTCCCTCTTTTAGAGTCTCTTGCCGATGCGAAGAGGGCAATTCATTTAGACGAGTCAATGCATATGGCATACTTTCGCAAGGGGTTAGTTTTCGAACTTGCAGTCGGATGATCTTTATTCATTTATGTAAGGCTATCATTTGAGGACATTCGGACTTGACATTATCTCTCTAATCTCTCTCTCAGCAAAGCTTGTTATCAGCTCGAAGACTATTAGACTGCCAAAGCA
Organism: Eucalyptus sp. ANBG9806169; assembly: GCA_014182395.1. NCBI lineage: Eukaryota > Viridiplantae > Streptophyta > Magnoliopsida > Myrtales > Myrtaceae > Eucalyptus > Eucalyptus sp. ANBG9806169. Next base: position 37,704,606 of record CM024573.1, on the reverse strand, counting down.
GCATTGGAATTTGGTTCTTGTCGGGTTCCGGGGAATGCAATATTCATCGAGCGGATCAAACAGTGTGACAAGGTTATTGCAGTTACTACTAGCTTAATCGCTTTAATGATGAGTAAATCTTTGCAATTGAGACAAGTAGATGCTACTTGAATAATTCAGTTTAATTTTGGAGCTACTTGAACTTGATGAGAATCTAGACCAGTTGCATGAGTGAGCTGAGCGCGTAGTTATTCCTTTGGAATAGGCCAACTTCTCTCGTGATCTAGGCACCTTTTATGCATTAGCATACATGCTTGCACTGATCTTTGTGGATGATTTGGAACGTGAGCGCGTTGTTATATCCACCCCCTTCTTTTCCCAACCAAAAAGAAAAGAGACGGGCCTCGCTTGAATACGTAGACTCACACCCGATGTCTTGCAACATTACCTAGATTTGCTAACATCTATAAATCTGAAAGTTCACATTGTTCCTAATAGAGAAAAGTTGGGTGCAGATGCGTGCCAAAATGGAAATCATAGGATCTACATCTGAGACACCTCGAATCCATCATCAAAACAGCAAAGGGTAGACTCCGATAAATAGTAGAAGGCTTGAGATATCTATTTCTATTGAGCAACACGTCTTTTTTTAATGGGGTGAGAAGAGGAATTTGGCACAACTTCATCCATATCCACTTGCATAATTGTCCCTTTGAATTTTTTCAACCTTCAATAATGTGCCTAAAACTCATCTTCCTCATCATCTACTCATCTACCTTCAACAATTGATAGTTGTATCTTACTCAACTTCCTTGGAATTTCAATGTCTAGTTCACGAAAAATCTTCGTGATCAAAGAATCATAGGGCAATTGCCCCTTGTTCTTTTAAACCGTTCTATACATGTGTAGTAGAATAGGATAAGCGATAGAAAAAGAGTGTCAGTTTGAGATTGCCCACATCAGTTTAGCTTCATAGCGAGAAATGTCAATTGTAGAAGATCCCTTTGGTCTTAAACAATTGATAATAATCTTATGGAGCACAATTTGTCTTAAGGGAAGCAATTGATGGGAAACATGGGACTTGTCATCTCTAGTAAAATCAAGAATTCCATAGAGTTGTCTTTTAAACCCCATCAGGATCAACATCTATAGCTTCAAATTTTGAATACCTAACCCCCATGCTTGGATCAAATATGGCTTATCGAGCATTGTATAGTCAATAGTATCTACTGAGTAAAATGAAAGTGTTGAATAGAAAAATGCAATCGGGGCGGGAAATGTAGGATATTTAGTAACACAGAGATTAGTCAGGAGTTTATCATCAAAAAATTGTTTGACATGAATGCCATTTGACTCGAGAAACTCAAAATCAACAGTCCTCTATTTAATTATACCCTTGTTCATAAGAGATCTGAAGTATTGTTGATGCTCTTCTGCATGATTCGTATCCGTTATATATCTAATGATTCTCCTCCTAAAACTAGCATATAGTTTTTCATCATTATCACCTCTCCAACCATCATCCTTTGTTCTTTTCTTAGTGGCAGACATTTTAGTCAATCTTTCATTCCCTTTTTGAGACCTAACGAAACTCGAATCACCAGCACTAGTGGGAGATATGCTACTAATGGAATTAACAAACATTAGGTCAAATGCATCTTCACTATCAAAACTAGACTTAGCCAACACCGAGAAATAACATCTTCACCATCTCCTAAAGCCTTGAGAGTAGCAATCGTTGATCTTAACTGAGAATAGTCTGAAGAAGTTTCCTTATCAAATGTACATCTAACGTTGTAGGAAGAGTCGGACAAATTGAAAAATTTAGGACTCCCTCTAACTTTGGAATGTAGTCTTGTGATGCGATTCGACCTCCATGAACTAGAAGGTCTAGCCTTCGACTTGGGAGTAGTTTTAGGGCCATGATTATGAAAATGAAGAAAAATTTTGAACTTTTTGTAAGGGAAGAAGGTTTTCGAGAGGATTTTGCAGAGAGAAGGTTCTCAGATGTTTTGAAGAGGGAAGAAGAAGAAGAAAGAGATTTTCTTTTTGAAGAAGATGAAACGACATGACTTTTCCGAAAAAAAAAATTAAAGAGATTAAAGAGGATCCAAATTTTTAGGAAAGAAAAAAATTGTAAAATGATTTTTGAAAAAGAAGATAAAAACGAATTCCAAAAACAAAATAAGGGAAAGATAAATCATACCTAATATTGATATTTTTACCACCAAAATTTAAAATTGCAATAGTTGATCATCTGATGTACCCTATCTTAGATATTTGGAGCAAATGGATAAATAATTCCCAGTTTATCTCGAATAAAATCAAAGGCTTTTTTTGTTAAGAGGTTTTGTAAAAATGTTAGCCAATTGATTTTGAGAATCAACAAACTAAATATTTACTTTACCGTTATTGACATGATCGTGTATGAAATTGTGCTTTATTTTTATGCGCTTGGCCCAAGAGTGTAAGATTTGATTGATGTATTCGAATCCTTTATTCCGTAGTCATTCAATTATTGTTTCATCCAGAGGATTTGGGTGCAACAATTGCCCAATGCAATGTACTTAGCTTCAACGGTTATTAAAACAATTGTTGATTGCTTCTTGGAGAATCAAGATACAAACATGTTTCTTTCTGTTGCCGGTCATCTTCAACTAATCAGGTCAGTTCTCCATGCCATTCAGGCTTATTGGGCAAGTGTCTTTATTCTTCTTGCAGCGGTGCTGGACGAGATTGAGCGTATTTTCAGACAATTCCTTTGAAAAGGACCGGAGTTGGGTAGAGGGGGTGCCAAGGTCTCCCGGGAGGATGTCTGCCTCCCTAAAGTGGCTTGGGGATGGCTTATCAACGTCGCTCTGGTTTGATAATTGGCACCCTCGGGGCCCCTTGAACTTGTATTTCACAAATTCGCTCATCTATAGTTCCGGTCTCTCTAGGCAGGTTTCAGTGGTTGACCTATTTTTTGATGATGGCTGGGCTATCAGGTTGGTGATTGAGTTTTAGGGTTCGCCTCTTCCTTCCTTGTCTGGAAGCCATGATCGGTTTTGTTGGAGGGAGAACTCGTCAAGCATGTTCTCAGTGGCCTCGGCTTAGGAGTCCATAAGGCGAAAGAAGGCGCGAGTCAATTGGCATCCTTTCATCTGGAATAATGTCATCTTGCCTTGATACCAACTTAACCTTTGGCTCATCACCAAGCGTAGGTTACCTACATAATCTCTCCTTATGTCTTATGGTATGATTGATGCTGCTTCCTGCCCCTTTTGCAATGAAGTGCCTGACTCTATAGATTATCTCTTTTTTGGGTGTCGCGTTACTTCTAGTATTGCTTTCTTTTGGGCGACCAGATGTAATCTTCCCTAGCGCAACAGGGCATGGGGAGAGACTCTCACTTAGGCCACTACCTTGCTTTCAGGCAAGGATTTTTATTAGTGTGTTGCTCGTTTTTCCTTTGGGGCGCTTTGTCATATTATTTGGAAGAACATGAACGATATTCTCTTCAGGGGGGAGCCACTTTTTGGTTCCAGCCATGAAGAAGCACCTTCTCAGGGTCGTCAAAAGACAAGGTTATCACCTTTAGAAATATGGAGGACTCCACTAGACATAGAAGGCTGCAACGCTCTTAGGATGTGGACCCCATTATCTTTTCTCCTAGAGATCTCTTTCTCCAATCGTCTGGCTAAGCTTATCCTTAATTGCTAGTTGTGTCTGCCTGGCAGTTGTTTTTGCCGTTTGGGGTTCTCTTTGTGTTCTTTTGTAGCCGCTTGGTCTTTTTCCTCAGCTTTCTTCCACTCATCATGAGCCTGTTCATCTTGAGTGCAAGTTTTTGAAGCCGTCTCGTTTGTACAGTTTGGTCTTTCCCCAATATATTGCTTACTTTCACCCAAAAAAAAAAAAACATGTTGCCCAACAACTGACAAGTGACAGACGTGCTTTCCTACGAAATCGGCATCAAAATACCTAGATAACATAAACTCTGACCTTTTAGGATACTAGAGTCCTAGAGAAGAGTAAATGTTAATGTATTTAATAATCCTTTTTACTACAAAAAGATGAGACTCCCTAGGGTTTAATTGAAATCTAACGCACATGCATACACTAAAAAGGATATCGGGTCTTGATCCAGTAAGATAAAGTAGAGAGCCAATCATACTCTTGTACAGCTTCTGATAAACTTTCTTGCCATTTTCGTCATTGTCAAGCTTTGAAGAGGAAGACATGGGAGTTCCATTTTCTTCGAATTTTCCATGTGAATTTTCTTTACAAGCTCTTTGGTATATTTTTCTTGGAAAATGAATGTCCTTTCTTGCATTTGCTTGATTTGCAACCCGAGGAAAAAATTTAGTGTTCCCATCATACTCATCTCAAACTCATCTTTCATTACCTTAGCAAAATCCTTCTAGAGATTTTCATTAGTAGAATCAAATATAATTTTATCAACATAGATTTGTACTAATAAAATTTTCTTACCTTCTTTCCTGGCAGAAGAACAGCCCAAGTGCCATAACTTGGTACGGGGGAACACTTGTTAAGTGCCAGTTTCGAAGTTAAATGGAACACTTAGGTGCCACTCCGGCGAAAATCCGGCCAAATGGGTGACGTGGCAATTTTCCGGCGACTTGGACACAAAACGACGCCGTTTTGTATGCTGACGTGGCAAGAAAATGCAAGAATATTTTAAATAAAATTAAGTTTTAATTTAATTTAGTTAATTTTTATATTAATTATTTATACATAAGACACAAAATGACGTTGTTTTTGCATTTTCTCTCCACGTCAGCGTGCAAAACGACGTTGTTTTGTGTCCAACTCGTCAGAAAATTGCCACGTCACCCATTTGGCCGGATTTTGGCCGGAGTGGCACTTAAGTGTTCCACTTTACTCCGAAATTGGCACTTAAGTGTACCTTTCGAAAGTGATGGCACTCAAGTGTCCCCCCGTGCCAAGTTATGGCACTCCAAGTGTCCTAAACTCCTTCTTTCCTTATAAAAAGAATAGTATCAACTTTATCTTTCTCAAAATCAATATGAATAAGGAAATTTGTCAACCTTTCATACCAAGCACGAGGGGCTTACTTTAGACTGTACAAAGCCTTCTTTAGATTGTAGACGTGATCAGACTTTATTGTTTCTTTAAAACCTAAAGGTTGTCTCTTTGATGTATCCATTCAAGAAGGCACTCTTCACATCCATCTGAAAAAGTCTGAAATAACGAAAGCACGCGTAAACAAGTAAAAGTCTGATCGCTTCTAACCTTACTATTGGCACATAAGTTTTGTCGTAGTCGATTCCTTCTTCCTGCGAGTAGCCTTTTGTGACAAATCTTGCTTTGTTTCTTGTGACTTTTTCTTGATCATTGAGCTTGTTCTTGTACACCATTTTTGTTCCTATCACGGGATGGTCCTTTCTCTGGGAACCAATTCCCATACTTCGTTTATTTGAAATTGTTGAAGTTCCTTCTGCATTGCTTGGATTCAGTTTTCATCTAATAGGGCTTTTTCAGTACTTCTTGGTTCAATCTCTGAAATAAGTGTAACGACTCGAATCTAGGTCACAAGGTTATCATTGCGATGTCCCAGGCGCATCATTGTTCCGTTTTCTTTTATCTTTTCTTACAAACACGCGGAAGCGTAAATACATCAATACTGATACAAAAACAAACATGGGGAAACAAGGGATATATACATTATAATACTATATTATACAAGACTATACTTTGCACAAGCCCCTATTACAAGCATTATGTTATTTCTATTATACATCCGATTTATTTTTCTCTGTAGGGTTGGGGTAACATTAACTTCTCTAAAGAGGACATCCTATAAACTTGGTTTCCCCTACGATAGATTGGCTCTCTACTTGTCGTCCATGGTCCATACCTACAAGTATGAAAAATAACAAGAATGAGTCATAGACCTAGTAAGTAAAACCACTAAATCGTGGTTAGGATGGTACCTCGTCATCGGACCAAAACATGCCAGTCTCAACTTCAAATAAGTGTTGGTGGCAAATCAACAGTATAACACGTGCTTTACTTTGGCTAAAACAAGCGAGAATCATCGACTACTTGTAAAACAGGCATAGCCAAGTTCATATAATGGCATATAAAATATGCACGCGAGTTTCAAGACCCAAATAATAGCATATAAAGTATGCATGTGACTTTCAAGATCAAAACAAGAGCAATTAACATATGCACATGAATATTATAGGGTCAAACACATGATATTCATTTATTAATCAACTGAAATCCATCGGTTCTTTCAAAATCCACTGTGCATCATCTCGAAATCCATCGATGACGGCATCGCCTCGAAATCCATCAGTGGCGGCATCGCTTTGAAATCTATTGGGGGTGGCATTGCCCCGAAATCCGGCATCGCCCCAAAATCCATCGGTGGCGGCATCGTCTTGAAATCCATCAATGGCGGTATCATCCAAAAATCCATCGGTGACGGCTAGTTTCTTCGTGTGACCATACAAGCAAGCATTTCCACAAGCTCAAATCTTACATTTGATCATTAGTCATTGCAACAAAACCCAAAGGCGTGTTCATGTAAGTGTGTCTCATGACCTAGCAAAGCCAACCTATCTTAGCGTCAGCCTAGAACCACACAAGGCTCGGAGTTGGCATATCTCAATACCATCCCGAGACTAAGCAAAGCCCATACTGTCACGCTTTGACGCTGGTCTCACAACCAAACGGAAACCCGCCGTGACTCGGGGTGTGTTCACACGTGGACAATTAAAACATGAGTAAATCATACAAAAGACAATCGACGATATCACACACATAGTAGAACATGAGTGAGCTCATGTTCAATCCAATAACGTAACGCGTCGCCCTAGCCAAGAGTTAGGGGTTCTACTTACTGCTTGAGTCGATGGCGATTTGGCCTAAGACATCAAGCAAGGAGGGTGTGCAAATAAGGACGCCTAAGGGGAGAGTGGGCGTACAAGGGGAGAGGGAAAGGAGAGGAAATGGTGTGTGAGAGATAAGGGGTTGGTGCCTCTATTTATAGGCAAACTTCCCATCATTACTCTTCAAATTGGACTAATAAGAATTCTTGAAGTAGCACCCTAGATTGAGGAAGTGACATGCCTAGGTTTTAGGAACACACTTGCCCTCTTTATATTGGACCACCTAAGGCATGAATCATCTTGTAGTTAATGAGGGGTAACGATGTTAAAGACACCTAAGCCTTGTGACTCACTCTTCTAATTTAATACCTAGATTTTGTGCAATCATTGGCTTTGGATTTGTTCTTATCAATTGCTTACTTTCCAAGATAAGCCTCTCCTTCTAGAATTTTCTACTAAGTTCTTCCATTGAATTTTTATTGTCAAGATCATTTATTAATTATTTGAGACACCTAAGGAAAACTTGTCTTCCAAGGCTAACTCTAGAGTCATGATACCCTAGGTTTTTAGGGACACCTAAGACCATAACTCATCTCTTTTATTTAATGAACATTGGATAACTAAGCTCATGAGTCACCTTCTTGCATTTATGGTCAAGACAAGAAGGCACATCACTCACCCCCTTCATTAATAGACAAGGGACAACAAAGCATATTGAGTCATCTTCTTGCATTAATGATCAAGGGGCAACAAGGCTTATGACTCACCCTTTTATTAAATTACAAACTTCCCAAAGTTATTATGACGATCCTAAGAATTTAGCTAATATGGATACTTCTACTATTGGGTGAGAATTTTTCACATTCATCTACAATCAACTATCCTATTCAGGCCGAGGTTCGTGACTAATTAATGGTCTGGCTCAAAACTGGTTCAGAGGCCATTTTCCTTAACCGATTGGAGTACCGAATTATGGATGTCACAATAAGTTCCAAAGTACTAATGGCATCTTTAAGGGTTGATCTCATTCTAATCTTGTCATTGATGTTTCCGATAATTGGATCCTTTAGATGGCTTGACTTGTGCTTCCAATATATGTTGAATTTGTTATCAAACGTTGTTGGTTTCTCATTGTCGTGCATATCAATCTTCTCTTGTTGTTGAGGCTGTTCATCTGATTTTGAATCCTCGATTTCTTCTTATGCTTTATTTGCGTCAGATGTTTGCTCTGCTTCATCGGATGCTTCATGAGTCTGAAGATTTTCATCAAACTTTACGTTGATAAATTCTTCCACTGTACGACATCTTTTATTGTACTCTGAAAGCCTTGCCTGTAGTTGAGTATCCCAAAAATATACTTTCATCTTATCTTTCATCAAACTTACCATGCCGGTCATTAGCATTTCTCAAGATAAAACATGTACAGCCAAAAACTTTGAAATATGAAATGATTGGTTTCCTACATTTGAAAAGCTCATAAAAGGTCTTTTTTAAAGAAGGTATGAGGAAAACTCGATTTATGATGTAACATGTTGTTGAAACGGCTTTAGCTCGAAAGTGTGATATAATTTTGCTTTCTATAAGAAGAGTTCTTGTCATTTCTTGCAATGACCTATTTTTTCTCTCTACTACACCGTTCTGTTCAAGTGTAAAGGAAATCGAAAACTGATGCTCAAAACCACTTTCATCACAAAAGTTTTGAAAGCTTTGATTTTTGAACTTACCCCCGTGATCAGTTTTAATGGAAGAGATGGAATAACATTTTTCATTCTGAATCTTTTTGGCAAATTTTGAAAAATGAGAAAATGCTTCATGCTTGTGTGCAAGAAAGAAAACCCATGTGTACCTTATATAATCATTAACTATTACCAAGCAGTACCTTTTACCTACTAGACTTTGTGTATTTGTAGGTCCAAAGATGTTCATATGAAGAAGCTATAAAGCTCTGTTAGTACTACATAATTGATGGCTTTGAATAGACTTCTTACTTGTTTACCTAGGGCACAGATTGAGCAAACTTCAAATCTTTTGAGCTTCAGATCTGGCAAACCTCGTACTAATTTCTTTGAGGAGGAGAGCTTTGAAATTTGCTTGGTGCTTATGTGTCCAAGCTTCCTGTGCCAGAGATTTGATCTGTCCTTTATAGAGATCAGACATGAACATCGTCAGCAGTTACATCTAGTAAATAGATATTTCCGTGTCTCCTTCCAATAAATGACTACTTTAGATCTTTGCTTGTGCCGGAGCATTTGTCTTTTTGAAAGTAGATCTTGTACTCAGCGTCACATAATTAGCTTATGCTAATGAGATTATAGTTCAAGCCTTTGACAAGAGATACATCTCTTATAGTTAGGTTACGAATTTCAGCTATTCATTTGCTAATAATCTTTCCCTTGTTGTTCCCTCTAAAGGAAATGCTTCCACCATTGAATCTTGTGAGTTCAGCGAACTTACTTGGATCATTGCTCATATGGCTTGAGCAACCACTATCGATGTAGCATTTGTTTCTCTTTTTCTTTGGTACCTGCAAAGATTAAGATAAGTTCAAGTCTTTTTTGGTATCCATATTTGTTTAGGTCCTCTCTGATTAGAAGGATTGACCATGCTTAAAAGTTTCTTCGAATTGGCTTTCAATCTTTGAAACAATCATTTTCATAATGATCATAGCTGCACATATTAAATATTTAAGAAGATTTTCATTAACAAGTGTTTTCTAAAATGATTTTCGTAGAAAACTCGTGGAGGTTTTTCTTCTTCCTCTCTTTGTGAGTCGGAAAATCATTTTCTAAAGTCTTTTTATTTTTACATCCAAGGCCAGATTTGTTATAATATGGGATTTGGATAGACAAAATGTGTTCCAAAGTTTTTGAGCCAATCGAAAATCTTTTTGCCACATTTGAAATTCCCTTTTTCAAAGAATCATTTTCTTTTAAAACAAAATCATGATTTTCTTTTGTTTGAAAAAAATCCTTTTCAAGATACTCAATATTTTCTTTTCGGAAAAAATCCTGTTGTCTCAATCTTGAGTTTTCCTTCTTCAATTCTGAGAATTTTCTAAGCCCAACCTTGTAATCAATAAGTAATTCTTAGATACTTTAACTGGAATATCAAAATTACTTGCCTCAAATTCTTTTTTCGAATCAGATTTTGTCATAAGACAGATATTAGCATAATCTTCATTACTTTCTTCGCACTCAGCGTCACTCCACGTTTCGGCCTTTAGTGATTTCTTTGTCTTCTCATATTTGTTCTTTCTTTTCTTCAGGAGAGGGAAATTTGGCTTGATGTATCCTCGCTTCTTACATTCGAAATAGACCACATTCTTACTTTCCTCTTTATCATTGAAACTTCTCTAATGCTCAGATGTTTTGAAGGATTTTTTACCTTTAAACTTCCTTCCTAGTCTAGTCATTCTTTGAAACTTTTTCACCATAAGTGCAATCTCCTCATCGTCCTCGTCATCTTCTTCTGAATCTGAATCATTAGAGTCAAGATTAGATTTTAAAGCGATTTCTTTCTTACCTTCGGTATCATCCTCGTTCAAATGTTCTTCTTCATAAGATTAGAGTGTTCCCACGAGTTCATCCACAGAAAGATGTGATATTCTTTTGAGTCCCATGGATGGATGTCTTAATGTTGTTCCACTCCTTTGACAGCCCTTGAAAAATCTTGTTCACATTCATTAGATCTGATACAAGTTGTCCTTGATACGCTAATCCATTGATGATGTTAGTAAATCTGCTGAATATGTCAATTATGGATTCTTCTATCTTCATTTTGAAAGCTTCGTACTGTTGGAGAAGAATGTTTATCTTCGTCTCATTTACCTAATCAGTTCTTTCATATGTCACTTACAATCTATCCCAAATCTCTTTCGCAGATTCACAAGAGGAAATTCGATTATATTCATATGGAGATAAAGCACAATATAATGAATAAATAGCTTTAGCATCTAGTGCTTCTCTTTTGGCAATGTTAGCATCTGATAAGGCTGAGGTTTCTAGCTTTTTGCCTTCATTCTTGGATAAAGAAGCTATAGGTTTTATGCCTTTCATACTAACGTCCCACTCCAAGGGATCATTGGATCTGATGAACAATTTCATCTTATTCTTTCAGATGTTGTAGTCTTTTCCATCAAGTTCAATAAACGCAATTATGAGTTTTAAGCAAAGTTATCTTATACTGAAAATCACCTTCACAGTCGCCACTCGTTCTTGTAATGTATTGTAAAAGCTATCCTTAAGGTGTCGTGCCCTGATTAATGGTGTGGATTCTCTAGCTCTCTCTTCTAATGGAAATAGCTTCATCTTCTTTACTTACTTTGGCAGCTCTGGACGTTTGTTGGTCTGGTTTCCCATGATACGGAGAAGACTGTCGTTTTTCCAACTCTCTATCATCCTTTCTTTATCTACTAGCCCAAGGAAAGGCCAAGGTGTTGGTCTCACTGCGATGAAGAAAGTGCAAAGTATATTGATGATATCATCAAAGGTGTATGAGAACTTGTCATTGGTTAACTGAATCATGCTCTCTCAGGGTTCTTCTGAAAGAGTGGTAACAAATTAGCCATGTGTATGAACACATTTGATGGATCGGGTTGCACCACACTTTGTCTATTTCCATGAGTGGACAGTCCTAGAAATCGTGGCCCAATTCAACCCATTCCCATTGGATTGCATTGCAGATCCTCGATAATAAGGTAAATCAGTCACTTGCACTCCAGTGGCATAGCATACATAAAAAGATGATGATGGGGCGATAGCATACATGTAAGGATGCCTCTGTGAAATTACGTGTTGTATCGGTACTAGTCAATATAAAGTTTTTTAACTTAAATACAAGGTATTTGGTGTTGTATGCGCTACATATGTCACTGGACTAGGGAGCTTGTCTGGTCTCCTAAGTAATTGATCTTTGATCGTGAGTGCATTGTGATCGCTCCTTAACGCCTAAGTAAAGTGTCTCAGCACACAAATTTGAAAGCTTTGAAATGGCGTACTAGCTCTCTTTATGATGGTGCTCATGGTAAGGAAATGAGGATAGATGCACATGATCACAGCCTATAAATATAGGTCTTCACTACTTTGGGTTCAGTCCTGGCCGATGCGCCCATGGTTCCCTTCGAAGAGTTTGGTCGTACGATATGGTAGACTTGATTCTTCGTGATATATATTACGTCCATTGTGGGGAAAAAAAAAGAACCTACATATGCGTACGATATCTACGATGGAGGAAGAAAATATCAACATTCCACTTCATAAAAGCTTTTCCGCAACAACAAAAATAAAATCACTAGACAAACAGAAATATAACGTATCTTGTGATTGGCTCACGAATACGTGTAGACGAATTCCATTTATAACAAATGTTCGCCAATAAAGATTTGAATGTACCTGGAACTATGAAAGGAAAATAAAAAACTGGGCCGATATTAAATATGTGGGGAAAATTATCAAAAAAGCAATAAACTTATTGTACTTTTACCAATTTAGTCTTAAATTTTTTAATTTTGTCAATTCAGTTTTAAACATTTTCATTTCTTGCTAATTAAGACCATCCAGCTAATTTTGATCGGAAAATGCTAACATAGACGCCAACGTAAACACCGACATAGATAAATTTTAATAATATATATTTTTTTAATTATTTTTTTCTCTTTTTATTATTATTATTATTTTTCTCTTTTCTTTTCGCATTTTTCTTTTCGTTTTGCTAGTGGCCGGCCATTGCCCACAGGCAACGGCCGGCCACAAGCCACGATTAGCCGCCCGGCCTCACTCACCACAAGCGAGGCCCGATCGGGCGACGGTGAGCCTCGGCGAGGGGAGCCTCGGCTAAGCTAGATCTGGCGAGGCCGGCCCTTACCCAAACTAGGGCCACCTCACCGAGTGACGGCAATGCGAGCGAGGCCACCCTAGCCTAGGCGAGGGCCAGCCTCGCCAGATCTGGGGAGCCCCCGCCAAAGCTTATCCCTGTTGGGCTGCACCTCGGTGAGGGCTCCCCTTGCCGGGGCTTGCCGTCGCTCGGCCGGGCCTCGTGTATGGCGGTCCTATGTGGCACGGATGGCATCCACGTTAGTATTTTTCGGCCAAAATTGATGGAATAGACTCAATTGGTAAAAAGTGAAAATGTTTAAAACTAAATTAATAAAATTAAAAGGTTTAAGACTGAATTGGTAAAAATATAATAGGTTTAAGACTTTTTTGGCAATTTTCCCTAATATAAGTGCATGTGCATCAACCGTACACAAAAGCGTCGGACCCATGATGGAGGAAGTTGACAAATCTCACGTAGGGAAGCGGCCACTCCATGTCCCCGGTGGACCTCGCGCAGTCACTCCTCCGCCGTCACCACCTTCTCTAGCAACCCGGCCATGTACTTCGAGTACGCCCCGCCTCAACAGTTCCAGCCTCCACCAAGCATCGTGTGAGCTTCTCTCCGCCTCCAAGCCATCGCAGAAGGGCAAGGCCCTTGTCACCATCTTCTTCGACGGCTCCGACGAAGCACATGCTGATGAGAATGCTGGAGTGGAGCGGTAGAATCCACGGCCACTTTTCGGAATCGTGGACTCTACTGGCAGAATCTGCGAGGCTCATAAGCAACATGTTCAAGGAGCTCAAGCCGAGGGCCGTTGAAGCAATATCGGAGGGACTTTGCGGACCAGTCGGCCGAACTCCACTGGTGTACAGCAGGCTGCGCGGCCGATGGTCTCATTAGCGAGCATGATTGCCTGAGCTGGCTCGACTTGCAGCCGAGTTGAATCGCCTTGTTCATCAACTTCGGGAAATGGGGGTGTTCTCGTCAGCCGAGAGAGATAACTCACGGACTCGAGCGGAGTGGGGTTAGATTCTTGTGGGTGGTGCGTAAACCACCGATGAAGTTTGGCGTAACTTAACTATTAAACCAGATAATGATCCAGGCATGTTCCTATATATTGTCTTACATTAATTGGTGTAAGAAGAATAATACGCGGACTTTGATTCACGGTCTAAAGTCAAATAATTCAGTTTATGAGACGTGACCGGTAAGAGTTTGACAAACAGGGTGGACACACATACAAAATATATTGCGCAAAATCTGTCTCTGGATTCACTTCAGGTAGAGAAAACACGTAGGAGGGAAATTGAAAGGGAGGTCATGCTGGTCACGCGAATCCACATCTCTTGCAATCATGTCCACTCGGCCTCCTATTCCACTTCTCTCTCTTTTGCTTTGCTTAGGAAAATGCTGCCCTCAAGGTATACCCGTTTTGTACCCCATCACATCTCTTCTCGCTCGACTCACTCCAACTTTCATTTCATGCATCGGTCGCCCGATTGACATCCATTGGTTGGGATCGAAACCATTTCCTACCATATAACTCACATCATTCAATCTTCGGAAATTTAGACTTATATGGTTGGTCCGACGAGAATATTTGATTTGGCAAGTGTGCTTTGCATTAGGATCCCATTGATCAAAAAGTCTATGAGATAAATTAATGACATATGAAGACTAAAAAAGTTACCATGAGAAAATATATTCGAACGTCGTAAAACTGTCTTGAATTTTCAGCTTTTCCGGTACTAGTATTTGGCTCATGAGATCTCAAAAATGCTTGCCAAATGCTTTATATTTTTCTCACCTTTAGAAAAATTTAATCAAAAGGGACCAAATTCTGAAGAAGTGTTAGGCGGTTCAACGATTTCAAGTAGGAAGAGCGCGTGTCCGATGTTGTCTACTAAAAGTTATGTACGGATCACTTGCAAAATCAGGAACGTTTCGACAAAAATGAGAAGAAAACAGCAGTAACGACCTGAACGACGTCGGCGAACGAGCAGACTCCGTCTCCGTCTCCGCGCGCGTCGCCAAAAAAATGTCGCTGCTGTCGCGTTATGGCCGCAGTGCGTACTCGCGCAAGCTGCGCGGTCCGAGCGCGCTCCTCCGGCACGCCTTCCTCTCCACCGCATCCCCGGACTCGCTCGGCGCTCCCGGCCCGGCCCGACCCGGCGGGCCGCCTCCGATACGGGTCGGGCTCACCGGGTCGGCCGGCCGGGGCGTCTTCGCGACCCGGAGGATCGGGTCCGGCGAGCTCATCCACACGGCCGAACCGGTCGTGTCCCACCCTTCGCTCCACTCCCTCCACGCCGTCTGCTACTTCTGCCTCAGGAAACTAGACGGCGCGGGCTCTCCGGCTCGTGCGGCGTCGTTCTGTAGCGATGGCTGCAGAGCGCGCTCCAAGGTAGGGACTGCTTAAGCTTTTTGGTTGTGCGTACGGTCGATTCGTCGAGGCAAATGTGAGTTCGCCTGTTTGAAGGATCGCGCACGAGCTGTTTGTAGTTTTGCCTTGACGTATTGAACGGCCAGTGACTGTGAATTGGCGAGTGGAGAGACTTTGGATACTTAGATGGCTGTAACGTTAATCGTAATATATTGTCTTACTGTCCTTTTGGCTTTGAATTTTGAACTTATCTAACGTTTTGTTGCTTCAATGAATCTTACGTGATATCGTATTCGATATTGGTGCGCAGGCATTTTATGAAGTCGAGACAAGGGTAGACTGGTCGCTCCACAATGACTATTGTCGGTATGGCATATCTCTAGTCTTGTTACGGTTGTTTGCTTCCAGAAGTAGATTCTATCGCCAGCCAGTTATGGCGACTCACGCTGGACTACGTGTGGCTGTGACTAGGCAACAGATAGAAGCCACCACGAGAATCTTTTGTTCCTTTTTGTGTCTGCCCATCTGCATCCTGATTGAATTTCACCTGTTTTGACTACATATGCTTTGTTGGTTAGTCTGTTTTTTCTGACAGAAGAGAACTACTACAGTTTAGAAATCTTATCAACCTAGATGGGTTTCCTTAGACCCAATGCTGGTTCTCATATGATTCATGAAAACTAATTGCCTATATCTAGCAAAAGTGACCATGCAAAGGTCTCATTTAAGCTTTTATAAAAGAAGCACAGCAGATTTTAGTCTGATCTGTCAAAGCTTCGATGGCCTTTTCCTAACTAGAGTTGCTTTATTTTTGGTCAAGCTTGGTTTACAGTCCAACCTCTTAACGAAAGAATGGATGTTTTCCTTCTTCTCTATGAAATTTGAAAGCAAGCGAAGACCATCAAAGCACCAGTTTTTATGTTTTGCGTGAGTTGAAAAACTTTCCTTTCAGAGAAGAGCATTCGATAGTTCAGTTGGCGTTATTATTTTGTGATGAAAAAGCTCAAGTTCTTAAGGGGTTTCCATCATCTTGATGTGTAATTTCATTTATTTCTCTGCAAAGCGCCCGAGGTTTGAAATATCCCCTCCTGGTAAAACGGCTAGCTTGTATGGTTATATCAGGCGCAACATCCAGCGAATGCCTTGACATACTTCAACCTGCTTATTTGTCTCCTGAGATGATTTCTGAGGTGAGAACCTTGTAGCCAACTTCTTTTAATCTAAAAATTCAAGTCTGTGGATGTGCGGTTTATTATAAAAGTTTTATTAAACTGTTATAATGTTTCGTCTTTCACACTGATTTTTCTTATTGTGCTAAGAATTTTTGGGACTGAATTAGCGGCACTGGAGCCGTTTATCGTATTGTTGATGTGTCTCCTTAAATGAAAAGCCTTATCCCTGGACAACTGAGTGCTCCTCTTTAAATTTGTTTGGTGCTGTTTTGGTTCTCAGGAAGGCTATGTGCATCATTACCTTTTCCATGTAAAGCATAATGTGCTTTCCTTTATGAATTTGTAAGGTGCAAATTGGAAACTTTTTAAGATCCATTTTGGAAATTGTCTTCAACATTTGAAAAAAGAATTTATCACATTTAGAGATGCTGCAGAATGTATCTTTATTTGTGTTATAAGATAGTTACAAGAACAATATGGAAGACTCACTTTTTATAGTCTCAATGCTTATGTATAGAATGAATAGACTAACAATTAGCAGGAAATTTTGTTGGACTTCCTTTGACCTTCTAAATTAATGTGATTAGATGGAGGAAGGGTTCGGATTGCTGAAGTGTGCCTTCACAAATGCTCATTTGAAGGATGAGCAGATAGCATGTATCCTTCATGCAACACTGATTTTCATTTTCCTTCTTTGTTTTGTATCCTGCCCTTTGTCATTCTTATGAGAATGATCGTCTTTGACATTTCTAGTTCTGACTAAGCAATGGTACACTACGCTGCTTGCACGGATTCGTATCAATGCATTCCGTGTAGAGGTGGTTGGAGGATCATTTGAGGATTTGCTTTCAATGGCTGTGGCATCTGTAGAAGCTGAAGCTGCTGTTGGAAATGCGGTTTACATGCTTCCTTCATTCTACAATCATGACTGTGGTATTTCCCTGCTCCTATTCCTAATGATTGTTGCAGCGGTGCGGCTCAAACTTGAGAGAGAGATAGGGAGGGAGGGAGGGAGGGAGGGAGGGAGGGGGAGGGAGGGAAGTGATTGAGCTTAAGACCAGACTGTCCCTCCTGTGAGAGAAAGTGTATATTTAGTATGACTTGAATTAGCAAATGTAGAGTTTTAGTATAAAAATTTGATAATTTAAAAGATTAATCTACGTGCTACTTTGGAAAAAACGATATACATGTACCTTGGCAGAATCATGAGAGAAGTGGTTGAGGTTTTTTTGGCCTCTGCTTTCTGATCAACTGTTCCTGTGAAAGAAAGTGTGTTTTTAGTCTGATTTTTGAATTAGAAACTGCAGATTTCTAGGATAAAGTTTTGCCAATTTTGAAAAATTAATTTGCATGCTACTAAGGAAGAAAAAATGATTTACGTGCACCTTGGAAGAATGATGAAAGAAGAGACTGAACTTTTTTTGGCCTCTGTTTTTATTCAGCTGTTTAGAAGTATTGTACTGTTTTCCTTGCAGATCCTAATACGCATATTATATGGTTAGAAGATGCAGTTGCAAGATTGAAGGCCCTTCGAGATATTGAGCCAGGTTTGTCTCATTTACAGTAAATTTATGCAGCATTACTTTAGTATATAGCATTTTTTTGCTTATCGCTCAATTGTAGGACATTCTCGTCTTAGTCCATACAGAATCTTAGTTTCAACTGGCGTAATTTGTAATTAGTAAGTTATTGGTGGAGATTGTTCCATTGCTCTAGCAGTTAGTAGCTTTCCCTTGGGCTGTCAGCTTCTGAAAGTGCAGGCCATGCACTGCCAAGTTATCTTGTACAATGCGTGAAAAGGGGTATTTCGTATTTTCATCGAGTGTTAAGATGCTGAGAGCCTGAGACAGTATCCATATAGTGTCCAAATTCATTAGCTCCTTTGGCATGTGGGCCATTTGTGAGTCTGGGCATTTAGTACAGAAAGCATTCAATTGGCAATTTGACAATTTGCAAGGACAAGTAGGCTAGACTACGTGATGGATAGTCTGAACTGATGGGGAGGACATAATGATGGTGTAGAAAATCATGGAATACACTCAGGTACCTGCTACATCATTCTTGAGATGAATGGATCAGTAAGTATAGTTTTATGGGTCTCATGATGGAGCTTGAGACCAGACTGTCCATTGTGGTCAGGTGTCAGGCTGTTGGCTTCTTCCATTATAATTCAGTATGATTCGTGCAGAAGAAAATTATGATAACAATTATACAGGAAATAACAGGCTAGTTGTCCAGCTGACTGTTGTTACGTTGCCCAGTCTGGTTCTTCTTTGGCAGAGGTCAATTCTGTGTTGCGATCTTAAAAGGGTATTTTGCAGGCGAAGAACTTAGGATTTGCTACATTGATGCAAGTCTTGATTGGGATGCGCGGCAAAGTCTTCTGTCCCAAGGGTTTGGCTTCAGGTGTGACTGCCCTCGGTGTTTATCTGGAGACTAGAAGGATTTCTGATGTGAAGTTTTGGCAAAGGAGGAGATGAGATTTTTCCTATTCCCTCGCATGCATTAGCAATAGATTCTGATGCTATTCTTTTATTTTTCAGTTTGCGTGAAAGTCTAGGCATTGCATACAACTTCAGTAAAACTAAAAGCCTTCGAAACTACTTAAATTTAGTGAAGTCCCCCTTGTGCAGTTCTGTTTCTGCTGTTCTTTCGATGTCATTGTGCTTATTGCAAAGAACAGGAGATCATCAGATATGACTATGGGTATAGGTTTGATATGATTCTTTTCAGTAGCCAATCACCAAATCAATACCTTCATAAACACAATCAATCATTTGTTATTGTGAAACATAATCGAGTGCTCTTAGTAAAAGTACTTAATAATGGCCACATGAGTGCCTGTTAACGGATGGACCATAGTAGCAATGGTAAAAATTGACTACTTCTTGTCTTCACTTGTTTTCCAGATGCCATTGACACCCATTTTATTACACTACATACTGTTATAGAACCTATTGTGTCGTTCCTTCTAAATAAATGTCCTTCTCTCTTTCATCACATGCCATCTGAGACCCGGGATATGGACGTTAATGATATAATCTTTCCAGTCAATGCTCCTGACATCAAACCCGAATCTCCTCTTCTCTTCCTCGGACATTCTTTCCATCAGTCGCTCAGTGTTGCTGTTGTCAAACCTGGGATTTTTAAGGTAGAAGTGAAATCCGTGTTTAAGTTTAGTGCATTCTCTTAGATAAGATAAGAAAGAAGTTTCTTTTTCTGCACATCAGGGGAAAATAGTGGAACGAAATGCAGGGTTGAGCTGGCAAATTTGTGAACTGTCCGTTCTGTCCTTGACCAACATGTAGTTGATTTCTTCACCGATTAATATAACTGTGATAAATATAAATGAAAAGTTTACTAACCTTCCGCGGTAGAATGCGTAGGGCTCATATATGCTGGCCAATTTCTTTGCTTGCTCCACAGATCTACGACAAACAATTTCAAGTTTTTTGGACAGCTTTGCGTCTGAGGTCATGGCTCTCAACCGGTTTATCTGACTAGCATCTCCACTAAGATAAGCTGAAAATTCATCCATGGAAGTGAATAGCTTCATCGATGGGACGAGGATTGGTCTACCTTTCGAGTCGAAGCATGGCGAAGCGTTGTAGTGCTCATAGAGCAGTCTAACCAAGTCTTGGAAAACTAGTGGGTTTACGGCCGACGAAGCGATCTGATAAATGTTAACTCCTGGCTTTCCGGCCATTCCATGTCTTGCAATGGCTGCTAAGGTAGCATTGACTACGATATCGGCCGGAACCTAAAAGATCAGTAGCAGAAACATCACAGGTAGGCCAATTAGACTGATTTAGTTAAGTTTTTCGAGGATGATTTCTGCAAGACCCTCAAGAATGGTAGACATCCCCTGTTAATGTTTCAACTAATAGTATGTCAAACGCAAGTACCAAATAAGTGAAGAAGCTAGCATTTTCGGCAGTTCTTGCGTGGCAGTTTTTGGCCTTGACCTTTTTAAACCAAATCATATAAGCTCTTGTTAACACAAACTTTTTCTTAGCATAGTGTAATGGCTGTGTCATGTGAACAAACGACCATTATTTATTATTATTATTATTATTTTTGCCATTTTGAATGTAAAACAGTTTTAGGAGTCCCGGAGAGATCATCAAAGAGGTACTATTGCTTACGACATCGATTACTCCATTTGGGTCGACGAGAAATCCAGTGAGCTGTCCTTTCCCATAGTACAAGATGATGGGATCCATCATCCTGAAAATTAAAAACAAAGATTAGCTATTTCTTTTTCTGAATATGGCATCGATAGAACAGTCCATAATCTGAATAGATGATGAAGTACCTATTTCCTTCCATCCATCCTGGAAATGGCTCCTTTATAGTACTCTCAATGACACTAGGTCTGATTATGATGACTGGAACCTCTCCTCTCATGTCGTCAATGAGCATCTCTCCCATAGCTTTCGTGAACACGTAAGTATCTTGCCATCCAAACTTCTTTGCCCTGATTTTAGCCATTGTCATAAATCAATAAGAATGTCATTCGGATTCCTAGTCCTAAAGCAATCATTTTTCATCGATAACTATCTGTGATGCAAAAATCGAGTGTGAAAGAGTTTAAGTAGCAAGCCAAAGATAAATTATCAATCACCTGTTCAGACCCAATTCTTTCATCTTTTGAGCCACTGCGTGATCTTCCAAAGCCTTTTTTGACTCCAGAACCAGATGAATTTCACTTTCCACATCCAATTGAGGAAGAGACGTTGGTGGTTCAGCACTGTAACTTTCTCTGACTATGCTATCTCCCATGCAGAATGGCTTTTCCATAATCTTCCCTTGCCTTTGTCCATTGACATATGCTATAAACCAAAAAGATAGCAATCAACAATTTAGATACACCTTGAAGATGTTCAGAAAATGCTTAGGCCATAACTGTTACACCAAGAAAGTTGTCCCGACAATATTTACCTGTAGAAACTTGCAAGAAGACTTTTAATTGGCTGCATCTCTTCGCAAAGCTCATGAGATGGTAAGGTCCTTTGGTGTTAATGTCGATAGCAACATCGTACCTGTGGAATTATATAGAAATGGATCATTTCAACGGTGCTTTATATGGAGAAGTTCACCATACATAGCTTTTCCTATCCCTCTTTTTTCAGCCAAGCAGAAAAGTTTGCCAGTAGATGACATTATCAAAGGATCCACGTAACCAAGAGGCCAAGGGGGAAAAAATAAATCACATGCCTCTCATCGAATTTGGTATTCGCAGCTGAATTTACAATGATATCTACTTCATTTGCAATGAAGTCAACCAACTCATCTCCTAACCCAAGATTCGATTCAGAAATATCTCCAACCACAGGAATTAGCTTGCTCAGCATGAAAGCTTCATAAGATTTTCCGTAAGTTTGTTGGAGACTCTTGAAGAGTTCTGAATATATTATCTGTGCACAACAATAAAATTCCATCATCAGAGAATAACATAAAGATGGTTGATAAGATGTGAGCATTAACTTCAGACAATCTAGAAACAGGAGTGGCATACTTCACTCGATAGCCTCGCCATTGCAGCATCCTTGTCTTTAGCTTTCATCAAGAGAAATATCTTACCCACATCCGGAACGGTCCTTAATATCTTCTCGACAAGAACTGGACATCAGTACATTGAGAATGATTAACAACGGAGATACTTAACAATTTTCAGCAAAAAAAAAGGAACAGAGAAACTTTACAAACAAGAGGTATATGCTTGGAAAAAAGGTTCATGTTTTCACCTTTTGCCAAGAACCCTGTTGCACCAGTAATGAAAAATTTCTTCCCTCTCAAAAATCTGACAATTCCAATGCCATCATCCATCTCCACCGAAGAGTGGGAGTGCCCAGCATCAGGCACCAAATCATTCATACAAATCTCTGCCTGACTCTTCCCATTTGGAGACGTAACCAAGCTTCCTGTATCTATCGGAGCACTACTTTGGTTGCTGCAAACGGACGCAGATCTCCCTTTCAGAACGGTGGACTTGATCGCTCTGCCGCTGCCTTGGCAGCATGTTATACTCTTCTTCTTGCCCAGGGAGCACTGGTCATGCTTACACAGTTCTCTTCTTGCTGGCTTCTTCAGCGAAACTGAGAGAGAATTGAAGGATACAGCCTCCATTTTTTTAGCCCAAAGAATGAGTAAATTCCAAATGCAAGAGAATGATGACAGACTTAGATATGTGAGGTTGAAGTCGGTTGGCTTGAAACTGAGCTACACTCACTCTGACAAAACGGGAAAAGCTTAGTAAGTAAACAGATTATGTTAATAAGATACGAGGTGGGTTTGGTTTGGTTTTATAGGGAGAGAAAAAATAATGCATCTCAGAGGAATGGGGAGATCGGAGTTAGGTAAATATTAAAACTTTTTCTTCAGCCCCCTATTTAGTCTCTCATGGAGGCTCTCTTTTTGCCATTCTCTTGGGAATTGTTACCACCTGCAAAATTGGCGGGAGCTCTCTTTACCCCCTCCTGGTTTCAATGATCCAATTCCTCCAATTACTTAGCCAGTAGAGTCTGATCACATGCTATTTCTCCCTTGCATAGTACGAGAAGTATAAGATCGGTTCGCCAAATTGCTGTATAAAATGAAATTTTCGAAGACTCGTCGGATTTTTCAGTATAACTCGCTTGAGTATTCATTTAAAGTTAAACTAATCACTTTACCAACCGAACTCGTTTGATAGCTGCTTTACTGTGACTATTGTGAAAAGAGGGGCTACGTGCTCAACCATATCTTGCACAGGGATCAAAAATATTTTAGCTCACCAATACAATTCGGTACCTCTACTATGGAACAGTGAGATAACAAGAACACCGCAAGTCATGCGTCACCTTGATGGAAATGTGGAATCTTCCTATATGAAATTCAATAAACTTCTTTGTACCTTCATTCCAACAAATCCTCTCAAGCTTTTTGATGTAACAAATAGAGGTAAGATCAATGATGTATAATGAGCTTTTCTCTTCAAGAGAGGTATCATCTTCATTGCCCAACAATTGAGACTCCTTAGAGGTAAGGGATGTCGCATCCGCAATTGACTTTGCTAGGTTATTCAAAAGGTTGTGCTTTGAAAACTTCGATGTGTTAATACTTGATTGTTGATAAAAGGATGTGGATACTAATAACTCATCAAAGTAATTCCATTCTAATCTCAAGATATTCTCCTTTACTTTTCATCCATCTAAAAAACCTTTCACTATCTATAAGAGTACCATGAGAAATTTCTTCTCACACAAATCATCCTTCAACTTAACTTGCAGCCATTGAAGCTCTTCACCCTCACAAGATAACGGTTGATTGACTGGAAAATAGTATTCGTCATGTCGGGAACATCAGAATCATCTTAGACACAAACACATACTCTCCTCTCAAAACAACTATCTACTTTAGAAGTTGTGCATGGCACATGCAAATTTTAGCTAGACTCTCAAGCAAGAAAAAGTCGAGAAGCTCGTGCATCTAATCAAATGATAGGGTTATGATCCCTTTATATATTTTCACGTATGAATAAATGAAACATCACCATCACACTTCTCACTAGCAAAACGAGAACCCAAGTTTGAGCTCAACTCAAGCTCATATTAATTGATAGGGACAAGTCGAGCCCGTGAATAAAGCTTCATTTATCAAGGATAAATTTTTATTTCAAGTAGAGTTAAGCTTCAATATCATAGTCTCATGACTTGTCTCAATTACACATTTATTCAGATTTATCAATCATTCAAGCGATTTAGCTAGTCCAATATCCGCAACATATTTCTTTGTAAAATTCATACATTGCACATTGATAAATTTGTAGGGAAAATTGTCCAAAAAGTCCTAAACCTATTGCAGTTTTGCCAATTGAGTCATAAACCTTTCAATCTTGCCGATTGAGTCCTAATCCTTTTGTCAATTTGCCAATTGAGTCCATCTGGCCAATTTTGGCCGGAAAATGCTGACATGGACGCTGGTGGTGCCACGTAGGACGACCGGAGCTGACTTTGACAATTTTTTTATAATATTTTAATTTTTTTAAAATTTTTAAATTTTTTTAAATTTTTTTGATTTTCTGTTTTTTTTTCCTCTTTTTTTTTTTTTTTTTTTTTTTTTTTTTTTTTTTTTTTTTTTCCTTTTGGCTTTTTCCGGTGGCCGGCCACCGGCCACAGCCCGCTGGCTGGCCTCGCCCGCCACAGGCGAGGCCTAGCCGGGCGAGGCCGCCCGGCCTCGGCGAGGGCCGGCCTCGCCGGATCGGCGAGGGGAGCCCTCGCCGGGGTCGCCCTCGCCCGGGCGAGCGTCGGCCTCGCCCTAGCCGGCGGGCGACGGCTGGCCACCGGCTACAGGCCGACACCCGGCCGGCCAGGCGAGGGCCGGCCTCGCTAGATCCGGGCGAGGCCGATGCTCGCCCGGGCGAGGGCGAGCCTGGGCGAGGCTCCCCTCGCCGGATCTCGGCGAGGTCGGCCCTCGTTGGGGCCGGGCGGCCTTGCCCGGCGTCGCCGTCGCCCGGCCGGGCCTCGCCTGTGGCGGGCGAGGCTAGCCGGCGGGCTGTGGCCGGTGGCCGGCCACCGGAAAAAGCCAAAAAGGTATAAAAAAAAAAAAAAAAAAAGAAAAAAAAAACAGAAAATCAAAAAAATTTAAAAAAAAAATTAATTTTTTTAAAATATTAAAATATTATTAAAAATTGTCTACGTCGCTCCAGCCGTCCTACGTGGCACCACCGGCGTCCACGTCAGCATTTTCCGACTAAAATTGGCCGGATTGACTCAATTGGCAAATTGACAAAAGGTTTAGGACTCAATTGGCAAAATTGAAATGTTTAGGACTCAATTGGCAAAACTGCAATAGGTTTAGGACTTTTTGGACAATTGTCGTACATCTACATTTTGACCCATGCATGGAATTTTTTAAATTTGCTAGGTTGCCCTGCTCCAAAGAACTTTGTTGGATGAATGTCTGAACAGCGCAAGTAATACCGCTCTACCCTCATTAAATGAATGATACATTTTTACTTGGTTTCATTTGGCTTCACGGACGGTGTACATTTAGCAACCGATCCAAGTACTTTTAAGTTAGAACTGACAACAGATTACACGTTCGTATAAAAATTGAACTTTGTAAACGCAACACGTTTCATATCGTGGATTCTTTCTGGCCCCCTTGGGGCTGCTCGAGTCAGGTGCACTTTGGATTCTCAGGGAAGTAGCCTGAGTCGGTCTATTCTAGTCCAGTGATTCATTGGTGAATGAAATCACGGATTAATTATCCATGATCAGCAAATATCCAAAAGGTATGATAGTACTGTGTAGAGTGTGCTAATAGCTGAATGTATGATGATATTATGATAGCCAGTTTCTCTACATAGTATCTCAAGAAAGATGCACACTTGATTATACAAAATCACATCACATTACTTTTAAAATTTAGAGCAGAGGCAAATCCGTATTGGTATCGCTCAGCAACATAGTATTCAAACATGCTGGACTTGCTCCGATGCGTTGAGCAGATTGGATTAAAAGAAGAAACCAAGTGAATATATAAGGAACACTATAAAAAGGACATGCAAATGCAGTCCGTCAACCATTTGCTTTGCTGATAAAATAGAGTACAGGATAATGACTACCTTCTATCGAGAGCTCGTGCTGAACAAATTTCTATGGACGGAAAGGTTAAAAAGAAAAAAAGAGGATGCATTTCAATGCGTCGGTTTCACTTTCTTCTATGTGACAAAGGTGACATTACACGGGCAGAGATCATAGCAAGGATCCCCCAAGGCTCTACCTGGAAATGATAGTATATGCATTTGGGAACACCTTCATCCTTGTCTACTAACTTGGTACTTCCCTCGCCTTAGGTTGTCTCCAGCCCTCACCTATGAGATATCATCCTTGCGTAAGAACTCAACCGGCAGATGGTTACTTGCAAGTTATATGAGCAATTCAAGCGAACAATGGAGCCAGAGAAGAGGGAAGTACAGATCTACATCTCAAAGAAGTATTCCCCGCGTTTAGCATTTGAAGGCCATCAGTACCTTGACTCACAGACGAAATTGCAAAATGACAAGTAGATACCCACGCCCCAACCATCTGTCTCTTCCTAAACAAGTATGAGGGTGACCTAAAAAGCAAGATAATCATGCGACAGGACAACCCAATTCGATAGGATAGGACAGTAAAGAGGCACTCTTTTGTTTGACTAAAATTCTCATTCCACAGAAATTTACAGTTCGGATGACATTGATTTTGACAGCATGCTGAGAACTTTTCTTAGGTTGAGTCAGTATGTCAATTTCTCTCTTTAGCTTCATGTTTTATCTTACAGTTAGAGGGAGAAAGTTAACTCATCAGACCAAGTATAGAAGACAATTGCCACCTGACGAGTCAACGTCTGGGTCTTGGCTTGCAACGAAATTCTGCTAAAAGAGCTATATGATCAGAAGACCACTCTGGAGAAGGAAGTGCTGTATCTTTTCTCAAGCTATCCTCATCCAAGAGCTCCAGCAAAGACTCCACCGTCAAAGAGTCCGCTACAACGACAAATCAGCAGCAACATAAGTGAAAGGATACAACATGGATCTATCTTTAAATGATCGATATGGCCTTCTTAAAAAATCTGCAGAGCATATTACCAGTGTAAAATATATAATCTAATGTGCCGATGAAATCTCTGGTGCAATTAGTGAACAGAGGTTCATTTGTCGTGTTGTCCAACCTCCTCTTCTGCTGCTCCAAACCAGGACCAGCACCCATTCTTGCAAAGGATGAGTAGGCACTGACCTGTAATGTCCAGAAGGTCAAAAACAGCGAAAAAAAACTTTTGGGCTGTAAGAGCTTGATCTTGCTCATTTCACTACTTTAAGCAATCTCTTCAAGAAATACTAGGCTAATGTTTAAATAGAAATAAAAGATGTTACCAATAGTAATTGATGGGCCAGCTTGCTAGGAGGGCGCAAGATACCCAAGGGATCGACCAATAATTCTGGATGCAGCAGATCAACCTTTCCCATAGCAAGAAGTGAATGAGGCGCACTGCATTTATGTTCACCAGTTCCATCAAAAGACCAAAGAAAGAAAGCAGGTCCACAAATGACCAGACATAAATATCTGCAACTCTGAAACCACATTGAGATCATGACAAACCTTCCTGGGACTGAATTAAAATCGCCACAGACTAACATTGGAATATCAGCGCTGGCGGCGATTTTCTCCAATCCTTTCAAAAGGGTATGGACCTGGTTTACATATTAAAAATTGCAAAATTAGATATAAACGTTATTGCCGGAACAGATAATTTGACCAAATGATGCAATATAGATAGAGTGAGAACCTGCCAAAGTTTCACATCCTTTAGATCTTGTGGGACGTTAATATGTGTATTTGCCTGCAGACAAAAGCACCACAAACAGGATATGGTCAAATGATGTTAAATGGCCCAAGGAGGAGGAATGAGGCTTATCTTCGGTTGGTCTACAGAAAAAACTCGCAAGTGCGCACATACATATATACATACATGCATACATCATACCTACCTACCTACATACATATATACATGCATGCAATGGCTCCTCAGGCTACGCATTTCAAGTTAACTATTCCAAGCTGTCTTATCTGCACCACCAGAACCTGGCCCCTTCATCCATCTTATCTAAAGAGTTGTCTACAGGGCCATGACACACTTTGCCAGAGAACAGCGACAACAAGTCAGAAATTATGATACTTTTCATGTGACGTGAGGTCACTGGAATTCCACTAGCCTCAGACTTCAATTTTCCACGCCAACAGAGAAATCTGACCTAATAAATGACAAAAACCTCCCTATAGCCCACAAAATGAGTCTAATGATGACAGAGACTAGAAGTAAGACACAAGCCGAAAGAATCAAGGGTACCAAATTTCTAGAACAGGCTCAGCAGGTATTTACAAATCGCAATATAGTCCAAAGGATCCAAACGATAATTATGTTCATGCTGATCCTCAATTGAGAATGAAAGCACTTACCACACAAAGAAGTTGTCTTTTTCCAAGATTATCACCTCCCTGATTACTAAATTTTGCTTCTAGAACAGCTATTAAAGCGACATTGTCCTGTGGGATACGGGAAAAATGCTTGAGTCCGAAATGATAAGCAGAAAAAAGGTCAAAGAACATGAGCATAACGCAATTGGAAATAACTGGGAAAAAAAATCCACCACCTTAACTAATCGATTTAAAGCAGCTTTCTTCTGGGTGCTTGGAACCAATGCTTCTGTCAAGGACTGTGCTGCTTTGTTAAATTCAACCTGCATAGACACATTGAAGCCTTTAGCTTCTGATGATACGGAGATGGAGAAGACATCAAATGCAGCAACTCTTGTACCTCGTATTTTTTTACATTAGAAAACCTGTCTCTGCGAAAAAATGTAGCACAACCATCTATTGTATTGATATTCCCACCATAAACCTGCAGACAATGGACATATAAATAAATAAAATGACGTGAAACCTAAGACAACATAAAAGGAGAAGTCCATGAATAACCTCGATTGTTTTTTTCTTGTATAAAGCTTCATAACCATGTTTGTCTAATTCAGGGGCGAAAAACTCCTCGAAATGATCACTTTGAACCTGGAAAAGAAAAAATATCTGTTTTCAATGTACCAAACATGCCAAAAAGGGAGGACAAAACTAATAGTCGATCTCCATCGATGCATGAGGAGGAGGCCTAGTTAACATTCTGTTCTTCCAAACAAAGTAAATCTGATCAACAAACATCCTCTTACTATAAATTCCTTTCCCATTACTCTATCTACAAAGTAAAGAATCTGCCACAATGGCTAATATATTTAAACAAAAACAGTAATTTAGCAACTTCATCTAGAAAGAAACTCGATTATCTACAAAGACCTTTTTTGCTTCAATTACATAAACAACAAAATAAGATGTCCGTGACCTGGAACTTCCATTGAGAATAGGAATGCTTATCTCAATGTATACCGGATAATTATGATGGAACTCCAGCTATCAGTCTGACAAGACATCAAGAAGTAACATGAAAGAAAGCACTCGTGTACCTCTTGTAGGCAAACAATGTCTGCACGATAACCAACTATTTCCCGTAGCAAATTCTGTCTGCGATATTGCCAAGAAAGAGCCCATGAAGGGCAGTAACTGTAAAACTCACTGGAGGCATAAACATCAGCCAAAATGTTGTATGAAAGCACAGTAAATGTTCCAGAGGAAACACGATCATCTGAATCTACATTTCCCATCATGTCAACTCCACTAACAGGGATCAATCGTCGTGGACTAGGAGAAGGTGCAGGAATGACGCAAGAAGTCAAAATGGTGTTGACGTGTCCAACAAGAAGTTTTGTCTCCGCATCAACCACCACGCACTCGAACTTAAGAACATGACCGATATCATCTGCGCTTGGGGTATAAGTTTTAGAGCGTCCTACCTCAATCCAAGTAACACCACCACTCCTCTGTGTTACTGTCTGTGGATACAAAGGCACTGATCCATTTGTTAATGTAGAACTAGATAAAGAACCAGATGAGGCAGTACTAACAACTCCAGATCCTGAGCAATTGAAACGTCCAAATAACTCTTCCTCCTCATTCCCATTCTCACTGACAGCACTTGCAGCACGGTCATGCAGAGCCCGATGATGCTGCCATGCATCCGAAAAGCACTTAGGTGAACAATGGTAGCTTTTAGCAACAGGTATTTTGGCCTTAACACAACCTAGGCACTGCAACGTGGCTTGTTCAGATGGATGTACACTACAGACCGCAACTTTCTTATCACTTTGAATCCGGTACCTGCAAGTGAAAGAAAGAACCCACCGACACCATTTCATTTCCCAATTCAATCAATTTTTTTTTTCAGATCATTGTCCAACAAAATATCTAACAAAAGGTAAATAATGCTAACAAGAATCAAAACTAGTTTGGCAGTAATGACTTTTGCCAGCTGAAGAATATTAACAGCACAGTCTCCTGCGGATGACTGGTCTAAGATCTTCAAATATTTAATGACCAAAGATTATTAATTAGGACAGTCTCCGGAAACAACTTTTGTTTAGCAATTTATTCAGCAGAAACAGGAAATGCAATGAATCACGACATAAGAGGCAAAAAAGAGACAGAGAGCATGTCCTTACGAAAGGACATCGCTATAATGCCTTTTTTTTTTTGTGTGTGATTTGTTTTTGGGGGGGTCTTTGCTATATGCAGAATGTTCAACAGTCTTTAAATTGGCTAGGCAAACTAGGCTAATACACAGTCTTGGTTTGGTCTAGAATTGAGAGGTTTTTACCACTGGGAGGGTGGAATATATGGTCAGACACAGCTGGCATTTTGGATATTCGCCTCATTTAAGCTTATCGGCAAATTGCGCTGATGATAAGTAAATGCAAAAGTTACAATTTTTAACCATTCTTTGCAACTGAAAGCAGGGAAATTTCATAGGTATCCTAAAAAGGACCTTAACGATCTCTTGAAATTTCATGCAAAAATAATTTAGGGCACGTTCTACTATCCTTCTAGAGATCGTTAAGGTCCATTTTGGGATGCAGCTTGTTCTCTCTCTGTCTCTCTCTCTCTCGCGTGCGCGCGCTGCACAGGCACCCACACATATATATGCCCCCCACCTACTTAATTCTTCCATTTGTTTTAAATGAGTAGCAACAATTCCTGGTATTGATTTAATGAGATCTTGTTCAAAGTTAGTAGAGTTAATTGATAGGAAAAATCAATTTAGAGAATGTCACCCTTTACTCAACATGTTTTAACAAAAACTCACTCACTGTTACCTTTCGCCATATTAAGTGTCTTTTGTTTACAATTTCTCTTCATGTCCTAATGTTTCTGATTCTTAAAATATGTCATTTCCCATTTGTTGGTCATTGTTATTTCACATTGTTTGAAAGTTTGAGCATGCTGAAGAGACTAAAATTGGTTTGCGAATTAATTTAATAAGCAATTTGGTCAACTATAACAGAGTAATTAAACAAGTGGAACATACACATCCAGATGGCAAGAGCTCACGGCATCACTCTGTAAACCAGATTTGTAAATTATTGTTTTCATCTCTAGCTTTATCTTAAAAGTTTTACGTGTACTTAACATTCTTGCATCCCATTTAACATTTTGCAATGTTTTTCATAAGCATAGAGGTTAACAGCCTCTCTTGCATTGTCTTTCCTCAGGATAAAACATCATGAGTGAGCTCTTCACCTTCATCTAAATCGCTTATTCTTGTCACTCCCCTAGTACATTGTTTGACCTCATTGACATTACTGTGAATCACTTTCAAGGTTCAGTCTAAAATCTGCATTTTTCAGTAACCATGCCAAAATTCACTCATACCAGGGGATCATCAATAACAGATGAACGACCAATATTAGACTTCACCCTTCACAATAGAACATGCCTAATTACTATGGTAATTTTATGACGCATTTACCCAGCCATTGCATCAATAATGCATAATGAACCAGGATAAACCTGACTGTAACAATAAATTGATAAGCACCCACTAAATGATATCGTAACTTACCCGATCCTGTAAAAAATAAAGGTATAGTCTATTCACATCACAATGCATGCTCTTCGAAAATAAATGCAAATTGACAGATAACTGGCTAATTATTGCCAACAAGGCCAAGAAACCACAATTCTGACCTGCTTCACCTCATGAGTTTAAAACTTTAAGTCTTGAAATCTTCATTATAAGTAAATATTAATTTACAGCATAAATTCTTTAAACTATGAACCCATAAGAAGCCATACATCACAAGACAAACCTACCAGTTGACAAATTGACATAAATTTTACATGCTCGTAACCTTCTTTTCCACCTGTCTAAAACAGCCAATATTTTGCCAACCAAGCAAGCCAAGACTGCCATGACAAGCGGAACAGCCCTCCGCCCTCTGGACACGCCGATAATTAGACATTCGACTAAACTGCTAACAGGATGAGTGTGGCTAACTCCTTCCCATTTGGAGCACACACGTGCCTTTTTGTAATTAAACAGACAAAAATGGCAGGTACAAGATAAATGCACCATGTTCTCAAACACTTCTGCCACGTGTTGAAAAAGATTAATTCAAAACGCCAACCTAACACAGGAGGCTTGTCCTATTCTTCCAGAAGTTACAGAAGAAAACGTTCATGTCGGGTCAACAGGGAGAATAAAGGATATTTAACTGATCAAAAACTGCTTCCGGAAAGTCTATGCCACAGGAAAATAGTAACCGTAACATCAACGTCCACAAAATCCTACAGCACATTTGAATACCCCAAGCTAGCAATGTCACTTTAAGTAAGTAAACCAAGCAAACCAGCACCGCGTCTACTCATCGCAACAAAAGGGACAGAGAAACAAGTAAGCTAGAAAGGGCATAGAAACATTAAAATGCCACACAACAACGCACAAACATCTCTCAAGCTCAAGTAGCTGCGACGCAATTACCCTCTCAGAAAATCAAAAATAGAAAACAACCACGAACGACGCAATTCCCAACAACAACACGGTCACTCGGACATGGGCCGAACTCACTTACCACTTGTATCTCAAGAAGTGGCCGTCCACCGGTGCGGACTCGGGGACATCCTCGGTGGAGAGGGCCTTGTCGGGGCGTCGCAGGAGCACGTACGGCGTGAGCTCGCAGCCTACAATGGGAATGTCCGAGGGCAAGTGCACGCGGAGCACGCTCAGCATACTTTCTCAATCCTCGCGGTGGTCACGGCAGCAGCGGCGGCGGCGGCGGCGGCGGCGCTCGAGCTCTGGCGAAACCGACGGGGCGGAGGCGGCGTCTTCCAACCGGCGGATACCTGGCGGATCCGCCATTCACGAGTCCCCGGCGCCCGCCAGCCTTATCGCACCTCCCCAGCTCCTCTCCCTCCCACCAAAAAAAAAAATAAAAAAATCGAGCGACCCCGGGGCCGACGCGATTCTCGATGCGCCGGAGATGGGAGGAATCGAGGGCTCCGATTGCACGGATCGACGGAGGGAGATGGGGGTAGAGAGAGAGAGAGAGAGAGAAAGAGAGAGAGAGCGGTCGAGAGAGAGGGGGAAGAGGGGAAGGGGATTTGATTGATTTCTAGGGTTTTGCAGAAGGGGGGGAAGATGGAAGGAAGCGGGAGTCGGAACGGGCGATACTGAGATTGAGAGAGAGAGAGAGAGTACGTGCGTCTGTGCTTCTGCTGCGGGGGGACTGAATCTACTGATCGTGGTCGTGGGTACCGGTGGACTTTTCCGCTCTCTTACTACTCGGGGGAGGCCGTATATACGGATATACGCACCCGCGGTACAAATCGTGTTCCCCCCCAAAAATCAGATCTTTGGTGATGTTTAGATTTTCATTCTTGAATATCTTTTTTTTTTTTTTTTTGCCTCTAATGATCTGAAGAAGCTAAAGATTTAGTTTTGCTTTCTTGACGAGCTGTATTGATTATGAGTTTAGTGGTTCTTTGCGCAATTCATTATCACAAATTAATTGTGTCGGCCTGCGAGGAATTAAGTCATTCTTTAGTCATTAGCCATCGTCAAATTCTCATCTTCTTGATAGTAGTACGAGTCAAAATGTGAATTTGGTTCTGAATGACTTTATGTCGTGCCATTGTCTATGTATTCATTCATTTCAACACCAATGTAATATTAAAACATTTCAGAAAGTATGATTGGAATTGTATATCGATCGAGTGGTTTGATTGATGAGGTGGAGACAAAAACAAATATAACTGTCGGAATGCGGAAAAAATCATGCCTATCGACATGTAAACATACATATAAACATGTATAAGGAACTACTTTTTTTTTTTAATTTTAAAACTACATTGATCAAAACGTAGCCCCGAACAAATATAAGATTGAATAATAAAATTGTCGATTCCCATTCATATCAATAATTTCAAGATAATCAAATTAAATTTAACTTCACTTTATAAAATAGAGATACGCGCACAAAAAAAATCCTCAAATTTGCCGAGAGAGCGTAAATTAATTCTAAAGACCCAAGAGCGGCCACCCGAACTGCCCGACCCAATTGCAAACCGAACCGACCCGGACCCAATCCAAGGCCCAACGCCCGCCCGACACTGCACAAAAAGGCCCGGCCCAACGGCCCAAAACTCCTCCAGCAATCATCATCATCATCCCTATAAAACCCAAGCCTCTTCCCCTTTCCTGCTTCTCCTCGCTAGGGTTTTCGCCTTCCAGCAGCGGCTTTCTTCCAGAGACGCCACGACCGGCGCAGCCGAGCCTGTGAAAAGAGGAAGCACCTCGCGCGCGAAGAAGACATGCCGGCGGGTCACGGTGTCAGGTGCCGGACGAGGGACTCGTTCTCGAGGCCTTTCCGGAAGAAGGGGTTCATCTCCTTGACGACCTACCTCAGAACCTACAAGATCGGCGACCACGTCGACGTCAAGGTGAACGGCGCCGTCCACAAGGGCATGCCCCACAAGTTCTACCACGGCCGCACCGGCCGCATCTGGAACATCACCAAGCACGCCATCGGCGTCGAGGTCAACAAGCAGGTAGGCGCTGTGAATTTTTTGGGGCTTCGAGCTCGATTCGCGGTTTCTTCGCTTTCTGGTCGTTTCGCGCTGTGATTTTATACGGCAATGATGGCATGTGAGTGTCATTTGGGTCGGTGCAAGATTCGATGTTTTTAGCTGTGTTGAGTTGCTCGGTCGCTGTAGTTGCGATCTTGTGTGCTGGGCTGGTGATGGGCATCGAAAGCTTCTGTGAACTGAGGTGGTTTAGCTCTTTTGGATCGTTTCGACTACTGGTTTGTCAGCTCGTTGTGTCCCCTTCGAGCTTGTTTAAGTTCAAACTGCATTCTCGTGCGCCTGGAAAAGTGCCGATCTCGCCATTATTATCTGCTGATTGAATATCATTATGTATGAAGCCCGGTCCTAGGGGTGGCAATTTGTGTCTTGCTTTCGTATATGTGTTGGTAATCATTTTTTTTTTTGAAGCTGGAATAGCTCGAATTTGATTGATATGATAAAAATGGTCTTTTGAAAGAAATCATGCATTGCTACATCTGATGTCGAGCCAGTCGCATGTGTTGTGCTCTTGTCAGAATTCAAATTTCACTGCTACTTTACTCTCGTCCTTCTGGTGCTCATATCTCTTTTCTATTCACGTTGGATATTGTTGTCCCGCTCAAATTGGATGGCATTGCTTGGCGTGTATTGCATTGAAAAAGAAGCCCTTTTAGTGTATATGCTTTGACTATGCCATTTTTAATTCTGTGGTGGCTGATTTAGGTGGATGTTTTACATGTTCTCAATGTCTCGTTATGGTGCTGTAGTTAGTTTTTCCGTGAGGTTCACTTTGTAGTCTAGTATGGTTGTTTGTTGTCTTACTGAAATGCAATTTCTTTTGTCATGAATTAGGTGGGCAACAGAATAATCAGGAAAAGGATCCATGTGCGCATTGAACATGTTCAGCCTTCAAGATGCACCGAGGACTTCCGTTTGAGAAAGATCCAGAATGACAAACTGAAAGCTGAGGCCAAGGCGAGAGGCGAGAAAATCAGCACCAAGAGGCAGCCGGAGGGCCCCAAACCAGGATTCATGGTGGAGGGGGCAACCCTTGAAACTGTTACTCCTATCCCGTATGATGTCGTAAACGACCTTAAGGGTGGTTATTAGAGCTGATCTGTATTGGTTAGCCCTGAAGTGTGCGCCACATACATGTGGTAGCTGGTTTAGTTATATTAATGATCTAAATCCGAGTCTTCTTTTGGATTTGCTTCTCAATTTTTTTGGTGATCTTTTATCTGTTTAGAACAGTTCTTTGAATGCTGCAGAAGCAATAGTATCAAGTTAAGAACTACTATTGAGTTGTATTTCTTTTTATTTTCAATGCCCTCTTTGAAGGCAGCTGATAATTTCCCCAATCATTCTTACGTGTTTTATCTGGTTCAGCCGTGACTTTTAGAATCTGCTATCCTTCGTTCCTGATGACCGCATGCTGCATGATCGTTCTACAGAATCTTTCTGGTGGAATATGGTTATCCGATTATTGAAAATTTTGCTGTGTTTGGTTAAAGATCAAAATTTTAGACGCAGATTTGGAATTTGTGGAATTGAATCATCTGGAGGAATCGACCTTGCTTGCTGATATCCTTCAAATAGGCACTGATAGTAATGAATATGACCGATGAAGTGTGTACAAAGGAAAGTATATGTGCTCAAGCAAGAAGTCTGTCACAAGCTTGGAAACTGCTCTCTGGCTTCTTGGTGACTCGGAGCAAAAGTTAGCTTCACCTGCACACTCTCCGCGTGATATATAAGGTTCTGCGTCAAATTCACCATCAGAACATCTCACGACACGTTCTTCTCGTCTCTTTCCCATAGACAATTCCCGATTTTCTGGGTGCGTTTCTCGGTTCGCCATGAACATGTGATGAATCTGCATCGAGATGCTCGCCCGCATAGATGCGAAATCGCAAGGCTCTTTAGAGAGAGAGGGAGCTCACCAGGGTCGGACCACCAATTTGAAGCTCATAGATGAAGAAGTCTCTGGCATTCCCAGCTCTTCTGCTACTGCTTTTCTCAGGTCTTTTTTTTTGTCCTGCATGTGCATATGTTCTTTACATGATCGTTTTATTTCCACGTTAACCCGTTCTCGCGTGCTCATGGTCCATAGATCGGTCAAAACACAAATCATCTGTGAATCTCATCCGCTCTTCTTCCTTGAGCAGCTGAGTTTTTTGTGGCCATGGCGGCCAGGGGTGTGCACGCGGCGAGGATTCCAGAGCACACGTGCTACAAGCTGATCAGTTTCCAGAAGTGCAGCCCCCAAATATGCGTTAACGAGTGCTTTAAAGAAGTGTATGGGGTCGGAAAATGCAGAAGCGATGGCTTGTGTTTTTGTACTTACTATTGCAAGCTTCCTCCACAATGAACTTTCTACTTTTTCACTTGGTGCTTCACTGTCACTAGTAAGCTTTAGACGGAAAACAAACCCAAGGATATTATTTTCCACACTCTTCTTCGCTCTTCCTCCTTTCTGGGCGTTGTAAAGACGGCAGAGGATGCTACAGAAAACTACTACGTTACAATCGAGCCGGCGAATGATACTATGGATTCAATTCGTGGTACGTTCCTTGCATTAGTCGATGATTGCAACATAGTCGTGTTCATGTCATCAAGGCCGGTTTCATCCTCTACGATGTCAAAGAGAAGATGAGCGATACCAAAATGTTGAAATCTGAACTCCGATGTCAGGTGGTTGAGACAAGGCATCTTCTGCTTCAATTTTTGCATTCGCTGCCTTATTCGTCTATGCGGGAGTGTTTAATTAGCTGATTTTTGAAGGAAATAATGTTGCATATGCTTAGGTTTAGCTGAATTTCGATGTAATAATCTTCTTAGGCGAAGGCGAGTGAGCATACGCCCGAACTGATACTGCATTCTACGCACGTGAGAGAGTATACCTACGTATGCCATTCAAGATAGCCGACGCATCAAACTCTTTAAACTTTATGGGTTCTGTCGGATCAAGATTGGTCAGTATTATTTACCAATTGAACACAAAGAAACAGAGACATGATCCGCATTGAACAAAATCGTAATACCCGGTTAAATGGCGGTGGATTTAATGATAATCCTTTGTCACATTGCACGTTCTATAATCCGAACGTGTAAATTCTGTCACGAATATCCTGTTTGTTTGACTCAAATCAGATGGCGATAACAGAGTGCTGCTCTTGCTAGTGCATGCGCATTAGCAAAAAATGTTGGGAAGTAGCACGTAACGTCGAAAAAGCGAGCAACAGATCTTTATATCACAATATCCTACATCAACGACAGGAAAACATGGGTCTCTACAGGAACCGTAATCCCTTGTGCTAAAATCCTAGACAACCTTATTGTTTATTTCTGCAACTGATGGCCCGATACGCACACCACTTGAAAGGTAGCAATGCCGCAAGACGAAACCCCTCAAAAGTCCTTGATCAAGTTCTGCTGCCAAGTATCTAGGAAGCAAGAGAAGGCGCTACTCCAAGTAAAATGGTGCAGTACTTGTTGACCTGCTCGCCGAGCGAGAGACCAAAGGGGAAAATCCATTGGGCGCATGTAAAGGGGATGCCGATGATGACCTTGCAGCAGTCGGGCAAGAAGTCGAATTTCAGCTCTTTGATCGACTTCAGGAACTGTTCGGTACACCCCGCTATGCCGTCAATGATCTTCCAACATTGCAATGGACTTGTAAGGGGAAAGCTGGGAAGGCCCCCCGCCCGTGGTCTAAGACAGAGCAGGCGTGATGGCCATCACAGCCACCGCGAAGGTCAGGACTCAGGAGCAACGATGCCTGTTGCAACGACACCATTTTAGCTAAAACCGATTCCTTGCTTTCGCTGAAGCTCGTGCCTGATTTGTTCTGCTCTCAGTTGTCGATCTGTATGTGGATGCTTCATGAGCAGCTGGGGCTTTGGCTGTTTATATACAGGCTTCACTGTCTTGAAGGCTTATCCATTCTGAGCGAGGGAGTTACGGGGGACTAGAGAAACTCATGTTCGCCGCAATTTAACGAAGAAGACTTACGAGAGACTTGCATTATCTCGCTTTGAATAGCAAACGTGCAACAAGCTACCAAGAATCTCAACTGCCTGAACATGATCAGCAAATGTACCACTGCCTGTACTATTTAACTCACTGTTCGAACGAGTTTTTTCGCAAGATCCTATGATGTTATTTGTCGAGTGATAGTGTGAATGACAATGTTTCTGTAAATGGAGTGATAAGTCAATCGACGAATCTAGATTATGACAAAACAAAGATGAGTTTACTGGTGATTTTCCCTTTTTCGTTGGGTAACGTTGGAGTGAACTCTCCAGGTCAAATGAGGTTTAACCTGGAATGCTCTTATGTGGCCAAGCTTCTAACTCAACTAATCTGTCCTTTCACGAGATTAGAGTGGATATATAAATACATTCTTTACCGATTCATCTACCGCGACCTGAGACAGTGGTGTTGTGAGCAGTGCTCGAATCTATGAAGGTTCGAGTGGAAGCAGCAAATCCTTTATAAACTTTAACATCTCAAGATTATACAATAACTTCCAGCCTTCCAGCCTTGTTGAAACTGTAAGAGTTTAAAAACAAGTAGGCCGAGTGGAAAGCGGGACAACTGTAAATCCGATTCTCATTCTTATATCTTTCAAACTCTTTCGATTTTTGTTCATAGAAGATTTGTAAATGGAACCGGTGCATTTTCTACACTTTGTCCATCTCATATTCACATGAAAGTTTCAAGTTCTCAAGATAAACAATTCACCCCTTTTTAATCGTGTGCCTACTCCATTTAAATTGGTATCAGAGTTTCCTTACTTAGCATTCAAGATATAGAGCAAAAGGTCCAAATGGCTGCCATTGAAAAAAGCTTCTTCTAGCTTCGACATAAAGAAATAAGCTTCTTTTAGCGAATGACAATTTATTTCTAGACCTCTTATATTTGATGGAAATAACTATATCTGTTAGAAATGCCGGATGAAAGTTTGCGGGAAGATTGTTACTAGCAGCACGAAAATTGCCATGTCCTTCTACTTTCAAACTTTTAGCTTTTCATTAATTTTTGGGCACTGGGGCTCTTGACTTTTTTTTTCTTGACACAAAACGACCTAACGAAACCTCTCAAAATATTCAAATATCAACTTGTAAAATTATATAAGTAATATTTTCTTAGTTTTCTTGAGGGAAATAATATTTCCACGAGCGAAATATGGTTTCGCAAATTTTTCATTACCTAGTTTGATCAGACTAATTCCCCTCTTGAAAGTTCCACCACAATCTCCATGGGGATTTTTGAAAACATTTGAAGACGAAAAAAAAGAAAAAGAAACCTCCGCCAAGTTAAGTAAATAATCAAAAGAAGTCTAAACTTACCTTTCAGGATTCTACAATTTCATGTTTTTTTCAACGTTTTGGTTATTTAACTTTAATGTCATCGTAAGGGCCTGTTTGGTAACTATCCAAACAGTGCCCGATTCTGATTTTTTGTTCTCAGAATCAATTTCGGACGAGAATCGCGTTTGGTAAAATTTTTGTTCCCGAGACCAAATTTGTTCCCGGGAATAGATTGGGAAGAGAATCAAGAATAAAAAAAAAAGTTGATTCTTGTTCCAAGAACAAAATTGAGAATAAAAACTCTTCTTCTTCTCTTTTATTCTTCTTCATTGACCGCCATCCCGCGATCGCTGCTCGCCGCCATTCGCCGCCACCCGCCGCCTTCCACCATCGCTGGTCACCGGCAATTGGTCCAGCGAACTCGCGGGAGGCTCTCGTCCGGCTTGAAAAAAATAAAAAATAAAATAAAAAAGAAAAAGAAAAAAAGAATAGGAGAAAAAAAGAATAAAAGAATAAAAAGAAGAAGAAGAATAGGAGAAGAAGAAAAAAAGAATAGAAAGAAAAAAAAAGAATAATAGGAGAAAAAGAAAAAAAGAAAAAAATAAATAAAAGAAAAGAAAAAAAGGAAAAAATAAAAAAATAAAAAATAATAAAAAAAGGAAAAAAAAAAGGAAAGAAAAGGAAAATTAAAGAAAATTAAAAAAGGAAAAAAATAAAATAAAAAAATAAAAGAATAAAAAAGGGAAAAAATAAAAGAAAAGGAAAAAGAAAAAAAGGAAAAAATTATAAAAATTATTTAAAAATTAAAATAAATTGATTTGGAATGTAATCAATGAACACGGTATCAAACGCAATTCTATTCCAAAATTAGAAATTTTGTACAGCTTATCAAATGTGTTTTTTTACTCAAAATCGATTCACGAACATAATAAAAAATAATCATTTCGATCGAATTTGTTCCTGAATGTAATCGTTACAAACCCGTCCTAATCGCACAAACCGATGCAATCATCTTGTTTCTTCAGTTAATAAGTTGACACCGAGACACATATATACACACAGAGAAATAGGATTCCAAAGAGCATCGAGAAGGAACACCATCAACACACGATCAAAAGATGGCGAAACTTACGCTGTCCAACGCTTTTCACCTTCTCTTGTTGAGCTCATTGATGTCGTCCGTCGCTGTGACGACTTCGATAGATGATGCGGCGAGTGCCAAGATCACGACATTACCCGGACAACCTACGGACGCATCTGTTGCTCAGTATTCGGGTTATGTGAGGATAAACGAGAAAAAGAAGATGTTCTATTGGCTCGTTGAAGCGGCATCAGATGCAGACTCCAAACCTCTTCTCCTGTGGCTCAATGGAGGACCTGGTTGCTCATCAATCGGGTACGGAGCTTTTCAGGAGATCGGACCCTTTCAGGTCCTGCCCAACGGGGAACTTGCTAAGAGACAAATCTCATGGGACACCGGTAATTTTGCTTCAGCAATGCTTGATGTGGCCGACATCGGTTTGCTAATCTCTCGCGATGCTCCACGGAAATATCTCTATCGAAGTTGAATACGATCATAATATAATGCACTAGTTTGTAAATAATGGTAGAACTAGAGTATATACTATCGCGATACGATACGACTTTGCTTATACGGTCTTCAGAAACCAAAGTGATGACTTCATCATGCAGGGAGTCCTGATGGTTCGTTTTGATTATCCCATTTGAACCAATGAACGTCTTTACGAATGTCACCTCTTTCAAGCTCATGGATCGCCATTTACTAATGTCATCTCGTTGTCTTGTTGCAGAGGCAAATTTGCTCTTCCTTGATTCCCCTTTCGGTGTCGGATATTCTGTTCGCAGCGTTGTTGAGGAAGATGGGGATAATAGCACTGGTCAGGACTTTCGACTCGGTTTATCTTGGTTTTCACGGTTCTATGTTTTGCGTCTTTCTGATAAATCTCTTCCGAAAGATTAATCGGTATCCCCTTTCTTTACGATCTTAGCCATGGACAATTTTGCGTTTCTAAACAAATGGCTTGAAGTCTTCCCGAAATTCAAGTACAGAGACTTCTACCTTGCTGGAGAGAGCTATGCAGGTATGCATGTCTTGTCACCATCGAATCCCAATGAACCCAATTATACAACACAATTTGTATCACTCACAAGTTCAAAATTGGACTTGTTTTAGGGCATTTTATTCCTCAACTCGCTCAGGTGATTGTAAATCAAAACAAGGGGATTGCCCGACCGGTTATCAATCTGAAGGGACTCTTGGTGAGATGATTAACATGGAGTCTCCAGGTGAACTAGACCCGTTTTCACTGCCGAATTGAACTAAACTTTTGCTATTTTCTTGGGGGAAATTTTCAGTTAGGAAATCCTATTCTTGACAGACCAACTGGAGATCCTGGAAGGTGGGAGTTCTATTGGATTCATGGGCTTATTTCAGACGCTACGTACGAAAACATGAGGAAGTTTTGCTCTGTCGATAGAGCTTTGGAAGGCTGCAAAAATGCTTGGCAAGAAGCATATAATAATGAAATTGGAGCTGTAAATATCTATAACATGTATGCGAGACCATGCGAGAATAACACCACACAGGCGAGACAGCTCCCTAATTTGATTTTGGAGGCACAAAAAGAAATCTCAAGAAGTAGCTTTATCTATTGTTTTCTCTGGATGCAGGATCTTATGTATAGAGATGGGAATGAATTCTGCCTGGAGGCTGACACGGTGAAGTACCTGAAAAGGAAAGAGGTGCAAGAGTCCTTCCACGTTGACCCCTCCTACATTCCTTTTAACTACACCCTCTGCAGGTTTTCTTGATCACATGACAACAACTTTGTTCAAATCTAGGGCATGCAAAATATCCGGACATAAATTAATCTTGTGATTCGGCTAATGCAGTGAACCAGACGTCACCCTCAGATATAGCAGAAGCGATGGAGAAACATCAGTCCTGCCAATCCTTAAAGAACTCATAGAGGCCCGCTTGCGGATTTGGATATACAGGTGAGGTGTATCGGTTAATTGCCCAAAACAAGAACGTATCATAGAACATGCTGGATACACTTGGGATTTACCTATGACAGAATCATTTGGTAGGATTAGTGCACAAACATTCATATATATGGGGAAACCAACATTTCTTCTAATTCATCACGAAGGTGTCTTTTCTCTTACCGTTGTTAGTGGCATCGAGTGTCAACTCACATGGATTATTTGTCTTTTCTTGAGTAGTGGGACAACAGATATAGCTGTTCCTTTGCCAATGACCCGACGTAACATTGCGGCACTAAAATTGAAAGTACAGGAGAAATGGTACCCCTGGTACCATCGCGATCAGGTAAATGCAGTTTAAATCGAGTAAAAAAAAGCGTCCACAGATTCATTCACAATGGCTAAAACTAGACTCTTTGGTTTCCCAGCTTGGAGGTTGGATCGAGATATATGAAGGCTTGACGTTTGTTGCTGTAATGGGCGCCGGCCATGAAGTGCCAATGTATCTCCCCTCTCAGGCACATACTATGTTCCAGAGTTTCCTGTCCAATGCACCAATGTCCAAGCTACCCCCTAAACAGACAAGCTCCGCCTGAAGTCACTCGAGCTATGATCCCACAGATTCTCATGTCCATTGCTAAATGACATGGTTCTGGTCAATCTTTTTTAGTTGATGCAAAACCATTGAAGGGCTTGCAGAATACTAGAAGCTTGGAAATTTATAAGAAATAGTTGGTTGGAAGTGCTTCGTATTTCTTCTTGTCAATTCCAAGTTCTCGTGGAAAGCCAGTACTGGTACCAGTTGAATGAAATTGATGTAATTAACGTGAAAATATACCGCAATACAATGCCTTTTCTTTTCAGAAGAAAGTAATACTAGCCTCACTTCTTTTTCATTACGACACAATGAGAATATTTTCAGAACCGAACACGGCATTGACATGTATTATCATGGAAGTTGCTTGATTTACAGCAGAGACGGCGAGAAGGTTCACTTGACTTGGAGTTATTTGCGAATACTCAGTGTTTCCCTTATCTATAATTGACACTCAGGCGGTGGTAGTTACATTTTATAATAATCGAATGCATATACATAGCAAAGTCTCTCCATGATTTTGTCCCTTAATTCTCAGACCGTGTTATCATTTGATGAAGATAATTGAAGAGGGTATTTTTTCAACCCCCAAAAGAGATATTTGGGGTACTTTTTTTTTTTGTCAAAATAGTCGGGGTGATGACTGTTGCATGATTTTGTACCACGGTTCACTTTTTCTTTCTCTTGCAAATGTTGACCATTTCTTCTTCATCTATACGTCCCTTCAATGTACAGTGTACCGGAAATTCGAGTCTATACTTGATAATCCATGATTGACAATTTGGTCAATGGCTGAATCAGGCCTGCATCCTATTAGTATCTAGTTTCTCGGCCTTGTTCTTGCTATTTGTTCGGGTGGATTTTGGTCTAAACTGCGGGACATTTTCCGGGCAATTGGGATCTTGTCATAGTCAGAATGCATAAGAAAGGACATTTTCCCAACAACTCAAGAACTGGACTTTGCGACTTAATTTTCACAAAACTTCGAGTTTGACTCTTCACC
Organism: Eucalyptus sp. ANBG9806169; assembly: GCA_014182395.1. NCBI lineage: Eukaryota > Viridiplantae > Streptophyta > Magnoliopsida > Myrtales > Myrtaceae > Eucalyptus > Eucalyptus sp. ANBG9806169. The sequence goes on along the minus strand of CM024573.1, from coordinate 37,659,958 downwards.
CCGAAAAATACTTCAATCGAAAGAATGAAAGGTGTGAGTATTTATCGGGTATTGCGATATGTAGTAAATTCGGCTTAGCAAGATGTCTATAACGAGTGCACATAAAACCCCTCTTTTTCCTTCTTCTTTGTTTCTTTCTTTTCGTTTCATTCTTCTTCTTTTCTTCTTCTTTTCCCCTTTCTTGCATGCGTCTCGGCCTTATATAGCTGAACGCGCTTCTTTCCTTTTTTTATTTACTTTTCAACATTTCCTTTTTCTTTTACCTAGTCAAAAGTAGCAAATGTTACAACCTAGCCTCTTTAAGAGAAATTTCGTCTTCGAAATTTCAATTTACCTCTACTATAAAATAGATGGGGTATTTACATCGCCTCCTCCTCGAACTCTCGAGAAATTTTTTTATACTGCACCCTTCACAAGCAGCATCTTGAATTGGCAATAACCCCCATGCTTGTCGCGATCAAACTCAAGAGTAGCAATCCGTTATTCGAATATCTTCAACAGTGAGCAACAACGTGGTACATCACTATAACTAGAAGATAAGCCATCCTCTATGCCTCTAGTAAATCCCATTTTCTCAACCAAAACCTTAATGGGTATTCCACTTGCTACAAAATGATGTCAAGAATTTTTCTACACAAGCATCATTGCAAACAATAACAACCTTTGCCATCATTTGAAGATTAGCGTCCATCCGCCCAAGGGTCAATCCCGAATTTTTCCATCAAAAGGATCATAGGTTGTCCTGACCATAGTAATGACCACAAATTACCAAGCCAAGAACCCATAGCAACAAGCTTTGTCACTAACATCTAATTGATGGTCAAAGTACCTTTTTTTTTTATGAAAGCATATGACTGTCGTACAGCCAAGAGTCTCAACGCCAGGCACTTTTCCATATGACCACAAATTACCAAGCCAAGAACCCATAGCAACAAGCTTTGTCACTAACATCTAATTGATAGTCAAAGTACCTTTTTTTTATGAAAGCATATGACTGTCGTACAGCCAAGAGTCTCAACGCCAGGCACTTTTCCAGGGAGAGCATTCTTTGGTGTTATTTTCTGTGTACCGAGTGCCAAACATGTTTTATTAATAGCTGGCAAACCTTCAAGAATTGCAGCCACCACTAAGACAATTGTTGTCTCAAAGTGATCTGTGCACTTTTCGGAACATAAGTTTTACAAATTCAAAAAAATACAGTACAATTCACCTTGGAAGACCTATGATCAAACAACGCGCATCTAAACGAGCCAACAATATTGTAATCCTAACAATTAAACGAGAATTGATGTCAAAACAAAGTAAAATATTACAACAACTACAAATCGACTAAACAACGCTTGAATGCTAACAAAAGGACTCATATGCGCTAACAAATTGCACACCTAAAGCAATTATTCAAGCTATTTGCAATGCGGAACTTGCACATGAAACCTTAAAATTCTCGCTCCGACTAAATTGTTATACCAAAATGACTCCTGCCAAACCTGACAGCTTTACAACGACATAATCCACTATTTTCATGAAATCCCATAGCCCAACAGCTTAAGAACTAGACTTCGCGGCTTCATTTTCACAAAATTTCGAGTTTGAGTGCTAAACCCACCAAATACTTCAATTGAAAAAACGAGAGGTGTGAGCACTTTGCGATACATAGTAAATTTGGTCAACAAGGTGTCCATGGTGAGTATGCGCAAAACCCCTCTTCTTCCTTCTTCTTTATTTATTTCTTTTCCTTTCCTTCTTATTTTCTCTTTCTTTTCCCCTTTCTTGCGTGCATCTTGACCCTAGGTTGCTGAAAGAGCTTCTTCTCACTTTTTGTTGACTTTTCCACATTTCCTGTTTTTGACCCAGTCAAAGGCGGCAAATATTACAACTTGACTTGGAGTTATTTGCGAATTGTCAGTGTACTCTTGAGCTAAAATTGACATTCAAACAGTGATTGTCACATTTTATAATAATAGAATGCATATACAAAGCAAAGTCTCTCTGTGATTTTGGCCCTTAATTCTCAAACCATGTTATCTTTTAATGAATTGATAATTTAAGATTGTATTCTTCCGACCCCTAAAAGCGATATTTAGGGTAGTTTCTTTTTTTCTTTTTATGTCAAAATAGTCAAGGTAGATGACTCTTGCATAATTTTGCACCACAATTCATTTTTTTCCTCTTGCAGATGTTCATAATTTCTATACATCCCTCCAATGTATAGTGTAACAGAAATTTGAGTCTATACTTGAGATTTTGGGTAATGGCCGAATTTGGCATACATCCTATTAGTATCTAGTTTCTCGGCCTTGTTTATTGTTGCTTGTTTGAGTGGATTTTGGTCTAAACTTTGGGACATTTTCCGGGCAATTGGGATCTTATCATAGTTAGAGTGCATATGATAGTTGAGGACCTGAGTTTTGTTAGATTTGTACTCGGTTTTGGGACATTATAAGGTCAGCTGGGGCTTTTGCAGAAAAGTTTGGGACTGTAAAAAGGACAAGTAGTCGGTTTTGGTCCTGCCACAGTTGCTGGAGTTTTGCGAATGCACGATAATATTTACTTATGGAAAAAAGAAGTCAATGCAACCAAATCAACACGGACACTTGTTCAGCTGGAGAAAAATGATACGGTATAACGCTCTACTTCAGCTTCAACAAAGCCTCTTAGATCCATTTGGCTTGTTTTCTTTGTGGAAAGGTAAAAATTGATGCATATGGAAGGAGTGATCTTCGATAGAGTATATGGTCATGTCATCAAGCTCCAATTATTAGCCCGACCAAGAAAAGACGAGACTAGTATTCATTTTCCCATGGAACCGATGCTCTTCCTGACTAGTGAGTTAAATTCTTCTTTGCTTTACTTGAGATACTTGAACCACTTGGACTTAAGTAGGATTGATTCCAATCATGGAAGAATCCTTAAATTTCTCGGTTCAATGAAATAATTGAGGTACCTCAATTTGTCGAATTCCAACTTCTATGGAACGATTCGTCGATAATTGGAAATTCTTGCCAGGTTGGAAGTCCTCAATCTTCATGATTACACCGGAGATTTGGTTGTGGATGATATCTTGTGGGTTTCTTATCTTCAATCACTAATATACCTCTACATGGGTGGCTTAATGATTACGAATGAAAGAGTCCTCATGCAAGTGATCAACACACTCCCAACTCTATCGCGTTTGAACTTATTAGTTTGTGGATTTACATAATTTTCATCTGTCTTCTAGTCACTTGGCCAATTCTACTTCTCCCGTTCATCTTTAGTACCTTGATCTTTCAAGTAATCTTTTTGAAGGTCCCATTCCGAGCACTTTATTTCAAAATGTGACTTCTCTTCAGCATCTTGATCTTTCGTGGAACTCTTTCAACTTGTCAATTCCATGTGGTTTGACAAGTTTACAAGCCTTGCTCATCTCAATCTTGAAGAAAATTATTTTGATAGCATTGAGGGAGGCTTATTCTCATTCTTAAAGAACAATCGGGTACCTCAAGTCATTGCATTTGTATGCTAACCGAATCGGATAAGAGATTTTAACAACCCAAGGAAATTCATCTAGACTCATCGAGAATAGCTTAGAGAGTCTAGATATATGTTTAAATAATCTTAAGGGTGCTTTGCCCAACTAGTTGGTGCACTTCACAAACTTAAAACATATTATGCTTTTCGGCAATTTCTTCACTAGTCCAACCCCTAGTGTCATCGGATCATTATCAAACTTGGAAACACTAGATCTTTCATATAATGGATTGAATGGGATCATTTCACCATCAATAGGTTGGTTGTCATCATTGAGATCATTATATCTTTCTAAAAATCAATTGGTGAGGCATATTCCCGAATCATTAAGGAAATTGTGGGCTTTGCAACAATTGTCTCTTTACAGTAATAATTTAGAAGGTGTGATTACCGAAATCCATATTTTTAATTTGTCAAGGCTCAAAGAGTTGTACGTCGGTGACAATAATAACTTGAGTTTTAAGGCAAAACCTAGCTGGATACCCCCTTTCAAACTAGTAATTATTCGGATGAACTCTTGCAAATTCGGAACTAAATTTCCCTGATGGATTCATACACAAGTGGAAGCCACAGATATCTCACTCTCCAATACTTCCCTTTTTGGGTCATTGCTAAAATGGTTAGCCAACTTGACATTTTCCCTGCTCCATCTATCTTATAATTAGATTAATGGACCCTTGCCCAACATGTCTATTAGTAGTTTTTATTTAGAGCTCTCCCACAGCTTGATCTCTGGATCTCTTCCAACAGATATTGGTATTATGTACCAAGCACAAACTCCGTATCTCAATGACAACCTAATCAATGGTACTCTATTGTCATCATATGCGACATGTAGTTGTTTGATTTGAATCTTGCCAATAATAATCTATTTGGCAGTATTCTAGATTGTTGGAAGGGTTCTTTATCATTTTTGACTTTGTCATTCAATAAGTTGTCCAGAGTAATTCCTAGCTCACATGGATCATTGCCCCACCTTATCACCTTCCACTTGAACGAAAACCGTCTCAATGGAGAGCTTCCTTAAGCTTTAGATTATTGCATAGGTTTGGTAATTTTAGACCTTGGAGAGAACAATTTGTGACATCTTGATTTTTCTATTTCTGTTTTTAATAAAATGAGACGGGCATTTCATCTTCACGCATATAGTTCTCTTCCTTGAGTCGGCCACTCATGTGAAAACTAGTCTATCAGGTGAAATCATTAAGAAATTCTAATGCATCAGACTCGAGAATTTGACTAGGAAGCGACCTTTCGACCGAGCTAATTTGCAAGAATCATTACGGCATAGTTAAAAATTGATTAGAGACCAGGATAGGTCGATTTGACAGAGGCATGTGATCGAATGTGGGTGATTCCACTAGATCGCACTATTCTTATCGGTCGGCACTGGATCGGCTTTTCTGTCGATTGGGTACCCTGTGTCCGTATTTGAAATCTTGAGATTACCACGGCAACCGAGAGTCGTCAATGTGTCGGAGATGTACATTGTGGCTTGAATTGATCAACCACAGGTCAAATGCATGAAAATTTCTAAAAGCTACTCGGTAGATCAGGACGCACTAGTATCGTGCCAGAGTGAAATTAACCGTGAAATTGAAAGCGAATTCAGAAATTGGAAGTCCTGTTATGTCACAAATCTTATTAGGAACATTGGATTAATTTATGGACTTTAATTGGACTCAATTGGAAGAGAATTGAATGGAATTGAAGGAATTAATGTACAAGATTTCATGCCCCGGTGGAAAAAGAAATTGGACCCATTGGAATAAGGTTGTGGAGGATTGGGATAGTGGAAGATGACATCACTTGATGTCATGGTGGTTGGGGCCAAGTGAGGAAGAAGTTGACAAGTGGAGGGATTGTTTCTCAAAAAGGTGGGACGTCACCCTCACCAATCAACATCATCTTCTTCCTTAGTTTTTGGCTTTTTGAAATTGGAGAAGAGAGAGTGTGGAGGTATGAACCAGCCAGCTCGACCGGACGCTGCCCCTTCGCCCGCTTGACATCGCTCGCCGCCACACGTCGCCGTCACCGTAGTCGCCCACCCGTGCACGCGCGGGCGTGCGCTCGCCGGCCAGCCGTCGCGAGTTGCTCCGCCTTCATCCACCGCCTAGCATTGCCGTCCAGAGTCTTCAGCCGCCTGCTCGTCTTCGCCAGAGCCCCCGTCGCCATCACCATCACCGTCCGGCACCACCTTGAGCCGTAGCTGCCGTCGCCGGTCTTCCTCCGTCCAAGCAGTCGCCGGAGCTCCTCCAACTGGCCTTGGACAGCACCGGAGTTCTAGCCCTAGCCGGATCTTCGAGGAGCGTTTCCGGGCTTTTCTCGGCCTCCTTTAGTGTTGCCTTGAGGAGATTTGTCGACGGCCTCGCCGTCCTCTTCATCGGAGACTCGTCGGAAAGTGATTCCGGTGAGTTTAGCTCACTAAACCTCGATTAAAGGGTTAATTATGCTTTAGGTTTGTTTAGTTTAAGTTAAATAAGCTTAGGTGGTCAGTTTAGTTTAAGTTAAATAAGCTTAGGTGGTCAGTTTAGTTTATTTAGTTATGGATTAGATTAAGATGTTTAATTAACTTAAAGTGTGTTTAAATTAGGGCTAAGTGGATGTTTATATTAATATAGTCTTGATGTGACTTAAAGGAATTTATTTTGATTTAATTAAATAGTTCGAAATTATTTAATAATTTCGAATAATAATATATTATTAAAATATTATTATTTAAATAAATTTCGGAATAAAATTAATTATTTATTACAGACGGTCATGTTATCTCCGGATAAGGAATCTCAGTGGACCCAGCCAAGATTGAAGCAGTAACTAACTAGCCGAGACCGACTACAGTGACAGAGATCAGAAATTTTCTGGGTTTAGCAGGGTATTACAGACGGTTTGTAGAAGGGTTTTTAGTGTTGGCATCGCCGATGACAAGACTGCTGAAGAAGGAAGAAAAATTTGTGTGGTCATATAAGAGCGAAAGTAGTTTCCAAAAGCTTAAGCAAAAGCTAACTACTGCACCATTGCTTACTATTCCATCTGGTCCAGGAGGATTTGAGATCTACAGTGATGTGTCGTTTAAAGGACTGGGTTGCGTATTGATGCAGCATGGTAGGATCGTTGCATATGCGTCCCGTCAGTTGAGACCTCATGAGTTGAATTATCCGACGCATGACTTAGAACTCGCAGCAATCATCTTTGCCCTGAAGATTTGGAGGCATTATTTATGTGGAGAAAGATTCCAGATCTTCACTGACCACCAGAGTCTCAAGTACTTATTCTTTCAGAAGGAGTTGAATATGAGACAGCGTCGATGGATGGAGCTCATGACCGTGAGATTTTGTATCACCTCGGAAAGGCGAACAAGGTCGCCGATGCACTGAGTAGGAAGTCTTCAGTTGCGCAGATGGTACTCAAGGAATGGAGTCTACTCAAGAGAGCACGAGATTTGGGTTCCAAATTTGAGGTAGGCCACCTTTCGAATCTTATGGCCACTCTTAGAATTGAGCCGGAAGTGCAAGTCAGAATCAGAATGCTTCAACCAACGGATCTAAATGTTCAGAAGATCCTGCAAGAGGAAAGAAAAGGAAAAAAGAATAAGAGAAAAAAGAAGAAAGAAAAAAGAAGAAGAAGAAGAAAAAAAGAATAAAAATAAAAAAAGAATAATAGGAGAAAAAAAAAAAAAAAAAAAATAAAAAAAATAAAAGAAAAAAATAAAAAAAAAAAAAAAAAAAAAAAAAGGAAAAAAAGGAAAGAAAAGGAAAATTAAAGAAAATTAAAATATAAAAATATAAAAAGGAAAAAAAAAAAAAGAAATAAAAAAAGGAAAAAAAGAAACAAAAGAAAAAAAGGAAAAAATTATAAAAATTATTTAAAAATTAAAATAAATTGATTTGGAACAGAATCAATGAACACAAGATCTCAAACGCAATTCTATTCCAGAATTAGAAATTTTGTACAGTTACTAAACACGTTTTTTTTACTCAGAATCAGTTACCGGAAATAAAATAAAAATAATCATTTCGATCGAATTTGTTCTCGGGAACAATCATTACCAAACGCGTCCTAACTGCACAAACTGATGCAATCATCTTGTTTCTTCAGTTAATAAGTTGACACCGAGACACACACACACACACACACACACACATATATATATATATATATATATATATATATATACACAAAGAGAAATAGGATTCCAAAGAGCATTGAGAAGGAACACCATCAACACACGATCAAAAGATGGCGAAACTTACGCTGTCCAACGCTTTTCACCTTCTCTTGTTGAGCTCATTGATGTCGTCCGTCGCTGTGACGACTTCGATAGATGATGCCGCGAGTGCCAAGATCACGACATTACCCGGACAACCTACGGACGCATCCGTTGCTCGCATTCGGGTTATGTGAGGATAAACGAGAAAAAGAAGATGTTCTATTGGCTCGTTGAAGCGGCATCGATGCGACTCCAAACCTCTTCTCCCGTGGCTCAATGGAGGACCTGGTTGCTCATCAATCGGGTACGGAGCTTTTCAGGAGATCGGACCCTTTCAGCTCCTGCCCAACGGGGAACTTGCTAAGAAACAAATCTCATGGGACACCGGTAATTTTTTTTTCAGCAATGGTTAATGCAGTCGACATCGGTTTGCTAATCTCTCGCGATGCTCCACGGAAATATCTCTATCGAAGTTGAATACGATCATAATATAATGCAGGTGAGGTGTATCGGTTATTTACCCGAAACAAGAACGTATCATAGAAGATGCTGGATAGACTTGAGATTTACCTATGATAGAATCATTTGGTAGGATTATGCACAAACATTCATATATATGGGGAAACCAACATTTCTTCTAATTCATCACGAAGGTATCTTTTCTCTCACCATTGTTAGTGAAGTCGAGTGTCGACTCACATGGATTATTTGCCTTTTCTTGAGTAGTGGGACAACAGATGTAGCTGTTCCTTTGCCAACAACTCGACGTAACATTGCAGCACTAAAATTGAAAGTACAGGAGAAATGGTACCCCTGGTACCATCGTGATATGGTAAACGCAATTTATATCAAGTTAAAGAAAAGCTTCCACAGATTCATTCACAACGGCTAAAACTAGACTCTTTGGTTTCCCAGCTTGGAGGTTGGATGGAGATATACGAAGGCTTGACGTTTGTTGCTGTAATGGGTGCCGGCCATGAAGTGCCAATGTATCTCCCCTCTCAGGCACATACTATGTTCCAGAGCTTCCTGTCCAATGCACCAATGTCCAAGCCGCCTCCTAAACAGACAAGCTCCGCCTGAAGTCACTCGAGCCATGACGCCATAGATTCTCATGTGCATTGCTAAATGACATGGTTCTGGTTAATCTTTTTTAGTTGGTGCAAAACCACTGAAGCGCTTGCAGAATACTAGAAACTTGGAAATTCATAAGAAGTAGTTGCTTGGAAGTGCTTCATATTTCTTCTTGTCAATTCCAAGTTCTCGTGGAAAGCCAGTAACAGTACTAGTTGAATGAAATTGATGTAATTAAGGTGAAAAATAAGCTTTTTCCTCCTGAAAATATACCGCAATGGAGAGAAGAACCTATGATTATCTTTTCAGGAAATTTCCAAACGAACAATTTCAACGAATACATTGCCTTTTCTTTTTTTAAAACAAAAAGGAGTGTCGGACACCTGAAGTGCCAAAACTTGACACAGAGGGACACTTAGGTGCCAAAAGTTAGGAAAATGACACTTAAGTATTAAAATCGGAGCAAAAAGGATCACTTAAGTGCTAACGGTGAGAAAATTCGGCCAAAATGCTGACGTGACGATTTTCCGGCGAGGTAAATGCAAAGCGGCGTTGTTTTGCACGCTGACATGGCTAGACAAATGCAAAAACGACGTCGTTTTGCTGCTGACGTGGTAAAAAATTAATATAAAAATTAATTAAATTAAACTTAAAACTAAATTTATTTAAAACATTTAAAAAAAAATACAAATATTAAAAAAAAAAAAAAAAAACCAAAGGAGGAAGAAGGTGGCCGAGAGCTAAGCCCTCACCGCCATTGCCTCCTCGCAGCCGCCGGGAAGGGTCGGCTGGGGTCGCGAGCCCGGCCGGGGCCTCGCAACCTTGGCCGACTGGCAGCGAGGGTTCGCAAGCCCTTGCCCAGATCTGGGGCGAGGGTCGCGGCCCTTGTCACGCCCCGAACCCCGGATACGCGCACATCTCTTGGCGGTCGATTAAAATTTGCAACGTCCCATAACTCGTCACCGACCTATTCTTTTTCTCTTTCAATTAAGCACATACGGAAGCGAATTAAATAAACACCCGGCCAACAAACAAACGTAGGGATAGTATAAACACGGCAACCATTACCAAAAACAACATATTAATTTATCAACTGTTAACCCTAGGAAGTTTAAAACTTACAGGCCTTTCTACGGCTTTTCTAGGGCCAGCCAACAGGTGTCGCATCTTGTGTCCACCACATCCATACTCAGTTGATCTCCACACTAAGGCCCTGAAAAAGATTAACCCATGACGGGGTGAGATAAAATCTCAGCGAGTCAAAACCTAAGCCTCGATTAGGATGCAAATTCGCCTCGAAGGCAGTCCTAAGCATGCACCATACAGAACTCACCTCGCCTCTGCACGTCCCTGCATATTAGTGCATCATATATGCATTATAAATATCACAAGCGTAATTAATAACTGAAATACATCAATTTCATCCTTCAAACAATCACATGGGTCTTGATTATAAGATAAAACCGTTATGACACGTCACATACCGTGCCACACAATTTTGCCCCATAATCAGGCGCAACTATCACAACCATTCAGGCGTGTTCCAGTTATTACGACCCAACGGCCACGGCCAAATCAACAGTTAGCGGTCATCCGGCGTAACTGGGCATCGTCCCGCTCCGTCGGGCACGGCAATGTCTAGAACCCCTGCCTAGACGGCACCCATAAAGGAGCACCGGTCTGGCCTCCACCGCGACTGGGCTTTTGGACCTCCGCCGGGCATCCGATAAAAAAATCGGGCTCGTCCCCAAACTCCTGTTGGGTGACAGGTTCAATTACGTGACCACACGAGCATATCATCAATCAAACCAGCTTTTATTTCCGTTATTTAGCCAACAAAACCAAAATCCCTTTTCAAATAATAAAACTTGCAACTCCTTTTTTTTTTGTTCAAAACCTTCCGAAATAAATTCGTACAGGGTCACATACTCAAAATCAATCCATCAAACTTTGCACACTTCTACTATAAAACCTCATTGTTTTACTGAGCAAATAAAATTTGGTGTCCAAACTCGACACCTTATTTATTTTCTATTTTCTTTTCCAACCACCCTTTTTGGAACTAAACATGGGTAATCCTTTTTTTTTTGGTTCAAAACTTTCGGAAAGAAATTCGTAGGTGCTCATGTACTCAAAGTTAACCCGTCAAACTTTGCACACACCTAGTTCAAAACCTCATTGTTTTATGGAGCAAATAAGTTTTGGTGTCCAAACTCGACACTTCATTGCTTTTCTAATTAATTGCCTATAAGGCCATCTTTTGCAATAATAATAAACAATCACCATAGAACAACCATTCACATAATATCACGCATAAGTTCTAAGCATGCAAAAAGTTAACCACATCACAAAATATACATTATCCGGCAAGCAAGACACCAAGAACAACCACAAAACTACAATCGGCCCTTACTGGTAGAAACTGGGTCCACTCGCCTGTCTCCAAATTTAATTCCATAAAAATAACCAAAAGAGTTCAGAAAATTCTCAAATTTGAATATGTTATAAATGACACTTAAAAGAACACTTTTCATAAGACATCTTGACCCAAATATTTCTAGAATAAGAGCAGTAAATCGCTCAAACCGTTACCAAAACTGTGTCCGTGTCCAGAAATTCTGTTTTCCAAAATCAGTTTGGTTCGAGATCCAAAAATTGTCTGTTTGCTCTGTAATTTGACTATATGAAACTACAATATGTGATGAAAAACTTTTGTGGAGAAACTCTTTCGAAAATCGAATCCTAAGAGTGGATAAAAATCCTTTAAACACCAAAAGGTCATTGCTTCCGACACAAATCGAGATTCTGTTTTGCAAGTAACGAAGCTGAAATCTTGTTCTTGTAAATTCATAAAATTTTGAGTAAAATATATGTCATCCCTGAAGATGTTTAGAACATTTTTCAAGAAGGAAGCAACCTCAAAATCCTAGCACATTTTATCCCACGAAAATAGCAAACGGCGAGTGTCCAGTAAACAAATCCGAATTTATGCTAATCCATCTTAGCATTAACCTAACCAAGCTAATTAACACTAATCTAACCCCCTAAGCGCAATTAACAACATAATCAAGGATTAGGGAGTTAACTCACTAGAATTCGACGGTGGCGGGCTCACGACAACAGCAATGTGACGGCAGTCCCGAGACAACCGTGTCTTGAACGGAGGCCATGGCTGCCCTACAAGCCTTCAGCCAAGGGGCTGGTCAGACAGTTCGGTTTGGGGTTAAGCATGGCCGCGAGGTTTGCCAATTTTTCGAGGTTTGCCACCTAAAACTAGGTTGATGGACTACTAAGCCTTTAAGCTTAGCTCGGGCTCTCCCAAGCTCATACCAAATCGCGACTTAAGGATTTAACATGCAAAAGATAATTATCTAGGAGTCGCCACTAATCAGTTTATGGTAGGTCGATTAGACACCTAAGTAAAATAACGGGAGGATTATCTTACTTCTACGAACCAGAGATTTTGGGCACGGGGACTTGGTTACACTAGACTATCCTAGTGCCCTTTCGGTACCATTTCTAAAAATGTTTTGCGGGCGGCTTGATTTGATTTTAATTCACTTTCCTAACGTGTGAGGTGATCATACATGTGCGCATACCACCAATTTAACACATCAAGAAAGCAATTAAATAATGCAAAAACATACCTTAAAGCAACGAAAGCATCTGCGATGTTAAATCAGAATTCACATCAGCAATCTTAGATATGATTTCTAATTAACACGCAATTTCTTTTTTTTTTTTTTCACTTTATTTAATGGGAACTTAATCTATATGCAATGCATGCTAATAATCTAATATGGCATGGCAACATGACCTAAATTACATGACATAGCAATATGATCTAAATTATATGACATGAATAGAGTAAATCCTAAAGAGATGCAATAATTAAATGCAATCTAAATGACCTAATTCTATTGACAGGCAATTTCTTTTAAATGGGCCTAAAAAAACTAAATGACGTGCATTTCAATTAATCTAACCCTAAATGACATGTTCATGACATTTTTTATTTCCTAAAAAAAATGCAATTTACCCTAAAAAAGGAAGTAATTTATCCTAAGAAATTTTTTCATTTTTTTATGAAATTCGAAATTAAAACTAACACACAATTAAACGTGCAATTCAAATATAAAAAAAAAAAAAAAAAAAACTAACAACCTAAATGAATGCATTTTTTTTGTTTTTTATATTTTTAAATTCGAAATAAAATCCCTATTCTAGATATGCAAAATAACCAGAAATATTCTCGAATCAATTGAAATCCTAATCCAAATGTCTTTTTGATTTTTCTTAGTGATTTTCTAAAACAAGCATTAAATCTAACAAGTAAGATATTCAAACAAATAAAGGATTAAAATAAACGAAAAAATAACCCGTTGTCTCACAAGTCAGATTAACGATTATTTTTAACCCTAAACATCAGACAAGAAAAATCAAAATAATTAAAAATCTAATCCGAAATCTTACGGATCAAATTAATAATTAAATTAACTCAACAGTTAATATATCATAAACAAACCCCGAGAGTTAATACAATTAAAAAAATGACCCGAAATCTTACGGGTCAAATTAATAATTAAATTAAACCTTAGGGACAAATCTACGGATATTGCCTACAGAATTCATGAAATGAAAATCACTTCAAGTTCACATAATAACTACTAAACCTAAAAGAAATAAATAACATAAAGTAAATAGAAAAAGAAAATAAAACTACCTAATTTCTTTTCTTTTTCTTTTTTTGTTTTTCTCTTTCCTGCTTTCCCTTTCCACGCACGTTTGTGGATCTCCAAGGGCGGCAGATCAAACGATTCGGCGAGGGGAACTCCGGCAAGGGCAGATCGGCGGCGGCAACACAGGGGCGTGTCTCGGTCTTGGCGTCGCGGTGGAAGCACTAGGGTCAATCGGCTTCGCAGGTGGCGGTGCGGCGTCACGGCGAGGCTCGGCACGACTGGGCTGCAGATTTGGTGCAGCAAATTGGGCGAGGACCCCGGAGGGGCGACCGGCGCGGCTCGGTGGCTTCGCGGCTGCGGGTGGATCGGCGCGGTTTCGGAAGGGCTCGCGCGGCGAGCGAGCGACGTGGGCGCGGCTCGCGGTCCGGTGGGCAGCAGGCGTGACGGTGGCTTCACGGGCGGAGCTGGGCGGCGCTCGGGGCAGCACGGCGGTGCTTGGACGGAAGCGGGTCGCGGGCTGGGCTCGGGCTCGGCTTGCTCGGGCTTCGTGGAGGAGGTGCGGCGGTGCGCGCACGTAAGGGGGAGTGAACCGGCGGTGACTGGGCGCGGGCGGCTTGCTCGTGGAGGAGGTGCAGCGAAGGAAGTCCCCAAGGAAGAAGATGAACCAGCTTTTTCTTCCCTTTTTACTTTATTTTTGCTTTTTCCTTCTGCTGCAACCTGACACACGCCTCTTTTGTCTCCCCTCTTGTACTTTTGCTATTCTCTCCTCAAAACCCACGAACAGCAACCCTCTCCTCTCCCTTTTTGCTTTTTGTTCTTTTCTCTTTCGATTCCTCAAAGAAAACTAAAGTGCCCCAAAAATCCGAACAAAGAAGCCCCCCCTTTCTTTACCATACGTGACCCTTTTATACACCAAAAAAATGTATCCTTGTGGTATATTTCATTGCCAATTTTGCTCACGTAAAATTCCATTGAATATATCGTTTCACCCCGTGTAATATTTTTTTGCATATTTGATAGAAAAAATTCCCTTTTGCACAAAAAATGCATCTTTCGATGTATATTACCTAAATCTATGAAAAATCTTAACAAAATATAACAAAAATAAAATTTTCCTAAACCTATATGCCATGTGATTGTTTTTTTTTTTTTTAATTTAGCAAAATCAAATCCCAAAATTTTAGGTGTCAACAGCTGCCCCTTTGAAGGCGAGCTCGCAGAGGTTGCCTTTAAAGACAAATTGAGGCCTAAATTTTGGTCATGTTCATGCAATGAATGATTTTTGTTGGAACATGAATTCCATTTTTTAATGCAATTTATATGATGCATGGAAATACTAATGCAAATGATAGATGAACCTACCTAGAATAACTTACCTTCGAGGAGGATAGAGTAATTCGAGGTAGTGGGTATTACCTCCCAGACCCGTACCATTCTACGGTCGCCTAGAATAGTAACACGACTTTGTGACAATACGCTTTCCCAGACCCATACCATTCTACGGTCGCCCGCGTATGGCGAAAGGAGCTGCTTTCTCAGGACCCGTACCATTCTACGGTCGCCCAATACGGCAGGAATGGGTTGCTTTCTCAGGACCCGTACCATTCTACGGTCGCCTAATACAGCAGAAATTTTTTGTAAGGAACTGCTTTCCTAGGACCCGTACCATTCTACGGTCGCCCAGTACGGCAGAAAAGTTTTGTTTAGCACCCGTACCATTCTACGGTCACCTAAACGGGGATTCATTTTCCAGGACCCGTACCATTCTACGGTCGCCTGAATAAAGAATAAGTGTTGTCGAGGACCCGTACCATTCTACGGTCGCCTTGACGAAAAATTGATTTTTCAGGACCCGAACCATTCTTCGGTCGCCTGAATGGGGAAATTGCTTTTTCAGGACCCGTACCATTCTACGGTCGCCTGTTAGAGCAATAAATGTTGTTTAGGACCCGTACCATTCTACGGTCGCCTGAATAGGGAAATAAGTTTTGTCTAGGACCCGTACCAATCTACGGTCGCCTAAACGAGGATTTACCTTCCAAGACCCGTACCATTCTACGGTCGCCTAAATAGGGAAATAAGTTTTGTCTAAGACCCGTACCATTCTACGGTCGCCTAAACGGGGGTTTACTTGGCTAGGACCCGAACCATTCTTCGGTCGCCCAGCGTCGCAATCTGGGAAAACATCTCTAGGGACAACTCCATCGAGTGTCAAAGTACTCAAAAGTGAAAATACCTGTATAACGACAAGTATTTAAGGTATAGATAGAGATATACTTACCTGGTGACATCTCTGCTCATTAGGGATATGTCTCCTGTAAAGATGGGCATTGGGCTACAAAAGTACGCCAGGATAATATAAAAGGACAACTTGACCGAGTCAAGTGTTGAGAAATGGGTAGAGATATACTTACCTGATGATATCTCTGATTCCTTGGAATATGTCTTCTGGAACTTAGATATCCTGTGGAGGCCTCTCACCTCCTGGTAGAAATAAATCAATGATGCACCTTGAATGTTCATGATGGTTTCTCATCTCCTTATATCATGAGGCATTTTGAAAGGAACCTGAATGTTAAGAGCTCTTGGGTCTTTGAGAAAACATTATCTCTCAGACATGATTAGAGCAAAAATGCATTCACTAAAGAATTAAGCAATTAAGGTTATTCTGGAATGCATACTTCAAAATCTACTGAAGCTTTTATCAATTCAATCAAGATTCATGCATAATGACTTTTGCATCATCCAAATTTCCACTAGAGAGAATTATCGTTCAAGACAATTTTCACTCATGACATTGATTTCTTAAGAATACTAAATGAGAGACTTTCGGTTAGAAATGTCTTTCACTCACTGTCATTTAGAATGGCTATTTTACGGGAATCACTCAATTTCATCATATCGACATGGGTCTGAGCATTCTCGCAAGTGGTACGATCTTACCAATCTGACAGGTCTTTAACAGGGACCATAATGTGGGCTTAGCCAAACGGCTTAACAAAGGGACTCTTTGAGTCGAAGCTATTGAATGAACAGTCTTGTAATCATTTCCGGGTTTATAAGTCAAGAACCCTGCAAAAATGAGAAAGAAATAATCCTGCTCGCACTTCTTCGAGCGATGCTTATAAACATATGAACTCCTACGTTAATTCAAGTGCCCTAATTTGAAGAGACTTTGTAAGGGACGTAACG
The DNA here is from genome assembly GCA_014182395.1 of Eucalyptus sp. ANBG9806169. Lineage (NCBI taxonomy): Eukaryota > Viridiplantae > Streptophyta > Magnoliopsida > Myrtales > Myrtaceae > Eucalyptus > Eucalyptus sp. ANBG9806169. Next base: position 37,643,293 of record CM024573.1, on the reverse strand, counting down.
TAGGTTGGGTTCATGGGTTGAGAAATGAAAGGATCATTAGGCTCAAAAAGTGTGTAAAGGGTGAGAGTTGATGATCATCTTGGCATTGCCACCAGTTTTCTTTTTCACCATCGGGGATTGTCTTCATGAAGTCCCCCATTGATTGTAAAAACTCAGCATTTGAGTTCTTTGAGTATTGCTCCATTGGGATTCAACTCTTACAATTGACAGTTACCTACCTTGACTTTCTTTTTTCATCTATGAGCATTGGCCTTGCTTTTACCAGGCACACTGCTTTTTCATGCCCTTTAGCTCTCATGCATTTTTCTTCATTTCTTTTTTCATGGGCATCGGCCTTGCTTTTACTAGGCACACTACTTTTTCATGCCCCTTAGTTCTATTTTGAAATCAATTCTTGCGCATAATGCATGCGTCAAGCAATTATAATTTGAATGACATTAGAACTTTTCAAGAGTCTTCATCTGCCTTTTGCCTTGCCCCAGTGTGGGGATTGATCATCAACTGGTTTTGCCTTACCCCAGTGTGGGGGATGATCATCAACTGGGTTTAAAGAAATGAAATTGCAGGCTCAAGTGGGCTATGCAAAGGATATAAGTGTATAGGATAGAGAAAGAAATGCTCTTCGTCATCCTAAGGCACTTAAATTAACACATGAATTCAATGTAATAGCATAACTTGAAGATTGATGCAAGTGAGAGCAAGAAAATTTCAATCCATTTTCTTCACTTTATGGTATTGTCTTACCCTCCAATTTGCCCCAATGTGAGGTGGTTCTTGACAGGGGTAATTTGAAAAGAATCCATAAGTGTATAGGCTCAAAAAGGTTAAGCAATGGATCACCTATAGTGTTTGGGAGAGAAAAATGAATTGCCCCTCATCATTTTGGTCATCGTACCTTTTGCGAGAGAACTCTTTACCTTGCAGATATGAAACTTCCTACACTCATCTCACAAGTGTATAAGTATGGGACTGTGTATAGAATAGGGCTTGCCTTTCATCATCCTGACACGTCACATTTCGCATTCTTAAGCATTGATGTCACTTTATTGATTTGTCTATCTTGACAAATCTCCACATGAAATTGGTGAGCTAAATCAATATGAAAATTCCCTTTTCAAAAGAGTCTAGCAACTTTAAGCATGAAAAGAGTTTGTTACTTCAAAACAAACAATTTATTGCACTCAAAACATGGTTTTAAGCACTCATTTAGGGAATTGCTCCACAAAAGAATTGCCTCAACAATGGATGTCCTTAGATCGTCTCTATCCATCAAAAGTGGAGACCCGCTTTTGCCCCTGCATAAGAGAACGTGCATGAATAGGATACTATGCAACATCAGAGTAAATTCAAATTGCACAACCATTTTGGCTCGGATCGAGATTTTGTCCCAGTCATGTCACTACTAGGATCTGTAGTGCCCCAATTCTTCATCTGCAAGAAAAAGAACAAAAGTGTCAATTCCGAAATTAGTTATATTAATATATCCATTTCATCCAAAACAGATGATCCTCTTTTGACTTGTTCCATCATTTTCTCACGGAAATGAGAAACTTCATTTGGCCTTCAAGCAATGACATCTCACACAAATTGTTACGAGATGTGCCACGTATCACACTTTGGAATCAAGATGATTTTCTTCACTCTTGGGAGATGTCATTACAATCGGCTAGGAAATGATCATTTGCCTTCATGTCTATTTTCCTTCGGATGCATGTTCCCAAATCAACGGGCGAACTATCATTGGAAATTGACGCATTATTTTCAAATGCCCCTCTGTTATGCTCTGAGACATGAAGTAAATGAGTTAGAAAAACAAACAGGGGTAACCTAATGCATGCTTTTGGAAATTGCTTGAAAAATGATTTTTTTCCGATGAAATGCTTTTTGTTTTCGAAAAAGTTTTTGGGAGGAAGCATGAGAAAGTCCAGCCCTCAGGATTTCTCCATGGATGATATTTTCTTTTCATGGCTGGATATCGTCATTGGACTAGTTTGGAGTACCTCATCATGCCCTCAAAATAAAATTTGTAATTTTATTGAAATTCATCAATAAATTACATTTATTAAATAAAAAATGCAACACTTAAGAATTAAAAGGAAAGTGGAAACATCTCTCTAAAAACAATAAAAATTCCCACGCAGGGGAATATGCAAAAATAGTAAAAGAGTTACTCTTGTGGGCCAAAGCCCATCTCTTCTGAGGGTCCTTCATTGATAGCTCCTATGATGAGATCGTCGAACAAGCTTGCAACTCCTTCCAGATCATTATCAGGGTTTTCTGCCTTCGGGGGTATCGGATCATCCATGCCACCCCATCCATCTGGGATTATCTCACGAGGATCAATGTAGTAACTGGGAGGGGCCGAATACTTCACCAAGTAATCAAACTTGCCACTAGGCTGCCCCAGAGTGTCTATGACTTCAGCTTCATCCTGCATCATTCTTGGAGGACCGGGGAATATTTTGTGAATGCTCGGGGTAGTGGGTTTTGCCTCCTCGCCTTTGGTCGGGTGGCGGGTTCCGCTCTCCCTGTCTTCGTCCTTCAGAACTTTCCCCTCCTCTTCCAGCAGCATGGGGCCTCTGAGGGACTTCATTTAGACTTTGAATACTCTGACTATTTCTTCCATGGTGACTACCAAGAACAAAACCATTCACATCCATCATCCTTTCCATCATAAAGGCAGCATTTGAAGCTTCAGAAGTGGGTGGTGGTGAGCCTTGAGATGCATGTATGGTGGACACCAACTCAAATGAGTGGTAACTTGATTCGGATTCAATGTATGGTTCCAGGATAGCATTGACCGTATCCTCATGCTTCAAAGTGGCAGATCTTTCTCGGATGTTCGGCCAAGCAGTTTGAAATGAGAAGGCTTTCGTGTCCAAGAGATTTTGGATCTTGTGCTTGAGGGTGAAACACTCATCGCTTGAATGCCCCAATTCACCGCTATGGTAGTCACACTTCTTCGTCGGGTCGTAATCGATTACTTTCACGGTTAGGACGCTTTGATTCACTAGTTAGCAAACCATTCTTTCGGAGGATTGTCAGCACTTGGGATGGAGACCCAGGGAGAGGAGAGAATTGCCTTCCATTATTTGCTTGGGCAAATGGTTGACGGTCAGCAGTTTGTGGTTGTCTTGGATTCATTTGGATAACCGGGGCATGTTTGGCACTTTCTTGACTATAAGTCATGTTCACATCCTCAGCCGCTTCCTTCTCCTTCTTGGCAGTGAATCTTTTACTGGATGGTTCAGTAAACCATCCTTCCCTTATCCCTACTTCGAGTTGTTCTCCTACGGGAATAAGCTGATTGAAGTTTTCCACATATGTGCTGGCCATCGGGTTACGGAACTCAGACGGGAGGGTTTTGACAAACAACTTCATCAACTCCTTATCAGTAGGCTCGGGAGTGATTTGAGCTGCCAGGTTTCGCCATCTCACGGCATACTCTTTGAACGACTCGTTCCTCTTTTTCTCCATCCTCTCAAGATCCTCTCGGGAAGGTGCAATATCCATATTGAACTTGTATTGCTTGAGAAATGCGTCGGTCACTTCACTCCAGGTGTCGAGAAGGTTCACATTTTTCATGACATACTAGTTAAGTGTAGGTCCAGTCAAACTCGCATGGAACGATTGGATCATGAGAGGTTGGTTCTTGACATATTGGGCCATACGCACGTGATACATCTGCAAATGAGCTTTTGGGCAGGAAGTACCATCGTACTTCTCAAAATCCGGCATCTTGAATTTCTTTGGCATGTTGACCTTCTCATACACTGACAGGTCGAATGGGAGTGAATTCTGCGACTCTTGCAGTTGTTTCAATTTTTCCTCCAGCTTTGTGAAGCGTTCATCATGATCAGTCTTTGGAATGTTGTCGAGCGTCTTTCTAACAATGATCGAATCATCGTCCAACTCGGGCATGTCATCGTCAACCTTGTTTGTTTGCTTCGGGATAGTTATTTGAGGAAGAGCGGGTGCAGTTGTAGGATTTACTTGGAGGAATTGGAGTTGATCCGTCACAAGCTGTAGAGAGGCGAGCACTTGTTGGAGTTGAGTTTCCACAACGGACATACGATCACGCATTTCTGATTGGTCGGCCATTCTAGCTCTTAATCGCGTAATAATGGGTGAACGTGGAGGCTCCGTTGCCACCTAAGGAAAAAAGATAATGTAAGAACTAGTGACAATATAGGAAAATGGCTCATGACAATGGTCTAATCGATTTTTTCACTTTTTTGTTTATTTATTCATGAGAAGTTCGTATTAAAAGGGAATTTCCTAAGAAATGGACATCCAAATTTCCTAAACATGATATGAAAACAAACTCGCTAAAGTTTTTTTAAATGCCTCATTCCCTAGCAATTTCATTTCTAATTGACAAAGAAATTAAATTAATGATTGATCTAAATTGTCATGAACCGACCCAAAAATACAATAAAATAAATTGCATGGTATAGGGATAGAAGACTTACTTTACCAAGGAAAATCAATGGCAATCACATAGACACATCGCATGAGACGTGAGGCTCGATTTCTATCTAAAAGGCTTAACAAAGTGGAGCTAAGAGGGTGATCTGACCGTTGCAGTCTCGCATTAACGTCAGGTCCCCTTAACTCCGGGCTCAGTCGAATGGAATGTCCAATAGTCACGCAGTCTCGCGGATATGGACAAAACACATTTCGACACCATGAAAAACTTTCGGGAAGAGAAGGTCAACCTCTACATAGCAGTCTCGCTTTGGAGGAAGAATACTTCTCAACACCATCCTAGAAATCCTATCGTAGCCCGTGTCGGACCGCAGGTTGTGTGTGCAAATAGTGTGGTGCTAAAGCAATAAAGCATGCACAACAATTTAAATGCAAACAACACTTCTAATTGGAAAAAATAAATCATTCATTCCACACTCCAACCTGCAAGACAAAGGTTAGCAAAGACTACTCCCATTATACCTCCCATCTGCAAGAACATTTAACACCTTAAAAATGTTAGGGACGTACCTAGGATCCTTGCTGCCAAACAAAAACATTTTTCAAAAAAGAAAATTGGCCTAAGTCCACTAAGAATTTCAAACTTATGTCCCCAGCGGAGTCGCCAAGCTGTCGCGACCCAATTTTTCGAGGTTTGCCACCTAAAACTAGGTTGATGGACTACTAAGCCTTTAAGCTTAGCTCGGGCTCTCCCAAGCCCATACCAAATCGCGACTTAAGGATTTAACATGCAAAAGATCATTATCTAGGAGTCGCCACTAATCAGTTTAGGGTAGGTCGATTAGACACCTAAGTAAAATAACGGGAGGATTATCTTACTTCTACGAACCAGAGATTTTGGGCACGGGGACTTGGTTACACTAGACTATCCTAGTGCCCTTTCGGTACCATTTCTAAAAAATGTTTTGCAGGCAGCTTGATTTGATTTTAATTCACTTTCCTAACGTGTGAGGTGATCATACATGTGCGCATACCACCAATTTAACACATCAAGAAAGCAATTAAATAATGCAAAAACATACCTTAAAGAAACGAAAGTATCTGCGATGTTAAATCAGAATTCACATCAGCAATCTCAGATATGATTTCTAATTAACACGCAATTTCTTTTTTTTTTTTCACTTTATTTAATGGGAACTTAATCTATATGCAATGCATGCTAATAATCTAATATGGCATGGCAACATGACCTAAATTACATGACATAGCAATATGATCTAAATTATATGACATGAATAGAGTAAATCCTAAAGAGATGCAATAATTAAATGCAATCTAAATGACCTAATTCTATTGACAGGCAATTTCTTTTAAATGGGCCTAAAAAAACTAAATGACGTGCATTTCAATTAATCTAACCCTAAATGACATGTTCATGACATTTTTTATTTCCTAAAAAAAAATGCAATTTACCCTAAAAAAGGAAGTAATTTATCTTAAGAAATTTTTTTATTTTTTTATGAAATTCGAAATTAAAACTAACACACAATTAAACGTGCAATTCAAATATAAAAAAAAAAAAAAAACTAGCAACCTAAATGAATGCATTTTTTTTTGTTTTTATATTTTTAAATTCGAAATAAAATCCCTATTCTAGATATGCAAAATAACCAGAAATATTCTCGAATCAATTGAAATCCTAATCCAAATGTCTTTTTGATTTTTCTTAGTGATTTTCTAAAACAAGCATTAAATCTAACAAGTAAGATATTCAAACAAATAAAGGATTAAAATAAACGAAAAAATAACCCGTTGTCTCACAGTCGATTAACGATTATTTTTAACCCTAAACATCGACAAGAAAAATCAAAATAATTAAAAATCTAATCCGAAATCTTACGGATCAAATTAATAATTAAATTAACTCAACAGTTAATATATCATAAACAAACCCCGAGAGTTAATACAATTAAAAAATGACCCGAAATCTTACGGGTCAAATTAATAATTAAATTAAACCTTAGGGACAAATCTACGGATAATGCCTACAGAATTCATGAAATGAAAATCACTTCAAGTTCACATAATAACTACTAAACCTAAAAGAAATAAATAACATAAAGTAAATAGAAAAAGAAAATAAAACTACCTAATTTCTTTTCTTTTTTTTTTTTTTTTGTTTTTCTCTTTCCTGCTTTCCCTTTCCACGCATGTTTGTGGATCTCCAAGGGCGGCAGATCAAACGATCCGGCGAGGGGAACTCCGGCAAGGGCAGATCAGCGGCGGCAACACAGGGGCGTGTCTCGGTCTTGGCGTCGCGGTGGAAGCACTAGGGTCAATCGGCTTCGTAGGTGGCGGTGCGGCGTCACGGCGAGGCTCGGCACGACTGGGCTGCAGATTTGGTGCAGCAAATTGGGCAGAGGACCCCGGAGGGGCGACCGGCGCGGCTCGGTGGCTTCGCGGCTGCGGGTGGATCGGCGCGGTTTCGGAAGGGCTCGCGCAGCGAGCGACGTGGGCGCGGCTCGCGGTCCGGTGGGCAGCAGGCGTGACGGTGGCTTCACGGGCGGAGCTGGGCGGCGCTCGGGGCAGCACGGCGGTGCTTGGACGGAAGCGGGTCGCGGCTGGGCTCAGGCTCGGCTTGCTCGGGCTTCGTGGAGGAGGTGCGGCGGTGCGCGCGCGCAAGGGGGAGTGAACCGGCGGTGACTGGGCGCGGGCGGCTTGCTCGTGGAGGAGGTGCAGCGAAGGAAGTCCCCAAGGAAGAAGATGAACCAGCTTTTTCTTCTCTTTTTACTTTATTTTTGCTTTTTCCTTCTGCTGCAACCTGACACACGCCTCTTTTGTCTCCCCTCTTGTACTTTTGCTATTCTCTCCTCAAAACCCACGGACAGCAACCCTCTCCTCCTCCCTTTTTGCTTTTTGTTCTTTTCTCTTTCGATTCCTCAAAGAAAACTAAATGCCCCAAAAATCCGAACAAAGAAGCCCCCCTTTCTTTACCGTACGTGACCCTTTTATACACCAAAAAAATGTATCCTTGTGGTATATTTCATTATCAATTTTGCTCACGTAAAATTCCATTGAATATATCGTTTCACCCCGTGTAATATTTTTTTGCATATTTGATAGAAAAAATTCCCTTTTGCACAAAAAATGCATCTTTCGATGTATATTACCTAAATCTATGAAAAATCTTAACAAAATATAACAAAAATAAAATTTTCCTAAACCTATATGCCATGTGATTGTTTTTTTATTTTTTTTAATTTAGCAAAATCAAATCCCAAAATTTTAGGTGTCAACAGTCGTCGACCCCCCCACCATCGTAGGCCCTTCTCGGCGACGGCGGCGAGGGCTTAGCCCTCAACCACCTTCTTCCTTTTTCTTTTTTTTTTTTTTTAAATTAAATTAAATTTAATTAATTTTTATATTAAAATTCAAATCCACGCCAAAATGACATCGTTTTTGTGTTTCTTTGTTGAGTCAGCACTCTGGCGAGCCACGCAAGCGAGAAAAATAATAAAAAATTGTCACGTGAGATTTTCGATGAGGTTCGCTAGAGGTGGCACTTTCTTAATTTTTGACACTTAAGTGTCCTTTCGTGCCAAGTTTTAGCATTTGGGGTATACTTCTTCCGGGAAAAAAAAAGAAAGTAATATTGCACAATTGACTCAATAAACTGTATCATTGGTGGCCTCTCTTCTTTTTCATTAGGACACAATGAGAATGTTTTCAGAACCGATCGCAGTATCGACATGTATTATCTTGGAAGTTGCGTGATTTATAGTAGAGATTGAGCAAAGTTTCACTTGAGTTGGATTTATTTACGAATAGTTAGTGTTTTCCTTACCTATAATTGACACTCATGCAGTGGTAGTTACATTATATAATAATAGAATGCATATACCGAGCAAGGTCTCTCCATGATTTTGGCCCTTAATTCTCAGGCTGTATTATCATTTGATCAAGATAATTTAAGATGGTATTCTTTCGACCCCAAAAGAGACATTTAGGGTACTTTTTTTTTTTTTGTCAAAATAGTCGGGCTAGATGACTGTTGCATGATTTTGTACCACAGTTCACTTTTTCTTTCTCTTGCAAATGTTCATCATTTCTTTTTCGTCTATACGTCCCTTCGATGTACAGTGTAATAGAAATTCGAGTCTATACTTGATAATCCATGATCGACATTTTGGGCAACGGCTGAATTAGGCATGCATCCTATTAGTATCTAGTTTCTTGACCTTGTTCTTGTTGTTTGTTCGAGTGGATATTGGTCTAAACTTCGGGACATTTTCTGGGCAATTGGGATATTGTCATGGTGAAAGTGCATATGATAGGACATTTTCCCCATAACTCAAGAATCGGACATCGCGACTCGATTTTCACAAAACTTCGACTTTGAGTGTCAACCCCGAAAAAATACTTCAATCAGAAGAATGCAAGGCACGAGCACTTATTGGACGTTGCTATATGTAGTAAATCCGGCTCAGCGAGAAATCCGTCACGAGTACCGACAAAACCCCTATTCTTCCTTCTTCTTTGTTTCTTTCTTTTCCTTTCATTCTTCTTCTTTTCTCCTTCTTTTCCCCTTTCTTGCGTTCGTCTTGACCTTATATAGGTGGACGCGCTTCTTCTCTCTTTTAATTGACTTTTCAACATTTCCTTTTTCTTGTACCTAGTCAAAAGTAGCAAATGTTACAATCTACCCTCTTTAAAAGAAATTTTGTCTTTGAAATTTCAATTTACCTCTACAATAAAATAGATGGGGCATTTACATCCCCTCCTCCTCGAACTCTCGAGAAATTTTTTTATAAGTGCACCTTTCACAAGCAGCATCTTGAATTGGCAATAACCCCCATGGGTGGTCACAATCAAACTCAAGTGTAGTAATCCGTTGTTTGAATATATTCCACAGTGAGCAACAACGTAGTACATCACTATAACTAGAAGATAAGCCATCCTCAATGCCTTTAGTAAATCCCATTTTCTCAACCAAAACCTTTAATTCTCGCCGAGTAGGCATTTCACTTGCTACAAAATGATGTTTAGAAATTTTCTACGCCAACATCATTGCAAACAACAACAACCTTGCAATCATTTGAAGATTAGCGTCCATCCGCTCAAGGGCCAGTCCTGAATTTTCTGTCAAAAGGATCATAGGCTGTCCCGACCATAGTAAATGACCACAGATAACCAAGCCGAGAATCCATAGCAACAAGCTTTGTCACTACCATCTGATTGATGGTCAAAGTACCTATTTTTATCAAAGCATATGACCGTTTTACAGCCAAAAGTCTCAACACTAGGCACTTTTCTAGGGAGAGCATTCTTTGGTGCCATTTTCCGTGTGCCAAACATGTTTTAATAACAATTGGCAAACCTTTAAGAATTGCAGCCACTACCTAGACAATGGTTGCTTAAAGTAATCTGTGCGCTTTTCGGAACATGAGTTTTACAAATTCAAAGAAAATATAGTACCATTCGCCTTGGAAAGCCTATGATCAAACAACGAGCAGCTAAACAAGCCGACAATCTTGTAATCTTAACAATTAAACCAGAATCAATGTCAAAACAAAGCAAAATATTGCAACAACTACGGATAGGATGAAGCTTTCACTATCGTTTCGAGAAGTTACATGTAAATCATAATAAAGTAAAGTAGGACATCATTTTCTATTGCCACTTTTCTCTATTTGGCTAAACAACACTTAAATGCTAACAAAAGGACTTCTATGCATTAACAAATTGCACACCAAAAGAGATTATTCAAGCCGTTTGAAATATGGAGCTTGCACATGAAACCTTAAAATTCTCGCTCCGACCAAACTATTACGGCAACATGACTCTTGCCAAACCCCACAGCTCTACAACGACATAATCCACCATTTCCATGAAATCCTATAGCCCAACAGCTCAAGAACTGGACTTCGTGGCTTCATTTTCACAAAATTTCGAGTTTGAGTCATAAACCCAAAAAAATACTTCAATTGAAAAAATGAGAGGCGCGAGCACTTTGTGATATGTAATAAATCCGAGTTAATGAGGCGTCCGTGGTGAGTACGCGCAAAACCCCTCTTCTTCCCTCTTCTTTATTTCTTCCTATCCCTTTCCTTCTTCTTTTCTCCTTCTTTTCCCCTTTCTCGCGTGCGTCTCGGCCTTAGATTGTTGAAAGAGCTTCTTTTCACTTTTTGTTGACTTTTCAACATTTCCTTTTTTTTTGACCCAGTGAAAGACAGCAAATATTAAGGCTTGACTTGGAGTTATTTGCGAATAGTCAGTGTATTTCTGAGCTATAGTTGACACTCAAATGGTGATTGTCACATTTTATAATAATAGAATGCATATGCAAAGCAAAGTCTCTCCGTGATTTTGGCCCTTAATTCTCAGACCATGTTATCTTTTGATGAACTAATAATTTAAGATTGTATTCTTCTGACCCCCAAATGAGATATTCAGCGTAGTTTCTTTTTTTGTCAAAATAGTCAGGGTAGATGACTCTTGCATGATTTTGTATCACAATTCATTTTTTTTTCCTCTTGCAGGTGTTCGTAATTTTTTCTTCTTCTACACATCCCTCCGATGTATAGTGTAACAGAAACTCGAGTCTACACTTGATAATCCATGATCGACATTTTCGGTATTGGCCGAATTAGGCATACATCCTATCAGTATCTAGTTTCTAGGCCTTGTTCTTGCTATTTGTTCGGGTGGATTTTGGTCTAAACTTTAGAGTATTTTCCGGGCAATTGGGATCTTGTCATAGTTAGAGCGCATATGATAGTCGAGGAATTGAGTTTTGTTAGATTTATACTGGGTTTTGGGACATCATAGGGTCAGCTGGGGGGTTTTGCAGAAAAGTTTGGGATTATAAAAAGGACAAGAAGTGGGTTTTGGTCTTGCCACAGTTGCTGGAGTTCTGCGGACGCACGATATTTACTTATGGAAAAAAGAAATAAATGCAACCATGAACGATCGTTCAGCTGGAGAAAAACGAAATGGTATCAGTTCGATGTTATAGGCGTATAGCAGTGGGCAAAGGCAAAAACCTCTCGGTTTAAACTTTTTCCAGCTGTGATACTGATTGGGTGAGGCATGACTACTACACTACTGGACTTAGGGCCCGTTTGGTTCGGCTTTGGGGAAATGCCATTGGGAGAATGCAAATACTTTTGAGGTAAAGGGGTTTGCGGAAATGTTACACTGTTTGGTAAATTGTAACATTGAAAGGTAACTTAGCATAAATACCATTTGGCAAAATTCACATTTGTAATTGACTTTTTGTCACGCCCTGATCCTCGAACACGTGCCCATCCCTCATCTGGTCGATTTATAGCGACGTCCTAGGACGCATCGCCGACCCTGTCTTTTTAATATGCGCATGCGGAAGCATATAATAGAATCCACAGACAATAAAATAATGGGATAGAAAAGTAAGGCTATATATATATATTTTGGTAACCCAGGGAACCTCGTAAGCCGACAGCCGGCGAGCAAACCCTGGGGGAGCGACTGCAGGATCCACCACCACAGTACTCCAGGTAAGAATCTCTAACGACGCCTCTGGGATTCGAACTTCTCCCCTTCGTGAGGGGGAGAGAGCCCGAGCCAGCTGCGTCGCTGCGGCGGTGGTAAAGTAGGGCTATATTTTTCACACTGAAAACCATAACCAAACTTTTATACACGGCAAACTACATAGTATATAATACAATATTATTCACAAGTCTGATCTACTATGCATCCGATCACAACTCGTAGTTTGCAAACAGGATGGGATCTCAGTCCTCATCCGGGTCGTACTCAAGATCATCATCATCCTGATCCTCCTCAGAATTTTCTTCACTAAGCACGTTTCCTTCAAGCTCTTTGTCTTCTGCTGGCTCATCATCAGGGTCATCCAACAGGTAATCCTCCTCCAGTCCCTCTACGGGCCTGAAATGATTATTCAATAACTAATGAGACTACGTCTCAGCGAGTTCTGCCCCCTAAGACTCGATTAGTAAACCAATACACTATCCGGGCTGCCTATGCACACATGGGTCAGAGGACTTACCTTGGCCTCAGATTCCATCTGCAAATCAGCACATTTCAATAGGCACCCAAGCAATCACATCATAGATCGATATCTCGATCAATCGACCTAGTCGATTACATGTCAATCCGACCATTCCCCGGTCGTCTCACTTATTCAGTCTCAAATCTTACTCACGGCTCAATGAGCATAGTCTAAATTACGGTCCAAAGGACACGACCTATCTTTAGGTGACAAAATTACGGCCCAATGGACGCGACCTCTATCAGGTGGCAAATTACAAAGGCGCGACCTTTAATAGGTGGCAAAATTATGGCCCAATGGGCGTGACCGATTCCAAATTCAATGGCAGAACTCGGCCCCACTGGCACAGCCATACTTTAGCGGCTTTCGAGGTTCAACTCACAACCTTTCATAGTCAAATTCTAATTGAACACCGACACTGATCAATTTTGGGATAAATCCCCACATATCATCAACTCACTCAATTTCCACAAACCAGTGCTCAATTAAATAAACAGGAAGCACCATTGCAATCAGGACAAAATTTCATCGTCGACCATCTCGGTCTAATTTCCGGAAAATAATTAATTAATTAAATAAATTCGAAAAAATAATTAAATAAATACTAAATCCAACTTAGGCTCGTAATGCTTGATTGGAGCCCGAGACGGGTCGGGAAAAATCCTGATATGCATTCAATAAATAATAAAGCATTTATACTCCCTAATGGCTATGGCTAACCACCTAACATGCATTACAATCCACTAATAATCACTAATCCATTCTAATCTAACCACCTAATCCTACTTAATTAACACTAATAAACCATTAAGCATAATTAGCAAACTAAGAAAGCATTAGTGAGTAAAACTCACTTGTGCAAAGCGAAGACCGGAACACCGCGACGGTGGCCGAACTTGCAACAAAATTCATGGGCTGCTGCAGGGCTTGAATTCAAGTGGGCCTCAAGCTTGCAACGGAATTGGGCCGAAGACACGGGCCCAACTGCTGGGCCAAAATTTGCTGGAGAAGGCCACACGGAATGGAGCAGCTTCGGCTTCGCTTGACTGAGCTGGGCCACGAACGAAGGAACGGGAGCAGTTGTTTCGGTGGACTCACGGCGTCGGACGATGTTGCTGCTTCGCTGGTGGGGTTGCTTCAATCTTCGTGGAATGGAGTCGCACGAGAGGATGGCAGCTGGCGGGTCAACAAACCTGCTGGAGCTGACTAAGATTTCGATGGTGGGGGTCTTCGTGACAGGAAATGGGGCAGGAGATGAAGACACGACGCTGAAGCTGTTGCTGGGTGAGTGGGGGCTTCACGGTCAACAAATGAGCTCTATTTGCAAGGATGTTGTCTGAGCTTCGGTGGATGGCTGCGTGAGGAACGCTCAGTGGAGAGACGGTGGTGTGTGGGTGAGTGGAAGAGAGGGGCAGAGAACGTGATTGCTGGCGCGAGGAAAAATGAACACAGAGAGAGATGAAGTCGGCTGGTGTGGCGTCCGAAAGGTGAAGAAGATGGGCAGCAAAGGGGATGGTCGCACCAATAGAAGGAGGGAGAGAGAGATCCAAGCTTAATAGTCAAAGCCAAATATCTATTTCATCATTATCTTGGTCCCCTCAAACCCACATGCATATCCCCTTGTCTCCCATTACTTTCTTATAAGATAATTCCACCAATTAATAAATTTTGCTACCTAAAATGCTGCCCCACACCTTATTCCGAATTTCCCAATCTTAGGATCAATTTCATCACTCAATTTCCCAAATTGAGGTCCAATTTCAATGAAGAAAAATCCCGAACAATTTTCTGTAAATCCCTGACACTCACAGGCTCAGCTTGGAAGTCCAAATTTCCCTTAATTTGGCCTATCCGAATTTCCGTTGATTTTCCGCGACGTCCGAATCCATGTTCCGTAAAAATCTCGGGATTTCCGAAAATTCTTTGGAGGGTGAGTCGACGTTCCTAAAATAGATTGTGACATGACAAATGTTCCATTTCTGAAATTGGATTTGAATTGGCGGTTAATTTCCATTCGGCGCATTTTTAGCGTGACCTAGACTACCAGGTAACTTTCAAGCATTTTTAGTGCAATTGACCCGTGGTCGATTTTCTTTGAGCCACTATGAACCCACTCGACTCATTGGCGACTCTCGGTTGTCGTGAAAATCTCGAGGATTCAAATACGGACACAAGGTCCCAAAACGATAGGAAAATCAGTCTAGTGCCAGTTGATGAGAATTTTCCAATTTAGTGGTGTCACCCACGATTAGCCACACATCTCAGTCGAGCCAGCCTATCTCTGATTTCGAATCGATTTTATATTGTGCCGTATTGGCCTCTAAAGATGAGCACAGTCGAGAAGCCGATTCCTGATCGAATTCTCAAGTCTATTGCATCTAATTTCCTTAATGGCTTCCCCAGATAGTCTAGTTATCTCGAGAGTGATCAGCTCTGAGAATAATCCTATAGGCGCGTCAATGAAATGCCCGATTTATTCAGTAGAAAATAGGGTTGAAAATCTGGGATGTCACACTTTTGCTATTTTTTATTTTTTATTTAAGTCTGAAAATCAAATTCCGGCGGTTGGCCAACCGCCGGCCAACCAGATCTGGCCGCCGGACCACCAGATCTGGCGGCCTAAGGTTGCGGGGGCCATATCTGGCCATCCGATGACCAGATCTGGCCTTAAGACCGCAAGATCTGGCCGCTGGACTGCCAGATCTGGTGGCCTCAAGTCTCGACCTCATGCGGTGTCGCTTGGCGCGCGCGAGCCAGGCGACGCCGCCTGAGGTCCGCGCGACGACTTAGGCGACGTCACCGGCTCGCGCGCGCCGGGCGACGCGCCGCGAGTCACGAGTCCCGCCACCTCGAACGGTGGTCACCGAGGACGCGGGACCCCCACGCGGCGGTGGCGGCTGCCGGAGAAGCCGAACTCTCAGGCGGCGGGGAAGACGAAGACGAACGGGGAAGAAGGGGGAAGAAGATGAATAGTAACGTCGATGAACAGTGAACTTGCATTTCCGAAATGCCCAATGCTCAAAGCTGGTCCTCCCCTGCATTGGGCTTTTAGTATTGGGAATGCTGATATCTAGCCAAGGAGCTTTCGAAAATAGTTGCCAAACACCAAATATTTTCCCCAAGGGGCTTTGGGGGCCCAAAGCCCCTTGGGAAAGCTGAACCAAACGGGTACTACGTCACAAAAGCGAAAACAAAAAAGAGTACTGGACTAACTTTAAAGATGAAGGAAATGATCATTCTCAAATGTCATAAATGTTGACTTTAACTTGGAGTGATTGGTGGATTTTCATTTTCATGAACTTTAAAATGTGATAAACATTGACTTGACTAGGAGTTATGCGCGGACTTTCATTTTCATGAGCTTTGATTGAAAAGAGTATGGATACATTCGTCTCTCACACAGCACGTAAATCCCTGGTGCACAGAATATCCTCTGAGATGAGAATGCATCCATAAATTAAAATGAGCATTTTAGACGTTCCAATATACTAATCTTTATTATTTATTCAAAATATATTTTTCACGCTGATACTTTTTGTAATTGAAAACATAATGTAAAATAATGATTCTTGCTTGAACATGATATGTAAAGAACATGTTATATTGCCTATATTATCTTTGTTGTAACTGCGAAATCATGTCTTATACTAACTACATGATTAAAAGAAGTCTACCCCTTTTGTTTGGCACGAATGACGTTCCACGTTCCCATATTTTGCTCCCTGTGCTGGAGCGATCCACGCTTCACATGACCTAGGCCTAGCCTGTAGTATTTGGACATTTGCGATAATTACCCAACTTTGAGGGCAAATCCCAAGTGGATCGACATTTCCATTATGGATGCAGACACAAACGGAGGACCATGGCATCTCTCTCTACAGTGCCTCCATTTTGGGGGTTTTGCCTATATGGTCAGCCAACATGTGAACTTTGTTGCTTGATTTGTCACATACTAAAATCACCATGCCCTTACTCAATATATATACCTTTTAATGTTTCCAATTAAGATCTCTCTAACAGCTAAATCTCTCTACCTCTTCTATTGTGTCTCCATGATATCCTGATGAATGGTACATTACCATCATCCTTATGAGCAACAAGACTAGTTAGCATCATTATTCCAAAGTTAGTAAACTAGTTAAGATAAAAACATAAAATAGATGGTGTCTTTAGAAACACGCAACGTAGACTGAGAAACGACCTTAATATGAATAATGACGTAGACTCAAAAGACTTGGCTTGATTTGAGATTGGCCCTTCGAATAATTGGATAGACTTGTCCGCAATCTTCGCAATGGCACTATTCTTGCTTCCAAATTGACGGGGACTTCTTGTGTAGAAGGGGTTTGGTCATCAATTCTCAAACTTCGTTTGCAAGAATGGACGTGCCTTTTCTCCTTGATGATGATTATCATATGTGTCACACCCCAAATCCCACAAGGATAGGGGTAATGACACGGCCGTCCTTTCACCCGAAGGACACGGCCATCAAACCATCAAAATCCAATTTCTAAAGGTCTCTACGATAACGCTCTGACTTTAACAATCACTAATCGAGAGACTTGAAAAACACGAAAGACGAATGGAATGAGCAATCACAACTCAGTGAATAGTGCATATCTTCCGCATAGATCAAGCACCCATTATGCATATTTACAAAACCAACGGGATCGACATTTCTAGTGAGTCGAGCCTACAATATTTGGATATTAGCAATAATGACCCGACATTTAAGGTAAATCCCAACTGGATCGACATTTCCACAATGGATGCAGACATAAGCGGAGGACCATGGCATCTTTCTCTGTAATGCCTCCATTTTTTGGGGGCTTTGCCTATGTGGTCAGCCAACATATGAACTTTGTGGCTTGACTTGTCTTACACTCAAATCACCACGCCCTTACCTAATATATATACCTTTTAACGATTCCACTTATATCTCTCCGACAACTTTAATCTCTCGACCTCTTCTATCGTGTCTCGATGATACCCTGATGAATGGTACATTACCATCACAAGGCTAGTTAGCATCATTATTTCAAAGTTAGTAATCTAGTTCAGATCAAAACGTAAAACAGATGGTGTCTTTATAAACACGCAAAGTGCAGCGAGAGGAACAATTTAATATGAATAACGACAGGGACCCAAAAGACTTGACTTGATCCGAGACCGGCCATGCAAAAAACTAGACAGATTTGTCCGCATTTTCCGTAATGGCGTTGCTCTTACTTCCAAGTTGATGTGGACTTCATGTCTAGATAAGGTCTGGTCATATGTGTATTTTCTCCCAGATGATGACTATCATATGTGTCACACCTTGAATCCTATAGGATAGGGGGTAATGATACGGCAATCCTTTCACCCGAAGGATACGGCCATCAAACCACCAAAATCCAATTCTCAAATGTCCTTGCGATAATGCTCTCACTTTAACGACCGCTGATCGAGAAACTTGAAAAACACGAAAGAGGAATGGAATTAGCAACCACAGCCCAATAAGTAGTGCATCTCTAGTGCATATCTTCTGAATAGATCAAGCACCCACTATCCATATTTACAAAATCAAACAAGAACTCATTTAACCCAAATTCATAATATAACAAACTTATAATAACATTCTTTGGTGCCATTTTCCGTGTGCCAAACATGTTTTAATAACAATTGGCAAACCTTTAAGAATTGCAGCCATTACCTAGACAATTGTTGTCTTAAAGTAATCTGTGCACTTTTCGGAACATGAATTTTACAAATTCAAAGAAAATATAGTACCACTCGCCTTGGAAAGCCTATGATCAAACAACATGTAGCTAAATGAGCCGACAATCTTGTGATCCTAACAATTAAACTAGAATCAATGTCAAAACAAAGCAAAATACTACAACAACTACGGATAGGATGAAGCTTTCACTATCGTTTTGAGAAGTTACATGTAAATAATAATAAAGTAAAGTAGGACATCACTTTCTATTGTCACTCTTCTCTATTTGGCTAAACAACACTTAAATGCTAACAAAAGGACTTCTATGCACTAACAAATTGCAAACCAAAAGTGATTATTCAAACCATTCTAAGTACGGCGCTTGCACGCGAAATCTTAAAATTCTTGCTCCGACCAAATTGTTACGGCAACACGACCGTTGCCAAACCCCACAGCTTTACAACGATATAATCCACCATTTCCATGAAATCTTATAGCTCAACAGCTCAAGAACTGGACTTTGTGGCTTCATTTTCACAAGATTTCGAGTTTGATTCCTAAACCCAAAAAATACTTCAATTGAAAAAACGAGAGGCGCGAGCACGTCGCGATATGTAGTAAATCCGAGTTAATGAGGCGTCCGTGGTGAGTACGCGCAAAACCCCTCCTCTTCCCTCTTCTTTATTTCTTCCTATCCCTTTCCTTCTTCTTTTCTCTTTCTTTTCCCCTTTCTCGGGTGCTTTTCGGCCTTAGATTGCTGAAGGAGTTTCTTTTCACTTTTTGTTGACTTTTCAACATTTCCTTTTTTTGACCCAGTGAAAGACAGCAAATATTAAGGCTTGACTTGGAGTTACTTGGGAATATTCAGTGTATTTCTGAGCTGTGGTTAACACTCAAATGGTGATTGTCACATTTTATAATAATAGAATGCATATGCAAAGCAAAGTCTCTTCGTGATTTTGGCCCTTAATTCTCAGACCATGTTATCTTTTGATGAACTGATCATTTAAGATTGTATTCTTCCGACCCCCAAAAGAGATATTCAGGGTAGTTTCTTTTTTTGTCAAAATAGTCAGGGTAGATGACTCTTGCATGATTTTGTACCATAATTCATTTTTTTTCCTCTTGCAGATGTTCGTAATTTTTTCTTCTTCTACACATCCCTTCGATGTATAGTGTAACAGAAACTCGAATCTACACTTGATAATCCATGATCGACATTTTCGGTATTGGCCGAATTAGGCATACATCCTATCAGTATCTAGTTTCTAGGCCTTGTTCTTGCTATTTGTTCGGGTGGATTTTGGTCTAAACTTTGGAGTATTTTCCGGGCAATTGGGATCTTGTCAAAGTTAGAGCGCATATGATAGTCGAGGAATTGAGTTTTGTTAGATTTATACTGGGTTTTGGGACATCATAGGGTCAGCTGGGGGGGTTTGCAGAAAAGTTTGGGATTATAAAAAGGACAAGAAGTGGGTTTTGGTCTTGCCACAGTTGCTGGAGTTCTGCGGACGCACGATATTTACTTATGGAAAAAAGAAATAAATGCAACCATGAACGATCGTTCAGCTGGAGAAAAACGAAATGGCATCGGTTCGATGTTATAGGCCTATAGCAGTGGGCAAAGGCAAACACCTCTCGGTTTAAACTTTTTCCAGCTCTGATACTGATTGGGTGAGGCATTACTACTGCTCTACTGGACTTATTACGTCGCAAAAGCGAAAATAAAAAAGAGTACTGGACTAACTTTAAAGATGAAGGAAATGATCATTCTCAAATGTCATAAATGTTGACTTTGACTTGGAGTTATCAGTGGATTTTCATTTTCATGAACTTTAAAAAGTGATAAACATTAACTTGACTTGGAGTCATGCGCGGACTTTCATTTTCATGAAAAATTTGATTGAAAAGAGAATGAATGCATTCATCTCTCATACGGCACGTAAATTCCTGATCCACGGAATATCCTCTGAGATGAGAACGCATCCATAAATTAAAATGAGCATTTCAGATGTTCCAATATACTAATCTTTGTTATTAATTCGAAATATATTTTTAACGCTAATACTTTTTGTAATTGAAAACATAATGTAAAATAATGATTCTTGTTTGAACATGATACGTAAAGAATGTTGGAAATATAATCCAGAAAATACACACTGTTTGTTGTAATCAGAATATAAAATTGGAGGTGAGGTACGGATATCCGAATCTCCTTAAGGCGATTAGTTCCTGCCAAAGGTGCCCCGCAGATTCACGAACTATGCCTCCCAAGATACAACACCTCGAACCTGTTTGGATCAGCACTATGCAAACAGATGTCAATCGAACCGTTCAATTGAACCAGCACACTCAGAAAAAACAGAAGAGTAGAAAGTAATTCAAAGCTTTTTGGAATCAAGTAAACCAAAAACCGTTTGTGTGTAATGAAGCTCTATGCTTCTATCTATTTATAGAGCTTTTTGGTTCATGTACTAAAGAGATACATGAATTAAATAGACGCGTGTATCCACGAGATTCATGAATAAAGAGATACGTGAATCCAAGAGATTCATGTATCCAAAGATACGTGAATTCAAGAGATTCATGAACTCAATAAATACATGAACTGAAATATACATGAATCTAGGAAATTCATGAAATCAATAGATACGTGAACAGAAAAGATTAGGAAATACATGAATCCAAAATAGATACGTGAATAGAAAGGACGTATCATAATTATTGGCTTTCGTTGATCCATTAACCATAATGACAACAATCCCCCACATTAATGGATCAACAAAACATTTTTTGGCTCGAAGGAATCTGAGCATACCTGATGAAATACACCGCATCAAGATAGGTAGCTTTCGCTTTGAACCTTCTTTAGTGAAAGCCTATCGGACTTACTTAACTAGTCGATGGACTAAGCCTTGAATCGCCAGTTGTTAGTGTAAGCCTAGACAATAAACCTCACACGGAGTACCTCCAATTCAAGATTGGTTCTCGTTGTGTTCGTTCTTTCGGCCCTGAACCTCTCGGGATTCATGCGTGCTTTAGAAAATCAAGCCTTTAAAAATTTTCATAGAGTCGGCCAGCTCCACGCATATAGGTGCATTCCTTTTAAAGATAGCCTACCATATCTCACTTGGATGTTACATCCCAAGTTATAGGAATCATTAAACGCATAGCGTACCCTTAATAATGCTTTGTAGGAAAGCACTTGTTGCATCATAGGAATGGGAGACAGTGCTCACACTAGAGTTTCCAAAATTTGCGTTGTCCTATTGAACCTAGTCCATGGGATCTCCAATCGCATAGGTTAGGTTTCCACCCTGGAATCTCTTTATTGGGTTAAGGCTCTTAAACCCATTCCCCTCGATGCGCAGTTTATCTGCTCTTTTGACAAACCTTTTGTCAGCGGATCCGCAATATTTTCCTTTGACTTTACAAAATCTAAAGAAATTATCCCATTTGAGAGCAAGCGCCTTACGGTATTGTGTCTACGACGAATGTGTCTAGACTTACCGTTATAAATCACATTATGTGCCCTTGCAATTGCCGCTTGATTATCACAATGTATGCAAATTGCAGGAATAGGTTTTGGCCACACTTTGGAACATCTTCTAAAAATTGTCGAAGCCATTCTCGCTTCTTCAGCGGCTTTATCCAAAGCAACAAACTCCGATTCCATTGTAGAGCGTGTTATTAGAGTTTGTTTAGAGGATTTCCATGACACTGCGGCACCTCCTAGCGTGAACACATATCCGCTAGTTGATTTCGATTCATCAGAATCTGAAATCCAGTTGGCATCACAATAACCTTCCAAAACAGCTGGATATTTGCCATATTGTAGAACATAGTCTTTTGTCCTTTTCAAATATCCTAAGACTCTCATCAAAGCATCCCAATGCTCGTGACCGGGGTTACTTGGTATATCTACTCGGTTTGCTTACCGAGTACGCAATATCGGGTCTACTTGCAATTCATGATATACATGATGCTGCCGATTACTTGAGAGTATTCCAGCTGTCTGACACTATTTCCAGTGTTCTTTCTTAAAGTTAGGTGTGAAAGAAAAGGATTGTTTGCATCTTTAATGCCGAATCCTTTAAATCTCTCAATTACCTTTTCAATGTAATGAGATTGTGTTAAACCTAAGCCATCGAAATTCCTTAGAATTTTGATGCCGAGT
Source organism: Eucalyptus sp. ANBG9806169 (assembly GCA_014182395.1). Classification (NCBI taxonomy): domain Eukaryota; kingdom Viridiplantae; phylum Streptophyta; class Magnoliopsida; order Myrtales; family Myrtaceae; genus Eucalyptus; species Eucalyptus sp. ANBG9806169. The sequence goes on along the minus strand of CM024573.1, from coordinate 37,620,940 downwards.
ATAACATCTGCTACACCTAAATCTTTCATCTCAAAGTTCTTCTTGAGAATGTTCTTGGTGATTTTGATGACCTCAATGTTATCTCCAAGAATTAGTAAGTCATCGACATATAGACAAATAAGTACATATCCAACTGTTGTGGATTTAGTGTACACACATTTGTCACACTCATTGATTCTATACCCATTTTGAATCATTACCCAGTCAAATTTCTCATGCCATTGCTTAGGAGCTTGTTTAAGTCCATACAATGATTTGACAAGTCTACACACTTTGTGTTCTTGTCCTTTGACCTTGAACCCTTCAGGTTGTTCCATATAAATCTCCTCGTCGAGATCACCATTTAAGAATGCAGTCTTCACATCCATTTGATGTATCTGCAAATTGTATAGTGAAGCTATAGCAATCAACATCCTTACGATGTTATTCTTGTGACAGTGAATAAGTATCAAAGTAGTCAAGACCCTCTTTTGTCTAAACCCTTTGGCTACAAGCCGAGCTTTGTACTTATCAATGGAACCATCAGCTTTTAGTTTTTTCTTGAATATCCATTTACATCCAATTGGTTTATTTCCAGGTGGAAGATCAACCAATTCCCAAGTATGGTTACTTAGGATAGAATGGATTTCATTGTCAACAGCTTCTTTCCGAGAAAAGGAGCATCGGAGATGACATTGCCTCTTTATATGTTTGAGGCTCACCTTCTAACATGTATGTTATAAAATCAGGTCCGAAAGATTTTTCAATCCGAGACCTTTTACTCCTTCGAGGTTCGACTTCTTGGGTCAGAACTTCATCATTTTCAGATTCCGATTCTCTAAGCCTTTTCTGAGAAAGTTCTCCTTGATTTCTTTTTGCAGGATATATATCCTCAAAAAATTCAGCATCCCTTGATTCTAGGATTGTATTGACATGGATTTCCGCATTTTCAGATTTGTGAACCAAAAATCTATATGCGCTACTATTTTGAGCATAACCGATGAATATGCAATCCACCGTTTTAGGTCCCAACCGAGTTTGTTTAGGAGGAGGAATTGCCACCTTGGCCAAGCACCCCCACACTTTTAGAAAATTGTAGGATGGCAACTTTCCATTCCATAACTCGTATGGAGTTTTACCTGTCTTTTTGTGGGGTATTTTATTAAGAATATAATTTGCGGTTAAAACGCCTCCCCCACAAGTTCGAGGTAAACCTGAACTCAAAAGCATGGCATTAGCCATCTCCTTTAGTGTCCTGTTCAATCGTTCAGCAACTCCATTTTGTTGTGGAGTATAAGGTGCAGTCGTTTGGAGAATTATTCCAAAACTAGCACAAAACTCTTTGAACTTGATTGAACTGTATTCTCCTCCTCTATCGACCTAAGCACTTTGATTCGTTTATCAAGTTGGTTTTCAACTTCATTTTATACTTGACAAACATGCTCATAGTCTCATCTTTGCTAGTTAGTAAATAAACATAGCAAAATCTAGTGCGATCATCCACAAATGTGATGAAGTACTTCTTTCCACCTCTACTTTCTACAAATTTTAAATCACATAGATCACTATGGATTAGTTGTAGAGGTTCACTTGTTCTTTCAACGGATTTGAAAGGTTTCTTAGCAAACTTGGCCTCAACACAAGTCTCACACTTGTAACAGGCATCCAACTCAAATCTTGGAATTAACCCCAAATTTGCTATTTTTTTCATTGTACCATAGTTTACATGTCCTAATCTACCATGCCATAGATAAGGAGACACAACAATGTAAACTGAAGACTTTTCTTTATTAATAGTCTTTGGGTACACATACTTTGAGTTTACATCAATGACAGCCACATTGGCCTTAAACGAGGTCATTACACAAGTACCCTTTCCCCACATACATCCCTCCTTTAGAAAGTACAAATTTGTCGAGATTCAATTACAACTTTGAAACCCTTCTTGACAAGTATGGGGCCAGAAATTAGGTTTTTCCGAATCTACGGTACATGCAGCACGTCCGCGGGGCGACCTCCTTGCCGATGTAAACTTCGGGATCACCTTTCCTCTTCCGGCAATTTTTGCGGATGCAGAATTCGCCATATAAAGTTTCTCATCTTCTTCAGCCTTCTCATAAGATGAGAACATGTGTTTGTCTGCACAAATGTGATTTGTGGCACTGTGTCTAGCCACCAGCCATTAGTGTTGGACACCGGGGATGCTTCGGACATTACCACGAGACAGTCTTCCAAAGTTGTCATGTTCTGTCAAATTCAGTTGCTGGGCTGCACCATCGTTCTTGCCTTTGTGCGGGCGCTTCTTGCAATCCTTAGCACGATGGCCAGGCTTGTTGCATATAAAACACGTCCCTTGAAATTTCTGGAACTGCTCCTTCTGCTTGCCTTTTCCTTGAAAAGACATCTTCCTTTTCTATCTTGCTTTGGGATTTGGAAGATTCCACAACGTTGGCCTTTGGCTCGGACAAATGGTTCGCACTCCTTCTATTGTCCTCCTCGATTCGAGGCGCAAAATGAGATCTTCAAGGCTCATCTCCTTCCGTTTGTGCTTCAAATAATTTTTGAAGTCGACCAGCCCGGAGGCATTTTCTCAATCATAGCCGCCACTTGGAATGATTCACTAAGAATCATTCCCTCGGCGAAGATGTCACTCGAAATTAATTGCAATTCTTGAACCCGACTCATGACAGATTTAGAATTCACCATCTTGTAGTCCAAGAATTTGGCAACCACAAATTTCTTGGTGCCGGCGTCCTCGATCTTGTATTTCTTCTCTAAGGACTCCCATAACTGTTTAGCGAGATTCAATATTACAATAAACATTATAAAGAGAATTCACTAAACAGTTAAGGATATAATTTCGGCATAAGAAGTCCCCATGCTTCCAAGCCTCCAACGCACCAAGCGTCGTGACATCTTGCTCATTTGGACTAATTATCGGGCACACCTCCGATAAATATTTCGTCAGATTGAGCATGGTCAGATAGAAGAACATCTTCTGCTGCCACTGTTTAAAGCCCACTCCGGTGAATTTCTCCGGTTTCTCATTAGCTGAATGGCGAAGGTGTTGCCATCACAGTCGGCAAAGTTCGTTGAACTACTCCTCCGAAAACGGAACCAAAAGCCATTTGGCCATCTGTTCTTCGAAAAACAGTCCGGGTATACCGGTCGAATGACTTGTACCCGCACCACCAAAATTGGTGTTAGCCCAAGGGCCCGTAGCATAAGCTGCTACAAATTCAGACCCTGAGGGTTGAACATCTTCCATAGCAACGGTCGAATTGACCAAAGGAACGTCTCCGGAAACATTCGGGACATTGAAGGGCACTTGATTGTTTTCAGCCATCTCAATAATCTGACAAGAACAACAAACACAGTGAGTAAGATATTCGCCTTAAGATTGTTGGAAATATAATCCAGAAAATACACACTGTTTGTTGTAATCAGAATATAAAATTGGAGGTGAGGTACGGATATCCGAATCTCCTTAAGGCGATTAGTTCCTGCCAAAGGTGCCCCGATTCACGAACTATGCCTCCCAAGATACAACACCTCGAACCTGTTTGGATCAGCACTATGCAAACAGGACTCAATCGAACCGTTCAATTGAACCAGCACACTCAGAAAAAACAGAAGAGTAGAAAGTAATTCAAAGCTTTTGGAATCAAGTAAACCAAAAACCGTTTGTGTGTAATGAAGCTCTATGCTTCTATCTATTTATAGAGCTTTTTGGTTCATGTACTAAAGAGATACATGAATTAAATAGACGCGTGTATCCACGAGATTCATGAATAAAGAGATACGTGAATCCAAGAGATTCATGTATCCAAAGATACGTGAATTCAAGAGATTCATGAACTCAATAAATACATGAACTGAAATATACATGAATCTAGGAAATTCATGAAATCAATAGATACGTGAACAGAAAAGATTAGGAAATACATGAATCCAAAATAGATACGTGAATAGAAAGGACGTATCATAATTATTGGCTTTCGTTGATCCATTAACCATAATGACAACAAAGAACACATTATATTGTCTATATTATCTTTGTTGTAACTGCAAAATCATGTCTTATACTAACTACATGATTAAAAGAAGTCTACCCCTTTCGTTTGGCACGAATGACGTTCCACGTTCCCATATTTTGTTCCCTGTGCTGGAGCGATCCACGCTTCACATAACCTAGGCCTAGCCTGTAGTATTTGGACATTAGCGATAATTACCCACCTTTGAGGGCAAATCCCAAGTGGATCGACATTTCCACAATGGATGCAGACACAAAGGAAGGACCGTGGCATCTCTCTCTGCAATGCCTCCATTTTGGGGGCTTTGCCTATATGGTCAGCCAACATGTGAACTTTGTGGCTTGATTTGTCACACACTAAAATCACCATGCCCTTACTCAATATATATACCTTTTAATGGTTCCAATTAAGATCTCTCCGACAGCTAAATCTCTCTACCTCTTCTATTGTGTCTCCATGAAATCCTGATGAATGGTACATTACCATCATCCTTATGAGCAACAAGACAAGTTAGCATCATTATTCCAAAGTTAGTAATTTAGTTGAGATAAAAACATAAAAGAGATGGTGTCTTTAGAAACACACAATGTAGACTGAGAAACGACCTTAATATGAATGACGACATAGACCCAAAAGACTTGGCTTGATTTGAGACTGGCCCTTCGAATAATTGGATAGACTTGTCCGCAATCTTCGTAATGGCGCTGCTCTTGCTTCCAAATTGACGGGGACTTCTTGTCTAGAAGGGGTTTGGTCATCAATTCTCAAACTTCGATTGCAAGAATGGACGTGCCTTTTCTCCTTGATGATGATTATCATATGTGTCACACCCCAAATCCCACAAGGATAGGGGTAATGACACGGCCGTCCTTTCACCCGAAGGACACGGCCATCAAACCATCAAAATCCAATTTCTAAAGGTCTCTACGATAACGCTCTGACTTTAACAATCACTAATCGAGAGACTTGAAAAACACGAAAGACGAATGGAATGAGCAATCACAACTCAGTGAATAGTGCATATCTTCCGCGTAGATCAAGCACCCATTATGCATATTTACAAAACCAACGGGATCGACATTTCTAGTGAGTCGAGCCTACAATATTTGGATATTAGCGATAATGACCCGACATTTAAGGTAAATCCCAACTGGATCGACATTTCCACAATGGATGCAGACATAAGCGGAGGACCATGGCATCTTTCTCTGTAATGCCTCCATTTTTTGGGGGCTTTGCCTATGTGGTCAGCCAACATATGAACTTTGTGGCTTGACTTGTCATACACTCGAATCACCACGCCCTTACCCAATATATACCTTTTAACGATTCCACTTAAGATCTCTCCGACAACTTTAATCTCTCGACCTCTTCTATCGTGTCTCCGTGATACCCTAATGAATGGTACATTACCATCATCCTTATGGGCAACAAGGCTAGTTAGCATCATTATTTCAAAGTTAGTAATCTAGTTCAGATCAAAACGTAAAATAGATGGTGTCTTTATAAACACGCAAAGTGCACCGAGAGGAACGATTTAATATGAATAACGACAGGGAACCAAAAGACTTGACTTGATCCGAGACCGGCCATGCAAAAAACTAGACAGATTTGTCCTCATTTTCCGCAATGGCGTTGCTCTTACTTCCAAGTTGACGTGGACTTCATGTCTAGATAGGGTTCTGGTCATTAATTCAAAAACTCCGACTACAAGAATGGATGTGCCTTTTCTCCCAGATGATGACTATCATATGTGTCACACCTTGAATCCTATAGGATAGGGGTAAGGATACGGCAATCCTTTCACCCGAAGGATACGGCCATCAAACCACCAAAATCAAATTCTCAAATGTCCCTGCGATAACGCTCTCACTTTAACGACCGCTGATCGAGAAACTTGAAAAACACGAAAGAGGAATGCAATTAGTAACCACAGCCCAATAAATAATGCATCTCTAGTACATTTCTTTTGAATAGATCGAGCACCCACTATGCATATTTACAAAATTAAACCACAACTCATTTAACCCAAATTTATAATATAACAAACTTATAATAAGATAATAAGTTATATATGCTTCAACATAGCTATACTTATAGCAGAAATATTCATTTCACATTAATATTAACACATTTCAATGGTTCAGTCCATTGATCAATCTCATCAAAACATACGTCAATGATTCATTCCATCAACTAATCCTAAATCACATGTCAATAGTCCATCCATTGACTAAAATCCTGCTCAAATATCTAACCATGGTTACGTGTAACGTACCGTAACAAGGTGACCAAGCTCCTTACCTTGGCAAGGTCTCCATCTATATTGCATGTGACTAGCTCATAAGGATATCCTAAACTAGTATGCATAGCCACAAATCCCTCTATTGGCTCACAACGATATTGAGTACGAAACCCACATCCTCCAATACCCACAAGATCAATCCAGAATATTTATCACAAGTTGGTTTCATAAATTAAAATATATAATCTTTTGCAACTTGGTTTATCATATAGAATACACTTCACTATACATTTCGAAATAACATTTCCCATATCATTTCGAAATCTATTTCATAAACCCGTGATATTTTGAAATGCTTTTTAGAAAACATTTCTCAAATCATTATAGAACTCATTTCATAAACCAGTTCACAAATCAATAAATAAATCTCTCTCTCTCTCTCTCTCTCTCTAACGCCCGATCCAAATTTTATGCTACAAACATGCTTGTTTATAACTCATAATATATTAAATCTTTATTGCTTTAAAGACTTGAGTTTACAAATTCATAGAAAAAATTGCACTACTTACTTGGGAATGCCCAAGCCAAACAACGTGTAGCTAAACAAGCCGACGATTTCGAAATCCTAACAATTAGATGAGAATCGACATTAAAACTAAATAAAACTCTACCTCAATTGCGAAATGACTAAACTACGCCTAAATGCTACAAAACAACTCCCATGCACTAACAAATCGCTCATCCAAAGTGATTATTCAAAATTATCCATAATGCGGAGCTTGAGCGCAAACCCTAAAATTTCGCTTCAACTAAACCGTTGCTTCAAAATAACTCCTATCAAACCCCACGGCTCCATGATGCCATAATCCACCATTTCCATTAAATTCCAAAGCTCAACAACTCAAGAGTTGGACTTGACAACTGCTTAGATTGAAAGTACGAGGGACATGAGCACTTACTAGACGTTGCAATACATAATCGAGTCGGTTTATAGAGGTATCCGTCGCACGTGGAAATACCCTTTCTTCCCTTTTTTTACCCTTTTTTTCCCTCTTCTTCTTCATTTCCCTTTTTTTCTTTTTCTTTTAGCACGCAAGCTCTCGAGTGCGCTTCGTAAACTGAGCGCCCACTTCTTTGCTTTGTTGACTTTTCAACTTTCTTTTCCTTTTCCTTTTCCTTTGTTTTGCTTTTCACCTTTGCCTTTCTGACTTTTGAAAAAAACCATATTTTACAATATGTGGACCTTAAATGAGCTGCATGTGTATGATGCACATAAGGTGCATGTACGAAACCTCAACTTGTCATGTTAAAATAGGAGTCTCTGCCCGCCGTTCGCTATAAATGATCAGGGTTTGATTGGAGGACCCATAAACCCTTCACTCTAAAACAGGAATTCATCCTTACCCTCATTGCTGATGGGGAGGTATCGTTTCCAAGTGCTCACCCTAGTAACTCTATTACTTATTTTAAATAATTCATGTGTGTGCTTCTATAGCAATTCAACATTCATTTGCCAAGAGCAAGAAAGAGAGGCTCTATTCCAGTTTCGACAAAGCCTCTTAGATCAATCTGGCTTGCTTTCTTCATGGGAAGGCAAGGATTGTTGCAGATGGGAAGGAGTGATTTGTGATAAAGTCTCTGGTCATGTCATCGAGCTCCAATTATTACCCCAACCAGGAAAAGACGAACCTAGTATTTATTTTCCCACTGTATCGATGCTCTCCTTGGTTGGTGAGTTGAACTCTTCTTTGCTCCACTTGAGATACTTGGACCGCTTGGACTTAAGCGGGATCAAATCTAATCATCAAAGAATCCCCAAATTTCTCGGTTTGATGAAACAATTGAGGTACCTCAATCTGTCGAGTGGCAGCTTTCATGGAACGGTTCCTCAACAATTGGGAAACCTCACCAAGTTGGAAGTCCTTGATCTTCATAATGAAAGAGAATTGCTTGTTGATGATATCCAATGGGTTTCTTATCTTCGGTCACTAAAATACCTCGACTTGAGTGGCTCAGAATTTGCAGATGGAAGAGGATTCATGCAGGTGATTAGCACGCTCTCAGCTTTATCACATTTGAGCTTATCAAGTTGTGAATTCTATAATTTTCATCTGTCTTCTAATAACTTGGCAAATTCTACTTCACTTGTTAATCTTCACTACCTCGATCTGTCAATGAATCTTTTCGAAGGTCCCATCTCAAGCATCATATTTCAAAACATGACATCTCTCCAGCATCTTGATCTTTCAAGGAACTCTTTCAACTCGTCAATTCCCATGTGTTTTGACAAGTTTACTAGCCTTGTTCATCTCAATCTCGAGGGAAATGCTTTTGAGAGCATTGAAGGAGGCTTATTCTCATTCTTAAAGAATAAGCGGTACCTCAAGTCATTGGTTTTGTGTGTTAAACATATCGGAGAGGAGATTTCAACAAGCCAGGTAAATTCTTCGGGACTCATTGAGAATAACTTAGAGAGTCTGCAGATAGTTGGTAATCATCTTAAGGTTGCTTTGCCCAATTGGTTAGTGCTCTTTACTAACCTAAAACACATTCGGCTTCCATTTAATTCCTTCTCCGGTTCAATCCCCAATGTCATTGGGTCATTGTCGAACTTGGTGACTCTAGATTTTTCAAATAATCTATTGAACGGATCCATTCCATCCTCATTAGGTCAGTTGTGGTCGTTGATATCGTTAGATCTTTCTAATAATCAATTGGTGGGGCATATTCCTGAATCATTAGGGAAATTGTGGGCTTTACAATACTTGTATCTTGAAAGTAATCATTTGGCTGGCTCTATACCCAATAGTTTCGGAAAGCTTTCTTATCTCTCGTTTCTGTATCTTGGTAACAATTCCTTGGGAGGTGTGATTTCGGAAATCCATTTTTTTAATATGTCAAGGCTCAAGCATTTGGATGTTAGTGACAATAATAACTTGACTTTCAAAGTAAAACCCAGCTGGATACCCCCTTTCCAACTTGCATTCGTTGAAATGGGATCTTGTACATTCGGAACTCCATTTCCTCAATGGATTCGGACACAAGTGGAAACCGAATATATTAGGCTCTCCAATGCTTCCCTCTTTGGGCCCCTGCCAAATTGGATAGCCGACTTACAGCTTTACGGGCTCGATCTATCTCACAATCAAATTACCGGACCCTTGCCCAGCTTATCTTCTTATTGTTCCTATTTGGATCTCTCCCACAACTTGATGTCTGGAGCTCTTCCAGTAGATATCGGTTTGGTGTACCAATTTGATGCTTTGCATCTCAATGATAACAAAATCAATGGCAAAATACCGTCATCGTTATGTGACATGAGAGGCTTGGCTATTTTGAATCTTGCCAATAATAAGCTATTTGGCGGTATTCCAGACTGTTGGAAGCGTTCTTCATCTCCCTTCATATTCCTTCCATTGTCAATGGGACCTTTTCTTTCAACCCTACACTTGAATGGAAACCGTCTCAATGGGAAGATTCCTCTGTCTTTGGGTTATTGCACAGCTCTAGTAATTTTAGACCTTGGAGAGAATAACTTCTCCGGAAGCATCCCAGCATGGTTTAGTGGAAGCTTTCCGCGTTTGTCAATCTTGAGGCTACGAGAGAATAGGTTTACTGGAAGCATCCCTCCACAGCTTTGCTCACTCTTAGGATTGAAAATACTAGACATAGCAGTGAACAATTTGACAGGAACGATCCCACATTGTCTTGGCAATATGACAAACATGATAAAGTCCAATCATGTCAATCCATTAAAAGATATAACTTTCTTTCCATCTGTATCACCACTGTCATATCATCATGCACGACTGCAACAAGGTAATTTTTGGGATCAAGAGGTTGTGGGTGAGATCATGAAGGGAAGATACTATGAATACACTGAAAGTGTTCTGCGACTTATGGTCAATTTGGATCTCTCAAGCAACAATTTGATTGGGTCAATTCCCGAAGAACTTACTGTTCTTTCTGGCTTGTACGGCTTGAACTTGTCGCACAACCTTCTCTCCGGAGGTATGCCCATTGGCATTGGGAACATGGTGTCGCTTGAGTCTCTTGATCTTTCGAACAACCACCTCTCAGGGACTATTCCACAGGGCATTTCATTGTTAACATTTTTGGAACACTTGAACCTATCACAAAACAACTTTACTGGGCAAATTCCAGAAGGAAATCAAATCCGGACACTCGATGATCCTTCCATATATGCTGGCAATCCTCTACTCTGTGGGGATCTTCTAAAAAGAAAATGCCTAGATGCCGACGCACCTCAACCTCCGAAAATCCCTCACCCTGAAGATACGCATGAAGAGGATAAGCTTGAAGAGGCGTTGTTCTACGGGGTCGTAATGCTTGGATTTGCGATGGGGTTTTGGGGCTTCTTTGGAATTTTGCACTTCAAGAAGGATTGGAGACATGCATATTTCAACTTTGCCGATCATGCAACAAATAAGGTATATGTGGCTATAGTAGTGAATGTAGCCAAGTTGAAGAGACTGAGACGGTCAAGAAACACATAAATAATGAGCAGTCTCTTGCCCTCTCCTCCCCTGTCTTTGGTCATTCATTTTGGGTGTGTGAAATTTCCCCTCTCCTTCCCTGTCTTTGGTCATTCATTTTGGGTGTGTGAAATTTATTGTGCTTTCCATTAGTTGGCTTATTGATGTAATGTAATTACAGTGCTGTGAGGTTTCCAACTTTGTCCAAGAATATGATATATGCATATTGAGAGAGAGGCTACCATTGTTGAAACTAACATGGATGCTCTCCCCCATGACACAGAACACTAAGCTGACGGTGGAGAAAAAGAAGGAAGCGAAAAGACTAGGTCGTTTTCCCAGATTCAAAGTTGAATACAACTAAAATTTCAAGTCCAAAATTGGATTAAAGATCAAAAGCAGATTTGCAAAATTTCAAAGAAGGGAAGAGAATTCTAAAGCAAGCGTTTATGAGATATTTGTTTGAGTTAGGCAAATTTCAAAATCAGATCTACCAACTTTCAAAAGGAAAGAAAGCTAAAGGTTCTAGAGGTTCGAACTAGAAACAACTTTTTGTTTTTTTGTTTTTTGTTTTTTGTTTTTTGTTTTTAATTTCTTTCTTCTAAATTTTGACAAATGTTTTTTATTTAACTATTTTATGGTTTTCAATACGCACTTAGGATGCCACATGAAATGCCAACATGGCGTTTAACAGGAACTTAACTACTATATCTACATTTCTTTTAGCAATGGCATTATAAGTTTACCAACTAAATCAGAGATCTCAACTGAAAATTTTGCGGCTTTCCATTTCCGTTAATGAATATTTTGCTTCTGTTGTCTCTCTCAGTATTCATCCACAGCACAAATTTTGCTTGTCCCCTAAAGCCGAAGTTGTTTTTTTTCCTTCCTTCGGCCAAGAAAGCTGACGTCGAAGTTGAAGGCATTGATTTGCCTATTGAAAATGGGGATAGTTCCTGTTCTCAATGTTTGGACAGGATGAGTTTGCCCAGAAGCTTATCTATTGTCAACGACTATATAGATCTGAATTTAACCTTACTTAAAAGATAAAATTCGGGTTGCTTTATCAAGTTTAGCTATGCCTGCTTTCACCACCACAACTTGGTTAAGTTTACTTGGTCACAAATTGTTTTCTAAGCTACTTCAGATCATGGGTTTTCTACGCAACTGCTGGCTTTCTTTAACAAGGAATGTTGGCAATTTATGATCATCCCATCTATCCTAGAAAATCGTCGAAATAATTTGCCAAAACTGTGTTTTGTTCATTTGATTCTGTTTATATTTTATCTTGATTTTTCTGTGGTTTTTGACCTCAGAGGCCTCTTGATGAAAACCAATCCACGAGTATCGAAATTGATGGCAAAGTCATACCCTTAGCTTCTTATTTCTTCCCCTTCGCGAATGACTCTTGTTCTTTGCTAAAAATCAATCATGCTTGTCGCCAGTCTAAACTAGGCTTTATCTCTGAACTGTATATTGAGTTTGAATTCCTCAACCCTTCCCATATTCAACATCGATCCAAAGCTCGTGCCACATTTTTCTCTACAACATGGTGGTTAGATTCTGCTTTTTCTGGATGCTTTTAGCGGTTTTCGTGAATGTTTATCCCCACTCATTTTCAGACCTGTTCTTTTATGATAAGATAAGAACATATGCTGTCTGATTCTTTTTCCTTGGGTGGATTTTTCTCTTATTTTATTTTATGATAGCTCTGAGTTTCTTAGTGTGGTTTATATGTTGAAATGGTCCTGAGATCCTTTCACTTGCTGCACATAAATTGCGCTACCGATCCCTTGCTTAACGACCATCACTATAGTATAGTGATTTACATCCATGGGATATAATTAATGCGTAACTAAAGAATCAACTTACATCCGTCTATTGAAAGAAAAGCCTACACAGAGAAAGTTGTTTTACAGATCGAACCGTTTTTGTTTTCTATGGTCGAATGATCATTTATCTTGAATTTTTATGGACAAGCAAACTCAAGTTTAAAATAGGTGTTGCGGGAGAAGAATTCAGAAATAAAGAATAAATAATTACAGTTGTGATGTTGTGAACGTGATCACAATATGTTTTTCGTTGTTATTTTCTGTTGTCTTGCTTTTTAAGCAATGGCTGACATATTCCCGTGTGTAGCATGGGCAACAAGACTAATTAAGATTGCTAAAATTAATAATTTAGTAAAAGTTATAACGTGAATTGAACAGTGCCGTATAGACGCATTTATATAGAGAAACAATCGTTAACCCATAACACTTGACTTAATCCGTGTTCGGCATTGCAAAATTTTGGCTTAATTTTCTACTATCTCCTTAGTGGAGCTGCTTTTCACTTGGACTAATTTGTAGAGGTTGAATTCTCTCTTCTGGATGGGGCCAAGTCATCAATTTACAAACTCCAATTGCAAGAATGGATGTGCCTTTTCTTCTGTGATTATGATTATGTTATACGGACCTTACGTATGCTGCATATACATCCTTTGAAACTAAGGCTCCAAGAGACCATTAAAATTTTAATTGTTACTCTTTTATTTATAGCAAAATCTACTTATTAGTTTCACCTTCTACTTGATGTGGGACTAAGGCTCCAAGAGACCCACAAGGCACTTCAAGCCTCCAAGAGTCCCACGTCGACTAAACATTCAAAGAGCAAAAGAGAGATTGTCTATAAAACCTAAGCTAAGCACATCCTTTAGCCAAATTGTTCATGGCCTTCATGGTTAAGGTTAAGTGTGAGACACACGAAGTGTGATTGATATTCACACAAGTGAAGTTTGAATATATTCATATAGAAACATGTGATTATGATTATGATATACGGACCTTACAAACTCGAGTGTTGCTTGTGCACTGTGTATTGATTTTGACTCGAAAGCGTGTCGTGAATGAGTACGTGGCCTACCTTTCGAGGACGCCCTCCAAATGCTTGATGAAATGCCTGAACCAGATTCACATTGTCTTCTTTGATTCTTGGTCTGCTCTTGGGAGTATTTTGGTCACTAGACATAGCTTTGTTTGTTTTCGTGCCGTTCTATTACTTGGCATGTTGTTTCTTTGTGTGGTTGTTGTGTATTGGTTGTTTGGACGCTGAACATAGGCACATTAGCGGGTAGATACGTTCAACGTGGTGGCCGTGAGTGCGGCAGTGGCATTGTTCCGGTGACCAGAATTAGCCTGTGATGGAGGACCAGCGGTGGATGTAGATTGATTCACTGTGAAGCACAGCGTTCAAGTTCGAGCGCTTTGGTTCTGAGTCGCGATAAAAATCCTTCAAATATCGTGCTGCAGTGGGCAGTGGGGAGATCCACCATACTTTAGAGAGGGAAGAACATAGGAAATGAGCTTGGGCTGAACTTTAGTAAATCTAGGTTGGGCTTAAGTTAATTGAGTCTGATTTGGTTTGGGGTCTTGTGGATTTTGGGCTTAATTCGGTTGAGATTATTTGGACTTGTCTGGTTCAGTTTAGTTTGGGCTGGACGTTTTAGGTGAGTTGGGCTTTTGAGTTTAATTCAGGTTTGTTATAAGGTCTTGGTCGGATTGGGCTCAACGTGGGAATCTGTCCGCGAATTGGTCCTGCTCGGCAGGCCCGGATTCGGGCCCGAGCCCGACCGCCCTTGATAGTCCATGCCGATGTCCTTATTTGCGGATTTAAAAAAAAAAAAAAATTAAACAATTCAGAATTTAGAAAATTTAGAAAATTCCGAAATTGATAATTTTTTTTAGAAAATTCGGAAAATCCCTAAAATTCCATGAAAATTCAAAAATATTTAAAAATTAGAATTCCCCGAAAATGCTTTAAAATAGTCTTTTGAGTAGCCTTTTCTTAAAAGTATGGGGAAATCATTAAAAAATTGTGCTCGAAATTTGAACCAGCCCTTATGACTTTACAATAGGGTTTTGATTGTCCTTAAAAAATGAATGCCTTTGATTGAGCACTTTCGATATGTTCATTATGGTTTCCATTTACCTTGGTTAGATATGGCATGCCCCCTGATTTAGTAATGTTAAATCTTTGCTATCTCATGCAATTTATTTAATGTTTTTCTTGGCTGTTGATTGTTATTTTAACGATTGCGCACTCGCATATTTGTCTCACATGTTAGTGGATAGTTTAAAATCAATCCAAACTGCCTAACAAAAATCTTTTTAAAAATGAACAAGATTATGTATCGAAATGTCATTAATTGATTAATTTGTGTAATTAAGTTCTCGGCTCTAAATTCTCTGGTTATGTAGAAAGTGGAGTACACTCCTATGCCTCATTTGATTTTTAGCTGACCTCAATAGGTTAGTAGCGATTCCTTTTTTTAGAAAATTCTCATAGTGTCAATTTGGATACCTAATGTCGCACAAGGTATCGGGTTGGGAGAGTCCACATCTAAATTATGGGTCGTAGGTCTGTTCTTTAGTCAATACCACTAAACTTATTTCCCTCCTCCCTCACGATAATAATGGACACTCAAATGCTGGTAGTCACATTTTATAATAATAGAATGCATATGCACAGTAAAGTCTCTCCATGATTTTGGCTCTTAATTCTCAGATTGTGTTATCTTTTGATGTATCCATAATTTTTTTATTTTTTTTGGTCTATATGAACAGATAATTTAAGAGTGCAGAAAACTGAGAATCCAAAGTAGTTTAGAAAACAACTCATGTTTGAGTAAACTTAAGCAATACAAGATGGTGAACACATGTATAGCTAAACTTGATAAAGTAACCTGAATTTTATTTAATGAGGCTAAATTCAGATTCTACACATCACTAATATTAATAAAAAAAAAGATTCAAAAGATTCTGATTTTTTTTAAAATTAAATTAAAAAATTATTATTAAAAAATTAGTTAATTAAAAGGAAAGAGTGAAGTAAATAATTTTCATGCATCACGTTTATGTTAGAGATATTCGCATTGCTAGCATTAATTATTAAAATTTCCCAAAAATTTTCAAAAAAATCGAAAATTTATTATTAAAAAAAGGGAAATTAGAAAAAGAAAGCTGACCACGGGCCAGGGCAGTACTGGCCCGGCCCATTTCCTCTCTTCTCCCCCTGTTACTCCTTTTCACTTGGGCTGGGGCCCAGCTTCCTTCTTATTTCTCGCCTAGGCTAGCCCATCTCCCATTTTTTCAGCCCAGCTCGCGCGCGGTCCTCTTCCCCCTCACGCCAGCCACGCTTCTGCAGACAAGAGGGCAGAAAAGAACAGTACAAGCAGAGGAAGCAGAGCATCGCGAGGGGGCAGGTGGCGGCGTGATCTGCGGGTGGGGATCAGTCCGGCAGGCAAGCCGACGGTAGCAGAGGCCATGCGCGCCTGCCGATCGCCCTTAAGAGCAAAAGGGGGGTTCGGCTGGGTTTTTGGCCGTGGGGAGAGCGATGGAGAGAGGGAGAGCAAAGGGGGATTCTGGTTTTTCCACAGATTTTGGCTGAGAGAGAGGGAGAGCTCGAGGGAGAGAGAGAGATTTGAGGGACGGTGAGCAAGAGAGCAGGGGGGCGCTGGTTCTTGCAGGAGAGGAAAGGAGTCCTCGCTAGTTTTCTGGTTTTTGAAGAGAGATAGATTTGCTGCTGAGGGAAGCGAGGGAAAACCGAGAGGAAAGAGGAAGGATAGAGGAGGAAGGATGCTCGCGCAGTGGAGGACCCCCCGTGATCGTCAGCCACCATAGCCGGGCGGAAGCTTCAGTCACAGTTGTTGGGCGAGAAGAGATATTGCCAATCGTCCGTTGAAGCTTTGTCAGCGACCATTCAACAGTGGAAGCTTCATCCCCGAACCAGGTAGGAGCCCGTCACACAAACACCCCATTTTTGCACTCCCCGCTGAACCCGAGATTTGAAACTTCCTTTTCCTTGCAAGATCCTGAGCACCTTACATAGAAATAAGAATGATTTGTGATCGAAAATGCTGATTCAAAGATCTGTACGTTGAAATCGAGGCTTGTTTCGCCATGAATATAAATCGGGAACTTATTTTTCGATACGCATGACATGTGTTCGACAAGACGCCTCAATGAAACCCCGAAATATATATTTTATCCGATCGACGTTTGAAGCTCAGATTAATGTTTGATAATTCATATGTTGTTGAAATTCGTCTGCTTTCTTCGTGTTTTGATGTGCTTTCGTGTGACTTTGCACCATCCAAGCCAGTCTTGCATACGCCCCTTCGCCGGAGCTAGCCTCCCCACCCCGGTGAGAGGTTCAAGACTGTTCGAGTCAGCGTCTCTCCTCATTCTTTAGTACCTTTATGTTTGTTTGATATCTGGAATTTCTGGTGTTCAAACTATAGTTTAGGTGACGTTTTTTTTTTTCTTGTGAAATTTAATGGTTGCCGGACTGGGCGGCCGGCGTCGGTCGTCGCCGGTCGGGACGACTGGTGGGTGCAGCGGTGTAAGTGCCGGTGTCCGGAGAGGATGGTTCGGTGTCTGGTCTTATGAGTTTGAAAAATAAAAAAGAAGAAGATGAAGTTGCAGAGAAGGAAAGCATCGGGCGCTGAGGGTGGCCGAAGGAAGAAGAAGGTGCAGGGAATAGGACAAAATAGGGAAAAGACAAAAATAGAAAAATAAAGAAAAATTAGAAAAATTAGAAAATTAGAAAAATTTCGTTTTTTTAATCCGACTGAGTTAGATCCGAGTTTGGGTCGAGTCAGCGTGACGGATTGGGTAAACGGTCTGAACCCGTTCCCCGAATAAAATAATAAGAAATTAATTAAAAATAAAGAAAATTTGGAAAATTATTTTAAGAGAATTATTAAAAATTCAGAAAATGATAAAAAAAAATCTCGGGACATAATAAAAATTTAGAAAGAGAATCGATGAAATATTATGAATTTGACAAAATCATTTAAAAAATTAAAAATTCCGAAAAAACATTAAAAAATTGAAAAAGAAAAAAACAGAAAATCCCTAAAATTCTTTTCTTAGAAAATTCAGAAAAATATTGAAAATATATTTAAGAAAATTCCTAAAAATCCAAGAAAATTTTCAAAAAATTTTAATTTCTCAAAAATAGCTTAAAAAGTCTTTTTTGGGAGTCTTTCTCATTAAATGTGTGAAAATCCTTGGTGAAAATCGTGGTCAAAGTTAAACAAGCCTTTGGGGCTTTACCTTAGGGTTCTAATTATCCTTAAAAATGAATGTCCTTAATTATGCATTTTCATTATGTTGGCTATGGCATTCCTTTAGCTTAGTTAGAGATAACATGCTCCTTATTTGATAACGTTAAATCTTTGCTCTCGTATGTAATTTATTTAACGCTTTTCTTAACTGCTGATTGTTATTTCAATGATTGCGCACTTACATAATTACCACACGTGTTAGTGGATTGGTATAAAATTAATTCAAATTGCCCGAGAAAAATCTTTTATAAAATGAACAAGATTATGTATAAAAAATGCACTAATTGGTTAATTAGTATAATCAAGTCCCTGACTCTAGATTTTATAGTTATGTAGGAAGTGAAGTACACTTCCATGCCTCACTTGGTTTCTAACGGACCTCAATAGGCTAGTGATGACTCTTTTTAACAAAATTCTTATGGACGCCCTAATGTTGTGCAATGTATGAACTTGGGAAAGCTCGTACCTGATCATGGGCCATAGGCATGTTCTCTAGGCAATGTTCGTAAACCTATTCCCTCCCTCAAGGAGTAGGTCGCGACACTTGCTCTCTCCGACCACACCACAGCAAATTGACCCATTACAAGAGTTATCTCACTCCTGATCGACTAAATAAGAATTATCTCACTCCTAATCGACTAAACGAATTGAACCTCCTAAGGTTTCGATCACAGCGTCAATTGAATTTTGGCTACTAAGCTCTTAAAGATGGACGGAAGAAAGCCCTAGAAAATGAACAAGGGAAGCAACATAAGCGAGGGGATAGTGAAGGTCTGCACAAGCCTAACGATTTGCATCTCTTCACCAAATTTGACCTGGATGAGAGCAAGCCCCAGCAAAGGCTGCCCTCACCAGATTTGGGGAGGCTCGCCCTCATCGAGCCTTGCTTGTGGCTGGCTAGCCCACTTGGGCATGGCCGGCTAGCAAAAGGAAGAAGAAATGAAAGAAAAAAAATAATAAAAATAATAAAAAAATAAAATATTATTAAAAATTTTCTATGTCAACATTGAAATCGATAGCTTTTTTCTTGAGAATTTGCCCAAATTCTACCTATAAGTAGATCTACTTTATATACCTCTCCCGAAATGGATGACTTTTTTCTTTGATCAGATCATAGAATCCAGATGATTAGTACTGCGTTATTTTGAAACAGTTCATTCATGGCAGTAGTTCATTCTGTATAACCTCGAGACTATCCACCAAAACTAAAACGCTTCACGAACTTTGAAACGCGGAACACGCCCAGGCCAACCACACTATGGCCAGATCTCTACCCATACTCATCCTCATCACGCTTTTCTTCCCTCTAACCATCTTTGCCGCACGATCCCAAACATCCGCCCGCAGCCTGTCGTTCGAAGCTGGGCCAACAAGATCGGAGAAGCTAAGCTGCCTCCACTTCTACTTGCACGAAGTGTTCACTGGCCCAGACTTCACCGCCATACAAGTAGCCTCCGCCCCGACCTCTAGCCAGTCGGCCACATCCTTTGGCGCTGTCTTTGTGATCAACGACATGCTGAAGCTGGGCCCTGACGCAGGCTCAAAGCTTGTTGGCCAGGCTCAAGGCCTCACGTCATCGGTGTCGCAGTCCTAGTCGGCCTTGTTGATGGCCGCAGACTTAGTGTTCAGCGAAGGCAAGTTCAACGGGAGCACTCTTGAGTATGCTCGGAAGGAACAGCTTGGCGCTCGAGGTGAGGGAGATGGCGATTACAGAAGGGACTGGAGCTTTCCAGCTCGCACGCGGTTATGTTCGGACCAAGACTCACTCCATTGACCAGACGAGTGGACTTCTCGTTTCGGAGTAGGACGTCTACATTTTGCATTACTAAGATCCGTGGCTTCCCAACGTCATTTGTACGATATATTCTTCCTTCTTCATGTAAGATTGAAGAAAAGCTTATCGCTCATCCCCATCATTAAGAGCCAAGTATGTCGGTACGAGGATCTTTTGTGCCGGATTAATAGCCAAGTCGTCACTGTTATCTTTGATTTATTGGTTGGATTTTACATGCATGTAAAACAAAGTCGAGAATGATTTTACATGGCGGCCGTCAGATGGTTGCAATTTGTCCATTGACTTAGTTACCCAACTGAAATAAATTGTAGATGCAAAAATATCATGCTGGGGGAGATGTGAAAGAGACACGAAACATTTGCAATGTCTAAGATTTTGATAGATTATAGCAAACTTTTTATAAACAAAATTACGTTAACCAAACAGCCAGAGCGACGGCCCTACCAATTCCTTCGAAATTTTAAATCTGAATTTTTTTATATGTTAATTACACAACGATATTTAAATTTATTACGCCTTCATATACCTCATCAAAATCCACCGAACCAATCACCTTTTGTCTACAATTTTATTGTCGATGACAAAATTGACTAACTCTGGGTTGGTATCAACGATTAATAAGCTCAGTCGACAAGAATAAAGTTTGGTCAAATTCCTCCTCATCCGACCTCGCAATCCTCCTCCACCATCTTTGAATTATGTTATAGCTAATGTAGGAAGAAATTTATAAGCTAATAAGTATATGTCTATCAACGGAGGGAACACCCTTTGGTCCCTTCCACTATCTTTTAATTCTGATTTCTAATTAGAATAAAAAATATATATATAAGTCTTGACTAAAATTTTTGTAAAACTTAATGCATAAGTTATTGTTCCTAATTCATCAGTTTTAATATTATGCAAAATGCAAATCTTTTCATAGTGACAAGGAGTCTAGTGATCAAAGCGATGCCGCCACCGGAGCTTACCAGGAAATTCAGCAATTTCTTAAAGATAAAATTTTTAATTAAATTATTTGAATTGTTGAAAGAATGTAATATGTTTTGAATGGAACAAGCCAGGTCACTTGAGAAATGAGTGCTTAAAGCTCAAATCAAAGGATCTGAAAGGCAAAAAGGAAAGGAAAAAGCCGAGTCACTTGTAAAAAGAAAGAACGTTGATTTAAAAAAAGAAATGAGTCTGTTAAAATTGATCTTGAAAATTCGACAAATGAATATGAGGTTTTGAAAAAGAAACTTAAGAGTGGAGCTCTTCCTTTCAAGGAGTTATGGGAAGCACAAAATAAATTATGTTACTGAGACATGATTTTACTCAGAGGAATGATCGTGGTCAGTCATGTTCGCATCTCATGGATGTTATGGTTATGTTAAATTTGGACATATTGCAAGAAACTGTTATTCTGGAAGATTTTGATTCCTAAGGAAGTTTTTTATGGATCAAAGGTTGTTTTTGGTAACAAAGCAGCATATTCAAAAATAAAAAGAGAAAGTTATTTTGAGGGGGGAATTTGATTATGTGATTATTTTTCAAAGGAGAAAAATGTTAGATTTTAAGACTTTGAGTTGTTTTTTTTTTTTTTTTTTTTTTTGAAAAAAATTGTATTCATGGTTTAAAAGGATAGATGAGAAATACATAGACTTTTAAGCAAATCAAAGTAGAGCAAAGGCCAAAACACTACAAAACAAAGCAAAATCTAGAAAATAAGAAGGATTAACAAAGCACCGATAGGGTTAAGCACACGCTCGTTCCGAAAGAACAGATCTGTCAAGCAAAATAACTAGCGACCAATCACTAGATCTTGTATCATCCGCCAAAAATTCCTTCTTCAATAATTATGGTGGTGCGTGTCTAGGTTCGGCTTCCTCTACACCATCGCCAGAGACAACCAAAATAGATTGAATAGACATAGATCTAATCTTTGGAAGAGCAAATTTTTATAGTTTAGCGAGAAGTTCCTGCGATCATCGTTGAAACTGGAGGTAGAAGATCTGTATGCAGACAAAATACGAGACGTCGAATTTATGAAAACATTGTTAAACTTCCAAATCTAAATCGAAAAAGAAGAACTCCTTGGTCTAGAACTAGATTTGGAGAGTTCAAACTCTCAAATCTAAAACTAGACCGGGAGAGCACAACTCTCAGATCTAGAACGGGAGAGAAAAAAGAGGAAAAGTACTGAAAAAAAAAATAATTTTAGTAAAAAAAAAATCAATCAAATAAATATGAACAATACACTAAATCCTCAATGTTTCCTTAATTGCAAACGAGACCGCCAAGTTCTTAAAAACACACCAACATCTATAGTGTCAAAGTGTGAGAAATTTCTTGAACATGGATTTGATATTGTACATCAAAAATGAGATAAGAGATGCACTTGAGTGTGAAATGTAGAGTCGAACCACTATAAATTACTTAATCTTTGGATTTAGAATATTGTTCATATTTCTTTGGTTGAATAAATTTTACTATATTTCTTGGTTGCCCGAACTTTGATTCAAATGGTTGCCGTTGTATTTTTGGGCCGACAACTATTTCCTAAATCAGGCTGGGTAGTATCTGACATATAAGGCAAGCTAATAACTATTAGACCAATATTAATCCTCAACGTTTCCTTAATTGCAAACAAACTGCTAAATTCTAAGAAAACATGGAGGAAGTGGAGAATCATAATGCGGAAGATAGATTTGAGGATTTTATATATAATTCGATATTCTAATGAAGATTACATTGATTTATTTGTAGACTTTACGAGATAACTATTGAAGGTAACATATCAATCAAGGATATGCATTCTCAAATAAGATATAGACATAATCCAGAGAGATATTCATAATCAAGTAGATATCCTAATATCATTAATCGAGGAATTATATTACCTTCCCTAAATCTCCATATACCTCTAGATCTAATTTCCATACATTCCAATTTACAAACACCTCCAAAAATCTATCAAATCACCCCAAGCATCAGAATTTCACAACATCGCACCTTCCTCTCTACATACGACTTCTTATCTTGTTTGCTCGAGAGAGCCATTCAAAGAATACGTCTGATTCTCACCCAAATGGAGACCCTCACTTTTCCCCGTATTTTCATAGTTGTCCTCTTTCTCTTAGGTTTTAATTCCCGACACTCTTATCCCAAAATGTCCTCAAATCCAAAAGGATAGAGAGTCGATTACCATGCAAAATTTGGAGATATTTATGTTCAATATATTTATTTTTTCCTATTGTGGTTTTAATTTTAATTAAATGATGAAATATATATATATATATATATATATATATATATATATATATATATATATATATATATATATATATATATATATATGCTGGAAATAAGTCTCCCCAGGTTCTCAAGATTCACATTTCAAGCCAAAGTAGAGCAAAGGCTAAAACACTACAAAAAATTGTATTCGTGGCTTAAAAGGATATATGAGAAATACATAGACTTTTAAGCAAATCAAAGTAGAGCAAAGGCCAAAACACTACAAAACAAAGCAAAATCTAGAAAATAAGGACTAACAAAGCACCGATAGGGTTAAGCACACGCTCGTTCCGAAAGAACAGATATGTCAAGCAAAATAATTGGCGACCAATCACTAGATCTTGTATCATCGTCATTGATGAGCACACGCCAAAAATTCCTTCTTCAATAATTATAGTGGTGCGTGTCTAGGTTCGGCTTCCTCTACACCATCGCCAGAGACAACCAAAATAGATTGAATAGACATAGATCTAATCTTTGGAAGAGCAAATTTTTATAGTTTAGCGAGAAGTTCCTGCGATCATCGTTGAAACTGGAGGTAGAAGATCTTTATGCAGACAAAATACGAGACGTCGAATTTCCGAAAACATTGTTAAACTTCCAAATCTAAATCGAAAAAGAAGAGCTCCTTGGTCTAGAACTAGATTTGGAGAGTTCAAACTCTCAAATCTAAAACTAGATCGGGAGAGCACAACTCCCGGATCTAGAACGGGAGAGAAAAAAGAGGAAAAGTATGAAAAAAAAAATAATTTTAGTAAAAAAAAAATCAATCAAATAAATATGAAATATACACTAAATCCTCAACGTTTCCTTAATTGCAAACGAGACCGCCAAGTTCTTAAAAACACACCAACATCTATAGTGTCAAAGTGTGAGAAATTTCTTGAACATGGATTTGATATTGTACATAAAAAAATGAGATAAGAGATGCACTTGAGTGTGAAATGTAGAGTCGAACCACTATAAATTACTTAATCTTTGGATTTAGAATATTGTTCATATTTCTTTGGTTGAATAAATTTTACTATATTTCTTGGTTGCCCGAACTTTGATTCAAATGGTTGCCGTTGTATTTTTGGGCCGACAACTATTTCCTAAATCAAGCTGGGTAGTATCTGACATATAAGGCAAGCTAATAACTGTTAGACCAATATTAATCCTCAACGTTTCCTTAATTGCAAACAAACTGCTAAATTCTAAGAAAACATGGTGGAAGTGGAGAATCATAATGCGGAAGATAGATTTGAGGATTTTATATATAATTCGATATTCATAATCAAGTAGATATCCTAATATTGTTAATAGAGGAATTATATTACATTCCCTAAATCTCCATATACCTCTAGATCTAATTTGATCTAATTTGCATACATTCCAATTTACAAACACCTCCTAAAATCTATAAAATCACCCCAAGCATTAGAATTTCACAACATCGCACCTTCCTCTCTACATACGACTTCTTATCTTGTTTGTTCGAGAGAGCCATTCAAAGAACACGCCCGATTCTCACACGAATGGAGAAGCTTGTCATTTCCCACATCTTAGTTGTAGCCCTCCTTTTCTCAGGTTTGTTTGCTTTCACATCCATTGCCAAATTTGTTTTTTTTTTTTTCAAATATGTTCAAACGAATCTTGACGATTGACACTACATGCAGGCATGTGTGCGGTGCCCCGTGCAAACGCGGTGACATGTTCGCAGATACTGGACCCAAACAAATGTTCTTTCTCCGACTGTGTTATGGAATGTGATTCCGCGCACCCTGACCCGAACCAACAGGCCGTGGGAGGGTGCTGATTCGATTCGTTAGGCCACTCTTATTGCGTTTGCATCTTCAATTGTTGATTGTTCGATGTTTCGCTATGTTTCTTCTTGAGATAAAAAACTTGCGATGGTATCCAACTGAAGATGTCGTCATATCTTGATGACTTAATAATGATAGCATTGCGCAAGTTATCGTACTCATCGCCATCTATTATCTCTTCTTTCATGTTGTCCATTTAGTGACTTGGTTGCATGATTATGAAATTGAAGCATAATTCCCTCTCTTTTATGCATGGATGGGAGCAAACAAAAGGCAAACCGACTAGCGTAAGTGAAAGGGGACTACAAAAAAAAAAAAACAAAACAAAAGGCAAATGGCACGTGAGTGTGTGTCCAAATCGCGAGAAGTTCTATGTCACGTAAATTATTTATGTGAATTTAGTACACCTCACCATTTGGATTTGACAAGTTCAACCGAAGTTGGCCGCATTCAATGGTAGAGATTTCGCAAATATCAAATCAATTAAGCTCACGCCATAATTTAGGGAATTAATAGGGTTTAGGTGATGCACGACCCTCGCTAAAGCCATAATACTTTTTCCAGCTTCAAGTTCTTTGAGGAAAGACCAGTAAATATACTAAATATATGTTCAATTTTTGAGAAATACATTCAAAGTAAATTGATTTTACTAGACCGTCCTAAATTTAGCTTAAATTCATGTAAAAGATAAAACAAAGTACTACCACCATTTGACAATTTCTATAGCTTCTTAAAACATTTATAACTCCGCATACCTCTAGATCTAATTTCCATGCATTCCAATTTACAAACCCTCCTAAAATCTATAAAATCATCCTAGCATCAGAATTCCAAATATCCACAACATCGGATCTTCCTCTCTACATGCGCGCCTGCCGATCGCCCTTAAGAGCAAAAGTGGGGTTCGGCTGGGTTTTTGGCCGTGGGGAGAGCGATGGAGAGAGGGAGAGCAAAAGGGGTTCTGGTTTTTCCGCAAATTTTGGCTGAGAGAGAGGGTGAGCTCGAGGGACGGTGAGCAGGAGAGAAGGAGAGAGGGGAGCACGCTCCATACTCGTACAGGAGAGAGAGGGGGCTGGTTTTTGCAGGAGAAGAAAGGAGTCTTGCTGGTTTTCTGGTTTTTGAAGCGAGAGAGAGAGAGAGAGAGAGAGAGAGAGAGAGGTTGCTGCTAAGGGAAACCAGAGAAAACCGAGAGGAAAGAGGAAGGATAGAGGAGGAAGGGTGAGTGGAGGACCCCTCGTGATCGTCGGCCACCAATCTGCCCATAGCCAGGCGAAAGCTTCAGTCGCAGTTCTTGGGCGAGAACGGATGCTATCAATCGTCCGTCGAAGCTTTGTCAGCAACCATTCAACAGTGGAAGCTTCATCCCCGAACCAGGTAGGAGCCCGTCACACAAACACCCCATTTTTGCACTCCCCACTGAACCCGAGATCTGAAACTTCCTTTTCCTTGCAAGATCCTGAGCACCTTACATAGAAATAAGAATGATTTGTGATCGATAATGCTGACAAGATCTGTATGTCAAAATCGAGGCTCGTTTCGCCATGAATATAAATCGGGAACTTATTTTTCGAAACGCATGACGTGTTCAACAAGATGCCTCAATGAAACCCCGAAATATATTTTATCCAATCGATGTTTGAAGCTCAGATTAATGTTTGATTATGCATATGTTGTTGAAATTCGTCTGCTTTCTTCATGTTTTGATGTGCTTTCATGTGACTTTGCACTGTCCGAGCCGGTCTTGCATACGCCCCTTCGCCGGAGCTAGCCTCCCCACGCCAGCAAGAGGTTCAAGGCTGTTCGACTCAGCGTCTCTCCCCATTCTTTAGTACCTTTATGCTTGTTTGATTTCTGGAATTTCTAGTGTTCAAACCGAAATTTAGGTGAGGGTTTTTTTGTGAAATTTAGTGGTCGTCGGAGTGGGCGGGCGGCGTCGGTCGTCGACGGTCGGGACGACCAGTGGGTGCGGCGTTGTAAGTGCCGGTGTCCGTAGAGGATGGTTCGGTGTCTGGTCGTATGGGTTTGAAAAATAATAGAGAAGAAGATGAACTTGCAGAGAAGGAAAGCATTGGGCGCTGAGGGTGGCCGAAGGAAGAAGAAGGTGCAGGCAATAGGACAAAATAGGGAAAAGACAAAAAAAAAAAAAAAAAAAAAAATTTAAAAAAAATTAGAAAAAAATTCGTTTTTTTTTAATTCGACTGGGGTCGGATCCGGGTTTGGGTTGGGTCAGCGAGTCGAATCGGGTAAACAGTGTGAACCCGTTCCCCGAATATAATAATAAAAATTAATTTAAAAAATAAAAAAATCGGAAAATTATTTTAAGAGAATTATTACAAATTCAGAAAATGATAAAAAAATCTTAGGAATTAATAAAAATTTAGAAAATTCGAGAATCAGTGAAAAATTATAAATTTGAGAAAATCATTAAAAAAATTTAAAAAATTCGGAAAAAACATTAAAAATTTGAAAAAAAAAAATCCATAAAAATATTTTCTTAGAAAATTCAGAGAAGTATAAAAAAATATTTGAGAAAACTCCTAAAACTTCAAGAAAATCTTCAAAAATTTTAATTTCTTCAAAATAGCTTAAAAAGTCTTTTTGGGGAGTCTTTCTCATTAAAAATGAATGCCCTTGATTGTGCACTTTCATTATGTTGACTATGGCATTCCTTTAGCTTAGTTAGAGACGGCATGCTCCCTATTTGATACGTTAAATCTATGCAATTTATTTAACGCTTTCCTTGATTGTTGATTATTGTTTTAATGATTGCGTACCCACATGATTACCAGATGTGTTAATGGATTGGTCTAAAATTAATTCAAATTACTCGACAATTTTTTTTTTAAAATGGACAATATTAAGTATCGAAAATACACTATTGGCTAATTAGTGTAATTAAGTCCCTACTCCTAGATTTTATTATTACGTAGGAAATGAAGTATACTATCATGCCTCACTTGGTTTCTAACGGACCTTAATAGGCTAGTGGCTATTTCTTATTATAAAATTCTTATATTTACCTCAATGTTGCGCAAGGTATGGACTTGGGAAAGCTCGTGTCTAATCATGGACCGTAGTCTTGTCCTCTAGGTAATGCCCCTTAAACCTATTCCCTTCCCCCAAGGAGTAGGTCGCAACACTCGCTCTCTCCGATCACATCACAGCAAATTTGACCTATTACAAGAATTATCTCACTCCTGATCGACTAAACAAATTGAACCTCCTAAAGTTTCAATCACAACATCAATCGCCTTTTGGCTACTAAGCTCCTAAAGATGGACGGAAGAAAACCCTAGAAAATGAACAAGGGAAGCAACAGAAGCAAGCGAGGGAATAGCGAAGGTCTACACAAGCCTAACAGTTTGCGTCTCTTCACTAAATTTGACCTGGACGAGAGCAAGCCCCAGTACAGGCTGCCCTCACCAAATTTGGGGAGGCTAGCCCTCATCGAGCCTCACTTGTGGCTAGCTAGCCCACTTGGCCATGGCCGGCTAGCAAAAGGAAGAAGTAATGAAAGAAAAAAATAATAAAAATAATAAAATATTATCAAAAAATTTCTATGTCAACATTGAAATCGATAGCTTTTTTCTTGAGAATTTGCCCAAATTCTACCTATCAATAGATCTACTTTATGTACCTCTCCCGAAATGGATGGCTTTTTTCTTTGATTAGATCATAGAATCCAGATGATTAGTACTGCATTATTTTGAAACAGTTCATTCATGGCGGTAGTTCATTCTATATAACCTCGAGACTATCCACCAAAACCAAAACGCTTCACGAACTTTGAAACGTGGAACACGCCCAGGCCAACCACACTATGGCCAGATCTCTACCCATACTCATCTTCATCACGCTTTTCTTCCCTCTAACCATCTTTGCCGCACGATCCCAAACATCCGCCCGCAGCCTGTCGTTCGAAGCTGCGCTAACAAGATCGGAGAAGCTAAGCTGCCTCCACTTCTACTTGCACGAAGTGTTCACTGGCCCAGACTTCACCGCCATACAAGTAGCCTCCGCTCCGACCTCTAGCCAGTCGGCCACATCCTTTGGCGCTGTCTTTGTGATCGACGACATGCTGAAGCTGGGCCCTGACGCAGGCTCAAAGCTTGTTGGCCAGGCTCAAGGCCTCACGTCATCGATGTCGCAGTCCGGGTCGGCCTTGTTGATGGCCGCAAACTTAGTGTTCAGCGAAGGCAAGTTCAACGGGAGCACTCTTGAGTATGCTCGGAAGGAACAACTTGGCGCTCGAGGTGAGGGAGATGGCGATTACAGGAGGGACTGGAGCTTTCCAGCTCGCACGCGGTTATGTTCGGACCAAGACTCACTCCATTGACCAGACGAGTGGACTTCTCGTTTCGGAGTAGGACGTCTACATTTTGCATTACTAAGATCCGTGGCTTCCCAACGTCATTTGTACGATATATTCTTCCTTCTTCATGTAGGATTGAAGAAAAGCTTATCGCTCATCCCCATCATTAAGAGCCAAGTATGTCGGTACGAGGGTCTTTTGTGCCGGATTAATAGCCAAGTCGTCACTGTTATCTTTGATTTATTGGTTGGATTTTACATGCATGTAAAACAAAGTCGAGAATGATTTTACATGGCGGCCGTCAGATGGTTGCAATTTGTCCATTGACTTAGTTACCCAACTGAAATAAATTGTAGATGCAAAAATATCATGCTGGGGGAGATGTGAAAGAGACACGAAACATTTGCAATGTCTAAGATTTTGATAGATTATAGCAAGCTTTTTATAAACAAAATTACGTTAACCAAACAGCCAGAGCGACGGCCCTACCAATTCCTTCGAAATTTTAAATCTGAATTTTTTTATATGTTAATTACGCAACGATATTCAAATTTATTACGCCTTCATATACCTCATCAAAATCCACCGAACCAATCACCTTTTGTCTACAATTTTATTGTCGATGACAAAATTGACTAACTCTGGGTTGGTATCAACGATTAATAAGCTCAGTCGACAAGAATAAAGTTTGGTCAAATTCCTCCTCATCCGACCTCGCAATCCTCCTCCACCATCTTTGAATTATGTTATAGCTAATGTAGGAAGAAATTTATAAGTTAATAAGTATCTGTCTATCAACAGAGGGAACACCCTTTGGTCCCTTCCACTATCTTTTAATTCTGATTTCTAATTAGAATAATATATATATAAGTCTTGACTAAAATTTTTGTAAAACTTAATGCATAAGTTATTGTTCCTAATTCGTCAGTTTTAATATTATGCAAAATGCAAATCTTTTCATAGTGACAAGGAGTCTAGTGATCAAAGCGATGCCGCCATCGGAGCTTACCAGGAAATTCAGCAATTTCTTAAAGATAAAATTTTTAATTAAATTATTTGAATTGTTGAAAGAATGTAATATGTTTTGAATGGAACAAGCCAGGTCACTTGAGAAATGAGTGCTTAAAGCTCAAATCAAAGGATCTGAAAGGCAAAAAGGAAAGGAAAAAAGCCGGGTCACTTGTAAAAAAGAAAGAACGTTGATTTAAAAAAAGAAATGAGTATGTTAAAATTGATCTTGAAAATTCGACAAATGAATATGAGGTTTTGAAAAAGAAAATTAAGAGTGGAGGTCTTCCTTTCAAGAAGTTATGGGAAGCACAAAATAAATTATGTTACTGAGACATGATTTTACTCAGAGGAATGATCGTGGTCAGTCATGTTCGCATCTCATGGATGTTATGGTTATGTTAAATTTGGACATATTGCAAGAAACTGTTATTCTGGAAGATTTTGATTCCTAAGGAAGTTTTTTTTATGGATCAAAGGTTGTTTTTGGTAACAAAGCAGCATATTCAAAAAAAAAAAAAAAAATAGAAAGTTATTTTGAGGGGGAATTTGATTATGTGATTATTTTTCAAAGGAGAAAAATGTTAGATTTTAAGACTTTGAGTTGTTTTTTTTTGTTGAAAAAAATTGTATTCATGGCTTAAAAGGATAGATAAGAAATACATAGACTTTTAAGCAAATCAAAGTAGAGCAAAGGCCAAAACACTACAAAACAAAGCAAAATCTAGAAAATAAGAAGGATTAACAAAGCACTGATAGGGTTAAGCACACGCTCGTTCCAAAAGAACAGATCTGTCAAGCAAAATAATTAGCGGCCAATCACTAGATCTCATATCGTCATCAGTGATGAGCACACGCCGAAAATTCCTTCTTTAATAATTATGGCGGTGCACGCCTAGGTTCAGCTTCCTCTATACTATTGCCAGAGACAACCAAAATATTGAATAAACATAGATCTAACCTTCGAAAGAGCAAATCTTCATAGTTTAGCGAGAAATTCTTACGATCATCATTGAAACTGGAGGCAGAAGATTTGTATATGGACAGAGTATGGGATATCAAATCTTTGAAAACATTATTAAACTTTTAGATCTAAATCGTAAGAGAAGAACTCCTAGATTTAGAACTAGATTTGGAGAGTTCAAACTCTCAAATATAGAACTAGATCAGGAGAGCACAGCTCCCAAATCTAGAACGGGAGAGAAAAAAGAGGAAAAGTACGAAAATATGCCTCGGATGCCTGAAACATGCCTAATAGCAAAACTCAATCCATGCAAGTAAGCAAGCGATCGGACCCTTCAGTCTAGGTTCCCAGCCGGACCTCTTTTCACCATTTCTTTGCAAAAGCGAGTGGGTGATCGAAAGTCGCAATAGTCGAGTATTAACCATTTGGAGTGGGTAAATTAGGCTCCATTTGTTTAAAAAAAAATAAATATTTTAAAAATATTTCATAAAAACATTTGATTGTAGCATTTTATTTAATTAGTTAATAAAAATTATTTCATTATTGACATCAATTAATTTTTAAATATTTTTATAGACAATGAATTTTTTTTCGTTCGTTCATTTTTTTAAGCGATAAAAGTAATTTTTTTATGATTTTTTTTTTAAAAAATCATTCATTGTTTTCAAAACAAACACGCTCATATCTATAATCAAGATTTGAAGAACATATTATCATATCAAAGTGTGAAAGTCTCTTGTACACAGATTTGCTACTGTATATCACAAATGAGATGAGAGATACACCTGAGTGTGAAATATAAAGTCAAATCACTATAAATCTCTTAATCTTCAAATTTAGTATATTGTTCACATTTTTTGATTGTTTTTTTTTTTTTTTACTTAAATTCTTTGTTGCCCGAACTTTGATTTCAAATAGTTTCCATTGTATTTTTGGGCGAAAGATTATCTCCTAAATCAAGCTAGATAGTAACTGACAAATAAACCAAGCTAATAAATGTTAGACTGATATTAATCCTCAACGTTTCCTTAATTGCAAACGAAACCGCCAAGTTCTTAAAAACATGGAGGAATTAGATTACCTTCCCTAGATCTCCACATACATCTAGATCTAACTTCCATACAATCAAATTTACAAGCACCTCCTAAACTCTATAAAATCACCTCAAGCATCAAAATTTCAAATATACACAACATCACACCTTCCTCTCTACATACGAGTTCTTCTCTTGTTTGTTCGAGATAGCCGTTCAAAAAACACGTCGTAATCTCACCCAAATGGAGACCCTCGCTTTTCCTCGTATTTTCGTGGTAGCGCTTCTTCTCTCAGGTGCGAAATTCGGAGATATTCATGTTCAATCTACTAGTTTTTTCTTATTTCAATATAAATTTGAATTAAATGATGAAATATATATGCATGGAAATAAGTCTGCCCATGTTCTCAAGATTCTCTTTTCAAGTCAAAGAGCAAATGTGGTTCGCTTGATGACTGACGGATATAAACTTGCAGGGATGTGCATAGTGATGGTGCCCCATGCAAATGCCCAGAATAGATGTCAAGAGGTGCTAGACCCAAAAAGCTGCATGCTCTACGATTGCCAGAAGGCTTGTTACCAAAAGCACACCTCCCAACAGCCCCGCGGAGAATGCCTAGCCGATCGCAACTTCAAGTACCATTGTGCTTGCTTCTTCAACTGTTGATCATAATAGATCAACCTCTTCTGACGACGATTTGCTACTTTGAGTCTCTCTCTCTCTCTTCTCTCTCTCTCTCCAACTGTTGATCATAATAGATCAACCTCTTCTGACGACGATTTGCTACTTTGAGTCTCTCTCTCTCTCTACACATACATGTATGTTTGCCTCTCTAAGGGTCAATTCATTCTTCACACATACATGTGTGTTTGTGATTGGTCCGGGGTTATATTATAATGGAGATTTTGCACCTCAAAAATCTTTGGTGGACTAAGGTCTGATCCCCTGTCACAACTACCTTGATCTAACCACTAACAAAGAAATTCCCTTTGAATCCTCTAATTATCGACATAGATGGCCTGTCTTAGATCGAATTCTCTCTCTCTCTCTCTCTCTCCAACTGTTGATCATAATAGATCAACCTCTTCTGACGACAATTTGCTACTTTAAGTCTCTCTCTCTCTCTCTCTCTCTCTCTACACATACATGTATGTTTGCCTCTCTAAGGGTCAATTCATTCTTCACACAAACATGTGTGTTTGTGATTGGTCCGGGGTTATATTATAATGGAGATTTTGCACCTCAAAAATCTTTGGTGGACTAAGTTCTGATCCCCTGTCACAACTACCTTGATCTGACCACTAACAAAGAAATTCCCTTTGAATCCTCTAATTATCGACATAGATGCCCTGTCTTAGATCGAATTCTCTCTCTCTCTCTCTCTCAATTCATTCTTCACACAAACATGTATGTTTGCCTCTCTAAGGGTCAATTCATTCTTGTATGTTTGCCTCTCTAAGGGATTGGTCTAGAGTTATATTATAATGGAGATTTTGCGCCTCAAAAATCTTTGGTGAACTAAGGTCTAATCCTCAGTCAAAACTACCCTTATATGACCACTAACAAAGAAATTCCCTTTTGAATCCTCCAATTATCGACATAGATGGCCTATCTTAGATCGAATCGAGAAGGTGAACATGATTTGTCATACAAGAATTTGCGCAAATTTTACCTATCAGTAGATCAATTTTATATGCATCTCCCGAAATTGATGAATGTTTTCTTTGATCGGATCATGGAATCTAGATGATTAGTACTGCATTATTTTG
The DNA here is from genome assembly GCA_014182395.1 of Eucalyptus sp. ANBG9806169. Taxonomy (NCBI): domain Eukaryota; kingdom Viridiplantae; phylum Streptophyta; class Magnoliopsida; order Myrtales; family Myrtaceae; genus Eucalyptus; species Eucalyptus sp. ANBG9806169. The sequence goes on along the minus strand of CM024573.1, from coordinate 37,587,121 downwards.
AAACAGTTTATTCATGGCACGAATTCATTCTTTATCACTCACCCCTTCATTAAGAGCCAAGTATGTTGGTACGATCCTTTGTCCCATATTAAGAGCCAAGTCATCGCCCTTATCTTTGATTTATTGGTTGGATTTTACATGCATGTGTGGATGCAATGTTGTTTTCGGCAACAAAGTAGCATTTTCATAAATAAATAAATAAAAATAAATTTTTGAGGGGGAGTTTGATTATGTAATTATTTTTTGAGGAAAAGAATGTTAGATTTTAAAGCTTCAATTTTATTTGCGATATCACCATATGTTTTTATCATCATAGAAAAATAGGGAGATTGTCGACCCTATGTGTTTTGATGATTATAAACCATCAATAATTATGATTTTTGCAAATGTGTTCAAACTAGACTAAGTCTAGTAAATCAATGGAAAGCCGGAGACGGATTCTACGCCTTGGATGCTTGAAGCATGCCTAGTTGCAAAACTCATTGCCCATGCAAGTAACCAGGTGACTGGACCTTTATGTCTAGGCTCCTATCAAGACTTCTATTTTGACCAATTTTTTTTTAGAGCGCCCGGGCGATCAAAATTCAAAATAGTGAAAAAATAACTGTTTCGAATGTGTCCTAATCTTGTTTGGTTTTAGTGTAGATTAAGCCTCATTTATTTCACAAAAAATAAATGATTTGGAAAATTATTTTTTAAAAAATAATTGCCTATATCATTTTAATTAATTAGTTAATGAAAATTATTTCATTATTGACATCGATTTATGTTGAAATATTGTCATAGAAAATGAATTTCTTTTCGTTTGTTCTTTTTTTACGCTTTATAAGCGATTACTTTCATGAAAATATTTTCCAATTCATTCATTTTCCTCGAAACAAACACACCAACATCTATAGTGTCAAAGTGAGAAATTTCTTGAACATGGGTTTGATATTGTATATAAAAAATGAGATAAGAGATGCACTTGAGTGTGAAATGTAGAGTTAAACCACTATAAATTACTTAATCTTTGGATTTAGAGTATTGTTCATATTTCTTTGGTTAAATAAATTTTACTATATTTCTTGGTTGCCCGAACTTTGATTCAAATGGTTGCCTTTGTATTTTTGGGCCAACAACTATTTCCTAAATCAAATCCACCGGTGAATAGCTATGATGGTTCAGGGCTTGCTCCTCATCACCAAGGTCGCAAGTTCGAATCTCTAGGTGCTAGCATCTTAAATAAGGGGCCATGGTGATGGGGTCTTGTGCTAATCTCCCCCAAGATATAAGGGCCCGGTCCTTCGGTGCCGTTCGGGCATGGGGGGGCTCGTGGTGGAGTCCTCGATTACCAAAAAAAAAAAAAAAACTATTTCCTAAATCAGGCTGGGTAGTATTTGACAAATAAACCAAGCTAAACTGTTAGACCAATATTAATCCTCAACATTTCCTTAATGGCAAACAATACTGCTAAATTATAAGAAAACATGGAGGAAGTGGAGAATAATAATGCGGAAGATAGATTTGAGGATTTTATATATAATTCGATATATTCATAATGAAGATTACATTAACTTATTTGTAGACTTTACGAGATAACTATTGAAGGTAACATATCAATTAAGGATATGCATTCTCAAATAAGATATATGCATAATTCAGATAGATATTCATAATCAAGTAGATCTCCTAATATTGTTAACAGAGAAATTATATTACCTTCCCTAAATCTCCATATACTTCTAGATCTAATTTCCATACATTCCAATTTACAAACACCTCCTAAAATCTATAAAATCACCTGAGCATCAGAATTTCACGACATCGCACCTTCCTCTCTACATACGACTTCTTATCTTGTTTGTTTGAGAGAGCCATTCAAAGAACACGTCTGATTCTCATCCAGATGCAGACCCTTACTTTTCCCCGTATTTTCATAGTTGTCCTCCTTCTCTCGGGTTTTAATTCCCGACACTCTTATCCCAAAATGTCCTCAAATCCAAAAGGACAGAGAGTCAGTCACCATGCAAAAGTTGGAGATATTTATGTGCAATATATTTATTTTTTCCTATTGTGGTCTTAATTTTAATTAAATGATGAAATATATATGCTGGAAATAAGTTTGCCCAGGTTCTCAACATTCACTTTTCAAGCCAAAGCGATAATGTGATTCACTTGATAATTGACGAATATAAACTTGTAGGAATGTGCATGGTGATGGTGCCCCATGCAAATGCCAAGAAGAGATGTAAAGAGGTGCTGGACCCGAACAGTTGCACGCTCTCTGATTGCCTTAAGGTGTGTTCCGAGAAGCACCCCATGCAGCGGCCTCATGGAGCATGCCTACCCGATCCCGAACACAAGTTCAGTTGCTCTTGCTACTTCAACTGTTGATTATTATAGATCATTATAGATCTGCCTGTTCCTATGATGATCTGCTACTTCGAGTCTCTCTTGTTCTCGGATCCCTTTTTTCCGTCTTTCCAGTTGAGACCTAAGGGATCTGCAATTGTGTAGAAAATAAAGAGGTCGCAACTTTGACAATAAATTGATAATGTCATTGCTCTCTCTCTCTCTCTCATATATTCTGGCACACACATGTATATTTGCCTCCCTAAGGGATTGGTCCAGGGTTATATTATAGTAGGGATTTTGCACCTAAAAAATCTAAGGTAAATTAAGAGCCAATCCCTAGTTGCGACGACTCGGATCTAACCACAAACTTATAAATTTTCTTTTGAATCCTCGACTTATCGAGTAGATAGCTTATCTTAGATCGACTCTGGAAGGTAAACATGATTTGTTATACAAGAATTTTTCCCAAACTCTATTTATCAATAGATCAATTTTCAAAAAATTGTCCAAAAAGTCTTAAACCTAATGCACTTTTATCAATTCAGTGCTAAACTTTTCAATTTTGCTAATTAAGACCTAAACTTTTCACTTTTTGCCAATTGAATCTGTCTAGCCAATTTTAGCCGAAACTCACTGATGTGAATATTAGCAGTGCCACGTATGACAGACGACGCTGACAAGAACAATTTTTAAAAATGTATTGATATTTTTTATTTTTTTCTAATCTTTTTTATTTTTTTCTTCTTCATTTTACTAGGGCTGCCTAGGGAGGATAAGCCCATCAAGGGTTGACCTCGCCCAAGCCAAATATGGGGAGGCTGGCCCTAGCCTAGGCCAAGGCAGCCTTGCTGAGCGTCTTCCAAGTGAAGGAGATGCCAGGCAAATGGCCTTGCCCAAGCCAAGGCGGCCTTGCCGAGTGTTGCCTTGCATCACTCGGGTGAAGGCAACACTTGGCAAGGCCACCCTCACTGGGTCTCACTTGGGCAAGTGCTCCCCTAGCCGGGACTCGCCCTCCCCTAGCAAAAGGAAGAAGAAAGGAAAAAAAACAAACAAAAAATAAAAAATATTATTAAAAATTGTTCATGTCAACATCGGCCGTGCCACTAAGACGACTGATGTCCACGTTAGCAATTTTAGGCCAAATTTGGTTGGATGGACTTAATCGAGGAAAAGTGAAAAAGTTTATGACTCAATTAACAAAATTGAAAATTTTATAATTGAATTGGCAAAATTGTAATAGATTTATGATTTTTTGGATGATTTTCCCAATCAATTTTATCAACATCTCCCGAGATCAATGGCTTTTTTCATTGGATCTAGATGTAGTACTGCGTAATTTTGAAACAGTTTATTCATAGCACTAATTCATTCTATATAACCGCACGACTACCCACCAAACCTAAAACCCTTCCCAAACTTTGAAACGCAAAACACGCCCAAGTCCACCCCACTATGGCCAGATCTCCGCCCAAACTCATCCTCATCACGCTTCTCTTCCCTCTAACCATCTTCGCTGCACGATCCCAAACATCCGCCCGCAGCCTCTCCATCGAAGCCGGGCCGAGAAGATCCGAGAAGCTGAGCCACCTCCACTTCTACTTGCATGAAGTGTTCGCTAGCCCAAACTTCACCGCCACACAAGTACCCTCAGCCTGACCACTACCCAGTCGGCCACGTCCTTCGGCACAATCTTTGCGATTGACGACATGCTGAAGCTGGGCCCTGACGCGGGCTCAAAGCTTGTCAGCCGGGTCCAAGGCCTCACGTCATCGGCGTCCCGGACCGAGTTGGCCTTGTTGATGGCCGTAAACCATGTGTTCACCGAAGGAAAGTTACAATGGGAGCACTTTGAGTATGCTCGGGAGGAACAGCTTGGCGCTTGAGGTGAGGGAGATGGCAATTACAGGAGGGACGGAGCTTTCCAGCTCGTGCGGGGTTATGTTCGGACCAAGACTCACTCCATCGACCGGACGGGTGGACTTCTTGTTTCGGAGTAGGACGTCTACATTTTGCATTATTGAGATATGTGGTTTCTTGACCTTATTTGTACGATCTATTCTTTCTTCTTCAAATAAGATTGTAAAAAAGCTTATCTCTCACCCCCTTCATTAAGAGCCAAGTATGTCTGTACGAGGATCCTTTGTCGTGGATAAAGAGCCAAGTCGTCACCCTTATCTTTGATTTATTGATTGGATTTTACATGAATGAATGGATCCAAGGTTGTATTTGGGAACGAAGTAACATTTTCATAAATAAATATATATAATTTTTGAGGGAAGTTAGTATATGTAATTATTTTTTAGAGTAAAAGATTGTTAGATCTTAAGGCTTCCATTTTATTTGCGGTACTGCTATATGATTTTTATCATAGGGAGAATGTCGACCCTATGTGTTTAATGATTACAAAACCATCATTACTAGTGATTCTTGTAAATGTGCTCAAACTAGACCAAGTATAGTAAATCAATGGAAAGCGAGAGACCGATTCTATGCCCTGGATGCCTGAAACATGCCTCGTTGCAAACCTCGCTGTCCATGCAAGTAAGCAGGTGACTGGACCCTTGCGTCTAGGCTCCTAACCAGACCTCTATTTTAATTAATTCTTTTGAAGAGTGAGCAGGCGATCAAAAGTCTGCAATAGTCGAAAATTAACCGTTTGGATTACGTCCTAATCTTGTTTGGTTTTAGTGTAAATTAGGCTCCATTTATTTTGTAAAAAATAAATGATTTGAAAAATATTTTTCTAAAAATAATTACTTGTATCATTTTAATTAATTAGTTAATGAAAATTATTTCACATCGACATTAGTTTATGTTCAGATATTTTCATAGATAATGAACTTTTTTTTCGTTAGTTCATTTGTTAAGCAATATAAGATTCATTTTCCTTGAAACAAACACACACATATGTAGCTGGGGTTTGGAAAACACATTGTCATGTCAAAGTGTGAGAAATGTCTTGTATACATATTCGCTAATGTATATAAAAAATGAGATGATAGATACACCTGAGTGTGAAATATAAAGGTAAACCACTATAAATTGCTTAATCTTTGGATGTAGAGTATTGTTCATATTTCTTTGGTTAAATAAATTTTACTATATTTCTTGGTTGCCGGAACTTTGATTCAAACGATTGCCATTGTATTTTTGGGCCAACAAACTATTTCCTAAATCAGGCTGGGTAGTATCTAACAAATAAGCCCAGCTAACAACTGTTAGACCAATATTAATCTTCTATGTTTCCTTAATTGCAGATACTGCTAAATGCTAAGAAAACATGGAGGAAGTTGAGAACAATAAAGTGGACAGAAACAAATTTAAAGAATTTATGTATAATTCGATATATTCATAATGAGGATTGCATTAGCCTATTTATAGGCTTTATGAGATAACTATTAAACGTAACGTATCAATTAAGGATATACATTATCAAATGAGATATATACATAATCTTGAGAGATATTCATAATCAAGTAAATCTCTTAATATCAAGGAATTACATTCCCTTTCCTAAATCTCCATATACCTCTAGATCTAATTTTCCATACATTCCAATTTACTAACCCCCTAAAATCTATAAAATCAACCCCCGTATCAGAATTTCAAATATCCACAACATCGCACCTTCCTCTCTACATACGAGTTCTTCTCTTGTTTGTTCGAGATAGCCGTTCAAAGAACACGTCCTATTCTCACCCAGATGGAGACCCTCGCTTTTCCTCGTATTTTCATGGTAGCCCTTCTTCTCTCAGGTATTAATTCTCGACACACTGATCCCAAAGTAACCTCAAATCCAAAAGGACAAGAGAGTCAATCACGATGCGAAATTCGGAGATATTCATGTTCAATCTATTAGTTTTTTTCTTATTTCAATATAAATTTGAATTAAATGATGAAATATATATGCATGGAAATAAGTCTGCCCATTTTCTCAAGATTCTCTTTTCAAGTCAAAGAGCAAATGTGGTTCGCTTGATGACTGACGAATATAAACTTGCAGGGATGTGCATAGTGATGGTGCCCCATGCAAATGCCCAGAATAGATGTCAAGAGGTGCTAGACCCAAATAGCTGCATGCTCTACGATTGCCAAAAGGCTTGTTACCAAAAGCACACCTCCCAACAGCCCCGCGGAGAGTGCCTAGCCGATCCCAACTTCAAGTACCGTTGCGCTTGCTTCTTCAACTGTTGATCATAATAGATCAACCTCTTCTGACGATGATATGCCACTTTGAGTCTCTATTGCTGTCAGATCCCTTTTTTCTGTCTTTTGGTTTGACCTCCAAGGGATTTGCAATCGTGTTGGAAATAAAGAGGTCGTGACTCTAATAATAAGTTGATTATGTCTTTGCTCTCTCTCTCTCTCTTCACACATACATGTATGTTTGCCTCTCTAAGGGTCAATTCATTCTTCACACACACGTGTGTTTGCGATTAGTCCGGGGTTATATTATAATGGAGATTTTGCACCTCAAAAATCTTTGGTGGACTAAGGTCTGATCCCCAGTCACAACTACCCTTATTTGACCACTAACAAAGAAATTCCCTTTTGAATCCTCCAATTATCGACATAGATGGCCTATCTTAGATCGAATCGAGAAGGTGAACATGATTTATCATACGAGAATTTGCGCAAATTTTACCTATCGGTAGATCAATTTTATATGCATCTCCCGAAATAGATGAATGGTTTCTTTGATCGGATCATGGAATCTAGATTATTAGTACTGCATTATTTTGAAACAGTTTATTCATGGCACGAATTCATTCTTTATCACTCACCCCTTCATTAAGAGCCAAGTATGTTGGTACGATCCTTTGTCCCAGATTAAGAGCCAAGTCATCGTCCTTATCTTTGATTTATTGGTTGGATTTTACATGCATGTGTGGATCCAAGGTTGTTTTCGGCAACAAAGTAGCATTTTCATAAATAAATAAATAAAATTTTTGAGGGGGAGTTTGATTATGTAATTATTTTTAGAGGAAAAGAATGTTAGATTTTAAAGCTTCAATTTTATTCGCGGTATCACCATATTTTTTTATCATCGTAGAAAAATAGGGAGATTGTTGACCCTATGTGTTTTGATGATTATAAACCATTAATAATTATGATTTTTGCAAATGTGTTAAAACTAGATTAAGTCTAGTAAATCAATGGAAAGCCGGAGATGGATTCTACGCCTTGGATGCTTGAAGCATGGCTAGTTGCAAAACTCATTGCCCATGCAAGTAACCAGGTGACTGGACCCTTATATCTAGGCTCCTAACAAGACTTCTATTTTGACCATTTTTTTTAGAGCGATCGGGCAATCAAAATTCTAAATAGTGAAAAATTAACCGTTTCGAATGTGTCCTAATCTTGTTTGGTTTTAGTGTAGATTAAGCCTCATTTATTTCACAAAAAATAAATGATTTGGAAAATGATTTTTTTTTTTTTTTAAATTGCCTATATCATTTTAATTAATTAGTTAATGAAAATTATTTCATTATTGACATCAATTTATGTTGAAATTCATTGTCTGTGAAATATTGTCACAGACAATGAATTTCTTTTCGTTCGTTCTTTTTTTAAGCAATATAAGCGATTACTTTTATGAAAATATTTTCCAATTCATTCATTTTCCTCGAAACAAACACACCAACATCTATAGTGTCAAAGTGAGAAATTTCTTGAACATGGGTTTGATATTGTATATCAAAAATGAGATAAGAGATGCACTTGAGTGTGAAATGTAGAGTCAAACCACTATAAATTACTTAATCTTAAAACCACTATAAATTACTTAATCTTTGGATTTAGAGTATTGTTCATATTTCTTTGGCTAAATAAATTTTACTATATTTCTTGGTTGCCCGAACTTTGATTCAAATGGTTGCCTTTGTATTTTTGGGCCAACAACTATTTCCTAAATCAAACCCACCGGTGGGTAGCTGTGATGGTTTAGGGCTTGCTCCTCATCGTCGAGGTCGCAAGTTCGAATTTCCAGCTGCTAGCGTCTTAAGTGGGGGGCCATGGTAATGGGGTCCTGTGCTAATCTCCCCCGAGGTATAGGGGCTTGGTCCTTCGGTGTTGTCCGAGCACAGGGGGGCCCGTGGTGGAGTCCTCGATTACCAAAAGAAAAGAAAAACTATTTCCTAAATCAGGCTGGGCAGTATCTGACAAATAAACCAAGCTAAACTGTTAGACCAATATTAATCCTCAACGTTTCCTTAATGGCAAACAATACTGCTAAATTATAAGAAAACATGGAGGAAGTGGAGAATCAGATTTGAGGATTTTATATATAATTTGATATATTCATAATGAAGATTACATTAATTTATTTGTAGACTTTACGAGATAACTATTGAAGGTAACATATCAATTAAGGATATGCATTCTCAAATAAGATATATGCATAATTCAGAGAGATATTCATAATCAAGTAGATCTCCTAATATTGTTAACAGAGAAATTATATTACCTTCCCTAAATCTCCATATACTTCTAGATCTAATTTCCATACATTCCAATTTACAAACACCTCCTAAAATCTATCAAATCACCCCAAGCATCAGAATTTCACGACATCGCACCTTCCTCTCTACATACGACTTCTTATCTTGTTTGTTTGAGAGAGCCATTCAAAGAACACGTCTGATTCTCATCCAGATGCAAACCCTTACTTTTCCCCGTATTTTCATAGTTGTCCTCCTTCTCTCGGGTTTTAATTCCGGACACTCTTATCCCAAAATGTCCTCAAATCCAAAAGGACAGAGAGTCAATCACCATGCAAAATTTGGAGATATTTAGGTGCAATGTATTTGTTTTTTCCTATTGTGGTCTTAATTTTAATTAAATGATGAAATATAAATGCTGGAAATAAATCTGCCTAGGTTCTCAAGATTCACTTTTCAAGCCAAAGCGATAATGTGATTCACTTGATAATTGACGAATATAAACTTGCAGGAATGTGCATGGTGATGGTGCCCCATGCAAATGCCAAGAAGAGATGTAAAGAGGTGCTGGACCCGAACAGTTGCACGCTCTCTGATTGCCTTAAGGCGTGTTCCGAGAAGCACCCCATGCAGCGGCCTCGTGGAGCATGCCTACCCGATCCCAAACACAAGTTCAGTTGCTCTTGCTACTTCAACTGCTGATTATTATAGATCATTATAGATCTGCCTGTTCCTATGATGATCTGCTACTTCGAGTCTCTCTTGTTCTCGGACCCCTTTTTTCCGTCTTTCCAGTTGAGACCTAAGGGATTTGCAATTGTGTAGAAAATAAAGAGGTCGCAACTTTGACAATAAATTGATAATGTCATTGCTCTCTCTCTCTCTCATATATTCTGGCACACACATGTATATTTGCCTCCCTAAGGGATTGGTCCAGGGTTATATTATAGTAGGGATTTCGCACCTAGAAAATCTAAGGTAAGTTAAGAGCCAATCCCTAGTTGCGACAACTCGGATCTGACCACAAACTTAGAAATTTTCTTTTGAATCCTTGACTTATCGGGTAGATAGCTTATCTTAGATCGACTCTGGGAAGGTAAACATGATTTGTTATACAAGAATTTTTCCCAACTCTATTTATCAATAGATCAATTTTCAAAAAATTGTCCAAAAAGTCTTAAACCTAATGCACTTTTATCAATTCAGTGCTAAACTTTTCAATTTTGCTAATTAAGACCTAAACTTTTCACTTTTTGCCAGTTGAATCTGTCTAGCCAATTTTAGCCAAAACTCACTAGCGTGAATATTAGCGGTGCCACGTACGACAGACGACGCTGACAAGAACAATTTTTAAAAATGTATTGATATTTTTGATTTTTTTCTAATCTTTTTTATTTCTTTCTTCTTCATTTTACTAGGGCCGCCTAGGGAGGATAAGCCCATCAAGGGTCGACCTCACCCAAGCCAAATATGGGAAGGCTGGCCCTAGCCTAGGGCAAGGCAGCCTTGCTGAGCGTCTTCCAAGTGAAGGAGATGCCAGGCAAATGGCCTTTGCCCAAGCCAAGGCGGCTTTGCTGAGTGTTGCCTTGCATCACTCGGGTGAAGGCAACACTTGGCAAGGCCACCCTCACTGGGTCTCACTTGGGCAAGTGAGACCCTAGCCGGGACTTGCCCTCCCCTAGCAAAAGGAAGAAGAAAGGAAAAAAAAAAAAAAAAAAAACAAAAAAAAATTATTATTAAAAATTGTTCATGTCAACATCGGCCGTGCCATGTAAGACGAATGATGTCCACGTTAGCAATTTCAGGCCAAATTTGGTCAGATGGACTTAATCGAGGAAAGTGAAAAAGTTTATGACTCAATTAACAAAATTGAAAATTTTATAATTGAATTGGCAAAATTATAATAGATTTATGATTTTTTGGATAATTTTCCCAATCAATTTTTTCAACATCTCCCGAGATCGATGGCTTTTTTCATTGGATCTAGATGTAGTACTGCATTATTTTGAAACAGTTTATTCATAGCACTAATTCATTCTATATAACCGCAAGACTACCCACCAAACCTAAAACCCTTCCCAAACTTTGAAACGCAAAACACGTCCAAGTCCACCCCACTATGGCCAGATCTCCACCCAAACTCATCCTCATCACGCTTCTCTTCCCTCTAACCATCTTCGCTGCACGATCCCAAACATCCGCCCGCAGCCTCTCCATCGAAGCCGGGCCGAGAAGATCGGAGAAGCTGAACCACCTCCACTTCTACTTGCATGAAGTGTTCGCTAGCCCAAACTTCACCGCCACACAAGTACCCTCAGCCTGACCACTACCCAGTCGGCCACGTCGTTCGGCACAATCTTTGCGATTGACGACATGCTGAAGCTGGGCCCTGACGCGGGATCAAAGCTTGTCAGCCGGGGCCAAGGCCTCACGTCATCGGCGTCCCGGGCCGAGTTGGCCTTGTTGATGGCCGTAAACCTTGTGTTCACCGAAGGAAAGTTACAATGGGAGCACTTTGAGTATGCTCGGGGGGAACAGCTTGGCGCTTGAGGTGAGGGAGATGGCAATTACAGGAGGGACGGAGCTTTCCAGCTCGTGCAGGGTTATGTTCGGACCAAGACTCACTCCATCAACCGGACGAGTGGACTCCTCGTTTCGGAGTACGACGTCTACATTTTGCATTATTGAGATACGTGGTTTCTCGACCTTATTGGTACGATCTATTCTTTCTTCTTCAAATAAGATCATAGAAAAGCTTATTGCTCACCCCCTTCATTAAGAGCCAAGTATGCCTGTACGAGGATCCTTTGTCCCGGATAAAGAGCCAAGTCGTCACCCTTATCTTTGATTTATTGATTGGATTTTACATGAATGAAAGGATCCAAGGTTGTATTTGGGAACGAAGTAACATTTTCATAAATAAATATATATAATTTTTTGAGGGGAAGTTAGTATATGTAATTATTTTTTAGAGTAAAAGATTGTTAGATCTTAAGGCTTCCATTTTATTTGCGGTACTGCTATATGATTTTTATCATAGGGAGAATGTCGACCCTATGTGTTTTAATGATTACAAAACCATCATTACTAGTGATTCTTGTAAATGTGCTCAAACTAGACCAAGTATAGTAAATCAATGGAAAGCGAGAGACCGATTCTATGCCCTGGATGCCTGAAACATGCCTCGTTGCAAAACTCGCTGTCCATGCAAGTAAGCAGGTGACTGGACCCTTGCGTCTAGGCTCCTAACCAGACCTCTATTTTAATTAATTCTTTTGAAGAGTGAGCAGGCGATCAAAAGTCTGCAATAGTCGAAAATTAACCGTTTGGATTACGTCCTAATCTTGTTTGGTTTTAGTGTAAATTAGGCTCCATTTATTTTGTAAAAATAAATGATTTGAAAAATATTTTCTAAAAATAATTACTTGTATCATTTTAATTAATTAGTTAATGAAAATTATTTCACATCGACATTAGTTTATGTTCAGATATTTTCATAGATAATGAACTTTTTTTTCATTAGTTCATTTGTTAAGCAATATAAGATTCATTTTCCTTGAAACAAACACACACATATGTAGCTGGGGTTTGGAAAACACATTGTCATGTCAAAGTGTGAGAAATGTCTTGTATACATATTCGCTAATGTATATAAAAAATGAGATGATAGATACACCTGAGTGTGAAATATAAAGGTAAACCACTATAAATTGCTTAATCTTTGGATGTAGAGTATTGTTCATATTTCTTTGGTTAAATAAATTTTACTATATTTCTTGGTTGCCCGAACTTTGATTCAAACGGTTGCCATTGTATTTTTGGGCCAACAACTATTTCCTAAATCAGGCTGGGTAGTATCTAACAAATAAGCCCAGCTAACAACTGTTAGACCAATATTAATCTTCTATGTTTCCTTAATTGCAGACGATACTGCTAAATGCTAAGAAAACATGGAGGAAGTTGAGAACAATAAAGTGGACAGAAACAAATTTAAAGAATTTATGTATAATTCGATATATTCATAATGAGGATTGCATTAGCCTATTTATAGGCTTTATGAGATAACTATTAAACGTAACGTATCAATTAAGGATATACATTATCAAATGAGATATATACATAATCTTGAGAGATATTCATAATCAAGTAAATCTCTTAATATCAAGGAATTAGATTCCCTTTCCTAAATCTCCATATACCTCTAGATCTAATTTTCCATACATTCCAATTTACTAACCCCTAAAATCTATAAAATCAACCCCCGTATCAGAATTTCAAATATCCACAACATCGCACCTTCCTCTCTACATACGAGTTCTTCTCTTGTTTGTTCGAGATAGCCGTTCAAAGAACACCTTTAATTCTCAACCAAATGGAGACCCTTGCTTTTCGTCATATTTTTGTAGTTGTCCTCCTTCTCTCAGGTTTTTCTTCCCGATACTCTTATCCCAAAATGTATTCAAATCCATAAAGACATAGAGTCAATCACGATGAAAATTTGGAGATATTTATGTTCAATCTATTTTTTTTTTCCTTATTGTAGATTTTATTTTAATTGAACGATGAAATATATATGCTGGAAATAAGTCTGCCCAAATTCTCAAGATTCTCTTTTCGAGCCGAAGCAATAATGTGGTTCACCTGACGATCAACAAATATAAACTTACAGGGATGTGCATGATGATGGTACCCCATGCAAATGCCAAGGAGAGATGTCACGAGTTGCTGGACCCGAACGGTTGCACGCTCTCTGATTGCCTTAAGGCATGTTCCGAGAAGCACCCAGGCCGATCATGCCTACCCGATCCCAAACACAAGTTCAGTTGCTATTGCAACTTCGACTGCTGATTATTATAGTTCAGCCCCTTCTTATGATGATTTGCTACTTCGAGTCTCTCTTGTTCTCGGATCCCTTTTTTCCGTCTTTCCATTTGACCTTTCAGGGATTTGCAATCGTGTCGAAAATAAAGATGTGGCTACTTTGATAACAAGTTGATAATGTCAATGCTCTCTCTCACATATTCTTGCGCATACACGTATGTTTGCCTCCCTAAGGGATTGGTCCGGGGTTATATTATAATGGGGATTTTGCATGTAAAAAATCTAAGGTCAACTAAAAGCCGATCCCTAGTCGCAACTACTCAGATCTAACCACAAACTTAGACATTCCCTTTTGAGTAATCGACTTATCGAGTAGATGGCTTGTCTTAGATCGAACCAGGGAGGGTGAACATGATTTGTTATATGAGAATTTTCCCAAAATCTATTTATCAATAGATCAATTTTGAGAAAATTGTTCAAAAAGTAGTAAACATATTACACTTTTATCAATTCAGGTATATACTTTTCAATTTTGCTAATTAAGACCTAAATCTTTTTTCCCTTTTTCGCCAATTGAGTCTGTCCAAAAAAATTTGGCCAAAATTCACTGACATGGATGCTAGTGATGCCACGTAGGACGGTCGACGTTGAGATGGACAATTTTTAATATTTTTTTGTTGAATTTTTAGTTTTCTTTTTATGATTTTTTTTCCCTTTCTTCTTCATTTTGTTGGTAGCCACCTAGCCTCAAGCCTTGGCAACGGGAGAATTACCAAAAAATTCATAAACCTATTGCAATTGTGCCAGTTCAGTCATAAACCTTTTTTTTAGCCAATTTAGTCCTAAACCTTTTACAATTGTGCCGGTTTAATCCATTCTGCTAAAATTGACCGACCGGCACTGACGTGGACACCGGTCGTCCGACGAAAGCTGACATGGCAATTTTTTTATTTTTTTCGAATTTTTAAATATTTTTTGAATTTTTTAATTCTTTTTTTTTTTTCAGCTTCTCCTTCCCAGAGACGAGGACCGGCGAGGCCGACACTCACCTTGGATTTGGCGAGGCTCAGCCCCGCCCAACCATGGTGAGGGCGAGCTCGCCGGAGGGTCGATCTCGCCAGTGCCGACAAGCTCCACCCTCACCATGGCTGGGCAAGGCCGGCCTCGCCAGCGACTTTCGTGAGCGCGACCAGCGCCTTATTCGTTGTCTCTATTGTTGGAGCTTGCCGAGGACCCAAGGGTTTTTCGACAGGGGTTTTTCGGCTCGTTTTGCAAAGGGTGGATTGGAGAAGACGGCGGCCCAACTCGGCTTTCGTAGCAACGAACCGCGGAAGCCGAAGTCACTGGAAACGCGAAGCAACGAGCGGGACCGTCGCCTTGGCTGGGTGAGGCCGACCCTCGCCTTGGATCTGGTGAGGCTCGGCCCCACCTAGCCATGGCAAGGGCCGAGCTCGCCCGATCCGGCGAGCTCGGCCCTCGCCATGGCTGGGCAAGGCCTCGCCCAGCGATGGTGAGGCCGGCCTCGCCGGCCCTCACCTCTGGCTGGCTGGCCAAAGGAAGGAGAAGCTGAAAAAAAAAAAAAAAAAGAATTAAAAATTTTAAAAATTATTTAAAAATTCGAAAAAAAAAAAATTTAAAAAAAAAAAAAAAATCGCCATGTCAGCTTTCATCGGACGGCTGGTGTCCACGTTAGTGCCGACCGGCCAATTTTGGCCGGATAGACTAAACTGACACAATTGTAAAAGGTTTAAGACTAAATTGGCACAATTGCAATAGGTTTAGGATTTTTTTGGTAATTCTCCCCTCGGCAATTGGCCCTCGCCTAGCAAAAGAGACGCTAGGTGACTAGCCCTTGCCCAAGCTAGCCTTCGCCTACCCTCATCGAGTCTCACTTGAGGCAAGGGAGGCTAGCCTGCCCAACCACCAGCAAAAGGAAGAAGGAACAGGAAAAAAATAAATTAAATTGTCCATGTTAGCATTGGCTATGCCACATAGGACAATTGATATCCACGTCAACGATTTTCGGCCAAAATTAACCAGATTGGCTCACTTGGCAAAAACTAAAAAGGTTTATGACTCAAATAGCAAAATTGAAATATTTAGAATTGATAGCAAAAGTGTAATAGATTTAAAACTTTTTAGATAATTTTCTCGATCAATTTTATCAACGTCTCCCGAAATCG
The DNA here is from genome assembly GCA_014182395.1 of Eucalyptus sp. ANBG9806169. Classification (NCBI taxonomy): domain Eukaryota; kingdom Viridiplantae; phylum Streptophyta; class Magnoliopsida; order Myrtales; family Myrtaceae; genus Eucalyptus; species Eucalyptus sp. ANBG9806169. The sequence goes on along the minus strand of CM024573.1, from coordinate 37,571,340 downwards.
ATGACTTTTTTCACTGATTAGATCATGGAATCTATATGTTTAGTATTGCATTATTTTGAAATAGTTTATTCATGGCACCAATTCATTCTATACAACCTCAAGACTACCCACCAAACCTATAACGCTTCCCAAACTTTGGAACGCAAAACACGCCCAAGTCAACCACACCATGGCCAGATCTCTACCCAAACTCAACCTCATCATGCTTCTCATGCTTCTCATCTCTCTGACCATCTTCGCCGCACGATCCCAAACATCCGCCTGTAGCCTGTCCATCGAAGCCGGGCCGAGAAAATCGGAAAAGCTGAGCCACCTCCACTCTATTTGCATGAAGTGTTCACTGGCCCAAACTTCACCGCCACACAAGTAGCCTCAGCCCTGACCACTAGCCAGTCGGCCACGTCCTTCGGCGGGGTCTTTGTGAGTGACGACATGCTGAAGCTGGGGCCTGACGTGGGCTCAAAGCTTGTCAGCCGGGCCCAAGGCCTCACGTCATTGGTGTCCCAGGCCGAGTTGGCCTTGTTGATGGCCATAAACTTTGTGTTCACCGAGGGAAAGATTTTTTTTTTTTTTTAATGGTCGTAAGATAATGATTTTCATTATTAACCCACTAAAGGAGCACTATCAGGTGCAAAGTCCAAACATAGAGTTAAACATAGAGAATGAGGAGGATTAGAAATCCAAATTAAGGGAAGTGAGTTGGCTCGGTGAGCTTTGACAACCCAATCTGTGGCCTTGTTGGTATCTTATGGCTCATAGATGATTGAAATTCCACTAAGCTGGGCTGCCATTTCTTTGCAATCTTCAACTATGGATTGGGCTGGCCAAGGGGATTTTGTGTTGCCTGATAAGCTCTCCACTAGTGATAAGTTCTCGGAAGATACGAGCGCTGGCATATCACTTCCTTAAGCTGCTAGTTCAGTTCAATTTGTGGGTGTCTTTTGTTCTACACCCAAAGTAACGCTTCTCCCACAACTAGGGCTTCAGTGACCCACACAGAAGGAGCATGGATCCACTTCATAAAGCCAGCAAGAAGGAACCCCGCCTCGTTTCTACATACCCCGGCGACCGATCCGGCCATTGACGAGATCCACCAGGAGCACTATACATTAATCTTCATCTCATCTAGTTTCAAGTTCAATTACATCTCTCCCCATCAATAAACTTTGCCACCCCCACGAAGGACGAGGGCCTTTGTTTATTGTCCAAAAATCACCTCAAGAGAAATAAATACTTCTAAGGACTTTGTACCATAGCGCATTCAATGTTTGGACAAATCTCCAAGCTTGCTTCCCCAACATTGCTTTATTAAAATTCATTAAGTCTTTAAAACCAAGCCACCACAATCATTTCTAGTTTTTAGATCTTCCAACTTTTTCCTTCGAATGCCTCTTCTCAGTACATTTTGTTTCCACAAAAACGAAGCTACTCTCTCCTCAATAGGGCAACAAATGGATATAGAGATTTTGAAATTAGACATAACATATTAGGGTAGGGCTTAAAAAACCGTCTTGATGAAAACTTTATTTTCCGCCTTTGAAATCAACCTCTCTTTCCATCCTTCAAGTTTCCTTTTGACTTTAGTAAGAATCCAAGCAAACATTTGCTTTTGTATTTGACCCCAGTCAGATGGAATTCCAAGATACTTCCCTGTTTTTTATTTGATTGGAACTCTCAATTCGGCAGCTAAATTCTATTTGAGGCTATGTAGCAATCTCTCTCTATGAATGACCCTGATTTCTTAAGATCTATATCTTGTCCTGACACATAACAGTATTGATTCAGTATATTAGCTACATTATGAGCTTCTCTTACATTCCATCTAAGAAAAAGATTGCATCATAAGCAAATAGAAGATGTGAGAGAGATGGACAGGTGGGCTTTAGGCGAATACCCTTGATACTTCTATCCTCTATTGCTTTACTCATGAGGGAAGAAAGGACATTGGCCATGATGATGAATAGATAAGGGGAGAGAGGATCACCTTGCCGGATTCCTCTAGCTGGCTGAAAGACAACTGAGGGCTCTCCATCTACTAGGACACTGAAAGACACCGATGAGATACATTGCTTTATCTATTTGACCCATTTCTCATTGAAACCCAATCTCAACATATAATCACACAGAAAATCCTATTCTACCCATTCATAGGCTTTTAGCATGACCATTTTTAAATTGGCTTGAAATTTATGCTTTCTTCTTCTCACCCTTAGTTGATGAATCACCACCTGAACTATAAAGATATTGTCCTATATCTGGTGATCACTTACAAAGGCACTTTGCTTCACAATGATAATATTTGGAAGCCATGGTTTCAGCCTATTAGCCAACACCTTCGCAATAATCTTGTAATTAAAGTTGCAAAGGCTTATAGGTCTGAATTGGGTGATATTTGCCGGATTTGTTACTTTATGAATGAGAGTAATATGTGTTTTATTAAACTCTGGATCAAATGTACCTTGGCTGAAAAAGGATTGAACCATGCTGAAAATGTCTTCATTTATAATAGGCCAATGACTTTGATAAAATAATCTATTAAGCCCATCCGATCCTGGTGCTTTTGTAGCTCTTAATTGAAAAACAACTTTAACTTCCTCTTTTGTGACTGGTTTAATCAAATCTTCATACATCTCCTCATTGACCACCGTTGCACATTGGTCTAATACAGGTTGATAGTTCCTGTCTCCCACCAAGGTGAATAAGGATTGATAGAAGCTTCGAATGTGTTGTTTAAGGGTCAAGGGTTCCTTGCAGTAGGTTTGGTCATCAATTCGTAGCATAGATATTTTGTTCCATTGTCTTCTTTGAACTATTATAGCATGAAAGTACTTGGTATTTTGATCTTCCCATTTTAACTAGTTAATTCTCAACCTCTTACACCAGTACATCTCTTCTTGTCTCCATAATTCCTCAATTTTTTACACAGTGTTGCTGAATTCCTCTTTGTTTTCCTCCCTTTCGGCTCTATTAGTAAATTTCATACGCCTGAATTTGAGTGGATCCATATGTTTTTGGGCAGTTTTAAATTTTCGTCTACTCCATTTGCTTAATTCAGTAGCTATCAGCCTTGTTTTACATACAAAGTTGATACTTGCTTAACCACCTCCTCACACTCAGGGTCTTCAAGCCAATATGTTTCAAACTTGAAGATCTTCTTGCTTCTTTTCTCAGTTGGATCTAAAGAGAGTAGAATCGGGCTATGATCTAAGCCTATCGCCGGTAAAGCAAAAGCCACCGCATTTGGAAATAGGGCTCTCCACTCTAAATTACAAATTGCTATCCAATCTCTTATTTACTAATGCATCTCCTTCCCTGTTATTTGATCAAGTATAAGTGCAGCCTTTGCTTTCGATGTCCATTAGTGAGTAGGCATCTAGAAACTCCTGCAAAGCTACAATTCTATTACGATCGACCTCTCGATGCCCAACCTTTTCCCAATGGTAAAGCACTTCAGTAAAATCTCCTATGCATAACCATAGAAGTGAATTATTGCAATTGCTGGCTTTCAAAGACTGCCATAGCCTTAATCTATCTTGAAAGTTGGTTGATGCATGTAGAAATGATGTCTACATTAACCCACCACTCTTTAGATCTTTGCATTGGATATTAATAAGCTCCAAGAACTTCCCTCCACTTCCATCTTAACCTAATTATCCCACAGTAGTGCTCGGCTCCCACTATACCAACCGGATCAATGATAAGAGAATATTGGAATTGAATCCATCTCCTTACTCTCTCTATGACAATAGTTTTTTTCTTGTTTTCCATGAAGAAAACCATAGTGGACCTTTCCTAAGCTACTAAGACTCTAAGGTGCTGGATTGTCAAGGGTGTACCCAACCCTTGACAGTTCCAACTCAATATCTTCATCTATTTTTTAGTAGCTTATTAGCGCTAGCTACCAAAGCCCATGCTTTAGCCCTTCCCATGACTGAATTGGGGTATCAATGAGTTGTTCCTCATTTACTAAGAGGTTCGGTGAGGTCTTCTTTGCATAAGGATTGACACGTTTTTGTTTTTTTGCCACAAGAGTTTTATATACTATCTTTTCTTTCTTGGATTTCCCTAGGTGCACATCATTCCTTGCTGAATAGGGCAGTAGCACTAGATTCCGTTATATTATTTTACCACTGCTTGTAGGTGCTTGTTCTATCTTTTTCAAGTCTTCCATAACCTCATTTTCAATAGGAAGTGCAATAACAATTCCATTTCATTTTGTTAGGCTTTTTCTATTCTTAGGAGCTCTTCGGTAGCCATTATGGGAGTTTCCATCACAACCTCTTCATTCGCAGCAGTAAGTTCAATTTTTCATAGAAAGCCTTCCAATATGGTGTGACTTCTCGGACTTCTACCTTTAACCATGAGCCATATCAACCCGGTTGATTCAGAGCTAGTCCGGTTTCCTCATAAGGTATTTCCGAACAAAAATTTGCATAATACCCAATGTGACCACATCAGTAGCAAAAATGTGGAAGCCTTTCATATTTGAAGTCTAACCACTATTTTTTCCCATCCACGTTGATAACAATTATTGTTTTGAGTGGGCAAGGCAAGTTTAGCAGCACCTTTGCCTTTCCACTTTTGCATGAGTTGTTGTTCCTCGCCTCATTTTTTATCTCCTCAACTTTCTCCAATCTAGAAGCTATGGAACGCACCAAATCTTCGGTTACTCTAGCATGGTGAGGCCTGTAATATGCACCCAAAACACATAATACGTAAACTCATCACATTGTTCAGGTATATTTGGGTCTCATTCCTTTAGGATTAATAGGTTCCTCGTGAAAGACTAGGGCCCTGAATCTAATACCAGTATTTTCTCTTCAATCGAGCTAAATAGAAAGGAGAAATAACCTAATTCTATCAACTCATATTTGACTGAATCTGTCTTCCATGTTCTTCTCGTTGTATTAAGGAAGGCCTGGAAATTAACATTAGGCTTTGAAAATAGCTTTCCAAGAAGAGTTAACTCATTTTCCTACTTTTCTTCCTCTAGAATTTCAACTCGTAGATCAGTAATATCCTCTTTGGACCACAGATCTCCTATTCTTCGACACAGTGCTGCTAGCAGAGATGGTTATCCTCCACTCCCATTTCTTGCAGGCTGTTCTAGGTTTGCTAAAGGTTACAAGGGGTTTTTGGTTTTGGAGTGAAGGGAGCTCTAGGATTGATGAGCGCCTGCATTCAAGGAATCTGGTTTATATAGTTGCTGTATTTAGAAAATGGGGAGGAATCTTAGAAGGATTTTTCAGGGTAATGGGATTTGAGACTAAATAGAAGTTGCAATGATTGTGTATGCAGGTGTCTCTCTTCGAAGGGCTAAGACCAGCTTCTAGAATCACAAGGATCTCCCTTTCCCAACTTTAGTCGGCCTAGGGAGGACTTCATTATCATCCAGCTTTACTAGCTAGGAACAAAATCCGCAGAGATGTGGTGGTCCTCTCCTCTCAAATGGGTCGCATTGAAAAGGAAGAGTGTGGAGGAATTATGAAGAAGTACTGGTGGGTTGTATTGAAGGAGGGAAGGTATTTGAGAGCTAATCTGGTGGAGAAGGCCCAAATTCTGCCATGGGGAAGAAGATTTAGGGTTTGGGAAATTAGGGTTTTTGGGTAGAAGGCAAGCTATCACCTCAAGGGATAAAGAGAGAGCTCAAAACAAGTTGAGAGGAAGAGTAACATTGTTTTCTGCTTTGCTACTTTGCACGTTGAAAAGCCCAAGGAGAAGTTCAATGGGAGTACTTTTGAGTATGCTCGGAAGGAACAACTTGGTGCTCGAGGTGAGGGAGATGGCCATTACAAGAGGGACTAGAGCTTTTCAACTCGCATGGGGTTATGTTCGAACCAGGACTCACTCCATCAACCGAACGAGTGGACTTCTCATTTCAGATTACGACGTCTACATTTTGCATTACTGAGATCAGTGGTTTCTTGTTCTATTTTGTACGATCTGTTCTTCCTTCTTCAAACTAGATTGCAGGAAAGCTCACCACTTGTTGGTTGGATATTACATACGAGTAAAACAAGTTGGGAATGATTTTACATGGTGGCCGTCAAAAGGTTGGAAATTACATACATGTAAAACACGTTGAGAATGATTTTTAAATTTTTTTAAAGAAAAATATATTAAAATTGAAATTAAAATTTTTGGTAAATTAAAAAATTAAAATTTGATTTTTTTTTGGTAATTTTTCTCAAAAAATAAAATTAGGTACCGAATAATGAAAAATATTTTTCACTCCATTTTTAGGTTCCAACTAAACACAAAAAAATATGGTCATTTTCTTGTGAATTGACTATTTGAAAAATATTTTCTGGAAACGTAATATTTTCTGCGAAACAAACGGAGTGTTAATTACACAATTGGAATCAATGGTAGATGCAAAAATATCAAGCTGGGGGAGGTGTAAATTAGACAAGAAGCATTTGTGATATCTAAGATTATTATAGATTTTAGCAAACATTTCATAAAAGAAAAACAAAAGGTAACGTCAAGCACCAAACAGCCGGTGGGCAACGGCCCTACCAATCCCTTCGATCTTCAAATCTGAATTCTTTTATATGTTAATCATGCAACAGTTTTCAATTTTCTAACGCCTTCATAAGCCTCATCATAATTCCCCAATCCAATCGCCTTTTTTTGTCTAATTTTATTGTTGTCAAGATAAAATTTGAGAAAATATAGGCTGCACTTGTGATTGACACGTGTCCGTGGCCCCCACTCTGCCAGATTTGTCTTAGTTCTCTCTCACTTGCCTTCCTCCCTCCCTCCCTCTCTCTCTCTCTCTCTCTGTGTTCACGGCCTCTCTCCATCCCTTCCGACGCAGCAAGCTCTCTCTTCCTCCTGACTCACGCTTTGCCCTTGGGGAGGGTCTTGGGTGACCAACCGTCGACGGTGGTCGCACCCCTCCCGGTCAACGGCGAAGCCCATGGTGAAATCACGAGCTCCGCCGTCGCCCTCCAAGCACCACACCAAGATTGCCATCGTCGGGGTCGGCAACGCAACATGGCCATCGCCGAGACCATCCTCACCCAGGACCTCGCCGACGAGTTGAGCCTCATCGACGCCAAGCCCGACAAGCTCTGCGTCGAAATGCCCGACCTCCGGTACCGCCTTCCTCCCCGCACCAAGGTCTTGGCCTCCGTCAACTACTCCGTTGCCGGCCGCTCAACCGAGGTCGAGACCTTGATGAAGGAAAGACCATCTTCTATAAACATCAAGGTTTCGGCCAATATTTTCTGAAGGGAAGAGATGGAGCAAAGATGAGACGGAGGAAGAAGAAAGAGGGAGGAAGGCAACTGAGAGAGATTTATGGCAAATCTGACAGGGTGGGCCCATGGGACACGTGTCAATTAATAAATGGACTATTTTTTTGCTGAGTTGTCAATCACAAGTGCAGTCAAAATTTTCTTGTGAAATTTGACTAAACTCTTGATGGGGATGCCTGGTCAGATGATACGCGTGGGGGGTGACGTGGCGGCACGAGATCGCCGTGTCATGGCGGCACGAGATCGCCGTGTCAGAACCGGTTAAGAAAAGGGAAAAGTTGCCGAAATCATGTGCACGACGTGACATGCCAAGAAAAACGGTTGGGGCTCGTTAAAGATTAGAACTGATTAAATGCGTGTTTGTACGTAAATACATATATGCCATCTAATAACTTGAAGATAAATAATCGAATGAATATCCGACCTTCCACTTTTTTTTTCTTTTCTTCCCATGGATAATTATCATGTTTTATCACTTGCGTACTTCGAATCTTAAGAATCGGATTTTCTTTTATACTACAACCACCTTCTTAAAAAAATCGAATATGAAGATATTTTTATTTGGCTACGTATATAGCTCTTTGGACGGTTTCACTGAAAATTTATTTCTGCGCACATTGTTCAAATACTTCGCGAGAAAATGGATTTTCTAATCAGGCTAATATCATTATTTCCTCTAAAGGAGCCTTGTCTTCTTCGTTTTGTTATTGTGGTTCTTTTGCACTCACTCGTGATTCCATAATCACTTTAGCTAATTTGTCCGTGATAACATTTAGGTCCTCATTTTAATTGACACTTCCTGTGGATATTCTCGCATCTCCACCTAGTCGGACACTCCCACCTGGTGTTCCTGGCCACGTTAGATCTATTCAACATTCAAGTTGTGCACACATGATTCTAGGATCGCGGATCAGTCCCACAAGATACTTGTTCTATCCCAAGACCGACCTGTATCTATGTTGGTTGCATGTATATGCTATTGACCCGATGTCAGAGTTCGTGCAACTAGTATCTATACAGCACTCACCCATATTGGCATTGACTTCATGGATGTATCATATAAAAGCATACGTGCATAAATTGCAAGAATAATTTAATGTGTCACGTTCAAGTACCCTATAAGAATTCTCAAGCTATGAATCCACGGCTGTGTGCAACTAGCATAATTCTCTTGTGGTTAAGCTCCGTGCGGGAAAAAACTAGCATAATGTCAATGGAAGCTTCTCTGTCTTCCCTCACCTTTCTCACTGCGATCAAATCCAAGGGATCGTTCGCTCGAGAACTGTCGGCTCGAGATCAGTTCGGGCTCAAACCCGAGGAGATGACCCATCTTCGCTTTTATCTCCATGATACATTCACCGGACAACACCTTACCGTAGCAACCGTGGCCCAGGTGGCGACAACGAATTTATCGGCAACACATTTTGGTGCCATCGCGGTCATTGATTACCCATTTACCGTTATTGACACCTAAATTTGGACAATTCATTTAATTGTCTTTTATATAAAAATATTAAGAATCGACCCAAACCCCTAAACAAAATACCGTTAGCACAAGTTGTAGGGTTAACACCACGAAAACTGTGACAAATTTAATCCAAACTAATTTTTGGATCACCAAAAACTCCAACCTGGTCACTCTTGACATATTTACCTCTTGTTAGCTTCCGTCAAATTTTATCATGAAATTGCTGAGTTTGATAACACACACATGGAATACTATATCTACGTGGGGCAAAATTATCACAAGCATAATTTGAGGATTTTATTGCTTTAAAAATTAGTTTGAGGTAAATTTGTTTTGAGATATTTCGTGGTATTAATCCAATTTATATGTAGCAACCCCAACTCCATCTCTGAGGTCTTGAGCGGCAGGATTTATTTTCGCGATGTCCCAAACTCGTCGCTGTCTTGATTATTTTTATCTTGTTATCATGCACATGTGAAAATGTGAATAAACAACTCCCTAGACAAACAATAGCTAGAAGATTGTCATATATATCGCACAGAATACACTAATTTATATTATAATAGTATTTTTACAAGCCCTTCCTCTACAAGCCTTTTTCTTTTCTTTTTTGCATCATACTACAAGTTCCATACAAGCCAGGGGAATTCCTCTCTTTTAGCATGATTGTAGCTCGCAAAACTGACGTAAGAGCTCCATGCCTACAAGACTGAAAGATGAGAGTCTTGGCAACTCAATAAATAAAATTCCTAGTTCTCTGTTAGGAAAACATCTTATCATTAAAGCCTAGCAAGTATAAGACTAGCAAACAGTGTCGATGGTAGATCAATAGCAAATCTATTGGCATCTCTCGATTATCTATATATGCTCCACTTTCAACTTACCAAATAAGCTATTTCACCAAACAAGTTTGTCAATTAGCACATAGTAACATGCATAATAAGTTCATTAACAACATCAATGGTTCTTCCCATACTTTCACAGGCTTCCAACCTCATATTGGGCATCTGACCTCAAGCCAAGCATTCCATATTCTCAGGGGCTTCTCATACTTTTAGGGGCTTCCTATTTCAACCAAGGCATACGGTCATCAAACTAGGCATCTGATACTTTCAGGGGCTTCCCATACTTTCAAGGGCTTCTTGACTCAATCAAGACATTTGGACATCAAGCTAGGCATCTCATACTTTCAGAGGCTTCCCATACTTTCAAGGGCTTCCTAGCTCACCAGGGCATCCCATTTAATAAATGAGGCATCGCCAACAACGCTATGTGACAACGAGTGCTTTTTTCTCTTTAAGTACACACACAAGTGCATCACATAAACCGGTTCTTATTTTTTCTTCTTAAACAAACTCATACATGGCCTAATGTGTGTTCATACATATGTATGTGCCATGAATTCTAGTATTACACTAATAAACATGTTAGGAATGACCCTCGATTTGTGACTTGAATCGATCATTTGGCGCCGATTTCTACACCGGACAAGGTTCGGAAATGGCATGCCTAAATGCCGAATTAAGAGCTTGCGGCCTTGGGTGATTCCTGCACCAAACGAGACTTAGAACTGGCATGCTTGAATACTGATCTAAGGCCTTGTGGCCTTAAGTGAGTTTGCGTTGCATTGAACTCAACCTGAGCGAATCTCGGCCTCATTCCAGGTGTGAACAACTCAAGCACATGTTTAAGCACAAACATGAGCAAAACCATACAAAAGATCCAATATCTTACCCACAGCTTGATGGGTGAGCACTTAACTAGACTCAATAATGGAGTCTACCACCCTAAAGGAGAAATAGGGATCTATCTTACTTAGATGAACCTCGAGAACTAACTTGAATGACTTGATGATGGGTGATGGTGCAAGGTTGAGAGAAATAGAAGAATGACGTGTAAATGACAAGAAAGGAGAAAAGGGCTCAAGGTGAGAATGAATGGAGGTGGTTCCCTTATTATAGGCTCAAAACTCATCATTACCCTTTATAACTGGCCCAATCATCTTTTTTGAAGTGGCATGGCTATAACATCGAGGTGGTAAGCCTAGTTTGTAAGGTGGCACGCCTAGAGTCCTAGGAAAACACTTAACATCTTCTTATTGGACCACCTACTTCATGCCATCATGACTTAGCCTACTTGTTTTTCAAGGAGAATCTTATGGTAATGATGATCATATCTTCCATGGACACCTAAGCCAATAAGTCACCAACTTTTTCTCCAAGGTAAATATTTTGGTCATCATTACAAAATCTTCAGGTGGGCACCTAAGCCAGTGACTACTCATTCTCATTAAATGCCTCGATTTAGGTTAATCATGAGGCTAGGATATTTAGTGCGTGCTTAAATTAAAGAACTTACTTTCTAATTTTTGACTTTCTAGAATATTCTACCAAGTTCTCTTCTAATTGGTCCACTTAAGTCCTTGAGTCCTTTGCTTCTTCCTCGAGAAAAATCTTAAACCATCATTACCAAATCTTTAAGGGACACTTAAGCGAGGTGACTCGTTCTTGCATTTAATGATATAATGTCTTATCTTAATTGGTCCATTTGTTCGAGAGTCCCTTATTTAATTCCCAAGGTGGATCTTTGGTAATCATCACTAAATCTAGAAATATCTATCTAAAGTGGTGAGTCATTATTTTTCAAAAAGAACTTAGGATATTCTAGAATGTTCTATTTTGTTCTTTTCCAATGAATATGGCAACCATGGGAAAAAGGCCATTGAAAGTGCAACTAGAACCGAGCAAGAGCTTTTTGTATACATCCCCTCAAGACCGTTTTGACACACCCAAGATTCGTGGCAAAAGCACCCTTGGTGTGGTTGTCATAGGCAAAATTGCCTACTTCGGTTAAGTCGATGACCTAAGGTGTAGGCTCAATGGCCAGCCCTTGGATTGGTTCTAGCCGAGCATACCGAGCCCATGACCAGCTCAAAGCCCGCGGGAGGCCTAAGCACAAGACCTAGCACATAGCAGGGCTCCTAGCTTGGTCCAGTATCCATTACAATGGGCCTATGGTCAGTCCATAACTAGTCCATGGCCGAGCATACTTGGTCCATCTTCAGCTCTCGGTTATCATGTGATTGCGTAGGAACGGTCGATTCGTGGCCAACGCACGATCGCACCGGATCGACTCATGGTCATCCCAGGTCAATACATGACCGAGTAGAATCACCCACAACAAGAACATGATCACTTTGGATCGATCCATGATCATTCATCGGTCAATGATGGTACATGACCATCCAACGACTAACTCTTATGGTCGAGCAGCCATTCCATGGCCAAATGGCTCAGGTCCACTTGCATGGTCAGTGAATTGGTTCATGGCCGATCCCTTGATTAATCCATAGCCAATCATTTGCCTCCCTTCTATTTGAGTCGATCGGTCCATGACCGACTTTGGAAATGATCAACGACCAATCCTTGCCACCGGCACACCAAACTCATAGCCATTTCTCATAGGGTTGAAAATCGGGATGTTTCATTATATTTGCATTTTATTTTAGTCATGCATCACATGCAAATCACATTATCTTAACACGATGTTACCACATATCATCACGTGGCATAATCGAGAGTTATGGCCAGCCAAATCCATAGCACTCAAATCCAAGCTTTTGACCCCCAAAAAAATCTCCTTGTTAATAGGGTTTTATCTCTGATGGTTACTCAATTCAATAGTTATCCATTCAATTCTATTCCTATCTACATTTCAATTGTTTCAATTAAAAAGTAGGGTTGCCGATGACCTTCGTCGACACAATGAAAAAAATAAAAATAAAAAGTTACAATAATTGTTCACTTCAGCGTCGGCTATGCTGAGTAGGACGGCCAACGCCCACAACAGTGATTTTTGAAAAATTGGTTAGAAGGACTAAAGTAGCAAATTGGCAAAAATTTTAAAAATAAATTGGTCAAATTAAAAGGTTTAAGACTAAATTGACATAAGTGCAATAAATTTAAGACTTTTTTTTTTTTTTGGTAATTTCCCATTTTATGGATGGATTACTACACTTTGCTTTAAAACATTTCTCATGAATGAGTCATCGCGTACCCTCCAAGAATTCATCACTATCATTTTATCACAAAACAACTTCTTAAACTATCAGTTTACAGCTACTGTACAACTAGCATTATTCTGTTTTGGGCTTTCAAGCTCTGCACGAAAAATTAGAGTGTCAGTGAAAGCTTCTCTGTAGTTAAATAGAGCAAAATCTACAGATGGAATTATATATAAACCTCGGCAGTCTCTTCAACACGCATCAAAGCTCCCTCTGTCCCTCCATATCTCTCTCTCTCTCTCTCTCTCTCTCTCTCTCTCCTCTCATATGGCTCCCCTCAATACAAGTTTCACCATCTTGGCCGCATTCTTTTCCCTCACTTTTCTCACTACGATCAAATCCGAGACACTGTTCGCTCGAGAACTATCTGCTCCAGATCAGTTCGGGCTCAAAACCGAGAAGATGACCCATCTCCGCTTCTATCTTCACGACACAGTCACCGCGCAGTACCCTACTACCGTGCCCGTCGCCCAAGCAGCGACAACAAATACATCATCTACGTTTTTTGGTCTCGTCTTGGTCATGGACGACCCGCTGACCGTGAGCCCAGACCTGAACTCAACGCTCGTCGGGAGAGCTCAGGGAATATTTGTGTCGTCATCACAAAGCGAGTTGAGCCTCACCATGACGATGAACTTGGTTTTCACGGAAGGAGCGTACAAGGGGAGCACGTTGAGCGTCTTGGCGCAGAACTTGGTTTTGAAGAATCCGAGGGAGCTGGCCATCGTCGGCGGGACTGGCGTTTTCCGGTTTGCTCGTGGATATATTCAGCTGAGAACTCACACTATCAACATGACGACGATGAATGCGATCGTGAAGTACGATGCTTACGCATTACATTACTGATGTTGAGCGTACGAGAACGAGCACCGCGATGATAAAGGAAGCTTTATTTCTGTGCTTGTAAAGGAAGAGAAAATAAAAGGGAGGGGGAGACTGATTTTAGGGCGTATTCAATTGAGAGCCTATCAAAACTACTGGTACTTCTAGCGGTCAGTTGGTGGAAGATATTCCAGAGAAAATAACCTTGTCTTTTTTGTTCTTGTTTTAGGAAAAGATCAAGGGGGCATGTTCAAGTTCTATAAGTCAATTTTCCATATCTCTTGATGCAATTTCGGAATTCGATTCTTGCTAAATTGTCAAATGGTATGACAGACTTATTTCACTAAGCATTGGAGAGAAAAAAAAAGACATTTTTGCCTTATAACCATGACCTAGCTTGATGTATAGTTGGTAACTATAATTTCACTAAACTTTGCGAGTAAACACGTGTTTGTTTATTAAAAGCATCTTTGATTAATCTCTAGATTACAAGTAGTGTATGTAACAATCACCCATGTTAGCATTGACTTTTTGGATATATACTTGTTGCAACCTACCCTCGAGGGGCCATCCTTGGGAAATAGACTAAGAGGTATTCAGTCGAAAGACAGTTTGAATTAGCATTCACAAAAGATAGCTCGAGTAGTTGTGATCTGAAACAACCCATCAATTTTGAGTGCAAACTCTTCCAAATTTATACTTTAAGTGACATTGGGATACTCAATTTTACATTCTTAACCACTTAATATTTTTAGGAGTTGCCACTAGTTATTTAGGGTCTACTTAAAACCAATTGAAATGAATTCCTATGGAATGAGAGATTTAGTGATTGGTGAATTGATTACATTAGTAGTCTAATTAATGCCATTTCGTTACCTATTGTTCGCTAAAGTGACTAGGCAATCTTTTCAACAATTATGAGGCCTAGGATTCTTATCCGCTAATTGTCCAAGCGTTATGGTCTTAATTATTTAACCTAACCATCTAAAGGTGAAAATTAATAATCAATTTATTGAAAAAGCGCAATCAAGTAAAATCGAAATGAATGTGCGCAAACAGCTAACTAGCATTGTCTCTAAAAAAAGAAAACATTCAAACAAATAAAACAGCTAACTAGCATTGTCCAAGCGTTATGGTCCGAATGTAGGTCTCACCCGGACCCTACAGGTCCTGGTCGGGTCAAAGATTCGGACTGGTCCTTGGGCTCAGTCCGAGTATGGCCTGCTTCTTGGCTTTGATGGGTTTGGGCTACCACAACAATTTAAGCCCGAGCCTATTTAAACTGAATCGAGCCCAACTTAGCTAGAATTGTAACAAGCCAATATCTCTCAAAAAGCTATCCAAGCCCGTCTTCCGTTAAAATTTCGTCCAGCACATTACTCATTTTTCTCTTTTCCCTTTCTTCTTCTTCTTCTTCTTCTTCATTACTCATTTTTCTCTTTTCCCTTTCTTCTTCTTCTTCTTCTTCTTCTTCTTCTTCTTCTTCTTCTTCTTCTTCTTCTTCTTCTTATTATTATTATTATTATTATTATTATTATTATTATTATTATTATTATTATTATTATTATTATTATTATTATTATTATTATTATTATTATTATTATTATTATTATTATTATTATTATTATTATTATTATTATTATTATTATTATTATTATTATTATTATTATTATTATTATTATTATTATTATTATTATTATTATTATTATTATTATTATTATTATTATTATTATTATTATTATTATTATTATTATTATTATTATTATTATTATTATTATTATTATTATTATTATTATTATTATTATTATTATTATTATTATTATTATTATTATTATTATTATTATTATTATTATTATTATTATTATTATTATTATTATTATTATTATTATTATTATTATTATTATTATTATTATTATTATTATTATTATTATTATTATTATTATTATTATTATTATTATTATTATTATTATTATTATTATTATTATTATTATTATTATTATTATTATTATTATTATTATTATTATTATTATTATTATTATTATTATTATTATTATTATTATTATTATTATTATTATTATTATTATTATTATTATTATTATTATTATTATTATTATTATTATTATTATTATTATTATTATTATTATTCTTCTTCTTCTTCTTCTTCTTCTTCCCCAGGAGTTCATCGTCTTCTTCCCGAGCTGCTTGTACCAAGAGCGAGCCCACTACCGACGAGCTTTCACCGAAGCTCCGGCCATCACCGATCCCGACCACCACCGGACCAACATGTAGGCCGCGGCTGCTCTACTACCGGAAACATAGACAAACTCATTCTAGAGCGGCCGCCGTTTTTTGGCCACAACAACATCAAAAAAATTTCGTCCGATACAATAAACACATCTACATAGCAAGTGGAAGGGATTGTGGGGAGCGAACCGTGGCGGACTCAAACTGCGGGCATTACCAGTAAGTAGGGAGGTCTCCCGCTCGAAGGTTTATCCACGACCCGACGATGGAAACGGGGTCATCAGATGGCAGTGGCGTGTGATGTGCTTGAGCTCGCGGGGGAGTTGCCGCCGATGTCGGGGTAGAGGACGAGTTGTCATTCTGGACGCGGAAGATGAGGATGCCGGAGGAGGAGAGGGTGGTTGGGAGTTCGTGAGGCTGGAGCCAGGGAGAAAACCAGAGACACCAAGACACATTTGCAAGTGAGAAACCATAAGAAAGAGAATCAAAACTAAGATAAAATAACAAATAGAGAGCATATCCCTTGGGTAGGAACATGACATGATATGTGCAGAAGGACTGTCGCATCATCGGGTCAATGCTGCGATTCAGCAAAACCTATTGGTTGCGCATCACGTCTGCGATCTGGAGATTTGGTCATTTTGTAAACTTTGTGTTTGCCGTGAATTAACTTGATTTCTCGCCCACGCAAGAATCAAAACTAAGATAAAATAACAAATAGAGAGCGTATCCCTTGGGTACGAACATGACATGATATGTGCAGGACTGTCGCATCATCGGGTCAATGCTGCGATTCAGCAAAACCTACTGGTTGCGCATCACGTCCGCGATCTGGAGATTTGGTCATTTTGTGAACTTTGTGTTTGCCGTGAGTTAACTTGATTTCTCGCCCACGCAGTGTGCACATGGAAGTCCTCAATGGAATCATCGCCACTGACGACGAAGAATCGCTCCGTCGATAACCGCGTTCTTTGCAGCACGAAAATGGTAGGTTACCTTACGCCAGATGACCATGTCCCTCTCTCTTATTTGGTCTCCTCCCTTCAACTACTCCGCAGCTGAGTAACTTTCTTTATAAAAATCTCATTACTGTAATCTTCCACCGAAACCCATTTTCTCCATCTGCCTCCTCTATAAAACCCTCCCTTCAACGAAACCCTTTTTCGCGCCCGCCTTCTCTCTCTCTCTCTCTCTCTCTCTCTCTCTCTCTCTCTCTCTCTAGCCATGGCTGCTTGCATCGGGAAGCTCGCCGTCTTCTCTCTCCTCTTTATGTCGAGCGTTTTCGTCTCGGCGAACGCGCACGGCTTCGCCCGGAGCCTCCTCCGCGGGAGCTCGGGCTCAAGAAGGAGAAGCTCAGCCACCTCCACTTCTACTTCCACGACATCCTGAGCGGGCGCAACCCGACCGCAGTGCGCGTCGCTGAGGCCAAGATGACCAACTCGTCCACCACGGAGTTCGGCGCCGTGTTCGTGATCGACGACCCGCTGACGGAGGGCCCCGAGATGAGCTCCAAGGAGGTCGGGCGGGCGCAGGGGATCTACGCGATGGCGTCGCAGAACGACCTCGCACTGCTCATGGTGCAGAACTACGTGTTCTCCGAGGGGAAGTACAACGGGAGCACGCTGAACGTGCTGGGCCGGAACGCCGTGTTATCCGACGTGCGGGAGATGCAGATCGTCGGCGGGAGCGGGCTTTTCCGGTTCGCCCGCGGCTACGCCCGGGCGAAGACGCACACGTTCGACCTCAAGACCGGGGACGCCACCGTGGAGTACAATGTCTACGTCTTCCATTACTGATCCTCGTTCGCGAGATGTTTCTCAAGGCCTCTTTCTAGAAAGATTTCTCGTAGTCTAGTATGAGGGCCGTGTTGTTTAACTTGTTTCTTCGGTATCTAGTTTTTATTTTTCCAGTCACCGATGATCCTTGCATTGCTATCTACTTTACCAAAAGATAAATAAGGGTTACTTATTTTATGAATAACATGATTACTGGAACGATTTATAATGCAAATCGATGATGGACAAACTAATTATAGAATGCACTTCTTTTATAAATGTAGCAGATCGACGGTAGTGAAAGGCAAAAAAGTGAAAAAAATGATGGGTTGAGCTATCCAACATTCCATTCTCATCGAACATGATGTAAATGAAAATGTTTGTTTGGGAGATATTAATTATGGAATGGTTGAATAAAAGAGACTCATTGTAGAGTAATGCCCATGACGGAGAAATTGGTCTTCAAAGTGCATATATCAAATAATTTTTGAGATTATAAGTGGGCATTAAATCAAGTGGATCAATATAAAAGAATCGATTTTGCTACTAGTAGATGCATAGATGCTCTCGATGGAAATGGGTCATCAGATGGTGGTGGCGTGTGATGTGCTCAATCTCGCGGAGGAGTTGCTGCCGATGTCGGGGAAGAGGAAGAGTTGTCATTCTGGACGCGGAAGGTGAGGATGCCGGAGGAGGAGAGGGTGGTAGGGAGTTCGTGAGGCTGGAGCCAGGGAGAAAACCAGAGACACCTAGACACATTTGCCAGTGAGAAACCATAAGAAGAAAGAGGATCAAAACTAAGATAAAATAACGAATAGAGAGCATATCCCTTGGGTAGGAACATGACATGATATATGCAGAAGGACTGTCGCATCATCGGGTCAATGCTGCGATTCAGCAAACCTACTGCTTCTATGAAAACATCGTCTGCGAGAATTTTTCGTTTCGCATGCGGGCACGAGATCAAGACGCTTTCGCAGTAGGTAAAAAGCTGAAGAGCACATTTCCGTTACTGCCCATGCATTATGCAGATAATCCGGACAACCTCCCTTATTTTTTTTCCCACCGGACAGAGTTGACAGTACTTCTTTTGTTACTTTTCGCAAATGAAGGAGCATCGCTACTAGTAGATGCATCGTGCGCACATGGATCTTAGAACTCTTCTTAGCAATTTGGTCTTTATTTAATGGTTTTTTGGGACACTTGCATGTTGATAAATAATGTCAACGCGACCATCTTGCTATTTAGCTAGCTCCATTGCTTCATGTTCCATCGCCAAACACTCTTACCACGTAGAATTTCTTCCTCCCCTTTGCTCAATTATGGCCGCATCGTTCCAAACAAACCTCATCCTCATTCTCTTGGCGTTAGTCCTCTTCTCCTCCGCCACCACTGCACAGGAACTCGACGAGACCGAATCGCGCAGCCTTGGGCACGAGAAGCTAACCCGCTTCCGCCTCTATCTGCATGAGATATTCGACGGAAGCAATGCCACCGTCGTGTACGCAGCCCACGGGAACGCGACTAACCTGGTCTTTGGCACTGTGTCGGTGTTGAACGACATCCTGGCCCTTGGACCCGAAGCAGACTCGAAAGTCGTCGGCCGGGCCCAAGCCCTCTTGGCCATCGCCTCGCAGACCGAGTCCGCTCTGACGTTGATCATGAACTTCGTGTTTACCGATGGCAAGTTCAACGGGAGCGTGCTGACCTTAGCGGGGAGGAACAACTTGAATCTCAAGGTCAGGGAGGTGCCGATCGTTGGCGGGACCGGAGCTTTCCAGTTCGCTCGGGGCTACGTTCGCACGAGCACGGTTTTCATCAACCAAATCAACAAGACCGCGGTGGCGGAGTACAACGTGTCTGTCTTACATTATTGACGTTTTAGGTTCGTTCAAGTTGCAAAGAGCTCTGCTTTTGCTTTGTTTCGGTTCTTGTGATGAAATAATGTGCGCAGCTTCTCGGAGACCATTTGGATGCTCGGTAGCAATTGTCTTTTTGAGTACACGTGATGAATAATGTGGCAATTCATTCTCCTAGGTCCAGGACTTCCTTTATTTGCTTTCTTTTGTGTGATATGTCAACTTGAAAAGTTTCTTTCAGATTGTACAATGATTGTTGGATACATATGAGACCGAATCGTGAATCGCACGATGATCGTTTGTTTCCACTTTAAAGCAAAAGCAAAAAGTAGTTTTTTTTTTCTCGTTGCAATTTAAAGAATTATTTAAATTACACATGAATCCATGTTTCAATATTTATATATTGGGTAAGTTTTAGGTGTTTCGATTTAAGGAAAGTCACAGTTGGTCCACTGCAAGATTTATGTTAAGTAAAAAGTAAAGTCCATATAGACTGGCCCGAATAGTATATTCTTAAGCAAAGTATCCACCAAATCGTGTTAGCCACATTATGGATGGCCCATCTCAAAAGTCAAAAATAGTGTAGTGTATAAATATTAATACAGGCAACTTTATTCACCATCGATTAGAGAGTGTATACGAATCAGGAGACAAAAAGGTTGCTTGTGTCAACTTTCCCTTAAATTAATCACGCGCGCTCTATTTTTCATTGTTCGCACACCATCGCCAAGTCAATCACGTTTCAAGAATTTATGGGTTCGGCATCGGGTACTGACAAATAATACAAGTCTTTATGCTGTCTTTGCATTGTATGATCGGCAATGCCCACCAAATCATCCATAGACTAATGGCCTGTTTTCTGTTAAAAGCTGAAAATTAATGTATTTAGTACCTACTTTACCAATATATATATATAAGAAGATTAAACTTGCTTGATAGCCATAACTATCTGGACTTACCAATCCTATTACGTCAAAAAAATCACTTATCACTAAGTAAGGATGGGATTACTTATTTCATTAGATAGAAAAAGCATTCAAGTAGGAAATAAGATATTGTATATTACATTGCTAAACCATAAAATCTACCAATGATATTCACTATATAATTTTTAAGCAAAAAAAAAACAAAAAACAAATTCATTATGGGACCAAGAGAGACCGTGAACGCTCAGTGGCAGAGGCGGTGCCATGAGAGGTGGCCATTGGAGTTGGGATAATTTACCAAAAAGTTTTGCATTTATTGTATGACAATCAATTAAGTCCTAAATTTGTGAATTTTGTCAATTTAATCCCAATTGTTTTTAATATTCGTCAATACATTCCTTTAGGCCAATTTTGATCGGACTACCTCTGTAATTTTCAGACAAAATTAACCGGAAGGATTATGTAAACAAATTCTCTAAAGGTTTAGGATTATATTGACAGAATTATAAAATTTAGAACTAAATTGACAATTATATAATAGATTTAGGACTTTTTGGATAATTTTCCTAGGACTTTGGCAGTTGTTGGGGTACTGGCATTGACATTGAGATCTACCCAAAGCGGCTGCTACCACTGGTGGAAGATTATCCAGAGAAGGTAAAATGCTCGAAAGAAGAGGGTGGGCGGGATAACGACCCCTGATCTCCTATTAAACATTGTTAAGTTCTCAAATTGTGCACACATAAATATATAACACAGATGAACCACCCAAAATACTTATTATATCCCAAGATTGAGTCCGCATAGATGCTTTCAATGCGATCTCGGAAATTGATTATTTGTAGCATAATATTTATTACAATCATCCATGTTAGCATTGACTTTCTGGATGTACACTACACTTTGCTTTAAGATATTGCTAGATATTAAAGCACACATGCGTAGATTGCGAGAGCAATCCTCATAATACATATATAGCGTTATTGGTCATGGATGGGCCATGCTCAAATACCCCACAGGAATTCATCGCATCATTTTATCACAAAACAATTTTTTTTTTTTTTTTTATGTACTGCCTAGATCATTCTCTTTTGGTTTGTTCAGCTTCAATGGACGTGGGGAAATTAGAAAGCCATTGAAAGCTTTCAAATAGTTGAGAGAGAGAGATAGAGAAAAGCAGTATTTCGACCTAAATTCATTATGGATCAGATGACATATTGGATTGCACGTGGATATCATGTTTGTTTCATATGAGAACTTTATGTAAGAGTTGAAGCCCCAAAGGGAGAATTGGGAATTTTTTTAATAGGAGATCAGAGTGGTTTTCCTTGGAGGTGGAAAACTCGTCCACCTGGTTTTATCAATTTGCAAATTCTTCCTCGGTTAAGTAAAAGAATGAAATTGGCCGATATTATGACAATACTAAGTAGCATAGATATCATTATGGGAGAAGTTGATCGTTAAAATGATAATTGATACAACAGAAGTACAAAATCTAAATTCTTTTTCTAGATTGGAATCTTTAAAAGAAGTCTATGGAATTATAGGGATGTTTTAACTATTTTGACTCTTGTATTGGGAATCACAATAGGTGTACTTGTAATTGTGTGGTTAGAAAGAGAAATATCCACAGGAATACAACAACGTATTGGTCCTGAATACGCCGGTCCTTTGGGAATTCTTCAAGCTTTAGCGGATGGGACAAAACTTATTTTCAAAGAGAATCTTTTTTCCATCTCAAGGAGATACTCATTTATTCAGTATAGGACCATCCATAGCAGTTATATCTATTTTACTAAGTTATTCAGTAATTCCTTTTAAGTTCTAAGAAATTCAACTGTTTGATCTCGCGCAGTCCATAGATATGGCTCCCAGCCAAGAATTTCCCATAAAAAGATGCATTTGCAAGTGAAAAACAATGAGGATAAAGAGAGTCAAAAGGGAGAAAATAACAAATTGAGAGCATATGTCTAGAAAAATGATAAAAACAAGGTCATAATTTGCATTGTAAACGTAGGAACACGACAAAACAGACACAGGATGACTGTCCCATCATCGGCTAAATGCTGCGATCGGCAAAAGGAATTGCTTTTTAAGAAAACACCGCCGGTGACAACTACAAGTTCTCTTCTCGCGTGAGGGTACGAGGTCAAGGCATTCTTGCAGTAGGTATGTACTTGTAAAAAATGCACCGTGCACACCTGTTACCTTAAAACTCTTATAAAATATGTGGTCTTTATTTAATGGTTTTTGGGACACTTGCACATAGATAAATAATGTCAACACGAAAATGGTCGACGGGAACGCGACCAACCTCTGTTTTCGGCACCGGGTCAGTGTTGAACAACGCCCCGGCCATGGGACCCGAAGCGTGCCCGAAAGTCATTGGCCGGGCCCCAAGGCATCTCCGGCCTCGCCTCGCAGTCCAGGCAAAGCTCCGACCATGGCCTTCGACTTTGTGTTCACCGATGGCAAGTTCAACGGGAGCACGCTGAGCATATTGGGGAGGAATAACTTGGCTTTCGAGGTCAGGGAGATGCCGATCGTGGGCAGGACCGCAGCTTTCCGATTTGCTCGGGGCCATGTCTCCCGAGCACGGTTTACACTTCCCAAGCCAATAAGACCCTTGTGGCGGACTGCTGCCTGCCTGTGTTACGTCATTGGCATTCAGATTCGTTCGAGTTGCTTAGAGCCCTGCTTTTGCTTCGTTTTCGTTCTTATGATAAAATTATGTGGCAGCCTCTCTGTGACCACTTCTATGATAGGTTTTATGTGTCCTCTGGGTACATATAATGAACAGTATGGCAGCTCATCGTCGCAAGTCAGCCAGTTCCTTTATTTGCTTTCACCTGTGTCAACTAATTCCACACTAAACTCTCCTTCTTGACACTTATATGTTGATTTGGAGACTGCACCTTGATTGTTCCGATATATGAGACGCAATTCTCAAACCAAGAGAGAATAAATTGTTGGACGCAAATTGCGTAACCCCAAGATTTCCATAACCAGAACAAGAACATGCATAATTAAGCAGAAGAATTAACGTACCTGTTTTGGAATCCATCGATCTTGAAGCGGAAGCGGAAGCACAATGTTCCACGCGCAAGTCATTCTCCTCTATTGCCCTCCGTATCACTGGCTCAATGAGGCGGCCCCCCTCACGTTTAGCGTTAGGTAAACGCCCCTTAGGTGATGATACATGTGATAATTTTGGTTAGAGGAGAGACTTAGCACTATTTATAGAGTTTCCAGCTAGGCCCCCTCATTACGGGCCGCTCAACTCGGCCCACACTAGCTTACCCCCATATTAGACTAATTAAGAAACCTTCTATCTCACCTTAGACCAATCCCGTAAAACGGTAAACGTTAAACGGTAAATTACAATATCAATTAATGTAGTTCACATTAGGAAAACTCTTACATTCTCCCACTTGGACTATATTAATTGAAATCGTAAATGCGTATGTGCGCACATTGGTCTAAAGATAATTCTTAATAGTCAATCATATCCCATAAAGTCTCAAACACCGAATCATGGCGGTAACTGCATGTATACACACAGCCTTCCATGGTCACGAGTGTTCTCAACTCTATTGATATGGATCCAATATGGTAGTGTGTCAAATGGATAACATCTCTCATAGAGAGATCTCATTTGTCAGTCACCATTCTCTTACCTTAAGCGTCACAAAAACTTGTGCCACTAGAGAATGTCCATTCTCTTACCTTGAGCGTCACAAAAAAAACTTGTGCCACTAGAGAATGCATTTATGGTTCCATGAACCCACATATGTCTTGTCCTTACGGTTAACCATTATTTATATACAACAAGACATATGGACAAGGCTAATAACCGTATGCCCCTAGCCTTCACTCAAGGTTTAAGCAATACCTTGAGACATTAACAATATATATATTTTCAACATAATAACAAACCATTCAAAAAAAAAAATTTATTGAATGCAAAAGTTGACATATATATATCAAAATGTTACTAAATTGTAACAAAAAACAGATGTAAACATTATTCAAAGAAAAATAAAACAGCTCCCACTAAATAACAGCATCCCAAGATGCTCCTAAGCCCATGCTAATGACATGTCGCTCAAATATACATGGACGTAGGTCTTTAGTTAGTGGATCTGCAACCATATCATCTGTTGGAATATAATCTACTGCAACGTCACCATTCTGTACCGATTCCTTTATAGTCAAAAAACTTGACCTCCATGTGTTTAGACCCCTTGAGACTTCTGTTGTTATTAATAAACAACACATTCAAAAATTCTTTAAGTGCATTGACATAAGGTACACCTTTTAATTAGATTTTCTCAATATCTAAATAAGGACAATGTGATAGTACAACCCATCACCCTTAACAACAGGAGTAATTCCTGGATTGCAATAATGTATATTGAATATTTCCAATATACAATCAGCAAATGTCCTCCGAGAAAATCTAATATAATATGGCAAGAACATTTCTTACAAAACTTAGTACAAAGGATAAAAGATGCCTCAAGGTCATTACTTGTAAACAAAATATCATGTACATAGAGTATGAGAAAAATAAATTTCCTCCCACTGACCTTGCAAGATATATTGAATCACCTTGTTCTTAATTGAACAAAATAACAACACTATGAAACTTTAATAATATTGTTTGGAAACTTGCTTAAGACCATGAATTAAGACTTTTCAGTCTACACACAAGTTTACTTAAATCTGCTGCAAAATTCTCCAGTTGCACTTATATAGATTTTATATCTCTTTGATGTAACTCCATATAAAACTATCAATGACACGTTCACTCTGAAAGAATTAGTAAAGAAATAATTATTTCTTCACTAACTATCCACCCTTCTTTCAGAGTAAAAATATTATTATCCTTTTTTATGGCGTTTAATCACATACTTAATTAAGAACAAGAAACAACATTTATATAAGTTGCTAAAACAACCATGTAATGGATATTGTAATCATGCTCTCACAAATAGACTATATAGTCTAATGGTATAACTGATCGTCTTTCCCTAACAAATCTCCTTAATAAAACAGCAACCACTTCATTCTACACTTGAGAGGTTTAAGAAATTTCATTATAAACTATATCAAGAATAGTACATTAAACCTCAACAAGTTTAGTTTATGGTACAGGAGATTCCATAATTATCTGTATAGATAAAGACAAAAAAAACATAGTAACCCCCATCACATTATTATCTTTAATAGTTTGAGAGCAGCTATCCTCTACAATTACGTCGATCTTAAGAAATTTTAGAGTATGTGATTCCATAATTCTTGTATCTTCTTTAGGGTCATAAGATCAATACCCCTTTAACAATCTGGATAAGATACAAAATAAAACGAGTGGATCTGAATTACAATACACTTAAAATTGGATTAGACAATCTCACTTCTGCATGACACCCCTAAATTTAATATGATTCAGGTAATCTATGCCCAATCTATAACTCAAAAGAAGTTTATAAAACAACTTTGATAAGGACATTCTTTATCTCGGTCAATTTTACTTCCACAATAATCTATAGAAGTCTTTAGATAACCGTTAAGAGTAAATAGAAAAAAAAAATTGGAAACAACTTTTCCATCCTTATATGAGATGTATATATCATTAGGACTTAAACACAATCTTTACAGATATGTCCTAATTTCAATATCATACAAAACATAATTTCAAGCAACTAAGGCTTCCATCATATTATAGCAGTGCAGTCCGCAAGCAAACCTCTTTTCTAGTGTTCCAGAATGGAACGCTTCATGGACAGTAAACAAATTTTATTGCATTCTCAAGCAACAAATCATATGTCCACAACTTAAAATTTGAAGCAGTAAAAACCTCAATAATAGTGGAATTATTAATTACAGAAAAAGTGATTAAAATAACAAGCAATGTATATAATTAGCATCATGTGAGCAATGTGTAACTTGACACACAAGTACACATCCAGAGAGTTACATGCAAAATCACATAATCACCTTTGGGCAGAATACATGATAAGCGGTTGTAAATTCCCCACGATAGCGGTTATAAGAATATATTCCAATCTTCGTGAATTCATCACCTTTGGGCAGACGAACCACTAGGATCAGTCACTCTTTCACCACATAATCATGTATCCCTCCATGAACTAATATATAATCACCCCCTTTGGGAGTATGACTACACATTAGACCAGGAGACATCCCAATCAATATACGAGACCGAAATTTCTTAAACCCAATCAAGCGTGCCACTTTGGCGGTCACTACTCAATTGAATCCTTGAAACTCTCTCATACCAGGGATATAAATTTTACTCCTCACATACACCATATACATGTGATTTTAGCTTTAGTGATAGGGGCATCATATCACCAAAATCACATATCATGCTAATTACACTGCTTTATTCATTAATAAAAATTAATCATACATATATATAAATAAATATATATATATATAGCGAACTTGAAAAACATATTCCAATGAGATCACCATTATAATGTTTATGTGATAACATACTTGTAACCCAACACTTATATTTCCAAAATCACAGAAAATATAAGAAAAATACGCAAAAATAAACTAAAAATACGCGTATTTAGGGCTTTGTATATATTTTAACATTCATAAAATCATCAAAAATAAATAAAATAAATTCACCACAAGATAGAGGACGGCCATACGAATCTAACGCCGTCAACCACGCGCCGATCCAACGCTTCACGCGCGAGCCGCGTCCCGCGCGTGGGGGCGCGTGAGGGCGCGTGGCCGCGCGTGGGGGCGCATGAGGCCTCCCCCGGCGACACGCCGCCGACCGTCTTGCTCGTCTCGTCGAGCCCAATCCGAATTTGTGATTTAATTTTATTTTTATTGAACAAAAAATCTCGAAAATCACAAATTAGGGAAAAATTCAATGCGTTCAAGTTCTAGGGTTATGGAGGCTCTGATACCACGTGTTGGACGCAAATTGCGTAACCCCAAGATTTCCATAACCAGAACAAGAACATGCATAATTAAGCAGAAGAATTAACGTACCTGTTTTGGAATCCATCGATCTTGAAGCGGAAGCGGAAGCACAATGTTCCACGCGCAAGTCATTCTCCTATATTGCCCTTCGTATCACTGGCTCAATGAGGCGGCCCCCCTCACGTTTAGCGTTAGGTAAACGCCCCTTAGGTGAGGATACATGTGAGAATTTTGGTTAGTGGAGAGACTTAGCGCTATTTATAGAGTTTCCAGCTAGGCCCCCATTACGGGCCAGCTCAACTCGGCCCACACTAGCCAGCCCATATTAGACTAATTAAGAAACCTTCTATCTCACCTTAGACCAATCCCCGTAAAACGGTAAACATTAAACGGTAAATTACAATATCAATTAATGTAGTTCACATTAGGAAAACTCTTACATAAATCGCTCGTATTAAATTTTCTAGTGTATGCTCTACTTTTCCTTATTGGCACAGCATGGCCATATCCACAACCATGTTTTGTTGCATGACAAAAAGGTCACCTGCCTCCGGCTAACAATTGTCTCACCACCCCTGTGCGAGGGAGAGCTTTTTAGGCACCCCCGAGAAAAAAACTGTATAAAAGTACATTAGACCTGGTAATTACAATTGAAGAATTTATGGGATCAGCGTTGGATCTTGCCAAAAGATACAAGAACTCGTACAGTTTTTACTTTGGTGCGATTCACTATGCCCACCATTATCCGTAGACTAATTGCCTGTTACATATCTCCAATAAGTGCTGAAAATTCATATATTCAACTCTTATTAAAATTAAGCATGTTTGATAACCATAACTAGTTTGGGCTTCATGATCTAATTAAGTCAAAAATCACTTAATTCACTAGGTAAAGATGGGGTTACTTCTTTCATTCGATAGGAAGTGAACTCTTGCATAATACACTGCTAAAAGCCTAATTCTACCAATAATTATTAACTATTTAATATTTGGCAAATAAAAGATTATTCAATACTCAATATTAAGGTATTATTACACAGTATTTTATTTTTTTTCAGCACTAAGATGGTCAATACTTGATTTTGAAGCCTAGTATGGGCTAAAGGAACCAAATACAAAATCGCTAACAAAACTATATATATATATATATATATATATAAGACAAATTAGTAATTATTATATCTCATTCATTCTAAAAAATCCAATTTTATAAATAAAATGGAAAAAGCCACCAAAAACCTCAAGCTTTGCCCAAAGTGACAAATTTACCCCAAACTTTTTTTTGTGACATGAAAAACCCCAAACTTTGCAAATTGTGACATATTTACCTCATTAAGGGCATTTTCGTTTTATTTTTTCTGTTTTTTTCTTCTTCTTTTTTTTTTTATTTTTTTTTCTTCTCTCTTCCCTCCACCGGCCATGGCAGACCCTCACTCGACGCCGACAAGGGCAACCCTCACC
The DNA here is from genome assembly GCA_014182395.1 of Eucalyptus sp. ANBG9806169. Taxonomy (NCBI): domain Eukaryota; kingdom Viridiplantae; phylum Streptophyta; class Magnoliopsida; order Myrtales; family Myrtaceae; genus Eucalyptus; species Eucalyptus sp. ANBG9806169. The sequence continues at coordinate 37,542,488 of CM024573.1, read as the reverse complement.
GGACGTTGGCGGAGGGAAGAAAAAACAAATAAAAAAAGTAAATAGACCAAAATGCCCCTATGATTTGGGGTAAATATGTCACACAAATGAAAGTTCGGGATTTTTTGTATTACAAATAAAATTTTGGGGTAAGTGTGTCATGGTGAGCAAACTTCAGAGTTTTTCATGTCACAAAAAAAAGTTTTGGGTAAATTTGTCACTTTGGGCAAAGTTTGAGGTTTTTGGTGGCTTTTTTCCTGTCGCGACCTAATTTTTTCGGGTTCACCGCCTAAAACTAGGTTAATGGACTGCTAAGTTTTTTTAAACTTAGCTCGGGCTCTCCCAAGCCCATACCAAATCGCGACTTGAGTCTAAACTTTTAAACACGCAAAATACTATCTAGGAGTCGCCACTAATCTGTTTTTGGTAGGTCGATTAGACACCTAAGCAAAATAATGGGAGAATTATTTTACTCCTACAAACCGAGACTAAGGGTACGGGGACTTGGTTACACTAGACTATCCTAGTGCCCTTTCGGTACCATTTCTTTTTAATTTTCAAAAATATTTTGCAGACAGCTTGATTTGATTTTAATTCATTTTCCTAACGTGTGAGGCGATCATGCGAGTGCACAAACCACCAATTTAACACCCGAGAAAGCGAATAAAATAATGCAGGACTTACCTCAAAGCAAGGAAAGCAACTACGATGTTAGGTCAGAATTCATATCAATAATCCTAGATATGATTTCTAATTAATAAGCAATCACTCAATTTTTTTGTTTCACTTTATTTAATGAAAGTCGCGCAATGCATGCTACTAATTTAACATGAAATGACGTGGCAATATGACCTAAACTATATAACATGAATAAACATGCAATCCATCTTAAAGCATGAAATGAATTTATTCTATTTTTTTTTGTATTTTCCATGAAATTCGAAATTAAATAAATGCAACAATTAAATATGCAATTTAATCAAATGACCTAGTTCTAATGACGAGCAATGAACTTAGCAATAATCACTAGATGACGAAAATTTCATAAACCTAATCCTACATGTCCGATTTACTAAACCTATATGCTCGGGAAGAATTTTGATTTTTTTAAAAATAATTAATTATTAAATAAGTATTAAATCTAAACTATCAACAAAATAAAGCAAGAAAGGATTAAAATAATCGAAAAAATAACCTATTGTCTCACAGGTCAAATTAACGGTTATTATAACCCTAATTATCACAACAAGGAGATCAAAACAATTACAAATCTGATCCGAAGTCCTACGGACCAAATTAAATAATTATTGTGATTTAACAATTAAAATTTCACCAAAAAGCCCAAAAATTAATATAATAAAAAAATGATCCGATGTCTCTCGGATCAAATTAATAATTACATTAATTTCGGACAAAATCCCTATGGATAATGCATACAAAATGCACAAATATTAACATTGACAAACCATATTCTAACTTAAACAATAATAACAAAATTTAAAACACAATAATAAGCAAAAGAAAGAAATAAAAATAAAACTAAAGGAGGGGAAATGCAGCAGCATTGGTGGGCATATGGCTAGTTCTTGATTTGATCATTTGCTAGTCTCCTCCGAGAACTTTTTGAGTGGACGCCCCCCTTCTCTTGCCGTCTCTCTCTTGTCAATTATGGTGGAATATGGAATTGTGTGGCCTTTTGTTCGGCATTGAATTGCCCGTGACCACAACATCAGAACAAAACAAAGTAAATTAGGTGAAAATATGGGGTGAACAACTTTAATAGGGAGAGAAACAACTCGGTTTTATCACAGTGAAATCACTGGATGGCAATCAGCGCTTAGGTATGTTGGCTACTTCGATGTCTCGCTGCTGGAATTATCGTCGGAGATGTATGAGTTTAATCTAGGCAAGAAAAAAATATCACCTTAGTGCGAATAGCAAATTGGAATTGCACACAATCAAACTTTAAAAAAAAATAAATAAATAAATAAAAAAGAAGCTCGACTTAGCTTTATGCTTGTCGTCAATATCCATGAAGCATGATGAACATGGGGCATCGTCAAGAAGACTACACCATCGTCCGAGATCCTTGAGGGTGTGTGCCTCTCCCCATATCTCTCTGAGAGATTGTCTATCGAACATCTCTATGTTTTCTCACCATTTTTTTTCTTGTGAGCTCCGCCCGTCTGAGCTCTGCTCTCCTCCCTTTTTTTCACAAAATTTGGTCTCCTTTTATAGTGGTTCCGAGCAGCTGCTTTGTATGGCATATTTCAAACTTCCATCTTTTGTTGCATCAAATCAAGCGTGCAAATCGAAACGTGATTTCACAATCAGCTCGATTTTACTTGATTCCTTCCATTTTATCAAAATCCTTGCCCTTTGTTCACCTGATTTTTAATTGTTTCTGCATTTATCAAAATCTAAATATTCATCAGAATTTCAAATTTCCATGCATAATCAATCAAATCAATTGCCTCCAATTTCTTTCATTTTTTTTCCTTTTATTTGTTCAAAATGCAATTTTATTTTTCCAAAATTAGGTGTCAACATTTCCTAAATAAAAAGTGCTAGGTACATAAGTTACGTGACATATTTGTAGTGATTGTTTAATGCCATCCACTTGTTTAAAAGTCGCTTACAATTTGATCCTTCATTTCCCAAGTCAATTTTAATGATGTTGTTAGTGCTAAAATGATGGAAGGTTTATTTGGGGAAAATAATTAATGTTGAAAAAACAAAATGACCAAGCTGTCATATTGAAATTCGATGTATTTACAAGTTCATATCTTTTTTCGTGCATGGAGAGAGAGAGAGAGAGAGTTCTTGGCGATGGTTGCGCCATGAGAGGCAGCATAGCGGTTGCAGGTGTAGCAGTGACCATTGGCGATGCGCGCCATGGGCGGCTGAATCCATATGTACCTGACCAAGGCTATAGAAAGTTTGAAGGGACAGAGAAAAGCAATTTACCTAAGAACAACAGTACTTGCCGAGACTTGATCCATCATGGGCTGGGCCATCACGTAGGCCTCACATCGAGTTGCATATGGATTCGATGTTCGTTCCATGTGTGAGTTCAATGGCTTAAGCACACGCAGTCCTTAGATATGGATCTAAGGCAAAAATTTCCCCCTAAAAAATATACATTTGCAAGTGAGAAACCATGGGGAGAGAGAGAGAATCAAAAGAAAAATTAACAAATGGAGAGCATATGTCTAGCAAAATGATTAAAAAAAATTATGTCATAATCTGCTCTATAAACATAGTAACACTATAAAAAAAAATCAAATAATAAATTATAAATTATTGTGAAATCCACTTCTTCGAGAATTTGTGGTTCACAACAAACGATTATTTTCACAGTAACCTCAAAACTATTAGGCTAACAAAGCTCAACGTAGAATGACTAGAAAGTTGTAAAAATCGTCAAATTTATCCTTTAATATCTAGAGAGTTTAGACGATCTCTTTTATTTTCTCCCATCATACACGGAGCATGTGACTTACTTCTTTTGTTAATTTATGCGAAAGAAGGAGCAACGCTGGGCACAAGAGCCGCTACTTATAAATGCCTCGTGCCCACATGCATCTTCATATGTCATGGATTAATCTCTCCCTATTTTGGTGACATCCTCATCTTTCGAATTTGGAAATTGTTGAAATACTTCCAAGGAGTTAGATCATTCAGTATTACGATGCAAATGTCACTCCGTCATTTAAAAAGCCACCAATGGATTTAATATCCCTATTGATAGGAAATCAGTCCGGTTTAAACTTTGCTAGGCAAGTATAAATGTAATAAACATGCTTTGCCCTTTTTTAAGAATAGTTTAATTAATATTCTTTCAAATTGTCTTGCAAGCACAAAAGCGTGGGGTTTTGGTCACAAGTTTGCAGGCTTATTTTGAATTCCCATAGCAAGGGTCAACCTCTAAGGTGAGGTCGTCTTAAAGATATCTATTTTGTTTCTTTTTTCCAAAAAGATAATCACGTGTTTACTACCAATTCCTATGTTAAATCTTCTCACCCTATAAATGTGCGTACTTGTTTTCTTCATCTTGACTCTTCATTCTTGGATACATTCAAACTTGGAGCCCTATATAATGCATGAAATGGAACCGCTACATTGCGAACTCGTGCAACCAAAACTAGCTTTGTTGTTTCTCTTCCTCAGTCACTAACGTCTAGCCTACAATTCCCTTCCCAATTCCCACCGCCATGGCGTTAACCCTAACCAAGCTCTTCCTCTTCTCATTCCTTGTTTCTTCCACTGTACTCGCCGCGAAATCCAAACTCCTAGCCTCCAAGCGCGAGAAGCTTACTCGCTCCCGCGTGTACGTGCGGGACAAAAGCACCGGGAGCAATCCCACCGGCCCACCATTGCAATCGTAGCCTGTCGCGACCTGTTTTTTTCGAAAGTAAAGGGTGAATCACATAAAACTAGGTTAATGGATTACTAAGTCCGAAGACTTGGCGCGGACTCTCCCAAGCCCTACCAATCGCGACTTGATACTAAGAAAAAGACCCATTAAAACATGCAATTATATTTCAAATTGGAGCCGCCACTAACCAATTAGGGCTGATTAGAAACCCATGTAAAGTATGGGAGAATACTTTACCTTTTACGAACCAGAGATTTAATGGATTCGGGGACATGGTTACGCTAGATTAATCTAACGCCCTTTCGGTACCTTAAAAAAAAAACATTTTTGCGGGCGGTCTTGATTAATTTTAACCTAAGATACTAACATGCAAATGGTGGTCATGCGGGTGCACAATCAATTAAATAACATTCAATAAATCAAAATGCTAAGAAATTATAAACCACAACTTTATTAAAGTCCACTCTCTAGGAAAACATTAAAAAAAAATGTTAATAAAAATGCATGCCCTAAACATGATTTCTAAATGACATGACACGTAATTTTTCTTTTTCTTTTAAAAAAAATTAATTATATGCAATCTTAATCTAAAATTAATATGCATGAATTCTACTTTAATGATATGTGAAACGCAATTTACATGGCCTAATATGAACTATATGTATGCAATCTAATTTATATAATTCTAATATGTGTGCGTTTCATGACATGGGATGAATGACATTAATTCTATATGCATGTTCTTTTTGTGATTTTTTTTATTTATGCAACCTGTATTAGATAATGATGATATTAAATGGGATTAATTATGAACTAATTTATTAATTAATCAAGAAAATGATTTTTTTTTATTTTTTTGTTTTTTTAATGACTAAATTATTTCTATTAGAAAAAACATAGTGATGCAATGCTAACTTTTTTATCTAAATAAAAAAACTAATTAAGCTATTCAAAATGGAATGATTTCCTAATTCAACTTCGGGATTAATTTGATTTAAACCCCCATTTGTTTTAGAAAATCATTATTCTTTTTAATTTTCTTTTTATATTATGAAAACATGCAAACTTTTCCTAAAAATAATCCTAAAGGTTAATTTAAACCTACGTGTCTTAATTTAATAAATCTATATGGCCTATATGCTCATGCAAATTTTTAACTTTTCATTATTCCCTTTTTTTTAATTTTTTCATTTTTTAAAGCAAGCAATTATTTTTACATATCAGCTAAGATAAGAATTAAAATAATTGAAAAGATAATCCGTTATCTCACGGATTAAGTTAACAATTATTTTAACTCTATAAATCACAACGAGGGAATCAAAATAATTAAAAATTTGGTCCGAAGTCTTACGGACCAAATTAAATAATTATTATGATTTAACAACTGAAATTCTACCAAAACAAACCCAAAATTAGTATAATTAAAAAAATGACCCGATGTCTCTCGGATCAAATTAATAACTATAGTAATTTGAGGTAAAACCTACGGATCATGCATATAAAAACTATAACCTAAAGTTACCTCACATAGTTTAACTTAAACAACAATAATAAAACTAACTAAAAGTAAAGTAAAGTAAAATAAAATAAATAATAAATAATAAAAGAAAATGAACAACCTAAGGGAAATAGAGGGTAGCACGTTTCGTCGGCGGCAAGGGGGATCACCGGCGGAGCTCCGGCAAGGGTGGAGAACACTGCAGGGGCGTCGGGCACCGGTGGCTTCGCGAGTCAAGAAAATCCAAGTGCCGGCGTCGATCGGAAGCGAGGGCGTCGGGTGGAGAGAATGCTCGTCGGGTCGTGGAGCAGCGGGAGCTTCGGGCCTGAGTCGCGCAGTGAGGCGGAATGGTGAGGCGTCCAGCGGGTTGGTGCGAGCTGCACGTCAGGGGGCGTCGGCAATTTCGCAGGCGGAGCAGGATCTCGGCCTTCTGTTGTCGGGGCTGTCGGGTGGAGCGGCGATCGGCGAACGGAGACTTGGCAGTGGCGTCGCTGGTGAAGGCGCGAGGGGCTTCAGAGGGCGCGGTCGTCGCGAAGCAGGGGACTCCGGCGTGGGTGAACAGCGAAGGGAGGTCCCTTGGAGAAGAAGCACAGTGCTCTCCTTTTCACTTTTCCATTTCACTTTTTCTTTCTCTGCTGAGTCTTGTACTTTGCTTCAGCAAAAAAGGACAAACAGTCCTTTGACCGGACCTCTCTCCAGAAAAACCAAAATGAAATCAAAATAAATGAGGGAGAAAAGCCATTCTCGCTTTTGCTGTTTTTGTGTTCTTTTTTTTTTGAACGAAGAGAACACCCCCCCTCTCGCTCGGTTTCGAAGCTCGCATTTATAGTGAAAAAAGAAAAGAAACAAACTCCAAGTTGTTGAAGATTTTGCGATATTCACTCAACATCTTCAACAACAAAATGGTTCCAACAATCGCACGGCCGTTTAACTTTTGAATTCAATTTTTTTTTTTAAAAAAAAATTCCCTCTAAAACTAATTTTAAATTAAGTGTTAATAAGTGGAAATAAAAAATAAAAACTGAATTTTTTATTTTTTTATTTTCGAATTTTGAAAATGAAAATTTTAAAAGCCAAATTTAATTTATTATTATTTTTAAATATTAGGTGTCAACATAGCCCAAGCGTCAATGATCAACCAGTCCGCCACCTCATGGCGGCAATGCGTTGACTGTGGGGCCCAGGATGAGCTCGAAGAACGTGGGCGTGGTACAGGTCATGGCGTCCGGCGTTTGCATCCCAAAGCGAGATGGCCTTGTTTTTGGTGACATGCTATCTAAACTTAAATTCGCATTGTTTGTATTTAAGTCGGGAAAGTTTCTTAATCAAACCCCGTATCGCTATTAATAGATATGAGATAGAGACGTGATCTGCAACAATCACGTGCGTAGTAGCTTCTACGTGACACTTAGGTTTTTAGTAACTATGTTAGGTGAACAAAAATTAGAATCCATTGGCCCCCACGATGAGTAGCTCAATGATAATCACCTATCTTACATAAGGTCACAAGCTTAATTCATAACTTGTATTAAACTGTGTAATTACGACATATTTAGTACTAGACTCACCGACTTCATATCCTTAAATCGCGAGTGATACAATGTAGATATAGCTCAAGTGGAACATCCCGTAACGGATGTAGAACCCTTATGGTGATAGAAGGGGTCATTAGCGCCAATCAGCTTTTTACTTATCGAAAAGAAAAATGTAGCAATGCCAACAAAACTTAAATTTTGACATTAACAAAGTTAACACTAGAAAAATGTTAGAATAATCTATAGCACATATAGCATTATCTCTCGTGAATCTGTCATGTTGAAGTACCCTACAAGAATTCGGCACTACCAATTAAAAACAGAACTACTTTTTAAAACCATCACTCATTTACTTTGTAAGTAAAACACATGTTAGCTTTTGGAAAGCTTCTTTTATTATCTCTGAGATAATTTAGGCAGCTAATGCATATAACGATCATTTATGTTAGCATTGATTTTATGGATGTGGACTAGACTACGCACTAAAATAATGTTAGTTCTATAAAAACATACGTGCATAAAATGCAAGAATAATCTATAGCACATATAGCATTATTTCTCGTGAACGTGTCATTTTGAAGTACCCTACAAGAATTTGGCACTATCATTTTATTACAAAACAACTTCCTGAGACTATCACTCGACAGCTACTGTACAACTAACATCTTTCTCTTCTGGTTTATTAAGCTTCACTGAACCATATATAAACTTCATTAGCCTCTCTGACACACATTAAACCTCTCTCTCTCTCTCTCTCTCTCTCTCTCTAATGGCCCCCTGCAACACAAGCTTCACCATCTTGGCCGTCTCCTTTTCCCTCGCCTTTCTCACTGTGATCCAATCGGAGACCATGTTCGCTCGAGAACTATCTGCTCGAGATCAGTTCCGGCTCAAACCCAAGAAGATGACCCATCTTCGCTTCTATCTCCACGACACAGTAACCGGGCGACACCCTACTGCCGTGCCCGTTGCCCAAGCGGCGACAACGAATGGGTCGGCTACGCTTTTTGGCACCGTCGCAGTTGTTGACGACCCGTTGACCGTGAGCCCAGACCTGAACTCGGCGCTTGTCGGGAGAGCTCAAGCAATATACGCGTCGTCATCACAAAGCGAGTTGAGCCTCACAATGACGATGAACTTGGTTTTCACAGAAGGCGCGTACAACGGGAGCACGTTGAGCGTGTTGGGGCAGACCCCGCTTTTGAAAAATCCGAGGGAGCTGACGATCGTCGGCGGGACTGGCGTTTTCCGGTTCGCTCGCGGATATATTCAGCTGAGGACTCACACTTTCAACAAGACGACGAGGAATGCGATTGTGAAGTACGATGCTTACGCATTACATTACTGATGATGAACGTACGAGAACGAGTCTGCGATAATAAGGGAAGAACTATTTCTGTCCATGGAAGTGAATAGTACAGTTTCAGTTGAGATGTTGTGTGTGTCCTGTTCAAAACTAGAAAGTGCACGATCAGTTCGTCGTGTTAAGTTTGGTTCCGCAGATTACCGAATATCTGTTCAATTTATGAGAAATGCATTCAAGGTAAATTGGTTTTACTAGACCGTCCTAAATTTAGCATAGATCAATGCAAAAAAGTAAGGAAAATGCTTGCATAACCGTGCCATTTGAGTAAATATATTTTAATTATTTGAAAAAGCCTTATGAAGAGATCCTGATTGTCGATGCTGGCCTCCCATCGGGCCTCGTGCTGATTGGGTCTATCACCCTCTACGCCCAGATCAGTGGGCGTACGATGGGCCACTCCCACTTCCAGTCGATGATGACGATGGCCACAACGGGGTCGAATAGGAGGAGGGCTTGGGGGACGAGGGTGGCATTTTTGGCGAGAGTAGGACTTATTATGTTGGTAGTCATGTAAATAAACAGTAGGATGGTCGAGGCAATATTTTGGACACAGCCAGGAGAAGGAACAGTTTGACCCCTGATGTACCAACCTAGTTCGTCTACAATATATATATATATAAGTGTCTAGTTCTATATTTCTACGTGCATCGATTGAAATTATAGTGCATTGATTTGTCGTTACACGTTTCCGCACGCTAACACACAGAGAGAGAGAGAGAGAGAGAGAGAGAATTAGATAGTCATGTTAGCCGTGACGTGCTAGGGGCTTCACAGCTTGAGGGATAGTCACATTAGCCATAACGTGCTGGGGCGTCACATATATATATATTAGACATACAATACTTGATTTTTCTTTTAATCTCGTTTAGATGGATGGAGTTCGTATTGAACTTCACTAAGGAAAATAATGGTTGTGATGAAAGCAAGATGAACAATATCTACAATGATTTCGTTATTAATTTCAAAGCCAACGTTATAAGTGTTTTTTTCATCTTTTAAGTTAAATACATTTTTATAATGACATTAAAAATTTATTTTTAGAAAGTGATAATAATTTTCTACTTGTAATTGTTTATATTTTGGTATTTAATTTTTCCTATTCAAGAAAATTGACATGGTGAGTCCTCCTCTGATTTTGTCTCTAAATTGTAGCTTGTAATAAGAAAAGATAGAAGTCAGGTAAAAAAAAAAAGAGAAAGGAGAAAGGAAACATGGAAGTCGAAAGTTGAAACCGATTGCAGAGGTCTTCCCGTTTTCTGGAAAAAGATTTGTGGCTAGGGTTTCACACACTGTCGTTTTTCAGCCCACGATCGTGCTAGCGGTGCCTAGGAAACAAAGTAGTAGCCACACCGAACCCCTCAAACGGAATCGAATGATATGAGAGTTAATTTTAGAATATTTTCTAAGTTAGGGTCCGTTCGTTTCGTGAAAAATGAGCAATTTCCGAAAAATATTTCTCGAAGTCATTTTCTAGGAAAATGACAATATTTTATGGTGTTCGGCTAAAATCTAAAAATGTTTTGGAAAATATTTTTCGGCGTTCGTAAGGAAAATATTTTCCGCTCACCAGATTGACGAGCGCGAGCATCAAGCTCGAGGCTTGCCAAATCGACGAGCATGAGTTTGAGATGGACGAGCTTGAGGTTCACTTGGTCTGACAACTAGCCAAGAAAAAAGAAGATGGAAAAAAAAAAGAAAAAAAGGAAAGAAAAAGGAAATAATTAAAAAAGAAAAAGAAAATTAAAAAATAATTCGAATGAAAAAAGAAAAGAAGAAAAATAAAGGGGAGGAGGAAGTCAAGATTTGTAGAGGTGTGAGATAAAAGAAATCAAGTGAATAAAATGTTTTCCACTTTTCAAAAATGAAAAATATTTTCCCCTACTTTAAAAGACTTTTTTCCTTTGATGGAAAACATTTTCCTCAAGGAATTCATTTTCCGTGAAACGAATACCGGAAAATTCGGAAAACGTTTTCCCGAAAATTATTTTCCGTGAAACAAACGGATCCTTAATAAGTATACATTTGTCAAGGGGAGAGATCACCCATTGGTGTCTCTCACTATTTTTTTTAATTTAATTCCTAATTGTGTTAAAAGAAATAAATATTAAAGTATTCACTTCCTTATTGTGCACGAAATTGACTGCCTCTCATCCCTGGAAAAGCTGTTGGGGAAGATATTGTTCCCAAATCCTATCATATCTCTCTTAAGTTATTGCGACGTGTTGGAGTGAAAACGAAAGTGAAGCCGAGCAATCATCAAGCGATGGAGAGGTAGCTAACCAATGTCTCGTGATTCATGTGAAAAGTATGAGGTACCAAATCGAATTCTTATAACATTGATGAATTGCAAAGTGTTTTTTTTTATCTTCGCTTTTTGTTATTTTAAATATGAAACTTCAACGAAAATTGAAACTATTCATCCTTATTGGATTGCATATGGATCCCACTTTTGATCCATGAATGCGTTCCTTGAAATTCAATGGCTCGATAACGCGCCATTCATGGATATAGTTTTGATATAATGATTTCCCCTTGAGAAGATATATTTGCAAGTGAGGAACAATGAGAAGAAAGAGAATCAAAACAAAAATAAAATAACAAATAGAGAGCGTATGTCTTGGATGGGAACATGACATAATATACACAGAACGACTGTCTCATCGTCGGGTCGACGCTGCAATTCAGCAAAATCGAAAACATCATCAGTGAGAATTCTTCCTTACGCATGCGGGCACGAGATCAGGACATTTTCCTAGTAGGTAAAAGCTGAAGAGCACATCTCCGACACCGCCCACGCGTAAACATATAGAAGTCGTTGATTTTATGATTTACCTTGCAATATCTAGAGATTCTGGACAATCTTCCTTATTTTTTTCCCATCGGACAGAGCATGTGACTTTAATTCTTCTGTTATTTTTCACAAATGAAGGAGCAACATTTGGACGGAAATGCCACTACTTGTAGATGCATCGAGCGCACATGAATACTGTATTTCTTCTTATCAATTCGGTCTTTATTTAATGGTTTTTGGGACATTTGCATGTAGATAAATAATGCCAAAACGAACACCTCACTATTTAGCTAGTTCCATTGCTTCATCTTCCATCGCCAAACGCTTGTACCACATATGATTTTGTTCCTTCCCGTTGCTCAATTGTTGCCGCATCATTCCAAACAAAGCTGATCATCATTTTCTTGGTGTTAGGCCTGTCCTCCACCACGGCTGCCTATGTTAGGATACACGCAATAATTGTGTTAGAGAAGTCTCACATTAGAGAATTGATATGATATTAAGTAGTTAATATATATTAGTTAGTACATAACTCATTAACTTAAACTTTTGAGTAAAAACGAGTCTAATTGGATATATTGACAGACTCGGACTTGAGCTCAATTTTGATGATCTTGCCAAGCCAAAGGTATTAGATATCTGCTGCGCGCCCCCAACAAATGGTATGAGGGCCGATGGTTGATTGGTGGCTTACTCCAAATGTGTATCGGTGTATGATAAATATCTCAAGGAAGGAATATGATGGCCAATCTGGTTTTCGGGCAATTGAGACGAACTGCTCAGCCTTGGGAGTGAGACGCTAACCCACCTCTGCCTCTATCTGCACGAGGTGTTCGATGAGAGCAATGCCACTATCGTGTATGCAGCCCACGGGAATGCGACCAACCTAGTCTTCGGCACCGTCTCAGCGTTGGACGACGCCCTGGCCCTCGGACCAGAAGCGGGGTCGAAAGTCATCAGTTGAGCACAAGCCCTCGCCGCCATCACCTCGCAGATTGAGACCGCTCTGACCATAGCCATGAACTTCGTGTTCACCGATGGCAAGCTCAACAGGAGCGTACTGACCATATTGGGGAGGAACGACTTGGGTCTCAAGGTCAGGGAGATGCCGATCGTGGGCAGGACCGGAGGTTTCCGGTTCGCTTGGGGCTATGTCCGCACGAGCACGGTTTTCATCAGCCAAACCAATAAGACGGCGGTGGCGGAGTACAACCTGCATGTCTTCCATTATTGACGTTTTAGGTTCAAGTTGCAAAGAGCTCTCAGTGATAAAATAACGTGGCAGCCTCTCGGTAATGAATAATATAGCAATTCGGCGTTGCAGGTCCGGGACTTCCTTTATTTGCTTTCTCGTGTCAACTAATGTCGCAACTAAACTTTTCTTCATATGTTAGAATTGAAAGAACTAGGTACTTGAGTAGTGCCATGTCGCAGGTGTTTGTCCTTGCAACTTTGCCCTTGCTCAACTTCACAATTTCAAAAATTGCCTTCGAATAACTTTACCTCATCCACCAACGAGTAGCAAGCGAGACTGGCCAATGGCTGAGTTGACTTGCCAACAGCAGCTAAGTGTCATCCACAAATAGTTTAAGGTATTTAGCAAAAAAGAAAAAAATAGCAAAAAAATCCTTTACAAAATGCAATTTTTACCTAACGGCATTTACATCAAAGTTTTTTTTTAATATATTTTTAAAATACACTTTACTAAATACTACTAGCATTTTGAAGAACCCTTTTAATCCAAAATTCTTTCTACTTTCCCAAAAGTAGAAAGAATTTGTGGTTTTTGCAATTTGGAGCTAAGAAACAAACTTTTTAAATTGAGTAACGGGCAAAAACGAGAAAAAAGTGTGGGACTCACCTTAAACCTTTGACTTTCGACAAAATATTAGGTAGAGCGGCTCTACACAAGTCCATTCCCCAAGCCACACGTGTCACTCATGGGCCCATCTTTCAGAAAATCCGCAACCCTCCCCTCTCTCTCCTTCGTTTCTCTCTCTTCTTTACCATTTCTATCTTTTTTATCACTCTTTTTTTTTTTTTAGGGCCGGCCACGGGTGAGGGTTGGTGAGGGTGTGTGGCCCTCGCCTATGGCTAACGAGCGCGGCTTTCGTCAGATTTGGCAAAGGCTCAACCCTCATGGCCAGGGCGAGGGTCGCCCTCACTAGATCTGATGATGGTTTGGGATGCGACAACATCGGTGAGGTGTCGCGGCCCTTGCCGACCACAGGCAAGAGTCATCGAATTTGGTGAGGGCTCGACACTTGCGGCCAAGGTGAAGGTTGTCCTTACCAAATCTAGTGAGGGCTCAACACTAGTTAATATTTGGCCGAAAAAAAAATATTATTTCATTATCATTATTCAGGTGTTATTACACAACTTTTCTTTTTATTTTCAACACTTAAGTTTGAGCCCCGGTATGGGTATAAGGACCAAACACAAAATTAATAATAGAATAAAAAACAATAAATTAATGATCATTGTACATCATTAATTCTGAAAACCCACTTTTATGCACGAAAAATGTGAACCGTACAAAGATTGATTTACAAAATATACTGATGCGACCGATTTATAGAGATTGTTCAATACCATCCATTTGTTTAAAAGATCACTCATAATGTAACAACTACATATATACATATGTGTACATATATATTTGGTTGAAATACTACAAAATAATTAAGTAATTATGATAGATTTTTTTTTATATAAATATATAGATATATTGGTCTAGTCTGGTCCAAGTGGGTGGGTGGGTGACCATTACTCACCGGTTTTACTAAGTTGGAATTGGGAACTGGACCAGCCCCCACAATATCGTTGTTGCGATCTGGTCTAACCCGATTCCGGATGGTTTGGGCAGTTCCTCATTCGTTGTAAGTGTTGTGGCGACTACTAGCGATGGTCGCAGTGGGCGGCAGAATAGGCGTCAGCAAATCCAATGTAGAGCCTCCCAAAAACTACTGATACTTCAAATGGGACAAGAATTCATCAAATCATTCTATTACAAAACAATTTCCTACACTATAATTCTACGGTCGTTTGAACATTATTCTATTCTGGTTTGTTAACCTTCACTGAACGTGCCAAAAATTAGAAGTCAAGTCAAAGAAAGCTTTCCTATTGTTAAGAAATGGAGAGACCCACCAATTAAGAATTGGTAGGGGGAGGCTATAGAAAGTTTGTAGAGAGAGAAGCAATTTTTTACCATAAGAAAGCAAAAGCACTTGCCGAAACTCGATCCCTAAAGATCGGGGTCATCGCCTTGAATTTCGTAGAACAACAAGCAACCAATAATAATTCTAAGCTCCGATACCAATTTGCAACTCAAGCGTGGAACCGTGAACAAATGAATCCGTTTGAGTAAAAAATAAGTGCATATGTAAAATCTGAACATAACAAACTTACATGATTCGACTATATGTTTAGTTTATAGGGGGAGATTGACAAGATGGGCCTACTATAATCGCAAAAAGTAATATTACAATCACTTATTCACACTCACTTATAAGTGTTTCTCAATCCTGAATTAAACTCGAATCCACAAATAAAGAAAAATCTTTTTTCCATACTCTCAACTCACATGAATGACGATGACTCTCGATAGTCCGTATACCTCTCGTCGGTTTTACACATTAGGTATGATCCTCGTGCACACCAAACCAAACTCAACGACAATACATATATACATTTATGCGCACACACAAAATACAATGAGCCTTTATCCGACGTCAACATGGACTTCAATTTCAATAAGAGAACGGAATATTCTGGGAAATTAATTTCCCCCTTTTTTTGAAAATTACCTACAATCCTCTTGGCAAAATTCGATTCGGACTTATCCCAATATAGAAAATGGGTCTGATTCCTTGCACTTCAATTATAGGCCATAATGGACATTTTTCCCTCCGCCTTCAATAATTTGTCATGCCGTCCTGTCGCCACCAAAGCGATCGATGGCCGCATGTCTGAGGCGGTTAATCTTCATTGGAGGCCTCTGATAGAGATTAGTTCTGGTTTGTTTAAGGTTTAATCACTGTACTTTCAAATTGTCTTGCCAGCACAACAGCGTCGGGGTTCGGTCCCACGTTTGCAGGCTCTTTTTTTTTTTTTTTTTTTTTTTGAATTCTTATAATAATTGTCAACTTTTAAGTTGAGGTAAGATATCCGTATTGTTTCTACTTCCAATAAGAAAATCTTGTGTTCACAGCCTATTCCTATATCATATCTTCTCGCACTAGTACTTGATTTGTCCATATTGACAATTCAGCCTTGGGAAGAATCCCACTTGGGGCACTATAAATTGCGTGAAATGAAATTGCTATTTCAGAAATTGTGCAACCAGAGCTAGCTTTCTCTATATCTATTCCTTAATCACTACGTCTAGCCTATCACTCCCTTCCCAATCCCCGCCGCCATGGCCTTAACCCTTACCAAGCTCATTGTCTTCTCATTCCTTGTTTCCTCCACCGTACTCAATGCGAAATCCGAACTCCTAACCTCCAAGCGGGAGAAGCTCACTCGCTTCCACGTCTATGTGCAGGTAAAAACTGCCGGGAGCAATGCCACCATCGCTATTGTAGCCCAAGCGTCGACAACCAACCAATCCGCCACGTCATTCGGTCTAGTAGACATTTTCGACAACGCGTTGACTGCGGCCCCGAGATGAGCTCGAAGAACGTGGGCGGGGTACAAGGTATGGCGGCGTTCGCATCCCAAAGCGAGGTGGCCTTGTCGACATCCCAGACTTTTGTGTTCACGAAGGGGAAGCACAACGGGAGCTGTTTGACCGTTGAGGGGAGGAACGTGTTGTCGTTGAAGGTGACGGAAATGCCTATCGTGGGCGGAACTGGCCTTTTTAGGCTGGCCCGAGGTTATGCTCAGACCAGCACTTACTCATCAGACCTGAAGAATGGACTCCTCGCTGTTGTATATGATTTCTTTGTGTACCACTATTGACGGTCTCGCTAGGTTAAGCTTGGGAGTTGTCTTTATTTGGTTCAATAACAATAAAAGCATAACTGAACTCTTAGGCTACTTTTGATTATAGGAATTATTAATCAAAATAAATCTGGATATGATGAAATATGAAATTTAAGAATTTTGCTATTCTATCAATTGTTTGATGAGTCGTAGTGATAAAACCAAATATTTTCATATGTTATCATATCCATTATTTAGTATGAACGGGCATATCAATGTAAATGAACTTGAAAAAACACAAACGGATATGGTATAAATTTCTCATAATTTATTGGTAAAGAAATCACCAATGCACAAACGAAGATAACCTCAATTAATCAATTCATAATTTTTGTATGATCTATGTTTTAAACAGGTTCAACAATGATAAGAAATGTAAACGAACTATAATAACATTGACAAGTTAGATAAATCAACGAACGCTAAATCTAGTCAAAGAGAGTTAACATGATTGTTCCCCTTCGTGATTTCGAAATACACAGTGCTTTGACTCTCTTGCCACATTCATGAAACTTCAACATGAATCACAGAGGTACAGCAAAAAGGAGTTTCGACTCTTTTGTTGCTTTCAAAGACTTTTGACGTGATTAGAGATTTACAAATGAGAAGGCCGGATCCTCGGCATAAAAAAAAAAAAACAGAGGTATCGAGAATTTGATCTTCGTACAAAATTAACATTTGTGAAACTTTGCCCCTGCACTGTCCCAAGAAATTCATCATATCATGTACGCAGGTTCGTGAGCAAATGGGCCAACGGACATATGTGATGATTTGATTGTAAAGATTGAAACAAAATATTTATCATCATATTGTTCACTGGAATGCATGACTAACTTTGTAGAAAGTTTATATACACTTGGGAAGGGGCGCATGCGCATATATATGGCCACATATGGCCATTAAGGGAAATTAACAACGTTGGCTATGATCAATCAAGCATGACCAATTTATTTGGAAAGGGGAAAAGTACCAAAAAGTCCTAAACTAATTACACGTATACCAATTTAATCTTAAACATTTTAATTGTAACAATATATCCATAAACACTTTGACAATTTATCAATATAGTCCACCTAGCTAATTTTGGCTAGAAACCGTTCATATAGACACCAGTCATCCTGTGTAGCCACTATTGGCAATGCTCGTAATGGGTGGCAAAATAGGCATCAACGATTGGATCAGTCGGCTACTCTATTTTGGTAGAGGAAAAGAAAATTAAAAAAAAAAAAGAGAGAGATGGGGTTTGAGGGTGTATTCTTGGACTTCGTCAATTACCATATGATAAATGCCACGGAGAGTCTACTCAAAACTACTAATACTTTCAATGTACAAGAATTCATAACATCATTTTATTAAAAAACAATTTCGTAAACTATATGTCTACGGTGGTTGGATCACTCACATTATTCTATACTGGTTTGTTAACCTTAAATGAATGTGCGAAAAATTAGAAGTCAAGTCAAAGAAAGCTTTTCTATAGTTAAGAAATAGGGAGGGAGAGAGAGACCTACCAATTAGGGATTGGTAGAGGGACTATAGAAAGTATGTAGAGAGAGAGAGAGAGAAAGACAATTTTCTACTATAAGAGAACAAAAGCACTTGCCTAGACTCGATCCATGATGTTCGGGGGCACAGCGTGGACCTTACGTTGTGCTGCATATGGATTTAATATTCATTCCATGTGTGAGTTTTAAGAAATTCAATGGCTTAAGCGCACTCGATCCTTTGATATGGATCTAAGGCAAGAACTACCTCTTGAAAAGATACATTTGGAGGGAGTAACAATCAGGAGAGAGAGAATCAAGAGGGAAAGATTAACCAATAGAGAGCATATGCCTAGGAAAACGACAACAATAATGTCGTAATCTGCACTACAATCATATGAACTTGACACAACTTATGTAAAAAGACTAAAGCTATAAAAATCGTCGATTTTGTATCGCAATGTGAGATTCTGGACAATCGCTTTCATTTTTTTCCCACAGACATGGACCATGTGACCTTAATTCTTTTGTTACCTTTCGCGAAAGGAGGAGCAATTTTAGGCAGAAGAGCCGCAACTTCTAAATGCCTTGTGCGCACATGCATCTTCACACCTCGAATTTTGTAAGAGAATAATCAATTAATGATAGTCCTAGGCTGTTGTACCAATTTGTAACACGAACGTGGAACTGTGAACAAACAATACAATTTGAGTAACAAATAAGCACATGAGTAAAATTTAAATACAACGGACATGCGTGATTCCAACTATATGCCTAATCTATCGGGGGAGATTGACAATATGGGCTTACGATAATCGTAAAAGATGATATTACAATTACTCATTTACACTCACTTATAATACTAAATTAAACTCGAACTCAAAAGAAAACAAAGAGGTACTCTCGAATCTCATGAATGACATTGACTTTCCATTTTCTCTATGCCTTTCACCAGTTTTATACATATTAGGCATGCTCACTATGCACACCAAACCAAACTCAACAATAATATATGTATGTATATGCAAAATACAGTGAGCCTTTATCTGACGTCACCGTAAACTTCAATTTCAGTAAAGAAACAAAGTCTAGTGAGAAATTAATTTCCCATTTTTTTTTTTTTTACAATAACAACAATCCTGTAAGCAAGAATCAATTCGGCCTTTTTCCAAAATTTGGTCTGGTTTCCTTGCACTTCATTTATGGGCCAAATTTCCGATCAGTTTAGTTTAACCTCGAGCCATAATCAACATTTCCCCCCTCCCCGCTTCAATGTTTTTTTATGCTGTCCCGTCGCCACCGTCCGTCTACCATTACTG
The DNA here is from genome assembly GCA_014182395.1 of Eucalyptus sp. ANBG9806169. NCBI lineage: Eukaryota > Viridiplantae > Streptophyta > Magnoliopsida > Myrtales > Myrtaceae > Eucalyptus > Eucalyptus sp. ANBG9806169. The sequence continues at coordinate 37,523,152 of CM024573.1, read as the reverse complement.
CGGGTCTCCTCCTCCTTCAACTGCCATCTCAAGACTACCATAACAATCAATGGCGGCAGATCTGAGGTAGTTGATCTTCATTAGAGGCCTCTGATAGAGATGAGTTCTGGTTTTGTTTAAGGTTTAATTAGTGTACTCTCAAATTGTCTTGCCAGCCCAATAGCGTGGGGGTTTGGTCACACGTTTGCAGGCTGTTTTTTTGAATTCCCTTCATAATGGTCAACTCTTAAGCTGAGGTCGTCCTAAAGATATCCATTTTGTTTATTCTTTCAATAAGGAAATCTCGAGTTCACAACCTATTCCTGTATTATGTCTTCTCGGACTATAAAATGTGCGCGTTTTCTTCATCTTGACTCTTCATCCTTGGAACGAGTCTCACTTGCACTGCTATAAAATGCACGAAATGAAACCGCTACATTGCAAACTCGTGCAACCAAAACTAGCTTTGTTATTTCTCTTCCTCAGTCACTGCGTCTAGCCTTTCATTCCCCTTTCCAAATCCCACGCCATGGCCTTAACCCCAACCAAGCTCCTTCTCTTCTCATTCCTTATTTCCTCCACCGTACTCACCGCGAAGTCTGATCTCCTAACCTCCAAGCGAGAGAAGCTCACTCGCTTCCACGTCTACGTACATGACAAAAACACCGGGAGCAACGCCACTGTCGTAAACGTAGCCCAGGCATCGACCACCAACCAGTCCGCCACGTCATTCGGTCTAGTTGGGGTTGTCGACGATGCATTGACTGTGGGCCCCGAGATGAGCTCGAAGAACTTGGGTAGGCTTCAGGGCATGGTGACATTTGCATCCCAAAGCGAGGTGGCCGTGCTGATGTCCATTAACTTCGTGTTCACGGAGGGGAAGTACAACGGGAGCAGTTTGACCGTTGTGGGAAGGAACGAGTTGTTTTTGAAGGTGAGGGAAATGCCCATCGTGGGTGGAACTGGTCTATTCCGGTTGGCCCGGGGTTATGTCCAGACCAGCACTTACTCATTCGACCCGAAGACTGGAGCTCTCGTTCTTCTGTATAATTTCTTTGTGTACCACTACTGACAATTGACGGTATCGCTAGGTTAAGCTCGGGAGTTGTCCTTGTGTAGTTCAATAACAATAAAAACATAATAAAACTATTGGACTGTGTATAGTCATCAGTATTTCTATTCAATATGGGATTGAATAGAATGTAATATGAAATCTACGGATTTTGC